>CM048840.1:47193579-48518579 GCA_026545765.1 Plantago major
CACATTTCTTTAGTCTTTTGACCAAAGTCAACCAAATCGTGAGTAATGCCACATAACTCAGCTGAAGGTAGCTTGGAGTCATCTGAATCTTCATCTTCAGATTCTGACTCAATGTCAAGAGCATACAATTGGATTTGAATCTTTTTCCATTCTTCAGTGAGCAAAGTGATGAGACAATATTCTAACGTCTCATTTGGAACTTTTTAGCGGTCTTTTTAGTCTTTGACCTTAGTTTTATAGTGTTTTTGTACGTTTTTATGCTTTGGTACATTGTTTGTGTTTTGTAGGATTTTTTTGTGTTATTTGGTCCCGAAGGTGAAAATCGGAGTGAAAACTTTGGTTCTATATCTTTGAATGTAGAGTAAATGTGCTAAAACAAAAGTGGATTCGGAGTTCGGATGAAGATTTGAGAGCCGTTTTAGCGAAGCTTGCAAAAGTGAAGTTTTACGGAGCGGTGTAGCCATTTTGGCCATAACTCTCTCATATCATGTTCGATTGACCTGAGATCGGTGTCCACGGAAAGATAATTCAAAGAGCTACAATTTTCGTTTAAGAAGCATTGGCAAATTCTGTCTGGAAAAAGTTACAGAGGTTTTAGCTCGCCGCGGCGAATGACATTCTCGCCGCGGCGATATTTTACGAGAGAAATTTGGGAGCCTAAACAGTGTCTCTCCGGGGCGAGCTATTTTGCCCGCCGCGGCGAGATTCGGCGAGATTTGCGATAAAACTTCACAGATTCAGCAGAAAAGCTCCTTTTTAGGTTAGAATTAGGTCTTCCTTTGCCATAACTTCATATACTTGATTTTTTCAAAGAAAAAGAGGCTCCTAGACATTATTCTTGGCGTTGAAACACATTGGAGCTTGGTTTTATCTTTGATTGAAGGATTGATATCAAATTCCTGATTATTGTGGTAATTCTCTATTGTTTATCTCATTACAATTCGTTCTTGTTCTTGTTGTCGAATTGTATGAGCTTGCATACGATTATCATTCTGTTTATGTTTAACATGAGCAATATCTTGAATTCTTTGATCCTTGCTTCTATCATGAATAGCTAAACCACTCCGAACATGGTAGTTATGTGATAGTATCATATATTCGTTTCGAGGGTTTTGGATTCATTCATATAGGTTCGTCTAGTTCAAAATCTTCGTAAAACCTTCAATCTAATAAGCTAGTTCAAGACTTTCAAAATCGTTTTCGGTTAAGGAACGTGGATTGACAACCCACGATTACTCTAGTTTGAAATATTCAAATAACGATTGGTTGAATTGGATTGATTGATTTCTGTACGCCGACCGTGTGACAAATATGAATGATTGCCCTAGAACGAATTAGCATTACTTGATCATTACTACTGTGTTCATCTTCTCTCATTGTTAAAAACCTTTATTTGCTTTATCTTATTCTAGTTTTTAGAAACAACCATCTTACAAATCAATCTATTTTCACAAGTAACTGTTTGCTTTCAAACCGTTGTGGTAGCTTAATTGGTTCCTTAGTGAACGATCCTGTGGTTAGCATTGTCTGTCTACAACAACTGCTTATTACTTGTTTTCTAGTAATAATTTGAGCACATCAAATTTGGCACCGCTGCCGGGGAACCAATTCCTACTGTAGCATTTGAGAGTGATTTGTTATTTGTTTGTTTTTCAACCTGAAGTTTAGTGCACTAACAGAAACTAAGAATATTTCGAGGCTTTCGAGTTGTGTAGCATTAACAACAGGTTTGTCAGAAAGGAAATTCCGATGGCTCAGCTTACCTATGGAGCTTACATGCAGCCTGGTGTGGTTAGGGCTGGTAAAGTAGGAATTGTTCTATCTAATGAGGCCAGGAATTTTGAACTCAAAGCTCACCACCTCCACAATCTCCCAAAATTCTGCGAAATGGCAGATGAAGATGTGATAAGGTTCGTCAAGGAATTCGAACTACTGATTTCAAGGATTCCATTAACAGTCGAAGGGGTGACAGACTGACGAGGAGATAAGGAAGAAGGTATTTTCGATCTGTATGCAGGACAAGGCAAGGAGTTGGCTGTTAAACTAACCTGAGGGTTCTCTGCCGACTTGGGATTTGCTCTACAGGGCATTCATGAATAAATTCTATCCCCCCGAGAAAATGCAGCAACTTCGCGCCCAGATAATGCAGTTTCAGCAGATGCATGATGAGACCTTCTATGAAGCTCGGGACCGTTTTTTGCAGTTATTGACCCAATGCCCTCACCACAGGATAGACGAGATGAGCTTATGCATCCAATTTTATGAAGGCCTGGATTGTGAGTATCAAAACATGGTCGATGTGAGCTCTAAAAACTCCTCCTTGGAAGCGTCCGCTGATGAACTTAATAGTGTCTTCGAGAAGCTAGCAGCAGTATCACAGCTTAAGGGGGCAATAAATAAGGCTAGGAGAGTGGCAGCCAGAGCAGTGGAAGAGACTCCAGAGCCGTGTAATACTGAGCTAGAAAAAGAAATCAGGAGCCATATGGAGAGGTCTGAGAGGTACTGGTTTGAGGTACAGAAAATTCAGGAAAAAAATAACCAGAGGTTCGACAGTATTGAGCAATCGCAAAGAAGGCTGGAACAGATATTGGGTGACTTGGTTGGGAAATTACAGCTCATGGAGAAAGGTAGACCCCCAGCAGCCCCAGAAAACATTGGTGTCCTGGCGGTTGAGATAAATTTTGAAGAACCAAGGAAGGTTAAGTCTGTTGTTGCCACCTGTACTAACAAGGTTGAGAACTCTGCATCAGATGATGGAACTCCAGCAATGGTTCAAGTGACCCGTGTACAGACAGCTGAGCAGACTAAAGATGTAGCCACTGTTGAATCGACAGGGGATGAAGTCGAGGAACCGAGTTCCGTGATTCCAGAAGAGGAGGCGAATGCGGAGCAAGAAACTGCTGAAACCGACACCCCCACCATAATAATTCCTAAGGCAGAAAAGAGTATAAGCGACTCCGATAGTTTTGATTTACTGGTAGGCATTGGGTGTTCAGCTCAGGTTACCGGAATAGTCGACACTGGTGCTAGTTGCAATTTGATGACTTTTGACACCTATGAAGACTTAGGCTTAAAGGGATTGGAGCCGCGCAAATGCTTTATGACTCTTGCTGGTGGAACCCGAAGCAGATGCATGGGGATTGTGGAAGATGTTCCGGTTAAGCTGGATGGTGTAACGGTGATGACAGATTTTGTGGTAGTGGAATCGCCGAGGGTGAAAGGGAAGGAAATGGAAAAAGATATGTTACTTCTAGGGCGACCCTTCATTCGCTCGACTCTCATGGTGGTGAATTTACATGCCCAAACCTGCACAATCGAGGTGCAAGTCAAGCCACGTGAACTTAAAGCCTATTCTGCTCCATTATATTCTGTTTCGCAGGTTGACAGCAGGAAATTCATAGGAGCGCACACTGGACCCCAATATATACATACTTATCAACAGGGAAGAAAAAGAGCTGCACCAACCGGAAGAACCAAGAACTTCCAGAGTACCCGTTAGCCAACACGGAAGAGTCTTGTACATGACTCTAAAGGTACACCTGCAGGCAAGCCACTGTTGATCCCATTTTCATTTCTTTTTCACTCTACGCTTGAGGACATGCTTGAGTTTAGGTTTGGGGAGGGGGAAATGTGCTCTCTAGTGTCTTGTCTGCATTTTCTCTATTACCTGAGTCTCTAGAGTCTTTTGTCCTTTACTTTATGTATGTTTTGGTCATTTTTCTTTTCCGGTCGTTTTTTCTTTTACCCTCTAGAGTCTTTCGTGAATCGTTCTTCCAAGTTATGAAAGCTTCTATTGTGATTGTTAAATTTGCTTGCTGCTTATGTTTTGCATGATACTTAAATGAGGTGGTATAGTGGATTTAAAACCCCATAAGTTTGTTTCTCCTGTAAATAGCAAGTTTGTTTAACTCTTTAGTTCAAAACGCCGGTGAGAAACTTTAAGTCGATGAAAAAAATATTATACCGGCGCTTGTGTGATCCTTTCGGAAAGTGCAAACCCTCTTGTTTGTGCCTTTTCATTCTCATGTGTACGCAGTTAAGTTAAGTATGACGAACGGCATGCTCTTCATGTTTCATTTTATCAAAAGCCAATACATTGCGAAGAACCGGTTTGGGGAGAAGAAATCTGTTGTGTTGACATGTTTGTTATTCATTTTTGGTAATATTTATTACTTCCCCTGATTAGTTGATTCGTCTCGGAGTATATCTGTGGTGCTTGTCACCACCGTAGTCGTGTTAGGCGTGTTTCAGATACGACCTGTATACCGGCGTGGTCCTAAAAAGCCATATGACCGTGAGGGTTGATGGCACGTATACCAAACTGACACGCACAAAAGTGCGGACTTCGGTAAAACAAACACTACCTAAAAAGTGAGACTAAAAGAGTCCATAGTGGCCAAATTGATTAGCATCTAATTTATTGTATGCAAATATGTGGTGATATAGAAGTTTGGTTGTATGCTCCGACAAGTTGTTGTGCGCAAGGAAAAGCCCCTTCCGACTTAACTGATTGAATACATTGCATGAGGTATTTGAGGCACCTTTGTGACGAAAGTCACCTTCCTTTTCTCTTATTGTTCCTTGAGTGATTAACTTACTGGACACTTCCAGAGTGTGAGAGAGAGATGTGTAGGATTTCCTTGTGAGGGATTGGAGAGTTAGATTTAAGTGCTATTTACTTGAGACACTCTCTTACAAGAATTTTTTTTGCACTATTTCTGTCAAGTTTGGTTGAGTGCAAACCTTTTGCATCTTGTGAACTTAGCGCTTACAATGGTAGAGTTCGGTCACTAGGAAGTCTGACTCATTTAAGTGTTCTTGTGTGTCGTTGTCTAGAGTCTAGTTGTTTTTATTTTGTTGTGTGTTTGCTCGAGGACGAGCAAAGGTTCGGTTTGGGGATTTTGATGAGACAATATTCTAACGTCTCATTTGGTCCTTTTTAGCGGTCTTTTGTTAGTCTTTGACCTAAGTTTTATAGTGTTTTTGTACGTTTTTATGCTTTGGTACTTTGTTTGTGTTTTGTAGGATTTTTTGTGTTATTTGGTCCCGAAGGTGAAAATCGGAGTGAAAACTTTGGTTCTAGATCTTTGAATGTAGAGTAACTGGGCGAAAACGGAAGTGGATTCGGAGTACGGACGAAGATTTGAGAGCCGTTTTAGCGAAGCTTGCAAAAGTGAAGTTTTACGGAGCGGTCTAGAAATTTTGGCCATAACTCTCTCATATCATGTTCGATTGACCTAAGGTCGGTGGCCACGGAAAGATAATTCAAAGAGCTACAATTTTAGTTTTGGAAGCATCGGCAAATTCTGTCTGTGGAAAAAGTTACAGAGGTTTTAAACTCACTGCGTTGAATGACATTCTCGCCGCGGCGATATTTTACGAGAGCAATTTGGGAGCCTAAACAGTGTCTCGCCGGGGCGAGCTATTTTGCCCGCCGCGGCGAGATTCGGCGAGATTTGCGATAAAACTTCACAGATTCAGCAGAAAAACTCCTTTTTAGGTTAGAATTAGGTCTTCCTTTGCCATAACTTCATATACTTGATTTTTTCATAGAAAAAGAGGCTCCTAGACATTATTCTTGACGTTGAAACACATTGGAGCTTGGTTTTAAGGATTGATATCAAATTCCTGATTATTGTGGTAATTCTCTATTGTTTATCTCTTTATAATTCGTTCTTGTTCTCGTTGTCGAATTGTATGAGCTTGCATTCGATTATCATTCTGTTTATGTTTAACATGAGCAATATCTTGAATTCTTTGATCCTTGCTTCTATCATGAGTAGCTAAACCACTCCGAACACGGTAGTTATGTGATAGTATCGTATATTCGTTTCTATGTTTTGGATTCATTCATATAGGTTCGTCTAGTTCAAAATCTTCGTAAAACCTTCAATCTAATATGCTAGTTCAAGACTTTCAAAATCGTTTTCGGTTAAGGATCGTGGATTGACAATCCACGATTACTCTAGTTTGAAATATTCAAATAACGATTGGTTGAATTGGATTGATTGATTTCTGTATGCCGACCGTGTGACAAATATGAATGATTGCCCTAGAACGAATTAGCATTGCTTGATCATTACTACTGTGTTCATCTTCTCTCATTGTTAAAAACCTTTATTTGCTTTATCTTATTCTAGTTTTTAGAAACAACCATCTTACAAATTAATCTATTTTCACAAGTAACTGTTTGCTTTCAAACCGTTCTGGTAGCTTAATTGGTTCCTTAGCGAACGATCCTATGGTTAGCATTGTCTGTCTACAACAACTGCTTACTACTTGTTTTCTAAGTAATAATTTGAGCACATAACAAAGCTCTCTGACTTCTCTTGAAGTTTCTTCTCTCCTTCCTATCATTTGTCTTTAGTTTGTTGAACATAGGACAATCTCTTTTGAAGTGTCTAGGTTTCTGACAGTAGAAGCATATATCATTTCCAATTTCTGCAACATCAAGATTACAGATTCTTTGGCGAAGGTGCTTGTTCAATGAAATGCTTTGTATATTTTTGTACTGATGGTAGTTTGATCCTAGATGCTTTTTCAGCTTCTCTTTGGATTTTCTCCTTTCAATCTCTTAACTCACAAATCTTTTCATGTGTTTTACAGCAAGAGCATTTTCTTCAGTCACTTCCTTAGTTTCCTTCTTTTCAAAAGTACTTTGAGTTAAGAGAGCAACATTATGCGACTTTTCAGTAGCTGTATGTCCTCTCTGAGTTGTCTCAAAGTTGACAGTTGCCAAGTGTGAGAAGAGTTCCACTAGAGTGATGTTTGGCATTCCTTGGTTGAAGTAGAAATACTGAGTATGTTCCCAGTTTTGGTTTAGACTTCTCAAAATAGTCTTAACCTTTTCAGAATTTGTGTATCTATCACTTTCTCCAAGTGCAGCCATTTCACTCATTAGTGTTGTGAACCTAAAGTCAAGTTCTTCAAGTGTCTTTGTAGGACCTTGTTTGAAGTTTTGGAATTTGAGATTCAAAACTTCGAACTTGTTTTCTTTAGTTTTCTCAGTGCCGGCACAGATTTCTTCAATCAATTGCCAGGCAACTTTAGTTGTTTTTGCACCCTACAGTTTACACTGTATGTGCTCTGGAGTAGAACGTATGAGCTCGCTGGGCTTATCTTCATATTCTATTCGACTGGTGACTCTCCCAGTTTCTGGTGTGGAGGAGCCACTGCTTTCATCACCCTTGTCGGCTAGTGCTTTGTCTCTTCCATCTGAAACTCATATGACTTGTTTGAGCTGTCGAATGACTATAGGGCCATTCTTGATAACATGTATCATTTCGTCACTTATGGCTTCCAGATGCAACAACATGTTGTTCTTCCATTTTTCGTAGTTTTCTAGCTTGAGGACAGGAGCATCACTCAGAGACATTCTGCAGCAAACACACTAAATGAACAAATCAAGTGTAGGTGTTAAATAGTTAGTTGGTACTTATCTGGGATCTAGGTTCAGCGCAGAAGGCTTGGGAACCTCCCTCTCTGATACCACTTGTTGGTCCAGATAACGACAAAGTAAAAGACTAGGGGGGGGGGTGAATAGTCTTTTAAAACATTTATCGATAAATGCAGTTTCTCAGATATTTGTGAAGATATCTGATACTTAATTTCAGAGAGCGGAAGACTTTCTGTGATAAGTGCACGTGCTCAGCAGAGTAAAAGTGTGTAAATACTTAACAAGATGAATAAATCAAGGTAAATGCAGTAAGTAAATAACACAGCAAATTATAGTGGTATCTGAAGGTGGCGTAATCCTTCAACTAATCCACTTCGGCCATTCTTAGACCTAGAATCCACCAAGATAGATAAATGAGGTACCCTTACAAACATCCTATCTTTCGATTCCTGCAACACTTGGTTCCCAACCAAATGTTTCCCCCTGAGTTGTTCCCCAGCTATCTGAGCCAAGTACTTCCTCTACTCAGAAACCTTTTTTAGCTATTCCTTAGTTGCCAAAACTAAGTACTTCCTGTGCTCAGTAACCTTGGAGTTGTTCCTTAGTTTCCCAAAGTAAGTACTTCTTGTACTCCACGTTAGTTGGTGTGTGGTTAAGGTAGTTTGTCAAGTGAGCTTCTTTATAACTTACACAGTTAATTCAGAAAGCTCTATAGAATCAAGATTACTTAATACACTTCACAATGTATGGTAACTTGTTCTTTACTGACCCAAGTCTTTGTCAAATGTTCTAGAGAATGAATCTCAGATACTTGATCTTTTGATTCAACTCCTTTACAAATAGCAATGCTTGTTAAGGATCAGGACACTTAGAACATGTATACTACTTAGAGTTCTAGAGCTTTAGTCGCAACAGAAAGCTAGAAGGTCAGTAGTAAGAAAGCTTGTATGCTTGAGAGATCACTTCAAGAAATTCAGTAAGTTGTAGTTTCAATTTGAGTTAAAGTTGTAAGTAAGTTCTTGGTGTCTTTTCAAGCATTCTAAGTGGTGATATTTATAGAATTTGAAGCCGTTTGAATAGTATCCGTTAGGCTCAATTCAAATTCAAACTATTGATATTTTTATATAGTACTGCAGAGTTCTTTGTCTTCTTCTTCAGAGACTTCTGCTTTTGTGCAGACATTTCTATCCGAGCAATAAATGCATTGTACTATATTTGTCCTGTTGTCTCAACGGATACGTGAAGCTTTCTGAGACTTGACACGTTCCTTACTCAATACACTAGTGTTCTCAGATATCCTATGAGTAACTTGTTTAATAAAAAAACTTGTTGACTCAAGGTTTCTGGACATAGGTATCTGAGGAGACTTTTCTCCTTAGGCTCTATTTAGCAAAACTAGCTGAAAAACTAGCTGGTAGCTGATTAACTAGCTGGTAGCTGGTTAGGTAGCTGATAAGCTAGCTGATTAAGGAGCTGATTAACTAGCTGGTAAGTGGCTGATTTTAAATGTAGGTGTTTAGCTGATAAACTAGCTGGTATTTTTTAAAATGACATAAAAGGGCAAAACTCTTATTTTTATTTTCTTTAACCTTTCTCATCGTATTATTAGTTTATAGTTTTTTAAATAATAGTACATCACATTTTGTCCAATTATTCTAATATATATTCAATGTATTTTACATCGCCACTTTAATAACATCATCAAATTTATCAGAATTTGAAAGAAATATTCGTTGAGCATTTAAACTTAGTAATGAAAAAAATCAGTAATTGATGTGTACTACATGTATGCATTATAAAGAGATGCGGATGCATTAATCCTTATGCTAGTTGCAAACAAGTACACAAAATGTATAACAAAGGATCCAACAGTATAAAATATAAGTTGAGAATAATAAATAATAAAAACGGGTAGTTTTTCCTTCTTCTTTTTTTTTTTTCTAATTTAGGTCAGGGATATTTTCGTAATGAAAAAGATAAGGAGCTTCTTTTTTAAAAAAAAAGCTAACTTGGGCAGCTTCTTAAATCAGCTAGCTTTTCAGCTAGCTGATTTAAGAAGCTGCGTGTTCACAAAACGAGCTTTTTATTAGTCAATGGTCAAAAAAAGCTCATGGAGCTGAAAAGCTAGTGGTAACAGAGCCTTAGTCTTCAGCAATCTTGAGCAAACTTCAGTCTTCTGGAAATGATTTCCTTTGCTTGGATGCTTCCTTCTTGGTCTTCTTTAAATAAATAAAAAAATTACATCCAGAGACCTAACATCCTATACAAGATTTGCAAGACTAACATACTTAGTGATTTTCCTATTTACAGTGTTCAAGTGAACCAAGAGTACTAAGTACATTTCTGAGCTAAGATAAGTCATTAGGTTGCTGATCAAAATCTAAACAGATATTCCTAACAAATTTCCCCCTTTTTGATCAGTCAACGATGACTATCTTTAAAACCTATTACAACTTGGAAGAGGGAACAATCCAACACTTAAGTAAGAAAGCTTTAGTTGCAACAGAAAGCTAGAAGGTAAGTAGTAAGAAAGCTTGTATGCTTGAGAGATCACTTGAAGAAATTCAGTATGTTGTAGTTTCAGTGTGAGTTCAAGTTGTAAGTAAGTTCTTGGTGTATTTTCAAGCATTCTAAGTGGTGATATTTATAGTTGAATTTGAAGACGTTTGAATAGTATCCGTTAGGCTCAATTCAAATTCAAACTATTGATATCTGTATATAGTACAGCAGAGTTCTTTGTCTTCTTCTTCAGAGACTTCTGCTTTTGTGCAGACATTTCCGTCCGAGCAATAAATGCATTGTACTATATTTGTCCTATTGTCTAAACGGATACGTGAAGCTTTCTGAGACTTGACACGTTCCTTACTGAATATACTTGTGCTCTCAGATATCCTTTGAGTAACTTGTTTAATCAAAACACTTGTTGACTCAAGGTTTCTGGACATGGGTATCTGAGGAGACTTTTTTCCTTAGTCTTCAGCAATCTTGAGCAAACTTCAGTCTTCTGGAAATGAGTTCCTTTGCTTGGATGCTTCCTTCTTGGTCTTCTTTAAATAAATAAAAAGTTACATAAAGAGACCTAACATCCTATACAAGATTTGCTAGACTAACATACTTAGTGATTTTCCTCTTTTACAGTGTTCAAGTAAACCAAGAGTAATAAGCACCTTTCTGAGCTAAGATAAGTCATTAGGTTCCTGATCAAAATCTAAACAGATATTCCTAACAAAGTGCGATATCTTCAGCTTTGAATGTGTTTTCTTCATTCTTCAATTTCGTGTTGCGTAACTGATGAGCTCAAATTATACTCTAAAAACCCATTAGAGAATAAGCTGTAGTTGAAGACTAAAGCCTAACTCAGGATCGATCTCTAGGGAATTAATCAGGCTATGTAGCAGTGAGAGTAAACAGATACTTGCGAGTAATAACCTGATTGATAGGTTGTTTGTACTTCTAACTAGATTAATTAAAGCTAAGATAACGATTAACAATGAGAGAAAGATGAATAAAATAGCAAGATCCAATTATGCTAATTCGAACTAAGGATAGCACTCATATTTGTCACACGGTCGTTGTACAGAAAATCAATCAATTCGATTCAACCAATTGTTCTTACAAGATATTATACTGGAGAAATCGTGAGTCGTCAATTCACGATCCTTAAACATGAACAATTCAGAGGATTTAATACGGACTTATCGAATTGAAGGTTTTTACGAAGATTTAATACGAGACTAATCTATATGAGTGCTTTGATAAACCCTAGAACGAATAGGCATAATCTTCACATACTACTGTATTCAAAGGTGTTTAGCTACTCATAATTGATGATTGCATACAAGGATTCATGGTAATAATCATATGAAACATAGATGAAAAGAATTGTAAAGAACAAGTAATTGAGAATTCAATACCAATAATCCTGATGAACAAAAATCAATCAATGAATAAACAAGCTCCAAAGATGTCTCAATGTCAATGTATGGCTCTTGGAGCTTTTCTCAAAACTAGGTTAAAAGAAGTATGAATGAGAAGGAATCAAAATTCTAATCTAATAAGGAATATGAAATTAATTCTGCCGTCATTAATGCGGAGGAAATAGCTTGCAAGTGCAGCCTTCTTAATCATAATGTATATCCAGCTCGTAAAATCTCGCCGCGGCGAGCATCTTTCTTCAAAACAGGAAAGCCACTCGCTAAATCTCGCTGCGGCAGCCCAATTACTTCGCCGCGGCGAGCCTTCTTTATCGCAATATATATATTATACGCATAATCTCACCGTGGCGAGCAAGGTGCTCCGCCGCGGCGATCTTCCATCTTCAAAACATAGACTCCACTCGCAAAATCTTGCCGCGGCGGATAAATTCCTTCACCGCGGCGAGTCTTCTTTAATCTCAAAAGATGACCACTCATAAAATCTCACCGCGGCGGACTGATTTCCTCGCCGTGGCGAGCCATGCTGGAAAATTCACTACCAAGCTCAGAAATCTGGCCACAAGTGATCAATTCCTCATTGTGAAATATGCTAACCAGCTTGTGTTCAAACGGTTCAAAAGACACAGATTTCTACAAAACACAAACAAAACACCAAAGCGTAAAAACGAATTAAAAAGACTACGAAACTACCATTGTAAGTGTTAAATTCACAAGATACAAAAGGTTTGCACTCAACTGGCGCTGACAGAAATTGTGCACAAAAAATCCTGCAAGGGAGTTTTTCAAATAAATAACACTTAAGTCTAACTCTCCAATTCCTCGCAAGGAAATCCTACACTATTCTCTCTCACACTCTGGAAGTGTCCAGTGGGTTAAACACTCAAGAATAATAAGAGAAAAGGAAGGTGACTCGCGTCACAAAGGTGCCTTAAATACCTCATGCAATGTACTCAATTAGTTAAGTCAGAAGGGTCTTTTTCCTTGCGTAAAGTAGCTTGCCAAGACATACAACCAACTTCCATAAACCAAATAATTGCATCAAAAGAATTCAATTCTAATCAATTTGACAACTATGGACTCTTTTAGTCTCACTTTTTTGGTAGTGTCTATTTTACCGAGGTCCGCACTTTTGTGCGTGTTAGTTTGGTGTACGTGCCATCAACCCTCACGGACATATGGCTTTTTAGGACCACGCCGGTATATAGGTAGTATTTGAAATACGCCCAACACGACTACGGTGATGACAAGCACCATAGATACACTCCGAGACAATTCAAATCAGGGGGAATACATATTACAAAATTTGAACAATAACATCATAAAGCAGCAGATTTCTTCTCCCCAAACCGGTTCTTCACAATGCACTGACTTTCGACAAAATGAAACATGAAGAGCATGCCGTTCGTCATACTTAACTTAACTGAGTACACATGAGAATGAAAAGGCGCAAACAAGGGGTTTGCACTTCCCGAAAAGATCACACAAGCGCCGGTACAATATGTTTTCATCGACTTAAAGTTTCTCACCGGCTTCTTGGACTAAAGAGTTAAACAAACTTGTTATTTATAGGAAAAAAAACTTACGAGATCTTAAGTTCACTACTCTATCTAAGCTGAGAATCGTGCAAAATGTAAGTAACAAGCAGATTTAACAATCACAATAGAAGTTTTCGTCACTTGGAAGAACGACTCACGAAAGACTTTAGAGAAGGAAAGAAAAATCATTAAACTAACAGAAAGTAGGGGACGAAAGACTCTAGAGACTCATAAAATAGAGAAAAACACAAATAAGGCACTAGAGAGCACATTCCCCCTCCCCAAACCTGAACTCAAGCATTTCCTCAAGCGCAGAGTAAAAAAGAAAAAGAATGGGGTCAATAGTGACTTGCCTGTGATGTACAGTTTAGAGTCATGTACTGGACTCGGAGAGTTCGACCACTTCTTCCGGTCGCTCAATGTACCCGTGGAAGTATGGTTTAACTCGCTGCCCATTGACCTTGAAGGTGAAGCCGTCAGCGGGATTCAAGAGTTCGACAGCACCATGCGGTGCCATTTGAATTATCGTGTACGGTCCGTCCCAGCGCGGACGCAACTTTCCTAGAAACAGTTTAAGACGAGAGTTGAAAACCAAATCTTTCATACGTGGGTGCAAGTCCTTGCAGATTATCCCCTTGTCATGATACTCCTTCGTCTTCTGCTTGTAAATCTTTGCATTCTCAAAGGCAAGGTGGCGGAGTTTTTCCAGCTCTGAGATTTGCAGCAATCGTTCCTCCCTAGCTGCCTGCATATCGAGATTGAGCTCCTTGGTGGCCCATGCCGCTTTGTGCTCCAACTCCACGGGAAGATGACAAGCTTTGCCATAAACCAACCGGTAGGGGGTTGTACCAATAATGATCTTATCAGAAAGGTAGGCCCACAAAGGCATCATCTAGCTTGGTTGACCAATCCTTACGGTTTGGTTTTACGACCCTCGAGAGAATGCTCTTGATTTGCCGATTGCTGACTTCCACTTGACCAGAAGTTTGTGGGTGGTATACAGTTGCGACACGGTGTTGCACTCCATACTTCACAAGCAGGTTCGCGAAGGAATGGTTAATGAAGTGAGATCCGCCATCGCTAATGATTGTTCTGGGTGTACCAAACCTACTGAAAATATTCTTGGACAAGAAAGAGAGCACAACTTTGGAATCATTAGTTCTGGTGGCCATAGCCTCCACCCACTTAGTCACATAGTCCACCGCAACAAGAATATATTCATTACCATTACTTTTGGGAAAGGGTCACATAAAGTGAATACCCCACTCATCAAAGGGTTCTACCACAAGATTGCTGGTCAAAGGCATCTCATTACGCTTGCTAATGTTACCACTACGCTGACATGCATCACAACTGGCACAAAACTTATGAGCATCTTTAAACAGAGAGGGCCAAAAGAAACCTGATTGAAGAACCTTTAGGGCGGTTCTCTTCCCGCTGTTGTGCCCTCCACACTACATGGTATGACAAAAGGTGAGAACACTGCCTACTTCACTCTCTGGAATGCAGCACCGTAGGATGCCATCAGCTCCCTCCTTGAAAAGGTGGGGGTCATCCCAAAAGTAGCCATTGGTTCGGCACGCAATGTTCCTTCTTTCCTGCGAAGACATGTTAGCGGGGAAAACACCTGGAACAAGAAAATTCACAATATCTGCAAACCAAGGCTCTAAGCTAACAGAGAATAGATGCTCATCAGGTAGGTTATCGGGGATAGGTGGAGAAGGGGAGATTGTCTTAGAATCAAGCCTAGATAAATGGTCAGCAACAAGATTATCTTTACCACACTTATCAACTATTTCGCAATCGAACTCCTGTAACATCAAAACCCACCGAATGAGGCGTGGCTTAGAATCACTCTTCGACATGAGGTGGCGGATCGCGGCATGATCCATGTGGATTATCACCTTGAACCCTTTCAGATACGAGCGGAATTTATCTAATGCGAAAAGAACCGCTAGGAATTCTTTCTCAGTTGTGGTGTAGTTAACCTGCGCAGGGTTAAGTGTCTTACTGGCATAGTAAATTACATGAAAGTGTCCATTTACCATTTGTCCTAAAACAGCACCTAAAGCGAAATCAGAAGCATCGCACATAATCTTAAAGGGTAAGGACCAGTCAGGGGCAACAACAATAGGAGCGGAAACGAGCTGCTCTTTCAAGATGTTAAAGGCATGCATGCATTCATCATTGAAAACAAAGGGCACATCTTTCATAAGCAAGTTACTCAAACACTTAGCAATCTTCGAAAAATTCTTAACGAATCTCCTATGAAAACCAACATGACAAGAAAAGATTGCAGCTCTTTTACACAAGTGGGAGGGGGAAGTTTAACAATCACATCGAGCTTTGCTCTATCAACTTCTATCCCACGTTTTGACACTACATGCCCTAAGACAATTCCTTATCGAACCATAAAGTGACTTTTTTCCCAGCTAAGAGTTAAATTACACTCAATCCAGCGTAAGCACTTTATCAAGTTTATTCAAGCAATCAGCAAAAGAGTTTCCAAAAAGAGAGAAGTCATCCATGAAGACCTCTATAAAATCCTGCACCATGTTAGAAAATATAGAAAGCATGCATCTTTGAAAAGTAGCAGGAGCGTTGCAGAGTCCAAAAGGCATTCTGTGATAGGCGAAAGTCCCATAGGGACAAGTAAATGTCGTCTTCTCCTGATCCTCATGAGCAATGGGTATTTGGTAGAAACCTGAAAGACCATCCAAAAAGCAATAGAACTCTCGCCCAGCAAGGCGGTTAAGCATCTCATCAATGAATGGCAGAGGGAAGTGGTCTTTCTTAGTGGCTGCGTTTAGTTTCCTATAGTCAATGCACACACGCCACCCAGTGGTTTTTTTTACCGAGACCTCTACGCCCTTCTCGTTTGTTTCGACAGTAACCCCCGACTTCTTAGGAACTACATGCACAGGACTCATCCATCTACTATCAGCTATGGGGTAAATTATATCGTGCTCAAGCATCTTGAGGATTTCAGTTTTCACTACATCTTGCATGACAGGGTTAAGCCTGCGTTGGGGTTGCCTATCTGGTTTAGCATCATCTTCTAAACTTATCCTGTGTGTGCAACGAGTTGCGCTAATCCCCTTAATATCTCCAATTCCCCATCCTATGGCCACAAAATTCTCCTTAAGAAGCTCAACAAGTTGGTTCTCTTCTTCCTTTTGCAATTTCGAAGAGATTATCACAGGTTTAGACCGATTTTCACCAAGGAAAGCATACTTAAGGTGGGATGGGAGTTCCTTAAGGTCAGGCCTAGGGGGTTCGATTTCCCCAGTATTGCTACTGAGGGAGTCGAATTCACCTAATGGTTCACTAGGGGGATCAAGTTCACCTGCCGGTTCAGTTTCAGCTGAATCTAAAGTACATATTAGCTCAGGACTTTCCTCACTCACAATTCCCTTATCAGGATCTAGTGTCAAAGCTGGCTCTAACTTATCGCTAGCAATATCATCAAGCAGAGCAGTATATACACAGTCATCAATGATGCAATGATTTCTTTGGCAATCTCATGTTCTATTTCACAATCGGTAACAAAATAGGCATTAGAGTTACCTGTAGGACGGACTGCATCCTTGCTGAGTCGATTACCTCCGATATCCATCGCTATCTTCCCTTCTGCAACGTCGACTTGAAGTTTGACAGTTTTCATGAACGGCCTTCCTATCAAAATCACATGGTTCCTACCGCTGGTTGCTGCATTGCTGGGAGGTAGAACTACAAAATCTGCTGGCACCAAGTATGTGTCAACCTTGACCAAGGCATCCCGTATAATACCGAGTGTTCGCTGGAGACTACAATCAGCCATCTGCAAAGTCATATTCACAGGTTCCAACTTTCCCAAACCGAGCTCCTGATACAGGTCATGGGTAATAAGATTTTGCTCGCTCCCAAGTCGAGCATACCTTTCGCTATTTTCCCATTCTCCATTTGTATATCAATCATGAAACTCATTGGGTCTTGCTGTTTCACTGGTAATCCAATCACAGAATTTGTTGTTTCTAGAAGAATCAACTTTCCAGTAGACGAAAGCTTCTTCTTATTAGCATTCAGGTCCTTGAAGAAATTAGCATAGGAGGGGACATTATCGATAAGCTCCAGCAGTGGCATGTTCACGTTAACTTTCGAAAGCATTGCCAGGATAGATTTAAACTTGCTATCGTCTTTTGACTTCTTAACTCTCCCAGGGTATGGTAATGGCTTAGAAGCCGGCGGTCCCGGGGGGCGGAAGGGGTTATTAGATTTATGTAGGACCTCGGCGCTGCTGTTTGGATCCTCAATAATCTCCTCGGCTTCCTCCTCAGGAATGTCGATAGCTGGTGTAGGTGGAGTTTCCGGTTTAGTCATCATATCTGGCTTCTCCACAACTTTTCCACTACGAAGTACTGTAGTTGCTTGAATCTCCTCTTCCAATTCATCTTCATCCCCAAATTCAAGACCTGCCACGAGGTTAGCCAACCTATCTGCTAAGTCCTCTATTCTGCGCATCATCCCTTCAATATGTTGTCCTGTTCTTTCTTGCCCTTCCATAACAACTTGCATAAATTTCTCATCATGGGCAATTAAGGCCATCAATGTGCTTTCGCTAAATGAGCTGCTCTCCGGTAAAATAGGAATTAATTCCCTGGCAGCGGCGCCAAATTTGATGAGCTCAAATTATACTCTAAAAAGCAATTAGAGAATAAGCTGTAGTTGTAGACTAAAGCCTAACTCAGCATCGATCTCTAGGGAATTAATCAGGCTATGTAGCAGTGAGAGTAAACAGATACTTTCGAGTAATAATCTGATTGATAGGTTGTTTGTACTTCTAACTAGATTAATTAAAGCTAAGATAACGATTAACAATGAGAGAAAGATTAATACAGTAGCAAGATCCAATTAAGCTAATTCGAACTAGGGATAGCACTCATATTTGTCACACGGTCGTTGTACAGAAAATAAATCAATTCGATTCAACCAATTGTTCTTATAAGATATTATACTGGAGAAATCGTGAGTCGTCAATTCACGATCCTTAAACATGAACAATTTAGAGGATTTAATACGGACTTATCGAATTGAAGGTTTTTACGAAGATTTAATACGAGACTAACCTATATGAGTGCTTTGATAAACCCTAGAACGAATAGGCATAATCTTCACATACTACTGTATTCAAAGGTGTTTAGCTACTCATAATTGATGATTGCATACAAGGATTCATGGTAATAATCATATGAAACATAGATGAAAAGAATTGTAAAGAACAAGTAATTGAGAATTCAATACCAATAATCCTGATGAACAAAAATCAATCAATGAATAACCAAGCTCCAAAGATGTCTCAATGTCAATGTATGGCTCTTGGAGCTTTTCTCAAAACTAAGTTAAAAGAAGTATGAATGAGAAGGAATCAAAATTCTAATCTAATAAGGAATATGAAATTAATTCTGCGTCGCTCGCCGCGGCGAGCCTTCTTAATCGTAATGTATATCCAGCTCGTAAAATCTCGCCGTGGCGAGCATCTTTCTTCAAAACAGGAGAGCCACTCGCTAAATCTCGCCGCGGAAGCCCAATTACTTCGCCGCGGCGAGCCTTCTTTTTCGCAATATATATTATACGCATAATCTCGCCGCGGCGAGCTTCCATCTTCAAAACATAGACTCCACTCGCAAAATCTCGCCGCGGCGGATCAATTCCTTCGCCGCGGCGAGTCTTCTTTAATCTCAAAAGATGACCATCAGAAATCTACGCCACATAGCCATGCTGGAAAATTCACTGCCAAGCTCGTAAAATCTCGCCGTGGCGGACTGAATCCCTCGCCGCGGTGAGCCATGCTAACCAGCTTGTCTTCAAACGGCTCAAAAGACAGATTTCTACAAAACACAAACAAAACACCAAAGCGTAAAAACTAACTAAAAAGACTACAAAACTAAAGATAAAGACTCACAAAGATCGCTAAAAAAGACCAAATGAGACGTTAGAATATTGTCTCATCAATAACTCTGTTTCCTCGAAAAGTGGTCTTCTATAAAGTTGTTGCATCTTCAATTATCTTCGCATTGGTTGGTCGCATGACATGTTTTGATTCCTTGAACTCCGTGCAACGATCAATCCGGCGTATTTGCTTCCTCGTCTCGATTTGGCACAATTATGTCGTTTTGGTGCCTGAAATCGTGTAAATCCTAAAAAACGCAATCATGACCTACAGAAAACACGCAACGTTGGTAATTGACCATAAAACGATACAAATATTGCATCTAAGGCTAAAAACGAGGGTCTAAAAGCATGATATATCGCACATTTCATTGTCAGATCACTAACATACTCAGCAAGCTTCCTCTTTTACAATGTTCAAGTGAACTAAGAGTACTAGTTACCTTTCTGAGCTAAAATATATCATTAAGATTTCTGATCAAAATCTAAGTTGATATTCCTAACAAGGAAGCATCTTCCCATGGATGCAAGACTACGATAGGGTAGTATCTTTTTTTTTTTTCCCTTTATTTTCCTAGTTTTTTTACTTGCTTTTGACTAGGTTTGGAGGAGAATTTGATTTGGTAACTATTTCTTACTATTTGATAACTCAGTCTGTAATATGATTAGTAATTTTAAGATTATTTGCATTTTATTTTCGCAATTTACTTGAAGCCTTAGAATTTTAACTTTACCGCTACCTTCTACGTCTAAGTTTATTTGCTTTTTTGACAAAGATGATACATTGAACATCTCTGATATGGAGCTCTGCCAGCTCCGATGGATGGAGATGTTGAGGCTCTGTCGATCAGATCCATGAACAGCTCCAGATCGGAGTTGTTGATGCTCTGGTGATCGGACCGATCACCGGAGCTCCGGTTTTAATTTTCTATTTTTTCGTGTTTCTTCGTTATCTTCGATTTCTTTGAAGTTTCTTCGTGTTTATTCGATTTCTTTGTTACGATGATGGAATTAATTAGAATAAAGTTACTATGATGTTTTTAGGTGAAATAGTAATTTTTTGAAGTTAATGGACTATTTTGTAAACTACTATAGTAGTTATATTATTACAAATTGGTGTTACTTTCAAAAACTTCTTACACTTTAATTATACATAAAAACTTCGTACAAATTAGTGATTTTTTTATTTTAGTAAATTTGAAATTAAATACACCATTTTTTATAAAATTAATCCCTTATTTATAGGAAATGATGCGCTCAAAATTAATACTTATAAAACACAAGTAGTAAAGCAATTGTTATAGACATACAAGGCTTAAACCACAGGGTCGTTCTCTCGAGGAATTGATTAAGCTAGCTCTATAGATTAGACTCGCTTGTGTTGGTTATTAACAAAATGTGTGTGGATAATTTGATACTACAGACCTAGAACAATTCTACATGCATAAGACAAGGTAAATAGTTCATGCAATTCTACAAACAACGAAGCTATTTTAATCCTTTCAAAAGTGTGCTTATACGATACGAACCAGTTAAGGATGCACTATGCACAGCTCATCACTCTTGCTATTGTGAGTACAACCAAATACGGAATATAAGTACGTAATCACTACATTGGTTTGTTACGAACCAATTAAGGATGCACTATGCGCATCTCACAAACAACATGCAATCATATGGATATAATCTAATGGATGATAAATACTCACAAGTTCACAACCGATACATCAAGATTCGGACGTACGAATATAACAATTTGTCACGTACAAGCTAAATTAGTAGTTGCACAATTGTTACCTCGACTCTTCAATGACAAGGGATCGTCTGAAAGGAATAAAGACCTCAATTCATGATGAATTCAATCACAAAGAGTGTTTACAATGCTTGAAAGTGAGAAAGAAAGCCTAAAATAGTCTGAAGATATCTAAAAACGAGTTACAACAAGTCCTATTTATAACACCAAGGAAGTTCAAATTCAAATTAGTGGGAAAAACTGCCAGAAAACGTGGTTTGAAAGGTCTTGCCGTGGTGAAGGGTATGCTCACCGCGGTCAAATCAAGTTTCCAAAGTTTCTATTTTTTTAGACCGCGGTGAGCTCATTTGGCAATAAGGCTCACCGCGGTGAGTTGCTCTTCCGGAAAAACTTCAGTTTTTTCCCACTTCTTCAACTTTGACTCCCCTTTAGCCAACTTCCTAGTCATCCCTTGGAGTAGTGGCCCATTAATAGCCCAACATGCATCTAGAAGCTCTCAAATGTGCTTCAATTTGCATAAGGTCCTCCATCTTCTTGCCTTTTACCTAAAAACGACAAAAAAAGTACAAAAACACAAAAAAACACCCAAACGTAAAAACGCACCAAAAACACTAATAAAAGGCTAAAGGACATAACAAAACACGGTAAAAAAGACTAAATAAGTCGCTAAAATAACGACTCATCAGGAAACTTAATCAAAACAATAATTCAAAACACACCATTATTAACACGGTCACACGCCAGACGCCAGTTGAAACAAACAAGCATCTACTAATTGATACAAGAATCTGCTAATTGATACAAGCATCACCATCACAATAATCAACCTTCTAGCTTCCTACATCCTCCATTATCAAGGGGTTTTTTTTTTTTTGTTCATGTTTTCTTATTGACATCGCACCCCTTAACTTAATTCTATTGACATGTGTTCAATTAGTAGGTTGCATTGAGTTATTTTTGTTTTTTCTCATTAAAATTTGGATGCTTTCTTAATATGATGCTTGATGCTTGTTGTAACTATTGAAGAATGATGCTTGATACTTTGGTATCAATGGTGCTTGTGTAACTAATATGATGCTTGTTTCGTTTTGGATGCTTGTATTACTAATATGATGTTTGTTTTGTATTGGATGATGCTTGTAATATAATGTTAAATTATGCTTGTAATTCAATGCTAAATGATGCTTGCAATTAAATGCTAGTAAATGAGGGTGATCGTTTATTTTGATGGTGCTTGGCTAATTTTACGAAACCAAATCTAAATAAATTTTAATAGATGATTAGATGATTGAAGATTAATTTTGATTATTAAATATACTATATTTAGTATTTATTTAGAGGACACCTTTGGAATTAGATACATAGACACTAAATTGCAGTAAAGATATTATGTATCACTAATTAGTAGGAAAAATTTGGGGATGACTTCAATTTGTAATTGTCCCTACTTAAATAATGTCACGCGTTTAGTGAAAAGTGTAATGCGTTGAACATTCATGTTCCTAAGAAATTGAGTTAGAAATAGGAGCAGTAAACAATTATAAACAGATATTTAAATAAAAATCCGACACACGCATAATAGGCATTTCTTAGTCAAAATCCAGGTGAGTCACTTGCCTTACCTAACCCCTATGTAGATCCGCTCCTGGGCATGACTTGAAGATTTTCAAATGTTCGAACTGCTCAAACAAATAAAGGTCTAGTTCAAAGTTGTTAAAAATACCCGTGTTAGAGTATCTCCTAGATACTCAAATTGACAGCATTATAATAATAAAGTAGAAACTTCTAACAATTATATCGTTGCGACCTGCAAAAAAAATTCTTAGTGATCTTTGGGCTATTTTGGATGAAGTTTTAAACTCCTATTCATCATTTATATAAAGAGAATATCCGTTTCCAGCAAGCAAAAAAAAAAAGAAATGGATCAAGGAGGGGAATGCGAAAACTAGTTTCTTTCACGGAGCGGTGGAAAGAAGAGGAAGGATTAATGCGATTACAGGAATAAGGATTGATGGTAAATGGCTTGAAGAGGTGGAAGATGTCAAAAATGGGATACATGATTTTTTTGCGAATCATTTTAGAGAAAAGGGAAACGGAATTTGCAAAGTCAAAGGAGTGGAGGGGATGAGATTGGATGAAAATGAAAAAAATGAAATCGAAAGAAAATTTAGTGAGGAGGAAATTAAAAACGTGGTATGGGAGTGTGGAGTGGGAAAAAGCCTGGGACCGAATAGTTTGGGAGCACAATTTTTCAAATCTTGTTGGCATGTGGTCAAGGATGAGGTGCTCAAAGTGTTTGATGAGTTTCATAAAAATGGGAAGCTATGCAAAGGTATGAACAACACATTTGTTACTCTAATTCCAAAATTTGTAAATCCTTTGAACATTAGTGATTTTAGACCAATTTCTCTTGTAAATAGTGTGTACAAATTGATTTCAAAAGTGTTGGCAAATAGGGTTGGAAAAGTCCTTGAAAGGGTAATAGCCGAGAACCAACCGGCTTTCATAGGAAGTAGAAATATTTTGGATGGGGTTCTTATAGCAAATGAAGTCATCGATGAAGCCAAAAAGAAGAAGAAAAACATTTTTATGTTCAAAATCGACTTTGAAAAGGCTTATGATTCGGTGCGGTGGGAGTTTCTTTTTTACATGATGAAAGAGTTGGGTTTCGGTGATTTGTGCATTAAATGGGTCAAGGAATGTGTAACTAGTACAACTTTGTCAATTTTGGTGAATGGAAGTCCAACTAGGGAGTTTGATATCCAAAGGGGGTTGAGACAAGGGGATCCTCTTTCCCCCTTCCTATATTTAATTGTAGCGGAGGGGTTGAGTAGAATGATCGCAAAAGCTTGTATTCTTGGAAAGTTTAAGCCGGTGCTAAGTGGTAAAGAGAATGTTCCTATCTCTCATTTGCAATTTGCGGATGACGCTTTGATAATGGGTGAATGTTGCTTGGAAAATTTTGAAACAATAAAAACGTCTTGAGATGTTTTGAACTTGTTTCGGGGTTGAAAATCAATTTTAAAAAGAGCTTACTTGTGGGGATTGGGAGAGGAAGTGAAAGAATTGGAGAGTGGGCGGATTACCTAAATTGTGAGGTAGGTTCACTTCCTTTTAATTATTTGGGTCTCCCGGTGGGTGGAAAAATAAAAGAGAAGTGTTTGTGGAAAAAAGTGAAAGAAAAGTTTGAGAAGAGGCTTGCGGTTTGGAGAATAAATTTTTGTCGCTTGGGGGAAGATTGGAGATTGGTTCTTACTAATGCATTGCCTATGTATTACTTCTCTTTTTTCAAAGCACCTCAATCAATTTTGAAAGAACTTAAAGGTTTGCAAAGAAACTTTATTTGGGGAGGGAACCTTGAAGATAATAAAAAGAAGATTGCTTGGGTGAAATGGGAAAGAGAGTGTGAGGCGAAAGAATATGGTGGTCTTGGAATAAAAGATTTGAAATCATTCAATATAGCGTTGCTTGGTAGATGGGTGTGGAGGTTGTTGGAGGGTAAGAAGGATCTTTGGGTAAGGGTCATTGATTCTAAATATGGCAATTTTTGGGATAATGTTGAAACAAAAAAAGTGGGAATAAGGCTTTGGGGCATTGGTCGGGATTGTGGAAGGATCTCGTAAATGTAGTTGGATCACAAGAATGGTTTGAAAAGAAATGTAGGAAAATGATTGGGAATGGGGGCAATACCCGGTTTTGCAGGACAAGTGGGCGATTTTGATGGGAAATTAAAAGATTTGTACCCAAGATTATATAGGCTTGAAGTGAATAAAGAATGCTTGATCAAGGAAAGAATAAAGTTATAGGAATTGGGTACTAGTTGTGCATGGGAGTGGAATAGGTAGTTGTTTGAAAGAGAAGAAGTCGTGGTGAGGGAGCTTGAACAAAAAATGAACACCGTGTTGCTAAAGGAAAATGAACCCGATAAATGGGTGTGGTTGGGAGAGAAGGAAGAAAATTACACAACCAAGGAAGGGTATCGGGAACTTAATGCAAAGTGTTGAGGGGTTGAGCCTCAAACACTAACTAAACTACTACAAATCCCTAATCTAAGATCCGCATCCAACTTGATGTCCATCCTGAGAGCTTTGTCCGAGCTAGAGCACCTGAAAGGACTAAGTGGGGGGGGTTAGAAGGGTAACCCGGTTTGCTAGTGTCAAACCGGGAAGAGACTTTATCGACAAAAGTTTTAAAAGACTATTCCCCCCCCCCCCCTCCCCTCTAGTCTTTTACTTTGCTGTTATTTTGACCAACAATGTACTTATGAAGTGGTTCATAAGATGATGCCAAGTGTATGTTCAGGATTTGGACAACAATGATCCCTTAGCCCATGCCCAATAGTATGTGAAAGTCCAACACCATTAGATGGGCGTGGGAGGGTAGATTGGTCCTTTTACCTCTCAGAGTACTATTCTCGCTGATGGGTCCGTCTGAGACCTTTAGAATGATCCGAGCTCTGTCGAGTTGGTCTGTTCCTATGTAACTCAGTGACGGTCCGAGACACAAGCTGCTCGGAAGTATCTTGGAGGTTCCAATTTATACGTTTGGTCTTATTGTTTAGGTGGCATCCGAGTTTATCTCGTCCGGTCCGTTTGGCATCCTAGGACTGACAGTGTGTGGTACTTGGTGAGACCATGTGACCTCTTGTCAGGTTTGGAAGTCGTACACCTAGCTAGGTCGGACCAGTTGAAAAGGTGTATTGACATGATGATGCGCTCAAAATTAATACTTGTAAAATAACACAAGTAGTAAAGCGGTTGTCGTAGTACAACAATGACCATAGGGTCGTTCTCTCGAGGAACTGATTAAGCTAGTTCTAAGGTGTAGGCTCAAGATGTGAGTTGTAAACAGATAGTGTGGGTAAGGTTGATACTTCAAAACCCTACGACAATTTAAAATTACAAGACAAGGTAATACCTAGATCATGCAATTTCTACAATTAAAACGAAACAAGCTAATCTTTCAAAAGTGCTGACGCGATATAGCTAATGGTACACTGCCCGCGAATGCAACAAATTTGCTATTGCAAAATCGAACCAGATACAGATTATAAGTACGTATGAGTTACGACAAAAAGCTTGTCACAAGCTATGCCCTCATCCGAATATATACTAATTAGAGGTAAAGACTGATGCAAGTTCACAACGATCAAGCATGCGTTCAACGACCAGATAACAATATGTCACAATACAAGTTATTAATGGAATCCAACTAACTCGTACTATTGAATACCTGGGTGCCTATTGGTCTCTGCGATCGTCAGAAAGATCAATAATGCTTCTTCGAATTAAAAGAGAGATTGAAATCTCTAATTGTTTATAATGCTTGGAATTGAAAATATGGAAGTACTAGTAACGAAGATATATCCTAATGACTGATACAAAGGTCCTATTCATAGACCATGGAAGAAGAAACTAGAAATCATGGGAAAAAACTGCCAGAAATCGTGGGTTTGATTCTGTCAAACAGTCCTCACCGCAGTGAGGGGACCTTGCCCGTTCCAGTTCACCGCGGTCTACCCTTCTGCCTCCTTTTCTGTTTGATTGTACCGCGGTGAGGCTCCTTGTTGCAGGAGCTCACCACGGTGAGCCTTGTGCCCGGGAAAATCAACATTTTCCCACTTTCTCCTATTTTCTCTCCCTTTTCCAACCTCCATATCACCTCTTTTGGAGTAGTGGCCCACTAACTTGGCCTTGTGGTGCTTCTAGAAGGTTTTGAGGTCTTCTTTTCACTTTGGTCCTCCATTTCCTTGCCAATGACGCTAAGACACCTAAAAATGCACAAAAACAACAAAAAACCCAAACATGACACGAAACAAAAAACACTAAAATAAAGGCTAAAAGATGCAACAAACTACGGAAAAAGGCACTAAATGAGTCATTAAAATATTGACTCATCAAACTCCCCAAACCGAACCTTTGCTCGTCCTCGAGCAAACAACTCTAAAACCTAGAAAAAGAAAAAACACATAGACACGACAAACAAACAGAAGAGTTCAATCAACAAGCTACCGGGACAAGTATTGCTAGAGATAAGCCCTTATACTGATGTAAACTTCTATCCCCTCTAACTTTGACAAGTAGCTTTGCAAATATCACAATCTTCCATTTCACAAGTAAACAAAACTTAATCCTATCCTAGTAGTCCCTCACAAAGGAAGATAATAGTGCAACTCTCAAGTCTCTCTTCTGGAAGTGTCCAGTAAATAAGGGTATTCGCTCAAGACTTAACTTAGGATGGTGACAACAAACGTCACAAGCTGCCACTAATATTACATGCTTTTGCACTCAATTCAAACGAGTCAGAAAGGACTTTTTAGGAAAGGGGTCGAAATCAAATACAAGGGAATAAAATTAGATGTCGTTCTCGTGCTTTGCTCTTTTTGCACGTTTATTTCTTTCTCTTTTTTTTTCTTGTGCCTTGCTCTTTTTGCACAGATTTTCTATTTTTTCATTTTTTTTTCTATCTCAGTGTTGCAAGTGTATCCTAATAGGTTGCCTAAGATCCGTACTTTTGTACGTGTCGGTTTGGTATACACCCCATCAACCCTCACAACATACGAGCACCGCCCACGCGCTGGTTTATAGGTAGTATTTGGCATGCATTTTGGAAACAAAACCATCAACCCTCACAGCATACGCACAATCAGCCCCGCGTTGGTTTATAGGTAGTATTTGGAAATGCCCAACACGATCTTAGACGATCACAAGTGATCCTGGAAAAATACTTCGAGATTTTTTCTATTTTTTTTCTTTTTTTTTAGAACGGCAGCATAACAATACAAAACAATTTCGAAATCGGCCATAGTTCAAATAACAGGTTCGAGAATCGAGACAACAAGTCAAAAATACCGGTCGTCATACTCGTTTTAAAAAGAGTGCACATGTATATGAAGTGGCGCAAGTTAAAAAACCTTGCTCATCCTACTAGAATCACACAATTGTCAGTACAAGATTTTTTCATCGGCTTTAAGGCTTCTCACCAGCTTTTTGACTACTAAAACAGGAAGACTTTTTATTTACAAGTGAAACGAACTAGAGTGATTTTCGAAAATTCCTTAGCACTCAGTCAGAGGCCATCTGAGATCACATCAATAAAAAGGCTTACCTAAGGCAATAGATAACCAGACTTGTCAAAAGAACTCAAGACTCGACACAAAAAATTTTTGAAGTAGGCAAAAAATTAGGCCAAAAGACACGACTCAACTGCAATCACATAAAAGTGGCTAACATACCACCCCAAATAATCGCAAAAATGAAAAACAAAAGGAAAAACACATATATACAATATATACAAGGCAGCAATAATCCGAGGCATGTAAGCATATGATACAACTTCCCTCCCCAAACCTATTCGATAGCTAGGCCCTAGCATAATGAATAAATAAAAAGGAGAAAGTTCAGAGTTACCGTCCGTAGTATGCCTCGGTCGGCATGATCACTGAGACGAAGGCGGACCATGGGGTCCGAAATGAGCCTCCTCTTTGTTGTTGCCAGTCATCCGTCTGAGCTTTACACGCTAGGTGCTCAGTCGCCTTTTTGAATGTCCGAGTTTTAAAAAGTGCATAGAGAAAAGTCTGTCTTCATCTTTACTACTCGGGGGCTTACTCCGGTCAGGCTTGGGAGAAGGATCGCAGTCCAAGCAGAATTGAACAGTGTTCTGTTCTACTTAGACCGTGGTGAGTTCTTCCTTCGCCTAAACTTACCGTGGAGGGCACTTAAAATTTTTTATTTTTTTTTTCTTTTCAAAATAATAATGTATGAAATAAATTTTAACTAAATTAAGAAGCTACCCTATGCAAGCAGTAAATTATTCGAAATGCAATGCTGGAAATTAAACGTGAGGTTACCCAAATGCATTCTACATCCTACGTGCAAAGTGGTAAATCATGCTTTAGTTATAGTCGTTAGCGTCAACTCTTCCACAGATTCACTCCCTGGCGTCGTCGATGGCCTGGGCTTTCTCCGTAGTGCTCGGGAACTTTCCTTTTTCCCGTCTTTGTGACCTAACCATCAGTTCCCCGACCATGTTCTCGATCCTCCTTGCCGAATTCTCTAGCACCTCGAACCACTTATCATTCCTCTCCTGAATTTGGCTCGACTGTTTGTAGAAGCGATCGGAGTTCTCCATGATCATCTTGATCCTGCCGGCAAGATATTCCCTGGGTGGTCTTCCCTGGCTAGCAGCTTCAATGGACACCTCGTTCTGTGGCGCAGGTGGAACGTAGTTCTCGTAGTTATTGTTTGAGTAACACAACATCCTACGGTCCCCGTATTCCATTGGCTTCCTGTACGACACAAACCCTGGGCGCCTCACTCCTTGCCTATCGACCAAATGCACCTCCTCCATGAGGTTCGGGTTCATCTCCCGAGCTTGTGGAAACCTGCATACGTTAGCACCATGCCCGGAGTTATAGCACACTCCACATTGTTCATTGGATTGCTGGGTTGGTGCAACAACGGTCACATCCATCTTGACCAGTTGCATCTCTTCTAGCATGCGGTTAAAGTCGGGAGCCCCAACCTCTCCGGCGGCTTTGGCTTCGCCTTTTCCTTTTTCTCGGCCCCTTACACCTTTGTGTTGAAAAGCTTGTGCCAATTTGTCAATGGCAACTTCTATCTCCTCTGTTGTGCTCTGCATTATCGAGCCACCCAAGCTCATGTCCACAAGCATCTGTGTTGTTACGTCAAGTCCTTCATAGAAGCTATGACACAACGTCATCGTGTCAAACCGGTGGTGTGGACACTGGGCCAATAGGTACTTGAATCGCTCTCGGGCCTCATATATGCTCTCGTCATATCGCTGCTGAAAGTGGGCAATTTGACACCTCAGGTTCGAGGTCTTCGAATAAGGAAAGTACTTTCCCATGAAGACCTTGTAAACATCCTCCCAAGTCCTCAGAGAGTTCTCCGGAAGGAGCAAGAGCCACGTCTTCGCGAGATCCTGTAAGCACATTGGGAACAACTTCTTACGGACGTCGCCGTCCGTAACTCTAGAGTTCCCACCTATCGGAATCCTCCCCACTAACGCCTCGAATTCCTTCAAGAATTTCAACACATCTTCGTTCGCATGCCCGTAGAACTTGGGCATGTCATGGAAGTGATGGTTCTTGATCTCCAGGTTCCTTGCTGCTGTTGAAAGCTCGATCGGAGATCCAGAAACTTGCACCGCGGGCTGCATGTACTCCCCAAACTCCCGCCTAGGCGCATTCGCGGTTTCAAGGGCGTTTGCAATTGTGGTCGTCACCGTTTTTGCTGGTATGCTGTTGTTGGTGCTTGTGCCTTCTTCCGACATGGTAACTTTTGTTAGGTTCCTTCTTCTTTCCCGGATTTCCCTTTCTAGGTCGTTGTTTCATTCAGTCAACGGAGATTTCAACGAACATCTCCCTTGCATATACCTGAAAATGAAACGGCCTGTTCTTATGAGTTCTATTAGATGCCTCAAATTGAAACGACCTGGTGAAACTATTTTTGATTTTTTTTTTTTAAATTTTCAAATTTTTTCTTTGGTTTTTTAATAAGATAAAAATAAAGATATGCAACTACACACTGATCCTACTTATTGAAGAACGTAGGAGTCAGTTCCCCGGCAGCGCCGCCAAATTTTGATGTGCTCAAAATTAATACTTGTAAAATAACACAAGTAGTAAAGCGGTTGTCGTATACAACAAGGCTTAACCACAGGGTCGTTCTCTCGAGGAATTGATTAAGCTAGTTCTAAGGTGTAGGCTCAAGATGTGAGTTGTAAACAGATAGTGTGGGTAAGGTTGATACTTCAAAACCCTATGACAATTTACAATTACAAGACAAGGTAATAACTAGATCATGCAATTTCTACAATTAAAACGAAGCAATCTGATCTTTCAAAAGTGCTGACCCGATATAGCTAATGGTACACTGCCCGCGAATGCAACACCTTTGCTATTGCAAAATCGAACCAGATACAGATTATAAGTACGTATGAGTTACGGCAAAAAGCTTGTCACTAGCTATGCCCTCATCCGAATATTTACTAATTAGAGGTAAAGACTGATGCAAGTTCACAACGATCAAGCATGCGTTGAACGACCAGATTATATCACAATACAAGTTATTAACGGAATCCAACTAACTCGTACTATTGAATACCTGGGTGCCTATTGGTCTTTGCGATCGTCAAAAAGATCAATAATGCTTCTTCGAATTGAAAGAGAGATTGAAATCTCTAAGTGTTTACAATGCTTGGAATTGAAAATATGAAAGTAAAAGTAATGAAGATATATCCTAATGACTGATACAAAGGTCCTATATATATACCAAGGAAGAAGAAACTAGAAATCACGGGAAAAAACTGCCAGAAATCGTGGGTTTGATTCTGTCAAACAGTCCTCACCGCAGTGAGGGGACCTTGCCCGTTCCAGTTCACCGCGGTGTACCCTTTCTGCCTCCTTTTCTGCTTGATTGTAACGCGGTGAGGCTCCTTGTTGCAGGAGCTCACCGCGGTGAGCCTTGTGCCCAGAAAAATCAGCATTTTCCCACTTTCTCCTATTTTCTCTCCCTTTTCCAACCTCCATGTCACCTCTCTTGGAGTAGTGTCCCACTAACTTGGAATTGTGGTGCTTCTAGAAGGTTTTGAGGTCTTCCTTGCACTTTGGTCCTCCATTTCCTTGCCAATGACGCTAAGACACCTAAAAATGCACAAAAACACACAAAAAACCCAAACGTGACATGGAACAAAAAATACTAAAATAAATGCTGAAAGACGCAATAAAATATGAAAAAAGTCACTAAATGAGTCGTTAAAATATCGACTCATCACCTGAGCGTACTTGTTGACCCGAAAGGATTTCCTTAACGCGGACTAGCCAAGGTCAGATAAGTACTGAATTGGCTGCTTCGGCCTTGATGCGCTCTAGGACACGCTCTATGGCGCCCTTAACGTATTGGACATATATCCGTATCAACATATGTCCCCCTAGTTTCCAAGTATCTTAGTAGAAGATAGTTGTGGAACTATGAGTAGAAGAACAAGTGTGTTTTAGGAGCGTGTCTGAACCGTTAAATGTGAAAAATTCCTTTTTTTCGTGCTAAAAAATCCGTATCCGTGTTTCAGGAACTCAATATCTCTATCCCCAACCCCCCCCCCCCCTTCGGTTCTACAGTCCGAGTTAGGAAATATCTTGGACTGTAGAAGGAAAAGGTATTTGTATCCGAGATGTATCGAGATCCGAATACGGTATTAGGAGTAAAAGAAGTTCCTTGTGGAAGAGTGTGTAGGAAGCAACCGTTGGGCTGGATATGTGAAATGGTTCACCTGGGCCGATGAATAGTGATCTAAGAGGCCCAACAAGTCGTCCGTCCAGCCCATGAGTGAGGATCCCGAGGTAGTGGAGAATTTCCAAAATAAATTTTATGGGGCGTGATGTAATCATGCCAAATGTGAAGCGATGCAACCGTTGGATTGAAATGATCAACGGCTGGGATTTAAATCCAAGTGATGCGACGCTTCGTCTTCCCCATCTATCCCTCTATAAATAGTTCACAGATCTGTCATTTTCACACTTTAGCCAAATCGAATCCAGAGCAATCCTAAGCAATCCGAGCAAATAACAAGCTTCCGAGCAATCAAAGCTTCCAGTGAGCAATCAAATATTTCGTGTAAGTTACTTTCGGAGAGCAAGCAAGGCATTGTCGTCCGTCCATCTTTCTCAAGTTACTTTATCAAGTAAATCTGGCTTTCTCTGAATTCTGAGTTGTCGTTCTGCTTTCTCGGATGCATGTATGCTGCGTTGAATTTCCAATCTCGTATGCTGTATAGATAGGATGTTTTTGGCCAAGTAATGTGTCGTATGTTGAATTTTGGTGACTCTAGTATTGCATGCTTTCCGTAGTTGAATTATGGTGCCAATTTGTAGATATAACTTATAAATTTGCCATGTGAATGTGCCATGTATGGTAGATAATAGCGCCAGTAGGCTTGTTGAGATTCTTATTGCCTTGCCTAGTGTAGTAGATAACAGTGCCAATTAGCACGTAGAATTCAACAAGTTAGGTGCCAGTAGGTAGGAAAAAATGACCCATAGGAACGCCCAATAAAGTAGGATGTCTTTAGACAATTGGACTTAATAAGATACATAAACGAACTCTCGGACGACCACAACATCATTTTCTGATCATTTTCCTTGTGCCCTAGGATGTCCGGGAGCGATAGTCAGAACCAACATGTAGTTCAAGACTATGATGACGGGATAATCCAAGGGTCCGAGTCTGTTACGATAACCTCGTCCGTGTCAGACCACCCGGAGTTGGATATTCCGCAGAATAGACTTCGTGCAGAGGTACGCAACGCAGATGTTATGGAGGTTGTTTCTTCTGAAGACTCAGATGCTGGGCATGGGGTTCGTGGCACTGCCACTACTCGGAATGATGCTGTGAGTAGCCAGACAGATGTTGAGAGAACAAGGGTACGGGTTCAGTCTCGGACGATTGGCAGTGGTGGCATGCCTGCTGGTGGGAGTGTGCCTCGGGTAGAACAGGAAGGCGACACTGGTCGTGAGGCAGATGATGTAGAAATGTTTGAGGCTGGGGAGGAGGATCGTGTTGTGATGGAAACAGGTCCGACCAATCTAAGTACATCTGGGAGACACGGAGTTGAAGAAGAAGAGGAGGAAGAAGGAGAAGAAGAGGAAGAGGACGAGGAGGAAGCCACTCAAGCTGCCCATCCGCGGGGACGCTCTGGGCAGAACAATCGCCGGATTGTTTTGCACCCTAGAGTGCCCGCTCAACCTAATCCGCCACTGGTTGCAGGTCGCAGAGTTCAGGCGGCGCGGACTAAATTTCCTCGTCCTGCGTCTCCTGTCATAATTGCGGACCCGTACGGTGAACTTAACGCAGATGGCTTGCTTCCCACCTGTAACGCCCCGAAAATTGCACTAATTTTAAAAAGAACAAGGGCGTTAAATCAATAACGAAGGAACATCCTAAAAGCTTTAAGAAGATAAAATCTAACAGTTGACTTGCGAAAGACACTAATTTCAAAAGCAGCGGCTAAAACTTTACAAAATCCCAATTAAGTCCCCACTCTCACTCTAGTTGCTGAACGTCTACCCGACTCGATCCTCCACTAAACTCCGGAATCTACAAGGAAGGAAAACAAAAGAGTGTGAGACAAAAATCTCAGTGGTGTTCGTGTGTGACAGTGACAATTAAAATATCAATAGGAAATTCATAACAGCATCCAAAAATAATAAACATATCATATAACGAAGCAATAACAATGCAATCAATCGTTCGTTGGTGCCTCTCCTTATAACCCCAATCCGAGCCCTTATCTCTCCACTCAATCAATCAATATCCGCCATGGTACGGGGTGGTACACTACTACCTCTAAGACCTCAGCGTCTCCTGCCTCGCGTCAAAGAGAAGTAAGCCAGAGCAACCCACAAACATATCGACAGTCACCACTGCCCGAAAATGCAATGAGTATACCCTAACCGAAAATTTGGCCAAAACAATCAATCAATCGAAGCAATATCATATACAATATATACATATTTTTATTTGAGCGGAAGCGATGCCAAATCAAATTTTGATGCAATGTTTGAAAAGAATGAGTCGGAACTTTGATGCAATACATATATATATATACAAGCAAGTACTTCCTTGGTTTTCGCAAGCGTTTTAAGAACACTCACCTTGTAAAGTTTCTCGTAAAATCTCAGAGTACGGAGTTCCTGAACAAAAGGTACCGACTAGTAAGAAATCAATCTAAGACTAAAAGAGCTACCCCTTAACCCACGACTCTCACAAGAATAAAAATCACTTAACATATAAAGACAAGATGAGTCATATAAAAGCAATTAGCCACTTCACATAGATGGGTAAAGATTATTAACACCAAAATATCACATTTATCAATACATACACAAGGTCTAAGTTTCGGGACAAACTGGCTTGCTACAGACAAAGCACAAAAGCTAGAGTAATTAATTCTTAACTACACGAGTGCTCCAAAATTATTAAAGAGTTTCTAACTAAGCTAATTAAACAAAAACAAATCTGATCATATAACACTAATAAAGTTGCAAGCTCAATAGGTTGATTCACCAGTGTAAAAGTTTTGGAGAGCGTAGCAATTTTAATAATCATAACAATTACTAACAGAATTTCATAAACAAACTTAATTAGAAAAGCACCAAAGCATGCATCAGACAAAAACTTGCAATCAAACTTACTTCTAGTTGAGAAAGTTCGAGTAGGTCCAGTAACATATTAACATAAAACACTATTTTATTAACTTGATCCAATACCTGCACCCACTTGAAGACAAACAGTTTCTTTAACAAGAAACGCATATGTAGTCATAACATTCTACTGTCAAGTGTCAATTTAATGCCAAAACATAAAATTAGAAAGCAGAATATTGAGCTCTAGAAATAGGGAAAACACGCAGAGGCAGCAAGAAGAAACAATCTAACTTTCAAGAATCAAATCTTTGCCACCTGAACCCAACCCACTACGCAAGAAGCAACGACGAAGAAGAAACTGTACCTAAGGTTGAGTCGCAACTAGCTACGGCGCTAGGAAACCAGACCGAAAACTTCCCTGGCCTCTTTAAATCTTGTACGAAGAAGGAAAAGAATTGGTATCTTGCACCAATAAAGATAACGAATTAATTCGGAAGGAAATATTGTGAAACTTACCAATAGAAGAATGATAGTGAAGATTGGCAAGCGATGATGAACAAGAGCAGCAAACGCAGAAACGATGGAAGATTGGGCTTGTAGTTTTATGTCTAGGGCTTTGGGAGGATATAGTTGATTTTTGCGTAAACTCTTTGATGAAAAGCGTTAGGTTAGGAAGAAAGCGGCTAAGGGATTTGTGAGTTTATAAGTAGGATGGCATAGTCTAAATTTTGAAAGAGGCGTGAAAGAGAAGGGAACCACAAACAATTAAACTCCTCCCAACTAGTAATTAACGTGACCAACATTATACTAAGTAAGAAATTAGTTAGAGAACTGATTAAACATTGACTAATTAGAATTAATTAAACTAAAGAAAATACGGGGTTTCACACTTTTTGTAACGACCCGGGCCACTAATGGGCCGAGCCCCGACCCTTTGGGTCGGTGCGGTTACTCATGGGCAGCTCTCCGGGTGATATGCTGGCCCCACTGTACCAACACATGTCCTTTCCCGCGCATTTTGTCCTCACTCGTGCGCGAACCGAGAGACTTCCCAGTTGGTCACCCATCCTAAGATTGCTTCAGAGCAAGCACGCTTAACCCTGGAGTTCTTATGGGTGGATTCCCCAAAAAAAGGTGCACCTTGTTGGTATGAGTAGTGTTCTCAACCTTTTTAAGCTCTTTGGACTTAACTTGAAATTACGGGGCGTTACATTAATTGCGGACCCGTACGGTGAACTTAACGCGGATGGCTTGCTTCCCACCTGTCCATCCAAGGTGAAGCCTGAAGATATTCCGGAGTGGAGGCAAAAGTGGGAAATTCCCGAGTCCATCGAAATTATGGTTCCAGAGCCAGGGCACGCCTTCTACAATCTGCCCGCTAGATATATGTGCGTGCATAAAGCGGCCTTCTCCTGTGGATGGAAGGTTCCCATCACGTCCGACTTTAAACATATCCTGAATCACATTGGGATTGGTTCGAGCCAGGTTATCCCCAAATCTTTAGGAAACCTTATTTGTTTTGCGGTCTTCTGTGCGAATAAGGGGCAACCTGTAAACTTTGAAAACTTCCGGTAGTTGTTCAATATAACTTATAGTCCGGGAAATCCCCTTTTCTATACGTTTGTAAATAGAAATTCGTACAACTTCATTTCCGATCTCATTTCCTTGCTCGGATCGAAATAGTGGGAAAAATACGTCTTCGTGTGGATGGCTGTGAAGCCTGGAGAGTCTGTGAGGAGAAGAGAGCAGTGGGGGTTGCCCACAAAGTGTTTAAGGGAGAGTATTCCGGACTGGCGCCCTCTTCCCAAAAATGTGGCTCCGTGGGTGGTGGAAATCCACAAGAAAAATAATCCACCGACGTATCCGTTTAACGGATTGATCTGTCAGCCGTTGCCGTATTTGTGCGGACTGACTGACGTCGTTGAGGTCGGAGGGAAGACCGACTTCTGTAAGGATTCTTCAATTAGGACTCGTGTTTTATCTTCGTTTAAGTGTCATACATGATTGTTTCACTGTTGTCCGCTATTCGTAGTTTTATAAATCCGTATCTAACATCGTCTGTTTCTTCCGCAGCTTATTGGTTTAAATACATTATGTTGACCCTCCGAGAGAAGAAGAAGTAGCAGAGGGAGAAACAAGCCCTTGAGCTTGCCACTGGCCAGAGGGCCAAAATTATAAACACTTCCGCGGGTCTGCCTATGGCGGATCCTAAAAATTCAGCCCTGTTTTCTGCAGAGGAGGAAAGGCGGAAGAAGGCGGGTGAGGATCCGCAAACCTTAGAGGTGCCTGACAAAGGCAAAGCTCCCGCTACCCGGAGTGCTGCTGCTCCGAGGCCGCCAACTTCAGATGCTCCGAGGACCTCTAGGCCTGGCGGTTCTGCTGCATCCGCACCTCCTCGGGACGTGCGAATGCGGGATGCCATCGTTTCTGGCAGGAAAAGGAATGCAACTTCGGATGCCTCTCCTGCATCAAAGAGGCAGCTTTTCTCCGTCATCCTATCGTTATCCGAGAGTTGTGGGCTCCCCGAGGTTAAAAGGGTCGGAGAGATCCACGAGTCGCAACAAAGGGTAAGTGAATTCCTTATGTCCGTAGTTTCATAATGATGTTTGAGAAATAGCTTCTAATTACTCGAATTTCTTGTAGCTCGGGTGCATGATCAGGGCTATGCAGTGGAAGGCCAGCGAACGGGCCACCATCGAAGAGGATTTCCACAAGGCGGTGGCTGCAACGGCGGAGGAGGCGGACAAGGTCAAGCAGGTGGAGGCCAAGTCGAAGAAGAAGGATACGGTCATCACCAAGCTGAAGGCCAATTGGGACCAGACAAAGGCGGACTTGGAGTGGTAGGATCACTTCATTGATGGGGCAATGAAGTTGTTCCTGGAGTCTAAGGATGCTCTCCTCGAAGATCTCCAGTTCGCTCGGTTGCAAGCTGTGAAGGACTTCATGATGTCCGACTCATTCAAGTTCTTCATGGCGGACAAAGCCGATGCTTTCCGCCTGGAGGGGTTCTCATCCGCCATCGGCCAATTTCAAGCGAAGGGTTTGGTGCCTCCGTACTTTGATTGGAAGAAGGAAGGATTGGATCCATCCGCGAATGATAATGGAGTGGAGATTCCAGTGGAGGTCGTGCCGGATGAGCGGTTGGCGGCATGTGAGTTCGCGGAGGTGGTCACCGATGAAGATGACATTGAGATTAAGAACAGCGGACCTTTTCTTCCTGAATCTGTTCCGAAGGCTCTGGAGAGGGTCTGCTTCATGGCTTTCAAGAACTACCTAAGCTTGTTGAAGAACTGGTATCATATGCCCTCCCGGATCGTTGGCCGTGGCGCGGACTATAACCTGTTTGAGAGCATAAAGGCATCCTTCGATGCCATTGACGAGTCTCGCGCGGAGGCCTCAACTGCCAATCCGTCTACCGCTAATCCGCCTGGAACCAATGAAGTCGGTCCAAGCAAGCCTCCTACTCAATGAGAAGTCCAGGGTATGCCCCGTAAAATTTTTGTAGCAATTGAATATTGATTTTTGATGGCACGGATGCCAATTACATTGATTTTCCTTTCGGCCTGTAATATTTTGATAAGCACAATATCAATCTTCCTGGTATGTCAATGTCTTATTTTCTATACTTCCTTGATCCGTCACAATATGCGTAGTTTTAGTAGATTGCATAAATAAACCCAAATGATCCAATACTACTTGGCCCAAGCCCATCGTCGACGTCAATCTTCTTACATGGTGGATGCTGATTGGTTCATCCTATCTATAAATACCTGAGTTCTCCAATACATTGATCGTACAATTCTGATTCTAATCTCCATTCTGTTGAAAATTTCTTTCTTCTTTCTCAAGCTCGGACTCATCTGGCAGTTTGAGCCTAGTGGTCTCAATAGGAAGACGATTTCTTGACCAGTCTCCCCCTCGAGACTCCCGTCCACTCTCAAATCGGTACATGTTATCTTGAGTTTGAGAGTGGCATGGGTCTAGAGGGATGGATTGCTCGAGATCTGTTGTTAGGAAACATAGATCTTGAAAAATGTTCCGATCTGAGGAGTATAAACCGACGGACGATCCCATCGGTCATATGCATGATCCACCCGATAGGAACTTGTCCTGCCCGAGGAGCTGCTAGCGGATGGGTCGTGATGTGATCAATGTATCAGATCCGTTTTTGGATTCGAACGAATGGGTGTTTTGAAGAATCTTAATGTCCGGAGACTGATTCTTGATTTTTCCGTGTTTCAGGTACATCCCACTACTCGTTTGTTTATGGAAGGATCGATGCTGTTGGGGTGCCGAGGGTCTCTTTGCTTGAGAGATCCCTTGGTGAGGTTATGGCATATCTCGGAGAATATGACAGACTTTTCCGTTGTAGTGTAGACGTTGTATGGATCCGAAGAGATATATCGGATCGTAACATGTACAAAGGGGATTATGTGCATTTTGTTCACTGTACAAACAGGATTGTTGTTAGAGTCTCTTTGCCATGTTAATAACCAAATTTCGTTTTGCATCGAAAGATGAAAGTTGTATTGATTTGCCGTAAATTCAATTACAACTTGTGGGCTGCGTGGCCAATGACAAAAGAGCAACAAAAATATAACTGGCGGAGTTCCGTGTAATAAACCCTAAGTGTAGAACTTTTGAAGGTTCTTAGCATTCCAGGTACGCTTGAGTGGGCATCCATGCTCATCTTCCAACTCATAACTTCCATTCACTCTAGCTCCGATGATCTTGTAAGGTCCCTCCCACTTGGGTTTGAGTTTCCCAACCTTGCTCAAGATGTCATCTCTGCGGAGCACTAGGTCTCCGACATGTAAATCTTTAGCTTGAATATTCTTGTTGTAGGCCCGGGCTGCAGTTGCTTGATATCTATGGATATTAGCCAATGCCTCGGTCCTCTTCTGATCTAGTATGTCTAGGTCATAGATCCGAGCTTCCTGATTGGCGGAATCATGAAACTCTTGGATCCTCATTGTTTCAACCGCAATCTATGCTGGTATGACTGATTCCGTGCCATAAACCAAGGCAAAAGGAGTCTCCCTAGTTGCAGTCCGTGCTGTGGTGCGATGAGCCTAGAGTACACCATCTAGGTCATCCGCCCAACTATCCTGAGAGGTCCTTAGCCGCTTCTCCAGGATCTTGATAATTGTTTTGTTTGTGGATTCAGCTTGTCCATTAGCCTGTGGATATCCGACAGATGTGAAACGTTGCTCAATTTTGAAGGAAGTCAACCACTCCTTAAGTCTGCTGCCTGAAAATTGAGCACCATTATCCGAGACAAGAATTCTCGGTAAGCCAAAGCGATAGATGATGTTCTTCCAAATGAAGGTCCGCACACGACTTTCCGTGATAGTTGCAACGGCCTCTGCCTCTACCCATTTGGTGAAATATTCCACAGCTACAATTAAGAATTTCTTCTGTTGAGTGCTTCTCGGGAATGGTCCGACAATATCAATGCCCCACTGATCAAACGGACATGCTATTACTGACGGAATCATTGGGTGTGTCAGACGATGGGGGATGTTTACATAATACTGACAATCAGGACATTTCCGGGCGAAGCTCGCAGAATCCTTGTCAATGGTAGGCCAATAGTAACCTTGTCGGATGATCTTTTGAGCAAGAGTTCGCCCACCAGAATGACTTCCGCAGCTTCCACTGTGAATTTTTTCAAGCACCGTCTTTGCTTCTTGTTGATCCACACATCCCATATGGGTTCCATTGAAGGATTTCTTATACAAATCCTCTCCAAGTATGAAATACCTGTTTGCTCGGCACTGTACGCTCCTTGACTCCTTCGGATCAGCAGGTAATGATCCGTCCTTGAGGTAATTAAAGATATCAGTCATCCAGTTTCTTCCTGTTCCAATGACCACAATGGTCAGAGTAGGGCTCATGACGGATGAGTTCCTAATTGTGAGTAGAATGACTCTTCTTGTGTCCACGGCAGCTATTGCAGATGCATATTTTGCCAGAGTGTCCGCTCTTTCATTCCATTCCCTATTAAATTTCTCCAGGGTAAACTCCTCAAAGAGACTTACTTCCTTCTTTAGTGGCTCAATCATTGTTGGGCCTTTCCTTTTGTGGCAAAAGCACCAGAAAACTAGGCTTCAACCAACTGTGAATCCGTATAAGCTCTGAGTTTTCGGACTTGTAGAGACTTGGCTATACGTAGTCCGACTAACAGTGCTTCATATTCAGCTTCATTGTTCGTAACCTTGAAGTCCAAGGATATTGCATAGTCGAGTTCCGCTCCATCAGGGCTTTTAAGGTAGATTCCAATGCCTCCCACTTTTCCGGTGGATGAACCATCCACTTCCAATGTACAAACATCGGTGGGCTGTTCCTTGGCTTGGGGATCTTTTATGGGCTCCTGAATTTTTAACCTTTGTTCCTCCTCTTTCTGAGTATCCTGCTCGGAGTTATCAGTTTTTTATTCATTTGAGATATTATCAAGGAGGAACATGTGGTTGACCCGAGTTTCCTCCCATAATGGAGTCCGAGATTGATTAATGAATTGAGCATCTTCAAAGTTGTCCGGGTTGATCTTTGGTGGAACTGACTTATGTTTGATCTGCTTGGTAATCCAGCACTCGAACGCCTACTTATCTGAGACTTTTCCTGACTCTGCTTCAGGGTACTCCACTAGGAAGTCAGCAATAACTTGAGCTTTATTGGCTGTCGGAGCCTGATAGCTAATGTCATATTCGCTCAGCTAAATTGCCCACTTAGAAAGTTGTCCAGATTGGTCAGGCTTTCCAAGGACCTGTTTCAAAGGTTCCGTAGTTAGGACCACTATCTTATGAGATTGGAAATAGGGTTTCAACCGCCTTGCGGTGTAAACCAAAGCATATGAAAATTTCTCAATCTTTACGTATCTTGTCTTCGCCCGAACAAGGGCTTTACTAAGATAGTAAATTGGCATGTGATCATTAGCCTAGAGCCGTACTAACACGGAACTCATTGCCTCTTCCGTAACGGCTAGGTAGAGGTAGAGTTGTTCTCCTTCTATGGGTTTGGAGAGTAGTGGAGGGGAATGGAGGTAGTTTTTCAAGTTTTCAAAAGCCTCGGAACATTCCGCAGTCCACTCAAAGTTCTCTTCTTTCCGGAGGATTTTGAAGAATGGAAGATTCTTCTCCGTGGATCGTGAAATAAAATGACTTAAGGACATGAGACGTCTGATAAGCTGTTGTACCTCATTGATGTTCTTCGGTTGGGGCAGGTCTAGGATGGCTTTTATCTTCTCAGGATTAGCACTTATTCCCCTTTCTGTGACCATGTAGCCTAAGAACTTACCGCCCTTTACTCCGAAGGTGCACTTTTCCAGATTGAGTTTCATTCCGTACTTCCTAAGGATAGCAAAGCATTTGTTCAAGTTCTCTATATGTTGTTCCTCAGTTTTAATTTTAGCAAGCATGTCATCCACGTACACCTCCATGGTTTTGCCGATTTCCTCCCTGAACATTTGATTTACCAGCCGTTGGTAAGTAGCTCCTGTGTTTTTCAATCCGAAGGGCATCACTTTAAAGCAATACACCCCTCCCGCAGCAAAGAAAGTTGTTTTCTTAATATCCTCCTTGGCCATCTGAATCTAGTAAAAGCTTTAATACGCGTCCATAAAACTCAGTAATGCACATCCGGCTGTGGAGTCAACCAATTGGTCAATCCGTGGTAACGGGTATGGATCCTTTGGGCAAAACTTATTCAGCCTTGTGAAATCATTGCACATCCGCCATTTACCCGGTGATTTCTCAACCAAGACAACGTTGCAAACCCATTCGGAATAATGGACTTCTTCAATGTGTCCGTCCTTCATGAGTCGGTCAACTTCCGCAGCTATGATGGCATCCTTAACTGGACCAAAATCTTTTCTTTTCTGGCGGATATACTTAATCAATGGGTCCATGTTCAGACGGTGAACGGAGACCCTTGGATCTATCCCCTTGATATCGTCAGTACTCCAAGCGAAGACATCCCTATTATCTCGGAGTCAAGCGATGAGCTTCATCTCTACTTCTGCATTCATCTCCGTTCCAATTCTAGTCTTCTTGTTCGGGCTTCCAACGACAAGTTCAACATCCTTGAGAGTTTCATGAGGTTCGATCCGTGCGGTTTTGGGAAACTTGTCTTTCTGACTCCCTATTCCAATGTTGGGATTCTTCTTTTTCGGAGGGAGAACAATCTGCGGATCGGAAGTCAAAGAGACTACTAACACAGGAGCAGATGCTCTCCTAGTAGACATGATGTACCACTCCCAAGCTTCTCGGATATTTCTTACTTCTTCTCCAATCCCGCAGGGAGTTGGAAACTTCATCCTATTATGGAGGGTAGAAGATATAGCTCGGAACTGATTGAGCCCCGGACGACCAAAGATGGCAATAATCAAAGGTCCAATCCACCACTACAAAACGGACTAGATGTGTCACTCTCGCGGGATGTGTTCCCAACGATACATGAAGCATGATGCTTCCTAAATGACAGACAGTTCCTCCTCCGAACCCTAATACGGAGGTATTGACTCTCTCATATAGAATTCTTCCCAGATTCATCTGATCGATTGTTCTTTTGGCAATGATGTTCGAGGAACTCCCTGTATCTACCAGGATCTTGTTTACTCGATAAGTTGCTATGGTTAAGGAAACCACCAGTGGAACATCCGGATCATCTATGTCTACGGCAGGAGGAATCTCACTGTCATCAAAGGATATAGTGTTGGTTCCACGGATCGCCGGAGCAACGTAGGATCTATTATTGTTCCGCAGATTTTGAGTTGTCCGTTCTCTTGCGTTCCTGCTATCGCCCCCAGTCGGACCTCCTACTATGGTGTTGATCACTCCACTGTATGGAAGATTCTCCATTTCAATACCATCTTCATACTTGTACTGGTGATGATCTGTCCGAGATGGATGATTGGTCGGCGGAGGAGGCAAGGATAGCGGACATGGTTGCGGTTCTGCTATTCTGTCTTCTCTCCTCCGTTCCATCCTATCATGCCTAGAAGGTTAGTTCGTATAGACGTGCTCTTTCAACTTTCCCTCTCTTATTAAGTGCTCAACCTCAGTTTTTAGTTGAATACAATCGTCTGTCTCATGACCACGGCTCTTATGAAACTTGCAATACCCTTTTGCATTCTTGTTCTTCCGATTATTGTGGATGGCTTTGGCCATTGAACATCCAACTTTTTCTCAATAATGGTGGCCAAGATGTCGGATCTTGGTCTATTGAGACGGGTATAATCCGCATATCTTCTTGGCGGACACCTTTCCCTGTTGAAACCTTTATCTTTTTATTCCTTCTTTGGATCGAACTTTCCATGGCGTTGCTCTTGCTTCATTGGCTCTTTTCCTTTCTTGGATCTAGCTCTCACTGTAACATTCCTTCGGTACTCCTCTCCGTACATTACCTCTTCACAAATATCATCCAAATGCTTCTCATCTCTCACTTCATGGCTAGAGAGTTTCCTGCGGAGCTCTCCGTTGTAAGTATTAGCATACAGGTGGCGTACCGTTCCTTAATATTGTGAGACTCAACTCGGAGGACCTCCGTATTGAAGCAATCTAGGAAAGTCCTAAGATCCTCTTGTTCTCTTTTTATAACTTCTGCCAGGTGCTCCACAGTCCATTTCCTTCTTTTCGATTTTCCAAATCGTCTCAGGAACTTGGAAGAGAGGTCTGCATAGGATCTTACTGATTTGTTTGGCAATGCAGTGTACCAATCCATGGCTATTCCGAAGAGAGTGGGTGAGAAAGTGAGAGCTTTTGTATTATCACTCATCCCTTTGGAGTCCATCTTTTTTTTTTTTTTTTTTTTTAGTTGGAAAGTGGAGTCAAGCTCCTATATTAATACTGGAAAATACAATCATGGGAGTTTAAAAGACCCCATGGCCATCATACTCAAAATTACAAGTTCTTTCCAAATTCTAGTAAAACTAAAGATCACACAATTATTCAGAATCACCAAAAATCCTGTCATTCTAATCGAAATAACTACACAGTTGTAGCTAGACAAGAAAGCTATACCATATATCACTTCCCTACGATCAACAAAGTTAGGCAATATACTACCTCCAGGATACCACAAACCAATCCAAAAGAGAACCGAGAGGACACAAAAAATAGTTACTCTCCAGCTCGTTCCACAACTAGTCTGCCCAGACCCATTACCAGACAAATTCCTTCTAACACCTTGAATGTACCAAATCATATCAATCATCACAAAAGATTAGAGGGTGAAGCTCGTTTACCATTCTTTTTTCCAGAGTTCTTCTTCTTCTTACTTAATCTGAGAGAAGTATAAAAATTCCCTTCCTTTCCAGCTTTTGCAGAGTTTCTCGTCAATCTTCCAATAATAGGAGTAGGGATGTAGGATGCTAATAAATCATTTTCCAAATCAGACTCATCAATGTCCATCCCCATAAAATCGTGCATGTCTGAACTAACACTATGATCAGATGTCAGAGAAACTTGAAGTAAATCATTGGCTGATCTACTTCGGATTCTCAAAACAGGCTCAAACTCCGGATTATTCTCGCCAAAAGGAATGATCGGAGTTGAAGGAATCTGTTCTTCAACTAGAAGAGAAGGAGAAGCAGCCTCCAAAATGGGAGATAAAACCTGAGGTTCCATCACTGAGTAAGGATGCGTTGAGGAGAAATGGGAGATTCCCCAGGAGCAATAACATCTTCTAGCTCGTCTCCAGAATCAGCAACCACTGAGCCATGTTTAGACCTATTACCTTCATCCTCAGAATTTATACCACTGCCTAGAAAGGCAAAAGGGTTGGAATTACTCTCAATACTAGCATTGAGATCTCCAACATATGTCTCAGTAGGAATCTCATATATCTCAGCAGGATTCTCAAAAGGAGTAGAAATAGGAGGAGTATCTCTTCTAGTGGAAGTATAAAGAAAAATTCCTCTTCCCCTGCCTCGAAAAGACAAGTTAGAACTTCCACCCCTATCGTTGAAAGATTGTCTTCCTCTCCTGCTAGAAGCTACTTGCCAAGAAGTATCAATAGGAATTCCCGTTACACTTACAACAGCCTGTGGCACCTGATGTGCCTACTCCGTCACATCTCAGTGCCCGGGACTCACGTTGCCTGCACCTTTCTTGTCCATGTTGTTCTGCCTCGGCACATGTTGTGCCTGAACTTTCTACCGCTTTGGCACATGGTCGAGACACAATCGCCTCGAATATCATTGAAGATGCCTTGCTTTTCCTTTGCTAAGCAATATCCTTCGGAATGCCCCAAGTGATGGCAGAAATTACAGAAGAGTGGAACATTACTATAACTCACTTTAATAGAAGTTCCAACCCCCATGACATCAATCCATAGATGATCAGAAAGAGTAACAGACACATCCAGTTCAATCAAAATTCTAGCCTGCATGAGTTTACTTCTATTCGCCGTATACCCATCGACTTTTATTGGTTTACCAAGAATTTTCCCAATTTCAAATAACGCCTCTGTATCATACATAAAAATAGGCAACTTATCCAAAGTCACCCACACCGGAACCACAGGAGACTCTTTTTCCAGAGAGAAAAGAGGAGTCCACTTAGAGAACCGAATCGAAACACCTTTCACATTAGGATTTTCAAGGAGCCAAAGAAAATCATAATCCTCATCCGAAAACAGATTGATAGCAATGTGACTTTTATCCATAAAACTCACCGTGAAACACGTCGCTTTCAAATCCGTAAGCACCTGTGTGATTTCAAAAATTTTTGGTATACCCAAAGAGAAAGTTCCCACAATAACTTTTGCCAATGGCTCAGACAGTTTCAACACCTCAGATTCCGAAAAGGAAATTGACGGCATTCCATTAAAAGAAGAAGGAGATTTGACCGGAACAATTTGTCGAACTCCAGTGAGCAGACTTGACGGGAAAAAATAGAGCAAAGGAGGTCCGGATTTAGTGAACAACTTCACAAAAGGCCTTGAATTAACTACCGCAGCTTCACTAGTCGGACCAGAAGAAAGACGAGCACTCCTTGCCGGAATAAAAGGCGGCAACCTTGCCGGAGCAAGTGGAGCAGTCAAAGCAGGAGAAGCCATAAACCAAACAGACAACTTGGATTACATCAATAAACCTGCTGAGAACAAGAAACCTTCGAGCTCTGGGCCGATTTAAACCAAACGGGAAGAGCGGATGGCAGATCTAAAAAGAGCCAACTGAGATCCACCCGATCCAAGACAAGGCAACGAGGACGACGAGCTGAAGACGGCGAGCTAAGAAGACGAGAGCAGAAGATCTCGAGCTAAGTACCGGCGAGAAATCACCAGATCTGAAAAAGGATTTGCCGGAGAAACCAAGAAGAACTGAAACAATTCGGCTTGAAAAGATCGGCGAGAAGGATACAACTTAGAAAGGCGAGGAAGAAACTGGAGAAGACGACCGGCGAGTAGGAACGTACAGATGGGCAGCTCGAAGAACGGCTAGAGATGGCTGAGATTTACACGCTGAGTGCGTGTAAATTGCACCTAGTTTGAGAGCGTTTCATTGTTTTCGATCTCCCTAGTTTGGAATCCATCTCGTTGTTGTACCTTGTCAAGTGGCCCACATGACAAGTATCTCCGTAGTAGTATTCCAAGTTCGGAATCACTTGATCCAAGTTCTTGTTTCTATCCTTTTCTTTCATGATATCATCACATAAAGGATATGGTGCACTAGTAGTTATCTGCTCATAATCTTTCACCAAGCGTCCGAGATTGAGAATCTGAGCTTCCAAGGCCTTTTGTTGAGCATAAATTTCTTCCGTGCGCATTCATCATCTCTCCCGTCCTTGGATGAACTGCTACATCCGCGGGGAGTTCCTCTAAGTGGACCACAGGAATGGTTTCTGCTACGTGATCTCTAGCCCGCGGAGGTACCTATTGCGGAGCTCTAGGCTGCCTGTTTTCGTCTTCCTGATATGCTCTCTGCCCATTCGGACTTCCTTCTCGTCGAACCTGGGAAGAAGAGGCTCTCCTGTCTAGGAGATTCCGCAAGTCCTCTTGTGGTAGCTGATTCCCAAACCTCTGCTGGATCGAATGCTGTTCGTTCCTTGATAGAGAAAGCTCTGCTTGCCGCGGATTATCCACTGGCGGAGTGACTTGTTGGGGTTGGATTATCGTAAGCAGTCGACCAAATTGATTCTTACTTAATCTAAAATCACTAGTGCGGACTATACGACCATCAGGCATGGTAAAGTGCTGACCTGGAGGAGGACCTTGTGTTCCTGCCGGAGGAACTTGCGCGGCCTCTTCTCCGTGATTCTCATGTGCGGCATTCTTAGGAACATTACGGACTCCCCTGGACAAAACGTCTCTTCCTTCATCGGAGGATGGGCTGGTTGTGTAACCATCGCTCGGGTATCTCCTTCCCTCCGTGTTCCTTTCCGCTGTAGTGGCCCTCCGTCCTCTGTTGGGTGGACGTCCGCGAGGATGGGGAGGTGGAGTTCCGATGTCAGCAGCACTGGTCCATGATGTCCGTCTCATTCTCGCCATCCGCTCGATTGAAACACGGAACCTTTTGTAAGGGTTCCCACAGACGGCGCCAAATATTGAGAGGTTGAGCCTCAAACACTAACTAAACTACTACAAATCCCTAATCTAAGATCTGCCTCCAACTTGATGTCCGTCCTGAGATCTTTGTCCGAGCTAGAGCACCTGAAAGGACTAAGTGGGGGGGGGGGGGCGGTTAAAAGGGTAACCCGGTTTGCTAATGTCAAACCGGGAAGAGACTTTACTCAAGAGAGAGAAGAAAGCTCTCAGTGTAGTAGTTATGAGGGAAGTTATCATATGAGTTGACTTATCACTTAAGACTTACCTTAATGAATGGGACCTTGGGCTATATTTATAGTTATCATGTACTTATGAAGTGGTTCATAAGATGATGCCAAGTGTATGTTCAGGATTTGGACAACAATGCTCCCTTAGCCCATGGCCCAATAGTATGTGAAAATCCAACACCATTAGATGGACCTGGGAGGGTAGATTGGTCCTTTTTCCTCTCAGGGTACTATTTTCACTGATGGGTCCATGTGAGACCTTTAGAATGATCCGAGCTCTGTCGAGTTGGTCTGTTCCTAGGTAACTCAGTGACGGTCCAAGACACAAGCTGCTCGGAAGTATCTTGGAGGTTCCAATTTATACGTTTGGTCTTATTGTTTAGGTGGCGTCCGATTTTATCTCGTCCTGTCTGTTTGTCATCCTAGGACTGAAAGTGTGTGGTACTTGGTGAGACCATGTGACCTCTTGTCAGGTTTGGAAGTCGTACACCTAGCTAGGTCGGACCAGCTGAAAAGGTATATTGACTGGCGCATTTGTCGATTCGAAGGATTTCCTTAAGGCGGACTAGCCAAGGTCAGATAAGTACTGAATTGGCTGCTTTGGCCTTGATGCGCTCTAGGACACGCTCTATGGCGCCCTTAACGGATTGAACATATATCTGTATCAACACAAAGGATGAGGAGAACCCAATGAAATTGTGGGCTAAAGTTGTTTGGAATAAATGGGTTCCGTCCAAAGTGTGTGCGTTTGTGTGGAAGTTATTGCAAAATAAAATACCCTCGAAATTGAACTTGAGAAAAGGGGAATTTTTATGAGTGATGAAAATCTTTGTTGCAAAAAGTGAAGGAAAAATTGAAGATGCTTGGCATATTTTTGGTGATTGTGTCTTTGCAAAAAAAAGTGTGGGAACTTGTGTTTGATTGGCTCGGAGTGGGTCTTGATTTGGGGGGGGGGGGGGGGAATTCGGAAGAATCTTTGTAAAATTTTGGGAATTTGAGGTTTATAAAGGGCAATAATTTGTGGTACGTATTTTGGCATGCAACCATGTGGAATTTATGGTTAGCAAGAAATGGATCCATTTATAAAGATGAAGTGTGCACTCCGTGGCAAGTGTGTGAAACGATCAAAATAAATTGTTGGTTTTGGCTTAAGAGCAAAGGTGAATTGACTTCGTATAATCACATTGAGTCTTGGTTTTGTGAACCATTAATCTGCTTGGGACTGTGTTAATGTGCAAATCAGAAATTGGGTGAGTTTAGGTCGGTGTAGGAAAGGAGCGCATTATTTTGTCTGTCTGCAATGTTCTGTCTGTTCTGCAATATACAGGTATGATGCGAGAGAAATAATAGAGGAAGGGACCTAATTGCCAGAAATGATGCATGGAAAGTTAAAAGGTGATATAGGTGGGGCCTGTGCATGTGATGATGTGGCGCATGAAGACTTTGGGTAGGACAAATTAGTTTTATTTGTGATAGTGTATTCTGGGTTTGTTAGACCATGTCCTTACCCCCAGTGGTCTCACCCTCTCACTGTAGCAGTGGGCTCTCACTGTAGCAGTTGGATCCACAGTGTAGGTACCACTGCTACAGTGAAAGAGTGAGACCACTGGGGGTAAGACCAAGTCTGTTATGAATAATAACCTGGTGGGTCCTCTTTGTACTTGTGTAATATGGGTTTTGATAATGGTTGTGAATAAAGCAGGGGACTAATGTGTTATTTGGTTGAGTTTTTTTCCTTGAGCAATATTCTGAATAGGTGGCGTGGAGCTTGAGGCGTGGATGAGACAGAACCTAGGTGTCTGTGTACTTTCAAAGGGTAATTGACTTGGTGGAGTGAGTCTGAATGGGCAATGACTACTGAGTTTTAATTCAAGGAGTTAAACCAATGTGATTTAGCTTTAAACATCTTGAGGTGGTGAAAGGTTTATGATGCTTGGTTTTGCTCCCGACAAACACATCTTAAATTCCTTGCCACTTGGTTTCTTGTGAGCATACGGTGTAGGGGGTGGCGAATATAGTTAACGCGCATTGAGCTCTAACTTCGTCTTAAATTACTTGCCACTTGCTTCCTCGTAGGCATAGGGTGTAGGGGCGTGGCTAGTTGAGCTTGTGTTTTTCGTTTTGTATGTCCATCTCTTAAATTACTTGCCACTTGTTTTCTTGAGACCATAGGGTGTAGGGATGTGTGTAGTCGTTGTGGGCTTAACTTGTCTATGACCAGGTACTAAATTGCTTGCCACTTGCACTATCTAGTGCATAGGGTGTAGGAACGTGGCAAGGTAGATGATCTTTTGAAGAATTGACGGTTTTGATGGCTCGATTCCTTGTGGTATATTGTTGGTTTGGGCCTTGGCGAAAAAAGGAAAAAGGAGAAGAAGGGTGATCTAAACTGTTTGAATTGAAGAATGTCAAATGAGGTGTGGGTGGGGAGATTGACTAATTCGAGATGAAGACAAGAATGTTGTAGGAGTGGGCAAATGAGAAGGCAGCAGAAAGTGGAAATGGAGTTGACGTGCATAACATTATGGAAGGTTGTGAAGCCAAGGTTATTGGTTAGGATTGAATGTAATTGGAAGGTTTGGATTGTTTGTAATTGCGAATTTATTATTGTGTTGAAGTAATAATAAAAGTTTTAGCCGTTTCAAAAAAAAAAAAATTATATAAATTTTATGCTTTTGGATTGTAACCACTGCAATAAAAAGTTTCCAGCATATGCATGTTTTTAAACAACAATTACCAAACACATAAACCAACTAGGACTGGATTCAGCATGTCAATTTCTATATAACTATATTCAGTACCGAACACAATATTAAATCCAAACTTCGGACATAACACAATTCTACCCAAGAACCATGCAGTTTATATGCTTGCATAATCATGGCATAACTATACCAGACAACTCCTAATTACAACCTTTTTCTTCATCATGCTACGCTCATATTCTTAATTTCGATGTTCAAAATCAAACAGAGCATGTAAAACAACTTGCAGTGTGACAAAATCATAATCTCATTACAAAGTATCATATGCCCCGCTAACATCCTCACTTGTAGTTTCCGAAGCTAGTTGAGCAAAAAAAACATGAATAGTTGAAAAAAAAACTTCCATGTAATGTAACAAGAGCATCACAGATTAGAAAAACTGGAGCACGCAACTACAAAACATAGGAAATACGAATAGTAAGAGCTGCTCCTGAGAATCCTGCACCTGCAAACACTTGCTCTGTTCGAACCAGCCTCCTTTTGAGCGCCTACCTCTGAAACCTAGATGATATGGCCTGAATCCTGATAATATAAAACATTGCACATATCTGCTTGAGGATAGTTATAAGAATATAATTGCATTGAATGTTGATATGTATGAATCTGCCAATTTATCATCAAGAATCAATCTCAAGGTATAACAGAGAACTTTTTCCTACATGGTTGGGGTAATATTGCTTGACCATGTCTGACTGTTACGTGGTAAAGCTTTTTGCTGTTCTATTGCTGGATATAAATTGACAAAAATTCATTGAAATGCCTAAATTACTTTACCAGGCATATATACCACATAAGGGTGTCACTCCCGTGTCAGTTTATGCTAACACATGAACTTCTAGTTTTACTGCAAGAATGTCAACAAACCTCCCAAGTCCAGGGGCGGAGCCACGCTTGAGCTAAGTGTGGCTCCAGCCGCACCCAATTCATTCATTTTCCCTTACATACGATACTTTTATCGAATAATTTCATGCATAATACTTCAATTTCACTTCTATGAAGTATATATTAACTCTTGGGTTGTAAAAACAAAATTTATGGCGACGGTATGTGGTATTTTTTGGTATAAGTAGTGTATATTTTCAATTGAATGTGTACCGTTTTTAATTAGTCACACGTTATTTTGATTTGTGGCTCTGCCCCTGCCCAAGTCCCAACACAAAATTCAAAACTTCTACAGATCGAACAGTATTTAGTTTAGATTATTTGTGTTGTTATATATTCTGAACTTACTCCACAGACTACAGTATAGTGCATCTGCAAAACACTTTGGTGGGTGAATATACGGTTCACCAATTCTTAACATAAGATTGCCTGACCTGATATCATCTAAATGCAGATTCTTTCAACTTTCAATAGCTTGCTTCTAAAGCACTCTGGCCCTAGCATATGAATTAGCAACGCAGGGTAGTGACTAAAGACGATTAGACTTCTAACATGAGTATGCAGTTCCCTATTGTTTAGTAGTTCAACTAGCTAGCGACAGAAACGCCAAATACCAGATTTTAATAAAGACCAGCATTTAAATGTAAACGAAGTTGCACTTGAGTAATATTTTGGATAAAACACATCCTCATTAAAAGTTTCTCAGTCAAGCTCAAGATAAAACCCTGACAGAGATGCATGATCTGGAATGGTAAGAATGATCAAAGAGACAAATATATAACACAAAGTACTTGCATCACCTTCAAAATTTCCGCCTTGATCTTGGAGCCGTTCAACTTACAAACTTCTTAGCTTGGGTAGCTTTTCGGTAGCGAAAGTAAATAAACTGAGTAACTATCTGATTAACTCATCAAGGATATCAAGATATTTCAAGTTCATTAAGGACGTGCATAATATTCCATGCTGTATAGCATTTCTACTAAACTTTAATAATGTAATAACAGAAACTGAATAGATATTGAAGGATACAAAAGTATCAAGGAGCATGCATCCCCCTGCATCCACTATCCACGGCAAATTTGGTTTTAATTTAGACCACTTCAAGCTGCTGGCAAGGATGCTGCAAAAAGAACAGTATAAAAAGATAGAAAGAACAAGAGTAGTAGGTTTTATGGACCTGGAAAGTTTTCTGACCACTTGGGAGTTTTTGGGCCGAGCAAAATTAATAGTAGAACACTAGACAGTTAAATATCTGTCTCCTTGGGTAAGAATAACAACAATAGTTATCAACCAGTTGTCCAGTGAGAGCTTAATCACCTTGCAACATATGTACCATTGCCCAAAATAGCAAAAACAAACATTAGCGGGTTAAGCCCCTGCAACATCAAGGCAGAAAAACTATGAGGATACATTGGATTGGCTATTGTGTCAACAAACTGCAATAGTAGAAGTTGTCCTACACTCCTACATATAAATATCGACGTGCATGAGTATACTGCGTAGTACAGCATAAACATAAACACAATTTGAAGGCAAGAATAAGGAATTATATTGCTTACCTCAGCGCTTCCTCGTTTAAACTGCGAATAGAAATAAGAAAAACCTTATGTCAGCCATTAAATGCTTTGCGGAATCATAATAGTGTGCGCCAGTTGGCATAAGTTACATGAAAAATTGCCAAAATACCTATTTTTCTATAGAAAATACTTGCTTTTGCCACATGATACTTTCAAAACATGTTCTAAAACAGCAAGTCTCACTTAAAAGTTCTTGTAAGTAGTTACTTCTGGAGGATGAATCTAGAAACATTCAATGGATTGATAAGCAAGCCCTTTCGAACTGAAGTTTCCCTGTACTTACATTTAGGCAAATTTGGGGAAGACGTCCACTCATGTAAATAACTGCCATTCCCCAACCAAGGAACAATCCTACCCCACTGCTCTCATCGGCCAACTTTTCTCCACTGGGGATTCTATTTACCTGCAATAGGAGTACGTACAGAAGTTCTGAGTTCCGCACATGATTTCAGTCTGCAGGAAATGATAAATGTCTTCTAAATTTTAGAACGCAAGGCACTATTGTAGCCAGACATTTAACATGTGTATGCATTTGTTCAAATCATGATTCTGAAAAAATCACATCCAAAGTGTATTATACATCCCAACTTTTGAATAGATGGATCTTTCATTATGGTAGATATCGACATGAAGGATGCCTAACTGATGATCTAGTTCAATTTAGAATGACACAAAGAATAAAGGAGTTAACTTAATCAAATGAAAATAGTTAATCATGAGGATACACCTCAGGGCTTAGGAGTCGCCTTCCCACTTGAAACACTACACCTCCTCCAGGATGTTTAAAGTTCATACTGCTAACTTCTAGTTGGCGATGGCAACTACCAAGGAAGAGTATCATCCAGAAAACCTGACATATGACAGTATGTTAATCAAATATCGGAGAAATCATGGAAAATGTTGGTGTTGCTTGTTCCAAGATATAATGGTACATAGGCTCACCACACAAAGCGTGGTTTTGATATGTGGTCCAGAAGAAGAATGTGGAGACTTCACTTCACCAAGCAATGGTTCTGATAACGGAAACTGTTCGACATCTGAAGTAGGTGTCTGATATCTAAAAGATGCTGTAGGGGGAGTATGATAAACTGAAAGAGATCTTGCTGACCTGAAAAATCAAAACACACCATGAGGGAAGTGGAAAGGTGAAAAAGCCACCTTAACCATGGTAAGAAGATTTTGAGTTTATGATTAATCCACTATGAGAGAGTGGAAGCACTACTAAGAAGGGTGCATGCATGCTTCTTGTCAAAGAGCAATACATACAAAACTACTTCTTAAAATAAAACTTTCTATCATTTCTCCTGATACTTAATTCACAAGTGAGCATAGAAATCTTTGGAGCTGTTCAGTTCAAAGTTGGATACGAACAATAGCAAAAGTAACCAGAGACCTAAATAATAAGTAAATAAATAAATAAATAAGGGAAAATTACACCAAATCCCCCTACTAAACAACTTAATTACAGATCAGTCCCCTAATTTCAACAATACTCCATTTTGGAAAAAGTTACATTTTTACTATTTATCAATCGTTCTCGCGTTTGACCAATTTACTTTAAACGATATTAATAAATAAATTATTAAAATTATATAATGAAAATTTAGTAATTAAATTTTTATTATATGATTTTATTAAATTATTACTATTATCGTTATGAGTAATTTGTGAACTCAAGAAAACGATTGGCCAAAGTCAAAATGTAACACTTTTTCCTAAATGGAAGAATGTGATATCCATTTTCTACTTCAAAGTTTACTTTCCAAACGTGACCTTATTTTCAACCGTAACATTTTCTAGTTTCCTTCTTCTTCTTTTTCACGAGAGTCCAATATGCAATATTTATAAATGAAAAATTATTTTAAAATTATTAAACGTTAAAAATAAAATAAAAATCTTAAACGAAAAAACAATTTGTAAAACTAGTGTTAAAAATATAAAATGATTAACAAAAATGAAAAAAAAAATGATATATTAAATATAATCTTCAAAAAAGTAACAAAATTATTAGAAAATACTTACTCTGTCCTGAAACATTGTCGTTTTGCCATTTTTTATGTTTCAAGTAAAGGTTACAGTTTCCATTAGTTTTACCAATTGTAACTTCCAAAAAAGTACAACCACTATTATTTTATTAAAAAACTGATTGGCACTTGCTTTATTGACCTAAAAGCAAGTGGTAACCTTGTCATGGAAGGAAGTAAGAACTAACATAAACTTGTAAAAAACATTTCTCAAAATTATTAAAAAATCATTATTTCATTTTTCAACTTATTACAATTTTTTTTTCTTTTTTTTAATGAAGATTTTATTCTTCTATGGTCAGCTTCCATAGAAGCTCTTTTCATGGAGCATCAAAATATGGATTTGCTACTATTTGTTTATGATTATGTTTTTTTTTAATTTTTTAATAATCTTTTATATTTAAAATAATTACTAAATTTTGTAAGAGGCTGTTTTGCAATTTTTGTTGGTAAGTTAGAAAATAGAAGAAATAGTTACGGGGAGTAAATAAAAATTGTTTGGATCAATTTCGTAATAAAATGAAAGTTTATAGTAAAAATGTAAATTGTTTAGAAGTTTATATTAGGGATGTGTTTGGCTGCAAGTTGAGTTTTGGACTGGTTTGTAATTAGTGTATAATTGTATAGACCAAAATATTATTTTTAAAATATGAGGGACCAAATTGTTGTTAGCAACATTATCAGGGGGACCTACAAATAAATAATAATTGAAAAGGTAGAAAAGGAAAAAGAGGATAATTTCTCTCAAGTCAATTTATCTCAGTTCTTCGCTTACTGGACATCTACCATCTGTATGATATTACTTATCAACTTTAATAGAGGTATAGAACATAAAAGTCATAATATCAGATCAAAACATCTTTCACAGAATGAATGAAATAGCACTTCCAATACAAATTGACTGCTTACATGATATATAACTCATCTGGGGAATTTTTACTAGGATAGGCTGGAAGAGGAATAGGTGAGCTTGGGGTAAAGTCATATCTGCCTGCATGATTGACGTGCTCTGTATCAATTCCATTACAGTGCTCCCTTTCCTTTTCTGTCACCCCAGCTTGAATAACCTTTAAACACATTACAAGAAAGATGGTCAGAAATTGTATTATACTGAATCCTGAAGTTAACCACATAAATAGATGATAAACCTCGTTACTATTCATTCACTTGTACTTACGCCATACATGTGAGAGAAACGTTATCACTATTAATATTATGTTCATTCAAGCTCAATGCCTGGCAAACGAGGATTATGTAAGAATCATCTATAATTAGGAAGTGACAGCCTTGCATCAGTTCAATAGCTGAATGTTAAATTATTAGGTTAGCCCCATCAACCATGGCTCACAAGGAGCTATCAATAAAAAAACACCAATATGGACATTCTAAATATCTAAATTAGAAATCACTAGTAGTGTTTATCAGTTTTCTTGAAGCATCTCTGCATCTAGGCTGGTGGCCCTCATTTGTTACTCATTTGATTACGATACAGAATGTTCTTCATTGTCTCATAGATAAAAAAAAAGCATCATATGTATATGGGAAAGAAAGCTTCAGAGCAACAAAAATAATAGTGGGGCAGAAAATAACGAGGAAAACCATAGGATTTGATGGTAAGTAATGAAATGGGTTATGTAACCTGCAATTGGATTATACGAAGGAGCAAAGAGATTCTATAATTTCAACACACCTGAGAAGAATTCCAGGAGACTGACGAACAATGAACACCTAAATCCCATGCTTTGATAGAACAGAAGGAATCAAGTAGTAGTCTAGGTTGGATAACATTAATTTTTATCTAAAGAAAGATCTAAAGTTGGTTAGACTGTGTGTTACAAAAACGAAGGAATTACAACCTATATGTGTGCAAGGGTTGTATAACAAGTTAACTGGAGATGACTAAAGAGGCCTAAACTGTAACAGGTATAATATACCAGGGGGGTGTTAGTAATTCTTAAAATTAATGTTTTGAAAGATACCCCCTGGAAGAAAACTAACCAAGGCAAGATATGTAGTACTGTGGAGGAAATAGTTAAGACATTCTCGGCCTTTGAAAATTGGAGTCAATACAAAGCAACACAATTTGCTGATTATTGAATCTATGCACGAGTAATGTATCCACTCAAGTTTTTATGAATGGACCATTGTCAAACACTATGCTTAGAGGGAAGCCAACAAATGCTATTGTGATTGTAGATTGATATTTCTATTTTAGAGATACCATTCGTCAATCCCATTCATTCAGAATATTTCACGAACATAAAAAATCACCAGGTTAGTATGACCGCTGTACATATCATGTTACCAAGACATGGCAGTTCCTTGCCTTGACCGATCCGAATTGATAACTTCAGGGCTGTTACCTGCAGGCTACAGCACGTAACCAGAAGAATCTCTGGATAATCTTCTCAATATTGTATAGCAATTACAAGTGAAGTTATATGTGTCAGAACAAAGCTCATATCCAAAGTAAAATATGCCACATTAATTGGGAACAGGACTAGCAGGATTTACGATTTCAAACCTCAGAGCATCTTTTCTTGGACTTCACGTGTGGGCGGATATAAGTATAGTACACAGCTTGTGTGGTAAGAATCAAGGTGGTTGCTAAATATAGCTGCAATAGGCAACAGAAGAAATTGTTATGAGATCTTATACACTCTGAATCAGGGCAAAAAGGCAGTATGTATTTGTAAAGAATCTCGGTGATCTTACCACTGCGACATAAACTTGTGTTGGAAGCTGCAAATGAAAAGTATTTTTAGTTAGTATAGTTATACAAATACGATAAACAAGTAACAGAGTCGAATTTTAGACTCATGCAAGGAATTCAGCTATTGGAAATATTACCATCACAAACAGTACGCTTCCGGAGGTACAAAAATAGGCCACGTATTTTTTGTAGATGCAATAAATTAAAACTATAGATAATAATCTACTTACAGTTGCTGGTTCCAGCATGCATCCAAATAGATTGAACAAATCTCTGCAAAAGAAGTTGTTAAGAATAGAAATAAGTATCAATAGTTCGGATAATTGTCAGGAGACACTTCATGTTCTCTTCAACAAAATAAGCAGTAACCACAAATATTTGACAAAACATGGAGCTACAACAAGCAAGAGTATCCAATTAGAGTCAGAATCCTAAGTCCATTCTTCAAATTGTCCTAGGCAATGCATTCTTTAAAGTCTGTTAAACAATTTGATATGCAATTTTTCATTGCAAAGATCGATAATATGTAAAATATCACAGAGCACATTTTTTCTAAAGCCTGTTTTGGCTCAATGCCAGACGCATAGACCAGCACGTGCAACAATTCCCAGTTTGTTCTTTCGCTAAGATGCCTTTATTTGTCAGTTATCGCCTATCGGGTGTTAAAGAGAACTATAATGGCTTTCGTCATACTTCCAAAATGCTACTCTGTTATCCACATCTTCAATTACTTCCGTGTCCATATCACATGTATAAATCCTGAATCGGCCATCGCTCACTCAACGCATTTATTTCCTTTCATCCACAGACCACATGACATAACTACCGACCATGCTCATGCCACCTTTCAAATTAGCCCTAAATTGTTTGAATGCAGTAATACATTATAACATCCAACTCAAAAAGAAAGGAAAAAACAAGGCATCGTTATCATGTAAACATGAATTTGAATCAAAAACATAAGGAATAGCACATAAATAAAAACCTAAATATGAATTGAGCATAAAACAGTGCATAATACGACATGAATCTGAAGCATTGTATATTACCCGAGAATCCAAGTGAGGAGAAAAGCAAGGGAGAGACTAGCAGCCGATTTTTGATTGTGATTGGTGATAATCTGTGGAATTTCAGCGATTGCCCAAGTGATAACACTTGCTACACCCAAACCAAAAGAAGCAGATTCCCCACTAATCATTCTCTCTCAAAATTGGGGTGATGTATATAATATATATACACGTATGTATATATATCTACTCCCTCTGTTTACATATGCAAAAAATCAAAAGCTTGAATGAATTGAATATATAGAACAGTAGTAAGATGCATTTATGGAATGAATCAGGAGAATCAATGTACAGCTGTAGAATACCAAAAAAGGATTGAATTTGAGTCATGAAATTGCGACGAATTAGGTTTTGCTCAGAGTTTTGAATTGGATGACGAGTTTACAAGTACTATACAGCTGTAGCTTGTACTGGAAATAATTAAGGAGAGGAATTGAAACTTACATTACCAACGAGAATGAGAAGAAGGAGAATGAAGTTGAGTGAAGCTAGAGAGGGGTTTAGAAATAGTAGAGTTTATGTACGTATGGGGAACCTGCAAAACAAATGCAGCTTTTTACGTCCACATGGCGTCCCACTATTTGGGAATGTTGTTGCTTCCATTCTAAAAATTTCTTCCATTTCTCAACAAAATTTTATTATCTATCTATATATATTATTTTATTCTAAAGGATTTGTATAGCACTTTTGTCAAGATTGAATCACATAATTTCTTTCAATTTTTTTGTATTTTTTGACCCACAAAAATCAAAACAATTACATACATGGTAAGAAATCTGTTTTGATGTGAGCCTCCATATATTACGCCCATATACATTAATGATGTATATTCCCTGATCCTCTTTCCATTTTCTCTACTATGAAGCGTTGTACTGTGGTAGATGCTCCAAAGGCTAACAATGTTGTTATAAAAGATAACTAGTTAATGGCCCGTCGATACTCGACGGGGCATTGAGACAAAACTAAATGAGAAATTAATAACTTGTATCATAACATATAGAGGTGACAAACATATAAAAAACTATAATGTGAGAAAATGTATGACCTAATCGCTTCAACATTGCATTAGAAGCCATAAACATTTATAGAAAAGAGCATAATTTTAATTAGTGAGATTGAACACAAACATATACAAAAATGTAGTCGGTGTTATAATCATTTGCTAATGTTTATACACATTAAAATAATTTTCCTTAAAACTTGTCGAACGCTTATGGACCACATTGGGTTGTTGTGTCATATGTATTGCCTTCGCCGCGAATCATATCTCCAATCCCATCATGTTGGTACATGTGTGGAGAGTTATAGCCCGACGTGTGAGAAGGATTATCTCGTACTCTTGTTTATGGTCTTAGCAAAATAGACGTATACGGGGAAATGTTTCCTATAAAAATCAATAGGGAACTTTGTATGTGAAATGTGTTCATCATCATCCTCGAAATTATTGAATAACTTTTGGCCCGCGTTGATTCCAGATATTTTCTTTGCCTCGAGGATGTCATAACTCGAAAGCCAAATCAATATTCATCAAAAGAATTATCATACACCCAACCTTCAAGACGATCTTATGATCAGACAATCCAGAATAGTTAATAGTGTTGAGGAATTCTACCATCAAAACATTTTCGAGACCGTTCTAAAAGTCATATTCCTAGCAATTAACGTCGTTTCTGCTCAAATATTCAACACTATCTCTGAACATCTCTGGCTTGAAAAAATTGAATTATTTCATCAACTAATTCATTTGTAGTTGAAAGAACATCCCAATGATGAAAATACTTCAGGTCAAGTAATAGGTCGGCTAAATGCTCCAACAACGACAAATATGTACTATCGACAATGGTTGAAATTGAACTACATACTTCTTGAATAAGTAAATCATATGGATCTTGTTATCAACCTCACGGTCATTAGGATCGCCAACAGCGCATCACCGATCTGTAGTATCCACTCAGCAAATTATTTTGTGTCTTGAATCTCGAAAAATGATGAACCATGCTTTGCAGGATTAAATGGACATTTTAAAAATAAGTTGAATATGAAATAGTATACGTGGTATATAGATATGGCGGGCCATTTACCTGCAATCTCATGTTGTTTGCCAGTCGAAGCACCTAGCTCACATGCATTCCATAATCTTAGAGGAGCAAATAACACTACAGTTGTAGCAAAACAGGTCGGAAGTCCCCATTAAAGACAATCACCACCCCCTCTCCCCACCAAATGGCTCATCTGGAAGGCCCATCACACCTCTCAAACTCCTATCGAGTGGTTTAAACAATGTCGGTTTATCCTGTTTGAGCTTATGACATGTTGAGTAGTCCTTGAGAATTCGCAATATATCATGAATCTTGAATGCTTATTCCTACCCCTAGGAGTTATGCAATCTCGCTCAATGCAAGTGGAAATATAATATCTCTCTAGTCCTCAAACCAGAGCAAGACGTTCTCCATATAAAGGTTTTTTCGGTCTCTCTATAGTCGCATAAGAAGAATACTCTCTGTCATTTCGACCAACAACAGACATAATATTTTTCATATATGACACGGTTTTCATCAGTCAACCGTAGGTACAAACCAATGTGTTGTGCTCTCATTACAACTCTATCGTAGCACATGTCATCCAAAATGGATGGATTTGTACGTAGCATTGCTTATGGCAAACTCTTCCAGCACAGGCACACAGTCAAATAAACTTATATTATTTTAGTTTTTCTTTAGTAACTTCTCTAGTTCCATGAGCAGGGGCGGAGACAGGGGTGGCGGGAGGTGGCGGTCGCCACCCCCAAAATTTTCATTTTCTTTATTACTATAGGCATATTTTAGAAAATTATATGTTCCGCCACCCCTAAATTTTTTAATTAGTACATTTAGTTAGTCGGATTTATAATTAAATAAGTTGAAAAAAATTATATAATTTGATGAATTTAAAGTAAGTCCATTGAGAGACGGTCTTATGGAAAAAATAAAAGAGGCGGACAAATATTATAGTTTTATCAAAAAATATTAGAAGTTTTATTAAAAACATCGGTGATATACATACATAAAAAAATGATATAAAATGTACACGTACTCATTGAACGTTATACATATACTTAAGAACATCAATCCGTCTTTCACTAATACACGTCTCTTCCAAGACTTTGTGATTAAAGAGATATTTTACTAATAAACTAATTTAAGAGGGTTATACCGGTTGTTTTTATACTTTTGGAGCAAGTTCTAAGCGTGCTTTTTGTCATGAAAACTACATAGATAAGACTGCGGAGTTCGATGGAGAATGACTTCTTGTCTAGCAATTTGATAATGCATATTGAAATGAATTGTTGAGAGTTTTGATATTGATTCAATCACTGATGATTTTGAGAAGATGAAGAGACGTAGAGTACGATATAAAAGTGGGTCGTTTATTCATTTTGCTTTACCTTTTTATCGTGATGTGGTTCTTTCGATCCTTTCATTTTACTTGAATATTTATATTTAAATATGTATGATGAATTTGGTGTAAAAAATATCGACCCGACCCGGCCCGGCCCGGCCTAACCGACCTAACTAAATTACATATTGTGCCCGTGTTATAATACTCCGCCACCCCCACTTTCAAATCCTGGCTCCGCCCCTGTCCATTAGAGAAAGGTTTTTTAAACGGATAGTTATTGGATGTATGAATTGATCATATATCCTACAAACTTATGGTACATGGATTGTTGGAACTCCTTTGTTGTTTGTATAGAATATCGTCTGATAATGACTTCCATGTTTTGTTCCACACTTCTTCATGCCTCGACATGTTGTGTGATAACAACATAATTGTGAAAAGGTGACATAGAAAACCCGCATATCCCTATAGACTCTAACTTCTAAACCACTAATATACTCCCCATCGTCAAATGAGAGGCCCATAGCCCTGCATTCATCTCTGCGACATCCGTGCACAACACCGCTGACAGTTCTAACATCCTCTAATCATGTGGTACCCCTTACATGATTTAACATAAGTCTCTAGTAGTACATGTCTTCAGACGTCATTGGAACATTATACATTCTACCGGCATTGTGGCATGACACCCTGGCATTTTGATTTTCTATGGGACCATATTATCTAATCGACTTTCCAACAATAATAGCGAGAAAATGCAACATAAGTCGCCTTTTGAGCTCAAGGATCTACTTTCAAACAATTGCAGGAACAACGAATGTTTCACAATGGCTTTGGTGATGAGATCTATGTAGCATGTATTCACCATTTCTGAAAGGAACAAATTGCTCATTCTTCAAATGAAACGACAATCGCTCAATAAATAAGAATCCCATATTACAGCGGGACTCCATGTTGCTTCGCATGCAGACATGTAACGATAGTCAAATCCCTTAGTATCTCAGCCATGTTTCCTCTATCAACAAAATTAACCCTAGTTTTGTCACTTCATTTACGTTGTTACAGTATTCCATAGTGAAGTGCGTTTGATATTTGAGCATCACAGTGGGGTTATATGGAACCACATATCTATTTTTCATAGTATGATAATAATAATAATAATAATAATAATAATAATAATAATAATAATAATAATAATAATAATAAATATTCTGACAATTTAATTCTACGTAACATAAACTAATATACATAAAATAGATTATCAAAATTATTAGTGAAATTTTCTTTTATATAAATTTTGGATGGACGTCCCATTATGTCCCCGAAGTTATGTTGAGGCCCTGAAATTACTACATATTTTTTTTCACGTTGTTTAGGAGATACACATGCATAGAAAAAACACAAGGATTTTATCTCCTTTATATGCCCAACTTCCGGATTTCACGGAAATATTTGATAATTTCTTATCATTTTTTTTATGAATTACAACTGAACAAACCCTTTTGGTTTCCTTTTATTTTCTTTTAGAAGTTTAATTCTGGTGATTGTCCTTAATGAGATCACTCCACTCACCAACCAGAACTGTTTACATCAAAACAAAAGTCAAATGCGAAACTGGAACTCGCTTCAGTTCATCATGAAGTTAATCCATTTGCATTGAATTTTCGTTTAGGGATGGTCATTGTATCTATATGAAAATTTAATTATCAATCAATAATTTTTTTATCGATTTCAAGAAAAGTATAAAATTGATTGATTCCGATTGTATATGTTCGTCAATCAATACTTCAGAAGTTTGAAGCAAGAAGTGTCCATGATAAGCTAATAATTGAATAATGTCATTGATCCCAAATATGACTTTTTGTAATTCATCTATATAACTCAGTAGTCTCAGTTATTATTGGTTATACTTTTCCATTAACTAATCAACTTCATTAACTTCATGCCAAATATTTCTTTGTATTTTGTTGGAGCGCTCTTAGTAGTTCTCACTTTATCAAATGTATAATAAACAACCCACCTAACCAACTTTCGGGATAAAACATTCAATCTATGTGTGTTGATTTGAGTCATGAAAACTTCTTTCGACAAACCTACTGTTATTTTTGTTGGTTGGTTAATTGGTTGGATAATTTGTCATATTTTATTCAGGAAATGGCTTGGATAGGGATCAGTCTGGATGCAGCAAAATAACTACTCCCTCCGTTCATAGGTTTGTTGCTATTTACTTTTAGCACAATTTTTAAGAAGTTTTATTAAAAAAAGATTTATATAGATAAAGTAATAATTGTATAATAAAAAGTAAAAAAGAGAATTGATAAAGTATGAAAGAGAGTGATTAAAATATTAATAATGGAGATAGTGGGTTTCTATAAAATGAAATGGAAAGTTTCTAATGAAACGCTTAAAATGGAAAAATGGAAATAAATATTTAAAACGGAGGAAGTATATATTAGGGTGCGCAAGACCGAATGTCGCACATGAACTTCATTTTGGGGACTTAAATTTTGGTCCATTAGTCTATCCTGCTTAAGAAAATCATAATTTATATTACTATTTGAAATCATCATTCTAAATAGAGTAAGTTTCCAAAGATTTTGTTCATAATTAAGATTTAAAGAAAAGGACGAACAAACATGGAGATTATTGGTGAGAACTTAGAATGATTAATTAGTTAAGAACATAGTTTTTTTTTTTTTTTTTTTTTTTTTTTTTTGAAAAATACATTTCTGTTACCACGTAGCTTTGTTTTTATTCAATGTATAGGTCAATCTATATAGTATAAGTTAAATAGAAACGTTATTTCATAAGACTTTGTCATTTTTTAAATGGACTCGGTATTTATTTGTTTGTATTAGAAAAATAAAAATAATAACAGAAAGTCTCATGAGATACGGACTCTACATAATTTATCTAGAGACGACCTATGTTATCAATAAAACCATTCATGTTATTAATCAAAACATCTATGTTGATAACGAAATAAGTCTTATTGTAATATGAAAAAATACCAATATTGAGAACATGGGTGTTTTGATTAACAACATTGATGATTTTTCTTCACAATATAGGCCTGTCTCCATTATCTAGAGACTGTCTCTCAGGAGACTTCCTCATTATCAATAAAAAATATCCAAGGGGAAAAGTTTGTTTTAATCGTCTATATTATTAACTTATTCCTCAACTAAAAATTAGTCGCTCCAATTGTCGCTTGGGATCACCTAAGACTACCCGCATTGGGTGACGGCTCCGTGACGCGTCACCGGCTGGGTTATGCTTGGGTTATGCTTATTTCAAGGTCCCATAGTTTCCCGCAGTCATTTTAATGATTTTGGAATGTAATAATGTACAGATTTGTTTTACTTAATTTATGATGTCTTATATGTAGATTAGTAAAAATATGCAAACTGAATGTTATTACGTGGTGAAAAATCCCAAAAGAATCTGGTCGTGATCAAGGGCGGATGCAGGATTTGACTGTGGGGGGAAGTATATATATGGCATATTTTCGAGGCTTCGGGGGTCCAAATCCTAAATTTTCAAAAATATTAACTATAATAAAAATTCAAATTTTTTGGGGGCCGTTCTCCCCAGGTCCGCCCCTGACCGTGATTCATGAACAGGTTTAATAACACGACCCATCACCAGTGCGCCGGTCCGCATTTATGTCGCTCTTCAAAAGAAATGCATTAGCTGTTGGACGCTGGCCGAACCCAACCCAACGACCATAAAGTATGGTTCTTTATCTTTTTCTAAATTGTTTTTATTTTGTTCTATCCATTTATACATTAATTATAAAATTATAAAATATAATAATTATACCCAAACTTTTATGTTTTTTCATCCTCTACCCAAGTCCCAACTCCCAACACAATCAAAATCGGTATTTCTCCCGTCCCACTGAACTTCATATATTTGTCATTTTAATTTTGATATGTTACTAAAAACAAAGCTAACACGCACGCGCGCACACGCAGAGACACAACAAATAATAAACAATCCCAACAATTTACAAACAAATTGCACATTTTACCATTAAAAGTACACTTTTCCCGTATTTTGCACCATTACCTGATCTTTTCACCTAAAACTACACTCCAACCTTCATGTATAAAAAATTTCAGAACGGAGGAGTTCAACTTTTAAGTTATCTTAGAATATTATTTCTTGAACCCGACAAATACATACTCCATGAGTTTTTCATTTGTAGATTTTCCATATAACTTCATACATTATCAAAAATGAATTCAGATATAATAAATAATTAAATAATGTTGTATTTACATTAAACTACACATTTTAGTACTAAAATTATACGGATAGTAAGATATTGCTCTAATACTTCTTCATAGTTGGATAGGCCCGGTAGATAACATGAGTAGCCTATAACTAAAAAATGTAAACAGAGAGCTTAACTTCGTTTATACTCTAGCAATGAAAATATTACTTACTGATGAGTTGGCAATAGTTAGAACTCAGTTTAGTGCACTTTAATTAAAAGATATAGGTAAAATTGAAATCCAATCTTTATCATAAACAAATTAGTGAAGCGCCTTAATAATTTGGATGCAATCCCCTTCCACAATCACTCTATTCCAGCCTTGATCAAAAGAGTTTGTTGGATGGTGTAGTGGGCAACTAAGTATAATCGATATTCAAAGAGATCTTGATGCAGTAGCTGATAGACATGTGAAGAATTACCGTATCTGGTAAATCCTGAACAGACTTGCCTTGCAAATTAAATTAAAGTAACATAAAGAATGGAGAACTGTTTCCAGTCCCAGTACAAGTATTGTCTACTACTACATGCCTCCAAATAATACAAAATATCTCATTCTCTAATGCAGCCTAAAAGCTTGGACGCAACTCACATATTGACCTAAAGTTACTTGCAAGATCACAGTAGCATAAACAATATGGAGAATTGTTTCCTCAGTCGTAGCACAAGTATTGTCTACTACTACATGTGGCCTTACCAACAATGATGCTAAAGCAGCTCTCAATATATAAATCTTCCTATAGCCTAAATAAATTCCAGTTAGTAGAAACAAAATCATCTTCAATTTGGCCTAGTTACACCGCACCTTTAGTAAACATATCGCAATACACCTATTTATCACATCAATATTCCAGAATCAGACAGATGACACCAGTTAATAATCTAATGAAGATCCATATGATCGTATTAGTTAGGTACCCATACAACTCGTGATGTCGTTTTCCGACCCTTTGAGTTCAGCCTTGGACATTTGAATTGCTAGAAGAATCGTCTGATAAGAACGAAATGAATCAAATTATGAATCTTACAAAAATATGTTGCTAAAAAATGACATATGAGAACAGATTATGACAACAATATCATCTCCTCACCATCACAGTCAATACTTATGTTCTGTGCAAAATCATGGGCAAGTGAGAAAGTCTAGGTATAAAGGACAAGAAATTGTCGAAACAATCATTACAGACTTGAATTTCCTCTAGAAAAGCGTCTTGCAATGCATATAAATTGTTGAGACAATATCCTTCTATAATACTAAAAAAGTAAAAATCTTCAGATGTAATTCTCTTGCTAGGAATAAGGCCTCTCTAGCAGCCAAAACTTCAGCTATCTCCGTTTTGGATTAACAGAATCGCATTGTCTCGAAGCATTTATCTTACCATTTTTATCCCAAGCAATGATATACCAAAACCAGCAAAAAGAGGTTGTCTATTTATTAAAACTCAATATACAACTTGACTAAGTTAATTGTAGGGGGCTTCCAAACCGAGGATGTATCTGAGGTGGAAGGGGTTGTGCAAGATGCATATGGTCTGCCTTGAATCGAGCAATATAGTGAGCTACAAAGATATTAGAATCATGTGGGTCAACTCCTTCATGCACGACTTTTCTTGAAAGAGAAAACAGAGAAAACATGCATGATAGTCGTCACCTTTTCTTGAAAGAGACATGAATTCACTCAAATTGGAACAGCTAAAACCACCTTTCTACTTGTTTCAGAAATATCAACACCTCAAGCTTTACTTATACCGATGAGTGTAAACAATGAGAAATCCAAGATCTTTCGCATGTAAGCTGAAAATTCGAAATGAAAAGTACCAATTCATGTTGTAGGAAATATAAACATAAGGTAGGTGAATAAATCTAGTTTTGAACCTGCAAACCGTATATGTTGGCTTTTACTTCAATCATTAAAGCATCAGTTATTATTTGTTCTTATTATCGTCGTAAATTTTAACATCCTAAATGGCAAATGCACATCAGCACATGCTAAGTAAATTAGTATGAACTAAAACTAATACTTTTAACATAAGAGTTAGAAGCCAAAAGAATGCCATACATCAGAGTCAAAATCCAGATTGAAACTTTCGGCTTCCGTTTATTCAATTCATCAGGGGCTGCAATTCCATCACTGGGTTCATCCTGTATGAGAGGCATAACATAAGTAGAGCTACATGTAGAACAAAATTGGTTTCACATTATTTCTGTGATATTAGAGTAGTTAATCATGCACTATTTACAGTGCAGCAGGCCAACATAACTACTCTTTGAAAATGGGAGATAAAAATAAAGAATCATCAATGCCATTTTACATGTAGCTTGTAAAGAAGCCTCTCACTTGACAGACTTGAAAGTTCAGTTATTGATGGACAAAAGTAAACCATAGAAGTGTGTCACACCTTATTCTAAACCTTTATCTTTTATTAACACTTGATAGTCACAGTGATGAATATAAGGTTCCATTTGTTTCAGCAGCAAGACATACAACAAATTTATTCAAATCCAAACAAATACCGAAAAGATGCAAGTTATAGTACACAAATTTCATGTTCACCATTATATTCATAATGTTATCCAATAAAAGAAGCAATACGAAAATATTTACTTCAAGAAACAAACTCATCATGGAGTATATTATACCTCCGAATAATGCTTTCAGTTAGAGATTAGCTGATTCGGCAGTGTTTTAATCTATCGGCCAAGGATTGGATAATTGAATCGCTGTAACTTATGGAATAAATAATGGGTGAAGTCGAAGTCGATCTACTTTGGGCCGGTAATTGAATCGTCGTGACTCCGACTTTTGGATCGGTAAGGCCATGTCAGGAACTGGAAGAATCCTCAATTTGCACATACTTCTGATATCGGTGTCTAACCTTATATTAACAATGTATAACATTACAATTTACAACACATAAATTGGGCATACATCATATTAATCCATAACAACAATATCCAAAAATCACTTCAGTCAAATTCAATTGAATAGGCATTTAGGATAAATTGATAGGTTCTCATCTCTGATAAACAAAAACAAAATACTTACAAAATCAAATCAAACCCAGTTCAGAATAACCAGAAAGGGTAAACATGAAACACAGAAAGAATGGATCTTGAAACAATAAAAATGGTTCCAGCTGAAATAAATAAGACATCTAGAGGTAGCAGATTAATACCTGATAGATCTGAAATGGGAGATAAAGCGGTGACCTTTCAAAATTGACAGCGGTGAACTTTCGGAAAAAGAGTCGACCCGACCCGAATGGAGGGTGGCTGATCGGTGGTGGCGCGATTGGTGGATGAGGCGGTGGTGGCTTTGTCGAAGAATGAGAGGCGGAGATGGTTTCGCCGAAGCCTGGGCTTGGTTTGTTCGCGGCTTGGGTGATCGAATTAGGGAGTGGGCACTAGGTAGAGACGATTGAAATTTGCAATTTTAGGAGAATGCTAGGAGAATCTACAATGAAAATTTTACAGCCTGCCACATAGATTGCATATAGCTAATAAGAATGCTCATCAATTCCACATAATTGATGACATGTGACGCCCTCAAAATGAAGGAATGGTTTTTCTTTCTTTTAATAAATAGATAGATAGATTGATAGATTTGTAATTATCTCAAATATTCTAGAGAGTCCATGGCGGCAATATTGAGTAATTGATGACCTCATCACTTACATATCAAGCATTTGTGTAGTAAGGCAGTGGATTAGTGTTTTTAGTATAAAATTACTTTTATCAATAAGTAGTCTCATATAAGCGACATATTATGAATATAAATAATTAAATGGGGACAATTTCATATCATAATGTAATTCCGAATGTCCAATATTATAGTGTGTATATATAGGAATTCTGAGAAATGCGTAGCCATCGTGCTAATATTCCTGTAATAGAAAAGCAAATGTACTATGTCCAAAAATGCATCCGCAGCTACCAGATTTTCCATTCATTTAGTGCGTTTATATAAGTTACATAAAATTTGATATTGATATATTTAACTAAATCTTTTCAAATTTAGTGTCCTTAGGTTTGTATGTAATAAGTGATGTGGGAGACCGTCAAGCTAAGAAAAAAAATCAATGTTTTTAATCAAAATGTCTACCCATTATTAGACTGTATTTTTTCGTTTATAGAAAACATCCTAAGTTCTCGATAATAACCCTAATGACATTTGGCGGATAGAAGGAGGATGTGCTAAATTAATGGTCCAAACTATGAACATGTAAATTGAATGTTGAATTTTGGTGAAATTGATTTGGTAACCTATACTTTATCTCTGACTCATATTTTGACATTTAAATGATTCCGATCAAGATTTTTGTGGTTAATTATTGAGTTTCCATAAGAAAATGTAAAGTTTTAAAGTAAATGTATAACAAAAAAAACTTTTTAGATATTTATAGTACTCCCTCCCCCCGTTAAACGTATCCCACTTCTTTCCGACACTGCATTTTAAGAAAGTCAATAGTTTATTTTTTGTTGTAGGAGAGATATAATAAAGAATGGAAATAGTACAAGATATAGGGGAGATAAATGATAAAGCATGGAAAAAATATTAAAGATAGATAAAAAAATTAAATGGGATAGTGAGGTTTACTTTTAAGCTATTTTGAAATTAGACAATATCAATATGACAAAATTAAAGGGAGTGTGAGACATGTTTAGCGTAAGGGGAGAGAGTATATATGAAAGTTACAAAAATGAAGCAAATTAATTATATATTCTTTTTAAGAAAAAAGTTTGAGGATTAGTGAAACTAAATTTATGGTTTTATAAAAGGGTTAGAGTGTTCCTCTAATTACACTTTTTTAATGAATGTTACATAGTAGTTGCATAAATTTTTAAGCAATTCAATAGCGCCTATGTAGAAATATAATGATCTAACTTTCCATAAGATAAATTGTTAATAAGTGATTAAATCAAGTCATGTTATCACATATAACTTAATTGAAGAGTAAAAGGAAGGATAAAAGTGAACACACAAACTAATAAACTGATTAATGGAATGTGATTCAATATCTTCCTATCTTGACATCTTGGTCGTGACAATAGATACGAGTTGGTTTGAAATGGTATACTACAACGTTCAAAAAAATCAAGGAGTGAAGAAGGAGAACATCGTGAAAATGTATAACCGAAATTGGTAGAGCTTAATAACAAAAGTATGATCACAACAAACTTGGAAACTTGATTAGAACTGTAAACTCAACTCGAAGAATGAGATAATTCCATCTTATGAATTGAATTTGATAATCTACAAAATTCTCGATTGAGTTTGGTAGCCAACTCCAACAGTGAGATACTAATTCAAAACTCGGAACTCAATTCGAATAGTAAACACTTAAAAAATGATATAATTCCAATTTTGAAAATTAATTCAATGTGGAAAGTCATAAGGTGGTTGAGTGGTAAGGGAGCTAGAGGTACAAGCATGAAGTGATTGGATCGGTGATTTTCTCGAAAATTGAGTATTATTTATTCAAATGGAGTCTTGTGTTTCTCCGAGTTGAGTCATAAATTAGTTTATTTATCATTGATTGTAATCTTAATAGAGTAAGTAAACATGTGGTGTAATATCGAGATTTTTTTAATTGTATGTATAAAATCAACTCCAAGAGAGAAAAATCTAATTTGGGAGCTCTATTTGAATGGCACATCAACGCAACGAAACGGATAATTACAACTTGAAAATTATATTCAAAGGGAAACAACAATATATTAGGAACCATTATATGAACGGGATAATTCCAACTGCAGAACTCAATTCGAAAGGTAAACCAAATCAAAAAACGAGATAATTACAGCTTGGGATTCTATTCGAAGGGTAACACATTACATGAAAAATAATCTAAAAATGGAATAATTTCAATTTGATAACTCAATTTGAATGGTAAGCTAACTCTACGAATGAGATAATTTCAACAGGAGAACTATCTTCAAATACTAATTACACTATAAGGGAAATACTCTAAGGGATAATTCCAACTTAGTACGGGTTAGGGAGAATTTTAAAATCTTATAGTTCCATGTTCGGAACTCGATTCTAAGGTTAGAATCAACTCTAAGGATGAGACAATTATATAAATCGAAAACTCAATTAGAATGTCAAGGGGCACTCTATTTAAAGAGTAAAAACAACATTATATGAATGATGAATTACATAAAGTACCCTTATTGTTTGGTCTAATTAATATTAGTACCTACAGTCTAAAAAGTTACAAATGGACCCAACATAATCGATCACTAGTAAAAATTATATGAAAAATAGGTAAAATAAATATTACAACAAAATTTAATGAAAAATTTATTAAAAGTATTCAGTTTTATTACAATGAAACCCCTCATTTTTTAAACTTAACAAAATAATTTTAAAAATCAAAAAAGATATTTTAAAAGAAAATTATTGGAGCTCCATCCATGGTGACTGGAGCCCTAACAGGAGCTCCTAAAAACATTAATTTTTTTTTAAAAAATTTCTTATTTTTTGGTGGTGATTCATGTCGGTGGAGTTTTTGGTATGTGAAAATTGAAGAAGTGGGATAGGGGGTTGTGGTGGAAAATTAAAGAAATGGTGGTGGGGAGTTTGGTCGAAGAAGGATAAAGTTGGAATTTGAAATATAAATTAAGTAAAAATTATAGGAGAAGACTAATAGAAACGTTAAAAATAGAAAAAAATCATTATAAAAATGAGGGAATCTTTGACTTTTTCGGTTTGTTTGTAATTAGTTTCAGACTGCAGTACAAAATAATCTAAAAATGAGATAATTTTGGCTTAGGAATTCATTTCGAACGGTACACATATTATGTGATTGAGATAATTCAATGTTGGAAACTATATTAGAAACGTAAGCCACTTTATATGGTAAAATACTTTAAGAATGTGATAATTCCAATCAAAAACTCAATTTGAGCGGTAAACAAACTCTAAGATTGTGATAATTACAATTTGTGAACTATATTGAAAGACTAAACCATGATATATGAAGAAATTACTCCAGAAGGGGGTACTTCCAACTTATGGACTCAATTTAAAGTTAAAATTACATATAGTAATCGGATTATTTCAATATGGGAACTCAATTGGTAGTATAAACTCAACTATAAGAATGTGATAAATCTAACTTGGAAACTCAAATTAACGATCAAACCAACTATAAGAATGTGATAATTATACCTTGGAAACTCTACTGAAAGATAAAGCCCACTGTCTGGTAAGTTAGTTTCATATTTAGAACTCAAATCAACACTGATGATGGGATGATTACAACTTTAGGACTCTATTCGAAGGGTAAACTATACTATGTGAAAAATACTATATAAGAATGGGGTACGTAATTTCAACTTGACAATTAAATTCGAAGTATAAACCAACTTAAGAAATGAGATAATTACAACTTGAAAACTTAATCTGGAAAGTAAACTGCGTTTTGTGGGAAAATACTCTAAGAAAGGAAAATTTCCAAATTGGGACTTAATTCGGTGTGTAAACCAACTCCAATAATTTGATATTTGCAACCTTTCAACTCAACTTTAAGAATTGAATAATTCTAACTGATAAAACCTACAAAGGACCACTAATGTGGTTTATAAGTAGGTGTTTAGCGATATTTTGGAGGTAGTGTTATGTTTGTGTTATTAAATTATACTCCGTATTGTCTTTCATTTTTTGTATTCAAAGTATGTCGTGTCATTGCCATGGGATGATACATCCTTGAATAATTATGTTTTGCGTTTTTAGGCTTTTTACCATAATGCTAGAGACGTAATGATAGGTGCGGATGGGAGTCAATGAGAAACCATTCAGTAGATAAGTGGTAGTTTATATTTGGTGGACACTTAAGACAAATATAGCCGGTCATACCGAAGGGTGAAAGACAAGATATCATGCCTGCATCTCATTGACCATCTAAGAGACTATTGAATGTATTTATCTAATATGTAATTATATTTATTTTTACAACTCTGGTAGATCCAAGGTCATGGTTGAAATTATGTGGAAATTTGTGGTTATTGCATGTTGGAGGGGGGACTGAAGTCGATTAAACAAATGACGACGAGATAAAAATACTGGGTATCAACACATTGGGTCATTTGAACGGATTCAGGTCGGGTTGTTCTCAATCTGTTTAAAAGTCTATATACCAGACTCATGCACATAATAAATTTGAAAATTGAGAATATGAAAACGAGCTTATTTTCCCTTATTTTCAGACGGGTTGATTTTAGTAAACCGCTATCCGACATGTACCAATTAATAATTAATGGGTCCAGGCCGTATGCATGCAGAGGACCATAACCAACGGGAATTAACCCCTTGGTTTTAAACGGGTTCGATTGGGTTGGATCCTACCCGTTTAAAAGCTAAACCTAGGGAGATATGGAGTAATTCAGGTAATGATAAGATTATGGGATCCCATTAGTTGCATTGGAGATGCGTTTATGTTTTAAATCAATGTCAAGAAAGGAAATACATATGCTCCTTTAATTTAATTGGGCATTTTCAGTAGATTACACAAACTTGCTACGGACCATAACCAACATTTTTTACAAAGAAATTTTTAGCGACCTTTAAGATATAAATAAATCATTATATTACTAACTTAAGGTTTTTTTTTGTTCTCTTATGAGTTTAAATATATGTAAACTTTTTTTTCGTTTTACAATCGATGAAATTCTACTTTGAGTATGTATTGTCGTTAGTTTGACTACTATGATTATCTCGATTAAATTATCCTCCTACGTATATTATTAAAAGTAAATTATGTCGTGGCATCACCACGGGTTAGCACTAGTAAATTACTATTCCTCATCTGACGTTAAACGAATGACACTTTTAACTTTTGAATAATTTTCGAGTTCGAATTTGATCATAAATTACTTTTTCATTATTTAATAAAATCATATTTGTATTGTGCAAGTGCAGTTCATGAATTTTCCACATAATTTTATCAAATATTTTCCGTATATATTTAGGAGTAATTTATGTTATATCGAGTATAGATTTTAATGAGCAAACACATGAAATCTTTAGTCTCAGCAAATAAGTAGCGATCTTAGTACTTAGGATTTTTTTTAGTTTGGACATTGTAAGAGAGGAACTTTATAGACGGATAGTTAGTGATTTGTATCAGTGTCAGACCTTCAAGAGCATGTAATTTTATTTTTATCCTTCTGTGATGTGACAACGAAATGTGCAATTTTTCACACTTTTAGACCCTAGTTGTTTGCCCAAGATTCAATATTTACATCATATTATGGCCAATTACCAACTTCTTGTGTATTTTGTAGGTCATGATCGTGTTTTCGAGAAATTACACGTTTTCCGGTGTCAAAACGTCATATTTATGCCAAATCGAGGAAAATATGGAAATGCGAGGATTTAATCCTACATGGAGCTAGAGAAGTCTGATGAAGTCGTGCTACCTACCATTGAGAAGCTCTCGAAAAAACATGAAGTGCTGAAGAATGACACTTTTCAAGATAACGAGGTTACGAAGCCCAAAATCAAGCCGCAAGACAAAACAACACGCATTTAGGTTAGAACAGTTTGTGCAGTCACCAGGTGAACGCAGAGGCCTTTGTGCGGTCACTTAGTGACCGCAGACCCGGGAATGTTCCAGAATAAGGCTTTTTCGATGTCCAACAGGCCAGAGTCCGCCATTTAACCTTCCTTATACAACCTAGGCTGCTGGAGAACGAAATTGACACTATAAAATAAGTGTCTTGGGGTCTCATAATTCACTACACCGCAATCAAAAGCAGCTCTCTTTAGAGAGAAAGAGTCATCGGGGAAGAGAAACCCTAATTCAACAAAAGTCTGGTCGTCAGTAACCTGAAGAAGAAAACCCTAGCCGTCAAGAACGAAGACATCAAGGCTGAGCTTTTATTTTTTCTTCTCTTCTTCGATTTCTTTAGTATTCTGTTTATTATGACTTTGAGTAGCTAAGTACTTTAGTAAAGGAAAACCGTCGAAACTCTGATGTGTTACTTCTTTATATACCATGATATATTAATGAATTTTAGTTTTGAAACATAATTCCGTACTTGCTCTTTATTCATCCGACTCTCCACGTGGGAAATCCTTACTAATCGCGTCTTGGTAACGGATTTTACATTATCATGTGTGACTTGTATGAAAACGTGATGAGATAGTGTGTTGAGATGTTGGTATATAGTAAGGGTGTCTGGATTAACTTAGACTTGATCCTCCTGTCATGTTTCCTTGCTGCCTGTTGATGGCTAGTACGTTGTTTGATTCTCGGTAGTTGGGAGTAGTGCCATACGCGTTAGGTTAGGGATCCTTTACGCCTTCTCACCTATTGATAACAAAACCGTTAGAATTCAACTACATTATAATCATCTGTCTACTTTCTGCATACAATATACATACGTTATTTGCTTGTTCATATGCTAAGTGTCCATGGAGAAAGACATCCCGAGTCAACTTTCCGCTATTATGTGGATTTGTAGGCTTCCAACTAATTATAAATTTAAATCTTTGATTGTATTTAGTAATTACAGGCATACAACGATTATTAAATTCCTGAGTGCACATCAAAATTTTGGCGCCGCTGCCGAGTGACCGCTCAAGCAAGTTTCGACCAGATAAGTTGAATTCCTTCCTTCGCTTTTATGTTTCGTAGTGCTTTTTAATACGTACAACATAAAACCAAAAAAATATAAAAACCTGGGGAAAATCAATTTCCACAGATAAAATCTCAAAATATTTTGTTTTCCATATTTGTTTATTTTTTTAATAAAAAACCTAAAAAATAGGTTTATCTGCTTCATTATTATATTATTATATATCTCTGTGCAAGCTCGTTTGTTAGGGAAGATGGAGTTTGAAAATGAGAAAACTATGAGGGAAATCAACATACCTCCACCAAACCGGAGTATAATTCGATTTCCACCACATATGAGGGAGTACGGATTTGACCCGACCTTGATAAATTCATTACCCAAGTTTGAAGGTAAAGAAGGAGAAAACAAATGTGAATTCCTGGACACGTTCGAGTCCGTCGTTGAGCAGTTTCCGACGAAGGGGTTAACTGATGGGGAGCTGAAATTTTGGTTCTTTATCAAAATTGTTGAGGGGTTGAGCCTCAAACACTAACTAAACTACTACAAATCCCTATTCTAAGGTCCGCCTCCAACTTGAAGTCCGACCTGGTGAGTTGGCCCGAGCAGGGACACCTGAAAAGACTAAGTGGGGGGGGGGGGGGATTAGATAGGTAACCCGGTTTGCTAGATGTCGAATCGGGAAGAGACTTTACTCAAGAGAGAGAGAGGAAGGCTCTCAATGTAGTTGTTATGAGGGAAGTTATGACAAGAGTTGACTTACCTTAATGTATGGGACCTTGTGCTATATTTATAGTTATCATGTCCTTATGAAGTGGTTCATAAGATGATGCCAAGTGTATGTTCAGGATTTGGACAACAATGCTCCTTTGGCCCATGGCCCAATAGTATGTGAGGGTCTTAACACTATTAGATGGGTCTGGGAGGGTAGATTGGTCCTTTCTCCCCTTAGAGTACTATTTCCGCTGATGGGTCCGTGTGAGACCCTTTAGAATGATCCAAGCTCTGTTGAGTTGGGTCTGTTCTTAGGTAGCTCAGTGACGGTCCGAGATACTGGCTGCTCGGAAGTATCTTGGGGGTTCAAGTGTATACGTTTGGTCTTATTGTTAAGGTGGCATCCGAGTTTATCTCGTCCGGTCCGTTTGGCATCCTAGGACTGACAGTGTGTGGTCCTTGTGAGACCATATGACCTTTTGTCAGGTTCGGAAGTCATGCACCTAGCTAGGTCGGACCAGCTGAAAAGGTGTGTTGACTTGAGCGTACTAATTGACCTGGAAGGCTTTCCTTAGGGCGGACTAGCCAAGGTCGGATAAGTACTGAATTGGCTATTTTAGCCTTGATGCGCTCTAGGACACGCTCTATGGCGCCCTTAACAGATTGGACATATATCCGTATCAACATATGTCCCCCTAGTTTCCAAATATCTTAGTAGAAGATAGTTGTGGAATTATGAGTAAAGGAACAAGTGTGTTTAGGAGTGTGTCTGAATCGTTAATTGTGAGGGGAAAAAATCCTTTCTTTTCATGCAGAAAATCCTTATTCGTGTTCCAAGAAATTAATATATCTCCCCCCCCCCCTTTCATTCTACAGTCTGGGATAGGAAAAATCTCAGACTGTACAAGAAAAAGGTATTTGTATCCGAGATATATCGTAATTCGAGTACGGTTTTAGGATTTAAAGAAGTCTCTTGTGGAATAGTGTGTAAGAAGTAATCCGTTGGGCTGGATATGTGAAATGGTTCATCTGGGCCGATGAATAGTGATCTAAGAGGTCCAGTAAGTCGTCCATCCAGCCCATGAGTGAGGATCCCGACATAGTGGAGAATTTCCAAAATAAATTTAATGGGGCGTGACGTAATTTCGCCAAATGTGAACCGATGCAACCGTTGGATTGAAATGATCAACGGCTGGGGTTGGAATCCAAGTAATGCGACGCTTCATCTTCCCCAACTAGCCCTCTATAAATAGATCGCAGATCTATCATTGTCACACTTTAGCCGAATTGAATTCAGAGCATTCTTAAGCAATCCGAGCAAGTAACTAACTTCCGAGCAAGCAAGGTTTCGAGTGGGTGATCAGATCTGCCGTGTAAGTCACTGTCGGAGAGCTAGCAAGGCTTCGTTGTCCGTCAATCTTTCTCCAGCTATTTTATCAAGTAAGTAAATCTGGCTTTCTCTAAATTTCGAGTATTGTTTCTTCTACCACGGATGCATGTATGCTTTGTGGGATTTCCGTGCTTGTATGCTGTAGGGATAGGTTGTTTTTTGCCAAGTAATGTGTCGTATGTTGAGTTTTGGTTACTCTAGTATTGCATGCGTTCCGTAGTTGAACTTATGGTATCAATTTGTAGATATAACTTGTGGATTTGCCTTGTAAACGTGCCATGTATGGTAGAATATAGTGCCAGTAGGCTTGTTGAACTGTCTATTATTGCGCCTTGCATGGTAGATAATAGTGCCAATTGGCACCTAACTTGCGTGCCAAGGTAGGTGCCAATAGGTAGAGGCAATGACCCATAGGAACACACAATCAAGTAGGGTTTTTTTCCGGACCATGGGACTTAATAAGATACGTAAACAAACTGTCGAACGACCACAATATCTTTTTCTAATCCATTTCCCTGTGCCCTAGGATGTCCGAGAGCGATAGTCAGAATCAATATGAAGCTCACGATTATGATGATGGAGTAGACCAAGGATCCGAGTCTGTGATGGTAACCTCGTCTGCATCAGATCGCCCGGAATTGGAGATTCTACAAAACAGCCTTCCTGCGGAGGAACGTAACGCGGACGTTGTGGAGGTTGTCTCTTCTGGAGATTCAGATGCTGGGCATGGGGTCCGAGACTCTGTTACTACCCGGATCGAGACTGTCAGGAATGATACAGATTCAACGAGAACAAATGTACGAGTCCAATCTCGGACCATTGGCCGCAGTGGCATGCCTGCTGATACGAGTGTGCCTCGGATGGAACAAGTAGGTGATACTGATCGTGAGGTAGAGGATGTTGAATTTTTCGAAGCTGGAGAGGAGGACCGTGTGGCGATGGAAACTGGTCCGACCAATCCAAGTACATCTGGGAGACCCGTAGGTGGAGAAGAAGAGGAGGAAGAGGGAGATGAAGAAGATGACGAGGAGGAAGAGGAGGAAGCCCCTTCGGCTGATCGTCCACGGGGACGCTCTGGGCGCCGGATTGTTTTGCACCCAGGAGTGCCCGCTCAACATAATCCGCCACTGGTTGCGGGTCGCGGAGCTAAGGCGGCGCAGACTAAATTCCCTCGCCTTGCGTCTGCTGTCGTAATTGCGGACCCGTATGGTGAATTGAACGCGAATGGTTTGCTTCCCACCTGTCCGTCCAAGGTGAAACCTGAGGATATTCTGGAGTGGAGACAGAAGTGGGAAATTCCTGAGTCTGTAGAAATTATAGTTCCTGAACCCGGGCATGCATTCTACAATCCACCAGCGGGATATATGCATGTGCATGAAGCGGCTTTCTCTTGCAGATGGAAGGTCCACATTGCTTCCGAGTTCAAGCATATATTGAATCACATCGGAATAGGTCCGAGCCAGGTTATTCCCAAGTCCTTGGGAAACTTGATTTGCTTTGCGGTGTTCTGCGCGAAGAAGGGGCAGTCTGTAAACTTTGAAAACTTCAGGCAGCTCTTTAATGTAACTTTTAGTTCGGGGAATCCCCTTTTTTTATACTTTTGTAAATAGGAAATCGTATAACTTCATCTCGGATCCCATCTCCTCGCTTGGATAAAAGTGGTGGGAGAAATACATCTCGTGCGGATGGCTTTGAAGCCTGGGGAGTCCGCGAGGAGATGAGAACAGTGGGGGTTGCCCACAAAATTTCTGAGGGAGAGCATTCTGGATTGACGCCCTCTTCCAAACAACGTGGCTCCGTAGGTGGCGGAGATCCACAAGAAACATAACCCACCAATTTACCCGTTCCTCGGATTGATTTGTCAGCCACTGCACTATCTTTGCAGACTGACTGGCGTTGTGGAGATTGGAGGGAAGACCGACTTCTGTAAGGATCCTTAACTTAGGATTTGTGTTTCCTTTGCTTTTTTTTTTTTTTTGAATGTCATGCATGATTGTTCCATAGTTGTCCGTTGTTCATGGTGTGATAGATCCGTATCTGACATCGTTTGTTCCTTCCGCAGCTTACTGGTTCGAGTACATCATGTCGACCCTCTGAGAGAAGAAGAAACAGCAGAGGGAGCAGCAAGCCCTTGAGCTTGCCACTGGCCAAAGGGCCAAAATCATCAATACATCCGCAGGTTTGCCTATGGCGGACCCAAAAAATGCGGCCCTATTTACTGCTGAGGTGGAGAGGCGGAAGAAGGCGGGTGAGGATCTGCAGATCTTGGAGGTGCCCGACAAGGGCAAAGGTCCTGCGTCCCGCAGTACTACTGCGTCGAAGCCACCAACCGCAGGTGCTCCGAGGACATCTGGTCCTGGTGGTTCCGCTGCATCCGTGCCTCCGGGGGATGTGTTGATGCGGGGTGCCATCATCTCTGGCAAGAAATGGGGCGCGACCTCGGATGCTTCTCCTGCATCGAAGAGGCAGCTTTTCTCTGCGGTTCTGCCGTTATCCGACCAGGCGGCCCTTGACGCGGAGTATGAACGGAGTCACGGACTCCCTGAGGTTGAGAGGGTTGGAGAAATCCACGAACTCCATCAAAGGGTAAGTACCTTCCGCCTGTTTTCCTTCTTTGGTTTCATCTTTTGTGTTAGAAATATAACTTTTGACATTACGGACTTCTTGTAGCTCGGATGCATGATCAAGGCCATGCAATGGAAGGCCAGTGAGCGGGCCACTACTGAGGAGGACCTGCATAAGGATTTGGCTGCATCTGCGGAGGAGGCGGAGAAGGTCAAACGGGCGGAGGCCCAATTGAAGAAGAAGGATACGCTCGTTGCCAAGTTGAAGGCTAGCTGGCAGGAGGCAAAGTCGGACGTGGAATGGCAGGAGAACTTCATTGACAAATCGATGAAGGCGTTCCTGGAGTCCAAGGATGCGCTCGTCGAAGATCTCCAGTTCGCCCGGCTCGAAGCTGTTAAAGACTTCATGAAGTCGGACCCCTTCAAGTTCTTTATGGCGGACAAGGCCGACGCTCTCCGCCTGGAGGGGTTCTCATCCGCCACTGGCCAACTACAAGCAAAGGGGTTGGTGCCTGCAAACTTTGACTGGATGGCGGAAGGATTGGATCCTTCCGCGGACGCTGGTGGAGTTGAAATACCGGTGGAAATCGTCCCGGATGAGCGGTTAGCGGCGTGTGAGTTGGCGGAGGTGGTCACCGAGGAAGGTGAAATTGAAATCACCAATGGCGGACCTTTTCTTCCCAAATGTGTCCCGGGAGCTATAGGGAAGGTATGCTTCATGCCTTTTCATGATAACATGGATTATCTGAAGAATTGGTACTTCATGCCTTCTCGAATCGTCGGCCATGACACGGACTTCAATTTGTTCGAAAGCATAAAGGCTTCCTTTGATGCTGTTGCTGAGTCACGCGCGGGTGCCTCAAATGCCAATCCGTCCTCCACCAATCCTCCTGGAACTGATGAAGCCGGCCCAAGCCAGCCCCCTCCGCAATGAGAAGTCCGGGGTATGCCCCGTAGTAATGCTGTGACTTCTGAATACTAATTTTTAATGGCACGGATCTGTTGCCAAGTACATTGATTTCTGGTTCTGTATTAGTAACGCAAGTACAATATGCTTCTTTTAATATATCAATGCTTCCGTTTTTATGCTTTCTTGATCCGTCATGTTATGCGTAGTCTTAGTAGTATGCATAAATAGACAACTCTTGCAAGCTCGGATCACTTTGAGCAATATTTGATGTAAAGCAAGTAGTCTGATACTCGGACTATTTGATAGACTTAACCTTCGGGTGTTTCTGCAAATGAAGTTTGTCGGACTTGCCGATGAATGAATACTCGGATACTTCTATAGGGAAGTTAGAATCATGGGCTCAATATGATCAGCTGGGGTTAGCCCAAATGATCCAATACTGTTTGGCCCTTACGGATGGCCCAAACCCATCGTCGACATCAGTCTTTTTACGTGGCGGACACTAATTGGTTCGTCCTATCTATAAATACCCGAGTCCCCCACTGCATTGATCACACAGGTCTAATTCTAATTTTCATCTTGTTGAAAATTTCTCTCTTCTCAAGGTCGGACTGATCCTGCAGTTTTGAGCCTAGTGGTCCCAATAGGAAGACGATATCTCAACTAGTCTCCCCCTCGAGACTCCCGTCCACTCTCAAATTGGCATGTATTGTTTTGAGTTTGAGAGTGGCGTGGGTCTAGAGGGATAGATTACTCGAGATCTGTTGTTTAGGAAACGTAGATCTTGGCAAATTTTCCGATCTGAGTAAGCTGACGGACGACCCTATCGGTCATATCCGTGATCCACCCGGTAGGGACTTGTCCTATCCGAAGAGCTGCTGGCGAGTGGTCATGATACGATCAATGCGTCAGATCCGTGTTTTGGATTCAAACGAATATGTTGAAGAATCTTAGTGTCCGGAGATTGATTCTTGATTTGTTCGTGTTATAGGCACATCCCATTGCTCACTGTCTATAGGAAGATTGATGATGTTGGTGTGCTGATGGACCCTTTTGCTTGAGAGATCTTTTAGTGGATTTATGGTATATCTCGGAGAATAGGACAGGCTCTTCCGTTGTATTGTAGATATTGTAGTGATCCGGATATTTATGTCGGATCGTAGTATGTACAAAGGAGATTGTGTGTTTCTTTGTTCATTTGTACAAACAAGATTGTTGTTATAATCTTTCTGTCATGTAAATAATCAAATTTCGTTTTGAATCGAAAGATGAAAGTTGTATTGATTTGCCGTAAATTCAATTACAACTTGTGAGCTGCATGGCCAATGACAAAAGAGTTAACAAAAATAGAACTGACGGAGTTCCGTGTAATAAACGGTTTAGGCCTAGAATGTCAAAACAACTGACGGAGTTCCGTGTAACAAGCCCTAAGCATAGAACTTTTGAAGGTTCTTGGCATTCAAAGTACGCCTGAGTGGGTGTCTGTGCTCGTCCTCCAGCTCATAACTTCCATTCACTCTTGCACCAACAATCTTGTATGGTCCTTCCCACTTAGGCTTGAGCTTCCCAACATTGCTCAAGATATCAGCTCTGCGGAGCACCAGGTCTCCGACCTGTAAATCTTTAGCTTGAATATTTTTGTTGTAGGCCCGGGCTGCAGTTGCTTGATATCTGTGGATATTAGCCAATGCCTCGGTCCTCTTCTGTTCTAGCATATCTAGGTCATAGATCCGGGCTTCTTGATTGACGGAATCACGGAATTCTTGGACCCTCATCGTTTCGACTGCAATTTCTGCTGGTATGACTGTTTCCGTCCCATAAACCAGAGCAAATGGGGTCTCCCTAGTTGCAGTTCGTGATGTGGTGCGGTGAGCCCAGAGTACACCGTCCAGGTCATCCGCCCAACTATCCTGAGAGGTCCTCAGTCGCTTCTCCAGGATCTTAACAATTGTTTTATTCGCGGATTCAGCTTGTCCATTAGCCTGTGGATATTCGACAGATGTAAAGCATTTCTCAATCTTGAAAGAGGCCAACCATTCCTTGAGTCTGTTGCCTGAAAATTGAGCACCATTATCCGAGACAAGAACTCTCGGTAAGCCAAAGCGACAAATGATGTTTTTCCAAATGAAGGTCCGCACATGACTTTCCGAGATATTGGCCACTGCTTTCGCTTCTACCCATTTGGTGAAATATTCCACAGCTACAATTAAGAATTTCTTCTGTTGAGTGCTTCTTGGGAAAGGCCCGACAATATCAATGCCCCATTGATCAAACGGACATGCTATGACTAACGAAATCATTGGGTGTGTCGGACGATGTGGGACATTTGCATAATACTGACAATCAGGGCAATTTCGGGCGAAGCTCACGGAATTCTTATCAATGGTAGGCCATTAGTAACCTTGTCGGATGATCTTTTGAGCGAGAGTCCGCCCACCGGAATGACTTCCGCAACTTCCACTGTGAATTTCCTCAAGCACCGTCTTCGCTTCTTGCGGATCCAAACATCTCATATGTGTCCCAGTGAAGGATTTCTCATACAAATCTTCCCCAAGTATGAAATACCTGTTTGCTCGGCGCTGCACACTCCTCGACTCCCTCGGATTAGTAGGTAATGATCCGTCCTTGAGGTAACTAAAGATATCAATCATCCAATTTCTTCCTGTTTCAGTGATCATAATGGTCGGAGTAGGACTCATGACGGATGAGTTCGTAATTGTGAGCAGAATGACTCTCCTTGTATCTAAAGCAGCTGTTGCAGATGCATACTTTGCCAGAGTATCCGCTCTTTCATTCCATTCCCTATCAAATTTTTCCACGGTAAACTCATCAAAGAGACTCACTTCTTGCTTTAGTAGCTCAAGATACTTAATCATTGAGGGGCCTTTTGTGGCAAAAGCACTAGAAAACTGGGCTTCAACCAACTGTGAATCCGTGTAAGCTTTGAGTTTCCGGACTTGTAGGGACTTGGCTATACGTAGTCCGACCAACAGTGCTTCATATTCAGCTTCATTGTTTGTAACCTTGAAGTTCAAGGATATCGCATAGTCGAGTTCCGCACCATCAGGGCTTTTAAGATAGATTCCAATGCCTCCCACTCTTCCGGTGGATGAACCATCCACTTCCAATGTCCAAATATCGGTGGGCTGTTCCTTGGTTTGGGGATCTTCTATAAGCTCCTGAATTTTTAACCATTGTTCCTCCTCCTTTTTAGTATCCCGGTCAGAGTTATCAGTATTTGATTCTCTTGTGATATCATCAAGGAGGAACATCTGGTTGACCCGAGTTTCTTCCCATGACGTAGTCCGAGATTGATTGATGAACTGAGCATCTTCAAGGTTATCTGGGTTGATCTTTGGCGGAACTGACTTTTGTTTGATCCGCTTGGTAATCAGGCACTCAAATGCCTGTTTATCCGAGACTTTCTCTGACTCCGCTTCAGGGTACTCCGCTAGGAAGTCAGCAATAACTTGAGCTTTCCTGGTTGTCGGAGCCTGATAGCTAATGTCGTATTCGCTCAGCTCAATTGCCCACTTAGAGAGTCGTCCAGATTGGTCGGGCTTTCCCAGGACCTGTTTCAAAGGTTCCGTAGTTAGGACTACTATCTTATGAGATTTGAAATAGGGCTTTAACCGCGTTGCGGTGTAAACCAAAGCATGTGCAAATTTCTCAATCTTTACGTATCTTGTCTCCGCCCCAGCAAGGGCTTTACTAAGATAGTAGATTGGCATGTGATCATTAGCTTGGATCCGTACTAATACGGAACTCATTGCCTATTCCGTTATTGCTAGGTAGAGGTAGAGTGGTTCTCCTTCTACGAGTTTGGAGAGCAGTGGAGGGGAATGGAGGTACTTTTTCAAGTTTTCAAAAGCCTCGGAACATTCCACAGTCCACTCAAAGTTCTCTCCTTTCCGGAGGATTTTGAAGAATGGAAGATTCTTCTTTGCGGACCGCAAAATAAAACGACTTAAGGACATGAGGCGTCCGATAAGCTGTTGTACCTCATTGAGGTTCTTCGGATGAGGCAGGTCTAGGATGGCTTTTATCTTCTCAGGATTTGCACTTATTCCCCTTTCTGTGACCATGTAGCGTAAGAACTTCCCACCTTTTACTCCGAAGGTGCACTTTGCCGGATTGAGTTTCATTCCGTATTTCCTAAGGATAGCAAAGCATTTGTTTAAGTGCTCTATATGTTGTTCCTCAGTTTTGCTTTTAACGAGCATGTCATCCACATACACCTCAATGGTCTTGCCTATTTCTTCCTTGAACATTTGACTTACCAGCCGTTGGTAAGTAGCTCCCGCGTTTTTCAACCCGAAGGGCATCACTTTAAAGCAATACACCCCTCCCGCAGCAAAGAAAGTTGTTTTCTTAATATCCTCCTGGGCCATCCGAATCTGGTAAAAGCCTTGATACGCGTCCATGAAACTCAGTAACGTGCATCCGGCCGTGGAATCAGCCAATTGGTCAATCCGTGGCAAAGGGTATGGATCCTTTGGGCAAAACGTATTTAGCCTGGTGAAATCATTGCACATCCGCCATTTGCCCGGTGATTTCTCAACTAGGACAACGTTGCAAACCCAATCGGAATAACGGACCTCTTCGATGTGTCCGACCTTCATGAGCCGGTCAACTTCTGTGGATATGATGGCATCCTTGATTGGACCAAAATCTTTTCTTTTCTGGTGGATATATTTAATCGAGGGGTCCATGTTCAGACGGTGAACAGGGACCCTCGGATCTATCCCCTTGAGGTCGTCAGTACTCCAAGTAAAGACATCGTTGTTGTCTCGGAGACAAGCAATGAGCTTCATCTCCACTTCCGCATTCACTCCGTTCCGATTCTAGTCTTCTTGTCCGGGCTTCCAACAACAAGTTCAACATCCTTGAGAGTCTCATGAGGTTCGATCCGTGCAGTTTTGGTAAACTTGTCCTTCTGGCTCCCTATTCCAATGTTTGGATTCTCCTTTTTTAGTGGGAGAATAATCTGCGGATCAGAAGTCAGAGAGACTGCCAACACGGGAGCGGATGCTCTCCTGGTAGACATGATGTAACACTCCCAAGCGGATGTTTCCTACTTCTTCTCCAATCCCGCAGGGGGTCGGAAACTTCATTCTATTATGGAGAGTGGAAGGTATAGCTCAGAATTGATTGAGCCCCGGATGACCAAAGATGGCATTGTAGTCAAAAGTTCGATCCACCACTACAAAACGGACTAGCTGTGTCACTCTCGCGGGATATGTCCCCAATGATACATGAAGCATGATGCTTCCTAGTGGGTGGACAGTTCCTCCTCCAAATCCTAGTATGGAGGTATTAACTCTCTCATATCGAATTCTTCCCAGGTTCATCTGATCTATTGTTCTTTTGGCAATGATGTTCGAGGAACTCCCCGTATCTACCAGGATCTTGTTCACCCGAGAAGTTGCTATGGTTAAGAGACCACCAGTGGAACATCCGGATCATCTATGTCCTCACCTCCTGCCATAGGAGGGGGAATCTCACTGTCATCAAAGGATATAGTGTTGGTTCCTCGCATTGCTGGAGCAGAATAGGATCTGTCATTGTTCCGCAGATTCTGAGCTGTACGTTCTCTTGCGTTCCTGCTATCGCCTCCAGTCGATCCTCCTGCTATGGTGTTGATCACTCCACTATATGGAAGATTCTCCATTTCAACATCATCATCATACCTGTACTGGTGATTATCTGTCCGAGGTGGATGATTGGTTGGCGGAGGTGGCAAGGATAGCGGATATGGTTGCGGTTCTGTGGTTCTATCTTCCCTTCTCCGTTTCATCCTATCATGCCTAGAAGGCTCGTCCGTATAGACGTGCTCCTTCAACTTTCCCTCTCTTATTAGGTGCTCAACCTCAGTCTTCAGTTGAATGCAATCGTCCGTCTCATGGCCATGGCTCTTGTGAAACTTGCAATACCCTTTCGCACTCTTGTTGTTCCGATTATTGTGAGATGGCTTTGGCCATTGGATATCCAACTTTTTCTCAATAATGGTTGCCAAGATGTCGGGTTTGGTCTATTGAGACGGGTATAATCCGCATATCTTCTTGGCGGACTTCTTTCCCTATTGAAACCTTTATCTCTGTAATCCTTCTTCAGATCAAACTTTCCATGGCGCTGCTCTTGCTTCATTGGCTCTTTTCCTCTCTTGGAACCAGCTCTCACTGGGACATTCCTTCGGTACTCCTCTCCGTACATTACCTCTTCACAAATTTCATCCAAATGCTTTTCACTTCTTACTTCCTGGCTAGAAAGTTTCCTGCGAAGTTCTGCGTTGTAAGTATTAGCATACAGGTGACGGACCCGTTCCTTAATACTGTGAGGCTCAACTCGCAGGACCTCCGCATTGAAGCGATCTAGGAAAGTCCTAAGATCCTCCTATTCTCTTTGTATAACTTCTGCCAGGTGCTCCACAGTTCGTTTCCTTCTTTTCGATTTTCCAAATCGTCCTGGAAGAGAGGTCCGCATATGATCTTACTGACTTGCTTGGAAATGCAGTGTACCAATCCATGGCTGTTCCGAAGAGAGTGGATGAGAAAGTGAGAGCTTTTGTATTATCACTCATCCCTTTGGAATCCATCTTACTATTGTACCTTGTCAAGTGGCCCACAGGACAAGTATCTCCGTAATAGTATTCCAAGTTCGGAATAACTTGATCCAAGTTCTTGTTTCTTTCCTTTTCTTTCATGATATCGTCACAGAATGGGTTTGCCGCACTAGTAGCTATCTGCTCATGATCCTTTACCAAGCGTCCGAGATTGAGAATCTGGGCTTCCAAGGCTTTTTGTTGAGCATAGATTTCTTCCTCAGTCATCATCTCTCCTGTTCTAGGATGAATTGCTACATCCACGGGAAGTTCATCCGAGTGGACCAGTGGAACGGTTTCCGCCACATGATCCCTAGCCCGTGGAGGTATCTGTTGTGGAGCTATAGGTTGCCTATTTCTGTTTTCTTGATATGCTCTCTGCCCATTTGGGCTTCCTTCTCGTCGAGCCTGGGAAGTAGAGGCTCTCCTGTCTAGGAGGTTCCGCAAATCCTCCTGTGGTAGCTGATTCCCCAACCTCTGCTGGATTGGACGTTGCTCGTTCCTTGATAGAGCGGTCTCTGCTTGCCTCGGATTAGCCACTAGCGGAGTGACTTGCTGGGTTTGGACATTGTTAGACCCTAGACAACCCTGGATTATCGTGAGTAGACCAAATTGTTTCTCACTTAATCCGAAGTCACTAGTGCGGACTATACGACCATCTGGCATGGTAAAGTGCCGACCTGGTGGAGGACCTTGTGTCCCTGTCGGAAGAACTTGAGCGGCCCCTTCTCCGTGATTTTCAGACCCAACATTCTCAGGAACATTACGGATTCCCCTGGATTGAACGTCTCTTCCCTCATCAGAGGATGGGCTTGCTGTGTGACCGTCGCTCGGGTATCTCCTTCCCTCAGCGTTCCTTTCTGCTACTGTGGCCCTCCGTCCTCTGTTGGGTGGACGTCTGCGTGGGCGTGGAGGTGGAGTTCCGATGCCAGCGGCATCGGTTCGTGCTGTCCATCTTGTTCTCACCATCAGCTCAGCTTAAACACAGACTCTATTGTTCGGTTCCCACAAACGGCGCCAAAATGTTGAGGGGTTGAGCCTCAAACACTAACTAAACTACTATAAATCCCTATTCTAAGGTCCGCCTCCAACTTGAAGTCCGACATGGTGAGTTGGTCCGAGCAGGGACACCTGAAAAGACTGGGGGGGGGGGGGTGTTAGATAGGTAACCTGGTTTGCTAGATGTCAAACCGGGAAGAGACTTTACTCAAGAGAGAGAGGAAGGCTCTCAATGTAGTTGTTATGAGGGAAGTTACGACAAGAGTTGACTTATCTTAATGTATGGGACCTTGTGCTATATTTATAGTTATCATGTAGTTATGAAGTGGTTCATAAGATGATGCCAAGTGTATGTTCAGGATTTGGACAACAATGCTCCTTTGGCCCATGGCCCAATAGTATGTGAGGGTCTGACACTATTAGATGGGCCTGGGAGGGTAGATTGGTCCTTTCTCCCCTTAGAGTACTATTTCCGCTGATGGGTCCATGTGAGACCCTTTAGAATGATCCGAGCTCTGTTGAGTTGGGTCTGTTCTTAGGTAGCTCAGTGACGGTCCGAGATACTAGCTGCTCGGAAGTATCTTGGGGTTTCCAGTGTATACGTTTGGTCTTATTGTTAAGGTGGCATCCGAGTTTATCTCGTCCGGTCCGTTTGGCATCCTAGGACTGACAGTGTGTGGTCCTTGTGAGACCATATGACCTTTTGTTAGGTTCGAAAGTCATGCACCTAGCTACGTCGGACTAGCTGAAAAGTTGTGTTGACTTGAGCGTACTGATTGACCTGGAAGGCTTTCCTTAGGGCAGACTAGCCAAGGCTGGAGAAGTACTGAATTGGCTATTTTAGCCTTGATGCGCTCTAGGACACGCTCTATGGTGCTCTTAATGGATTGGACATATATCCGTATCAACAAAAATGCTGGAGGGAAAAGCTAAAAGATGTATAAATTCACTTAAGGAGGAAGTATCTGAATGGGACGAGCTGAGGAGTTTATTCTTGAAAAGGTTTTTGGGACTTGTCAGAGTTATGAGAGAAAGAAAAATGATATCAAGCATTACACAAAAATCGAAGGAATCTTTTCATGATGCTTGGGAAAGGTTCGAGGAGATGCAGTATGATGAGTCGATTTTACATCGTCTCATTCGGTCTTTTTTACCGTCTTATTGCTATTCTCAAGTATAGTTTTTATGTGTTTTATTTGTATTTTATTATGTTTTCATGTTTTGTGTATTTTGTAGGTATTTGGCTAAACCGCGCTATTTAACGGCAAAATGGTGTATTTTATGTACATCTACAGGATATGGAGTTCCAATGTCTCGAATGGATGCTAGAAGTCGAGCGGGAAGGCCAAAATACCAAGAATTTGAGTCAAAAGGGAAAACGATCCATCCAGGAAGAACTGGCGACAGAACTGGCGTACACCAGTTCTTGAACTGGCGATGCTAGTTTTGCAACTGGCGACGCCAGTTTTGCTTACTGGCGATGCCAGTTAGCTAATTCCAGTGTGATTCGTCCGATCCTCTCCTAATTCGTTTCTAATTCCTTTCTTTCGCTATATATAGGTTAGATTAAAACATTATTGAGATGAACAACATTATTATTATTCTTTTCTTATTTGCTTTCAACCTAGAACCGATTTTCCAAGGCAATTACCTACCCATTCGTGGAGGTAATTGAACCGTTTTCTCTTGTAATTCGACGATTGATTATTGATTGAGAGCATATTCATCATACTCTCCACCAGTTCGATTCAAGTTCTTCAATTCTTACCTAGGGTTTGTGACACGATTAGGTAAAATTGTTCCTTATCTCGTTTCTTCGTTTTGGTATTGATTATGTTTAGTGTATGCCAATTTATGATTTTAATTATGTTGCATATGATGAGTGCTTAAGCAGCCTAGTTATGGGGTGGTGACGAATTCAATGCATACTAATTAGGGTTCGTGTATTCAATATATATAAGATGCGATTTACTCTATGCTATTTTGATTAATTTCGTATGCAATATTCTGTTTGATGTTCATTACGTCAAAATCACCCATAGATTAAGCATCTGATCACTTATAATAAAACGTTTTACGTCTTGCTATATCTATTGGTTTGTTGCAAACAGTAATATCTGCATTAGCTTATTAATTGTAGTTTAGTGGAATTGACGCCTTCACTAATGCTATTTGTTTTCTAGAACTTTACACAGTTAGTTCATTGCCATAGTTCTCCGTACCTTACGTGACATAGGGTGTCTGCCTAGAAAAGCCTAGAGTAGTGTAATAATCGGTAGGGCATGTCCCGGTGATAACTAGAGTTAATCGACATCATTATTGTTGCATGTTTCCTACTAGCTAGCTTATTTTCTGTCACCACACCATAATTATTTGATCATATCATTCTCGTTTAGATTAATATGTTTTCTAGTTAGATCGCATAGTTGATAGATAATAAAAGTCAATCTGCTGCCGAAGCAACTAACCTTTTACTGCTTTCCTTACTGTTATTATTATTCGTAAACAAGACTCAGCTTAGTTAAGTCCTTCGGGACCGACCTCGGGGTTAACTTCACTACACTACTAGTTTTCGTAGTGTTGAGAATTAACTCTTGGCTTAAACAAATTTAGAACTTTGATTTGACACATCACAATACAACTGTCCTCAACACCAATTAACTCTGGGACAACTATGTGAGCACTTCTACCTAGGGGTAAGGGATGGATTTAGGGACTTAATAGATGTGGCATTGAAAGGATCATTCATTGGAAGTTCTGCTATGTAAGCGCTGTGAGCTTGTGCTAATGTTGCTGAGAACTCAAGGTATAGGATTGAGCAACTGAAAGAGAATGAAATCTTCAATAGTATGAAAGTTGTTGAAGAGGTTAGGACCTTTGCTGTTATCAAAGAAGAGGCCAATTGGGCCATGGGGAAGAGTAATGGGACTTCTGAGTATCTGGATAAGAGAAGTATCAAAGGATGTGAGAGAAGAGGTACTGATGTGCACTCAGAGATTTAGTTTTCCGTTGTAGAACCTGTAATCCCTAAACACAATAAAGATTAAATTTATAAGTCGGAAGTCCTAAAATCCATAGTTTATAGCGGAAAGTTGACTAGGGATGTCGTTCTCCACGGACACTTAGCATAGGAACAAGCAAATAACGTTTGTAAATGAATGCAGAAAAGTAAACAGTTTCATTGCTGACAGAATAATTAAATCGCAGTAAACCCTAAATTGCTTTGTTGTAAATCAATGATGGACATGCATAAAGGTTCCCCAACCTCCCTCTGCTATGCTACTCCCAACTACTTAGAATCAAACAACGTACTAGCCGTCTACAGGCAGCAAAGAAACATGCCAAAATGATCAAGCCGTAGTTAATCCAGACACCATCACTTATACCAACAATGTGTTGTGTCACCCAACACACTATCTCGTCACGTTTTCAGACAAATCACACATGATAATGTATAATCCATTACTAAGTCGGAGTTAATAAGGATTTCCCACGTAAAGAGTCGGACGAATAAAGAAAAAGCATGAATTACGTTTTAAAACTAATTCATTAAAATATCACGGTATATAAAGAAGTAGCAAAAGCAGAGTTACGGCGGTTCACCTATACAGAAGAAAGTTAGCTACTCATAGTAATCTAGAATAGAAATCGAAATCTAGAGAAGAAAGGAAGAAGAAGCTTAGTCTATGATGTCTCTGATGTCTTCATGCTGCTGCTTCTAGGGTTTCCTCCTTCTGAGTGCCTGACGGCCAGCGGGTTGGGGTTTCACTTCCCCGATGACTGGTTCTCTCTCCAGGAGAGCTGCTTTGTGAGCTGTGTTGATTCTGAGACCCCTGAGGTCTTATTTATAGGTGAAATCTCGAGCTCAAACCGCCATTCTTCAATAAGGAAGGTTTAGGAAGGCGGGCCTTAGCCTGACAGGCCAGCAGAACGGACCGGAAGCAAAACAGGAGGTCCACTCCGGTCGAACAGGTGACCGCAGTGACCCCTATTGCGGTCCCCTGGTAGCCGTCAAGTGCGATATCTTCAGCTTCGAATCTGTTTTCTTCGTTCTTCAATTTCTGGCTTCGTAACTTCGTTTCCTCGAAAAGTGATCTTCTACAAAGTTGTTGCATCTTCAATTATCTTCGCATCGATTGGTCGCATGACATGTTTTGACTCCTCGAACTTCGTGCAACGGTTAATCCGGCGTATTAGCTTCCTTGTCCCGATTTGGCACAATTATGCCGATTTGGTGCCTTAAATCATGCACATCCTAAAAGACGCGATCATGACCTACAGAAAACACGCAAAGTTGGTAATTGACCATAAAACGATACAAATATTGCATCTAAGGCAAAAAACGAGGGTCTAAAAGTATGCTATATCGCACATTTCATTGTCATATCAGGTACCAGAAGGAAAGCCCATCGAACTGAGCATCGAAAAGGAGATCAAGATTTATGAAATTAGCAACGAGTAGGTGGTTGACAACATAATAACCACCAAAGAGGAACCAGTGAAGGAGAATAGGACCTTGAAGGAACACCATAACCAAATAGGGAAACAAGTAGGGGAAGAGTTGGATAAAGGAAGCAGTGATACCCGAGCTCTAGTGAATTTCCTTCAGGAACAGTTCGTGGCGGTTAGCAAAGAGCTGGAGAAACTAAACGAGAAGTTTGAAGGGGTGGAAGAAGAAATGTTGGTGATGAAGATCGTAGTAAGAGATATGGATAGCAAGGTAGAAGAAGTAAAAGAGCAGCACATAGAATACATAGGATCGATAACCACTAGGAGCGGGATAAAAACACCAGATTTTGTGCCAAGAAGTAAAGAAAACGCTAAGAGGAAGAAAAATAAGAAGGAAGTAGTAGAAGTCAAAGATTTGGATGATGAGGAAAAGAAGACTGTAGAAGGGGACGTGATTATAAATATTGGCTCGAAAGGATTTGTTAAGTCCGTGACCGGTAAGTTAGTAGATCTGAAGGATTTACCTTTCCCTGGAATAATTGCAAACGACATCAAGAAAGCTGCAAAAGGAAAAGTAAAAGGAAACTTGGAGAAACATACCATACAAATACCAATTCCGGATCTACTTACGCTGCACCCATCATACTATACCGCAGCTTTAGGGAGCTTAGCAATAGAAGAATATATTGGATTAGCATGGAGGGAAGGATCATAATTCATCAAGAGAGGAGTTGGAGACCCTGGCTAATTCAATATGATAATCGGTGTAAGAGGTACGAAGATAAGTTGCATGATCGACTTAGGAGCAAGTGTGAATCTACTATCGCTCGCGAAAGCAAAGGAACTAGGAATAGACGACCAGATACAACCATGTGGGGCTGATGTGCACTTAAGGGTTTGAAAGCGTTATAGTACCTGTAATCCTCAATTACAATCAAAGATTAAATTTATATTAGTCGGAAGCTCTTAAACTACAGCAATAGCAGTAAGTTAACTCGGGATATCGTTCTCCACGAACACTTAGCATAGGAACAAGCAAATAACGTTTGTAAATTAAATGCAGAATTGTAAGCAAATTGATCGTAAATAGATTAATTGAATCACTAGTAAACCCTAATTTGATGATGTAAAGTCGATGATGGGAAAGGCGTAAAGGTTCCCCGACCTCCCTCTACTATGCTACTCCCAACTTCCTATTTAAAATCCTACGCAATTACCTCTAATGACAGCAGGGCATAATACTACTATGCCAAGGTGCAGTCAGCACGAGTACCCTACTCAGTTCAATGAAACTACTGTGTCACTCAGCAGAACATCACACCACGAAGGATGTATAGAGTTTTATAACCACGATTTACGTATAATAACTATTCCATTAATATATAACGGTATATAAAGAAGTAGCGAAAGCAGAGTTATGGCGGTTCGCCTTTACAAAAGAAAGTTAGCTACTCATACTAATAAATAGACCGAAATCGAAAACTAGGAAAGAATGAAGAAGAAGAAACTTAGTCTCTGATGTCTTCGTGTTGCTGCTTCTAGGGTTTCCTCTTTCTGGGTGCCTGACAGACAGTGGTTTTGGGGTTTCACTTCCCCGAGGACTGGTTCTCTCTCAGGAGAGCTGCTTTGTGAGCGGTGTAGAATTATGAGACCCCTGAGGTCTTATTTATAGTGTGGAATTCGAGTTCTGGCCGCCATTCATCAATAAGGAAGGTTTAGGAAGGCGGGCTCTAGCCTAACAGGCTAGGAGAAACAACCCAAAAGAATCCAGACTGTGAACTGCGGTCGCCTGTGGACCGCTGTGACCCCTTTTGCGGTCACCTGTGGATCGCCAAGTGCGATTTTTGCAGATTCGATTATGTTTTCTTCGTTCTTCGATTTCGGACTTCGTAACTTCGTTTCCTCGAAAAGTGGTCTTCTACAAAGTTGTTGAATCTTCACTTATCTTCGCATTAGTTGGTCGCATGACATGTTTTGACTCCTCGAACTCCATGCAACGGCCAATCCGGCGTATTTGCTTAACTTTCTCGATTTCGCACAATTATGTCGTTTTCGCGCCTGAAATCGTGCAATTCCTCAAAAACGCGATCATGACCTACAGAAAACACGCGAAGTTGGTAATTAACCATAAAATGATACAAATATTGCATATATGGCAAAAAACGAGGGTGTAAAAGCATGCTATATCGCACATTTCATTGTCACATCACACCCCAAACTAGTTTCTTGCTCATCCTTGAGCAAGGCAATAACGATAATCAAGAAGTGACCATGAAATGAGCAGTAAGCATTAACTACCACATAGACAAGCAGCCAGTTTCTAGGGTTTCAAAACTCTACTGACTTGCTTAGTTTCAACTCCAACTTATGACTCCACAGCAAACAAGTAACAAGTAAGCATCACTCACTACAGCCAGCGGTTACAAGTGTAACCCAATGTCCTTATATGTGTACTTCAAAATCATTACCTCGCGGTAACGTTATGCAATCCTGCTCCCAAAAGTCAAGGCACAAATCAAAGTAGTACTCAGGTTGGCTTGGTGAGTAAAATAGGTAGGATAATATAGATGAGTGTATGGCTAAGCATCATTAAAGGATAACAAGGTAGAACAAAGGGTATTTCAGGGGGACTTATCCTTTCGGACACCGAGTTCCTTCCTTCGACTTCGTCCTCTCTTAATGACAAATCTTCAACTTCTCTTCTATCATCGTAACTACTCCATCGGTTGCTTCACACATAGACTACTTTCTCCTTTATTTTTCTTTTTTCTTTTTCTTTTTCTTTTGGCATATTATTTTTTGCAGTCGTTTTACTGACTCGTATGCTTTTGGTTGGCCATCATTGGGATCTTTTAGTCTCTACATTTTTTGGTAGTGTTTGTTTTACTAGTGTCTGTTTTAACGAATTCCGCACTTTTGTGCATGCTGGTATGGTATACATGCCATCAACCCTCATGGACATGTAGCTTTTCAGGGCCACGCCGGTATGTGGGTAGTATCTGTAACATGGCCAACACGAAAATGGTGATCACAAGGACCACAGATCCACTCCGAGACTTTAGTAACTTTGCTTTTTTCGGTACTTTCTTTTCTATTTTTTCTGGAGCAAGAGCTAGTGATTTTTAACATCGGTAATAAAGTAGGGCCAACAAGGTTACTGTTGGTCCAGATAACGACAAAGTAAAAGACTAGAGGGGGGGGGGGGGTGAATAGTCTTTTAAAACTTTTGTCGATAAAATAGTTTCTCAGAAAGTTAGGTAACTTTCGGATACTTATAATCAGAATAGCAGAAGTCTTTCTGATAAGTGCACGTGCTCAGCAAGCTAGTGAATTGTGTAAATTACTTTGCAAGTAAGTAAAGACAGAAAGTAAATAACACAGTAGCTTTATAGTGGTATCTGAAGGTGGCGTAATCCTTCAACTAATCCACTTCGGCCTTTCTCAGACCTAGAATCCACTAAGACAGATAATTGAGTTCACCTTACAAGTATCTACTCTCGATTCCTAAATACACCTGGTTCCCAACCAAGTGTTCACCTTGAGTTCTTCCCCGGCTTTCCCAGCCAAGTACTTCCTCTATTCAGAAATGTAGATAACTTTTACAAGATAGTTAAACATTAAGTACAATCAGCAAAAATAAAAAAAATACACAACTAATAGGACAATAGGAAAGTCCAAGTTCCAAGTGAACATCCTATCTAGCTGGCCTTCATCCTTCTTCATTCTTTTAGAAACTCCAAATTACCATATTTTAGGCAATCTTCAGTGTATTCCTTCAGAATGGTCCTGACCCTCATTTCACAATCTCTGGAGGCAGCACATCTCTCTTTATAGGGTTTGTCAGAAAGTCCTGTGGTTATTCCTTTTATCCACAGAAACTTCCCCCATTTCCAGTAGTGAAACAACTGTTCTTCAATGGGCTTGTAATAATCATATATCTCTCTGAGATATTCCATGTCTCCTTCAAATTCCTCTTTGGTCATGTAGAATGACTGAAAGGGCTCCACATGCAGTTTGTTCCTTTTTCCAGAATCATCTTCAAGTATGTGCACATCATCTGGCCTGATGTAAGGGCATTCTTTGGAGAGATCCTGTCTGGCATTCTGTTTGACTTCAACTTCAAAGTCAAGCCAGGTCTTGATTATCTCAGAAGGCATTACTTTTGATCTTTTGCCTTTCTTTCTCCATGCCATCAGTTGTTGGTAAACTGGTTCTGGAATCCCATTTCGATTGGCAAGAAAGTACTTGAGTTCCATTATTCAGTAGCCATTCTTGTGAACTTTGATGCAATTCCAGACAGCGGGCTGATCATTGCTAGTCTTCACGTATTCTATTCTAGCATCCTCAGGCCTTGGAGGAAGGGTTCTTCCAAACTTGATGTCTCTGTCCCTCTTCCTTCTCTGTTTGGAATTCAGGCCCTTTTCTGAGGGGTCATTGGAGGATCCACCTTTCTAGATGTACTTGGTTTCTCCAGAAGGTTTTCTAGCCTAGAGAGGCTTTGCAGCTATAGGAGTAGAAGAGCTGATTCTCTTGTGATGAGTTTGCCTGTGCTCATCATCATCATCATCATTGTCTTTCTCAAAGGTTTCAGTACCTATGTAGCTTTCTTCTTCTTCTTCTTCTTCTTCTTCTTCTTCTTCTTCTTCTTCTTCTTCTTCTTCTTCTTCTTCTTCTTCTTCAAAAGCTCCCTTTCTTTTGTCACTCGAGCTCTTGGAAGCTGGAGGTGGCAAGGCAGTTGTTTGATAGGTCTTTGCTTGGGACCTTGTTGTTACGTACTCTTTCCAGAGTAAAGGGTTGTTCCTGGTACATCTTTTCCTTACCCTTTCCTTTAGGCTTAGCTTGTTTATGTACCTTATGGAATACCTTCTCTTCCCCCCTAGTCATAGAGGACTGATCAAAATGAGCCAAGAGATTAACATAAGAGTCAGAGAGTGACTCAAAGTTCTTTTGCATCAGAGAGTAGTTGCTTGTGAGTCTTCTGAGCTCACTTCTGAGGTTTTCATTCTGCTGATAAAGTCCATGCTCTCTGTCTGTAAGAGTAGAAACCTCAGCAACCACATTCTGGATCTTGGTGGAGGTAGTATCAGCAAGATTATAGGCCTTCTGAGCAATCATGATGTCGGAGTCTTGGACTAATCCCAGATCTTTCTGAGAAAGTACTAAGTTGCTGGTTCTCTGAGCAATCACCTCAACAAACTTAGTGAAGTTTTGTGGCATAGACGCAGTTACTTCCTTGTTTTGAGCCTACATTTCCTTCCTTATTCTGAGTAGTTCTGTGAACCTGTTCTCTGTGTCAGCAGTAGGAGTAGGAACTTCTGGAAAGTTTGTGGGAGCTAGAATGTGTTTCTTCAGACAGGGAATATCTGAGAATTTAACTTTCAAGGAAATAGGTATTTCCTTCAGGCTCACTCAGGAAATCATCATCTTCATCTTCTTCATCCCCGAATCCAGTGACCATTTCTTGCTTGGATCTCTTTTGCTTTCCAGAAGATGATTGGATTTACTTTTGCTGCTTGAGTTCCTTAGTGTCCTCAGCTTCTATTTTCTCAGCAAATAGCTGGGCATTAAGTCTTATGCGCTTTTGTTCAGCAAGGGCTTCTGCCTTTTGGCGATTCAGGTCATCAATCTTATGCAGATTGGCCGCGGAGGACTCCGCTTATCGAACATATATATATGTCGATTTGGCTTGCTCGCCGCGGCGGGAAAAACACTGGGCCGTGGCAAGCTCTGATTTTCTGAAACTCTCAGCATTCGAAGAATTGCACCGCGGCGAGAACCTTTTCGTGGTTTTCCAAGTCGATTCGCAATATCTCGCCACGGCGAGACTATCACTGGGCCGCGGCGAGCCATCCAATCTTCAGGTCGACTTTTCTTCTCCCAAAAGCACACTTCCTCTTCAAGTACTAATCCGGACTATGATCTCTTCACTTGATTGTAATCCAGGGAAGTCACTTTTCCTCCAAATCGTACCTAAAGGTAAAATCCCTACAAAAACACAAACAAGAAACCAAACATAAAAATGCACTAAAATAATATAAAACTAAGGTCAAAGACTAACAAAAGAAGATTAAAAAGGACCATATGAGACGTTAGAATATTGTCTCATCAAAATTCCCAAACCGAACCTTTGCTCGTCCTCGAGCAAACAAACAACCTAAACACTCTATACTCTAAACCACATAGACAAATACCAGTTACAAATCCAAGTAATCGAATCTACCATTGAAGGCATTAAGTCCACCAAATGCAAATGTTTTGTTCTCATGTAACCTTGGCAGAAAAGTGCACAGATAATCCCAAAAAACCATTTCTGAAGCAAATAACTCTTAAGTCCAGCACACTAGTCCCTCACAGGAATAATATGCAATCTCTACTCTCTTTGGAAGTGTCCAATAGGGTTATTCGCTCAAAAAGTAATCTGGGAAGGTGACTCGCATCACAAAAATGCCTAGACTATCTTATGCTAATGTACTCAAATCAAATGGATCAGAAGGGACTTTTTCAAAAATGACTTATAACAAAAGTTCAAGACCTGTGCTGTTCCCTTTTTCACTTGCAATCAAACATAAACCATTATTGCAATGTATTCAATGCATGGCCTCATTGGGCTCTTTTATCTCAATTTTTTGACGGGTGTCTATTTTACCGAAAGTCCGCACTTTTGTGCGTGTCAGTTTGGTATACATGCCATCACCCCTCATGGTCATATAGCTTTATGGGCCACACCGGTATATAGGTAGTATCTGAACCATGCCCAACACGACAGACGGTGATCAACTAAGACCATAGATCCACCCCGAGATTAAATTTAGACAGCTTTGGAAACAACAACAGACTCAAACACAATCAAGCATATAAAGCTCAAAAATTAGTCGTAAACATGTAAGTAACTCTTCCCTAAACCTGTTCTTTAGAACGGGTTTTAAAAGTTAGAGAACTCAGATTTAAAAGCATGTCGTTCGTCATCCCCAAATAAAATGAGTACACATAAGTATGAAAAGGCGCAAGTAATTCGTAAAAAAAAACTTGCACATCCCAGGAATCGCACAATACAAATGCTGGTACAATATTTTTTCATCGGAGATTCTCACGGCTTTTGGACTAAAATTTGGAGACGGACTAGCTATTTGCAAGAGAAACAGACCTTAAGGAATTAACAATGCACTAGGCTACATCCAGTTACATATCAAACAAAACAAAGGCATTAAGTGGATTTACCACTCACAATAGATACTCAAAACTTGGAAAAATTACACGGACACACGAAAGACTCACGAAAATATGAAAAAACACATAGAAACACAGGCAAGAAACTGAAGAGCCTCACATTCCCTCCTCAAACCGAAACTCAAGCATGTCCTCAAGCTAAGAGTGGAAAGATAAAAGGGATCGAAAGTGTCGCTGTGAAATCTGATTATAGTCATGTACTAGACTCTTCCGTGTTGGCTAACGGGTACTCTGGAGGTTCTTGGCTCCTCCGGTTGGTGCAGCTCTTATTCTTCCTTGTTGATAAGTATGTATATACAAGGGTCCTGTGTGTGCCCCTATGTAGTTCCTGGTGTCAACCCGCAGGGGTGAGTATGGTGTAGTGGTGGCTTGCAACTCACGTTGCTTGCCATGTACTTCTATTGTCTTGATACGGCGTGGAGGTTGACAATCATGCGAGTGGTTTTGATGAGCAGTGCATGACGACAACATATCCTTCTCCATCTCCTTTCCTTTAACCCGTGTCGACTCCACAACCACGAAATCGGCCATAAAAGTGTCCCCATCCAGCGTAACCGGAACATCCTCAATCACACCCATGCACCTACTTCTCGTTCCATTGGCCATCGTGACGAAGCGTTTCCTGGGTTCCAAACCCTTCAAATCCAGCTCCTCATAGGTCACAAAGGTCATCAGATTAACCGCCGCTCCTGTATCTACGATTCTAGTTACCTCGAAAGAATTTCCTATCCCAACCACCAAATCAAAGCTATCGGCATCACTGATGCTCTTATCTGCTGCTGGGATCACCCTAGCGGTGGGGCTTACCTCAAGGACGGCCAGTTTTGCACTCGCCTCCTCTATTCGAGTCGCAATACTGGGTGTGGCTACCTCCTTTTCACGTACCTCGACTCTCACTTCTACCGACTTCTCAAGTGCCGGTGTAGGTGCTACCTCAACTACCTCCGGTGTCTTAACCTGGGCCACCGTGTTCTCGAGCTGGCAAGTGGAGGTAGCAAGAGCAGACTTCACCTTTACTGGCTCATCGAATGTCACCTCAACGGCTAAATCTCTGTGGGTTTCTGCGGTCGCCGATAACACTTTCTCTTTCTTTGAAATCGACTAGATCCCCAAAGTCTTCTCTAATAAACTTCATGCACCTTAATCTTTGTCGAACCGCTGATCATTCATGTGCTGATTATCATGTGCTTCGGCCCAGAACCTCTCGGAACGCTCCATGTGGTCCCTGATTGCCTGATCAGGACTTCCCGGCACTTTTGTAATTTGAACCCGATCTGGCTGAGCTAGAACTGGTTGCTCCCGTGGTGCATTCTCGTAGAAGTTGTTGCCACCTTGGTTATCCTGCCAGTTACCCTGTTGTCTAGTCTGCCCGCTTTACGTGTTGTTAGAACTTAAGATCCCGGATTGGTACTTGGAACTAGATCAACAGACAATGTTGCCAACAATGTTGTTCAACAATGTCTACAGAAAACAGATAGCAGCGGATGAATAATATTAAAACTTCTATTACCAAGCCAATATATATAAATATATTAGCAGCGCCTTAGGCAAAATATCTACTGACAGGAAAAGTAGATCTAATCAACTAGGTTTAATACAATCACAAACGATTGATTAAACAACCAAAACTAATACTAGAAAAACCAACAATCAAAGCTATTCTAGGTCGATGTTTGAAAGAGTTATTCCAACAATGAATACTCTTAGACAAACTCTAAAGCTAGCAGAAAACAAGAAGCCTAAACTCTTTAAATCTCAATTGATCTTTTCAAAAAGCTCAACTTTGCTTTGCTGAATCCTTACATATATATACTTGAGATATCGACCTCTTCCATCTATGTCAAAAGGCAATAGGATCTCGAAAGGCAATTTTCCTTTACTTGTTTTCTTCAATATATGCATAGAAGGAAATTTCCATATTCGATTCTTCATAAAATATATTCCTTCTTGCTTTCACCACAAGTGTTCTTTTCCTTAAATCATTTCTTGTTTGATTTGTCAATACTTCGATCCAAGTTTCACATCGATGTGCTCATCTTGATATCTCTTAATGCTATATCTTCAATGTTATGCCAACATTGAATTCTATCTATCACAATGTTATACAACATTGGTAATCCTGTGACTTCACAAACAACAACAAACACAAACTTGGGCCGATTATTGAAAGACAAGATTATCAAAATATAAGTTCATACTGCACTTTCAATCTCCCCCTTAATCTTAGTCTTTCATCACAAAACAAAACAAGAGATTAATAGAAACATAACTAAGAACTGCTAAAGATCTATTCTCCCCCTTAACCAGACAGCTTAAGAAGTATTCAATGTTGAATTATATAACTTGAGAATAGATAACTTGAGTTCATTCTTCTTGATTATGAGTGTAAATCTGGGATGTTGAATTTAATGTTGAGTCATCATTGCACAGACGGGATGTTGGCACAACATTGCCCACATCATGGGTTCTTTCATTTTGATCGGCCGAAGTCCACGGTTTACAATGCGTTCTCACGTGTAGAAGAGTCGGAGGTTGAGTCGATAACTTTGTTGACACTGCGAGATCTTCTTCTGGGCATAGGGCTCAGAGTCATCAAAGGAAACATTCACAGACTCTTGTATAGTCTGCAATCTAGGATTGTATATTCTATACGCTTGACTATTTTGAGAGTATCCTACAAAGATTCCTTTGTCACTTTTAGCATCAAACTTCCCTAGATGTTCTCTATCATTGAGCATGTAACACACACATCCAAATACATGAAAGTACTTAAGATTGGGTTTTCTACCTTTCAACATCTCATATGGAGTGGTCAGAGAACCTGGACGAAGATAGACACGATTGATTATGTGACAAGCAGTGTTCACTTGACCCCACAACCTTTTGATAGGTTCATTGAGCTCAACATCACTCGGCCATTTCTTGAAGAGTCCTGTTTTCCTTTCGAACACCATTTTGTTGTGGTGTCTTAGGAGCTGAGTATTCATGCATGATTCCTTTCTTTTCACAGTACTTATCAAAGAATTGATTCTCGAATTCTTTACCATGGTCAGATCGAATTCTTTGAACATGAGTAGAGTACTGATTACAACATTTGGTATGCCAGTTTTTGAAGGATTCAAAAGTTTCTGATTTTTCTTTCAAAAAATTGACCCAAGTGTATCTAGAAAAATCATCAACTATAACATAGATATACCAGGCTCCTCCTAAACTTTTAGCTTCTATAGGACCCATGAGATCCATATCACGGGAGTTCAGCGATTAAAAGTACCTCTTTGTTGTCCTTCAATCGAAGTGGTGATGTGTCACCTTGGTTTGTTTTCCCATAAGGCGTCGCCACACACATGTTTCCCTACATTGGTAAGCTTTGGCACTCTGTCACCACATTGTTTTGATGATCTTCTCAGTTTACGTAATTGACATGTCCCAATTTCTTATGCCACAATGTTGCATCATCATGTTGAGCAACATTGCATTTGAAGAATGTCCATCACATAGCGGTTGTCCTGTGATCTCACACTGTCATTCTGATTAATTTGTCCACACAAGTATAAACTTTGCAAGAACGTTTATCAAACTTGACTTTCAGATCATCATCACACGGTGGCTTATACTAACAAGATTAGTTAACCTTCAACAAGAAGAACATTTGAGAGTTTGGATATCCTTTAAGGCACAATGATCCCTTTCCAAGTATTTTGCTTTGGTATCCTCCTCCATATGTTACCGTACACATCTTTTGAGCTACAAAATTTGACAAATTGTGAGTTACGGTCATGTGTCTAGAACAACCAACTGTCAAGTACCATTTTCCGGCATTGTTAGGGAAGTAATGTAAGAAAAAGCAACATTGCAAGTATGTTTTTCTTTAGCTACCCAAACATGTTTCGAAATACTCTTGTGTTTTCTTATCTGTCCTGGAGATTTGCCTTGTTTAGGAGAACTAGGAAAGTACTTCAGAGTCTTAAGATTACATCTTTCAGTCTCTGTTGAAGTGGATGTTGTCACAACATTGCATTAGCATCCTTTGTTTTATTCTTTGAAGCTGGATGGGAGGGAATTGTGGAGAGATTCGAGGTTGGAGGTCTCAACATGTTCCTTTTAAGTCCTTTTCGTACTTGAAGCAGTAAGGCTTTTGTGACAGTTATGATGAAGTGCACACAAACAAAGCTTTTTCTTTGACAAACGTAGGACCTTTTATGAGCTCAGAAAGAGGTTTGACAACTTTTGGGGTATCAGTGTTAACAGTGTAGTTCATGTTGCACCCAAGTTCATCATAACTACTGGAGTACCCTAAACCAGTGGTCCTATCATTGTTCACATCAAGCATATCATTAAGTCTAGAAGTAGAGGAGTTCCATTTTGCAATTACCTTTTTTTTCATTATCTAGTTCAGAAATTACCTTGAACAGTTCAGTGTCCTTCTTTGTTAATTTAGCTTCTAGTTTGACAATGGTGTCTTTCAGATTGTAGTTCTCCTTCTCAGTTTTCTTGAGGAGTTTCCTGAGAGTCTTCCATTCACTGAAGAGTTTCTCATACATCTGTTGCAGATCCTTCACCATTTGATCTGCATTAACTTCCTCTTCTGAAGGACTATCTATATCAAAATCCACAGAACCATGTAGACATAAAACATCAGAGATTCCTGACTTCTCAGGTTTGGTTAGTGCCAAAATTTCACAGTTCTCAGAGTCATCATAGTCAAAGAAGATTTCTATTCCTGATGTTGTCTCGACAATGTTGTCCCAACATTGGTCATCAACATTGTAAGTGGATGAGCGGAGAGCTCTGGCATTGGTAGTTGAATCATCTTCTTTTTCTTCATCTTCCTGTTCTTCATCTGAGTCATCACTAAGACAAGCAAGAAGATTCTTTTCTCTTTTCTGAGATTGTTAGCACATTCATTTTGATAATGACCCCACCCTTGGCATTCAAAACATCTAATCTTACTAAGAGGAGTGCGATCGAAATCAGATTCAGAGCTAGTTTTGGAAGCGAACCGGTTTGAAAGTATTGGTTTTCTTTTTGAAAGTTTTAGTTCCACTTGAGGATCCTTGACCAGAGTTTTGCCTGAATCTAAGTTTGTTGAACTTCCTCACAAGATTGTTGAAAGCTTCCTCAGTCATATTGTCAGACTCATCACTACTACTATCAGGCTTTGAAGATTTAGCTTTAGAAAGCAGTGAAGGGAGATACTATGAGTTTTCATACCTTGTCTCTCATTTTCATTTAGTTCAAAGTTTTCAAATTGTTCAACGGTATGAAAATCCATAGTTGCCAAGTTATGAGTGTCTTCCAAAATAGTGACTTTGGTATTAAATCTTGAGGAAAGAGATCGACGACTTTGGAAACAAGTTACTATCGAAATAGCTTCTCCGGTCATTGGACTTCATTTGAGAGAGTCAAAAGTTTTTGAAATAGGATTCAATGGTTTCTTCCTCCGCCATTCTTAGATTTTCAAATTGAGACCAAAGCATTCTAAGTTTAGTTTGTTTGACACTAGCATCCCTTCACAATGACTCAAGTAATTCCCAAGCTTGTTTTGAGTGCGATTTTGAATGATTTTAAACATATGAGAATCTACATGACCAAAGATAGCATTTAAAGCTTTTTCATTATAAGAGCTAAGAAGTATGTCACTGTGGAAGCGTTCTTGAGGATGGGGACAATGTCACCATCGACATCGGGTCCTTGATTGGCGGTGTATCCTTCGAATGGATCTCCAACACGGCCATCAAGGGAATTGATGTATGTCCTCATCCGGATTTGCCGAATGGTAGTTGGACCCATCAAACCGGAGGTCTATTGTAGTTTGCATCCATTGTAGTAGTACCAAATCCGGACACGGTAGTTAGGTGTGGTGCTCGATCTCACTTGTTAGAACTTAAGATCCCGGATTGGTACTTGGAACTAGATCAACAGACAATGTTGCCAACAATGTTGTTCAACAATGTCTACAGAAAACAGATAGCAGCGGATAAATAATATTAAAACTTCTATTACCAAGCGATATATATAAATATATTAGCGGCCTTAGGCAAAATATCTCTTGCGGGAAAAGTAGATCTAATCAACTAGGTTTAATACAATCACAAACGATTGATTAAACAACCTAAACTAGCCCTAGAAAAACCAACAATAAAAGCTATTCTAGGTCGATGTTTGAAAGAGTTATTCCAACAATGAATACTCTTAGACAAACTCTAAAGCTAGCAGAAAACAAGAAGCCTAAACTCTTTAAATCTCAATTGATCTTTTCAAAAAGCTCAACTTTGCTTTGCTGAATCCTTACATATATATACTTGAGATATCGACCTCTTCCATCTATGTCAAAAGGCAATAGGATCTCAGCAAAGGCAATTTTCCTTTTACTTGTTTTCTTCAATATGCGCATAGAAGGAAATTTCCATATTTCGATTCTTCATAAAATATATTCCTTCTTGCTTTCACCACAAGCTGTTCTTTTTCCTTAAATCATTTCTTGTTCGATTTGTCAATACTTCGGTCCAAGTTTCTGTCGATGTGCTTTGTCTTGATATCTCTTTGATGCTATATCTTCAATGTTATGCCAACATTGAATTCTATCCTGTCACAATGTTATACAACATTGGTAATCCTGCAGCTTCACAAACAACAACAAACACAAACTTGGAACTGATTATTGAAAGACAAGATTATCAAAATATAAGTGTATACTGCACTTTCACGTGTCCCTCTCAGTTGTACATGCCCCTAGAGTCCCTTCAACTGCTCGGTATCCCACTCTACTAGATTTATTTCTCGTACCTTTTCGCTGAGACACTGATGCCAATCTCTTGAAAACTCCATTTAATTCATCAGAAGATGCTTCCAGGAGTGAATTTTTACACGTCATATCAACCATGTACTGGCACTCCCAATTCAGACCCTCATAAAATCTGATGCACAAATTCATCTCGTCGATCCTGTGGTGCGGGCATTGGGGTAGCAACTGTAAGAAGCGTTCGCGAGCTTCATAGAAGGTCTCATCGTACATCTGCTGAAACAGCATTATCTGAGTACGAAGGTGATGCGTTCTCTCGGGAGGGTAAAACTTATTAACGAAGGCTTTGTAGAGAGAATCCCAAGTAGGTAGAGAACCCCCAGGCTGGTTTAACAGCCAGTTCCTAGCTTTATCCTGCAGACACATCGGAAAAACCTTCTTCCTTATCTCTCCATCTGAAACTGTTACTCCTCCGGCTGTCAACGGAATCCCTGCAATCAGTACTTCGAATTCTTTGAGGAACCTTATCACATGCTCATTGGCCATTCCGAAGAACTTGGGGAGATTATGGAAGTGGTAGGATTTGAGTTCTAAATTTCTTGCCTCATTAGACAGCACGATTGCCGCTTTCCCGGCCTTAACCTCGTCGGGTTGCATGTAGGCTCCATAGGTTAACTGAGCCAATGAAATATCCTTTTTGATCAACCTGTCGTTAGAGCTACACAACACGAAAACCTTGAAATATCCTTAGTTTTTGTTAGTGCACTAAACTTCAGGTAAGTTGGAAAACAAATAAAAATTCGCAATCAACCGCTACAATAGGAATTGATTCCCCGGCAGCGGCGCCAAATTTGATGTGCTCAAATTGATACTTAGTAAACAAGTAGCAAGCAGTTATTGTAGAATAAATAAGCTAACCACAAAGTCGTTCGCTAAGGAACCAATTAGGCTACCACAATGATTGAAAGCCAACAGTTACTTGTGAAACGAGTTGATTTGTTTGTGTTCTAGTACTTCTAATAACTAGAAAAGAGAAAATGCAATGTAGTTGTTTGTAACAATGAGATAGAGAGGACACAATAGTTACGATCTAGCAATGCTAATTCTCTCTAGGGATACGTTCATATTTGTCACACGGTCGGTGTACAGAAAACCATCAATTCAACCTTTACCAAACGTGTTTGATGATATTTGAACTAGAGTAATCGTGGGTCGTCAATCCACGATCCTTAACCAAACGTTTTAGAAAATCTTTGAACGAGAGTATTGAATCGAAGGGTTTTTACGAAGATCTTTGAACGAGCCTAACCTATATGAACGATTTAAAACCCTTGATGCGAATACGCAAAGCTATCACGCAACTACCATGTCCGGAGCAATTTAGCTACTCATAATCAAAACAAGGATGAAAGAATATGAGATATTGCTCATGATAAACACAAACAGAATGATAATCGCACGCAAGCTCATACAATTGGGGAAATAGAGTAAGAATGAGTTGAATAAGATTAAACGACAGAGATTTACCACAGTAATCAGGGATTCGATATCAATCCTTTGAATAACAAGCAAAAAACAAACTCCAAATTGTTTCAATGTGAAAGTATGGATCTGGAGATTTTTCTTAGAACTAGGTTAAAAAGAAGTATGAGGAAAATTTCCCCTAATCCTAATTAAAAAGGAAAAACGCGCAGGAGAAAAAACACGATCCGCCGCAGCGAGAGAATAGGCGGGCCGCGGAGGACTCCGCTTATCAAACATATATATATATATATATATATATATATATATATAGATTTGGCTTGCTCGCCACACGGAAAAACAACGGGCAGCCATGAGCTCGATTTACGAAACTCTCGGCATTAGCAATTGCGCCATGGGATAATAAATTGGGCATGGCGAGAACCTTTTCGTGGTTTTCCAAGTCGATTCGCAATATCTCGCCACGGCGAGACTATCAACTGGGCATGAGCCATCCAATCTTCAGGTTGACTTTTCTTCTCCCAAAAGCACGCTCCCTCTTCAAGTACTAATCCGGACTATGATCTCTTCACTTGATTGTAATCCAGTGAAGTCACCTTTCCTCCAAATTGTACCTAAAGGTAAAATCCCTACAAAAATACAAACAAGAAACCAAACCTAAAAACGCACTAAAATAATATAAAACTAAGGTCAAAGACTAACAAAAAATGATTAAAAAGGACCAAATGAGACGTTAGAATATTGTCTCATCAATACCTCCCCCAATTGAAGGGAGTTGTCCTTTCGCTCATGGTGTACATATGGGTAAGAGTACCCCATATCTCCAGAGACAACTTGTCAGCCCCTCCTTTGCTGCACTCAAAACATCTGTGCAAGATCAGGGCAAGCCAGTTCTAGGGTTCAGTGACATGCTGTCTGCGCATGTTCTCAATGTCGAATGTTTCAGGAACATCCACGTTGTCCTCATTTTCTGGAGCCATGTTATTTAAATAGAAGTCATCAATGGCCTCCTTGGACACATCTATCTGATGTTCACCACCAGAGTTTGGAAGTCCAAACAATTTACAAAAGGTTTCTTCGTCAAGACATATCTCTTTGTCTTGAACCTTCAAAGTAATTGACATCCTTTCGGAGCCAATCTTGGTTTTCACCACGGAATTATTGCAGAATTCCAAAACATCCATATAGGATGTGAAAGAGGGTTTCACAGAACATAATTGCTTGATTCCTACTTTTTCAAGTAGTTCAAGCCCTCTTATCGCTTCTGCTTGGTTGAGTGAAGCTCCAAGTAGGTATTCATCAACTATTACTACTCCCCAAAGTACCTTGGGTCTGGTATTCCACATACTTGGGTTGAAAATTCCAGTTATCTTCTTTTCCTTGATGGTAATGGTTTTCTTTACAGCAGTACCAGGAGATGAAGCTTGGGATTTCGATGCTGCTCTTTTGGGTTCCATCTCTTTAGTATTTATATAGAAATAGGGAATAGAGAGATGAGAATCGTAGTCGGAATCGACAAGGATTTCTTTGCAGAAATTCTTAGTAGAGATTCAAACAGATTAGTGAGTTTTTGCAGAGAAGATTAGGAATGTTTTTGCTATTTTTATGAAAGTGATTTGTGGGATTAAGCAAAAGTATTTTTCTTTGCCAAATCCACCTTTATATAGCAATGCAAGTACATGCGATACAGATGGATTCTGTATGTATATTACTCGTAGTTCTACACAGGCATGGTGAAAAGGCGTTATTGCATTTAATGCAAGTGGGGTCAGTTACTTGTTTACTGCGCGAGTGGGGTTAGTGGACGCATCTTGGCCGTTGAATTACAAGCGTTAATTTCTGAAGGGTTGAGATTGAGTCTCAAAGCAATGATATCAATCAAAACATGTAATTGTGCCCCATCAATGTAATTTGTCACAACTCGGCTAAGTGTCTTTCAACTTCTCAGAAACCTGTAACTAGTGGACAAAAATGGATTCATCAATCATTAATTGATCGTCCAGTACTTGTTTGAAATATTTCACAAGAAAGGAAATTTTCAGCACAAAAGAGATATTTGACTTCTGATAGGAATTGTCTTTTTGGTCAAACTAGTCTTTTTTTGTTTCCCCTGGCATAGATGTCTCATGGTTTCTGAATACCCGTTTCAGAGACCTCTTCTAATTGCCTTTTTCTACAATGCCTTAGATATTTGAATACCCGTTTCAAGTATCTTTCAGAAATAGCAAATTATCAAAGTTTCTGACAATTGAGTTCCTGTCTCAGTAGTTTCTTCCTTTTCTTATGTATCTCTCAGAACCCTGTAGACTCTTTCAATTGTTACATGAGTTCCTGTCTCAGAAACCAATTGACACCCTTGGAGCCTTTGATTGACTTATCAATAGAAAGTCTCATGGGGTGGCAGGTTCTTCATCAATCACATAGTGATTTCCTTCCTGTTTTGCAATCAAGACTACTTTTCTTGAATCATTGTCAACCAATTTGCAGAGGTTTGACTTGATATTTACTGAGTACCCTTTGTCTGCCAATTAACTCATGCTTAGAAGATTATATTTCAATCCCTCTACATGTAGTACTTCAGTGATTGTAAGAGCTCCAAGCTTCAGATCGTCGAAACCTATGGTTGGATTTTCATCTCCTCCAACGAATCTAATAATTGGTCCTTTATCACATTCTCTGTAGATAATCAGATTTGCTTTGTCTCCTGTCATGTGCTTAACACATCCACTATCAAAATGCCACTTCGGGTTCTTCCTCGGAGTGTTCTGCACAAAACAGGAAACATGGTGCTCCTTTTGGACTAAAGAATCTCCCTGTTGGAATACATTTCTGAATGAACTTCCTTGGGGCATTCTTTTGTCTTACTGGAACATAAGGAGGAATTTTAAGTAAATGACTTGTGTCACATTCATTTAAAACTATTTTCCTTGTTGGAGTGTTCCTTGGTGCTCCTTTTGGTGCATTCAGATACCTGTCAGGTTGTTGAGTCGACTTTTCAGCGAGCTCGGCTTTCCTTCTCAGATTTCTTCTAGCCATGACATTCAGAGTGGTCGTAGCCTGTTCTTTCCAGAAACCTTTTCCACAGTTTTCTTGGAGACTTGTTTTTCCCTCAAAGGTTTGGTCGCAACAACTTTACCTTTGTCAGCAACCTTAGCTTTCTGACCAATGCTATAGGTTGTTTGGGAACTACTTTGTTGACCACTAACAAACGTCAATCTTTAATCACTCTTTTTCAGAGGAGTAGAATTGCATGTTTGTGTGTCAAGCCCAAGTCCTCCCTTTTCTGAAGGATCTCTTAGGTAAGTGTGTACTTTAGTGAGAGTGTCACTTGCTTTCGCATAGGATTGGAAAGATAATTATTTCTTCTTTAGTTCCCCATTCTTAGAAAGAATGTTTTCACACTTCCTCTGGAGCAACTCCATAGCCTCAGAATGTAACTTTCTGGTCTCGTCTATCTGAGCTTTTAGGAATGCATTTTATGCACCCTTAGTGTTAGAAAGTCGTTGTAAATGTGAACACTCGCTCTCAAGAGACTCTTTTTCTGCTTCAAGAATTTTGGTTCTAGATCGAGCAACCAAGAATTCTCTTTCATAAAGATCTAACTCCCTTCTGAGATGTTCTAGATCCTTGATTCCTTCCTCATCACTCTTATAATTAATGAAGCGTGAAATGTTGATTACCTCATCATCAGCCATAAGACATGGCTCAAGGTTAGAGTAATATGGGTAGATTTCCTCAGCAACTCCACACATTTCATTCTTCCTTTGACCAAAGTCAAATACTTCGTGAGTGTAAGCACACAATTCTGGTGACGGTAACTTCGACTCATCAGAATCGTCGTCGTCAGAATCTGAATCAAGGTCAAGTGCATCCAGTTGGATTTCAATCTTCTTTCTTTCTTAAGAAAGCATAGCTCTCTGGTTTCTCTTGAAGTTTCTCCTATCCTTTTTGTCACCTGTCTTGAGCTTGTTCAGAATAGGACAGTCCCGTTTGAAGTGACCAAGTTTCTGACAATAGAAACAGTTATCGTTTATGATTTCTATAACCTCAGTACTTGATGCTTTCTGACCAGGTTTATTCAGAGAGTTGGTCATGTGCATATTCTTATACTGGTGATAGTTAGGGCCTAGATGCTTTTTCAGCTTCTCTTTGGCTTTTCTTCTCTCAATCTCCTTTCTAACGTATTTACTCATTTGCTTTACTGCAAGAGCTTCTTCGTCAGTGGATTCTTTGGTAATCTTCTTCTCAGAAGTACCTTGTGTTACTAAAGCAACACTATGAGCTTGCTGATTAACTATTTGTTCTCTCTGAGACGTTTCATAGTTGACAGTGGCTAGATGGGAGAATAATTCCATTGGAGTGACGTTTGGCATTCCTTGGTTGAAATAAAAGTACTTAGTATGTTCCCAGTTGTGATTTAAGCTCGTTACGATAATCTCCACCTTTTCGGTGTTAGAATATCTTTCACTTTCACCAAGTGCAGCCATTTCACTTATGAACGTTGTAAACTGAAAATCAAGTTCTTCAAGGGTTTCTGAAGGCCCGTGTTTAAAATTCTGGAATTTTAATTTCAGAACTTCAAACTTGTTTTCCTTGGTTTTTTGAGAACCGGCACAAATTTGTTCAACTAGTTGCCAGGCCTCTTTCGCCGTTTTTGCACACCACAGTTTACACTGTATGTGGTCTGTAGTAGAATGTATAATGATGTTTCGAGCTTGACCATCCAGTCTATTTCTATTGAAATCTTCCGATGTCCAGAGATATCTTAGTTTTTCTTCCAAAACTATCTGACCAGTAGCTCTCCCACTTGTAGAAGTTTCTGAAGTGGAGGTTCTTCTGGCAGAATCTTCATCTCTTCCATCAGAGACATCAGTGACTATCTTTGCTTGCCGAATGACTATAGGGCCATTCTTTATAACTTCAATCATTTCATCACTGATGGCTTCCAGATGGAGCATCATATTGTTCCTCCATTTTTCATAGTTCTCTGGCTTGAGAACTGGAGCGTCGCCTAAAGACATCCTGCAGGATAAAACATAACAAACAGATTAAGTGCAGGGGTTAAGCGATTAGTGAGCACTTATCTAGGATCTAGGTTCAGTGCAGAAGGCTTGGGAACCTTCTACTCTGCTACCACTTGTTGGACCAGATAACGACAAAGTAAAAGACTAGAAGGGGGGAGGGGGTTAATAGTCTTTTAAACATTTTATCGATAAAAAAATTTCTCAGAAAGTTGGGTAACTTTCTGATACTTATAATCAGAATAGCGGAAGTCTTTCTGATAAGTGCACGTGCTCAGCAAGCTAGTGAAGTGTGTAAATTACTTTGCAAGTAAGTAAAGACAGAAAGTAAGTGCAGAAAGTAAATAATAGAGTAGCTTTATAGTGGTATCTGAAGGTGGCATAATCCTTCAACTAATCCACTTCGGCCTTTCTCAGACCTAGAATCCACTAAGACAGATAATTGAGTCCACCTTACAAGTATCTACTCTCGATTCCTAAATACACTAGGTTCCCAACCAAGTGTTCCCCCTGAGTTCTTCCCCGGCTTTCCCAGCCAAGTACTTCCTCTACTCAGAACCTTTCTTGGAGTTTCCCAAACTAAGTACTTCCTCTACTCCACGCCTTTTCTAGTGTTAGTTAAGAAGGGTTTATTAGATTGGTAGATTAATAACTTCCACAGTTATGTAATACTGCCTTCGAGAACAAGAGTCACTTAACACACTTGGACAGTGTGTGGTGATATGTTCTTTTCTGACCCAAGTCTATGTTCTTCGTTCAGGAGAATGAATCTCTTAGCAAGTCGCAACAGTGCTTCAATTCAACTCCTTCATAACAGATATAGCTTGTTAAGGATCAGGAAACTTAGAACTTTCGTGCTACTTAGAATCAAGAGTTTGGTCGCAACTGTAAGCTTTGAGTAAGTAGAGAAGTCTTGTATGCTTGAGTGTAGGATATGAAATTCAGTCGTTCAAGTGTGTGTTTTCAAGAATTCTAAGTGGTGATATTTATAGGTGAAAATCAAGCCATTTGAATTACTATCCTTTAGGATATTTGAGATTCAAACTACAAACAATCCGTTGATAGTACTACAGAACTTTTGTCTCTTTCTTTAGAGATAAAGCTTTTGGTCGGCGTGTTCTGCAATGGCATTAAATGCACTGTACTATCTTTTATCCTGTTGTACCAACGGAACTATGCATGCTGTCTGAGGCTGTGCACGATGTTATCAAAAACTCCAACCCTTTCAGAAACTAAGGAAAACATTGTTTCTTCCAGAAACATTGTTTTCACTAAGTTATCTTTTGCATATGGTTTCTGAGGCACAATTCCTTAGTCTTCGGTAATCTTGTGCAGTCTTCATATCTTCAAATAGTTGAGCTCTTTCTGCTGGATTTCTTCTTCTTGGTCTTCTTCAAAGAAATAAAATTACATTAAGAGACCTAACATCCTATACAAGATTTACTAGACTAATCATACTCAGTATACTTCCTCTTTTACAATGTTCAAGTGAACCAAGAGTACTAGATACCGTTCTGAGCTAAAGTAAGTCATTATGGTGTAATGATCAAAACTAAACAGATATTTCCTAACAGTTACCTTCGATGATGTTCATCTTCCACTTCTCCCCCAAACCAATTTCTCGAACAAGGTTTAGGGTTTCTTCTCTACTTTCCCCCAAACCAATTCTCGATCATGATCAAAACATGATTCTCCTCCATTCTTTGGAACTCGTTGCTTTGTTTCTTCGTCCAAGCTCGGTGGTAGGTTGTTGTCACCGCTTAATTAAAGCATGTATAGGATATATGGTGGATTTTCATAAGGGCTTAAAAAGTCTTTCAACGGGGTTAGTGAAAGGTATAGAAAAGGATTCAGAAAGGTGAGTACTACTAATCATATTCATGCTGCAAACAAATAAAGACTCAAGGGTAGCAGTGTTCACACGGTTGCACACAGACTTCAATTAGAGTAGCAAGTAAACTCACTCATCAAAGTAGCATGGGTCGGATTCGGTCAGAGCATATATTCAGCAAGCAGCGAAGCAAGAAAACAAATCCACAGCCCCTCATCTTTGTCATGGTTAACACTTGGTACTCTTCCACAGATCAAAACGTTTTTCAACATGTAAAAGACCTTAGACGTAACAAATAATCATAAATTAAAATTCAAACTACTAAGTGCGAGTATTTAAAAGTTATTATAGACCGAGTAGTTCAGCAAGTAGCAATCAAATTCCTCCCCCAAACCTAGCTAAGAGTAGATAGGAAAACTAGGAGAGTAAAGAGAAAAAAAAAAGATACTCCCCTCTCAGTGTCGTACTTCCATGGAGAAATGCATCTAGGATGGAGGATCATCCGCTGGTGGAGTAAAAAAACTCATCCTGGCTTCCATAGTAATGGCTCGATCCTGTGCCACGTGGTGGATGGAACGGTGGCTGAGGATAGCAAGGTGGGTAATTATGCTTAGGGTAGTTCGGATAAATTGCTTCCAAGAAGGCAGTTTCTTGTTGCGCTTGAAGGAAACTCAGGTACGAATTTCATTCTCTTCTTTGGTAGTTATCGTACATCTCCTCTTGCTGCCTTATCTCTTCTTGCCGATTAGTTTGACACTGGTCTAAGAAAGCTTGCATCTGGCTCAGATCAAAAGCTCCTCACTTCTCGTTCCTCCTATACCTTGCTTCCTGAACTGCTTCCCGGTGTCTGGCAAACATCCATTCGACCCTTTTTATAGTGAACGTTTCAGTCAGAGCCACGTTTCCTGTCTCTTTCATCTCTACTCCCTGCTCCTTACATATCCTTGTTATCAATCTTGGGAATGGAAGATTCCTCCTGTAGTTTCCTTTAAGTGAGAGCATTTCTTCCATAATGATCCGCCCAATATCAACGTAATGTATTGTCATTACTGAGTAGACCAACAATGCCTCCTCTGCATCAATTCCCAATTCGCGTTTCCTAGGTCTGAGGTTTGAGCGCCCAAACTGTACCCAAAACCTAGCATGGTCGTTGAGGGCTGTCTTCGGTATCTCCCTTTGTATGTCATCCTCATCATAGTCACTCAAAAGTAGGTGGTGGTTCTCATCTTTCACTTCCTCGTAGCTCTAGCCAGAGTGAGGGGGCTCCAGAAGATGCGGTTTCTTGTCCTTCTCTGGTATCTCATAGAACTTGTTGATAGTCTGAGGTCCGAATTTGAACTCGACTCCCCTTATGGTGATAGAAGGCAGCTCGCTCTCCTCATCCAGGTCGTCTACTTCAAGTTGGAAGAACTCCGCATAGAACTCCCTGACTATGTCGAGGTTGTAACCATCAAGACAAGTGGTGAAAGGTCCCCATCCTTGTGCGTCTAATGGCATGAGCATCCAAGTGAAATTCTCTTTTGAGGGGAAATTGATTTGGATGTTTCTTTCAGGGGCTACTCCTTGGTTACTGTTTACTTCTAACCATGCTTGGGCTTCCTTCGAGAGTGAAGGGCGAGTAGCACTCTTCCCGGGCCTTCCTCTTTTTTTGCTTGATTCTCCCACTTGTGTCTTCCTCAGGGTACCTAGGTTCAGAAAAGTGTGTGAGATAGCATGCTTGGAGCTAAATCAATTCTAAGGCTAGCATGCAAATTCCATGGGGTTTCTTCGCCCCCAAACCTAGTGTTTGGTACATCATGCACATCAAATCTTAGCTTGTAACAAGATCAATAGCTCTTCTAAAACGATACGAGAACTAGTCACAAAAACTTACTCTCAAAAGGTGTCAAGTATCAAGTTAGAAAGGATAATGCATATGAAGAATCATCCTAAGATCATATGACTTAGCAAGTATGTTTCCTAATCATAGATCATCAAGTAAAAACCATACGAGCATGTAATTGAAAGAGAAAGAAGTCATTAAGAGAATTTGTTTCCTTGAGGCATTTCATCAAACACTTGGTGAGCAAGAACAAAAACTCTCAATTTCTCTATTAAATTGCCAAATCTCTACCAAGACAAGTGATAACATGTTATACTCTACTTGTAAGCATGTATTCTCATCAACAATTAATACCCATATCAATCAAATGAAGCATATAATTGCGAAGCACCAAATAAGCATGAAGAAAGTGCAAGCAAATAGTTTAAGGATTTAAACTTGATAATGAGGATGAAATTGAAATATACAAGAGTAGAGATCACTTACTTGATGTTCTTGATGGATGTATAGTACAAGCTAAGAATGCAATGGGTAAGTGCAAAATGTAATGATTATGAAGATTGTGGAAGAAAAATGAAGTGAGGGGGGAAAGAAAATCGAGGGAGGGGTTTAAAAGGGGGCAGAGTGCCGCAGTGAGGCTGCTGCCTCACTGCTCCTTCGAGTGCGGTGAGTCGCGCAATTTCGCTTCCTTTTTTATTTTTTATTTTTTCTTGAAATGAAAATAAGATTCTAAACTAATAAATGAAGAAAATTAAAACGATTTTTGAAAAGTTTTTGGAAAAGATTTTTGGTGCGGAAAACGAGAAAAACAAAAAATGAAATTAAACGTGAATGCAAGTGCGTAAATTAAACGTGACCTTGGGTTGCCTCCCAAGAAGCGCTTGTTTTAGGTCTTATAGCTCGACCCCTGTTTTCATGATGGCTTATTTGTCAAGGGTACCCTCGATCCCGTTGAAGCACTTCTCCATCCATTCCTTTGTTGCGTAGCTCGAATCTTCTATCCAACGTTTCATTTCTTCTTCCTCGATCTCATCTAGATCCGGATCCTCGTTGACATGGAAAGTGAACTCCAAGTAGTCTTTGGTTTCCTTTGGACTATTCCATTCACCGTTACTCTTGGCAGATCCGCATTTTCAGTTATCATCCTCCGACCCAAAGTACTCGTCGGGGATCGATGGAAGAGTATTTTCATTCGATTCTTCTCCAGTCTCCTAGTATGTCTTAAACAGATTCATCGGTTCTAGCAAATCTTCAAAAGGAACCAATTCTTATTCAGTGTCTATCCACCAGTCTCCTGTGTCGAAATTGATCCTTGCTACCTTTGCTTCCTCTAAAGTGTCACTCGGAATCCCCATTACTCTCCGATGATTCAATATGTTCATCGAAATCTCCCTTCTTGCCAGGTTGATGATGTGTTGGTAGTGGCCATAAACGGTCTTTCCAGGAGCATGGTATCATTGTCCGGGTCTTCACAGTCCACAATCAGATAATCCACAAGAATATCGAGCCCCTCTAGTTGAGTAATCACATTATTTATCTTGCCACAAGCGGTTGTAGTAGAGCCATCGGCGACCAGGATGCCGGTTCTTGCTTCCACCATTCCTGCTAAGTTGAGTTTCTTGTAGACGGCGAGTGGCATCATATTAATGTTGGCTCCTAGATCCAGGGTGCCTGTGGCTGTTTTTCCCTTGATGACAACATTTATGATGAAAGCTCTGGGGTTGGGTTTCTTTGGTAAGACTGGTTTGACCCTTTCTTCTTCGGTAGGAGAGTCTAATTCACACCCGAATGCTGTAGGAGAAGGTTTGAGGCTTTTACCTTGCGTCCCTTTGGGGTTCCTTCGCTCAGATCCAGTATGGTTTTATCCTCCGATTCATGTTACCTTGTTAGCTTCAACAATCATCATAGCTTTCTCGGTGTGACCCGGCAGCTTGTCTTTGTTCTGGTGCAGTTCCCCTACTTCCTTGGCGATTTGACCAATCTTCAGTTCCATTCCTCTCAAGGTTTTGTCGGTTCTTCTAATGTTTTACTCAGCTTTGGCAATAAATGAATTGGTCCTCGCGGTAAATTCACCTTGTTGCTTCACAAATTTCCAGATATCTCCCATCTCCTTCATTATAGTATCTATCTTTTCTTCCATGGAAGATGGTTTGAGCAGGTTTTGCGACGGCTTCGGTGGTGGTGTGGGGACAGGTGCCACAGTGGGTGGTCTAGGTGGTATCTCAGGTGGGTTCAAGCTAGGTCCAGTACGGTAAGATAAAAGAGGGTGTTGGGGGATAAAGCTGTTTACCGGTTGGTTTCTCGGTCTCCATTTCCTTGACTCTTGCACGTAGTGTGCCTCTTCCAGTTGTGTCTGTTCCTCCGGTTCTTCATTCATAGCATCATTCCTTCCCATCCTTATCTCTATGGCTTCAATCCTCCTGTTAATCTGTTTCCAAGGGGTTTCTTCAATCGCTCTGAACTCCTTAGTAGCCACCCTTCTTCCTCGTCCTTTCTGCATAGAGTTCTCACTAAGATTCTCGCACACTTCCCAAATCCTTATTGGGGGTGCGTCTAGCAGGTTTCCTTGACATGCTCCATCAATGAGTGCTTGGCTGATAGAATCAATTCCCTTGTAAAAGTTGTTGACTTTGTCATATAGCGCGTAAGAGTGCATTGGGCATCTGTCAAGTAGATCCTTATATCTTTTCCACACTTCGTGAAAGGTTTCTCCGTCAAATTGGTTGAAGTTTTGGATTTGGTTCTTCAGGTCGGATGTCTTCTTCAATGGGAAGTATCTGAGCATAAACTTGTTGAAAACCTTGTCCCATGTAGTCAAGCTGCCCGGCTGTAGTGAGATAAGCCAGTTCTTTGCCTTGTCCTTAAGGCAGCTAGGAAAAACCCTTCTTTTAAGTTGACATTCCGTGAGCCCATTCAATGGTATACCTCCAACTATTGTGTAGAATTCCCTTATAAAGTGGATCGGGTCCTCAGTTGAGTTCCCGTAGAAGTGTGGTAGTTGGTTCAGATGAGTTCCTTTCAGATCATATTCTCTCGCAATCCTCTCCAGATAGATGCTTGAGGCATGCGGTGTAAGCCTGGGTATAACATAGTCGCGCATGGGTCTATCGTCTTTGTCTACCAGTTCCACCCTTGCGTAGTTAACCCTTCTTCGATCCTCATCTAACCTTAATCTTTCCTGTTCCAGTTCTTCTTTCTCAGCTTGAATCAAAGTCGAATCTTAAGTAGTTGCTCAAGTTCAGAGGTTGCGACATTCCCAGATGGATTGTCGTTGTTGTTTTCTTCCCCACTCATGTTGCTACATGACTCCATGATGGTAGTAGGCAATTTCCGCCTTTCGAGCTTATCTATGTAGTCTTTAAACGGTACTACTGGTGTTCCCGCACTTCTCCAGCCTTGCATAAAGACTAACAGACAAACCTTCGTAGATACGAATAGAAAATACTAGAAAGATAATAAACAGAAATCTAAAGTTACTTGTTTTTTGATTTTTTGATAAGAAAGTAAACTAATATGGAAAAGAAAATATTTTTGGGTTTTTTTTGCTGTGGAGATCGATTTCCACAGGTTTTATGATTTTTTTTGGGTTTATGCTATACGAATTTAGAAGACAGTGCATAAATTAAAAAAGCGAAAGAAAGATTTCAACTTATCGCGGACAATCGAAACTTGCCTGAGCGGTCAAGTGTACCCGGCAGCGGCTCCAAATTTTGATGTCCACTTAAGGATTTGAAAGCATTGTAGTACCTGTAATCCTCAATTACAATCAAAGATTAAATTTATATTAGTCGGAAGCTCTCAAATTACAGCAATAGCAGTAAGTTAACTCGGGATGTCGTTCTCAGAATGTGCTTTGTTCTTGCATGAAACTTAGGATTCTGAGTTATGGCAATAGCACTTGAGTTGTCACAGAAAATAGGAGTTTTCTCTTCATTGATCTCATAGTCTCTGAGTTGTTGTTGTATCCACAATATCTGTGAAGCACAACACCCAATGACAATATATTGACCTACATGGTGGATGTTGGAATTGAGTTTTGTTTCTTGTTGAACCATCATATTAATCTGGCACCAAGAAATTGACAAGTTCCTGAGGTGCTTTTTCTATCAAGTAATGATCCAGCATAGTCAGCATCAGAATAGCCAACTAAACTCAATCCACTGTCTTTTAGATACCATAACCCAACTTCTACAGTAACCTTTACATACCTTAATATTTTCATAGCTATGTTGTAGTGTGATTGTATTGGATTTGTCCGAAATATAGCACACACTCCAACTGCATATTGAATATCAGGTCTACTTGCAGTGAGGTACAGTAGAGACCCAATCAATTTCCTATACTTGTGTTCTTCAACAGTCTTGTCAGATTCAGTATAGGTCATTTTGGTTCCAATGCTCATAGGTATCTTAGCATTCTTTTCAGAAGGCTTTAGATTAAACTTGTTGAGCATATCTTTTGCATACTTTATTTGACTAATGAATATTCCATCATTATTTTGCTTGACTTGTAACCCTAGGAAATAGTTCAATTCTCCCATCATGCTCATCTCAAATTTACTTTTCATGAGCAGAACAAAGTCTTCACAAAGTTGCTTATCTTTAGATCCAAATATAATGTCATCAACATATACTTGAACTAAAAGTAATTTCCCTTCATGGTTCAAAGTAAAGAGTGTTTTATCAACATCTCCTTTCTTGAAGCACTTTCCAGCAAGTATTTGGCTAAAGTATTATACCATGCTCTTGGAGCCTATTTGATCCATCTGAGCTTTACGAAACTTATAGACCATTCTACTTTCCGTGGAAACTTCAAAGCCTGGTGGTTGTTCAACATAGACTTCCTCAGCAAGTCGCCGTTTAGGAATGCACTTTTGACATCCATTTGATAATCTTTAAAGTCATTATGAGCTGCAAAGGCTAGAAATAGTCTAATTGCATCCAATCTTGCAACTGGAGCATATGACTCATCAAAATCTAGTCCTTGATGCAGGTGAATCCTTGGCGACCAACCTTGCTTTGTTTACGGTTATGTCACCGGACTCGTTCATTTGGTTCCTGAAAACCCACTTGGTTCCAATTACAGATATTCCATCAACAAATGCAACCAGTTTCCAGACTTTTTTTCTCTCAAATTGATCCAACTCTTCTTGCATTGAAGAGATCCAGTCTTGATCCTTCAATGCTTCTTCTATAGTTTTAGGTTCAATGTTTGAGATGAAAAATCCATAGAGAGAGTCTGCATTTCCAGCAATTGCTCACCTAGTTCTAACCCCTTGGTCTAAAGGATCAATCACATCCTTGGCAGGATGATCTCTTATACATTTTATAATGGGTTTTGAACTAGTAGGATCAATATAATTTTGATCTGAATGTGAATCATTATGATCTGGACAAGATACTTGTTCAGTATTTGAGATATCTGGCACACGGGAAACGCCATAGATATCTGACACTTTTTTCAGTGTTAGAGATATCTGGGATTGGATTTTCAGTAATCTCATTCTCAGAAACCTCTTCATGATAAAGTTTCTCAGTAACTTGTTCCATTTCTGGAATTCTCATAGGAAATTCTTCATCATATCTTAGAGTCATCTTGTTGTTACTAAGCAATGGTTGCTTTTCATCGTCAGAGTCATCCTCTAAGTGAATGATAGAATTGTTTCCTTTAGAGGATTCTTATTTAGAGTCTTTAATCATGAGTTTTTTGAACCTATCTGAGAGTTCTTCATTAAAGGGTACTTTTTTGTTCCCTTCATAGAAAACTACATGAACAGATTCTTCAATCTTTTGTGTTATTTTGTTGTAGATTTTGGTTGAAATGTTCTCAAGTATTCTTTTTCATTGTTAAGAACAAAACATCTGCAACCAAACACCCTTAGATGTTTGATACTAGGGGGTCTACCAATCAAAAGTTCATACGGAGTTTTGTCATGGTGTTTGTTGATCAAACATCTATTTTAAGTGTAGCGTGTGTTAACGACTTCAGCATAATAGATTTCACTTATTTCAGTGTCAACAAGCATTGTTCTTGTTGCTTCTTTTAGGGTCCTATTCTTCCTTTCAGCAACACCATTTTGTTGTGGTGTCCTTACTGAAGATAGTTGATGTTGTATACCTTTGCAGGTACAAATCTCTTTTATGTAATGGTTCACAAACTCAGTACCATGGTCTATTCTGACTACAGATACCTTGTCATTTTTCATGACTTCAAGCTTATTCAGCAAGTTGGGTATTTCAACCCTTGCATCAGATTTTTGTTTGAGAAATACAACCCAAGTGAATCTTGAGTAATCATCAACAACAACCAGACCATACTTCTTTCTTGCATAGCTAGTTACAGAGGATTCAAAAAGATCCATATGTAATATTTGCAGTGGCCTTTCACTAGAGTGTCTAGTTTTAGACTTGAAAGATGTTTTGGATTGCTTCCCCATTTGGCAAGCTGAGCATACACCATCTTTTCTATATGTCATTTTGGGTAATCCAACCACCAACTCTTTCTTGGCTAGCTTGTTCAAAGTTTTGAAGTTCGAGTGACTCATTCTTTTATGCCATAGCCAATTTTCTTCAGTGTGGCCAGATTGACTCACCATGAGACATTCTTCAGTTGTGGCAGATGCCCATTCAGCAACATAGAGACTTCCTTTCCGCCTAGCAACTAAGGTATGCCTTTGACTCATTGTCGATTAGTTTGCGAGATTTGATTTTATCTTCAGAATAACCTTTATCGCAAGCTGGCTCATGCTTAAGAGATTATATTTCAATCCTCTACATGTAAAATAGTTGAAATTGTAAGAGCTCCCAATTTGGATCTCCAAATCCTAACGGGATTTAATTCTCCTCCAAAAATCGACATACAGTCTAGTGTTGAAAACTTTGTAGTTGACCAGATTTGCTTTATCTCCTGTCATGTGCTTCCCACATCCACTGTCAAAAATCCAAGTTGGTTTCTTCTTTGGAGTGTTCTGCACAAGACATTAAGTAGGAGTTAGGTTCTCATTTCAATAATGGAACCATTTAGACTAAACAATCTTCCAGTAGGAATCCATTTCAGTATGTGATTCTTAGGAACATTCTTTTGTCTATTTGGAACATAAGGAGGAATTTTGTGTAAATGACCAGTATCATTGCTATCTAAAACAATTTTCCTTCTTGGTGTGTTCCTAGGTGCTCCTTCTGGTGCTTTCAGATACCTGTCAGGTTGCAGAGTCTGCTTGTCAGCAAACTTAGCTTTTCTTGTCAGATTTCTTCTAGCCCTGACATTCAGATTTTCAGTGGTTTGTTCGTTCTTCCACTTCTTATGATTACTTTTACCAATCCTAGCTTTCATCCAACGTTCTTGCTCTTGCTTATGTTCCAGAGCAAGTTGTTTCTCGATGGCTCTATAGCCAATGCCATTTCGAGCACTTTTAGTTATTCGAGATCATTCTCGTGACTTTACTAGTCTACGGATCATTGTTTCTTCGAAAAATGATCGTTAGGAAAGTTACCACTCATAATTTTTCCTTTTCGAGAGACATAGCAATGTGGATGGTTGCACTTTTCAGTGTGTTGTTTCTTCTCAGAAACCTTTTCCACATTCTTTTTGGAGACTTGTTTCTCCCTCAAAGGTTGGGTTACAACTTCCTTTCCGTTGTTAACAGCCTTTGCTTTTTGACCAATGCTATAGGTTGTTTGGGAGCCATCTTTTTTACTTCTTACAAACATCATTCTATCATCGCCCTTTTCAGAGGAGTAGAGTTAGAGGTTTGTGTGTCAAGCCCAAGTCCTCCCTTTTCTGTAGGATCACTTAGATAAGATTGTACTTCATTAAGAGTATCACTGGCTTTGGCATAGGATTGAAAAGATAGTTCTTTCTTTTTGAGTTCCTTATTTTCAGAAAGAATATCTTCATATTTCCTTTGAACCACGTTCAAAGCCGCTTTGTGTGATTTCTCTGTCTTAGATATCTGAGCCTTTAGAAATGCATTTTCAGCATCCTTTATTTCAGATATCTTGGTCAGCTCTGAAATCTCCTTTCCAAGAGATTTCTTTTCTTCTCCAGAAACTTAGTTCTTGATTGAACTACTAAGAATTCTCTTTCATAAAGATCAAGCTCCTTTTTGAGATGTTCTAGATCTTTTATACTTTCCTCATCACTTTCATAATTTAAGAACTGAGAAATGTTGGTTACCTCATCAACCATTAGACATGGTTTGATGTTGGAGAAATCTGGAAAGACCATCTCAGCAACTCCACACATTTCTTTCGTCTTTTGACCAAAGTCAACCAAATCGTGAGTAATGCCACATAACTCAGGTGAAGGTATCGTGGAGTCATCCGAATCTTCATCTTCAGATTCTGACTCAATGTCAAGAGCATCCAATTGGATTTGAATCTTTTCCATTCTTGATGAGCAAAGCTCGACTTCTCTTATAGTTTCTTCTCTCCTTTACATCACTTGTCTTTAGTTTGTTGAGCGTGGGACAATCTCTTTTGAAGTGTCGGGTTTACGGCGGTAGAAGCGGATATCATTTCCAATTTACGCAACATCGTACTTCTGATTCTTTGGCGAGCTTGTTCGTGATGTTTAAATCTTTTCATGTGTTTTACAGCAATAGCATTTTCTTTAGTTACTTCCTTGGTTTCCTTCTTTTCAGAAGTACCTTGAGTTAAGAGAGCAACATTATGCAACTTTTCAGTAGTTGCATGTCCATTCTGAGTTGTCTCATAGTTGACAGTTGCCAAGTGTGAGAAGAGTTCCACTGGAGTTGATGAGTCAATTTTAAATCGTCTCATTCGGTCTTTTTTACCGTCTTATTGCCATTCTCAAGTATAGTTCTTATGTGTTTTTTAGTATTTTGTTACGTTTTTCTGTTTTTTGTGTTTTGTAGGTGTTTGGTGAAAATACATTAAAACAAGGGATAAACCAGTGCATTTAATGCATTAATGGAAGCATGGAAGTTTATGTACCTGAAAGGTGGTTGAAAAAGGAGTTGATCGGTCGAAACGGAAGTGGATTGAGTTGAGACGAAGATTTTAGAGCCGTTTAAGTGAAAGCGCGCGAAATTCGAACTACGATTGAGCAGCTTTGGCATTTTGGACATAACGTTTGCATATGAACTTCGATTGATCTCACCGTGGTGTCCACGCGCAGATAAGACCAAGAGATACAACTTTGAAGAAGGAACAATCTCGATTCGGCGTTTAGAGGACGAAAAGGGCTGGCGGATGCCAATAAATCTTGGCGGGCCTTGACTCCATTTTGGCGCTTGACCCCTTTTGGGGCGTTTGCCGAACGTGATTTTGAGCGTTTTTCACTATATATAACCTATTTTCTTGATCTTTTAGACATAACTTCATTATTCTTCTTCTCTTCTTTTGCTTTTCAACCTAGAACCTTTCCAAGCCAATTACCTACCTGTTATTGGAGGTAATTGAACCGTTTATCTTGTAATCCGACAATTAATTATTGGTTGAGAGCATATTCTTCATACTTTCTACCAGTTCGATTGAAGGTCTTCAATTCTTACCTAGGGTTTGTGACACGATTAGGTAAAATTGTTCCTCATCTCGTTTCTTGGTATTTAGTTTATGATTATGTTTATTGCGTGTTTAATTACGATATTGATTATGTATATGCATGTCATGAGTAGCTAAACCCCCAATTATGGGGTGGTGATGGATTCAATGCATGCTAGCTAGGGTTTATGTGATTATATATACATGCCGCGATTTACTATGAGCTTTTTAGATTAATTGCATATCTTGTTATTCTGTTTGATGTGCATTCCGTTAATATCACTGTTAGATTAAACATTTGATCTTTACATACCAAAACGTTTTCGTCTTGTTTAATCGTGTTAGATTGCAAGCGGTAATATTAGGATTAGCAATTGGTGGTAGCTTAGTGAAATTGGCGCCTTCACTAATGCTATTCGTTTTCTGAACCCAAGTAGTGACAACTTGAGAGTAACCGTTAACCTATTAATCTCATGTTTCCTGCTAGCTAGCTTGTTTTCTGTCACCACACCATAGTTCTCTAATCATATCATTGTCGTTTTGATTAATCTGTTTTCTAGTTAGATTGCATAAGTAGATAGATAATATAAAACAAATTCGCTGCCGAAGCAAACAACCCTTTTACTGATTTCTTACTGTTATTACTATTCGTAAACAAGACTCAACTTAGTTAAGTCCTTCGAGACCGACCTCGGGGTTAACTTCCCTACACTATAGGTTTTTGTAGTGTTGAGAATTAACTCTTGGCTTTTAAACAAATTTAAAACTCTGATTTGACACATCAGGAGTGATGTTAGGAATTCCTTGGTTGAAGTAGAAGTACTGAGTATGTTCCTAGTTTTGGTTTAGACTTCTCACAATAGTCTTAACCTTTTCAGAATTAGTGTATCTATCACTTTCTCCAAGTGCAGCCATTTCACTCATTAGTGTTGTGAACCTAAAGTCAAGTTCTTGGTGTCTCTGTAGGACCTTGTTTGAAGTTTTGGAATTTGAGCTGCAAAACTTCGAACTTGTTTTCTTTAGTTTTCTCAGTGCTGGCACAGATTTATTCAATCAATTGTCAGGAAACTTTAGCTGTTTTTGCACCCCACAGTTTACATTGTATGTGCTCTGGAGTAGAACGTATGATGATGTTACGAGCTTGTCCATCCAGCCTATGTCTCTTGGCATCTTGATGTCGAGCTCTTTGGGCTTATCTTCATATTCTATTGACGGTGACTCTCCGGTTTACGGTGTGGAGGAGCCTTGCTTCGTCACCCTTGTCATTAGTGTTTGTTCTCTTCCACTGAAACTCCTATGACTTGTTTGGTACATCAAATGACTATAGGGCTATTCTTGATAACATGTATCATTTCATCACTTATGGCTTCTAGATGCAACAACATGTTGTTCTTCCGATTTTGTAGTTTTACGGCGAGGCGGAGCATCACTTTCGAGACATTACGCATCAAACACACTAAACGAACAAATCAAGTGTAGGTGTTAAATAGTTAGTGGGCACTTATCTGGGATCTAGGTTCAATGCAGAAGGCTTGGGAACCTCCTGCTCTGATACCACTTGTTGCACTACAAGAAATCCCGAGTTTAGCGACGGAGGATAGCGACGGATACAATTCGTCGCTACCTAGCGACGAATCGCTAGGTTTAGCGATGGATTGGAGACGGATTAAGCGAATTCGCTCAATCCGTCTCAAATTCGTCGCTAATTCGTCGCCAAATTAGTGACAGATATTTTCCCGTCGCTCAATAACGACAGATATTTGTATCCGTCGTTATTTAGGGACGGATATTATATCCGTCCCTAAATAAGTTGACCGAAATAAAAAAAAAGAAAAAAAAAAAGAAAATCGATAATAGCGACGGATAGGCTATCCGTCGCAACATATGACGATTACATCGCTAAAATATGTATACTATCGGGCAGAAGCCCTTTTCTTGTCCATTTCCGTTTTCAGAAGCTTGTTTTTTCCTTCTTTCTTCTTCATTTCGCCATTTCCAATTTCCGACCAAACCTCGACCGTTCCGGCCAATTTTGGAGTCTTCTCGAAGCTCGTGGGACAAGGAGCTTGTGTGGTCAACCAATTTCATCTTTTTTCAGCTTAATTGAAGGTATTTTGGCTAAAACCCTAACTTTGCCAAATTTGGGGATTTTGTTAATTTCGACTAATTTGAGCAATTGCATGTTTATTGTAAGTATGTAGTAGTTAGTTTAGCTTATATTACGTAGTGTGTTAACTTTGAGATGTTCAATTGATATATTGATTGTGAATTTGGATTTTTAGTATAATGTTAGGATGTTTGGAAGTATGTAGGGTTGTTAATTTGATATTTTCGTATATGTAGTAGGATTAGGAAGATTTAGTTGAGTGTTTTGGAACCCTTACTTGTTGAAAAATTTGGGAATTTTGTTAATTTCGACTAATTAGATCTAATTAGATCAATTGTATGTTTATGGGAGCTATAGTATACTAGCTAGTTAACTTTGTGCAATTGATATATTGATTGTGAATTTGTATTTTTAATTAGTATAATGTTAGGATGTTTGTAAGTACGTAGTTATTTTGATTCGATAAATTCGTATATATACACTAGATTATGAAGATTTAATTAAAGTGTTTTGAGACTATTTGGTGATTATATTAACGTAAAATGCATGTTATAAATCTAATAATTGTAGACGTGTCAGGCTAATCATATAATTATGAATCCCGATCGTTCATGGATGTACCATCGCATAGTTAATGGCAGAATTCAGTCTAGTTTTGTGGAAGGGGTTGAATCCTTCATCACTTTTGCGCTTTAATATATGTTAAATGTATATGTTTTACATGCATATTCATGTATTCTTTACTAACACATTTTTTCCTGCAATTTCTTATATGCTCTTGCAGATGCCGCGCCAAAGGAAGTCGACATACCTTCCTCCCGGGTGTAGGGGTACTAGGGGGAGTCCATCGGGTTCTAGTAGTACACCAGCAAGCATGCTACTAGTCCTCTCGTTGGATACGACAATGGTGGGAAGCGAATGATCTCGAGTTCGAGACTCCACCGACCTACATGTCACATGCTCTGGTGATTACCCTACGGCGGGTGTGCCTGTCGTGATTGCTACATTCCAGGGGAAGCCGGTGTTGTTCCCCAACGGCAGGAACAAGTAAGTATTATGCATTTGTAGAACATACACTTAAGATAAATATATGTTACATGATTTTACTAATGAATATTCGTTTCTTGTTTGTCTCATTGATAACAGAGTTTGGCCACCGGATGCCTCAGACAAACTAGGCAAAATCTTTAGGGGGAGGAGGGAGATGCCAGGATAGGGAGGCGAGAAGTGGACAAACGCCCCGGACCGGATGAAGCACTTTTACTTCGACGAGCTGCGGGTAAGCTTAAATGTTACAATGAATGATGTCTTTGTTCTTTTAATCATTGTGTTAATGTGTGTGGTATATTAGCCACTATATCTGTGAGTGGTATGTTAGCCACTGAACTTGGGTGATATGTTAGTCACCATTGTGTTAGTCAATTTTAGGACAATTTGAGTGGTATGTTACCACTAAGCTTGTTTTGATGTGTTAGTCACCATTCATGAACTTGTTGTGTCATTTGAGTGGTATGTTAGCCACTAAACTTGGGTGATATGTTGGTATTTATTCATGAACTTATTGCACACAATTTGAGTGGTATGTTAGCCACTAAACTTGGTGTTATAATTAAATTGTTATCTTTCTTTAAACTTGTGTAATTTTTACTTTGAATGGAATTGTTGTAGAAGGACTACTACATTCCCAATGCCCTGGTGTCCCAGTTGTACTCTGTTTTCGAGACTTTAGGGTCAGACATCAGGGGTGAGCGCGGGCGGGTGTAGGCGGTTTTTTACGAAAAATCAAACCGACCCACCTATGGCGGGTGATTATAATTATAAACCGAGACGGGTGGAATATTTTTTCAACCCGTGGCGGTTCTGGTGATGAAAATGGCGGGTGGGTGGCGGGCGGATTTGCGGGTGAATGTAGATAAAAATGGATGTAGTAAAAACTTGCAACTTGTGCAGAATTAGATGTGCAAGTAAAAAAAAAATCAGCAACAAAGAGCATGTTCTGAACAAATATGGCAGTGATTCTTTTGAAGTAGTTATCTTACTTAATTTTAAAGATTTTCACGCAGTAATGGATGAAATGTTGACTCGAGAAGTTGCCAACTTGTGTTATTTTGGTTGAATACATGACATAAGCTGAGAAGAACGAATGCTGGGTGCAAAAATAAAGATGAAATAGTGCTTAAAGAGAAGAGTTGTAGGCTCATTTAAACTATATGTATACTCAAAAACATAAGCGAAGATGCAACTTCTCTAGCCGATGGGTCTCCTTATACTTAAATTCACAAACATATACTTACATACATACATACATAAAAATGGCGGTGGGTCACGGGTTGCACCCATCCAACCCACCTCCCACCCGCTAATGGCGGGTGAAAAAAAAAAATTAACCCACCACACATTTTATAAAAAAGTTAGTTGGTGGGTGCGGGTGAAAGGCGGGCGTTTTGCGCGGGTGGGTCGGTCGGGTGGGTTTTTTGCACAGCCCTATCAGACATCTATAGGAAAATGGTTTACAAAATGAAGGAGACACGCAGACAACCAACTTGGGTGGGGGATGATGAGTGGGCACTTTGGGAGGCGTACTGGAATGATCCCTTTGTCCAGGATCAAGCTTACAAGAACAGACAAAACCGTTTATGCAGCAGCGAGATAATGCGAACCTTGCCGGTTTATCACTATGGGTCGCGAGATGTTGTTACAGATCATGTGATGGAGGTTAGTAAATATGTTGTTTATGACTTGGAATATGATACATAACAATTTTTTGCTTTCATTTCAATCAACTAACTACTTGTTTGCACATATGTTTTTTTGGCCAATAGAGGACAGCCGAAGAGTGCTCTATACCACTTCAAGAAGGCTAAGCTGAAGAATGGCATTTGGTAGCGTGAGGGCGGCGTATTCTTTGTCGTTCTTTCTTAAGGTTAACATTTGTATTTGAGTATTTTAAAGTGATTCCTAAAATTGCATCTCATTTCGTATGCAATTTACAATTCTGAGTGAGGTGGAGAGGAGGATGGATGAGAGGATGATCGTGGTCATGAGTTGTCAATTGAAGAAAGACCGGATCTTCTCGAGGTCAACCCGATGGACAACAAGGGTCGAACATATGGATTGGGAAGTTTGGGCCCTTCCATGAGTTACAGTAGCTTCTCGATGTCGAGGATCGGGATCGCGATCTAATCTCTTCACGAGGACCGAGTTCAAGAGATGATGACTCCTCTCCACCGGAAATAAGCTGCGACCAAGGCGACTTACCAGCAAGTGCTTGAGAGAACGGCTCGTATGGCTCGGCGGATGGGCCTTTGACCGGATGTTGACACTTCTTCCATCTCACCCACCGCCTCCTCCGATTCTTAGTTACATCGGACTTATATTGTTTATGCTACATATATACTTTGACACTATTTCACCTTCTTGTGCTTGCATACTTTGGACTTGTTATGGATAATTTATATTGTTTCGGGTATATTAATGCAATTTAATTGTTTCGGGTAGATTATCTATGATTATATTATGTGAAAAAATAGTTGAAATGTGAAACAGAAATATAAATTTTTTTTTTTTTAAACAGTGAATTTAGCGACGGATTAAAATCCGTCGCTAAATGTCAAGCGAACTAAGGGCGGATTAGTAGTGGGATTTAGATACGGAAAAAAATTCGTCGCTAATTGGCGACGGATAAGTAATCCGTCGCCAATTCGGACGGACTGGTCAACGGATTAATCCGTCGCGATTAAATCGTTATTTAGCGACGGAATACTTATCCGTCGACAAAAAATAGTGACGTGTTGTTTGGGGACGGGGGATTATCCGTCGCTAAGGATTTAGCGACGGATCGGCACTATTTTAGCGACAGATAATTCCGTCGCTAAAATAGGTATTTTTTCTAGTGTTAGTCCAGATAACGGCAAAGAAAAAGACTGGGGGGGGGGGGTGAATAGTCTTTTAAAACTTTTGTCGATAAACACAGTTTCTCAGATATCTGTGAAGATATCTGATACTTAATTTCATAGAGCGAAAGACTTTCTGTGATAATTGCACGTGCTTAGCAGAGTAAAAGTGTGTAAATACTTAACAAGATGAATAAAGCAAGGTAAATGTAGTAAGTAAATAACACAGCAAATTATAATGGTATCTGAAGGTGGCGTAATCCTTCAACTAATCCACTTCGGCCTTTCTCAGACCTAGAATCCACTAAGATAGATAAATGAGGTACCCTTACAAATATCCTATCTCTCAATTCCTGCAACACTTGGTTCCCAACCAAATGTTTCCCCCTGCGTTGTTCCCTAGCTATCTGAGCCAAGTACTTCCTCTACTCAGAAACCTTTTTGAGCTATTCCTTAGTTTCCAAAACTAAGTACTTCCTATGCTCAGTAACCTTGGAGTTGTTCCTTAGTTTCCCAAACTAAGTACTTCCTGTACTCCACGCCAGTTGGTGTGTGGTTAATGTAGTTTGTCAAGTGAGCTTCTTTATAACTTACACAGTTATTTCAGAAAGCTCTATAGAATCAAGATTACTTCATGCACTTCACAATGTATGGTAACTTGTTCTTTGCTGACCCAAGTCTTTGTTAAATGTTCTAGAGAATGAATCTCAGATACTTGATCTTTTGATTCAACTCCTTTACAGATAGCAATGCTTGTTAAGGATCAGGACACTTAGAACTTGTATACTACTTAGAGTTCTAGAGCTTTAGTATGAAGCTAGAAGGTAAGTAGTAAGAAAGCTTGTATGCTTGAGAGATCACTTGAAGATATTCAGTAGTTTCAGTGTGAGTTCAAGGTGTAAGTTCTTGGTATGTTTTCAAGCATTCTAAGTGGTGATATTTATAGTTGAATTTGAAGCCGTTTGAATAGTATCCGTTAGGCCCAATTCAAATTCAAACTATTGATATCTGTATATAGTAATGCAAAGTTCTTTGTCTTCTTCTTCAGAGACTTCTGCTTTTGTGCAGACATTTCTGTCCGAGCAATAAATGCATTGTACTATATTTGTCCTATTGTCTCAATGGATACATGAAGCTTTCTGAGACTTGACACGTTCCTTGCTCAATACACTTGTGTTCTCAGATATCCTTTGAGTAACTTGTTTAATCAAAACACTTGTTGACTCAAGGTTTCTGGACATAGGTATCTGAGGAGACTTTTCTCCTTCGTCTTCAGCAAACTTCAGTCTTCTGGAAATGAGTTCCTTTGCTTGGATGCTTCCTTCTTGGTCTTCTTTAAATAAATAAAAATTACATTCAAAGACCTAACATCCTATACAAGATTTGCTAGACTAACAAACTTAGTGATTTTCCTCTTTTATAGTGTTCAAGTGAACCAAGAGTACTAAGCACCTTTCTGAGCTAAGATAAGTCATTAGGCTGCTGATCAAAATCTAAACAGGTTGCTGATCAAGAATAACAAACTAGAGAACTCGCCAGGTTTGTCAGACCGACGATTCTTAACCAAAACAATTTAGAATATTTTAAACTAGCGTATTGGATTGAAGGTTTATACAAAAATCTCAAACTAGACGAACCTATATGAACGAATATAAACCTTAGATTCGAATCTGCATAACGATCACATAACTACCGAGTTCTGGAGAGGTTTAGCTATTCATACTTGAAGGAAAGACGAAGGAATTCATAATCTTAATTGGGCTATTCAAATCATTCCTTTCAAAACTCAACCACGATTGCACTGTATATTCAATGCATGGCCTAATTGGGCTCTTTTTATCTTAATTTTTTTTGCAGGTGTTTATTTTACCGAAAGTCCGCACTTTTGTGCGTGTCAGTTTGGTATACCTGCCTTCAACCTCACGGACATGTAGCTTTTCAGCCACGCCGGTATGTGGTAGTATTTGGAACACACCTAACACGACTAACGGTGATCAATTAAGACCACGGATCCATCCCGAGATTCAAATTCAGATAGCTTTGGGAAGCAGCAAATAGACTCTCAAGTAGATATACATAACAACTCAAGTAGAAAGTCGCAAAAATAGAGAATCCTATCCCCAAACCTATTCCTTGGAACGGGTTTGGAGGAGAAAAAACCAAAGCAATAAGCATGCCATTCGTCATCCCAATGGCCCGAGTACACATAAGTATGAAAAGGCAAGTAATTAAGTAAAAACTTGCACAACCGAGAATCACACAATCTGATTGCGGTATAATATTTTTTCATCGGCTCAAGGCTTCTCACAGGCTTTTTGGACTAAATAGCTACACAGACTTATTATTTACAAGAGAAACGAACTTATAGGATTTTAAATCCACTACACTACTTCCAGCTAAATATCATACAAAACATAAGCAGCAAGCCAATTTATCATCCACAATAGACGTTCGACTTGGAAGAACAACTCACGACTCACGAAGGACTCTAGAACACAAGCGAGAAGTCGACACATGAATAAAGAACAAAAACGAAAGTCTCTAGAGACTCAGATACTATACTAAGAAGCACAGGCAAGAAACTAAAAAGCACATTCCCCTCCCCAAACCAAAACTCAAGCATGTCCTCAAGCTAAGAGTGAAAAGAAATAGAAATGTGATCGAAAGTTACTTGCCTGCAAGTGTACCTTTAAATTCATGTACAAGACTCTTCCGTGTTGGCTAACGGGTACTCTGGAAATTCTTGGGCTTCCCTGCCTTCGCGGCACCTTTCCTTCCCTGCAGGTAAGTGTGGTATAGAGTAGCCCGGTGTGTGCTCCCATGTATGTCTTCGTATCAACTTTGCAACAGTATATGGTATAGTAGCGGCTCGCAACTCGCGTTGCGTGCCATGTACGTAAATAGTGCAGGTATGAGCGTGAAGATTAACGATCATGCGGGTAGACTTGATGAAAGGGCGCCCCGAAAGCAATTTATCCTTCTCCATGTCTTTTCCGTTGACCCGAGACGACTCCACAACCACAAAATTTGTCATAAACACAACACCGTCCAGTTTAACCGGAACATCTTCAACTATACCCATGCACCTACTCCTTGTTCCATTGGCTAGCAAAACGAAGCATTTATGGGGCTCCAATCCTTTCAAGTTCAACTCCTCGTAAGTAGCAAAAGTCATCAGATTACAGGCAGCCCCCGTGTCAACAATACCAGTCACCTCAGACGAGTTACCAATACCGACAACCAAGTCAAAGCTATCCGCGTCACTAATGCTTTTTTCCACCTTCTGGATCACAGGAGTAGTGGAATCCACTATAAAGTGATTTGGTTTCGCATTCGCCTTCTCTACTAGAATCGCAGAACCAGGTGTGACTACGTCCATCTCCTTTTCCTCAACTCTCACTTCTACCCGCTTCTCAAGTGTTGGTGTAGGTACTACCTCAACTACCTCCGGTGTCTTAACCTGGGCCACCGTATTCTCAAGCTGGCAAGTGCAGGTAGCAAGAATAGATTTCACCTCTCCTGGCTCATCAAATGTCACCTCAACAGCTAGCCAGGAACTTACCCCTTTCTCTTTGCTGAAATTGACCAACTAGATCCCCCAAAGTCTTCTCTAACCACTTCTGCACCTGCTCAATGTTGTCGAACTGCTGATCATTCCTTCTCTGATTTTTCTGTGCCTCAGCCCAGAACCTCTCGGAACGCTCCATGTGGTTCCTGATTGCCTGTTCAGAACTTCTCGGCGCTTTCGTAGTCTGAACCTGAACTGGCAGAACTAGAACGGGCTACTCTTGTGGCGCATTCTCATAAAAGTTGTTGCCACCTTGGTTACCCTGCCAGTTACCACTCTGTCTGGTCTGCACCCAGTTGACTATCTCAGGAGTCTGGTTCTCATTCATAATATCTGGGAGCCTACACATGTTAGCTCCATTCCCAAAGTTACCGCAGAGATTGCACCGCTCACTCACCTGTGAGCCTGGAGCGGAGACCGTGCTAAGCATCCTCATCTCCTTGATCTGATCCGCCAAATCGCAGTTACTAGGCCCTAAGGTTTCCTCCATAGCTCTAAATACACCCCTTCTAGACCGACTACGCGTTCCTTTAAGCTAGGAAATAGCAGCCAGCTTATCGAATGCTTCGGTCAAAGCAGCAGGAGATGCTGTAATAATGGTCCCATCAACATTCATGTCAACCATATTCTGAGCTTCCCAATCTAGGCCCTCATAAAACACATGTAAATCCATCTCAGACATCCTGTGGTGAGCGCACTGAGAGAGCAGATTCAAAAACCGTTCCCTTGCTTCATAAAAGCTCTCATCACTCATCTGCATAAACTTCTCAATCTGGAGACGGAGCTGCTTTGTCTTTTCAGCAGGAGAGTACTTGTTCATGAAAGATTTATACAGAGCATCCCAAGTACGAAAAGATCCCTCTGGCTGGTTAAGAAGCCATCTCTTAGCCTTATCCTGCATGCAAATAGGGAAGACCTTCTTCCTGATTTCGTCGTCGGTCACAGTAATTCCACCTGCAGTTAGCGGAATTCTAGCAATCAACCCTCAAACTCTTTAAAAAACTGAATGAAATCCTCATTAGCCATTCCATAGTACTTAGGCAAGTCATGGAAATGATGAGGCTTGATCTCCATCTTCCTGGCATTATTAGACAGTACAATTGTTGACTTTCCAGCCTTAATCTTGCCAGGCTGCATGTAAGCCCCATATGTCAGCTGAGCCATCGGAATTTCCTTTCTGATAAACCTGTTGTTAAAGCTACACAACTCGAAAACTTGAAAAATATCTTAGTTTCTGTGAGTGCACTAAACCGCAGGTTGGGAAACAAACAAAAATTTATACTCTAAACGCTACAGTAGGAATTAATTCCCCGGCAGCGGCGCCAAATTTGATAAGCTCAAATTATACTCTATAAAACTTAAGAGAATAGGCTGTAGTTGTAGACTAGGGCTGAGCATCGGTCCAGAACCGGCCCGGACCGAACTCGAAAAAGACCGACCTGAAATTTTGGATTTTCGGTGAACCGAAAACCGAATCGAACTATAATCAATTTTGGCCCAGACCGAACCGAACATTTTGGTTCGGTCCGGGGTAGAACCGACTTAAACCGAGTTTAATAAAAAAAATATAGCTACTGCTTCTTCTTCCAGTAAATGAAGAATCCTAAAAAACCAAAATCCCACTCCATTTCCCCCTGTGCTTCTTCTTCTTCTTCTTCTTCTTCTTCTTCTTCTTCTTCTTCTTCTTCTTCCTGCAAATGAATAACCGAAATCAACTACTGCTTCTTCTCCTGCCACCACCCTTTGCAACCCCCTTCTCCTCCGTCTCTCCAAACCCAAATCCCTCAAGATTACCCAATCCCTCACAACCCAACTCCAAGTGGCGAGGAGAGATGAGAGGAGGATGAGAGAGAAGGGATTGGTGATGAGAGAGATGGCAAGGATGGAGAGGATGAGGGAGAGTAGTTGATCCGGAAGTAGGCGTTGTTTTTGCGGAGGCGGAGGGTGGCATCGGAGAGGGAGGAAGGTTTGGACAAGGCGGAGTGGTCGAGGAGCTCCGGCCAGGGGCGGCGGAGGGCGAGGGCGAGGTGGGGCGGACGGTGTCGGAGAGAGAGGTGAGGAGTGTGCAGAGAGGGGGGGGGGGTTGTGGTGGAGGGAGGTGGTTTCGGTGGGTGGAGCTGCTGCCATTTTTGGTGGAGAATTGGCTGATCTGCCATTTTTGGTGGAGAATGGAGAATTGGCATTTTTGGGAATGGGGGCTAGGTTTTGAGTTTTTATGTAAAAATCGGTTTTGTCAGTCCACCCCGGTTTTTTTTCGGTTTTGGACCGGCCCAGACTGAAAATCGAAATTTTCAATTTCTTGAACCCGAGAACCGGACCGAATAGGTTTAGGTTGAGCCAGCGATTTTTCGGGCAGGATCATTTCTTCTTTCTTTTATTACTTAGGAGCCGTGTGATATGAAAGTCTCATGCACGGTTTGAGGAATCAATAGAAAAGCAAATCCCTTATGATACACCAGATCCGGCTCGGTTATTGATAGAGTGAATAGATCTGCCATTTCTGGAAATCTATCTTTTTGATCCGGGGCATTTTATGCTCAGCCCTATTGTAGAATATGCCTAACTCGATATCGTTCTCTAGGAAATTAATTAAGCTATCACAACGAAATAAAGCAGAACGTTTGTTTGTAAGTAACAAGTTGGTTTTGAGTTATTTTACTTCTAAAACACGAATTAATACTAAAGCAAATAAATGGTTTTGATCAAATGATAGAAGGGAACACGGTAGTGATGATCCGATTTTGCTAACTCAATACTAAGGTAATCGTTCATATTTGTCACACGGTCGATGTACAAAAAAGCAATCAATCTAATTCAACCAAGCTGTTTTTTGAAGATTTCAAACTAGAGAAATCATCAGGTTTGTCAGACCGACGATTCTTAACCAAAGCAATTTAGAATATTTTAAACTAGCGTATTGAATTGAAGGTTTATACGAAAATCTCAGACTAGACGAACCTATATGAACGAATATAAACCCTAGATTCGAATCTGCATAACTATCACATAACTACCGAGTTCTGGAGAGGTTTAGCTACTCATACTCGAAGCAAAGACGAAGGAATTCATAATCTTGTATACGCGAAGCTTAAATATAAATATAATAAGAAGTAAGAGCATAGAATTTGACAGATGAATCAAGCACAATTGTATGGAAGCAATAGAGAATTATCAACTTACTAAGAATTCGATGTCGATGGTTCGTTACAAGCGAAAACCAAGCTCCAAGATAAATCAATGTCAAAAACTAGTTGAGAGCAAAGTATGAAAACTTGACAGTAGATGATAATGAAACTAATTATATCTTGTTCTAACTAATAGAAAGTAGAAAAACTAAGTCTGAGCAATTAGGAGGCAGCAGCGTCTGGTGAAAAAAGACTTCTTGGCGTCGCCGATAAGCACAGCTAGCGTCGCCACCGATTAGCAACTTATCTTGCCGTATGCCAGTTTAATAACTAGCGTCGCCAGCAGTTGCCGCATGATCCTGGCGTACGCCAGGCTCTTCCTGGCGAACGCCAGGTGCTCTAGAAGGTCCGATTTCGCCTTTTGATTCGAACTTTGGTATTTTTGGCCTTCCCACTCCACTTCTAGCATCCGTTCGAGGCATTGGAACTCCATATCCTGTAGATGCACATACAATGCACCATTTTGCCTCCAAATAACACGGTTTGGCAAAATACCTACAAAACACACAAAGAACAAAACAAGTAAAAATACTCTAGGAAAACTAATAAAAACTATACTTAATGATGACAAAAATACGGTAAAAAAAGACCAGATGAGACTCTAAATTATCGTCTCATCAATCATGTAGCAGAAATCGAAAATGATATCTGTTTCTATTGTCAGAAACCTGGTCACTTTAAAAAAGACTACCCAGCTTACAACAAGCTAAAGACAGGTGACAAGAAAGATAGGAGAAATTTCAAGAGAGGTCAGAGAGCTATGCTCCTTTGAAGAAAGGAAGAAGATTCAAATCTCTTTGGATGCTCTTGATCTTGACTCGAGTGCGAGGATGAAGATTGAGATGATTCTAAACTTCCATCCTTTGGGTTGTGTGGCATCACTCATGAACTAGTTGACTTTGGTCAAAAGAAGAAGGAAATGTGTGGGGTTGCTGAGGAGATCTATCCAGATTGATCCAACATCGAGCCATGCCAAATTTCTGATGAGAACACTCTAAAGAAGAATCCAACGTGGCACTTTGACAGTGGATGTGGAAAGCACACGACAGGAGACAAAGCAAATCTGGTTAACTACAGAGCGTGTGATATAGGACCAGATATCAGGTTTGCTGGAGGAGAAGTGAATCCAACCGTAGGATTTGGAGATCTGAAGTTGGGAGCTCTTACAATCACTCGAGTACTACATGTAGAAGGATTGAAATATAATCTTCTCAGCATGAGTCAATTTGCTGACAAGGGGTTCTTAGTGAAGATCAAATCTAAATTCTGTAAATTGATTGACAATGAGTCAAAGCAGGTAGTCTTGATTGCTAGGCGGAAAGGAAGTCCGTATGTTGCTGACTGGGCATCTGCCACAACTGAAGAATGCCTCATGGTGAGTCAATCTGGCTACACTGAAGAAAATTGGCTATGGCACGAAAGGATGAGTCACTTGAATTTCAAAACTCTGAATAAACTAGCCAAGAAAGAATTGGTTGTTGGATTACCTAAGATGGCATACAGAAAAGATGGTGTATGCTCAGCTTGCCAATTAGGGAAACAAGTCAAAACATTTTTCAAGTCTAAAAATAGATATTCCAGTGTGAGGCCACTGCAACTATTACATATGGATCTCTGTGAGTCCTCAGTAACTAGTTATGCAGGATAGAAGTATGGTCTGGTTGTTGTAGATGACTACTCAAGATTTACTTGGGTTATTTTTCTCAAACAGAAATCTGACGCAAGGGTTGAGATACCAAGCCTGCTGAATAAGTTTGAAGACACGAAAAATGACAAGGTATCAGTGATCAGAACAGACCATGGTACTGAGTTTGTAAACCAGTACATAAAAGAGTTTTGTACTTGCAAAGGTATACAACATCAACTATCTTCAGTAAGGACACCACAACAAAATGGTGTTGCCGAAATGAAGAATAGGACCTTAAAAGAGCGACAAGAACAATGCTTGCTGACACTGAAATAAGTGAAATCTATTGGGTTGAAGTTGTAAATACAACATGCTACACTTAAAATAGATGCTTGATCAACAAACACCATGATAAGACTCCTTATGAGTTATTGATTGGTAGACCCCCTAGTATCAAACATTTAAGGGTGTTTGGTTGCAGATGTTTTGTTCTTAACAATGGTAAAGAATATCTAAGAACATTTTAACCAAAGGCAGATGAAGGAGTATTTCTTGGTTATTCAATGAATAGCAAAGCTTACAGAATCTACAACAAGAGGACACATAAGATTGAAGAATCTATCCGTGTAGTATTCTATGAAGGAAACAAGAAAATACCCTTGAATGAAGAACTCTCAGATAAGTTCAAGGAACTTATGATCAAGGACTCTGAACAAGAATCTCCAAAGGGAAATAATTCTGTCATTCACTTAGAGGATGAATCGGCGAAGAAAGCGACCATTGCCAGTAACAATCAGATGACTCTAAGGCATGATGAAGAGTTTCCTATGAGAAATCCAAAAATGGATCGAGTCACTGAGAATCTTCACTATGAAGAGGTCTCGAGGCGGGGAGGTTTGAGAATCTGTCTCGGATATCCCAAGCACATTACATGTGCGGATAACGAATCTTGATCAAGTATCTCATCATGATCATAATAATACAGAAATGAATCAAAATGATAATGATCCTACTAGTTCTAAACCCATTATAAAATGGATAAGAGATCATCCGGCAAAGGATGTGATTGGTCCTTTAGACCAAGGGGTAAGAACTAGGAGAGCAATTGCTGAAAATGCAGATTCTCTCTATGGATGTTTCATCTCAGATATTGAACCAAAGACCATTGAAGAAGCATTAAAAGACCAAGATTGGATCTTAGAAATGCAAGAAGAGTTGGATCAATTTGAGAGAAAGAAAGTCGGGAAACTAGTTCCCTATATTGATAGAATATCTGTCATAGGAACTAAGTGGGTTTTCAGAAACAAGATGAATGAATCTGGTGAAATAACCAGAAATAAAGCAAGGTTGGTTGCCAAGGGATTTACCCCGACTGAAGGACTATATTTTGATGAGTCATATGCTCTTGTTGCAAGATTGGATGCAATCAAACTATTTCTAGCCTTTGCAGCTCATAATGACTTTAAAGTTTACCAAATGAATGTCAAGAGTGCATTTCTAAATGGTGAACTTGCTGGGGAAGTCTATGTTGAGCAACCACCTGGTTTTGAAGTTTCCTCAGAAAGCAAGATGGTCTATAAGCTTTAGAAAGCTCTATATGGACTTAAAGAAGCTCCAAGAGCATGGTATGACACTTTGGCCAAGTACTTGCTGGGAAGTGGATTCAAGAAAGGAGAAGTTGACAAAACTCTCTTTACATTGAACCATGGTGGGAAACTACTCTTAGTACAAGTTTATGTTGATGACATAATCTTTGGATCTAAGGACAAGAAACTTTGTGAAGACTTTGCTGAGCTCATGAAAAGTAAATTTGAGATGAGCATGATAGGAGAATTGAATTACTTCCTAGGGTTGCAAGTCAAGCAACTTAATGATGGAATATTCATTAGTCAAACAAAGTATGCTAAGGATATGCTCAACAAGTTTAATCTAAAGCCTTCTTAAAAGAATACAAAGATACCTATGAGCATAGGAACCAAGATGACCTATACTGAATCTGATAAGAGTGTTGAAGAACACAAGTATAGGAAATTAATTGTGTCTCTACTATACCTTATAGCAAGCAGACCAGATATTCGATATGCAGTTGGTGTATGTGCAACATTTCAGACAAATCCAATGCAATCACAATATAACACTGCTATGAAGATTCTAAGGTATGTTAAAGGTACTGTAGAAGTTGGATTGCGGTATCCAAAAGAGAGTGGATTGAGTTTAGTTGGCTATTCAGATGCTGACTATGCTGGGTCAATGCTTGATAGAAAAAGTACTTCAGGAACATGTCAATTCCTTGGTGCTAGATTGATATCATTGTTCAGCAAGAAGCAAAAATCAATTGCCACTTCAACCACAGAAGCAGAGTATATTGTTCCTGGGTGTTGTGCTTCACAAATCTTGTGGATACAACAACAAATCAGAGACTATGAGATCAATGAAGAGAAAACTCCCATTTTATGTGACAACACAAGTGCTATTGCCATAACTCAGAATCCTAAGTTTCATGCAAGAACAAAGCACATTGATGTTAAACACCACTTCATTAGAGATCATGTTGAAAAACGCAATATTGAGATACTCAAGATTGGTACAGAAGACCAATTTGCAGGTATCTTCACAAACCGTCTGCAAGAAACTAGATTCCTAGCTTTAAGACATAGTCTTGGGTTAATGGAACTACCAAGGTGCTAAATTGGTCCTTTGAGGCAGAACTCGATGAGCGATAAGAAAAATAAGGCTTTCTGAGAAAGAAAGGCACTTAAAGAATGAAGAAGATATCTGAGACAGGAACTCAGATATTAAGTCTAAGTGTAAAAGATGGTTAAAGAGGTATCTGAAACGGGTATTCAGATACATGAGGCCACTAAGTAAGGGGGAACACAAAATGAGAGAAGTTGACCAATAGTACAATATCTCAGAAGTCAACTATCTCTTGTGTTTTGAAAAATTTCCATTCTTGTGATAATTTTCAAACAACCTTTGGGCCTTAATTAATAAGCTCGAAACCTTTGTCACCTAGTTATAGGTTACTGAGAATCGAAAGTGACTCAGATAGCTATTAGCCAAATAGCATTAATTGGGCACAATTACATGTGTTAATTGATATCATTGCTGATAAGTCTATCTCAACCATTGAAAAATGGCGCTTGTAATTCAATGGATCAGATGATTCTCTGGAGCCCACTAGCGCAGTAACCAAGTAACTGGCCCCACTCGCATTTAATGAAAAACCACTTTTTCACCCACGCCTGTGCAGATTGCGAGAAACATAGATACAAAATTCATCTGTATTCTGTGTACTTGTGTTGCTATATAAAGGAAATTTTGGCAAAGACAAACACTTTTTCCTGATCCCACATTTCACCTAGCACAAAAATAGCAAAAACCTTCATCTTTTCTCTGCTAATCTTCTCTGAAAACGTCTGAATTTCTGCTAAGTTTTTCTGCAAAGAATCACTTAACCGAATTCGACCTTAACCCTCTTTTGATCTTACTTCTCTACACATCTATTTGAAGAGATGGCACCGAAAAGAGCTAGATCCCTGAAGTCCGAAGTCTCTACCTCTGGTACTACTGAAAAGCATGCACCGAAATTGTTTATCTTAAACAATCGACTTGCTAGAGATTTTAACCCAGACAATTGGTCTTCAAATCGCCGAATGATTTGGGGAGGTGCTCTAGTCGACGAGTACATGATGGGTTCTGCGGTAAACAAGACCGACATGAAGCAAATTCTTGACATGCTTGAAAAGGCAAAAATCAAAGGAATTTTGCTCGGCTATTCCCAGAGATGTATCCCCTTTGGATGTCTTGGAATTTTACAACAAATCCAAGATTGTTTCAAGATTGGTTAATGGCACTGAAGAAGTGGCCATAAAAACCTCAGTCCAAGGGAAACCAATTTTCCTGGACTGTGTGGCTTTCTGTGGAATCTTTGGACTCCCTAACAAGGGAAATGACTTTGAAATAGACACCACTGATGAAGTCCTAGTTGAAGTAGTCAAGTCACTTCACAGTGATGTATGTAACCTCACTGAACCTGGAGCTTTACCTGATTTTACTCTTACAAAAATCAGAAGAAGATATCTGGTTGAGCACTGGGATATGATGGCTCACATACTCCACAGATGTTTTGCCTGTCTACAAGGAGGAGCTGACCAGATAAGTATGGAGAGCTGGATGATAATGCTCCTTCTCAACACTCACGATGATAATTTGGAAAACCCGTTCAATTGGGATAAATGCGCCTTCATGAATTTGGTTCTGACGGTTCAAAGTTTTGAACCCACAATTGTCGATGATGTTCTTGAACGAATAACACTGTGAGTTTTGGTCTCAAGATTTGCTACTTGCTGGAGAAGCTTGGATTTACCCTCAGAGAGGAAGGTAAAATATCTAACAGCAACCTACTCCGCAAGTTTGAGTATACAAACTTGATCAAGAAAGCTACTGGGACTCAAAAGACCAAGAGAGGTTCCAAGAAAAGAAAGACAGAAGATATATCTGAGGGGTCTGTTGCGACCAAGAAACCCAGATCTTCCAGAAGGAAGACAACTGGGAAGAAAGAGGAAACTCCCATTGTGGAGGTAGACTCTCAGACATCTCTGTCTAGTGCTGATGAGGACACCATGTCAATGCATCCTTAGCACTTAATGATGAAAGTGGTGAGAGACCACTGACACTCTCTGCTGAAGAAGTAGATGAGTTAAATTTTGACCAATCTTGGAAAGGATTAAGGTTCTTTGAGGAAGTCCGACTTCCAAGGTTCTTTGGGTGGTAACTCAACGGGGCCATCTACTTTTGAGGATATGCAGGAGGTCCTGAGGAATAATGAGCTAGTAATAGAGGACACTGCCAATGTCTCAGGATCAGCACAACAACCACAATAGCCCCAGACAGATGAGGATGTTGTGGATATGATCCTTGAGTTTCAAAGATATAATGATATACCAGCAAACTTTATTGCTGAAGAAATTCTTGCAAAAGAGCAGGTTCCCCAACTCTCATCTGAGAGGGATCAATGTCGTGACTCAGGAAGATCAACCAGGGAAGGCAACTGAGACTAATTCTCAGGAAAGGCATGATGTGCCAGAAACTTCAAACAAAGCTGAGGTCACTGAGAAACGAGACGAAGGCATGGAACTCAGACAAGTTCGGATACCAATCAACTGACATTGATCGAGATTCTTGAGTGGTTTAGATCTCTACTTGTTAAAATTTCTATATTTTCGTGTTTTGTTGTTAATGTGATTAATCCTTATTACGGTGATAGAAATTAAGGAAGGAGAGGAAGTGAAAAGCTTCCTACACTAGAGGAAGGAGAAGAAGTTGGAAAGCTTCTCTTACAATCTGAGAAGGAGGATTCTGTACCCTCTATCAATAAGGAATCTGAGCCTGTCACACAGGTAGCTGAAGACACTTATGAATTTTCTCAGACATCTCCCTCCAATGAACTTTCTAACCATTTCTTATGTTTCTTAAATGCTCTAACTAAGAACAAAGATGATGTGGCTGAAAAGTCAAAGACATTAGAGGATATACCAGAAACCTCAAAGGTTTCTGAGGCACACATATCTGAGCCTCCTGTCAGATAGACAACTCAGATACCCTAGTGTGTGAAATCCTACTAAATCTTTCTAAATGTTTTAACACTTTTTATTCTTAGGTACCGAAAGAAATGGAAGTTGCTGAGGATCAGACTCCCAAGTTTCCTCCACCAACCAAGATATCTGAGGTTCCTTCCACCTCACTGGTTAAGCCATCTGAGCATGTTGTTGAGACACAGGTAACTCAGAAACTTGCCACTTTAGTTACTCAAATATCTGAACAAGTTTTTACACTTAATCAAAAATCCATTTTCTTTCATGCTCCTTCTAGAGCCATAAGGGTTCCTGCTACTGATTAGGTTCTCCTACAATTCTTCCAGGATTATACTATGCCCAAACACCTTAGCTGCTTCAGACAATTGTCGAAAATAAGGAGCTCTGACATAGATGAGATCATCAGAATCCTTGATGATTCAACCAGAAGGGCACATGCACTTGATCAGGAGAACCATGTGCACAACATGTTCCCTTATGAACAATATTTCTTTTCCCAGCTAATGGAAAAGAGGTTCAGAAAGGGTGTGGCGCGCAAGCTTATTCAAGCTTTTGAGCAAGCAGATAGCCGGACCAGACTGGAGATGACTCTAAAGCCAGTTCTTCCACAACTCTGCAGATTGCTCCATCTGAGCAAGAAGAAGACATTGGTCATTTGATCACTCTTCCAGAGGTTATTTATCTGGTATCTGAAGATGAAGAAGATGATGAGACTGGTGAGAATGATGATCAAAAACCAAAATATCCATCTCTATCTGCTCACATGAAGGATGATGATGACAGTCCTGCGCCAGGAATAGGAGGGATAGCAAGGACACTTACTGCCTCAGCTGCTGAAAAGCAACCTGAGAGGACTAATGAAAAATCCCCTTCTCCATCCCCTTCAAGATCATCAATCCAATATACCCAACAGCTAGACTCTACTAAAATAGTAGAAGAGCTCTCTAAAGATACTCCACAGAGATTAAGGATGCTGAGTACAGAGTAGCTCAACTCAGAGCTCTGTTGGAAGAAGAGACAAGACTGCATCTTGAGCTGGAAATCAAGATGGCAGACAAAGAAGCCAACCTAAGGAAGGTTGAGGAACTAACTCGCAAGGCAGAAGAGGCCCTTGCTGAGTAAAAGCAAATTCAACTTGCTGCACAAGCATTTCCTAAGGAACTGGATACTGAAGAAACTCAAGAGGAAGAAACTCTAGAGGAAGAAACTGGAAAAGATTTGCCCTCTTCTAGCAAAGCAAAGGTTGCTGACCTAGATAATGAGGATGACTGGAGTAATAGAGAAGAAGAAAAAGACAAGGCAGCTACCCCTCAGAAAGTGAATGACAATAGTCAACCTCAGACTATTGAGAAGAAGACTTTGGGTCCCCTTGTGCTCATCCAGGTTCCTGAAGAAGAAGCTGAGGTCTATGAAAGAAGATCTCAGATAATGCAAGAACAATTCAAGGAGCATGAAGATCAAAACAAGGAGTTGATTGCATCAGTTCCTCCTGCCTACCAGAAACTTACTGAATTGATAGCCAAGAGAACTTCAAGCATAGCTATGGAACATCAGGATCTAGCTTTGCTAAGGAAATCAGATGAACAACTCATGCAATTTGCTGACATTCACTCTGCACTAACCAGGACCACTATAAACCAAGTGGTTTGTTGGTCCAGATAACGGCAAAGTAAAAAGGCCGGGGTGAATAGTCTTTTCAAATTTTTGTCGATAAAACAGTTTCTCAGAAAGTTGGGTAACTTTCTGATACTTATAATCAGAATAGCGGAAGTCTTTCTGATAAGTGCACGTGCTCATCAAGCTAGTAAAGTGTGTAAATTGCTTTGCAAGTAAGTAAAGGAAGAAAGTAAGTGCAGAAAGTAAATAATACAGTAGCTTTATAGTGGTATCTGAAGGTAGCGTAATCCTTCAACTAATCCACTTCGGCCTTTCTCAGACCTAGAATCCACTAAGACAGATAATTGAGTTCACCTTACAAATATCTTCTCTCAATTTATAAATACACTAGGTTCCCAACCAAGTGTCCCCCCTGAGTTCTTCCTCGGCTTTCCCAGCCAAGTACTTCCTCTACTCAGAATTCCCTGAATTATTCCCCGGCTTTCCCAGCCAAGTACTTACTCTACTCAGAACCTTTCTTGGAGTTATTACTTAGTTTTCCAAATTAAGTCTTCCTCTACTCCACGCCTTTTCTGGTGTTGGTTAAGAAGAGTTTGTCAGATTGGTAGATTAATAACTTTCACAGTTATGTAATACTATACGGAACAAAGTCATAACACACTTGGGCGGTGTGGTGATATGTTCTTTCGACCCAGTCTATGTTCTTCGTTCGGAGAATGAATATCTTAGCAAATCATAGCAGTGCTTCAATTGACTCCTTCTGACAGATATAGCTTGTTAAGGATCAGGACACTTAGAACTTTCGTGCTACATAGAATCAAGAGCTTTGTCGCAACTGTAAGCTTTGAGTAAGTAGAGAAGGCTTGTATGCTTGAGTGTAGGAGATGAAATTCAGTCGTTCAAGTGTCTATTTCCAAGCATTCTAAATGGTGATATTTATAGGTGAAAATCAAGCTGTTTGAATTACTATCCGTTAGGCTATTGAGATTCAAACTACAAACAATCCATTGATAGTACTACAGAACTTTTGTCTCTTTGTTCAGAGATAAAGCTTTTGGCCAGCGAGTTCTGCAATGCCATTAAATGCACTGTACTATCTTTTATCCTGTTGTGCCAACGGAACTATGCACGTTGTCTAAGGCTATGCACGTCGCTATCAGAAACTCCAAACCTTTCAGAAACTAAGGAAAACATCGTTTCTTCCAGAAACATTATTTTCACTAAGTTATCTTTTGCATATGGTTTCTGAGGCACAATTCCTTTGTCTTCGGTAATCTTGTGCAGTCTTCATATCTTCAGATAGTTGAGCTCTTTCTGCTGGATGTCTTCTTCTTGGTCTTCTTCAAAGATATAAAATTACATTAAGAGACCTAACATCCTATACAAGATTTACTAGACTAATCATACTAAGTACATTTCCTCTTTTACAATGTTCAAGTGAATCAAGAGTACTAGATACCTTTCTGAACTAAGGTAAGTCATTATGGTGTAGTGATCAAAACTAAACAGATATTTCCTAACAAATTTCCCCCTTTTTGATCAGTCACCTATGACTACTTTTAAAAACCTATTACAACTTGGATGAGGAAACAATCCACCACTTAAATATTTCTTATGATTTATCATTCTTTTATTTAAGTACAGAAAGTAAGACATCAACCAAATCACAAGGTGTGATCTTTGCTGACAAGTTATCTTTTCATTAGAGAGTATCTGAGAGTAGGTTCATCAAATAACAATTACAAAGTAAGTGCAAATAACTTTTATAAGATGATTAAACAGTAAGTACAATCAGCAAAATTAAAATATTACACAGCTTAGTAGGACAACAGGAAGTTTCAAGTTCCAAATGAACATCCTAACTAGCTGGCCTTCAAGTCTTCATTCCTTTAGAAACTCCAAATTACCATATTTCAGGCAATCTTCAGTGTATTCCTTCAGAATGGCCCTCACCCTCATTTCACAATCTCTGGAGGTAGCACATCTTTCTTTATAGGGTTTGTCAGTAAGTCCTATGGTTATTCCCTTGATCCACAGAAACTTCCCCCATTTCCAGTAGTGAAACAACTGTTCCTCAGCGGGCTTGTAATAATCATATATCTCTCTGATATATTCCATGTCTCCTTCAAATTCCTCTTTGGTCATGTAGAATGACTCATCTTCAAGTATGTGCACATCCTCTGGCCTGATGTAAGGGCATTCTTTGGAGAGATCCTGTCTGGCATTCTGTCTGACTTCAACTTCAAAGTTAAGCCAGGCATCACTTTTGATCTTTTGCCTTTCTTTCCCATGCCACCAGTTGTTGGTAAACTGGTTCTGGACTCGCATTTCCATTGGCAAGCAAGTACTTTAGTTCCATTATCAGTAGCCATTCTTCTGAACTTTGATGCAGTTCCAGACAGAGGGCTGATCATTGCTAGTCTTCACGTATTCTATTCTAGCATCCTCAGTCCTTGGAGGAAGGGTTCTTCCGAACTTGATGTCTCTGTCCTTCTTCTTTCTCTGTTTGGAATTCAGGCCCTTTTCTGAGGGGTCAATGGAGGATCCACCTTTCTGGATGTACCTGGTTTCTCCAGAAGGTTTTCTAGCCTGAAGAGGCTTTGAAGCTATACGAGCATAAGAGCTGATTATCTTGTGATGAGTTTCCCTGTGCTCATCATCATCATCATTGTCTTTCTCAAAGGTTTCAGTACCTTTGCAGCTTTCTGGAGAAATTTTTCTTCTCTTTTCAGAGATTTCTCCTTCTTCATCTTCTTCTTCAGAAACTCCCTTTCTTTTGTCACTCGAGCTCTTGGAAGCTGGAGGTGGCAGGGCAGTTGTTTGAGAGGTCTTTGCCTGGGACCTTGTTGTTACTATTTCCAAAGTAAGGGGTTGTTCCTGGTACATCTTTTCCTTACCCTTTCCTTTGGGCTTAGCTTGTTTCTGTACCTTATGGAATACCTTCTCTTCCCCCTTAGACATGCGGGGTGATCAAAGCAGGCGAAACTATCATAAGAGTCAGAGAGAGACTCAAAGTTCCTTTGCATCAGAGAGTAGTTGTTAGTGAGTCTTCTAAGCTCACTTCTGAGGTCTTCATTCTGTTGATAAAGTCATGTCTCTCTGTTTGTTAAAGTATAGATCTCAGCAACCACTGTCTTTATCTTGGTGGAAGTTGTGTCAGCAAGGTTGTATGCTTTCTGAGCAACCCTGCTATCTGAGTCTTGGACTAATCCCAGATCTTTTTGAGAAAGTACTAAGTTGCTGGTTCTTTGAGTAATCACCTCAGCAAACTTAGTGAAGTTTTGTGGCACAGACTCAGTTACTTCCTTGTTTTGAGCCTCTAGTTCCTTCCTTATTCTGAGTAGTTCTTTGAACCTGTTCTCTGTGTCAGCCGTGGGAGTAGAAACTTCTGAAAAGATTGTGGGAGCCAGAATGTGTTTCTTCAGATAGGGAATATCTGAGATTTTAACTTTAGAGGGGGTATTTCCTTCTGGCTCACTCAGAAAATCATCATTTTCATCTTCTTCATCCCCGAATCCAGTGACCATTTCTTGCTTGGATCTCTTTTGCTTTCCAGAAGATGATTGGATTTCATTTTGCTGCTTGAGTGCCTCAGTGTCCTCAGCTTCTATTTCCTCAGCAAATAGTTGGGCATCAAGTCTTATGCGCTTTTGTTCAGCAAGGGCTTCTGCCTCCTTGCGATTCAGGTCATCAATCTTATGCAGATTGGCCTATATGTTAGCAATCTGGTTTTCCAGTGCCAGATGCAACGAATTTGCCTCTTCCACCATCTCTTGTAGATTTGCAAGGGTTTGTGAAGTTTCTAGGATTTTCTGGGCCACAAGATCATCTTGTCTGGCGTCAGAATCCTTTCTCTGGGATGGTGAGGGCTTGGATGATCTCTGAGGAGATGGGGAGGGTGAGTTTTTCCTTTCTGAAGGCTTTTCAGCGACAGAGTTTTTCTTTGATCCAGTGATCCCTCCAGCACCAGATGGTGCATCATCATCCTCATCATTCTTGGAATCATCTTTCTTTTCAGAAGACTTAGGAGACTTGGGCATCTTTATGTCGTTTTCATCCGTCTCCTCATCAGAGTCTAAATTGATGATATCATCAATTCTAATTGTCTTGCTGTCCACCGCCTCTTGCTCAGCAGGAGCAGATGCAAACGTTGGTGCGAGGTTGGGATCAGTAGCAATCTTAAACCTTGTTGCTCGACTCTGTGACTTAAATTTTCTGATCAACTTGCATTCAACAGGTTCAACAAATCTTTTATACACTAAGGTAGCGAATTCTTCAATTTCTGTGGGAAAGAGATTGTTGACATATTCTTCGATCTGTTCGGCCCATACCCTCTTGATTGGATCGCTCAAAAATTTAACGAGGGACATAATATTTGTCCTTCTGAGTCTTTGCCATCTTCTGTATCCAAGGATCATCTGAGGGAGGGCAGTTTTCAAGAACAGATCCAAGAGACCCTCATCAGAAAGAGTTGCCAGCTGAAAGCTTTCGGTAGTGGTCTCTTGTTGAGCCTGGAAGACAAAGAGGTTTTGATTAAGAATCAAACTCCTTAAAAATTCTGAGTTAAATGGATTCAGAAATTTTGAGTTACCTGTGTCGCAACAACAGGCTCGTTTTTATGAATCATCAAGGCATCAGCATCCTCAGATTCTTTAACTTTAGAAGGAGCCTTGGTGGCCTCCTTTTCTTCTTTGTCTTTCTGAGCCTGAGAATTAGAAAAGATATTTAACTTAGAAAGTTTTTTAAAGAAAGATGCTTCGTAAGGTACTGAGAATGAGTGTTAAGTACCTCTGCAAAAAGAGGCTCAGACACTTGCTTCTCAGAGACTATGGGACTCTTTGGCATCTTTTCTAATGATGGCTTTGAACCCTCATCAACTTTCTCTGCTTGAGGGGACTTTGATGTCTCAGCCTCAGCAACTTCTACTTCTTCATGAGCCTGAAGGTAGAGTTTGTTAAATACTTTTGAAGAGATGTTTTTCAGTGAATTGAACATGTTTTTCAGTGAATTGAACAAGCATAGATTATGAGTACTATGTTAAACACCAGATTCTGAAACGTGGCTCTCAGAAAATCAATGTACATGTGCGACAGGCTCGATTTCCATGGGCTCTGAGGTTAAAGGAACCTCTTTTTCAGTTTCTGAGGCAAGTGTTTCAGCCTCCTCTAGGATTCTTGTTTCTTGAATGGCATGTAATGAAGATAAGTGTCATTAGGTTACAAGAAGACATACACAGAAAATTTCTCACATGTAGAGAATTAAACCATTCATATACCCGAGCAATGTCAGTTGGTGGTTTACGGAACATGTGGTGATGCGTGAGTTGGTCGAGTTGTTCCATGACTATATCTTCAAAGGATGTTTCAGGCACTTCGAGCCTTTCCACTGAGTGAACTATCCCTTGATTTTCTTGGAATACTTCTTCTACTACAGTGTTCTGTTCCACAACGTCATCTTTCTGACGCATCTCTATTGCTCTTACTACAGTTTATTCTTCCAGAAACGTAGAGTTTTATGGTCGTTGTGGTTGTTGTATTTGTGGAGATCTGGATCTTGATGGGGACGCATCATCAGGGTTATTAAGTTGTATATCCCCAACAACCTTTGCTATAGTAGCATCAACATCCATTAAAGGACTTCAGAAATATCTTTCAGAGAGATTGGTCCTTGTATAGTATTTTCTCCGCATCTGGTTGCTATTTCATCAACCGTTGATTCAGGAGTATCTCCAGAAATCACATCCTCTTCCGAGGAGGAGCCCATGTGTAGGTCTGCTAGTTTCGTAGCATGGGCCTCCTTGGTTTCATCTACCCTCTTGTGAGCAAGAGCGGTATCTCCATCAACAGGAGATGTGGTCTGTGTAGGGACTGAGGTTTCTTCAGCAACAGGTGCAGCGACATGTTCAGAGAGAACTGTTTGTTCACTGCTCTCTGAGGTGTTAGTCTTCTTTCTGCCTCCAGTTCTACGTCTCTTCGAGGGCACTAATGGTGCTTCAGAGACTCCTTCTGATGCCCTTTTCTTTTGTCTGTTATCGAAATTAAGTCTACACACGAAATCACCGTATGCAACTTGCACTTTCTCTCTAAGCACTACACCAAAGTGCTCCAGAATGTAACAGATCTTCAGACCGAAAGAAATGGTCATCAGAGGTTCAGCATGACCACGGATGATTATGGCTTCAAAGGACTTGATGTTCTCAGTGAACTTCTTCCAGATATACCTCCCCCAGTTGAAGGGAGTTATCCTTTCGCTCAAGGTGTATATATGGGCAAGAGTACCCCATATCTCCAGAGACGCCTTGTCAGCCCCTCCTTTGCTGCACTCAAAACATCTGTGCAAGATCAGATCAAGCCAGTTCCAGGGTTCAGTGACATGTTGTATGCTCATGTTCACTATGTCGAATGTTTCAGGAACATCCACGTTGTCCTCATTTTCTGGAGCCATGTTATTTAAATAGAAGTCGTCCATGGCCTCCTTGGACACGTCTATCTGATGTTCACCACCAGAGGTTGGAAGTCCAAACAATTGACAGAAGGTTTTGATGAGTCGGTTTTACATCATCTCATCTGGTCTTTTTTACCGTCCTTTTGTTATCCTTAAGTTTAGTTTTAGTAGTTTTCTTAGAGTCGTTTTACTTATTTTGTTCTTTGTGTATTTTGTAGGTATTTGGTTGAACTGTGCTAATTGAAGGCAAAAATGGTGTATTTTACATGCATCTGGAAGATATGGAAGTCCCAATGCCTCGTATGGATGCTAGAAGTGGAGCGGAGAAGCCAAAATACCAAGAATCGAGGTTAAAAGGAGCAAAATCGAGTAAAAAGGACAAGAGAAAAATCGTAAATTGCTGGAAGAAGTGGCGAATGCCAACTTGGAGATGGCGCCCACCAAAATGAGCCAGAACGCTCTGGCGGGCGCCAAGTCGGGGTTGGCGGGCACCATGGATTGAATCCTAGCACCCGCCAAGATATCTTTGCCGTCCGCCAAGATATCAACCATGGCGGACGCCAAGTCTATCTTGGCGGACGCCATCACCTACTAGAAGAGATGAATTTTGCCGTGTTATTTCCTCATTCGCTTCAGACTTCATTATCTTTCTTTTTATTAGTAAAACATCGACCATTACTTTTCGAGAATCATGCTATTGTCAAGAACACACTTTTGCTCTAGAGCTAGACCTAGTTTCAAAGGCAATTACCCGATATGAGGTAATTGAACCGTTTTCCCTTGTAATCCGACGATTGACGTTGATTGGGAGATTATCTACACAACTTTAGCATCGATTCATTCTCGTTCTTCAATTTCTACCTAGGGTTTGTGACAACGAAGGGTAAAATTGTATCAATCCTCTCGAGTCTTTGTTTTGTGCTTGAGATTATGTTTATTTCTAGTATGATTATGCTTTCGCTTGTCATGAGTAGCTAAACACCCCTATTATGGGGTGGTGACTGATTCAATGCATGCTAGCTAGGGTTTATGTGATTCGAAGTGCATCAGGATTCGACTACTTGTGCCTTTTAGATTAATTACTATTCCTGCTATCACGTTTGATGATCTTCTAGACAAAATCACTGTTAGATTAGGCATTTAAGCCTTGCCAACCAAAATGTCTTTCGTCTGGCATATCTAACAGTTAGTTGCAAACCGTGATAGTAGGTTAGTCGAATTGATTATAGCCTAGTGAAACTGACACCTTCACTAGTGCTATTCATTTTTGAACTCAAGACTGTGACAACTTGCATAGTCAATCCTGTGAATCACATGTATCCTGCTAGCTAGCTTGTTGGCGTTACCACTCCATAATTTCCCTCATTCATATTTCAATCTCGTTAGTGTTAAATCGGTTTCTAGTAGTTGCAAGTAGTTGTTTACTTTAGTTTATCATCTTGCTGCCGAAGCAAACAAACCTTTACTGCTTTTCATATTGTTACTTTTATTTGTAAACTGAAGCTTAGCCTAGTTAAGTCCCTAGAGACCGACCTCGGGTTTAATTTCACTACACTACAGGTTTTCGTAGTGTCGAGAGTTAGCTCTTGGCTAAGTAAACAAAATATTAAAACTTTGATATTGACACATCAAGTTTTTGGGGCCGCTACCGGGGACTTAACTCCTTTGTTAAGTTTACGAATTTTAGTTACAGTATTCTAGTTGCGATTGAATGCGTTTGAGAACGCGAAGATATACAAGGAGAAAACCAAGAAGTACCATGACCACAACATTGTCCGGAAGGAACTGATACCTGGTAAGAAAGCTTTGTTATTCAATTCACGTTTGAAATTCTTTCCAGGTAAACTTCGAACCCGCTGGGATGGACCCTTCAAGATAGTCTCGGTGGCTCCTCATGGAGCCGTTGAACTCCAAGACTTGGGAACTGGAGATAAATTCAAGGTTAACGGGCAGCGAGTCAAGCCATATGTGGAAGCTATTGACTCTGCTGGAGAGATTGAGAACTTCTACTTGAATCTGGATGAAGGGGATCCGGTCGTATTTGGAACAAATCTTCTTGTCGTTAAGTGGCCAGGTAAGTTAGCATAGTTCTTGTCTTTTCATTTAGTGTATTTTATTATTTTTAGTCGAGTCTAGTTTAGCTAGAAGGTTAAGAGTGGGCAAAAAATTGAAAAAATTTAAGTACGGGACGCCAGACCGACTGGCGCCCGCCAACTTCTAAGTTGGCGGATGCCATGTCGGTCCAGTGACCATTGGCGGACGACAAGTATACTTGACGGACGCCTTGATAGCTTTGAACAAGTTAGCATCCATGCCACGGTGGTGGCGTCCATGACTTCAAGTTGGCGGACACGAAGAAGAATCTTGGCGCCCGCGAGATTGACTTAGCGAATGCCAAGTTGGTCTGGCGCCAACTTCTTCCTTGGCCCCTTTCTAGCCGTTTTTTTGTGTTCTTTTCGCCTGCTAGCTCGGTTCTTTATTTTCTATCGTTCTTCTTGAGTATCAGGTTATCTCCTCAACCTTCTACGCATCTTGGAAACCCTCAATCAGGGAAGCCTCTGTTTTATCAACTCTCTTCCTTTTCTCTTTTCACTCGGTTGCTCGAGGGCGAGCAAGAGTTCAGGTTTTGGGAGGGGTGTTTCGAGTTTTGATCTGATTTAGGCTTCTTACTTGCATGTTTTCGGATGCGTTTCTTTCATATATTTCTTATTCGAGTCAGTCAGTCTGTTGAGTCTTAGTCTGTCTCCCAAGTCGAGCGTGTATTGCATGTACTAAACCTGTTAAATGCTTTTGCTTTGACTGATCCTTGACTATTAGCAGTTTGCATGTTTAAGTTTGCTAAGTTCGTTTATGTTGTAAATAGAAATGTTGTTACGGACATGTGTCCAATCCGTTAAGGGCACCATAGAGCGTGTCCTAAAGCGCATCACGGCTTAATTAGCCAATTCAGTACTGGTCCGACCTCACATGGTCCGCCCAAAGTGAATCGACCCGATGCTAAAATCACTACAACCTTACGCTAGTCCGAGCTATTTGGGAGAAGGACTTACAAACTGCCACGCCGATATAGAGATGTAAGCGGACCGGACGAGTAAATCTCGGGCGCCACCATCACGATAAGCCCAAGCGTATATATGAACCCTTTGAGATACTTGGTGAGACTCTGGCTCGGACATCGAAGTCACCTGAGGCGGATCAACCAAGCGAGCAGTGCATCAGGGGACTAACACGGACCCAGCGTGCGAGCAGTACTCTCGGAGGAAAGGACCAAACTACCCTCCCGGCCCATTAATTAGTATTGGATTACTATTCACTAATGGGCCATGGGCCAAAGGTAGCATTGGTGTCCAAATCTGAGGCATACACTTGGCATCATCTTATGAGCTACTTCATAAGTATATGATAACTATAAATATAGCACAAGGTCCAAGACCTTAAGGCAAGTGATAATTCCATAGTAACAAGTATCTCTTGATATCTTAACCTTTCCCGCTACTATTGTATTGAGAGCTTTCATCTCTCCTTTGAGTAAAGCCTCCTTCCGGATTGACTTAGGCAATCCGGGTAAATCTAACCCCACTTAGTCCTTTCATGTACTCTTGCTCGGACAAGCCTTCTCTCGGACTTCAAGTTGGAGGTGGATCTTAGATTAGGTTAGTTATAGTAGTAGTGTTGGTGTTTGAGGTTTTATCCCTCAACATTTTGGCGCCGTCTGTGGGAAACTTTACAAAAAGATCTGTGTTTGTGTTGTGCTGATGGCTAGAAGCAGGCGAATAGCTCGGACTAAGCGGCTGCGTGGGAACACCACCACCACGCCCGAGGGCGTCCGCCACCGGGGACGAAGGGCGATGTGGCTGGAAGGAGCTGGAAGGAGATATCCGGCGGCAGGCGGACCGACCCATCCTCGGATGAGAGAGGCGCCCGCTTAGAGGAGGCCAGCGTCCTGTGAATATGGTGCCTACGGACCATGGAGAAGGGTATACGAGCTTCTCCGGTGAAGCTCGAGGCCTACCAATTCAGCGATTTGATGCCGATGGTGGCGTTGTCGCCTGGCGACCTTGGACTAACGAAACTTCGATTTGATAGGTTGCTCACGATTATCCAAGGATGCCTAAGGTCTAACAATGCCCATCCTCGGCAAGCCACTCCGCCTGGTTACTCCGGTTCAAGCGGAGCCCGCCTTGTCAAGAAACAGACAGCGTCCGATCCAATAGAGGTTGGGAGATCAGCCGCACCATGAGGATTTGCGAAATCTTCTAGACCGACGGGCCTCTGCTTCACAAGTTCGGGGTGAAGGAAGCCCGAATGGGAGGAAGAGCACCGAAGGAGAATGCATGACGGGGAGGTCGCGACAAGCTCCCATGAGGGCCAGAGATCATGTAGCGAGACCATTCCGGTTGTCCGGCTAGGCGAACTCCCCGGATGTCGATCCATCCAGACGGAGAGGTCATGGCGGGCCGAAATCTCATGACAAAAAAGCTTTAGAAGGCGTAGATTTACGTCACTGTAAACACTTGGCGAAGTCATCGAAAGGGAGCAGGAAGATCTTGAACTTTCCTAGATCGCTTCAATCTGGAAGTATTCGAGTTGAGCCCCATAGTATTAAAAGCGGGTCCGTCACATGCGCTAATACTTACAACTCAGCTGGAGGAAGCTCTCTAGTCGAAGTGAGGGCGAAAAGCACTTGGATGACATCTGTGAGGAGGTGATGTCACGGAGAAGAATACGAAGGAGCGTACGATCCGGCGGGATCGAAGAAGGAAAGGAACCGCAAGACAAGAGCTACGCCGAAGTTTGACCGAACAAAGATCCGAGACAAAGGCATTTCTGGGAGAGAGTCCACCCGGAGATTCGCATACTACAGCGCCTCAATAAGCGAGATCCGACATCTTGGCCACTATTGTGGAGAAAAAGTTGGACATCAATGGCCAAAGCCATCCCATAATCGAGAAAGCAATGCGATGGGATCATAAATTTCACAAGAGCAAAGGCCATGAGACTGACGACTGTATCCAGTTAAAAATAGAGGTCGAACACCTGGTGAGAGAAGGCAAGTTGAAGGAGCACATATATGCGGACGAGCCTTCCAGGCACGAAAGAACGGAGCGGAGGAGGGAGGATAACACTGCAGACCCACCACCTCGCCCACTATCTTTGCCACCTCCACCAGTAGGCTATCCGCCACGCATGAAAGTACATCCATACAGGTACGGTGATGAGACGGAAATGGAGAACCCTCCATACTGCGAGTGATCAACATTATCGTGGCGGACCCTCTGGAGGTGATAGCGAGGAATCTGAAGGCGGACCGCCAAAACCTTGAACAATGATAGGCGTCACGGTGCCCCATGATTCGAGGAACAAATGCAATATCTTTTGGCGATGGCGAAATTCCCCCTCCTGGCGGGAGGTGAGGAGATTAACGACGGACGTTCCTCTTGTAGTTTCATTGACCATCGTGACTTATCGAGTGAACAAAATTCTGGTGGATACCGGGAGTTCTTCGAATATCATCTCTAACAGGACACTAGATCAGATGGAGTTGGCAAGAATCCGCTACGACAGAGTTCACACCTCCATACTAGGGTTTGGAGGAGGAACCGTTCGACCACTGGGAAGTGTTACGTTGCATGTTTCACTCGGAACCTTCGGCGGCGAGTAACCAATGATCCGATTTGTCGTGGTTGATCGGACCTTCGACTATAACGCCATCTTTGGGCGCCTAGGACTCAACCAATTCCGGGCTATTTCATCCACTTTACACAACATAATGAAATTTCCAACTCCCTTGAATGGAGAAGAGGTAGGAAACATCCGAAGCTTGGGAGTGTTACATTATGTCCACCTTGAAGGGCATCGCTTGCGTTTTCGCGATTCTGGTGACCTCCGATCCGAGTTGTTCTCCCAAGCAGGAGAATCATGAGATAGGGTAGGAAGCGGAAGGAGAAGTTCCTAGAGTGCGGATCGAGCCTCACAAAACTCTCAAGGAAATTGAGATTGTTGTTGGAAGCCCGGATAAGAAGACTAGAATCGGAACAGAGATGAGCACAGAAGTGGAGATGAAACTTATTGCTTGTCTCCGAGACAACAGGGATGTATTTTCTTGGAGTACTGATGATTTGAAGGGAATAGATCCGAGAATCACTGTTCACCGTCTGAACATGGATCCCTCGATCAAATATATCCGACAGAAGAGGAAAGACTTTGGCCCGGTCAAGGATGCAATTATATCTGCGGAAGTTGACCGGGTCTTGAAAGACGGGCACATTGAAGAAGTTAGATACTCGAATTTGGAGTGCGTAATGTGGTACTTTCGAGAAGGCCCGAGAAAGTGGAGGATGTGCAATGACTTCATAAGGCTCGACAAGTTTTGCCCAAGGATCCTTATCCCTACCTCGCATAGACGGTTGATAGATTCTACGCGGGATGTGCGCTCCTAAGCTTCATGGGCGCATATCGGGCTTCTATCAAATCCGGATGGCGAAGGGCGACATCGAAAATAGCCTTCTTGGCGGCGAGGAGTATCTTTGTTTCAAGGTGATGCCATTCGGGTTGAAAAACGGGAGCTACATACCGGTATTTGGTGAATAAAATGTTCAAGGAGGAGCTAGGCAAGACTATGGAAGTCTCGTAGATGATATGCTTGTTAAGAGTAAGGCGAAGAAGAACATATTGAGCATCTCAACAATTGCTTTTCCATTCTTGAAGTATGGAATGAAGTTGAACCCCGAAAGTGTGCGTTAAAGGGTGAAAGGAAGAAAGTTCTGGATACATGGTCACGGAAAGAGGATAAGTGCAAACCACGAGAAGATCAAGGCAATCCTAGATTTGCCCCATCCGAAGAACCTCAGCGAGGTCCTAGGAAAGCCGACCAATCGGGGCGACTCTCTAAGTGGGCGTCGAGCTAAGCGAATCGACATTTGCTACCGAGCTCGTCGGCGAAAAGGCTCAAGTCCTCGCCGACTTCTTAGCGGATTATCCAGAGAAGGATTCAGAGAAAGTCCCTGACAAGCAGGTGCTCGGGTGCTTAATCACCAAGCATATTGTCCGAAAGCCAGTTCCGCCAAGTTCAACCCGGAAAAACTCGAGGAAGCCCAGTTCATCAATCGGCCCTTTCCTTTGTCAGATAGAAACTGGTCAACCAAATGTTTCTACTTGGTGATGTTCCCGAAACTCCGGTCTGACAACATCGAGCGGAAATCACGGGAGGATGAACGAAGCGGAACCTCGGCTCGCGGGAGATCTCCAAACCCAAAAACATCCTTCGATATCTGGACATTGGAAGTGGATGGTTCTTCCTTTGGAAGAGTGGGAGGAATTGGAATCTACCTTGAGCCGGATGGCGCGGAACTCGACTATCACGATTTCCTTGGGTTCAAAGTTACCAATAATGAGGCTAAGTATGAGGCACTTTTAGTGAAGAAATGCGTCTGTGTCACTCCAAGCCGGAAGGTCAAAGCTTACGGACTCCATTTCGTCGAGGCCCGATTTTGAAATTTTTCCACAAAGGTCCTTGATGATCAAGTATCTTGAGCTACTCAAGAATGAGGCCGACCACTTGAGGAATTCACCTTGGAAAAGTTTGATAGAGCTTGGAGCAGAAAGAGTGATGCCTTGGCAAAATCTTGCATCTGCTATAGCGGCTCTGACACAAGGAGAGTAATCCTACTCACCATTCTTGACTCATCCGTCGTGAGTACCAGTTCGGTCATGATGCTTGACGGAAGAAAGCGGATGGTGACATTTTTAACTATCTCAAGGGCGGATCTTTGCGGTCGATCCGAAAGAATCAAGGAGTGTGCAATGCGAACAAGCGGATACTTTATAATGGGTGACGATTTATACAAGAGATCTTTTTAGGACTCACTTTGAAATGTTTGAACCACAGAAGCCACAAACCGTCTTTGGAAGAGATACCTGTTGTGGGAGTCATTAGGGAGGACTCTCGCCCGAAAATCATCGACAAAGCTACTCTTGGCTACCATCGGTAAAGATTCCGCCGACCACGCCCGGAGATGTCGGGATTGCCAATATTATGCAAACATCCCACATCGCCGACGAACCTATGATTAATCAACAATAAGCGTGTCCGTTCGACCCGGTGGGGTATCGATATTGTCGGACCATTTAGGGTACCCAATGAAAAAATTTCTCATTAAGCGGTAGAATATTTTACCAAGTGGGTAGAAGCGGAGGTATGGCGACTATCACGGAAAGTCGAGTCACGGACCTTCATTTGGAAGAACATCATTTGCCGCTTGACTACCAAAGTTCTAGTCTCGGATAACGGCGCTCGGTTCTCGAGGCGTGAAGCTCGAGGAATGGCTTGCCTCCTTCAAAATCGAACAACGTTTCACATCGTCGGATACCCACAAGCCGATGGTGGTGAATCCACAAACAAGACAATAGTCAAAATCCTCGAAGCGGTTAAGAACTTCGCAAGAAAATTTGGTAGACGACACGGAAGGCGTGCTATGGGCTTGTCGCACCTTTGCACGGACTACGACCAAAGAAACTCCATTCTCCTTGGTATATGGTTGAGGCGGTCATACCATCCGAGATTGCCGTAGAGACTTTGAGAATCAGAGTTGAAGACAAAGCAAACGAAGCTTGGATATTCGACACGGACATGCTTGAACAAAAAGGTCGAGAACTTTGAATATCCTTAGGTATCGAACAGCTGCCCGAACCTACAAGGAGCGTTAAATGCGGCTAACTTGCAAGTCGGGGACACAGTGCTTGACGAGCGACATTTTGAACAATATTGGAAAACTCGAGCCAGTGGGAAGGACCTACAAGATTGTCGGGGCAAAAGTAAATGGGAGTTATGAATTAGAAGATGAAGCGGACATCTCCTCAAAGTCCGTGGAATGCTAGAAACCTTGAAGTTCTATGCATAGAGATAAGCATGCGGATCTCCATCATGTCGATTGGTCATCTTTTCAACTACTTATTACGGAACTCCATGATTACATTTTTCGATCCTTTTGTCATTGGCCTTAGAGCCCACAAGTTGTAATTGAATTTCCGGCAAATCTATACAACCTCTATCTTTCGATTTGTGATCTTTCGATCCATGCATATATGATTTAACGTTCGATTAACGACAAGGAAAGCAAGAGATTTTGTTCATACGAAGACGAGTCATACATAATTTTGTCTGTACAATATGCAATCTCGGATCGATATCCGGATTCACGGACGCAACATGAAAAGCGACGTCTACGAAGATACGTCATCTCCCAGCAAAGATCGTTCCCCGTAGGAAAAAGCTTCTTCCATGACGAGCGGCAAGTCTGGTTTCCGCGGAGGCCAGGAACTCGATCTACCTACACACAGGAAAATGTTTAAACATGATGGAATTCCTCATGGTACCACCAAAACGTGGCATTGCAAATCCTGTGCCCGGGGAAAACATAGTACGGACAGGTAGGGATTTCCGCCTCACCGGCTTTAAAGACTCAAACTCTCTTGAAATTCGGAGACCGTTTCCAATATAAGAGAGATTTGAGCTATTAAAGTGGGGATGGAAGAAAGCAGAGGAGACGGACAGATATACATTTAAACCGAGATCTATGCTTTTCGGTGACTGATCTTCAACAATCTTCCCCTCTAGACCCACGCCACTCTCACGCTCAAGACGAACGCCGACTCGAGAGTGGATGGGAGTCTCGAGGGGGAAACTATTCAAGAGATCGTCTTCTTGCTATTGAGTAGATTTGGAAATTGGAAGTTGGACTTGCGTGACCAAGGCGAGAGGATCCGATATTTATAGAAGTGACGAACCAATAGGCGTCCGACACGTCAGAACTTCGACGTTGACAATGGGCTTAAACTATTCATTTGGGTTGAACAGTGTTGGGCCAGACAGGTTTATCCAATCAAGCCTAAACAAGCCCATCAACCACGTCCGAGTTTCTTAGTCATTTTACAAAAATATGCGCGTCAATATAATCCGACGAAGCGTGCACAAGAAAAAGATGGCGATCTCATCCGAGGAAAAATAGTTCGAATTTTATAAACAAAATTATCCGAACATTTACATAACAAAGGTACAATATGAAAAGGTCTACGGATAAGTACATGCATCCACGGGGCATGCCCCGCCTTGTTCCTTCACCAGACTCCGGAAGTCGAGCCTTGGGACTCCGAGCCTCCACCTCGGCCCTGACGAGCTTGCTGCTGCATACGGATCAGCTTCAGCGTCCGCTCCCTCTCTTCCTCGGCTCTCCTCCTAGCTATTCCCGGACATAGAGGTCGATCGCCTTCAAAATCAAGGATGATCGGGTCATCCGCGGTCCCCGTACCCGGGTAAATCGGTGGATGCATGTGCCCACAAGCACAATTTACCCAGTGCTGATATTCCTCGTCATCAGATTCCGACATCCTGGAGAACTCCGGCTTTTGTGGATGGCTGGAATCAATAAAACAAAACACAAAGCGAAGAAGTGCAGCGGTGAAAGGGAAGAACTACCACACCTTTATTTATAGTTGCGACGGGTCCTCAAGATCTCGCCACATGTTGATAATCCGACGACGGGGGAGATGAAAAGACGTAGTCATAATGACTATTTCACTGTTTCACCTTCCTCCTTCTAGAAGAATTAGACATCCCAAGTGAAACGGTCAAGTATCGGAAAGATGATGGTCGATTTCTACATCGGATGCCATCTACGGATCCGTGCTCTTAAGAGATGGGCAATTTATAATAACTTCGACTTATGAACAGCGGATAAAGAGGAGCGAAGAGAGCAAGTAATAGTTGGAAACATAGGAGGTTCGACTCCTCGGATTAAATCGTAACATTGCTATAGTATGTAATGACATTCGAGTTATCAAAAGATGCAAATCAACGAAAGATTACAAATCTGAGAATTTCAGCAGGGCATACCGGACTTCTCGCGAGGCCCATCTTGGCTCGGACCGCTTCACCTTGAGGCGGTCGGCGGGGTGTGTTGGAGGTGGCTTATGACGAGGATTCAACAATATTGAACAAGTTGAAATCCAGCGGAAGGCCAGCGACCGGCAAGCGAGGAGAACCACTTCTTGAAAGCCGGTAATTGTCGAAGGTACAAAGCATACCTTTGAGAGCATCCGGGACCCATCTCGGGAGGAAGGGCCCGCCATTTCGGATCTCGATCTAACCTTCCTCGATGTGAGTTACGCAAACTCACACGGCCATGTTCATCCGAGACAACATCTACGAGGACTTCCACCATTAGAATCCGCGAAGGATTAACCCTTCCGCCTTCGATTAAAGTCCGGTGGAAATCGTCCTTGAACTGATTGCCGATAGCGGACACGAACCCATCGAGCGGGAGGCATCGGATTTGTCATCGTCGAGAACTTGAAGGAGTCGGACTCCATGAAGTCACGACCGGCTGAAGGCGGGCATATTGGAGGCCTTGACGAAAATCCTTGGAATCTAGAAAAGCCTTCATCGACTTGTCGACAAAGTTCTCTGCCGATCGAGGTCCGCCTTAATCTCTTCCGGCTAGTCTTGACTTATGGAACTTCACGTGCTCTTTCGGCGCATCTCAATTGCTTCACCTTCTCCGCCTCATCCGCGGAAGTAGCCTGACACTTGTGGAGGTCCTCCTCAATGGTAGCGCGTTCGTGACCTTCCATTACATGGCCACAGCAAGCAGTACAAGAAGTCCGTAAGAATATAAGTTGCATACATACTAAGAACAAACCGAAGAGCATCCGAAGATTACTTACCCGTTGGTATAGCCCATCCAACCCTCCGACCGCTCAACCTCGAAGTCCATAGGCGCTTCGTACTCCTTGTCAAAACAACTTGGTAGTCCAGAGGAAGGACGGACAATTCTTTCTCTTTCTTTGCGGGAGGAGCCTCGAAGTTGCTCCTCTCTTGCGTCCGAGGTAATGGCATCTGCATCAACACCTCCGTTGTGGTGCGGCGATGGAAGCACTTTAGGACTTGAGCGGTGGCGCTCGGTGGTGAGGATTTTGCCCTTCGGGCACCACCAAGGCTGAGAATCCTCTCCGGCCTTGTTCGCCTTTCTTCCTCCAGCAAAAGCTGCGGCATTCTTGGATCGACATGGGAAGACCAGCGGAAGTGTTGATGATTTTGGTCCTCGACCGGTGGCGACCTCGGGGCTTCTTTGCTCTCTGCAACTTTTTCTTTTCGCGAGTGTCGACATGATGTAGTCGAACCAATGAGCACAATAAACCAAAGGCGTTAGATCTGAGCGGGTTAAGAAGAATTATCGATTGCGAAATCGTAATCAAAATAGAGTATATCGAAGAAGAAAGAACGCTAAGTTTCAAGTCAGCGAATCCTTACTAAAGTCATCTTCCTCCTACATCCCACTGCGCTTTGTTAGTCCTTACGGGTAGGAAGTGGTGACAGTTAATCCGTGAAGCGGATAAGTAGGTAGTCATGCTTTTGTGGATTACGCCATACCAGACCCACGTTCTTCGGAAGGGGATGCCAATCCGGGATACTCTCCCTTAGGAATTTTGTTGGCAGTCCCCACTGTTCTCGCTGCCTCTCGGACTCCCCTGGTTTCAGAGCCATCCGTACAAAAATGAACTTATCCCACCACTTCGATCCCAGCGACGAAATGGAGTCCGAGATAAAATTGTAGGGTTTCCTATTCATGAAAGTATAGAATAGTGGATTCCCGGATGAGCAGGCGTGGAAGAGCGCCTAAAGTTCTCAAAATTTCTGGCTGTCCTTTCTTCTTACAAAAACTACAAAGCAAATAAGGTTACCCGGGGACTTGGGGATAACGACTCGGACCTATACCAATATGGTTTGAATGTTTTTCGATTACGTGGCAATGGGGATCTTCCATCCGCAGGAGAAGGCCACCTCATGCACGCACATATATCCAGCGGGAGGGTTATAGAATGCATGCCCGGGCTCGGGAACCATGATTTCTATTGAGTCAGGGATCTCCCACTTTCGCCTCCACTCGGGGATGTCCTCCGCCCTAACCCTGGATGGACACGTAGAAAGAAGTCCGTGTTTAGTTCTCCGAATTATCGCTATTGTAACGGCGGCCAGGCGAGAACTTGATTGAGCGACTTCGCACCACGACCTTCAATTAATGGAAGCTGGGTGAGCAGGCGCGATGGGGTGTAGTGCAATCCGTCGACTGGATCGTGTAGGGGGACGAGCGACAGGAGATCCTTCTCCTTCTTCCTCCTCGTCCTCATATTCCTCTTCCTCACCATCTTCTTCCTCCTCGATGACACCTTCGGGTCTCCCGGATGTGCTTGGCTAGGACGGACCTGTCTCTACCAGAACACGGTCCTCCACTCCAGCCTCGAACATCTCCACGTCATCAGCCTCATGCCCGCTGTCGCCTGCCCGTTCAAGTTGAAGCTCATTCGGATCTATAGGCCCTCCCACACTTCTGATCGAGATTGGATAACGTTCGCCTCATTAACACCTTCTTGACCAGCCCGTCCGGATTCTTATTTCATGGGTTCCGTGCCTAGCGTCGGAATCTCTGGAAGAAAAGACATCCACGAGATAGTCTTCTACGGACACGTTCACGTCCACGGATTCACCGCCCGAATCTACTCCATCCTGGTAATCCCGCACCTCGTGAACGTTTTGACTATCGCCCCCGGACATCCTAGGGTAGAAGGAAACGGATCAGAAACGATGATTGTTATTGTCCGAGAGTTCATTTATATGTCTTATTAAGTCCAGAGGTCCGGGAAAAAGTTCAAACCCTAAGATTTTCTATACATAGAAGGACAGGGACCCCAAGACCACAGCACGAAGGTATGCCAGCACCACGATCGCCTTATGGCACAATAATAAAGAAACAATTCTGGCGAACACCACGACCAATACCGATTTACAAGTAAGCATGCATTGTCGAGGCAGGTTGTGTCGGACGGGACTTACCAAATAAAATCTGAAGACATCAATGAGGAAAATTGGCATATTATAAGCATGCGGTGAAACACATCAACTACCATCTAAACCAAAGGTATCGCAAGAGCGATTACTAAAGACAAGCACAAATGCAGGCGGCAGGAAGCTACACTAGACATGCAATGGGCGTATAGCGAATCTGAGCAACTTTAACAAAGCGAAGAATGAGGGTACTTACTTGCTAATATTCAACGGGGAAGTTCCAGACGATCGAACTTGGATAATGTCCGAGGTTCTGAGATCTCGACGATAGCCCAAAGTCTTACAAGTCGGTTGCTCGGATCGATCTTGCGTTGTTTGAATTGCTTAAAGATTGCTCGGCGTTTCAATTTAGCTAAAGTATGAAAGTGACCAATCGCCTAACTATTTATAGGCAAAGTGGGAAGGCAGCGTCACATCACTTAGGATTAAACCATGACCGTTGATCTCATCAAATCCAGCGGTCATGGCGATTCCGCGAATAGATGGCAACAGCGCATTACGTTTGGTGCCTCAGGAGTCACATCACAGATTTGAATCGGCCGTCGGATCTTTTGACCCGAGGTTACCGTTCCACGAAAGGGTTGTTGTCGATGCGTCGCACCTAACAGCGTGTGAGCGTGTCACATCAATCGGACCTCTAACCCCAACCGTCGATGTCGTCGATCCAGCGTCATGTCGCTTTACTGGGATCTTTCCGCGAGCCGAACACACAACCTATTAGGCCTCTTGGCTTACGGATCGCGACCAGACGGATCGGTTTGACAAAAGCATCTAGCAGACGATCTCGAGCTACACTACATCCTAACGTACTCGGAACTATATATCTCGATTACAAATACCTTTTCCATCTCTGATCCGAACACTTCCGTTAATCCGGATGTAGAAGGAAAAGAGAGAGATATATTCAATTCTGAACACGGAACACGGATGGCGGATCTCAAAGCGAAGGATCTTTTACCTTTCTTGATTAATGATTCGGACCGCTCCACAACACACTTGTTCTTTTCATAGTTACCAACTATCTTCTACTAAGATACTTGGAAACTAGGGGACATATGTTATTCGGACATGTGTCCAATCCGTTAAGCGCCGTAGGCGTGTCTAAGCGCATCACGGCAATTAGCCAATTGATCTTGGTCCGACCTCACATGGTCCGCCCAAGTGAATAGACCCGATGCGCTAAAGGTCACTACAACCTTACTAGTCCGAGCTAATTTGGAGAAGGAACACAAACATGCCACGCGATCTGGAGATGCCAAGCGGACGGACGAAATCTCGGACGCCACCATCACGATAAGCAAGCGTATATAAGAACCATTGAGATACTTGGTGAGACTCTGGCTCGGACATCGAGTCACCCGAGGCGGATCAACCAAGCGAGTGCATCAGAGGACTAACACGGACCCAGCGTGCGGAACAGTATTCTCGGAGGGAAAGGACCAAACTACCCTCCCGGCCCATTAATTAGTATTGGATTACTATTCACTAATGGGCCATGGGCCAAAGGTAGCATTGGTGTCCAAATCTGAGGCATACACTTGGCATCATCTTATGTGCTACTTCATAAGTATATGATAACTATAAATATAGCACAAGGTCCAAGACCTTAAGGCAAGTGATAATTCCATAGTAACAAGTATCTCTTGATATCTTAACCTTTCCCGCTACTATTGCATTGAGAGCTTTCATCTCTCCTTTGAGTAAAGCCTCCTTCCGGATTGACTTAGGCACTCCGGGTACTCAATCTAACCCCCACTTAGTCCTTTCAGGTACTCTTGCTCGGACAAGCCTTCTCTCGACTTCAAGTTGGAGGTGGATCTTAGATTAGGTTACTTATAGTAGTAGTGTTGGTGCTTGAGGTTTTATCCCTCAACAAGAAAGTGTGTCCTAATTCTGTAGTCCAAAAGGCCTGTGAGTAAACCTTAGCCGATGAAAAAATATAAATGCCGTCTGTGTGATTTAATTAGGAAGTCCGAACTCCTTGTTTTCGCCTCATCATTCTCATGTGTACTACTGTGTAAGTTAAGTATAATGACGGCATGTTTTACATTCTTATTTGCTTATGCCAAACCCATTCCAAGAACAGGTTTGGGGAAGAGGTTTATGTGCCCTACTTGTATTGATAAAGACTGTGTTCAGGTTTTTCGTTCTCTCAAAAAATAAATTAGTCTTGGAGTGGATCTATGGTACTAGTTACCACCGTTAGTCGTGTTGGGCACGTTTCCGATACTACATATATACCGGCGTGGCCCTTAAAAGCTATATGCCTGTGAGGGTTGATGGCGTGTACACCAAACCAGCACGCACAAAAGTGCAGACTTTCGGTAAAACAGTCACTACCAAAAAATTGAGACAGAAATAATATATAAGCATATGGGTCATATATAAGACTGTAAAAAAGAGGATGCAAAAAATGAAAAAAAAAAAAAATATTGAAAAAAGTGAGAACGGCTGCCTTTTTATGAGTCTACTGCTGATTGTTACAGAGCTATGAAAAGTCCCTTCCGACTTAACTGATTGAGTACATTGCATGAGGTATTTGAGGCATCTTTGTGACGAAGTCACCTTCCTTATCTCTTTATATTCTTAAGTGATTACCCCTACTGGACACTTCCAGGAGTGTGAGAGAATAGATGCATAGGATCCACTTCTGAGGGACTACCTTAAGTTCTATTTACTTTGGAAACGAACTTTTTGAACTTGTGCATGTTATTCTGTGAATGTCAGTGTGATGTCAAAGCTTCTGCATTTTTTGGGCTTATTGTGTGCAATCGTAGTCTCGGTAGCTTGGGAGCTAGACTTTATTTTGTGTCTATGTGTTTATATGTGGTTTTCCCTTTTTGTAGGTTTTGTTAGAGAGTCTGTTGCTTGAGGACAAGCAAGGGTTCGGTTTGGGGAGTTTGATGAGTCGGTTTTACATCGTCTCATCTGGTCTTTTTTACCGTATTTTTGTTATCCTTAAGTATAGTTTTAGTAGTTTTCTTAGAGTCTTTTTACTTGTTTTGTTCTTTGTGTATTTTGCAGGTATTTGGTTGAACCGCGCAAATTGAAGGCAAAAAGGGTGTATTTTACATGCATCAGGAAGATATGGAAGTCCCAATGCCACGAATGGTTGCTAGAAGTGGAGCGGAGAAGCCAAAATACCAAGAATCGAGGTTAAAAGGGGCAAAATCGAGTAAAAAGGACAAAAGCGCAAAATTGTAAATTGCTGGAAGAAGTGGCGAATGCCAACATGGAGATAGCGCCAGCCAAAACGAGCCAGCACGCTCTGGCGGGCGCTAAGTCGGGGTTGGCGGGCGCCATGGATCGAATCCTGGCGCCCGCCAAGAGCCATCACCTATTAGAAGAGACGAATTTTGCCGTGTTATTTCCTAATTCACTTCAGAATTCATTTTCTTTCTTTGTATTAGTAAAACATCGACCATTACTTTTCGAGAATCATGCTATTGTCAAGAACACACTTTTGCTCTAGAGCTAGACCTAGTTTCAAAGGTAATTACCCGATCTGAGGTAATTGAACCGTTTTCCCTTGTAATCCGACGATTGACATTGATTGGGAGATTATCTACACAGCTTTAGCATCGATTCGTTCTCGTTCTTCAATTTCTACCTAGGGTTTGTGACAACGAAGGGTAAAATTGTATCAATCCTCTCGAATCTTTGTTTTGTGCTTGAGATTATGTTTATTGCTAGTATGATTATGCTTTCACTTGTCATGAGTAGCTAAACACCCCTATTATGGGGTGGTGACTGATTCAATGCATGCTAGCTAGGGTTTATGTGATTCGAAGTTCATCGGGATTCGACTACTTGTGCCTTTTAGATTAATTACTATTCCTGCTATCACGTTTGATGATCTTCTAGACAAAATCACTGTTAGATTAGGCATTTAAGCCTTGCTAACCAAAATGTCTTTCGTCTTGATTATCTAACAGTTAGTTGCAAACCGTGATAGTAGGTTAGTTGAATTGATTGTAGCCTAGTGAAACTGACGCCTTCACTAGTGCTATTCATTTTTGAACTCAAGACTGTGACAACTTGCGTAGTCAATCCCGTGAATCACATGTATCCTGCTAGCTAGCTTGTTGGAGTTACCACTCCATAATTTCCCTCATTCATATTTCAATCTCGTTAGTGTTAAATCGGTTTCTAGTAGTTGCAAGTAGTTGTTTACTTTAGTTTATCATCTTTCTGCCGAAGCAAACAAACCTTTACTGCTTTTCATATTGTTACTTTTATTCGTAAACTGAAGCTCAGCCTAGTTAAGTCCCTAGAGACCGACCTCGGGGTTAACTTCACTACACTACAGGTTTTCGTAGTGTCGAGAGTTAGCTCTTGGCTAATTAAACAAAATATTAAAACTTTGATATTGACACATCAGGTTTCTTCGTCAAGACATATCTCTATGTCTTGAACCTTTGAAGTAATTGACATCCTTTCGGAGCCAATCTCGGTTTTCACCGCGGAATTATTGCAGAGTTCCAAAACATACATATAGGATGTGAAAGAGGGTTTCACAGAACAGAACTGCTTGATTCCTACTTTTTCAAGTAGTTCAAGCCCCCTTCTCGCTTCTGCTTGGTTGAGTGAAGCTCCAAGCAGGTATTCATCAATTAGTACTCCTCCATAGAGTACCTTGGGTCTGGTATTCCACATACTTGGGTTGAAAATTCCAGTTACCATCTTTTCCTTGATGGTAATAGTTTGCTTTGCAGCAGTACCAGAAGATGAAACTTGGGATTTTGATGCTGCTATTTTATGTGCCATCTCTTTAGTGTTTATATAGAAATAGGGAATAGAGAGATGAGAATCGTAGTCGGAATCGACAAGGATTTCTTAGCAGAGATTCAGACGGTTTAGAGAGTTTTTGCAGAGAAGATTAGGAAGGTTTTTGCTATTTTCGTGCAAGTGATTTGTGGGATTAGGCAAAAGTATTTTTCTTTGCCAAATCCGCCTTTATATAGCAATGCAAGTACATGCGATACAGATGAATTCTGTATGAATATTACATAAACCTGTCTTTCACAAGAAAGGAAATTTTCAACACAACTCGCCTAAGTGTCTTTCAACTTCTCAGAAACCTGTAACTAGTGGACAAAACTGGATTCGGAAATCATTAATTGATCGTCCGGTACTTGTTTGAAATATTTCACAAGAAAGGATATTTTCAACACAAAAGAGATATTTGACTTCTGATAGGAATTGTCTTTTTGGTCAAACTATTCTTTTTGTGTTCCCCCTGACTTAGATGTCTCATGGTTTTTGAATACCCGTTTCAGAGACCTCTTCTAAGTGCCTTTTTCTACAATGCCTTTGATATTTGAATACCCATTTCAAGTATCTTTCTGAAATAGCAAATTGTCAAAGTTTCTGACAACTAATTTCCTATCTCAGTAGTTTCTTCCTTTTCTTATGTATCTCTCAGAAACCTGTAGACTCTTTTAATGGTTACATGAGTTCCCGTCTCAGAAACCAATTGACACCCTTGGAGCCTTTGATTGACTTATCAATAGAAAGTCTCATGGTGTGGCAGGTTCTTCATCAATCACATGTAAGTGTAATTCCATCTATGTTCAATTTAACCCAACATAAAAAGATGTTTGATTTAGTTAGGTTTGGCTTTAATCTTGAGGCCATGCAAAATTTATCGATACTTTTGGAATAGCATGAGGTGTAGAAATATTAGACTACCCCCTTTAGTACAAGATTACTTGCAAAAAATAGATAGTGATTTCCTTCCTGTTTTGCAATCAAGACTACTTTCCTTGAATCATTGTCAACCAATTTGCATAGATTTGACTTGATCTTTACTGAGTACCTTTGTCTGCCAATTGACTCATGCTTAGGAGATTATATTTCAATCCCTCTACATATAGTACTCCAGTAATTGTAAGAGCTCCAAGCTTCAGATCGCCAAAACCTATGGTTGGATTTTCATCTCCTCCAGCAAATCTAATAATTGGTCCTTTATCACATTCTCTGTAGTTAACCAGATTTACTTTGTGTCCTGACATGTGCTTCCCACATCCACTATCAAAATATACTTCGGGTTCTTCCTCAGAGTGTTCTGCACAAAACAGGAAACATGGAGTTAGGCTCTCACTCCAACAATGGAACCTTCTGGACTAAAGAATCTCCCTGTAGGAATCCATTTCTTAATGAACTTCCTTGGGGCATTCTTTTGTCTTACTGGAACATAAGGAGGAATTTTAGGTAAATGACTAGTGTTACTATCATTTAAAACTATTTTCCTTCTTGGAGTGTTCCTTGGTGCTTTCAGATAGCTGTCAGGTTGCTGAGTCGACTTTTCAGCGAGCTCGGCTTTCCTTCTCAGATTCCTTCTAGCCCTGGCATTCAGAGTGGTCGTAGCATGTTCTTTCTTCCACTTCTGACGATTGCTATGCGCAATCCTCGCATTCATCCATCGTTCTTGCTCTTGTTTATATTGCTGAGCAAGTATCTTTCCGATGGCTTTGTAGCGATACCACTTGAGCACCTTTTGCTTTACGAGATCATCTCTCAGCGGCTTCACTTGTCTCGGATAATTATTTCTTAGAAAAATGGTACATTGGGAAAATGCTTGACTCCTGCAATTTTTCCTTTCCTAGACATATAACTTGTGGGTGATTGCACTTTTTAGTGCATGGTTTCTTTTCAGAAACCTTTTCCACAGTTTTCTTGGGGACTTGTTTTTCCCTCAAAGGTTTGGTCGCAACAGCTTTACCTTTGTCAGCAACCTTAGCTTTATGACCAATGCTATAGGTTGTTTGGGAACCACTTTGTTGACCACTAACAAATGTCAACCTTTCATCACTCTTTTTCAGAGGAGTAGAATTGCTTGTTTGTGTGTCAAGCCCAAGTCCTCCCTTTTCTGATGGATCTCTTAGGTAAGAGTGTACTTGAGTTAGAGTGTCACTCGCTTTGACATAGGATTGGAAAGATAATTCTTTGTTCTTTAGTTCCTCATTCTCAGAAAGAAGGTTTTCACACTTCTTCTGGAGCAACTCCATAGCCTCAGAATGCAACTTTCTGGTGTCGTCTATCTGAGCCTTTAGGAATGCATTTTCTGCATCCTTAGTGTCAGAAAGTCGTTGTAAATGTGAATACTCACTTTCAAGACTCTTTTTCTGTTTCAAGAATTTTGGTTCTAGATCGAGCAACCAAGAATTCTCTTTCATAAAGATCTAACTCCCTTCTGAGATGTTCTAGATCCTTGATTCCTTCCTCAGCACTGATGAGACAATATTCTAACGTCTCATTTGGTCCTTTTTAGCGGTCTTTGTCTTTAGTTTTGTAGTCTTTTTAGTTCGTTTTTACGTTTTGGTGTTTTGTTTGTGTTTTGTAGAAATATGTGTCTTTTGAGCCGCTTGAAGACAAGCTGGTTAGCATGGCTTGTAGATTTCTGATGATGCTCTGTTTGAAGATTGAAGCTACTTGTGGCAGATTTCTGTTGGATATCTGATGCGATTAAGAAGGCTCACCGCGGCGAGCTATTTCTTCCGCCGCAGAATTAATTTTAATTTCCTTATTAGATTAGATTTCTGATTCCTATTCATTCATACTTCTTTTAAACTAGTTTTGAGAAAAGCTCCAAGATCCTTTCATTGACATTGAGGCATCTTTGGAGCTTGGTTATTCATTGATTTGATTCATCAAGATTATTGGTATTGATTTCTCAATTACTTGTTCTTTACAATTCTTTTCATCTATGTTTCACATGATTATTACCATGAATCTTTGCATGCAATCATCTATTATGAGTACCTGAACACCTTTGAATACAGTAGTATGTGAAGATTATGCATATTCGTTCTAGGGTTTATCTAAGCACTCATATAGGTTAGTCTCGTATTAAATCTTCGTAAAAACCTTCAATTCTATAAGTCCATATTAAATTATCTAAATTGTTCATGTTTAAGGATCGTGAATTGACGACTCACGATTGCTCCAGTATAATATCTTCTAAGAACAATTGGTTGAATCGAATTGATTGATTTTCTGTACAACAACCGTATGACAAATACGAGTGTTATCCCTAGTTTGAATCAGCATAATTGTATCTTGCTACTGTATTCATCTTTCTCTCATTGTTAATCGTTATCTTAGCTTTAATTAAACTAGTTAGAAGTATAAACAATCCATTAATCAGATTATAAGTCGCAAGTATTTGTTTACTCTCACTTCTACATAGCCTGATTAATTCCCTAGAGATCGATCCTGAGTTAAGCTTTAGTCTACAACTACAACTTATTTTCTAATTGCTTTTTAGAGTATATTTGAGCTCATCAAGCATTCTCATAATTAATGAACCTTGAAATGTTGGTTACCTCATCATCAGCCATAAGACATGGCTCAAGGTTAGAGTAATCTGGGTAGATTTCCTCAGCAACTCCACACATTTCATTCTTCCTTTGACCAAAGTCAAATACTTTGTGAGTGTAGGCACACAATTCTGGTGACGGTTGCTTCAACTCATCAGAATCGTCGTCGTCAGAATCTGAATCAAGATCAAGTGCTTCCAGTTGGATTTCGATCTTCTTTCTTTCTTCAGAAAGCATAGCTCTCTAGTTTCTCTTGAAGTTTCTCCTATTCTTTTTGTCACCTGTCTTGAGCTTGTTCAGTATAGCACAGTCCCGTTTGAAGTGACCCGGTTTCTGACAATAGAAACAGATATCATTTCCGATTTCTGTAACCTCAGTACTTGATGCTTTCTGACCAGTTTTATTCAGAGAGTTGGTCAATTGTATATTCTTGTACTAGTGATAGTTAGGGCCTGGATGCTTTTTCAGCTTCTCTTTGGCTTTTCTTCTCTCAATTTCCTGTCTAACGTATTTGCTCCTTTGCTTTACTGCAAGAGCTTCTTCGTCAGTGGATTCTTTGGTAATCTTCTTCTCAGAAGTACCTTGTGTTACTAGAGCAACACTGTGAGCTTGCTGATCAGCTATTTGTCCTCTCTGAGAGGTTTCATAATTGACAGTGGCTAGATGAGAGAATAATTCCGTTGGAGTGATATTTGGCATTCCTTGGTTGAAATAAAAGTATTGAGTATGTTCCCAGTTGTGATTTAAGCTCCTTACGATAGTCTTCACCTTTTCAGCATTAGAATATCTTTCACTGTCACCAAGTGCAGCCATTTCACTTATCAACGTTGTAAACCAAAAATCAAGTTGTTAAAGGGTTTCTGAAGGCCCTTGTTTAAAATTCTGGAATTTTAATTTCAGAACTTCGGACTTGTTTTCCTTAGTTTTCTGAGAGCCGGCACAAATTTTTTCAACTAGTTGCCAGGCCTCTTTTGCCGTTTTTGCACACCACCGTTTACAATGTATGTGATGCAGGTAGAACGAATAATGATGTTTCGAGCTTGACCATCCAGTCTATTTCTCTTGAAATCTTCCGATGTCTAGAGATATCTGGGTTTTTCTTCCAAAGCTATCTGACCAGTAGCTCCAAAGCTATCTGACCAGTAGCTCTCCCACTTGTAGAAGTTTCTGAAGTGGAGGTTCTTCTGGCAGAATCTTCATCTCTTCCATCAAAGACATCAATAACTATCTTTGCTTGCTGAATGACTATAGGGCCATTCTTTATAACTTCGATCATTTCATCACTGATGGCTTCCAGATGGAGCATCATATTGTTCCTCCATTTTTCATAGTTCTCTGGCTTGAGAACTGGAGCGTCGCCTAAAGACATCCTGCAGGATAACACTTACCAAACAAATCAAGTGCAGGGGTTAAGCGAAAAGTGAGCACTTATCTAGGATCTAGGTTCAGTGCAGAAGGCTTGGGAACCTCCTGCTCTGATACCACTTGTTGGTCCAGATAACGGCAAAGTAAAAGACTAGAGGGGGGTGAATAGTCTTTTCAAACTTTTGTCGATAAAATAGTTTCTCAGAAAGTTGGGTAACTTTCGGATACTTATAATCAGAATAGCGGAAGTCTTTCTGATAAGTGTCGTCTTTCGACAAGCTAGTAAAGTGTGTAAATTACTTTTGCGTAAGTAAAGCGAAAAGTAAATAACACAGTAGCTTTATAGTGGTATCTGAAGGTGGCGTAATCCTTCAACTAATCCACTTCGGCCTTTCTCAGACCTAGAATGCACTAAGACAGATAATTGAGTTCACCTTACAAATATCTTCTCTCAATTCCTAAATACACTAGGTTCCCAACAAAGTGTTCCCCCTGAGTTCTTTCCCAGCCAAGTACTTCCTCTACTCAGAATTCCCTGAGTTATTCCCCAGCTTTCCCAGCCAAGTACTTCCTCTACTCAGAACCTTTCTTGGAGTTATTCCTTAGTTTCCCAAACTAAGTACTTTCTCTACTCCATGCCTTTTCTAGTGTTGGTTAAGAAGAGTTTGTCAGATTGGTAAATTTAAAAACTTCCATAGTTATGTAATACTACCTTCTGGAACAAGAGTCACATAACACACTTGGATAGCGTGTGGTGATATGTTCTTTTTTGACCCAAGTCTATGTTCTTCGTTCAGGAGAATGAATATCTTAGCAAGTCGCAACAGTTCTTCAATTCAACTCCTTCACAACATATATAGCTTGTTAAGGATCAGGACACTTAGAACTTTCGTGCTACATAGAATCAAGTGCGTGGTCGCAACTGTAAGCTCTGAGTAAGTAGAGAAGGCTTGTATGCTTGAGTGTAGGATATGAAATTCAGTCGTTCAAGTGTCTGTTTCCAAGTATTCTAAGTGGTGATATTTATAGGTGAAAATCAAGCCGTTTGAATTACTATCCGTTAGGCTATTGAGATTCAAACTACAAACAATCCGTTGATAGTACTACAGAACTTTTGTCTCTTTGTTCAGAGATAAAGCTTTTGGTCAGCGAGTTCTACAATGGCATTAAATGCACTGTACTATCTTTTGTCCTGTCGTGCCAACGGAACTATGCACGCTGTCTGAGGCTGTGCACGTCTCTATCAGAAACTCCAAGCCTTTCAGAAACTAAGGAAAACATTGTTTCTTCCAGAAACATTGTTTTCACTAAGTTATCTTTTGGATATGGTTTCTGAGGCACAATTCCTTAGTCTTCGGTAATCTTGTGCAGTCTTCATATCTTCAGATAGTTGAGCTCTTTCTGTTGGATGTCTTCTTCTTGGTCTTCTTCAAAGATATAAAATTATATTTAGAGACCTAACATCCTATACAAGATTACTAGACTAATCATACTAAGTACACTTCCTCTTTTACAATGTTCAAGTGAACCAAAGAGTACTAGATACCTTTCTGAACTAAGGTAAGTCATTATGGTGTACTGATCAAAACTAAACAGATATTTCCTAACATGGTTACTGAGGTTTCAAAGCTCATAGATGAAGAAAATGGCTTTGCTCAGCAGAATATAGCTCTCAGAGCAGAATTGGAAGAATTATCCCAAGCCTACAACAGACTACAAGGGAATTTTGAATCTCTTTCAGAATCCTTTATCAAGATGGTGGATAATTTTGATCAGTCTCCTATGACTAAGGGGGGAAGTTCTAGAAAAGTAACTAAGGGGAAAAGGCAAACAAAAGATGAAATCTGAAGCCCAACTCCAACATGAAACCCCTAGTCAACTACAACTGGCTACTGTCACTGGAAAAAGGTCTCAGAAACCTCATTTAGCTGCCAAGAACTCAAGAAGGAGAAGATATAGAGACTATGCAGAAGATGAAGAAGAACCCTCTGAAAAGAGGAGAAAAGGCAACAATGATGGATGCAAAGCTTAGTGCAACCTCATCTAGGAGATGATGATGATGAGGATGAAGAACAAATTGATACACCTCTCATTCAGAGAAGAAGTGTGAGAAATCCATCTGTGACTACCACAACTGCAGTACCTATCCAGCAAGGTACATCTAGTGACAAGCTTTCAAGAAGAAAAGCTAAGGAAGCTGAAAGACAGAGGAAGATCAAAGAGAGAATTGAAGAATTCAGAGGAATTGATACTCTTAGCCCTGAGGAAGCTAGGATTGAGTATCAACCAAAAAAACCTGATCTAAACTCTGAAATCTACAAGTGCAAGAATGGTTACTGGATAATGTTTGCAAGAGACTTGCTATTTAACACAAATGGTCTCCCAGTACCAGTCTTCCTTCAAATGATGACTTGGAGAAAAAACAAAGATGTTCTATTGTCAGAAGAAAAGTTAAAGGATGCACTTGATTTTGAAATCCTTGTCAGACAGGTAGCAATGAGGAAAGATCTATCTGACACTTTTCGCTACCATAAACCTGATGATGTACACATAATGGAGAATGTCCTTGGCACCAAAACAAAGCCAAGACTAGCTGTACCGGTTTATGAGTCCTTCTATCTTACTGAAGATGATTACAAGCTAGATCTGAAATATCTGAAGACAATTTATGTCAAATTCAAACTGTATCCTATTTAGATTGAGCATGCTTAGTTATAGGCAAGACACCTCTGGGTTGAATAGATTTGCAAGACAAGATCCACCAAATCTTACAAAGATAATGTTGAGTTCTCAAGGAAACTTGAAATGATTGTGAGAACTTGTCTTTTTAACTACTCAAATGACATTATCAGATATGGTGACTACATTTACCCAGATGATGGAAGCTGAGGAAGAAGACTTGAAGACCAACTAGTAGGATGTTCACTTGGAACTTGGAACTTCCTGTTGTCCTACTTAGTTGTGTAATGTTTTGATTTTTTGTTGATTGTATTTTAAAGCTTAATCTTGTAAAAGTTATATGTGCTATCACTTGTAATCTATCTGATGAACCTACTCTCACAGACTTATTCTAATGAAAAGATAACTTATCAGTAAAGATCACACCTTGTGATTTGGTTTATGTTTACTTTCTGCACTTAAATAAAAGAAATGAAAGATCATAAGAAATCTTTAAGTGTTGGATTGTTTCCTCATCCAGTTCATGTTAGGTTTTTAAAAGATAGTCATAGGTGACTGATCAAAAAGGGGGAAATTTGTTAGGATTATCTGTTTAGATTTTGATCAGTAAACCATAATGACTTATCTTAGCTCAGAAAGGTAACTAGTACTCTTACTTCACTTGAACATTGTAAAAGAGGAAACTTACTGAGTATGTTAGTCTAGCAAATCTTGTATAGGATGTTAGCTCTCTGAATGTAATTTTTATATCTTTAAAGAAGACCAAGAAGGAAGCATCTAGCAGAAGAACTCTTTTATTGAAAATCAGAAGACATGACAAGATACTACAAGAATTCTGCTATTTAGTGACGGATTTATCCGTCGCTAAACAGTGAGCGATCCGTCGCTAAGCCCTTAGCGATGGATAAAAATGCCATCGTCATTTTCTTGGTCACAAAGCTTCTAATGACGGATAACCTATCCATCGCTAAATAACGACGGATTTAGCGACGGATAGATTGTTGACTTTTTAGAGATGGATATTATCCGTCGCTAATAAGCTGATTTTCTCTTCTTTTTTTAAAATCCTAAGAAGTCAGAAAAACATAAGTACAAATCTAACTACCGGGTGGGGGTGGCTGGTGATGGAACGTGGCCATGAAATCCAGCATCTGTTGCTGAAGATGCTGGGTATCCTCCTGTTGTTGTCTAGCTAGCCGCTCCAGCTGCTGCCGGTGTTCCTCCTAAACTCTAGCTAGCTCTGCATGTGCCTATGCTTGTGCCTCCACCTGTGCCGCAACCTGTGACTGCACCATCTCTGAGACCTTCTCCTGTGTGAAAAGCTGATTTCTAAATTGTTGGGATGTTGAGTAGCTAGGAGTAGCCACCACAGGGCCGAAACTCCCCAATCCATATACTCGGCCTTTGTTGTCCATTGGGTTCAGAGCTAAGAACATGTTGTTTTGTTGTTCAATTGTTAGCTCCTCACCCGCATCGGCGAGCTGCCTCTCCACTTCAGCCTGAAATCGTAAAGTGCATATATCATGAGTTACAGTTTTTTCAAAATAACTTGTACTACACAAATATGAACTTTAACCTTGCTGTCAACCTATCTCCCGTTCTTCATTGGCTCTTTTAAAGAGCACCAGTGCGTTCTTCTCCTCCCCAGCCAACACATGAAGAACATATATATGCAAACATTTAGCTAGAACTCATTAAAGGTGTAGAAATTAAACACAAAACACATGTACGACTAAACTGACAAATTAGATGTAAACTTACCAATTTAACGTGATCCGTAACAACAGCTCGTGACCCATAGTGATGCCTGGCCACCCCGGTACCATCAGACGGCTCAGTCAGCCGGTTCTCTCTGATACAGTCCATGATCGCTTGACATCGACCTGTTGCCCGAGCCTGCCAAAGCGTCCACTCCTCCGGTCCACACCATCCAGGCTTAAGGGCTCTGAGGTATAACTTTTTAGCTCCGTTAACCATTTTCATATACAGGTCTGACCCCAGCGTCTCGAAACAAGGCCATATCTGGGGGAGCAATTTTTTGGGAATGAAGTACGTTTTCTACATTCTCAATTCCACACAACATCCAAATTACATAACATAAACCGATACATCAATTTAATAAGATAACACAGCACAACATATTCAATGGTGACTAACATATCACCCAAGTTCAGCGGCTCACACACCACTCACATATAGTGGCTAACATATCACTCACATTGTCCTAAAATTTACGAACACAGTGGTGACTAACATATCACCCAAGTTCAGTGGCTAACATACCACTAACATACAGTGGCTAACATACCACTAACATACAGTGGCTAACATACCACTCACATTAAAAACGATTATAACAACAAATAAAGGAATGTCAGATTTAAACTTACCCGCAACTCATTAAAGTACTCAGCCTTCATCCGGTCCGAGATGTGCGACCACTTCTCATCCCCTCCCCCGGCATCTCCCTCTTACCCCGTAAGATATCACCGAGTTTAGTGCTAGCCTCTGGAGGCCATAACCTGTTATCAATGTATAAGATACAAGAACCGAATATTAATTAGTATAGTACAACAATGATATCATAAATTATCTTAAGTTATGTTCTATATAAAGGAATGCATAATACTTACTTTGATCTACCATTCGGGAACAACACAAGCTTCCCATCCCACTTAGCGTCGACCACAATTCCTTCGGTGAAGGGACAACCGTCATCTGCTAAGTTACCCCAGACCGATGTCAAGCCCCTACTCGAACTCGGTCGGGTCTCAGGAACCGCAGACCGGCTGCTCTGACTACTCTGACCCTCCTGCTCCTCTGACTCTAACCCTCCTCCTCGACTACCCTCCGGCTGGCTGCATGGGGGAGGACGGTAGGTGGGTTTCCTTTGTCGCGGCATTTGCAAAAACATGCAACAAATACAGGAAAAATGTGTTAGTATAGAACTACATGTAAAACATATCTACATTTAACTCATAGTAAATCACAAATACTTGGTATTATCAACAACTAATTAGTTATATACATAATCTACCCTACTCACATACCCATTTTTAATTATAATTGCATTGTACATTATAATACGTTCCAAATTTCATGAATTACATGCATTTTACGTTTAAATTGTTTTTTATGAATTTCAAAATTCCAATACAATTACGAATTATAAATTAAAACAGTAGTAATTCTTAATTCACCAAAATCACTAAATCTAAATGGTCTCCAAATACTCAACCAAATCTCACTAATCCTACTACATATACGAAAACATCAAATTAAATACCATACATACTTACAAACATCCTAACGTGATACTAACAAATCAGTTTCACAATAAATCAATCAATTGCACAACCACAAGCTTAACCCACTACTTAATATAAGCTATACTAGCTAGTAGATGAGTTTAAAAACATACAATTGCTCGAAATTAGCAAAAATCCCAAATTTTGAAAAGTAAGGGTTTTAGACTAATACCTTCAATTACGGGAAAAATAGCCGAAGAAGGATGAAATTGAAGGGCCACCCGAGTTCCTTGTTGAACGAGCTTCGAAAAGAGTCCAAGATTGGCCGGAATGGTGGAGTTTTGGTCGGACTTCACAAATGGCGAAAATGGAGAAGGGAGAAGAAGAAAAAAGAAACAGAGAAGAAATGGGGAAGAAGAAGCTGTTCGCCCGTTTTTAATTCTGTTCTAGCGACGGATGGCTATCCGCCATCCGTCGCTATTTAGCGACAGATAATCTATCCGTCGTTAGATTTAATTTTTTTTTCATTTTTAATTAAAAATTTAACAACGGATAATCTATCCGTCGTTAATATACTATTTTTGATTTTTTAAAAATAAAAAAGTCAACAAAAACTAACGATGGATAGACTATCCGTTGTTATTTAGCGACGAATAAAAATATCCGTCGCTATAACGACGGATTATCGACGAATAGGCCGAAACGCTCTATCCGTCGCTAAATTTGACCGATTGGTCGCTAAATAGCGACGGATTCTCTAAATAGAAGAATTCTTGTAGTGAGATTGCTGAAGACTAAGGAAAAATGTGTCCTCAGATACATTAGCTTAGATACCTTGAAGAAACTAAGTGTCTGAGAGACAAACGTTTCAATAGGTTTCTGATGCACTAAAGGTCACTGAGAAAGGACTTGCAAAGCCTCAGAAAGCTTACATTGTTCCGTTGACACTACAGGATAAAAGTTGGTATAGTGCATTAATTATGCAAACAGAGATGTCTGAGCAAAAGAGGAAATCTCTGAAAAGAGACAAAGCTCACTGCCGTACTAACTTCAGATATCGTTGGTTTGAATTTCATTGTGCCTAACGGATACTAATTCAAACGGCCTGATTTTCAACTATAAATATCACCACTTAGAATGCTTGAAGATACAATGAACACACAGAACTTCATACATTACACTCAAGCATACAAGCTTTCTGCCTACTTACTCTCTAGCTTTCTGGTCCGACTAAAGCTCTTGAATTCTAAGTAGCACGAAAGTTCTAAGTGCCCTGATCCTTAACAAGACTTGCATATTGTGAAAGAGTTGAATCCAGAAGACACAGTTGTGACTAATATCTGAGATTCATTCTCTTGAACTTAATCAAGACTTGGGTCAGTAAAGAACAAGTTACCATACATTGAAAAGTGTATTAAGTAATCTTGATTCTACAGAGCACTTCTACATAACTGTAGAAGTTATGAAGAGCCTGCTCACCTGACAAACTACCATAACCTAAACACCAACAGGCGTTGAGCATAGGAAGTACTTAGTTTGGGAAACTAAGGAATAGCTCAAAGGTTACTGAGTAGAGGAAGTACTTGGTTGAGAAAACCAGGGAATAACTCAAAGGATTAAGAGATAGGATTTTGTAAGGGGAACTCATCATCTTATCTTAGTGGATTCAAGTCCTGAGAAAGGGCGAGTGGATTAGTTGAGGGATTACGCCACCCTCAAATACCACTATAAAAGCTTTGTGTTATTTACTTCCTGCACTTACTTTCTGTATTACTTTATACTTGCTGAGTACTTACACACATTATAGCTTGCTGAGCACGTGCACTTATCTTAAAAGACTTTCGCTCTCTGAGACTAAGTATCAGATACCTTCACAAGTATTTGAGAAATTATTTTATTGTTAAAAGTTTAAAAAGACTATTCACCCCCCCCCCCCCCTCTAGTCTTTTACTTTGTCGTTATCTGGACCAACATCAACCCTCACGGACATGTACTTTTTTAGGACCACGCCGGTATGTGGGTAGTATCTGTAACATGCCCAACACGAAAATGGTGGTCACAAGGACCATAGATCCACTCTGAGACTTTTGTACCGTTGCTTTTTTGGGTACTTTATTTTCTATTTTTTCTGGAGCAAGAGCTAGTGATTTTTAGCACCAGAAATAAACAATAGAGCCAACAAGGTTACCTTTCGATGATGATCATCTTCCACTTCTCCCCCAAACCAATTTGTCGAACTGGGGTCTGGGTTTTCTTCTCTTCTTTCCCCCAAACCAATTATCAATCATGATCAAAACATGATTCTCCTCCATTATTTGGAACTTGTTGCTTCGTTCCTTCGTTCAAGCTCGGCGGTAGGTTGCTGTCACCGCTTTAGTAAAGCAAGTATAAGATATATGGTGGAGTTCATAAGGGCTCAAAAATGGTTTTTAGTGGGGTTAGCGAAAGGTATAGAAAAGGATTCAGAAAGGTGAGTACCACTAATCATATTCATGCTGCTGACAAATAAAGACTCAAGGGTAGCAGTGTTCACACAGGTGCACACAGGACTTTAATTAGAGTAGCAAGTAAACTCACTCATCAAAGTAGCAAAGGTCAGATTCGGTCAGAGCATATATCCAGTAAGCAGCAAAGCACGAAAATAAATCCACAACCCCTCATCCCAGTTATGGCTCACACTCAGTACTCTCCCACAGATCAAAACATTTTTCAACAAGTAAAAGACCTTAGACGTAACAGATAAGGCTAAGCAAAACTTAAAATGCAAATTACTAAGTGCGAGTATTTAAGGTTATTACAGATCGAATAGTCAAGCAGGTAGCAAACAAATCAAATTCCTCCCCCAAACCTAGCTAAGAGCATATAGAAAACTAGGAAAGTAAAGAGAGAAAGAAAAGATACTCCCCTCTCGGTGCTGCTTCTCCAGTCCAGATGGTGCTTCAAGATGAGGATCCTCCAGGAGGCGGTGGAGGATAAAATCCCTGGAAGGAGATCTAGACTGGAGGATCCTCATCTTGACCAGTCCTCTCGTAGTAACCATACCCGTCAATGTTCTCCTGCTGGAAGGAGATCTACTCATAACGGTGCAGGTAGGTGACATGAATGTTCCACTCCGACCTCTGGTCCATTCCGTTCATCTCATCTCGCCTTTGTGCACTCCCTTGACTCTCCATCTGATAGTTGTTCACAAATTCGTTGAACGAATTCATGTCAAAAGCTCCTTGCGGCTGATCCGCTACTCCTCTTCTTCTAAGCTCGACTTTGGTAGCCTTCTCCTGCATCTCAAGGTGGATAGTTCTGTCTTCATCAAAAGGTTCTGTGAGTCGAGCGAATCCTGACTCACTAGTAGGAACTCCATTCTTCTGGCATATAGCGGTAATGAGATCGGGGAATGGTAGGTTCCTTCTTGTGTTCTTCTTCACCATTTGCATCTCCTTCACCATGATTCTCCCAACATCAATGTAGTGACCCTCCATAATTAAGAGTGGTAGCTCGTCCCCTTGAGCCCATTGTGGTGCAGGGTTGGCTTCAAGTTGGTCTCTACAAAGTGCATCCAAAATCTTGTTCTTCTGTTGAGCGTAGCCCTTGGGATAGACATTCCCAGTGCATCCTCTCTAAACTCTTCTCCAAGTAATACATGTGGGATGTTTTCTAGGATCTCTCCGTACTCCATCTCATCATAAGCCGGTTCCTTGTATTCGCTATGAATGTGCTCCTCCGGGATTTCGAAGAACTCGTTGATAGATCCTGGCCCAAACATGACCTCTACCCCTCGAATGATGACGGGGTGATCTAAAAGTGCATCCTCCGGCTTTTTGACCTTCAATTGGAAGTACTCCGCGTAGAACTCCCAGACTATTCGGTCGCTATTAACCAATAGCCAACTCCGAGCCTTGCTTGAGAGAGTTGCCGATGCCACTTTCTTTCCTTTCTTTGATCTATTAGTGCTTGGTCACTAACGTCCTTTCCTCCTTTTGTTCTTCCCATTGTACCTAGGCCAAAAAAGGGTGTGAGATAGCATGTTTGGAGTTAAATCAAGTCTAAGGCTTACATGCAAATCTAATGGGGATTCTTCTCCCCCAAACCTAATGTGTGGCACAAGGTGTATGCAAAATTATAGCTTGTAATAAGATCGATAGCCACTTCAAAATAATGCAAGAACTAGGCATGTAACTCAAGTTTTCAAGTTGTGTCAAGCATCAAGTTGAAAGGCAAATTGTAAGGTAGTCTCCATCCTATGATCATATGACGATGCAAACATGTTTTCTACAAGTTACTACCATGTAAGCAAGTAATCGAGGGAGAAAGGGGTCGACAAAGGAGTTTGTTCTATTGAGACATTTTATCGAACACTTGGTAGGCAAGAACAAAAACCTTCAAATTCTCAAACGATTTGTCAAATCTCCAACAAGCAAGTAATAAAGTAGTGAATACTAAAAGTAAGCATGTATCCACATATCTCAAACATCAACAAATCAATCAATTGAAGCATATAATTGATAAGCACCAAAGAAGCAAGAAGAAAGTGCAAGCAAAGAGATGAATGATAAACACATTGATTTGAAGATGTAACGAGGATAAAGATGAGTAGAGATCACTTACTGGATGTTGATTGATGTGACAATAAAATGTGCGATATAGCATACTTTTAGACCCTCATTTTTTGCCCTAGATGCAATATTTGTGTTGTTTTATGGTCAATTACCAACTTTGTGTGTTTTCTGTAGGTCATGATCGTGGTTTTGAGGATTTTGCGATTTGAGCACCAAAGCGGCATAATTGTGCCGTCGGAAAAGGAAATATCGCGGATCGATCGTTGCCGAGTCTGAGGAGTCAAAACATGTCATGCGACCAACCAATGCGAAGATAATTGAAGGAGGAATAACTTTGTAGAAGACCACTTTCCGAAGAAACGGAGTTACAAAACCCGAAATTGAAGAACGAAGAAAACAGATTCGAAGCTGCAGAAATCGAAGATGGCGGCCACCAGGGGACCACAGAAGGGCCACCAGGCGGCCGCAGTCATTCCCTTGTTCCTCCTGGGCTATTTTCTGGCCTGCCAGTCTGAGGCCCGCCTTCCTAAGCCTTCCTTATTGAAAAATGGCGGTTTGGAGGTCGAAATTTCACCTATAAATAAGACCTCAGAGGTCTCAGATTTCACACAGCTCACAAAGCAGCTCTCCTCACGAGAGAACCAGTCCTTGGGGAAGTGAAACCCCAACCCTATTGTAGCACCAAGATCAACTTCTACAAGGATCAGGATCGAAGAACGGCTTCAGACGTGGAAACCCTAGCAACCGCACAAAGACATCAAAGATTAAGCTTCTTCTTCCTTTCTTCTTAGATTTCAATTACTGTTATTTGATTACTATGAGTAGCTAATTTCCTTTTGTAAAGGTGAACCGCCATAACTCTTCTTTTGCTACTTCTTTACATACCGGGATATGTTAATGGAATAGTTATTTGACATTAATCGTGGTTATACAACTCTATACATCCTTCGTGGTGTGGTGTACACAATGGTTTCATTGAACTGAGTAGGGGTACTCGTAACGACTGCGCCTTGAGCATTATAGTATTATGCCTTGTTGTCTGAGATAAGAAACTGTTTACTTTTCTGCATTCAAATTCGCTTGTTCCTATGCTAAGTGTCCGTGGAGAACGACATCCCGAGTCAAGTTTCCGCTATAAACTGTGGATTTGAGGACTTCCGACTTATAAATTTAATCTTGACTGTATTTGGAGATTACATGTTCTACAACGGAAAACGAGATCTCTGAATGCACATCATTGATGATGGATGGGCAAGCCAAAAAATACAATGCGTATGATAGAATTGAAGAGCAAGTGAAGAATTTTGGGAGAGAAATGAAATGGGGAGGGAGAAATATATTTTTGGTGTTTAAAAAGAGGGGAAGAGTGGTGGGAGCTCACTGCGATCGCCGATGATGGACAGGTGAAATTGCGAAGCTCTCACTTTCGCGTCGTTTTGTGTTTTTTCGATTCTTTTTGGTTTTTCCGTTTTTTCAAAAAGAAAATATAATAAATAAGAAATTTTAAAAATGGTTTTGAAAAGTTTTTTTGAAAAATAAATTTGGCACGGAAAACGAGAAAAAGACGAAAATTGAAAATGCGTAAAAGTAAACGTGACCTTGGGTTGCCTCCCAAGAAGCGCTTGTTTAAGGTCGTATAGCTCGACCCCTGGTTGTGGATGACTCAGTTGCCGGGGTAGGACCCCCGTTCTCCATCGATGCGAGTAGTCAACCAATCTTCCATGAAACTCGGGTCAGTGTTCCAATCTTTCACTCCCATGTTGAATCGGTCACCTTCCCTTGTAAACTCGAACTTGTAGAGGGTACTTCCTTCATTCTTGAATCGGTTTCTAAAACCCTTGTCATCCTTGTAGTTCTCGTAGAATAGCCCCTCGTTTTCCAATTTCCATCTTCCGGTCATCCACTTGTCCATATAGATCTTGTACGGTTCGTTCTCCTTGTTTCTCGGATCCGGAAACTGGAAGTGAATCTCATGGGAATAGAAATAGTTCTTATCTATTTCCTTCATCTTTGTCAGTGCATCTTGAAATTATCCAGGTGGTTGATCCTTCTTTCTCCCCGGCGATCTTTCAGCTACAAGCTTCCCTTTCTTGAAGTGCGACCTTCCGACGAACAATTCCACATCACTCTGCAAACCATTAATAAACATAGAAACTTTTATGCTAGTTATATCAATAATGGTGTTAGTCATTATCATAAAGGGCCTTCCCAGATACAAGTTTCTATTGTTGTTATTCTCGTAGTCAACTACCAGCAGGTCCACCGGGATTATGAGAGTACCTACTTTGATGAGCACATTTCTAACCATCCCATAGTTCTTTGCTATGCTCATGCCGACGTCGGTCTTCCTTGTCAACCTGAGTCTCTTGTACATCTCTAAGGGGATAACATTCGTATCGGATTCCAGGTCTAAAGTTCCTACTACCATCCCGTCCCCTATGTTGACTGAAATTTGAAATGCTAAGGGATTGATTTCCCTCCTAGGGATATTAGTCCGAAAGAAGGGGTTTTCTTTCCTCTTATTCCTCCTGAAATTCTCCATTTGGTTCTTTTTCCCGTAGAGGTACTTGCATAATCTCAAGGAGTTACCTTCTATATGCAATTCACTAGATAAGGTAAAGTTAAAGCGAGAGTTAGAGAGCTTATCGAGGAGTTTTTCGGAAGTCCGTCTGTCTTCTGCATCCATCTGCTTTATAGCATCCTCCTCATCTTCGCTTTCTTCGTCTTCTTCTTTCTCCTCATCACGTTGCTCTAGAAGTATCATCAGCATTTCCATTATGTTTACCAAGCTTCCTTCCACTTCTTCTACCTTCTCGTTGATCCTGCAGAGCACTTCGTCCGCTCTTTCAATAAATGCCTCCACCTTGTCGTCCCTTTCCTTCTGTTTCTCCATAAACTCCCTTACTGTTCTCAGCTCCTTGATGATGAAGTGGATCTTTCCTTCGAAAAGGGGTGACTCCTGCTGAGCTAGTGCAATTGCCCTTACCGGTGTTGCCTAACTTCATGCCAGGTTCGGGTTGACGGAGGGGTTTTGCTTGATGATGGTTCACCATCTTGGACGTAGTTTGCCTCCTCCGACGGTTCCTTGTGTCCATCTTCTCCTTCGGACTCTCTCCTAGATAGTTCGACTTCTATTTCATCCAGTCTCTTTTTGATCATTTTCCACGGAACCTCCTCGACGGCATGAACTTCCTTAGACCGGACACTCTTTCCTTGTCCCTTTTGCATTGAGTTTTCACTGAGGTTCTCACATACCTCCCAAATCCTTCTTGGGGGTATGTCCAGCAGATTTCCTTGACATGCTCCGTCAATAAGTGCCTGGCTAATATAGTCAATTCCCTTATAGAAGTTGTTGACCTTGTCGAACAGCGCGTAGGAGTGCATCGGGACCTGCCAAGTAGATCCTTATATCTCTCCCATGTTTCGTAGAATGTTTCTCCGTCCAGTTGGTTGAAGTTCTGGATTTGGCTCTTCAGGTCGGACGTCTTCTTCAATGGGAAGTATCTGAGCATGAACTTGTTGTAAATCTCGTCCCATGTAGTCAAACTACCTGGCTGTAGTGAGATAAGCTAGCTTTGTGACTGGGGACTGGTTTCACTTCCCTGAGGACTGGTTCTCTCTAAAGGAGAGCTGCTTTGTGAGCTGTATGGATTCTGAGACCCTTGAGGTCCTATTTATAGGTGAAATTTCGACCTCCAAACCGCCATTCTTCAATAAGGAACGTTTAGGAAGGCGGGTCTCGACGACAGCGAAGCGGACAAAAAGAACAGCAGGTCCATCTGCGGTTGCACATGACCCATGAGACCCTCTGCGGTCCCCTGGTGGCCGTCTTGATTCTTGATTCGAATCTATTTTCTTCGTTCTTCAATTTCGGGCTTCATAACTTTGTTTCCTCCAAAAGTGGTCTTCTACAAAGTTGTTCCTATTTTAATTATCTTCGCATCGGTTGGTCGCATGACATGTTTTGACTCCTCAAACTCCGTGCAACGTTCAATCCGGCGTATTTGCTTCCTTGTCCTGATTGGCACAATTATGCCGTTTTGGTGTCTGAAATCGTGCAAATCCTCAAAACAACGATCATGACCTACATAAAACATGCAAAGTTGGTAATTGACCATAAAATGATACAAATATTGCATCGAGGGCAAAAAACGAGGGTCTAAAAGTATGCTATATCGCACATTTCATTGTCACATGACCTCCCTCTGCTATGCTACTCCCAACTTCCTAGTTAAAATCCAACGCAATTACCTCTAACGACAGCAGGGCATAATACTATTATGCCAAGCGGTATGATTAGCAGTACCCTACCGATTCAATGAAACTACTGTGTCACTCAGCAGAACATCACACCATGAAGGATGTATAAAGTTGTATAACCACAATTTACGTCTAATAACTATTCCATTAATATATCATGGTATATAAAGAAGTAGTAAAAGCAGAGTTACGGGCCTTTACAAAAGAAAGTTAGCTACTCATAGTAATAAACAGACAGAAATCGAAAACTAGGAAAGAAGGAAGAAGAAGAAGAAGAAGAAGAAGCTTAGTCGCTGATATCTTCGTGCCGATGCTTCTATGGTTTCCTCATTTTGGGTGCCTGATGGCCAGCGGTTTTGGGGTTTCATTTCCCCGAGGACTGGTTCTCTCTCAGGAGAGCTGCTTTGTGAGCGGTGTAGAATTATGAGACCCCTGAGGTCTTATTTATAGTGTGGAAATCGAGTTCTGGCCGCCATTCATCAATAAGGAAGGTTTAGGAAGGTGGGCTCTGGCTTGACAGGCTAGGAGAAACAGCACAGAAGAATCTCAATCATTTGTCGTCAGGACTTTGTGGACCTTCTATGATCACTGTGGATCGCCAAGTGCGATTTCTGCAAATTCGAATCTGTTTTCTTCGTTCTTCGAGTTCGGGCTTCGTAACTTCGTTTCCTCGGAAAGTGGTCTTCTACAAAGTTGTTGCATCATCAATTATCTTCGCATTGGTTGGTCGCATGACATGTTTTGACTCCTTGAACTCCGTGCAATGGCCAATCCAGCGTATTTGCTTAACTTTCTTGATTTCACATAATTATGTCATTTTCGCGCCTGAAATCGTGCAATTCCGCAAAAACGCGATCATGACCTACAGAAAACACGCGAAGTTGGTAATTGACCATAAAACGATACAAATATAGCATCTAAGGCAAAAAACGAGGGTCTAAAAGCATGCTATATCGCACATTTCATTGTCACATCAGGGGCCACTGTTCAGTTGGCATATAACTCAACTAAAAGGTGCGCTCGAGAAATTGTAGGATTGCTTGTGGAGATCGGAGGTGTGAGGTCGAGACTGGACTTCTTGGTAATGGACATGGAAGGGAATGGAGTAAGATCAAAGACACTGATCGGACGACCGACTTTACATGAATTGGAAACAGTGGTAGATGCTGGAGAGAAGACTTACAGCTTGATTATTGAAGGACAAAAGAAACGTTTCACCTCGAGAGGAGATATACTGGAAGGAAAAAGAGTTGAAAGAGGATATTGGGAGAGCGCCGACGATTTTCATTTGGGAGATGAAGAAGAATTTGGGTATATAATGCCGGATCTGGTGGAAGAAGACATAGTGGATTTTGACTATGAGCACTATGAAGAATGGGAGCAACTTTTCTTCGTGGATGTAATCAAGGACGAACGAAACAAGGAACATACTTCATATATGCCCCAATTCGGCATGGATCCCAGAAAGGAAAATTTCAAAGAAGAAGCGATGAGGCGTTGGGATGAAGATACGAACTACGTAACGGATGAATGGTTGAAAAAGTGCTCCAACAAGTTCGAGGGCCCAACCCTCGACAACTAAGCCATCTCGAAACAGGGGTCGAGCTATAAGACCTAAAACAAGCGCTTCTTGGGAGGCAACCCAAGGTCACGTTTATTTTCGTGCACTTGCATTCGCACTTCTATTTTTTACTTTTCGTTTTTCAATTTCTGCACAAGAAACCTTTTCAAAACTTTCAATTTTATTTTCAAAAACCTTATTTTATATTTATAATCTTATTTCAAATGACGAAAGACCGAAAAAATCAAACAACGATTTTTCTTCTCCTACTTCATTTTCTCTCCAAAATTCTTCACTTGTTTTCATCATACCATTGCATTCTTAGCTTGCCCATCCATCAACAACATCAAGTAAGTGATCTCTACTCAATGTTATCTTCATTACATCTTCAATTTCAAGTTTACATCTTTCACCTTTTTGCTAGTACTTTCTTGTATGCTTCTTTGGTGCCATGCAATTGTATGCTTCAATCGATTGATTTGATTATGTAAGGATGATGTGATTACATGCGTACTTCTAGTATTCACTCTATTATCACTTGTCTTGGTAGAGATTTGACAGTTATATGCTCGTATGGTTATTACTTGATGATTTATGCTTCGAAAACATACTTGCTTTGTCACATGCTCTTAAGATGGAATTTTCATTGCAATATTCTCTACACATTGATACTTGACACAATATGAGAACTTATATTACATTCCTAGTTCATGCATTGATTTGAAGTAGCTATTGATCTTATCACAAGCTAGAATTTTGCATACATGTTGTACCAAACTTTAGGTTTTGGGGAGAAAAGTCCCCTTGAGATTTGCACGTAAGCTTTAATCTAGGATTTCACTCCAAACATGCTATCTCACACACTTTTTCAACCTAGGTACCATGGGAAGAACAAAAGAGGAAACTCACCGCAAAGTAAAATCAACATAAACTCCTTTGGAGTTCGTGAACGATTATCGAATGGGAAACTGAGATGATATGTGGAGGAATGAAATGCTACATCATAACAAAAACATTGCTGCAGCGTTGCTTACTGAGTTTCTTCAAATGCTTATTTTTTTACAGATCTGGCCATGCCCACTTAAACATAGTGGATGTCAGGTTTCGGTGGATGATGCATCATCTAAACTCGTCAATATTTTATAGTGGATGTCGATTTCGGTGATTGATGGATTCCGGTGGTGCATGAGGTTGTCAACGAATTCCGGTGTGTTTGAGGTGGTTCTTGGGATTTGATTGTGGTGGTCGTGAATTACGTGTGCTTGAGGTGGTCGCCGGATTCCGATAAGCCAGAGGTGGTCGCCGGATTCCGATCAGTGGAGGAGATGGAAAATAGTTTTAATTATCAATTGAAGTAATTGATTTAATATACTTAAATAACATTTAATTAAAAAAAGATGTTTATTTTATTATATTCCGACGTCGCACAACGTTATTATGCGACAGTGCGACACCCCATCGCATTAATAATAAATCAACGGATGAGATTGAATAAAGATTTGATCTAATGGTTAAAAGGAGTGTACTATTGTTAGTACAATGCAACGGTACTATTATTAGCCATGCCCTACTTGCTTTTGTGAAAGAAGAAAAATCTGTGATAAGAGTATTTAGTAAGGGTATAACTTAGATGGGGCTAGTATTTCCAAACCACCTTCTCGATGCGTTTGGAAACACATTTCAATCACAAGTCCCGAACAGCTTGAAGTGCATTTTCTATGGAAATTTACCACCAAGCAAGTGCGATATCACGGTCAATCCTCAATTTGGGTGAAATTAACCCATACCAAGCAACAGTAAATTCTGACTGAATTAATTTCAGAAGTGGGAAATCAATTCATTTCCAGGTACACCATCTTTCATCATCATCACCGATTTGGTTTCAGAAGAATCAGAGTGAAGAAGAGAAGAGTGTAATTCATTACACCCTGTCAACCAATTCTTATACATTTCTTTGTCTCTCAGCCTCTCAAGTCCGTATTCACCCGAATTGCTATTGTTCGATTCAGTTTTTTCTTCCATTTTTACAGTGTTCATACACTCGGAATTGAGGAATCTTGATTCTGTTATCCTATTTCTATATGATTTATTGCCAATATCCATTCCCAAATCTGTTACGTGTATTGTAACCCTTGTTAACCTTTATGTGAAGATCTTTGGTATTGATGATTTCCAAGTAAATTTTGGTCTTAATCTGCTGTAATTAGTGAGTCTAGTTTGTGTAAATAAATCGTGTAAATTATTTGGCACTTCTTTTAAACATGTGTGTAGATAACATGATTATTTTTGTGACAGATAAATCATTTGAATGTGAATCATTCCATTTCTTTTGTAAAATACAAAGGGAGCTGTTAATGTTTGCCTGGGGATTGAGGGAGTATAAGCTATTTAAAACTGGCTAAGTTATCTTCTTTCTTGAACATAATTTCTAAGTTAAAGAGTGGCTTTCAAAGTGAACTTGATTCTCGACTTTTCGATATACATATATTTCTGGGATCAGTGGTGTTCATAGGGTTGTGATTTATCAATATCTTGTAGTAGGAGATATGCTGTAGAGGATGCCTATGCAGTTCTGGGAATTAGCTTGTCTTAATGAAAAACGTGATTGCCAGAATTTTTGAAGTGCATGAAATCGAGCAAGCTGTTGATAGAATTTGATCTCATTTTAAAGCTAAAACTTGTAGAGGTGCCAAATCTACTCATGTATATTAATTATCCAATAATAGGCACCTTAGGCAAGGCCAGAAAATATATGATGGTCAGGATGAATTTTTTTTTTTTTTTTTTTTGGGGGTGGTGGGGCTTGTGGGGATGACAAAGGGGAGTAGAAACAGACTGTTGGTATGAATTCTGAGTTTGTAATCTTTGTATTTGAATTAATTCCGGGAAGCTCTCTTCCATTTCAGTCCAACCTGTTCGCTGCAAATCGTATGTACCCATTTGTTGATAGTATCGGGATGACAGATCACTGCAATTTTTGATAGAATGTCGTTAATCCTGTACCTCCTGAACTATTGACTTTTGTTCTAAATATCTTGGGAGCTCATGTACCTGCAATACATCCATAATTCTTACCTTGGACTTCTGCCTAATCCCTTTCATTAAAACTGCTGTATAGGAATTTCCAAAATAAGACCTGATAGTTTGTAATCTAGCTCTGGTACCGATTTTTTTGTTGTGCACTGAAAATTTGATGGCAATCCAATTTTTGACTTGGTTCTCTATGGGTGGTTGCTTCAGGTTGCTGCTTAATCTGTTGAATAGGACCACGGAGCTGTAAATTTTTGTTGTTATACCAATTAATGACAGGCCAAACCAGATATGTACCACCACCTTATATTCCTCTCGGTCAATCAGATGCAGAATCGGACGTAGTACCTCGTGCAGATGGAACACCTACACAACAGCACATTAATAATGGATCGGCACAATGGTCTTCGGGAATATGTGCTTGCTTCGATGATATGCCGAGCTGTATGCTCCTTTTCTGCCTTGTGTCTTGATTATGCAGAAACAAAACGTAGATAGCAGTGCCTTTTGTTTAAGTATTAAAATGAACAACATGTTGGATCTTGTGATTTCAATGTTCTGTTGGAAATTTGACTTCTGCAAATTCTATTACAAAAAGGTTTCCAGTGAAATGTGCTGCTTTTTTCTTGGCCTGCTTATTAGAAATCAGCAAGTGAATGCTGATTTGATATGTTCGGGATTACTGAAGTCTTTATCATTTTGCTCTCTGAAGGGAAAAAAGTTTTATCAGTTTGATGTCTACGGTTTTTAATGTCAATGATTCATATTACTGCTAGAGCAGTGGTTTGAGATTGCATCAGATCATTGTGTACCTGTATGGCAATGTCAGTAAGAGTCAAAGATACATGTATGGCATAAACTTTTTTATAACAGAGTATCTTCGAATGCAACAAAACATATAACCCTTAACATGTTAAGTTTGATTAAGCCAAATCCTATAAAACTCCAGTGCAAAATCTATGTTTGTGATTATGCAGTGGTATGGGGATTTCCAGGAGTTAAATTTCCTTTTTATGTTTCCTCTCAGTTTTTACTTTATGATGAGCGCTGGAGGATCCTTTACAGCTTATTAATGAATCAAGTAAGCTTTTGTTTCCTCCAGGTTGCATAGGACTTGTTTGCCCTTGCTATCTTTTCGGGAAAAATGCGGAGTTTTTAGGGTCAGGAACTCTGTTGGGGTCTTGTATGACACATTTCATCTTGTGGGGTCTTTTTAACACAGTTTGCTGTGTGCTATCTGATGGCCTTATGTTGGGCTTACCTGGATGCTTTGTAGCATGCTATGCTTGTGGCTACAGACAAACATTAAGGTCAAAGTACAAATTGGAGGTATATTATTACAGCTTTTGCATTTGATTCTGTAACTTGGTTATATTCGATATTAAAGATAAGACAGTAAAAATGGGAATTGAGGAGAAAACTAGCAGGAAAGTGTTTATGTTTCCATGAATAAACATGCAGCAATTCTCATCTATTCAGTTCATGTACGATGTTTTGGTGAACATGTATATGCTGCATCTGAAACAGTACTTGTTATCTTGAGTTTTTATCTTTTGATTAAACAAGAAACCTGAGCTGTTATATTAACAGTGAGATTCAAACACGAAACAAGCAAACAGGAACTCAAAGCCATGTAAAGATTATGTTTCATATTTTCTATACCACTTGGTAGCTTTCTAGTTAATAATGATCTGGTTGTGAATTGTTAGTTCTCCATTCTGGGACATTAAATCTTAATACTATGTCTGCTCTCCTCTTTTTCTATTCTTTTTCTGTACATATGAGCATCTTGTCCTGTTCTATCTTCATATAATCTCTGAGTTTTACTTTGCTGAAAGGAATCGTCCTGTTCTCTATTAACTTAATCTTCATGGGTTAATATATATATATATATATCCTTGAGTCTTGCTACACAGCTACACCAATTTATCAGCAGGAACTTCAAGCTTGCTGAATGCTGATAAGGTGGTGTTTGTAGGCAGCTCTCTTTCTCTAGCACTTTTCACTGTTTGTTAATCGATTGAATCTTTGTTTAGGAAGCACCATGTGGAGACTTATTGACTCACTTCTTCTGCCATTTATGTGCCCTATGCCAAGAATACCGTGAAATTCGAGAGAGGTCTGGTGACCCTAATGCCCCTAGCTTGGATTTAGTTGAAGTGACGGCCCCTCCTGTTCAGACAATGGAATTGACATCCTCGGACGTGCAGAAAACAGTATCACCTTCCCCGAAATAAGTTGCCTATTCCCATGCGCCATTCTTTACCCCGTCATGTTGTTATCTTGGAGTAGTAACTATGACTTGTCCTAACTTCCTTTTGGGCTCACTTTGACTCTGCTAGGTGTACATTTTCCTATATGTAAATTCCCTAACCTCGAACATCAAACATGTTCCACCCTAACTGTATCCATCTTATTCATAGTAACCGAGACGAATACATTGGGTCTATGAGTAGGCCCAGTAGTACACATTTGTTGGGATCAGTGTGGAATATTTGAAGTCAGATTATACAAAATCTGGTCTAGTTTAAGTATTTTCACTAGCTCAACTAAAGAGAGTTTGAAACTTGAATCCTATTTTTATTATGAATAGTGACAAGAGCTGCCTGCAAACACCACCTTATCAGTGTGAATGTAGACCTGCAAGAGCTGCTGTTTGATGTGAACACTTGTTACATTACTAAATTACTACTTAATCCGTTCCGGAAATAAACACCGTTTTGATTTGGTTCCAAACAAAACTTCTCATTTCTTTTTTTGGCAATCAATCATCCAACTTTAACATTAAATATACTCAAAAGTAAACTCACTCACATTATTTAATTCAACTTTCAACTTTAAAAATCAATTTGAGGGACTCGCTAGTACTATTTTATCTAAAAGTAATGTATACCTTATTTTCTCCACCAAAAAAGTAAACGAAAATCTATTCCCGAGACGGAGGAAGTAATAAATAGATGTATATGACAATATATATATATATATATTATGAAACAGAATGAAATATATATATATATATATATATATATATATATATATATATATATATGAAACAGAATGAAATATGAAAAAGGAAGAGGCCATCAAGAAAATGCTGCTACTACTCCGGTTCAAGATTGTCTTGGAACCTGAAAAGAATATGAACAGTTAGGCAAACTAATAGTAGTATATATTGATGGTTTATTATTGACTTGAATCCTCGACAGATTTCCAGAAATTGGTGGGTTTTAGCTGGAACTGGGAGACAAATTTTCTTACAGAAATACAAAAACATGACGATGACAATGGAATTCAGTGTACATCACATGAGAAAAAACGAATTAAAATATCGGGCTGACGTTATGTTCAATTTCCCATAGCCAGTACCAGCTACCTTCATTACATAATCAACGTTACACATTTCCCATTTCTCTCTAACTTCTACTCTTTCCTTGGGATTTAAAATTATAATTCGAATCATTATTATGTTAAATGAGTGAAAAAAATGGTTTATATTGATAAAGTATAGTATGATTACAATAAAAAAAATCGTTATGAGAGAAGGAATATAAGTTATGAGAGAGTGAATAAAAAAATTAACAAATGAATTGGTTTCCATGTGAATAAATGTAAATATTTTAAATAATCGTCTAAAATGAAAAATTGTAAAGTTTTAGTGCAATAGAGGCAGCAGTATTGTACTCACTACCTTCCATTCCATCAATGATGCGTTGAATATCTTTTACGACAGAGACGTGATAAATATCATATGTTTTGATACAAACATTACATATTTAGCAATATGAGTGATTAGGGGGCAATGCATGTATATTGAACACACAATGTGTGAAATTAACAATATGATGATTGTAACTAATTAAATGATGTTGATTATGTTTTTCGAGGAAACCTTTTGCTATAAACAAAGGTAATTGTGATCAGACCAAGTTCCATTGTTGTCTATTTACTGTTCTGTTGTAAAAGTTTGTATTATGGGTATGAAATTGAATATTAAAATGGAAAGTTGATAACCGACTACTTGGTATTGAATTAAGACGTGAGTTAAAGATAAAAAAATTAACAGGGAAATGATAAATTATGTTTGTAGAGTTGTTATATAGGGTGTGCAAGAAAATATTGATATCTGCAATAAGTAAGTGATAGGTTTCTATTTTTAAAGATTATTTGTTTGGTATTAATATATTTTGATTATTAAGGTTTTTAGTATAATTGAAAAGGTAAATAGAGATAAATAGTAGGGTAAAAAATGAGAAAGAAAATTGTTTAACAAAGTTGGGAGTGAGTTGAAAGTTTATTTGGATAACGACTAAAATCTTGAAATGAGGAAAAATTTAAATGTTTTTAATCAGGTTTTATTGGTTTTAACTTTCAGTATATTAAGCTTTATGTCAAAAGTCTTGGCGACCGTTTAACATAGTTTTGAGAATTTTAACTCAATGCCAGGCTGATACGAAGCCATGGACAGAAAAACCGAACATAGGAAACTCAATGCATAACAAAGGGAGTACGATGTTTTGTAAATTACCAAGAAATAGGATTCTCCATGCTGCAAGCCTTGGACAGAAAAACCGAAGTCATTAACCAGAACCGGAACCCCCGACGAATGAAACAACACAAATTCTTCACCAAACATAGCTTTCATGTCCAACGGACCGCTCCCGACCTCCGTTGCTACTCCACTGATAAACACGGTGATCAAACCTGCATATAACACATTGCTCTGTTTAGCAAAAGAAGTTGATACGTGTTCGTTACCATCATGGAAACTACAATGTCCTTTTGTACATAAAGTTTTGAAAGAAATACAATTACAACTATGAAACTCGTTTGGACACGTACCTAATCGCCAGCAAAATCAATTTTAGATTAATAGGTGTAAAACTGATTTCACAATTAGATAAAAATTAAAAACTGCAAGTTAAAACATTATAAATATTTACATGGAAAACTAACAATTGAACCGGTTCAATTGATGTAAATGTATCAAGTATGAATTACCTGCAGGCTGGTGATGCAAAGTGGTGGAGGCATCAGCAGAAGGCAGAAAAACTGATCTTGGGTCGAGTACTTCTTGGGCCGAAAAGTCGAAAAAATCATCAGTCAGACCAACATTTGCATTTCCTGTAGCAGCTCCAGCAAATGAAGATGAAGACCCTGAACCGATTACAGCATAATTCGGTACAAAATTGGTCCCAAACCCGGCTGCTGCAGGCAATGGGGTATCAAACAGATTAATCTTGGGTGCAGCTGCAGCTGGCTGAGTAGTGAGGGTGGCCTGGATTTGACGCTGCTTGCGACGGGACCTGGAACGACGGTTCTGGAACCAGTAGAAGACATTGGCATCAGAGACGGGGCCGAATTTTTGTAGAAGGTTCCGAATTCGGAGAGTTTCCTCTTTGGGAGGGTTAACTGTGCCACTGTTAAAGATAGATTCAAGGATCATGATTTGCTCCGGTTTCGGTGTCCATCTGGACCTCACGGGCTCAACTTTCTTGTCCGCTTTTGGATTAACTGCGTCCTTTTGTTTTTCTGCACCCTCTTGTCTTTGTTGCTGTTGTTGTTGATGTTCATCTTCCATGCCTTCTTTTCACTTATAATTACCAACTTGTATCTAGTAGTAATAAATTGGAGTATGTATGTATGTATCTTGTGAAAATTAAGTAAATTCTACCAAAGGGACACAGAATCTAAGAAAACTGCTCAAAGCATGTAGTAGTAGTAGTACTTGAAGAGCTAGCAATCCCAATGTACGTGCACACGGGTGCTATTTAAAGGCTAAATAACTCAATGTCACCTCTAAAATGGACATTCTTTTCGATTTGTGTTATTCCGGACTTGGAGTATTATTATAAATGACTAGAATTTACACATCTCTATAAGTTCGAGCTTTTAAATGAAAAGGAATTCTATCATGGTATCAGAGCATCTGGCTCACGTCCACCTGAGTCGAATCTCCAAGAAGATAATTTCCGCCCCGTATTTAATTTTCACTCGAATGGCATTCCCAAAGATGTTGAAATCGGCCATGAGTGCGGAGGAGTATTGGAGTATTAATTTAAATAACTAGATTTTACGTACACCTCTCTACAAGTTCGAGCTTTTAGATGAGATGGAATTATATCACCCCATATACTAAACTTTGAATTGTACACGGATTCTACAATTAAATTGTATAAATGATTATAATAATATATAATATGTACGTCCTCCGTCCCGTTCCATGTTACCCACTTTGACTTTTTTCAGTCAACAGTGTCCAACTTTGACTATAAATTAATCTTAAACCGTAAATGTAAAATATTCAATTAAATTATATTATGAAACTTTAGTCCTTAAAGTATCATAATATAATTTAATTGAACATTTTACATTTACTGTTTAAGATTTATTCGTAGTCAAAGTTTAAAACGGTTGACCGAAAAAAGTCAAAATGGGTAACATGGGACGGGACGGAGGAAGTAAGATATAATGAGTAAAAATGTGGGAGACGAGGATATCCGAGAGATAGTTAATAAAATAGGAGTGGGTGTCCTAGAACAAATTTTTTAAAGAGATTAAAATGGACCGACAAACATTGTGGTAATAGCCACAAGCATTAGGGTATTTACTTTTTACTCACACAACATTATTGATATTGTGTAAAAACATTATCCGTATACTCCCTCCATCGCGGACTCAATTTCCCATTGGCCAGGGCACAAGTTTTAAGATAAAGTGAATAAAGTGGGAGAGATAGTGAATAAAGTAGGAAAAAGATTAAATAAAATATGAAACAGTGTAAATAAAGTAGGAGAAAGATTTTCCATTTAAAAAAAGTGAGGTTGAGTTTTAGACGAAACCAATAAAAAGTTAAATTCGAAACGGATAAGTATTTTAGAACATCATTATATGTCTTCACCTATGCATGTACCTTACGATACTGTGAAAAAAGAAAGCGGGGAGGGACAAAGGGAGTGTCATCGTCGTCACCACCGTCAAGGGACGGACCAATGTGTTGAAACATTTTAAATAAAACATTGATATTTTATTAGTGAAAACTTTATATCATGTCATTAAATTGAATGTTGTTTTGTAACATCCACTATTTTCAATGTGAATATTTATGTTTTAACATGATATTAGTTATGACTTTTCAAATTATCTGCATCCGTTTATCTGGTGTGTTTATCTGCATTTACAGATCGGATCAAATACTGATACAATTTTTTTCATATCGTTAGTAGTGGATCGGTCTGATCCGCGGATCCTTACACATATCCTGAGTTCTAGTTGCATGACATGATCAATTAACAAAAACACTTTTCCTACAGCTTACAATTATCAAAGTATTTGGTAGATTGTCTACTTTTTATGAAAATTGGAAATGCTAAAATTGACAAGTAGTAATTTTTGGAGTTTTATTCTATATCATTTTGTTTTTACTTGTAGTTAGTTATGCTACGTTGCTAGTTAAGTAGTTTCAAGTTTACATTTGAGTTGTAGATTCGATTGGAACTTATGATGTTGTTCGTTAATATTCTTTTCATATTTTAGATGAGTAATTTATATATTTTGCAAAATATTGTGTTTCTTTTTCTACATAAATTTCACAGATAACGAATATCCGCAGATATATCCAGATCCATGCGGATCGATTCTCAATCTGATCCGCTCAGAACGTGTCGTATAAGTAGGCTTTTGCATGATCCGTTTCTATGAATGCCCGCTCGAACGGATCGTATCCGATTGTAGCAGCCCTAATATTAATGACTCTTCCGGATACCTAACATTCATACATCATTTAAAATTGAAGAATAGAGATTAATTTGGGATGTATTATATATTAATAAATATTAATAGTATGTAAATAATTACTATAGATAATGAGTTTCTATAAACACATTACAACATAATATGAGTTTTTATATGGTTAGGCTTCTGCTTTGTCTGGCAACAAGCGTTCAATTACAAATTAACACATTTATTTCCATTACATGTAAAAATACTGAAATTATAAAAAAATAGGTAATTCTTAAAAACACATTATTATTATTTTAATTAGAGGTTAAGTTTGGGTATTGTGATTACTACATGTGTTTTTTGATTTAAATTTTTATAGGGCGATCATTAGGGTGATGGCTAGGTCGCCTTTTAACATTTTAATATGGATCGTTAGATTAAATATTTAATTGTCTATTTTCTAATCAATTGTCTATTGCATGTAGATGGTATAAAAAGAATAGAGGGGACAATTGGATGTAGATGGTATAAAAAGGATGGAGGAGTATTTAACAAAAAACATACACTTTTTTACATTTATATTAAACATCAATGTTATTTTGTTCTTAAAAAAGAACATTACTGATATGCCATGATATAATTATAAAGGGTAAGTAATGTGGAGTAGAAATGATTTTTCATAGACCATTCATGAATTTTATATCTATTTAGACTATGTTATCTTCGTCTGCAAACTCATTCAGTTCAGTTCAGATCAATTCAGTTCAATTTAGGTCTGTTTAGTTATATTTTATACTATAATTTAGTTTAGTTCAGTTACATTCAGTTCAGTTCTGTTATGTTCTGTTCTGACGAAGAGAAAAGAGCCTTAGTTTACAAAACCATTCCTGAAAACAGAGGTTTGACATGCGACTTAAATTGATCGGGTTTTAACTATGAATAGTAACTGAAGTTTAATTAATTGTAAAAAATTGTATTTGGAAATAGAATTAAAATTTTATAGATTTTATAGGGTTGTTATATAGGTTGTGTAAGAGCGAAATGATGTGTGTAATAGTTTTTAACATTATTTGATGTGTGTAATAGTGAAAGAAAAAAAGAGTAGGTAGAATGATAAATTTAATTGAATTATGAATAGTTGGTTGAAAACGTGTACAGTTTAACTCGATTAAAATTGCATGACAAATTGGGTGAGAAGAACAACTCGATAAAATCGGACTTTAATCGCAATCCAAACAGTGTTTTGATATCCCCAACATTATACATACTGCCTTCGTCCCATGTCATTTGTCCACTTTAATTTTCGACACGTAAAATAAGGAGAATAATATTATAATACTATATATACATGTGGGGCGTACTTTCTAAGTTTATGAGTTGTTGATTTTATTGATAAGTTAATTTTTTACTTTATTGAAAGTAGTAAAGAATATAAAATTGTATAATTTTTTTTAAAAAATAACAAAAATCTGAAGTGAACAATTCACACGGAAAATCTGAAATGGTAAAAGTTAACAACAGGCGTTGGAGTAAGTATAGTATATAACGTAGCTGTAGGCGCCCACAACAATAAATAGTGTTTGCCAAACAATGTTTCAAACAATGATGGAAAACAGTGGAAGTTTTAAGTTTTAACAAATTCGTGCAGGACACTATGACATGGATTTTGAAAACATAAGCTCAGTTCAAAATAAAATAAGTACGGTACGGTTGTATGCCATGCTTCGCGCATCCCAATCTGTACACGTTATATACTTTTTCCGTCCCTTAAAAGCTGTCAAGTATACTGTTTATATTTATAAAAAATAGGGAAATTTACATCTACTCCTCCTAATAAACACCTCTTACTTATTCAGGTCCTTAACATTTCAACAATTACATATTAATTCATTTTCTAATTTCAAAGTTACGATCCAAACATGACTTTATTTTAAACCTTTGCCTTTTCTAGTTTCCTTCTACTTACCTTTCTTTCATTTAACCATCACCCACCACCATCACCTCCTTCAACTTAAGGTAAAATGAAAAAAATTATGGACAGTGATATTAATTTCTTGGGATAATTTTTTAATAAAATGGCAGTTTATTAAAATAAAAATGTAAATTGTTGGGAATTTTTAAAACACCTTCAGTTTATATACCACTGAATGGCTCCGTATTTTCTGTATACACTACAAGAATTCTGCTATTTAGCATCCGTCGCTATCTAGCGACCAATTGGTCAAATTTAGCGACGGATAGAGCGTTTTGGCCTATCCGTCGTTATTTCCGTCGCTAAATAATGAATGACGGATAGAATCCGTCGTTAGTTTTTGTTGACTTTTTAATTTTTAAAAAATCAAAAATATTATTTTAACGACGGATAGATTATCCGTCGTTAAATATTTAATTAAAAATGAAAAATAAATTAAATCTAACGACGGATAGATTATCCGTCGCTAAATAGTGACGGATAGCCATCCGTCGCTAGAACAGAATAAAAAATGGGCAGTCAGCTTCTTCTTCCCCATTTCTTCTATGTTTCTCTTTTCTTCTTCTCCCTTCTCCATTTTCGCCATTTGTGAAGTCCGACCAAAACTCCACCATTCCGGCCAATCTTGAACTCTTTTCGAAGCTCGTTCAACAAGGAACTCGGGTGGCCCTTCAATTTCATCCTTTTTCGGCTATTTTTCCCGTAATTGAAGGTATTAGTCTAAAACCCTTACTTTTCTAAATTTGAGATTTTTGCTAATTTTGATATGTTTTTAAACTCATCTACTAGCTAGTATAGCTTATATTAAGTAGTGGGTTAAGTTTAAGGTTTTGCAATTGATTGATTTATTATGAAATTGATTTGTTAGTATCACGTTAGGATGTTTGTAAGTATGTATGGTATTTAATTTGATGTTTTCGTATATGTAGTAGGATTGGTGAGATTTGATTGAGTATTTGGAGACCATTTAGATTTAGTGATTTTAGTGGTTGTAGTATAATTGGCTCGAATTAACTTAGAAATTAAGAATTACTACTGTTTTAATTTATAATTCGTAATTGTAATGGAATTTTGAAATTCATAAAAAAAAAATTAAACGTAAACTGCATGTAATTCATGAAGTTTGGAACGTATTATAATTTACAATGCAATTATAATTAAAAATGCCGAGGGTATGTGAGTAGGGTAGAATATGTATATAACTAGTTAGTTGTTGATAATACTTAGTATTTGTGATTTACTATGAGTCAAATGTATATATGTTTTACATGTAGTTGTATACCAACACATTTTTTCTGTATTTGTTGTATGTTTTTGGCAGATGCCGCGACAAAAGAAACCCACCTACCGTCCTCCCCCATGCAGCCAGCCGGAGGGTAGTCGAGGAGGAGGGTCAGAGTCAGAGGAGTAGGAGGTCGAGTCGGGAGGCGGGAGGTCGAGGCGTGGTCTGCGCAGTTCTGAGACCCCCACCAAGTTCGAGCAGGGGCTCGACATCGGTCTGGGGTAACTTACTAGATGACGGTTGTCCCTTCACTGAAGGAATTGTGGTCGACGCTAAGTGGGATGGGAAGCTTGTGTTGTTCTCGAACGGTAGATCGAAGTAAGTATTATGCATTTTGTTAAAAAGAACATAACTTAAGATAATTTATGATATCATTGTTGTACTATACTAATTAATATTCATTTCTTGTATCTTATACATTGATAACAGGTTATGGCCTCTAGAGGCTAGCACTAAACTCGATGATATCTTACGGATCAAGAGGGAGATGCTGGGGGAGGGGGGTGAGAAGTGGTCGCACATCTCGGACCGGATGAAGGCCGAGCACTTTAATGAGTTGTGGGTAAGTTTAAATCTGACATTACTTTATTTGTTATTATAATCGATTTTAATGTGAGTGGTATGTTAGCCACTGTATGTGAGTGGTATGTTAGCCACTGAACTTGGGTGACTTGTTTGTCACCACTGTGTTAGTAAATTTTAGGACAATGTGAGTGGTATGTTAGCCACTATATTGAGTGGTATGTTAGCCGCTGAACTTGGGTGATATGTTAGTCACCATTGAATATGTTCTGTTGTATTATCTTATTAAATTGATGTCTCGGTTAACGTTATATAATTTGGATGTTGTGTGGAATTGGGAATGTAGAAAACGTACTTCATTCCCAACAAGTTGCTCCCCCAGATATGGCCTTGTTTCGAGACACTGGGGTCAGACCTGTATAAGAAAATGGTTAACGGAGCTAAAACGTTATACCTTAGTGGCCTTAAGCCTAGATGGTGTGGACCGGAGGAGTGGGCGCTTTGGCAGGCCTACTAGCGTCTTGATGTCAAGCGATTCAGGCGGGCTGAGAGAACCACCGATTGGCCGTCTGAGGGTACCGGGGTGGCCAGGCACCACTATGGGTCGCGAGCTGTTGTTACGGATCACGTTAAATCGGTAAGTGTACATCTAATTTGTCAGTTTAGTCGTACATGTGTTTTGTGCTTAATTTCTACACCTTTAATGAGTTGCTAGCTAAATGTTTGCATATATACGTTCTTTAGGTGTCGACTGGGGAGGAGAAGAGCGCGCTGGCGCTCTTTAAAAGAGCCAAGCTGAAGAACGGGAGATGGGTTGACAGCAAGTCCGAGGCTATTGTGGTACGTTAATTTTTGTTAAAGTTCATATTTGTGTAGTACAAGTTATTTTGAAAAAACTGTAACTCATGATATATGCACTTTACGATTTCAGGCTGAGATGGAGAGGTAGCTCGCCGATACAGATGAGGAGCTGACAATTGAACAACAAAACAACATCTTCTTATCCGTCAACCCAATGGACAGCAAAGGCCGAGTATATGGATTGGGGAGTTTCGGCCCTGTGGTGGCTACTCCTAGCTACTCAACATCCCAACAATCTAGACATCAACTTTTCACACATGAGCATGTCTCGGAGTTGGTACAGTCACAGGGGGAGGCACAGATTGCGGCACAACTAGCTAGAGTTCAGGAGGAACACCGGCAGGAGATGGAGCGGCTAGTTAGACAACAAAAGGAGGATAACCGGCTTCTTCAGCAACAGATGCAGTCTTTCATGGCCATGTTCCCTCACCAGCCACCCCCGCCCGGTAGTTAGATTTGGACTTATATTTTTCTGAGTTCTTACTTTAAACTATGTACGGATATTTCATTTCATTACGGATAATTTGTATTTTGTCGAATGATTTCTGTTTATTTAAAACAATTTCATTATTCTGGATTTACTATCGGACATTATATTTGTGAAACAGGTGAAATATGAAAACAGGCATCAAGATTTAAAAAAAAAAAAAACAAAATCTGCTCAATTTAGCGATGGATAACTTTATCCGTCACTAAATATCCAGTTAATTTAAAAAGAAAAAAAAAGAAAAAGCCCTATCCGTCGCTAATTCCGTCTCTATTTAGCGACGGATAGTTTATCCGTTGATAAATAGAGCAAATTTTGATTTTTTTAAAAAAAAGGAAAAACCGGCTTTTTAAAAAGTCAACAGTCTATCCGTCGTTATTTAGCGACGGATAGGTTATCCGTCGTTAGAAGCTTTGTGACCAAGAAAATGACGACGACATTTTTATCCGTCGCTAAGTCCATCGCTAGGAGCTTAGCGATGGATCGCTCACTGTTTAGCGACGGATTCTTGTAGTGATATTTATCAATAACTTTCAGTAAAAATCATAGACTTCTGTTGTTTGTTCTCGGATTTGACAATTGATTTTCATGCGCCAGGATTAGTTTATGCGACTTCCCGAACCTGTTTAAACTCATAAATTATTTTTTTTAAATAATAAAATATATAAAAAAAATTCAAAAATACCTAGAAGGACATGTGTCACATTCTGACTTAATTAATCTGGAAAAAATAAATATATTTTTTAATATTTTAATTTAGAGCGGACACCTGTCTTACTCTCATTTAACCTTAGAAAAATAAATGAAAAATCTAAAATAAATAAATAAAAGGAAAAGAATACAACCATATGAAAAAGAAAGGTTTAAATTAAGGATGTATTTGGCTCCAATATGAGTTTTGGATTGGTTTGTAATTTATGTACAATTGTATGAAATAATATGTTATTCTTTAAATGTCAGGGACCGCGATGTTATTAGAAAATTTATTAGGGGGCCCAAATGTAATTCACCCTTATAAATAAAAAAATGTAATATTATAACACTATACAGTACGCTTGAGGTTTACTTTCTAAAGTCTAGTTGGTTTAATTATTTAAATTACTTTTTGACTTATTTAGGAGTAGTGGATGATATAAAATTATATAATTGTTCCTAAAATTACAAAGAAATTAATGAAAGTGAACAACATTATCGGAACGTCCAAAATGCAATTAAAATAGTTTACTTTTACATATAATACATATTTTACTATTAAAATTACAGTTTTTCTTCAAATTTGTATGTTCAATAATTTTTATCTAAAACTATGAATCAATGTACGAATTCCTTCAAAACAAAGAGATTATTGAAATACCTGAAATGATAATAATCTCTTTCTTCTTTTTAAAACATTTACATTAATTATATAATATCCGTTAATAATATTCAGTTTCTTTAATATAAACTCATTATCTCTACTTATTAATTTTTCCGTTCCGGAACAAGATTTTCATTCTGACTTTTCCGGTCAACTGTTTCCAATTTTAACTACGAATTAATCTTAAAATGAAAATGTACGTAAAACATTCAATTAAATTATATAATGAAATTTCAGTTCATAAAATTTAAATTTGAAATAAATGCACGAACAACCAACTACACCATAAACTCGACGTACTATACAAGCTTACATTGTGATTAAATTTCTCCAGCTCTATAAGTCTCTCAAACTACATAACTCAAGTTTTACAAAGCTACTTGTAAAGACGTAGAAGTAGAACACTCTTTTAAGTTGAGACTATAAAAAGGTTCTTTTTTCTAAATAAGAAGAAGTCTTGTGTTTCAGCAAACATCCTACTTAGTCCTTGTAATATACTCCCTCCGTCTCGGTTTCATCTTCCCGCGGGTCCGGACACAAGATTTAAGAGAAAAGTGAATAAAGTAGGAGATATGGTGATAAAGTAGGAAAAATAGTGAATAAAGTATGAGAGGTAGTGTATAAAGTATGAGAGGAAGTTTCCATTTAAGATATTGGAAAATGAAGTTGGGACGACCCAAAACGGAATGCGGGAAGATGAAAATGAAATGGAGGTAGTAGGAACTCAAGTGGAGTTTCTTTCTGTACCAAAGTCACTAAATCTTATGAAATGAAAATTTAAATTTGAAATAAATGTGAAAATAAAATAAATTTGGAACAAACTGTTAGAGTATAAAGTTGCATGAAGTGAAATGCTAACGTAACTGAGAAAATGGGTTGCAGAGAGTTGTAACTGCTGAGATGATATTAGAAATATAATCTATGTAGATATTTATTTGAATGAATGTAATATAATATAAAGAGAAAATGAATGAAGGCAATGGAAAAGACAAGTAACAAGTGGAACAGGAAGTGGAAGAAGATGAACTGAACTCATGAATCATGAATTCATGATCATGCATGAAATGAAATGAGCTCCGTCGAATGTAGACGACGTTTGTGTAGTATCCATCCGTATTCGTTGCATATTATCTGAATCTATGTCAATATTTATAATCTAGAAGAAATATTTATTAAATAAAACTACTGTACACATATAAATAAGTATATGTGCATGCATTGTTTCAATATTGTATTTTGTTAATTATGTTTGTTTTTGCATCTTTTCTCGGGAATACGCGGCCAGGGTGTTGCAGGGGAGCGGTTAAAGCGCAACTTCGTCGGTTTTCAATTCAAACAAAAATTACTCTTTTGATCCATTAAAAGCTTCCTAAAATGCTAATATATTTTAGTTTAAGAAAAATTAGTTAAATATTAGTTTGTGAGTAATAGTATATTGATAAAGTTGTAAGTGTGTCATAAAGTAAGTGGGAGATTGAATATAATGATGATAAAATTGGAAAAAGAAAAATTTTCCTTTTTTGGGCTAGGAAGTTTCTAACGAAACACCAAAAAAGTAAAGTTATGAAGTTTTTAATGAAATTGATGGAGTATTTTTCATAATTAGTACTCCCTCCGTTCTTTTTAAAGGTTTACATTTTGCCATTTTGGGAGTTTTTTTTTAAAGTTTAATGTTTCCTTTTTTTGAAACCCATTATCTCTACTTATTAATTTTTTAAACACTCTCTTTCATACTTTATCTATTCTCTCACTTACTTTTTCATATTATTCATCTTACTTTTTACCACTTAATATTTTATTCCATTTTTTTTAAATTCAAACAAAACCAAAAGGTAAACCTTATAAAAGAACGGAGGGAGTACTACTTGTTGATACGGATAAATGTCCAATCCGTTAAGGGCGCCATAGAGCGTGTCCTAGAGTGCATCAAGACTAAAATAGCCAATTCAGTACTTATCCGATCTTGGCTAGTCCGCCTTAAGGAAAGCCTTCTGGGTCAATCAGTACGCTCAAGTCAATACACCTCTTCAGCTGGTCCGACCTAGCTAGGTGCACGACTTCCGAACCTTACAAGAGGTCACATGGTCTCACCAAGTACCACACACTGTCAGTCCTAGGATGCCAAACGGACCGGACGAGATAAACTCGGACGCCACCTTAACAATAAGACCAAACGTATACACTGGAACCTCAAAGATACTACCGAGCAGCTAGTGTCTCGGACCGTCACTGAGCTACCTAGGAACAGACCAACTCAATAGAGCTCGGATCATTCTAAAAAGGCCTAACAGGGACCCATCAACGAGAATAGTACTCTGAGGGGCAAAAGGATCAATCTGCCCTCCTAGGCCCATCTAATTGTGTTGGACTTTTACATACTATTGAACCATGGGCCAAGGGAGCATTGTTGTCCAAATCATGAACAAACACTTGGCATTATCTTATGAACCACTTCATAAGTACATGATAACTATAAATATAGCACAAGGTCCAAGACCTTAAGGTAAGTCTTAAGTGATAAAGTTTCCAATATCATAACCTTCCTCATAACTACTACATTGAGAGCCTTCCTCTCTCTCTCTTGAGTAAAATCTCTTTCTGGTTTGACATCTAGCAAACCGGGTTACCTATCTAACCCCCCCTCCACTTAGTCTTTTCAGGTGTTCCTGCTCGGATCAAGTCATCGGGTCGGACTTCAAGTTGGAGGCAGACCTTAGATTAGGGACTTTTAGTAGTTTAGTTAGTGTTTGAGGCTCAAGCCCTCAACATTTGGCGCCGTCTGTGGGAAACCTTACAAAAGGTTCCGTGTTTAAGCTGAGCTGATGGCAAGAACGAGACGGACAGCACGGACCAGTGCTGCTGGCATCGGGACTCCACCTCCACGCCCTCGCGGACGCCCACCCGACAGAGGACGGAGGGCCACTGTAGAAGAAAGGAACGCTGAGGGAAGGAGATATCCGAGCGATGGTCACACAGCAAGCCCATCCTCCGATGACGGAAGAGATGTTCTGTCCAGGGGAGTTCGTAATGCTCCTGAGAATGTTGTGCCTGAAAATCACGGAGAAGAGGCCGCTTAAGTTCCTCCGGCAGGGACACAAGGTCCTTCTCCAGGTCAACACTTTACCATGCCAGATGGTCGTATAATCCGCACTAGTGACTTCGGATTAAGTGAGAATCAATTTGGTCGATTGCTCACGATAATCTAAGGTTGTCTTGGGTCTAACAATGTCCAACCCCAGCAAGTCACTCCGCCAGTGGCTAATCCGAGGAAGTAGAGCCCGCTCTATCAAGGAACGAGCAACGTCCGATCCAGCAGAGGTTGGGGAATCAGCTACCACAGGAGGATTTGCGGAATCTCCTAGACAAGAGAGCCTCTGCTTCCCAGGCTTGACGAGAAGGAAGCCCAAATGGGCAGAGAGCATATTAGGAAGACGGAAATAGGCAACCTAGAGTTCCGCAACAGATACCTCCATGGGCTAGAGATCACGTAGCGGAAACCATTCCACTGGTCCACATAGATGAACTTCCTGCGGATGTAGCAGTTCATCCAAGAACGGGAGAGATGATGAATGCGGAAGAAATCTATGCTTAACAAAAAACCTTGGAAGCTCAGATTCTCAATCTCGGACGCTTGGTGAAGGATCATGAGCAAATAGCTACTAGTGCACCAAATCCTTTGTGTGATGATATCATGAAAGAAAAGGAAAGAAACAAGAGCTTGGATCAAGTGATTCCGAACTTGGAATACTACTACGGAGATACTTGTCCTATGGGCCACTTGACAAGGTATAACAGCAAGATGGATTCCAAAGGGATGAGTGATAATACAAAAGCTCTCACTTTCTCATCCACTCTCTTCGGAATAGCCATAGATTGGTACACTGCATTGCCAAACAAGTCAGTAAGATCCTATGCGGACCTCTCTCCCAAGTTCCTGAGACAATTTGGAAAGTCGAAAAGAAGGAAGCGGACTGTGGAGCACCTGGCAGAAGTTATACAAAGAGAACAGGAGGATCTTAGGACTTTCCTAGATCGCTTCAATGCGGAGGTCCTCTGAGTTGAGTCTCACAGTATTAAGGAACGGGTTCGTCACCTGTATGCTAATACTTACAACGCAGAACTCTACATGAAACTCTCTAGCCAGGAAGTGAGAAGTGAAAAGCATTTGGATGATATTTGTGAAGAGATAATGTACGGAGAAGAGTACCGAAGGAATGTTCCAGTAAGAGCTGGTTCCAAGAAAGGAAAAGAGGCAATGAAGCAAGAGCAACGCCATGGAAAGTTCGATCCGAAGAAGGATTACATATATAAAGGTTTCAACAGGGAAAGGCGTCTGCCAAGAAGATATGCAGATTACACTCGTCTCAATAAACCAAGATCCGACATATTGGCCACCATTATTGAGAAAAAGTTAGATGTTCAATGGCCAAGGCCATCCCTCAATAACTGGAAGGGCAAGAATGCTAAAGGGTATTGTAAGTTTCACAAGAGCCGTGGCCATGAGACGGACGATTGCATTCAACTGAAAACTGAGGTTGAGCACTTAAAAAGAGAGGGAAAGTTGAAGGAGCACATCTATACGGACGAACCTTCTAGGCATGATAGGACGGAACGGAGAAGAGAAGACAGAACAGCAGAACCGCAGCTATGTCCGCTATCCTTGCCTCCTCCGCCAACCAATCATCCACCTCGGACAGATCACCACCAGTACAAGTATGATAATGATATTGAAATGGAGAATCTTCCATACAGTGGAGTAATCAACACCATAGCAGGAGGTCTGACTAAGGGCGATAGTAGGAATGTAAGAGAATGGACGGCTCAGAATCTGCGAAACAATGATAGATCATACGCTGCTCCGGTGATCCGTGGAACCAACACTATATCCTTTGATGACAATGAGATTCCTCCTCCTACGACAGGAAGTGAGGACATAGATGACCCGGATGTTCCACTGGTGGTTTCTTTAATCATAGCAACTTATCGAGTGAACAAGATCCTGGTAGATACAAGGAGTTCCCCGAACATCATTGCCAAAAGAACAATAGATTAGATGAATCTGGGAAGAATTCGATACGAGAGAGTCAATACCTCCATATTAGGGTTTAGAGGAGGAACTGTCCGCCCTCTAGGAGACACATCCCGCGAGAGTGACACAACTGGTCCGTTTTGTAGTGGTGGATTGAACTTTTGACTACAATGCCATCTTTGGTCGTCCGGGGCTCAATCAATTCCGAGCTATACCTTCCACCCTCCATAATAGAATGAAGTTTCCAACTCCCTGCGGAATTGGAGAGGAAGTAGGAAACATCCGAGAAGCTTGGGAGTGTTACATCATGTCTACCAGGAGAGCATCCGCTCCCATGTTAGTAGTCTCTTTGACTTCTGATCCGCAGATTATTCTCCCTCCGAAAAAGGAGGATCCCAACATTGGAATAGGTTGTCAGAAGGACAAGTTTCCCAAAACAGCACGGATCGAACCTCATGAGACTCTCAAGGATGTTGAACTTGTTGTTGGAAGCCCTGGTAAGAAGACTAGAATCGGAACGGAGATGAATGCGGAAGTGGAGATGAAGCTTATTGCTTGTCTCTGAGACAACATGGATGTATTTGCTTGGAGTACTGACGACCTCAAGGGGATAGATCCGAGGGTCGTTGTTCACCGTCTGAACATGGACCCCTCGATTAAATATATCCGCCAAAAGAGAAAAGATTTTGGTCCAATCATGGATGCTATCATATCCGCGGAAGTTGATCGGCTCATAATGCCGGACACATTGAAGAGGTCCGTTATTCCGATTGGGTCTGCAACGTTGTCCTAGTTGAGAAATCACCGGGTAAATGGCGGATGTACAATGATTTCACTAGGCTGAATAAATTTTGCCCAAAGGATCCATACCCTTTGCAACGGATTGACCAATTGGTTGATTCTACGGCCGAATATGCATTATTGAGTTTTATGGACGCGTATCAAGGCTTTTACCATATTCGGATGGCCGAGGAGGATATTAAGAAAACAGCTTTCTTTGTTGCGGGAGGGGTGTATTGCTTTAAAGTGATGCCCTTCGGATTGAAAAACGCAGGAGCTACTTACCAACGGCTGGTAAATCAAATGTTCAAGGAAGAAATTGGCAAAACCATGGAGGTGTACGTGGATGACATGCTTGTTAGAAGCAAAACTGAGGAACAACATATAGAGCACTTGAACAAATGCTTTGCTATCCTTAGGAAGTACGGAATGAAACTCAATCCGGAAAAGTGCACCTTCGGAGTAAAGTGCAGGAAATTCCTAGGCTACATGGTCACAGAAAGGGGAATAAGTGCAAATTCTGAGAAGATAAAAGCCATCCTAAACCTGCCCCATCTGAAAAACCTCAATGAGGTACAACAGCTTATCAGACGCCTCATGTCCTTAAGTCGTTTTATTTCGCGATCCGCGGAGAAGAATCTTCCATTCTTCAAAATCCTCCGGAAAGGAGAGAACATTGAGTGGACTGCGGAATGTTCCGAGGCTTTTGAAAACTTGAAAAAGTACCTCCATTCCCCTCCAATGCTCTCTAAACCCGTAGAAGGAGAACCATTCTACCTCTACCTAGCCGTTACGGAAGAGGCAATGAGTTCCGTATTAGTATGGATCCAGGCTAATGATCACAAGCCAATCTACTATCTTAGTAAAGCCCTTGCTGGGGCGGAGACAAGATACGTAAAGATTGAGAAATTTGTATATGCTTTGGTTACACTACAAAGCGGTTAAAGCCCTATTTCAAATCTCATAAGATAGTGGTCCTAACTACGGAACCTTTGAAACAGGTCCTTGGAAAGCCCGACCAATCCGGATGACTCTCTAAGTGGGCAATTGAGCTGAGCGAATACAACATTAGCTATCAGGCTCCGACAGCCAAAAAAGCTCAAGTTATTGCTGACTTCCTTGCGGAGTATCCTGAACCGGAGTCAGAGAAAGTCTCGGATAAACAGACATTTGAGTGCTTGATTACCAAGCAGATCAAACGTAAGTCAGTTCCGCCAAAGATCAACCCAGATAACCTTGAAGATGCTCAATTCATCAATCAATCTCGGACTACGTCATGGGAGGAAACTCGGGTTAATCACATGTTCCTCCTTGATGATATCTCAAATGAATCAAAAACTGATAACTCCGACCAGGATACTTAGAAGGAGGAGGAACAAAGGTTAAAAATTCAGGAGCTTATAGAAGATCCCCAAACCAAGGAATAGCCCATCGATGTTTGGACATTGGAAGTGGATGGTTCATCCACCGGAAGAGTGGGAGGCATTGGAATCTATCTTAAAAGCCCTGATGGAGCGGAACTCGACTATGCAATATCTTTGGACTTCAAAGTTACAAACAATGAGGCTGAATATGAAGCACTGGTAGTCGGACTACGTATAGCCAAGTCCCTACAAGTCCGGAAATTCAAAGCTTACATGGATTCACAGTTGGTTGAAGCCCAGTTTTCTGGTATTTTCGCCACAAAAGACCCTTCAATGATCAAGTATCTTGAGCTACTGAAGCAAGAAGTGAGTCTCTTTGAAGAGTTTACCCTGGAAAATTTTGATAGGGAATGGAATGAAAAGCGGACACTCTGGCAAAGTATGCATCCGCAACAGCTGCTTTAGATACGAGGAGAGTCATTCTACTCACAATTAGGAACTCATCCGTCATGAGTCCTACTCCAACCATTATGGTCACTGGAACAGGAAAAAATTGGAGGACTGATATCTTTAGTTACCTCAAGGACGGATCATTACCTGCTGATCCGAAGGAGTCAAGGAGTGTACAGTGCCGAGCAAACAGGTATTTCATACTTCGGGAGGATTTGTATAAGAAATCCTTCGCCGGGGCCTATATGAGATGTTTGGATCCACAAGAAGCGAGGACGGTGCTTGAGGAAATTCACAGCGGAAGTCATTCTGGTGGGCGGACTCTCGCTCAAAAGATCATCCGACAAGGTTACTATTGGCCTACCATTGACAAGGATTCCGCGAGCTTTGCCCGGAATTGTCCTAATTGTCAGTACTATGCCAATGTCCCCCATTGTCCGACACACCCTATGATTCCGTCAGTCATAGCATGTCCGTTTGGTCAATGGGACATCGATATTGTCGGACCTTTCCCAAGAAGCACTCAACAGAAGAAATTCTTAATTTTAGTTATGGAATATTTCACCAAATGGGTAGAAGCGGAAATAGTGGCCACTATCACGGAAAGCCGTGTGCGGACCTTCATTTGGAAGAACATCATTTGTCGCTTTGGCTTACCGATAATTCTTGTATGGGATAATGGTGCTCAATTTTCAGGCAACAGACTCAAGGAATGGCTGGCCTCTTTCAAGATTGAGCAACGCTTCACATCTGTCAGATATCCACAGGCTAATGGACAAGCTGAATCCACGAACAAAACAATTGTTAAGATCCTGGAGAAGTGATTGAGGACCTCTCAGGATAGTTGGACGGATGACCTAGACGGTGTACTCTGGGCTCACTGCACCACATCACGGACTGCAACTAGGGAGACCCCATTTGCTCTGGTTTATGGCACGGAAGCAGTCATACCAGCGGAGATCGCAGTCGAAACAATGAGGATCCAAGAATTCCATGATTCTGCCAATCAGGAAGCTCGGATCTATGACCTAGATATGCTAGAACAGAAGAGGACCGAGGCATTGGCTAATATCCATAGATATCAAGCAACTGCAGCCCGGGCCTACAACAAGAATATTCAAGCTAAAGATTTACAAGTCGGAGACCTAGTACTCCACAGAGCTGATATCTTGAGCAATATTGGGAAGCTCAAGCCTAAGTTGGAAGGACCCTACAAGATCGTTGGTGCAAGAGTAAATGGAAGTTATGAACTGGAGGAAGAGCACGGACACCCACTCAAGCGTACTTGGAATGCCAAGAACCTTCAAAAGTTCTATGCTTAGGGTTTGTTGCACGGAACTCCGTCAGTTGTTTTGACATTCCGGGTTTAAACCGTTTGTTACGAAAAACTCCGTCAGTTATGTTTTTTATAACTCTTTTGTCATTGGCCATGCAGCCCACAAGTTGTAATTGAATTTACGGCAAATCAATACAACTTTCATCTTTCGATTCAAAATGAAATTTGATTATTTACATGGCAAAAAAGATTCTAACAACAAATCTTGTTTGTACAAATAATCAAAGGTACACACAATCTCCTTTGTACGTGCTACGATCCGATATATCTATACGGATCCGTACAATATCTACACTACAATGGAAAAGCCTTTCCTATTCTCCAAGATATACCATAACTTCACCAAAGGATCTCTCAAGCAAAGGGTCCATCAGCACACCAACAACATCAATCATTCCATTGACAACGAGTAGTGGGATGTACCTGTAACACGGACAAATCAAGAATCAGTCTCCGGACATTAAGATTCTTCAAAACATCCATTCGTTTGAATCCAAAACACGGATCTTACGCATTGATCGTACTACAACCCACCCGCAAGCAACTTCTCAAATAGGAAAAGCTCCTACCGGGTGGATCGCGCGAACAACCAATGGGATTGCCCGTTGATTCACTATTCAGAATGGATCTGACACATTGATCGTATCATGACCCACCCGCCAACAGCTCCTCGAATAGGACAAGATCCTACCGGGTGGATCACACATACGACCAATGGGGTCGTCCGTCGGCTTACTCAGATCGGAAAATTTTCCAAGATCTATGTTTCCTAACAACAAATCTCGAGCAATCCATCCCTCTAGACCCATGCCACTCTCAAACTCAAAACAATACATGCCGAGTTGAGAGTGACGAGAGTCTCGAGGGGGAGACAAGTCAAGAAATCGTCTTCCTATTGAGACCACTAGGCTCAAACTGCAAGATCAGTCCGAGCTTGAGAAAGAAGAAAGAAATTTTCAACAAAATGGAGATTAGAATCAGATTTATGCGATCAATGCAGTGGGGAACTCGGGTATTTATAGATAGGACGAACCAATCAGCGTCCTCCATGTAAGAAGATTGACGTCGACGATGGGCGTGGGCCATCCGTAAGGGCCAAACAGTATTGGATTGTTTGGGCTTACCCATCTGATCATATTGAGCCCATGTTTTTAATTTTCGTATAAAAGTATCCAAGTATTCACTCATCAACAAGTCCGACAGACTTCATTTGCGGAAAAACCCGAAGGTTAAGCCTATCGAGTAGTCCGAAGATCAGCAAGTTCATAGTTCGTTGTCTTAGATCAAATGCCGTTCATTGTAATCTGAGCTTGCAAGAGTTGTATATTTATGCAGACTACTAAAACTACGCATGTTGTAACGAATCAAGGAAGTATAGAAGCTAAAGCATTGACATATCAAAAGACAGGTATTGTACTTGCACTACTATTATTGGCCGAAAGAAGAATCAATGCACTTGGCATCCGTGCCATCAAAAATCAATATTCAAAGTGTTACATCATTTCCACGGGGCATACCCCGGACTTCTCATTGAGGAGGGGGCTGGCTTGGGCCGGCTTCATTAGTTCGAGGCGGATTGCTGGAGGACGGATTGGCAGTTGAGGTGCCTGCGCGTGACTCAGCAACGGCATCAAAGGCATGAAGCAGACCAATTCTTCAAGTAGTTTATGTTGTCCTGGAAAGGCATGAAGCAGACCTTCCCTAGAGCCTCCGGGACACATTTAGGAAGAAAAGGTCCGCCGTTGTTAATCTCAATTTCACCTTCCTCGGTGACCACCTCCGCGAACTCACATGCCGCCAACCGCTCACCCGGGACGATTTCCACTAGAATATCTACTCCACTAGCGTCCGCGGACGAATCCAATCCTTCCCTCTTCCAATCAAAGTTCGGAGGCACCAACCCCTTTGCTTGCAATTGGCCGATGGCGGATGATAACCCCTCCAGGCTGAGAGCATCGGCTTTATCCGCCATGAAGAACTTGAAGGAGTCCGACTTCATAAAGTCCTTAACAGCTTCAAGCCGTGCGAACTGGAGATCTTCGAGGAGCGCATCCTTGGACTCCAAGAACGACTTCATGGACCCGTCAATGAAGTTCTCCTGCCACTCCCCGTCCAACTTTGCCTGCTCCCAGCTAGCCTTTAGCTTAGCAATGAGCGTGTCCTTCTTCTTCAATTGGGCCTCCACCCGGTTAACCTTCTCCGCCTCCTCCGCCGATGCAACCAACGCCTTATGCAGATCCTCTTCAATAGTGGCCTGCTCACTGGCTTTCCACTGCATAGCTTTGATCATACATCCGAGCTACAAGAAGTCCGCACAGTTAGAAGTTATAATTCTAAACAAAAGCTGAAACCAAAGAAAGAAAAACGCGCGGGAGTCACTTACCCTTTGATGCAGCTCATGGATCTCTCCGACCAATTCAACCTCAGGGAGTCCGCGACTCCGTTCATACTCCGCGTCAAGGGCCGCTTGGTCGGATAACGGCAGAATAGCGGAGAAAAGCTGCCTCTTTGATGCAGGAGAAGCATCCAAGGTCGCGTTCTTTTTTTTTTTGCCAGAGACGATGGCATCCCGCATCAACACGTCCCGCGGAGGCGCGGACGCAGCAGAACCACCAGGCCCAGAAGTCCTCAGAGCACCTGAGGTTGGTGGCCTCGACGTAGTAGCACTACGGGTATCAGGACCTTTGCCCTTGTTGGGCACCTGCAAGATCTGCGGATCTTCACCCGCCTTCTTCCGCCTCTCCTCTTCAGCAGCAAACAAGGTTGCATTTTGGGGTCCGCCATAGGCAAACCCACAGAAGTGTTGATAATCTTGGCCCTCTGTCCAGTGGCAAACTCGAGGGCTTGCTGCTCCCTCTGCTGCTTCTTCTTTTCGCGGAGGGTCGACATTATGTACTCGAACCAGTAAGCTATAGAAGGAACAAATGATGTCAGAAACGGACCTATAAAAGCTACGAACAACAGTCTTATATGACAATCATATATGACACTTGAAAGACAGAAAGAAAACACGAATCCTAAAGAATCCTTACAGAAGTCGGTCTTCCCTCCGACCTGAACGACGTCAGTCAGTCCGCACAAGGTAGCGGCTGACAAATCAATCCGTGGAACGGATAAGTTGGTGGATTATTTTTCTTGTGGATTGTTAGATATTTTGTTAGAAATATCTGTTTAGATTTTGATCAGCAACATGATGACTTATCTTAGTCTCAGAAAGGTGATTAGTACTCTTGGTTCACTTGAACATTGTAAAAGAGGAAACCCACTAAGTATGATAGTCTAGCTAATCTTGTATAGGATGTTAGGTCTCAAAATGTAATTTTTATTTCATGAAGAGAAGACCAAGAAGAAGACATCAAAGAAAAACAAGCTCAACGACATTGAAGACTTGAAGAAACTACACAAGATTACTGAAACTGTTTTTCAGATACCTTAGCCAGATATCTTGAAGACACGAATAGTTTTAAACAAACTGTGTCACAAGAGATATCTGAGAAATAAGAGGCCTATCTGAAAACAAGGAAAGTGTCCACAGATATCTATTCTCAGATACCTTGAGCATTAACCACATTTCTGAAAAAGAAATATATATATATTGCAAACAAAGTTGTTTCAATAAATAGTGGTATCTGAAGATTGAAGATAAGGACGTGCAAAGAATCAGATAACACCGTCTCTCGACATAAAGCATAGTTCCGCTGCACTCAGACAAAAAGTATAGTACAATCCATTTAATGCACGGACGAGATGTTTGAATAAAAGCAACTTCAAGAAGAAGACAAAACATGCTAAAGATTATACACAGATATCAATAGTTTGAATTTGAGCCTAACGGATACTATTCAAACGGCACTCAAATTCATCTATAAATATCAACACTTAGACCGCTTGAAGAGACACGACATATCTTGAAAACGCCGAACATCTTACTCTCTCAAAGCAACTTACTTATCCTCAAAGCTTACATTGCGAAAGCTTTTGATCTTGAGTAACACTGAAGTTCTAAGTGTTCTGATCCTAAACAAGCACAGCTATCTGTGAAAGAGTTGAAACGAAAGATCAAGTATCTGAGATTCATTCTCTTGAACATTTATCTAAGACTTGGGTCAGTAAAAAGAACAAGATACCATACATTGAAAAGTGTATTAAGTATACTTGATTCACAGAGCTATTTGAATAACTGAACAAGTTATTAAGGAAGCTCATCTGACAACTCAAACCAAAACCAGCACCATAACTGGCGTGGAGTACAGGAAGTACTTAGTTTGAAGAATCAGGGAATAACTCCAAGGTTACCGGAGTATAGGAAGTACTTTATTTGGGAAACTAAGGAATAACTCCAAGGTTATTGAGTATAGGAAGTACTTAGCTTGGGAAGCTAGGGAATAACTCAAAAGGTTTCTGAGTACAAGAAGTACTTGGCTGTGAAAGCCGGGGAACAACTCAGGGGGAACATTTGGTTGGGAACCAATTGTTTAAGAATCTTAGAATAGGATTATTGTAAGGTGAACTCAATTATCTGTTCTAGTGAATTCTAGGTCTCTGGTAGACCGAAGTGGATTAGTTGGAGGATTACGCCACCTCCAGATACCACTATACTTGCTGTGTTATTTACCTTTCTGTATTTACATTTCAGCAACACACACACACACTTTAACTGTTTCTGCACTTATCTTTATTAAGTCTTCCGCGCTCTGATTCTAAGTATCAGATATCTGTTCAGATATCTGAGAGTTAGTTTTTATCGACAAAAGTTTTAAAAGACTATTCACCCCCCCCTCTAGTCTTTTACTTTGCCGTTATCTGGACCAACAAGTGGTATCAATGCAGGAGGTTCACAAGCCTTCTGCACTGAACCTAGATCCCCAGATAGGTGAAGGAACTTTGTCCATTTTCGAGGACTATTTAATTTGTGTGTTAAGTGTGCAGGTATGTCTCTGAGTGATGCACCCATTCTCAAACCAGAGAATTACGAGAAATGGAAAAATAACATGATGCTCCACCTTGAAGCCATAAGTGACGAAATGATCGAAGTGATAAAGAATGGCCCAATAGTCATTCAACAACTCAAACAAGTCATGGAGGTTTCTAATGGTAGAGACAGAGATCAAAGCGAAGGATCTTCACAAACCGATGCGTCAACAAGTGGGAGATCTACAAGTCAAGTCATTTACGAACCAAAGCCCAGAGAACTCTGGACATCGGAAGATGCCAAGAGAAATCGTCTGGATGGTCAAGCTCGTAATATCATCATCAGATCGACACCTGAGCACATACAGTGTAAACTGTGGGGTGCTAAAACGGCGAAAGTTGCCTGGCAACTGATTGAAGAAATCTGTGCCGGAACTGAGAAAACCAAAGAAAACAAGTTCGAAGTTCTCAAGTTGAAATTTCAAAATTTCAAACAAGGACCCACTGAAACTCTGGAAGAACTTGATTTCAGATTTATCACTCTCATGAGTGACATGGCAGCTCTTGGGGAAAGCAACAGATACTCCCAGTCAGAAAAGATTAAGACTATTGTCAGAAGTCTTAACCACAACTGGGAGCATACCAAATTCTTTTATTTTAACCAAGGAATGCCAAATATCACTCCAGTGGAACTTTTCTCTCATCTTGCTACTGTTGATTATGAGACAACTCAAAGGGAACAAACAACTGAAAAGTTGCAAAACGTTGCTCTAGTCACTCAAGGAACTTCTGAAAAGAAGAAAAGCAAGGAAGAAACTGAGGATGCTCTTGCTGCAAAGCAAATGAGCAAATATATCTGTCGAGAAATTGAAAGAAGGAAAGCCGAAGAGAAGCTGAAAAAGCATCTAGGCTCAAACTATCACCAGTACAAAATTATGCAAAGCTCGCTGAACAAGCCAGCTCAGAAAGCATCATGTACTGAGGAAGCAGAAATTGGAAACGATATCTGTTTCTATTGTCAGAAACCTGGCCACTTCAAAAAGGATTGTCCTGCCCTCGACAAACTAAGAACATGCGACAAGAAAGATAGAAGAATCTTCAGAAGAAGCCAGAAAGCTTTGTTAACTGAAGAAAGAAAGAAAATACAAATTCAACTGGATGCTCTAGACGTTGAAACAGATCCTGAAGATGACAATTCAGATGATTCAACCCTACCATCACCAGAACTATATGGAGTTACTCATGATATAATCAACTTCGGCCTCAAGAAGAATGAAATGTGTGGAGTTGCTGAAATTGACGGTCCAGACATCTCCAACATAGAAATCTATCTTATGGCTGATGAGGTAACATATACTTCTTGTTATACTTATGAAAGTGATGAAGAGGAAATAAAAAATCTAGAAAATCTCAGGAAAGAACTTGACATCTATGAAAGAGAATTTCTAATGATCCGAGCTAGAGCTGAAAACCTTGAAGAAGAAAAGAATTCTCTTGCGAAGGAAAATTCTCAATTAGTTAAAGTATCTGAGAGAAAGGATGCTGAAAATACATCTCTCAAAGCTCAGATATCTGAGACTGAAAAGTCACATAAAGAAGCAATGGCTGAATTACAAAAGAAATATGAAGATCTTCTTTCTGAGAACAAGGAACTCAAGAATAAAGAATTATCTTTTCAATCTTATGCCAAAGCTAGTGACACTCTTACTGAAGTACAATCTTACTTAAGAGATCCTTCAGAAAAGAAAGGACTTCAATGAATACAGATAGTTCTATCACTCTGAATAAGAGTAAGGAGAGAAGAACATTTGTAAGTACTCAGCAAAACGGTTCCCATGCAATCTATAGTATCGGTGAGAAGACAAAGATTGTTGACAAAGGAAAGGCAGTTGCGACTAAACCTTTGTGGGAAAAACAAGTAAAAAACAAAACTGTTGGGCACGTCTCTGAAAAGAAACACAACACTGAAAAGTGTAAACACCCACAGTGCTATGTCTCTCAAAAGGTAGAATTGCAGGAGCTGGCAAATTCTCCCATGTCACTTTTTCCGGAAAGAAATTGGACCAACCAGAGACTAGCAAAGCTGCTGAGAAAAGATCTCAGATAGCTTCAAGTGCTCGAAACGGTATTGGCTACAAAGGCATCGGAAAACAACTTGCTCATGAGTACAAGCAGGAGCAAGAACGATGGCTGAAAGCTAGAATTGCTCAAATCAATTATCAGAAGTGGAAGTTAAATCAAGCCACTGAAAATCTGAATGCCAGGGCTAGAAGAAATCTGGCAAGGAAAGCTAAGTTTGCTGAAAAGAAAACTCAGAAACCTGACAGGTATCTGAAAGCACCATATGGAGCACCTAGGAACACACCAAGGAAGAAAATAATTCTTACTAATGATAACATTCATTCAAATAGAATTCCTCCTTACGTTCCTGTCAGACAAAAGAATATTTCAAAGAAATTCATTCAAAAATGGATCCCTACTGGAAGATCCTTTAATTTTGACGGTTCCATCAAAGATATGAGAACCTAATCTCCTGTTTCCTGTTGTGTGCAGGATGCTTCCTGGACTAAAGCACAATGGCTATTTGATAGTGGATGCGGAAAGCACATGACAGGAGACAAAGCAAATCTGGTCGATTACAAAGCTTACAACACAGGACCAGATATCAGATTTGCTGGAGGAGAATTAAATCCCTCTCTGGGATTTGGCAACGTCAAATTGGGGACTTTAACAATCACTGACGTATTACATGTTAAGGATTTGAAATATAATCTATTTAGCATGAGCCAGTTTGCAGACAAAGGTTTTACTATAAAATTCAAAGCTAAATACTGCAAACTAATTGACAATGAGTCAAAGCAGACAGTCTTAGTTGGTCGGCGGAAAGGCAGTCTTTATGTTGCCGATTGGGCATCTGCCACAACTGAAGAATGTCTCATGGTGAGTCAATCTGGTCACAGTAAGAGCACCGTTATGGCACAAAAGAATGAGTCACTTGAACTTCAAAACTCTGAACAGACTTGCCAAGAAAGAGTTAGGGTTGGCCTTCCCAGAACATCTTTCAGAAAGGATAGTATCTGTTCTGCCTGTCAGATGGGGAAACAATCTAAGATCTCTTTCAAGTCCAAAATCAGACACTCTAGTGTTAGACCACTGCAACTATTACACATGGATCTTTTTGAATCATCTGTAACTAGCTATGCAGGAAAGAAGTATGGTCTGGTTGTTGTAGATGACTTCTCAAGATTCACTTGGGTTGTCTTTCTGAAACACAAATCTGATGCCAGGGTGGAGATACCAAACTTGCTGAAAAAGCTTGAAGTCATGAAAAATGACAAGGTATCTGCAATCAGAACAGACCATGGTACTGAGTTTGTCAACCAGTACATAAAGGAGTTTTGTACCTGCAAAGGTATACAACACCAACTTTCCTCTGTAAGAACACCTCAACAAAATGGTGTTGCAGAAAGGAAAAACAGAACCCTTAAAGAAGCTGCAAGGACAATGCTAGCTGACGCTGAAATAAGTGAAATTTATTGGGTTGAAGCTATAAACACAGCTTGCTACACTCAGAACAGATGTTTGATAAACAAACAACATGACAAGACCCCCTATGAAATCTTGGTTGGTAGACCCCCTAATATCAAACATCTGAGAGTATTTGGTTGTAAATGTTTTGTTCTAAACAATGGGAAAGATTATCTGAGAACATTTCAACCAAAGGCAGATGAAGGTGTATTTCTTGGTTACTCCACAAATAGCAAAGCCTACAGAGTTTACAACAAAAGAACAAAGAAAATTGAAGAATCAATTCATGTTGTATTCAATGAAGGAAATAAGAAAACACCTCCTAATGATGAACTCTCAGAAAGGTTCAAAGAACTATTACTGAGGGATTCTAAAGAAGAATTCTCATAAAGGAGAAACATCATTATGAAAAGTGAGGATGACTCTGACGTAGAAAAGCTTGAAATGCCTAGTAACAACAAGATGACTCACAGACATGATGAGGAATTTCCTATGAGTTTTCCAGAAATGGAACAGGTTACTGAGAACCTTCATCATGAAGAGGTATCTGAAATTGAGACTGCTGAAATGCAAGTTCCAGATATCTCTAACACTGAAAAAGTGTCAGATATCCATGACATTTCCCATATGTCAGATGTCTCAGATACTGAAAAAGTATCAAATCATAATCTTAGTGATTCACATTCAAATCACTTGGATATTGATCCTACTAGCACTAAACCTATGATGAGATGGATCAAAGATCATCCTGCAAAGGATGTAATTGGACCAATTAATCAAGGTGTTAGGACTAGGAGAGCAATAGCTGAAAATGCTAATTCTCTCTTTGGATGTTTCATCTCGAATATTGAACCTAAAAATATAGAAGAAGCATTAGGAGACCAAGACTGGATCTCTGCAATGCAAGAAGAGTTGAATCAATTTGAGAGAAACAAAGTCTGGAAACTAGTTCCATTTATAGAAGGAATATCTGTGATTGGAACTAAATGGGTTTTCAGAAACAAGATGAATGAATCTGGTGAAATAACCAGAAACAAAGCAAGATTGGTTGCCAAGGGATTTACCTAGACTGAAGGCTTAGATTTTGACGAGTCATATGCACCATTGCCGATTGATGCAATAAGACTCTTTCTAGCCTTTGCACTCATAAAGATTTCGAGTTTATCGATGGATGTCAAAAGTGCATTCTTGAGCGGTGAAGTTGCGGTAAGAAGTTTATGTTGAGCAACCACCGGTTTTGAAGTTTCTCGAGAAAGTAGAATGGTCTATAAACCATGTAAAGCTCAGTATGGATCAAAACAGCTCCAAGAGCGTGGTATGACACTTTGGCCAAGTACCTTCTGGAAAGTGGTTTCAAGAAAGGTGAAGTTGATAAAACTTTATTTACCTTAAATCATGACGGGAAACTACTCTTAGTTCAAGTATATGTTGATGACATCATATTTGGATCTAAGGACAAGCAACTTTGTAATGACTTTGCAAATCTCATGAAAAGCAAGTTTGAGATGAGCATGATGGGAGAAATGAATTATTTTCTAGGATTGCAAGTCAAGCAACTCAATGATGGAATATTCATTAGTCAAACAAAGTATGCAAAAGATATGCTCACAAAATTTAATCTCAAGCCTTCTGAAAAGAATGCTAAGATACCTATGAGCATTGGAACCAAAATGACCTATACTGAATCAGATAAGAGTGTTGAAGAACATAAGTATAGGAAATTGATAGGTTCACTACTTTACCTCACTGCAAGTAGACCTGATATTCAATACGCCGTTGAGTATGTGCTGATTTCGCAAATCCAATGCAAACACACTACAACATTGCTATGAAAATATTAAGGTATGTAAAGGGTACAGTAGATGTAGGATTGTGGTATCCTAAGGAAAGCGGATTGAGTTTAGCTGGGTACTCAGACGCTGATTATGCTGGATCATTGCTTGATAGGAAAAGCACCTCAGGAACTTCGGTTCGGGTACTAGACTTATCTCATGGTTTAGCAAGAAGCAAAACTCAATTGCAACTTCTACCACAGAGGCTGAATATATTGCTGCTAGTTGTTGTACAACACAAATTCTGTGGATACAACAACAACTTAAAGACTATGGACTCGATGAGAAGAAAACTCCCATTTTCTGTGACAACACAAGTGCTATTGCGATTACACAGAATCCTAAATTTCATGCCAGAACAAAGCACATTGATGTTAGACATCACTTCATCAGAGACCATGTTGAAAAGGGCAATATAGAGATACTCAAGATTAATCAAGACCAACTTGCAGATATCTTCACTAAGCCACTACAAGAAAGTAGATTCTTAGCCTTAAGACATAGTCTTGGACTAATGGAACTACCAATGAACTGAAAGAGTTCAGGTATCTGGAACGGGCATCCAGAGAAGAGGTATCTGGAACGGGCATCCAAAGAAGAGGTATCTGGAACAGGTATCCAGAGAAGAGAAAAGAGAAATCTGGAACGGGTATCCAGAAGTCAAAAAGGGCTAAAAAGCAAAAAGATAGCTTAAGATCTCTGAGACGGGAACTCAGATATCTAAATCATTCTATAAACAGGGAACACAACAGAGAATAGTATAACTATCTGCAGTCAACTACTCTCTTGAAACTCGCATTATTTCTATCTTGACGAAAACTTGGAAAAATCCTAAGTATAAGACAGATTCAGATGCAAACAGTGTTCTTGGTCATACAGAATTGTGATTCAGATAGCAAGTCACCAAAATTCATTAAATGGGCACAATTACACTTGTTGATTGTGATCATTGCTGAAGAAGCAATGGTGACCCTTGATGAAATTAAGCGATTGATCTGTTGGAAATTAATTCAGAGTAAATAGTGGACTGTTGAAATTCAGACATGGCCCACTAAGCATTTAATGCCGAACTAGCTTTTGATCACGCCTACTCGCAAAACACAGATACTTACACACAAAATCAATTTGTATGTATTTGTCTGTTGGGATTCAACTGCTATATATATAGGATTTTGACATAGGAAATCACTTTTGCCTAATCCGAAAACTCATCTTGCACAAAAATAGCAAATCCTTCTCTTGATTCTCTGCAAAACTTCTACAATCTCTGCAAATCAAGATTAAGTTTTTCTGCAAAGAATTACTGAATCAAATCTCTTGCAAACACCAATTTCAAATCCCTACACTATATAAAGAGATGGCCCCTAAAAGTTCAACTACACTGAAATCTCAATCCTCCACTGGTACTGCTGAAAAGCAAGCACCAGAGTTGGTTATTGTGAACAACCGACTGGTAGGAGACTTTAATCCTGACCATTGGACTTCAAATCACAGAATGACTTGGGGTGGTGCCATGGTTGAGGAATACCTCACGGCTGGAATAGAGAACCAAGCCGACAGAAAGCTAATTCTTGACATGCTTGAAGGGCTTTCTATCTGCTCGACCTAGTGGAATTTCATCACTCGATGTGTTGGAATTCTACAACAACCTGTGATTATTTCTGTATTTCAAGGCAATGAAATAGTGTCAAAAACCTCGCCAAGGAAAGGAAATCCTTCTAGACTTAACAACTTTCTGTAAGTTGTTTGAGTTTCAAAATCTTGGAAAGGATTTTGAAATAAACACCAAGGATGATGAACTCCTTGAAGGTGTTAAAGAACTGTACAGTGACGTGTGTGATCTTGAAAATCGATACACCCACCGAGTTCAAGCTTGTCGACATCCGAACCGACATCCGATGGTTCACCGATTTACCGCTTGCATTCTTCATGATGTTTTGATGGTCTACAAGGAGGTCTGCTGACCGGATAAGCGAAACGATGGATCATGATGTTCTTTGAATCAACAAGACAAAAGGCGGAAAACCCTTTTAATCGGGAAAGTACGCCTTCATGAAGTTTGTGAAGAAAATTCAAGGCTTGAGCCTAAGATTGCCAAAGGACTAGCCGAGCCAAAGGCCATGAGGATATGGTGCGAAGATATGCTACTTCTTTGGAGAAGCTTGGCATTGAGCTCGAGAGACAATTGAAATAGCCAACAGTAACCTACTCTACAAATATGAGTATACAAACTTGATGAAAAAGGTTACTGGGTCTCAGAAAGGTTCTAAGAAGCGAAAGTCTGAAAAGGTATCTGAAGAAAAGGTTGCGACCAAGAAGCCCAGAACTTCAAGAAAGAAGTCTGCTGGCAGATCAGAAGACACACCCAAAGAGGTTTTCAATTCTCAGATATCTGCAGGCATTGCCGATGAACTGATAAAGGCAGATGAAGACATCAATGCTGCACAAGAGTTATCAACTACTGAACAAGTAGACTCAGCAAGAGAAAGTGCTTTCAGAAATGTGAAGACTATTGCAGAAAGCCTTGCTGATGAACTCATAAATGCTACCAAAAGTGGTGAAAAACACCAAGCCCTATCTGCAGAAACCGCAGGAATAATGGACCAATCAGTCCCTAATGCTGATGAGAGCTCTGACGATGAAGATGATGCACTAGTCATCTCTCAAGTCCTAGAAAGAACAAAGAGGGCTAAGGTTACTGTAACAATAACTGATAAGGTGTCTGAAGAAGAACCTACACCACAGGTTGCTGAACCTATAGCAAAGGTTGTTGGTGCAAACACATCATCAGGGAACGTTTCTTACGCACAACTCCAAGAAGCCCTGATGAGTGGTAATTTAGTGCTGGCATATGCTGATGAAAATGCCACATCTAAAAATCTGGAAGAACATTCTACTGACCAATCCTCTGCTTCCAGACAACCACAACAACCACAAACACAACAACCACAACAGCCACAAGTGGTTGATGAAATGGTAAATGAACTCCATTTCGAATTACCAGCAATACAGTATGCTGAAGAAAATCCTGCAAAAGAGCAGGTTCCCCAACTCAATGAGAGGGATCAAACTGAGACATTTCCTCAGAATGATCAACCAGGGGAGGCAACTGAGTTTCATACTCAGGAAAGGTGTGAAGTACTAAAAACTTCAAGCAAAGAAACTACACTGGGACAAGAAGACCAAAGTATAGAAAGGTCACAAGTTCCAGAGACCAATCAGCCTGAAATTGCTCAGGTAGCTGACCGGTTTAACTCTTATCTTGTGAAAATTTTTATGCTTATACATCTTGTTACTCATAAAATTTCTTTGTTTCAGGCTGAGTTAGAAACACAAAAACAAGAGGAAGCTGAAAAGCTTACCTCAGAAACTGAGAAGGAGGTTTCCTCAACCTCGCCTCTTAAGATATCTGAGCCTGTGCCACAGGTAATAATTGATTCTTAAGATAACATTTCTTCAGTTATAAGTTTATGTGCTTAATCATTAAAATGAATGTTTCTAACAGGCTCCAACTGAGAAAGAGGAAGATAAGGCAGAAATGCCAGAAGAAAACCCAGAAACCGACAAGGTTTCTGAAGAACAGATCATTGAGCCTTCCAGTATGAAGGTATAAGAAAATCAATGATAAATATTCTTCACCTTGGGTTAACTAAAATCTTCTCTAAATTATTCAATGCTTTCTACTCACAGGCTCACTCGAGTAGAAGTGCAAGGGACAGAGTTGCGACATCCTCAGACCTATGGAAATTGATGAGGCATCAAGGCCTTCATCACAAGAAAAGATTCCAGAGATCGCAAGTCTCCGAGAGACAAGTATCTGAGCCTCCCATGGAGGTAATTGACCTCTCAGATATCTGACTTGTCACTTAAAGTTTTCTTGATAAAATTTCCTAAGTATTGTGATAATGTTAATTCTCAGGTTCAAGAAAGAAAGGTTGATGAGGACCAGAATTCCAAGTCTCCGCCTCACAACAAGATATCTGAGACACCAATTTTCTCAGTAGAACAAGTCTCTGAGCCTGAAGTACTTACTCAGGTAACTCAGAAACTAAACTACACCTCTCCTCAGATATCTGTAAAAGTTTTGAAGCTCACTCAAAACTCTTTCTTTCAGGCTCAAACAAGTGCCGAGCAGGCTCCCAATGTTGAGACAAGGGACCTACTTCCCTTCTTCAAAGCTCACACCCTGCCAAAGCACATTAAATGCTTCAAGAAATGGCAAAGGTTAAGGTGCTCTGATCTCTCTGAAATATTGAGAATCACAGATCAAACAAACAGACGAGCACGAGATCTTGACTTGGAGACATACATCCATGCAATGTTCCCTACCGAGCAAGACACGCTAGACTCTATTGCATAAGGATTTCTCCAGAGAAGTGGCGCACAGTTTGATACAAGCCTTTGAACAGGCAGATGGTCAGACAAGATTACAAATGGCATTTCAGTCAGTCCTTCCCCAAACTCTGCAATTTATACCTTCTGAACAAGAAGAGGTTAATGGGCAGAAGATCACTATTCCTGAAGTGATCAATCTTGTATCAGAAGATGATGAGGAGGAAGAGATAAACGAAAATGACTTCGATGAACCTCCCACTGACCATCACCAAAAGGATGACACAGACAAAAAGGATGATGATGATGCCCCTGCACCAGGGACCGGAGGAATTTCGCTAAGAAATGATGCCTCAACTGCTGAAAAGCACACTGAGAAGACTTCACAGAAATCTCCGTCTCCATCTCCTCAGAAATCTACTCATCCATCTTCTCACCAACACCTAGTTACTACTGAACAAGTAGTTGAGCTTTCTGAAGAAACCAATCAGAAAATATTAAACACTCAAACCAGATCTGCTCAACTCAGACGACTGTTGGAAGAAGAACAACAGCTCCATCTTCAACTGGAAGATCAAATAGCTAAATCCAGAGACAAGCTTGATCAACTACAAGATCAATACTTACAAGAAATGATTGCTTACTCTGAGGTTAAAGAGCTACGGGATCTTGCATGATATCACCAAAGAACTCGATACTGAAGAAGTATCTGAAGTCAAGCATGATGCTAAGGCTGCATCATCTTCAAAAGAAATACCATCCTCCTCCCAGAAAGGAAAGAAACCAATCTCTGAGATGGTTGCTGGACTCGATACAATCGATGAAAATGTCCAAGAGGATGAAGATCAACTTTGATTACTCGGATGATGAAGAAGACAAGACTTTGGCGAGCACCGCAATGAACATTTAGCGGTTTCTCACTTAAAAGGAAGTGATTGCTCTACAATATTCAGCAAAGCGCCAAATGTCCACTCCAATGAATACATGAGCAGTACCAATCTTGGCTCATCGAACAAGGAGATGTCTTCACGAACAAGGAAGTAATTGCCTCGTCCCTCTGAAATGAGAAAGTTCATGAGCTCATCACTCGAGAGAACAACTAGCATAGTCATTTCTCGAAAGATCTGGGAATGATAAGGGACGATGATCGTCTTTAGTGAAAAAGCTTTCCAAGAGGCAAGTTACACTTTGGAAAAGTAGATGCCATCCTAGGCCCACTGGCAGAACTCACTGATAAGGACAATGGACTTATCAAGCAAAATCAGGAGCTCAAAGCCGAACTTCAGAAGTTGGTCACTGCCTATAATTATTTACAAGGGCACTTTAACTCTCTCTCGATTCCTTTATGAGACGTAGTCGAAACAATGACTAAGGGGAAAGAATGTACAAATCTGGACCTCAAAGTCGGGGAATGGGAAGAAGGAGAAAACAAGAAGAAATCGAGGTAGTGCGGCTCAGAAAGGAAGAAGAAACATGAAAACTTCCCAGCCACCACTCAGAATCAATGAACCCTCCTCAAGCCAAGCTGCTTCCCAGAAACCTGCTGAAGGAACTAAAATGATAACAAGGGCCATGGCACAGAAACCTCCAAGGAGTACCAAGGCTCCAAGGAGAAGAAAAGTTAAAGGGATTGATGAATCTTCTGAAGAAGAAGAAGAAGAAGGTCAAATCAAGTCCCTGGGCAATGAAGAAGGCTGTAAAACTCTCACAAGATCTAATCTTGATGATGATGAGGAAACTGATGAAGATGAAGCTCCTCTTCACGAGAAAAGGAAAATTGAAAGCCTAATCGAGCCCATAGTCGCAAAGCCCTAGCGACTAAAACACCCTCTGGAAATACCAAGTCTATCCGGTGGTTCTTCAAACAATCCCAAAGAGAATTCAAGATGAGAAGAGAATGTCGAGCAAAGACAAAGTCAACTTCCACTCAGGCTAGAAGGAGCCAAAATAGAGTATGTGAAGTATGACAATGATTCCTCTGTCTACAGGTGCATCAATCAGAAAAATGGCTATTGGATTCTGGAACTTAAGCATCTTTTGGTAAATTCAAGATTTCCAGAACCAATCCATAAAAAACTTATGGCATGGAGAAAAGATAAGCCAACCTTGATCAACACCAATCACATTAAAGCCTGGTTGGATTTTGAAGTTGTCAAGAAAACTGAAGCCATGAGAAAGGACCTCTCTGATGAATGTCCATATGGAAAGTCAGATGATGTGCACAGAATTCTGAATATCACAGGAACAGGCACAAGAGCAAGACTCGCTGTAGAACCCTATGAATCGTTCTATCTAACTGAAGATCAATACAAGGGTGACATCAGATATCTGAGGATTATCTACGAATACTTCAAGCTTTCAGATATCAGAATAGAGCATGCCTGGAAGTGGGGAAAGTACCTATGGGTCAAACATTTTGTCAAGAAAAATCCTACCAAAACCTATAAAGAGGTCTGTGGATTTGCCAGAGACACTAAGATGCTTGTCAGAACACTTCTCTATGATTATTCTGATGACATCAAAAGGTTTGGAGATAGGAAATTTGCAGATTGATCCACAGAAATACTGTTGAAGACTTGAAGAAATTGAAGACTTGAAGACTAGTTTATTAGGATGTTTACTTGGAGCTTGGTTACTCCTGTTGTCCTAATTTACTATGTAGTTTTTGTATTTTTGCTGACTGAGCCAAACTTGTTCTATGTATTGAAGTTATCTGTAATCTCTCTTTATAACTTATCTGAAGAACTTACTCTCAGATAGTATTCTATAAAAGATAACTTGTCAGCAAAGATCACACCTTGTGATTTGGTTGATGTTTACTTTCTGCACTTAATTAATTAAATTGAAGATCTTAAGAAAAGATGAAGTGTTGGATTATTCACTCATCCAGATTTGTAATAGGTTAGATAGTCATCGTTGATTGATCAAAAAGGGGGAAATTTGTTAGATATTTTGTTAGAAATATCTGTTTTAGATTGATCGACAACATGATGACTTATCTTAAATCTCGTAAAGGTGATTAGTACTCTTGGTTCACTTGAACATTGTAAAAGAGGAAACCCACTAAGTATGATAGTCTAGCTAATCTTGTATAGGATGTTAGGTCTCAAAATGTAATTTTTATTTCATGAAGAGAAGACCAAGAAGAAGACATCCAAGCAAAACAAGCTCAACGACATTGAAGACTTGAAGAAACTGCACAAGATTACTGAAACTGTTTTTCAGATACCTTAGCCAGATATCTTGAAGACACGAATAGTTTTAAACAAACTCTGTCACAAGAGATATCTTACTCTCTCAAAGCAACTTACTTATCCTCAAAGCTTTCTGTTGCGACCAAAGCTTTTGATCTTGAGTAACACTGAAGTTCTAAGTGTCCTGATCCTAAACAAGCACAGCTATCTGTGAAAGAGTTGAAACGAAAGATCAAGTATCAGAGATTCATTCTCTTGAACATTTATCTAAGACTTGGGTCAGTAAAAAGAACAAGATACCATACATTGAAAAGTGTATTAAATATACTTGATTCATAGAGCTATTTGAATAACTGAACAAGTTATTAAGGAAGCTCATCTGACAACTCAAACCAAAACCAACACCATAACTGGCGTGGAGTACAGGAAGTACTTAGTTTGAAAAATCAGGGAATAACTCCAAGGTTACCGGAGTATAGGAAGTACTTGATTTGGGAAACTAAGGAATAACTCCAAGGTTATTGAGTATAGGAAGTACTTAGCTTGAGAAGCTAGGGAACTCAAGGTTTACAGTACAAGAAGTACTTGGCTGTGAAAGCCGGGGAACAACTCAGGGGGAACATTTGGTTGGGAACCAATTGTTTAAGAATCTTAGAATAGGATTATTGTAAGGTGAACTCAATTATCTGTTCTAGTGAATTCTAGGTCTCTGGTAGACCGAAGTGGATTAGTTGGAGGATTACGCCACCTCCAGATACCACTATACTTGCTGTGTTATTTACCTTTTTTATTTTTTACACACACACACACACACACACACTTTTTACGCATTATTCTGTTAAAAGTCTTCCGCGCTCTAATTCTAAGTATCAGATATCTGAGAATTAGTATTTATCGACAAAAGTTTTAAAAGACTATTCACCCCCCACCCCTCTAGTCTTTTACTTTGCCGTTATCTGGACCAACATGGATCTCCACCACCCACGGAGCTACGTTTTTGGGAAAAGGGCGCTAATCTGGAATGCTTTCCCTAAAAAAATTTGTGGGCAACCCCCACTGCTCTCATCTCCTCGCGGACTCCCCAGGCTTCAAAGCCATCCGCTCGAAGATGTATTTCTCCCACCACCTCGATCCGAGCAAGGAGATGGGATCAGAGATGAAGTTGTATGACTTCCTATTTACAAACATGTAGAAGAGGGGATTCCCCGGACTAAAGGTTACGTTAAACAACTGCCGGAAGTTTTCAAAATTTACAGGCTGCCCCTTCTTCGCACAGAAAACCGCAAGGCAAATAAGGTTTCCCAAGGATTTAGGGATAACCTGGCTCAGACCTATCCCGATGTGATTTAAGATGTGCTTAAACTCGGAGGCAATGGGGACCTTCCATCCGCAGGAGAAAGCCGCTTCGTGCACACACATATATCCCGCTGGTGGATTGTAGAAGGCGTGCCCGGGCTCCGGAACCATGATTTCGACGGACTCAGGGATTTCCCACTTCCGCCTCCACTGCGGAATATCCTCAGGCTTCACCTTAGATGGATAGGTGGGAAGCAAACCATCCACATTAAGCTCACCGTACGGATCCACTATTACAACGGCGGACGAAGGGCGAGGGAATTTGGATGTGCGGGCACTCTAGGGTGCAAGACAATCCAACAATTGCTCCGCCCAGAGCGTCCCCGCGGACGAGTGGTTTGAGAGGCTTCATCCTCTTCTTCCTCGTCATCCTCCTCTTCCTCTCCTTCTTCCTCCTCCTCTTCTTCAACTTTGTGTCTCCCAGATGTACTTGGATTGGTCGGACCTGTTTCCATCACAACCCGATCCTACTCCCCAGCCTCGAACATCTCTATATCATCTGCCTCACGACCAGTGTTGCCTTCCTGTTCTATCCGAGGTACACTTCCAACAGCGAGCAAGCCACCACTGCCGATGGTCCGAGATTGGACTCGTACCCTTGTTCTAGCAACATTCCTTGGTTACTCACCACATCATCCCGAGCACTGGCAGTGCCACGGACCCCATACCCAACATCTGAATCTTCGGACGAGACGATCTCCACAACGTCCGCATTATGTACCTTCGTAGGAAGTCTGTTCTGCGGAATCTCCAACTCCGGGTGGTCTGACGCGGACGAGGTTATCGTAACAGACTCGGAACCTTGGATTATTCCATCATCATAGTCTTGAACTTCATGTTGGTTCTGACTATCGCTCCCGGACATCCTAGGGCACAAGGAAACGGATCAGAAAATGATGTTGTGGTAGTCCGAGAGTTCGTTTATGTATATTATTAGGTCCCATGGTTCAGAAACCCTACTTTATTGGGTATTCCTATAGGCCTTTGTCTCTATCTATTGGCACCTAGCTTGGCACACAAGGTCGTGCCACAAGGGAATTCTACGTGCCAATTGGCACTGCTATCTACCCCCACGAGGCACGGTAACAAGGATCTCAAGAAGCCTACTGTTACGATAATCTACCATATATGGCACATTCACAGGGCAAGGTTACAAGTCATAACTACAAACTGGCACTATAATTCAACTACGGAAAGCATGCAATACTAAAGTCTCTAACATTTAACATACGGAACATTACTTGGCCAAAAAACATCCCTGTTGGTCCAGATAACGGCAAAGTAAAAGACTAGAGGGGGGGGGGGGGGTGAATAGTCTTTTAAAACTTTTGTCGATAACAAATATTTCTCAGATATCTGAATGGATATCTGATACTTAGAATCAGAGTGCGGAAGACTTTAATAAAGATAAGTGTAGAAAAAGTTAATAAGTGTGTGTGTGTTGCTGAAGTATAAATACAGAAATGTAAATGACACAGCAAGTATAGTGGTATCTGGAGGTGGCGTAATCCTCCAACTAATCCACTTCGGTCTATCAGAGACCTAGAATTCACTAGAATAGATAATTGAGATAACCTTACAAAAATCCTATTCTAAGATTCTGAACAATTGGTTCCCAACCAAATGTTCCCCCTGAGTTGTTCTCTAGCTTCTTCAGCCAAGTACTTCATATACTCAGAAACCTTTGAGTTGTTCCCTAGCTTCCCAAGCTAAGTACTTCCTATACTCAAAAACTTTGGAGTTATTCCTTAGTTTCCAAATCAAGTACTTCCTATACTAAGGTAACCTTGGAGTTATTCCCTGATTTTTCAACCTAAGTACTTCCTGTACTCCACGCCGGTTTTGGTGTTGGTTTCGGTTTGAGTTGTCAGATGAGCGTCTTAATAACTTTTCAGTTATTTAGATAGCTCTGTGAACTAAGTTACTTAATACACTTTACAGCGTATGGTATCTAGTTCGATTTTACTGACCCAAGTCTTATGGTATCTGTTCAAGAGAATGAATCTCAGATAGTTGATCTTTTGATTCAACTCCTTCACAGATAGCTTTGCTTGTTTAGGATCAGGACACTTAGAACTTCAGTGTTTACTCAAGATCACAAGCTTTAGTCGCATGTAAAGCTTTGATAATAAGTAAGAAGCTTTGAGAGAGTAAGATCAGAGATCGTATGTTTTAGCGTATTCAGTGTTCTGAGTTGTGTTCCGTGTGTTCTCTCAAGTTGTTTAAGTGTTGATATTTATAGATGAATTTGAGTGCCGTTTGAATAGTATGCGTTAGGCTCAAATTCAAACTATCGATATCTGTGTATAATCTTATGGTGTTTTGTCTTCTTCTCGAAGTTGCCGTTGCTTTTACTCGGACATCTCTCCGTGCATTAAATGCATTGTACTATACTTTTTGTCCTGTAGTGTCAACGGAACTATGCTTTATGTCGAGACTAGACTTGTTGTGCGATATTTTGCGTCCTTATCTTCATTCTTGAGATACCACTTGTATTGATTGAAACAACCTTGTTTCTTTTCGTAAACGTGTTTAACGCTCAAGGTATCGAGCGTATATCTGTGGACACTTTCCTTGTCTTCGATATGTATCTCATTTCTCGATATCTCTTGTGACACAGTTTGTTTGAAAGCTTTTGCGTCTACAAGATATCCGCTAAGATATCTGAATAATGATTCGATAATCTTGTGCGATTTCTTCAAATCTTCAAAAGTTGTTGAGCTTTACATTGGATGTCTTCTTCTTGGTCTTCTCTTCATAAAATAAAAATTACATTTTGAGACCTAACATCCTATACAAGATTAGCTAGACTATCATACTTAGTGGGTTTCCTCTTTTACAATGTTCAAGTGAACCAAGAGTACTAATCACCTTTCTGAGACTAAGATAAGTCATCATGTTGCTGAACAAAATCTAAACAGATATTCTAACAGAATATCTAACAAATTTCCCCCATTTTGATCAGTCAACGATGACTATCTTCCCTATTACAAATCTGGATGAGGAAACAATCCATCACTTAATCATTTCTTGAGATCTTTCAAATCATATAATTAAGTGCAGAAAGTAGACATCAACCAAATCACAAGGTGTGATCTTTGCTGACAAGTTATCTTTAATAAAATACTATCTGAGAGTAAGTTCTTCAGATAAGTCGCAACTTAGGAATATAGATAACTTTATAACACATTTAAGCTCAGTCAGCAAGATACAGCCAAAAAAAAAAATTACATAGTAAATTAGGACAACAGGAGTAACCAAGCTCCAAGTAAACATCCTAAAGAACTAGTCTTCAAGTCTTCAATCTTCAAGTCTTCAACAAAGTTTCTATGGATCAGTCTGCAAATTTCCTATCTCCAAACCTTTTTATGTCATCAGAATAATCGTAAAGAAGAGTTCTGACAAGCATCTCTGTGTCTCTGGCAAATCCACAGACTTCTTTGTAGGTTTTGGTAGGATTTTTCTTGGCAAAATGCTTGACCCATAGGTACTTTCCCCACTTCCAGGCATGCTCTATTCTGATATCTGAAAGCTTGAAGTATCCATAGATAATCTTCAGATATCTGATGTCACCCTTGTATTGATCTTACACGGATAGAACGACTCATGGGTTCCACAAAAGTCTTGGTCTTGTGCTGCTTCTGTGATATTAATTTTGTGCACATCATCGGCTTTCCATACGGACAATCATCGAGAGGTCCTTCTTCATGGCTTGATTCTCTTGACAACTTCAAAATCCAACCATGCTTTGATGTGATTGGTGTTGATCAAGGTAGGTTTATTCTTTCTCCATGCCATGAGTTGTTTATGGATTGGTTCTGGAAATCTTGAATTTACCAATAGATGCTTAAGTTCCAGAATCCAATAGCCATTTTTCTGATTGATGCACCTGTAGACAGAGGAATCATTGTCATACTTCACATACTCAATTTTGGATTCTTCTGGCCTGAGTGGAAGTTGACTTTGTCTTTGCTCAGCTCTCAGTCTGTTCCTTTTCTGTCTTGAATTCTCTTTGGGGTTGTTGCTTGAAGAACTACCACCCTGCATAGACTTGGTATTTCCAGAGGGTGTTTTAGCTGCTAGTGGCTTTGCAGCTATGGGCTCAGTTAGGCTTTCAAGTTTCCTTTTCCGTGAAGGAGCTTCATCTTCATCAGTCTCTTCATCATCTTCATCAAGATCAATTCTTGTGAGATCTTTGCAGCCTTCTTCATTGCCCTGGGACTTGATTTGACCTTCTTCTTCTTCTTCAGAAGATTCATCAATCCCACTAACTTGTCTTCTCCTTGGAGCCTTGGTACTCCTTGGAGGTTTCTGTGCCATGGCCCTTGTTACCATTTTGGTTCCTTCAGTAGGTCTCTGGGAAGCAGCTTGGCTTGAGAAGGATTCATAGATTCTGAGTGGTGGCTGGGAAGTTTTTCTTCTTCCTTTCTGAGCAGCACCAGCTCCAGATTTCTTCTTGTTTTCATCTCCTTCTTCCCATTCCCCCTGACTTTGAGGTCCAGATTTGTACTTTCTTTCCCCCTTAGTCATTGTTGGCTGACTCAGTCTCATAAAGGAATCTGAGAGAGTCAAAATGCCCTTGTAAATAGTTGTAGGCAGTGACCAACTTCTGAAGTTCGGCTTTGAGCTCCTGATTTTGTTTGATAAGTCCATTGTCCTTATCAGTGAGCTCTGCCAATGGGCCTAGGATGGCATCTGCTTTTCCAGCAGTGTAACTTGCCTCTTGAAAAGCTTTTTCAGCTAAAGACACATCATCGTCCCTTGTCATTCCCAGATCTTTCTGAGCAATGATCATGCTAGTTGTTCTCTGAGTGATGAGCTCAGTGAACTTTCTCATTTCAGAGGGGACTGAGGCAATTACTTCCTTGTTTTGTGAAGACATTTCCTTATTCAGAGTAGCTAGTACTTGGTACCTGCTCATGTACTCTTGAGAGTGGACGTTTGGCAGTTTGTTGAAGATTGTAGGAGCAATCAACTTTCTTTTTAAGTGAGAAACGGCTAGATGTTCATGGCGGTGTCCTGCCAAAGTCTTGTCTTCTTCATCATCTGAGGGATTAGCCCAGTGATCTTCATCCTCTTGGACATTTTCATCAATTGTATCAAGTCCAGCAACCATCTCAGAGATTGGTTTCTTTCCTTTCTGGGAGGAGGATGGTACTTCTTTCAAAGAGGATGCAGCCTTAGCATCATGCTTGACTTCAGATACTTCTTCAGTATCGAGTTCTTTGGTGATCTCTTGAACTACATCCCGTAGCTCTTTAACCTCAGAGTAAGCAATCATTTCTTCTAAGTATAGATCTTGTAGTTGATCAATCTTATCTCTGGATTTAGCTATTTGATCTTCCAGTTGAAGATGGAGCTGTTGTTCTTCTTCCAACGGTTATGCGAGTTGAGCACTTCAGTCCGAGTGTTTAATATTTTTACGATTGGTTTCTTGAAATCTCAACTACTTGTTCAAGAGTAAATCGCGTGTTGGTGAGAAGATGGATGAGTAGATTTCTGAGGTGATGAAGACGGAGATTTCTGTGAAGTCTTCTCAGTTTGCTTTTCAGCAGCTGAGGCATTGTTTCTCTGTGAAATTCCTCCGGTTCCTGGTGCAGGAGCATCATCATCATCCTTTTTGTCATTATCATCCTTTTGGTGATGATCAGTGGGAGGTTCATCAAAGAAATTTTCATTCATTTCTTCCTCCTCATCATCTTCAGATACAAGATTGATCACTTCTGGGATAGTGATCTTCTGCCCATTAACTTCTTCTTGTTCGTAAGGTATGAATTGCGAGTCTGCAGGCAAAAGCGGCTTGAATGCCATCTAATCTTGTCGATCATCTGCTGTTCAAAGGCATGTATCAAACTTTGTGCCACTTCTCCGAAAAGTCCTTGTGTAGTAGCGTCAGAATCAGATGTTGTTACATGGCGAACATTGCTTGGACATATGTTTCCAGGTCAAGAGCTCGTGCCCGTCTGGTTGGTTGATCAGTTATTCTCAATATTTCAGAGAGATCAGAGCACCTTAACTTCTGCCATTTCTTGAAGCATTGAATGTGCTTTGGCAAAGTGTGAGCTTTGAAAAAGTGAAGTAGGTCCTTGTTTCTTCAATGGGATCACCTTTGCATCTGTTTGAGCTGAAAGAAAGAGTTTTGAGTGAGTTTCAAAACTTTGGTAGATATCTGAGTAGAAGTGTAGTTTAGTTTAAAGTTACACAGTATGAACATCGTGCTCGGATACTTGTTCTCTTGGGACAATTGGTGTCTCGGATATCTTGTGGTGAGGTGGAGACTTGGAAGTCGGTCCTCATCAACCTTTCTTTCTTGAACACGAGAATTAACATTATCACAATACTTAGGAATTTTATCAAGAAGAACTTTATGACAAGTCGATATCGAGAGGTCAATTACCTCCATGGGAGGCTCGGATACTTGTCTCTCGAGACTTGATCTCTGGAATCTTTTCTTGTGATGAAACCCTTGATGCCTCATCAATTTCCATAGGTGCAGGGGATGTCGCAACTTTTTCCCCTTGCACTTCGACTTCTGATTGAGCCTGTAAGTAGATAGTATTGAATAATTTAGAAGAAGTTTTAAGATAACCCAGGCTGAAGAGTACTTATCACTGATTTTCATATACCTTCAAGTTTGAAAGCTCAGTGATGTGTGCTTCAGAAACCTTGTTGGTTTCTAGGTTTGTCTCTGGCATTTCTACCTTATCTTCTTCCATCTCAGTTGGAGCCTGTTAGAAACATTTATCATTAATGATCATACAAACATTTTTACTGAAAAGTTAGTTCTCTTTAAGAATCATTTACCTGTGGCACAGGCTCAGATTTCTCAAGAGTTGAGGTTGAAGGAACCTCTTTTTCAGTATCTGAGGTAAGCTTTTCAGCTTCCTCTTGTTCTTCCGTTTCTAACTCAGCCTGTAACAAAGAGATTCTTATAAGGTAACAAGATTTATAAGTATAAAATTTTTTCACAAGGTAAGAGTTAAACCAGTCATTTACCCGAGCAGTTTCAGGCTGATTGGTCTCTGGAACTTGTGACCTTTCTATACATTGGTCGTCTTGTCCCAGTTCAGTTTCTTTGTTTGAAGTTTCTGGTACTTCACACCTTCCCTGAGTATGCAACTCAGTTGCCTCCCCTGGTTGATCATTCTGAGTAGATGTCTCAGTTTGATCCCTCTCATTGAGTTGGGGAACACTTTCAATTCTGAGGATTTTCTTCAAGACATCTTGTATTGCTGGTATTTCAAAATGGAGTTCATTTACCATTTCATCAACCACTTGTGGCTGTTGTGGTTGTTGTGTTTGTGGTTGTTGTGGTTGTCTGGAAGCAGAAGATTGATCAGTCGAAAGTTCTTCCAGATTCTTAGATGTGGCATTTCCATCAGCATCTGCCAATACTAAGATACAACTCATCAGGGCTTTGTGAAGTTGTGCAAGAGAGTCATTCCCTGATGATGTGTTTGCACCAACAACCTTTGCTATAGGTTCAGCAACCTGTGGTGTAGGTTTTTCTTCAGATACCTTATCACCAGTCACTTGTTCAGTAACCTTAGCCCTCTTCGATTTTTCTAGGACTTGAGAGATGACTAGTTCATCATCTTCATCGTCAGAGCTCTCATCAGTATTGGGAACTGATTGGTCCATTATTCCTGCGGTTTCTGCAGATGGGGCTTGGTGTTTTTCACCACTTTTGGCAGCATTCATGAGTTCATCAGCAAGGCTTTCTGCATTAGTCGCAACATTTCTGAAAGCACTTTCTCTTGCTGAGTCTACTTGTTCAGTAGGTGATAACTCTTTTGCAACATTAATGAGTTCATCTGCCATGTTTGTAGAATTGACAACCTCTTTAGGTGTGTCTTCTAATTTGCCAGCAGACTTCTTTCTTGAAGTTCTGGGTTTCTTGGTCGCAACCTTTTCTTCAGATATCTTTTCAGATTTTCTCTTCTTAGGACCTTTCTGAGACCCAGTAACCTTTTTCATCAGATTTGTATACTCATACTTGTAGAGTAAGTTACTGTTGGTTATTTCAGCCGTCTCTCTGAGCTCAATGCCAAGCTTTTCCAGCAAGTAGCATATCTTCAGACCATATCCTACTGTGGCCTTTGGCTCAGCTAGTCCTTTAACAATCTTAGGCTCGAAGCTTTGAATCTTCTTCACAAATTTCATGAAGGCGTACTTTCCCCAGTTGAAAGGGTTTTCCAGCCTTTTATCTTGTTGATTCAGCAAGAACAACATGATCCATTGTTCTTGGCTTATCTGGTCAGCACCTCCTTCTAGAACATCAAAGCATCTGTGAAGAATGCAAGCCAGTACTTCCCAGTGAACCAACAGATGTCTGGTTCGGATGTCAGCAAGTTTGAACTCAGTGGGTGTATCTGATTTCTCAAGATCACACACATCACTGTAAAGTTCTTTAACACCTTCAAGGAGTTCCTCATCCTTGGTGTTTATTTCAAAATCCTTTCCAAGATTTTGAACCTCAAACAACTTCTGAAAGTTGTTAAGTCCGAAGGATTTCCTTTCCTTGGGTGAGGTTTTGATAGACACTATTTCAAAGGCCTTCAGATACACAGAAATAATCACGAGTTGTTGTAAAATTCCAACACATCAAGTGATGAAATTCCACTAGGGCGAGCAGATACAAAGCCCTTGATTTGTGCCTTTTCAAGCATGTCAAGAATTAGCTTTCTGTCGGCTTGGTTCTCTATTGCAGCCGTGAGGTATTCCTCAACCATGGCACCACCCCAAATCATTCTGTTACTTGAATTCCAATGGTCGATTGAAAGCTCCTACCATCGATTGTTAACAATAACCAACTCGTGCTTGCTTTTCAGCAGTACTAGTGGAGGATTGGGATTTCTGTGTAGAAGTGTTCTTGGAGGCCATCTCTTTATATAGTAAGGATTTGAAGCTTGTGTTTGAAAGAGATTCGATTGAGTGATTCTTTTCAGAAAAACTTAATCAAGAAAAGCAGAGATTTTTAGAGAAGTTGCAGAGGATTAGGAGAAGGTTTTCTTTGTTTGATGCAAGTTGAAATTTGGATTAGGCAAAAGTGATTTCATTTGCCAAAATCCTATATATATATAAGTGAATCTCAATGACAAATACATACAAATTGATTTTGTGTATATGTATCGTGATTTGCAAGCAGTGAGCAAAAGCTAGTTGTATTAAATGCTTAGTGGGCCCATGCGAATGTCACGATCCACTATTCTTTGTGAATTAATTTCTGCCGTTAAGATCAAGCGCTTGAATTCATCAAGGGTTACCATTGCTTCTCCAGCAATGATCACAATCAACAAATGTAATTGTGCCCATTTAATGAATTTTGGCTAATAGCTATCTGAATCACAATTCTGTTGGAGCAAGGACACTGTTCGCATCTGAATTTATCTTATACTTAGGATTTTCCCAAGTTTTTCATCAAAATAGAAATAGTGCGAGATTCAAGATAGTAGTTGACTGCAGTAAGTTATGCTATTCTCTTTTGTGTTCCCCGTTCACAGAATGATTCAGATATCTAAGTTCCCGTCTCAGAGATCTTGAGCTATCTTTTTGCTCTTTAGCCTTTTTGACTTCTGGGTTCCCGTTCCAGATACCTCTTCTCTCTTTTCTGGATACCCGTTACAGATACCTCTTCTCTCTTTTCTGGATACCCGTTCCAGATACCTCTTCTCTGTATGCCCGTTCCAGATACCTGAACTTTTTCAGTTCATTGGTAGTTCCATTAGTCCAAGACTATGTCTTAAGGCTAAGAATCTGCTTTCTTGTAGTGGCTTAGTGAAGATATCTGCAAGTTGGTCTTCAGTCCCAATCTTGAGTATCTCTAAATTGCCTTTTTCTACATGGTCTCTGATGAAGTGATGTCTAACATCAATATGCTTTGTTCAGGCATGAAACTAGGATTCTGTGTAATCGCAATAGCACTTGTGTTGTCACAGAAAATGGGAGTTTTCTTCTCATCGAGTCCATAGTCTTTAAGTTGTTGTTGTATCCACAGAATTTGTGTTGCACAACAACCAAAGACAATATATTCACCTCTGTGGTAGAAGTTGCAATTGAGTTTTGCTTCTTGCTAAACCATGAGATAAGTCTAGTGCCCGTAAACCAAGTTCTGAGGTGCTTTTCCTATCAAGCAATGATCCAAGATAATCGACATCGAGTACCCACTAAACTCAATTCACTTTCTTTAGGATACCACAGTCCTACATCTATCGTACCTTCACATACCTTAATATTTTCATAGCAATGTTGTAGTGTGTTTGCATTGGATTTGTCCGAAATCTAGCACATACTCCACAATGAGATATTGAATATCGTGTCTACTTGCGGTGAGGTAAAGTAGTGAACCTATCAACTTCCTATACTTATGTTCTTCAACACTCTTATCTGATTCAGTATAGGTCATTTTGGTTCCAATGCTCATAGGTATCTTAGCATTCTTTTCAGAAGGCTTAAGATTGAATTTTGTGAGCATGTCTTTTGCATACTTTGTTTGACTAATGAATATTCCATCATTGAGTTGCTTGACTTGCAATCCTAGGAAATAATTCATTTCTCCCATCATGCTCATCTCAAACTTGCTTTTCATGAGATTTGCAAAGTCATTACAAAGTTGCTTGTCCTTAGATCCAAATATGATGTCATCAACATATATTTGAACTAAGAGTAGTTTCCCATCATGATTTAAGGTAAATAAAGTTTTATCAACTTCACCTTTCTTGAAACCACTTTCCAGAAGGTATTTGGCCAAAGTGTCATACCATGCTCTTGGAGCCTGTTTGATCCATACTGAGCTTTACATGGTTTATAGACCATTCTACTTTCTGAGGAAACTTCAAAGCCAGGTGGTTGCTCAACATAAACTTCTTCTGCAAGTTCACCGTTTAGGAATGCGCTTTTGACATCCATCTGATAAACTTTGAAGTTTTTATTAGCTGCAAAGGCTAGAAAGAGTCTTATTGCATCCAATCGCAATGGTGCATATGACTCATCAAAATCTAAGCCTTCAGTCTGAGTGAATCCCTTGGCAACCAATCTTGCTTTGTTTCTGGTTATTTCACCAGTTTCATTCATTTTATTTCTGAAAACCCACTTAGTTCCAATCACAGATATTCCTTCTATAAATGGAACTAGTTTCCAGACTTTGTTTCTCTCAAATTGATCCAACTCTTCTTGCATTGCAGAGATCCAGTCTTGGTCTCCTAATGCTTCTTCTATACTTTTAGGTTCGATATTCGAGATGAAACATCCAAAGAGAGAATCAGCATTTTCAGCTATTGCTCTCCTAGTCCTAACACCCTGATTAATTGGTCCAATTATATCCTTTGTAGGATGATCTTTGATCCATTTCATCAAAGGTTTAGTGCTAGTAGGATCAATATCCAGGTGATCTGAATGTGATTCACTAGAATTTTGATTTGATACTTTTTTAGTATTTAAGATATCTGACATATGAGAAATGTCATGGATATCTGACACTTTTTCAGTGTTAGAGATATCTGAGACATGCATTTCAGCATTCTCATTTTCAGATACCTCTCCATGATGAAGGTTCTCAGTAACCTGTTCCATTTCTGGAAAACTCATAGGAAATTCCTCATCATGTTTGTGAGTCATCTTGTTGTTACTAGGCTTTCCAAGCTTTTATACCTCAGAGTCATCCTCACTTTCCATAACGATGTTTTTCCTTTCTGAGGATTCTTCTTTAGTATCCCTCAGTAATAGTTCTTTGAACTTTTATGAGAGTTCATCAGTGGGAGGTGTTTTCTTACTTCCTTCATAGAATACAACATGAACTGATTCTTCAATTTTCTTTGTTCTTTTGTTGTAAACTCTGTAAGCTTTGCTGTTTGTGGAATAGCCAAGAAAAACACCTTCATCTGCCTTTGGTTGAAATGTTCTCAGATAATCTTTCCCATTGTTTAGAACAAAACATCTACAACCAAATACTCTCAGATGTTTGATATTGGGGGGTCTACCAACCAAGATTTCATAGGGGGTCCTATCATGGTGTTTGTTTATCAAGCATACATTACGAGTGTAGCATGTGTTCTGTTTGCAACCCAATATATTTCACTTATCTCGGTGTCATTAGCATTGTCCTTTGGCTTCTTTAAGGGTTCTGTTTTCCTTTTGCAACACCATTTTGTTGAGGTGTTCTTACAGAGGAAAGTTGGTGTTGTATACCTTCTGGTACAAAACTCCTTTATGTCTTGATTGACAAACTCGGTACCATGATCTGACGATTAGATACCTTTTCATTTTCATGATTTCAAGCTTTTTTGAGAAGTTTGGTATCTCCACCACAGCATCGATTTGTGTTTGGAAAGACAACCAAGTGAATCTTGAGAAGTCATCTACAACAACTGGACCATATTTCTTTTCGCATAACTAGTTACGGATGATTCAAAAGATCCATATGTAAAAGTTGCAAGGGTCTAACACTAGAGTGTCCGATTTTGGACTTGAAAGAGATCTTAGATTGTTTCCCCATCCGGGGTAGAACGGATACTATCCTTTCGAAAGATGTTTTGGGAAGACCAACCACTAACTCTTTCTTGGCAAGTCATTGAGTTTTGAAATTCAAGTGACTCATTCTTTTGTGCCATAACGGTGCTCTTACGTGTGACCAGATTGACTCACCATGAGACATTCTTGATGATGGCGGATGCCCATCGGCAACATAAAGATCGCCTTTCCGACCAACTAAGACCGTATGCTCGACTCATTGTCAATTAGTTTGCGATATTTAGCGTTGAATTTTATAGTAAAACCCTTATGCAAACCTGCTCATGCTAAATAGATTGTATTTCAAATCCTTAACATGTAATACGTCAGTGATTGTTAAAGTTCCCAATTTGATGTTGCCAAATCCCAGAGAGGGATTTAATTCTCCTCCAGCAAATCTGATATCTGGTCCTGTGTTGCAAGCTTTGTAGTCAACCAGATTTGCTTTGTCTCCTGTCATGTGCTTTTCGCATCCACTATCAAATAGCCATTGTGCTTTAGTCCAGGAAGCATTTTGCACACAACAGGAAACAGGAGATTAGGTTCTCATATCTTTGATGGAACCGTCAGAATCAAAAGTTCTTCCAGTAGGAATCCATTTTTGAATGAATTTCTTTGAAGCATGCTTTTGTCTGACAGGAACATAAGGAGGAATTCTTTTTGAATGAAGGTTATCATTAGTAAGAATTATTTTCTTCCTTGGTGTGTCCCTAGGTGCTCCATATGATACTTTCAGATACCTGTCAGGTTTCTGAGTTTGCTTTTCAGCAAACTTAGCCTTCCTTGCCAGATTTCTTCTAGCCCTGGCATTCAGATTTTCAGTGGCTTGATTTAACTTCCACTTCTGATAATTGCTTTGAGCAATTCTAGCCTTCAGCCATCGTTCTTGCTCCTGCTTGTACTCATGAGCAAGTTGTTTTCCGATGCCTTTGTAGCCAATACCGTTTCGAGCACTTGAAGCTATCTGAGATCTTTTCTCAGCAGCTTTGCTAGTCTCTGGTTGATCCAATTTCTTTCCAGAAAAAGTGACATGGGAGAATTTGCCAGCTCCTGCAATTCTACCTTTTTGAGAGACATAGCACTGTGGATGTTTACACTTTTCAGTGTTGTGTTTCTTTTCAGAGACGTACCCATCAGTTTTGTTTTTGACTTGTTTTTGCCACAAAGGTTTAGTCGCAACTGCCTTTCCTTTGTCAACAATCTTTGTTTTTTCACCGATACTATAGATTGCATGGGAACCGTCTTGCTGAGTACTTACAAATGTTCTCTTTTCTTTACTCTTATTCAGAGTATTAGAGCAATCTGTCTGAGTATTCAGCCCAAGTCCTTTCTTTTCTGAAGGATCTCTTAAGTAAGATTGTACTTCAGTAAGAGTGTCACTAGCTTTGGCATAAGATTGAAAAGATAGCTCTTTCTTCTTGAGTTCCTTGTTTTCAGAAAGAAGATTTTCATAATTCTTTCGTAACTCAGCCATTGCTTCTTCATGTGACTTTTCAGTCTCAGATATCTGAGCTTTGATAAATGCATTTTCAGCATCCTTTCTCTCAGATTCTTTAACTAATTGAGAATTTTCCTTTTTAAGAAAATTCTTTTCTTCTTCAAGGTTTTCGGCTCTAGCTCGGATCATTAGAAATTCTCTTTCATAGATGTCAAGTTCTTTCCTGAGATTTTCTAGATTTTTTATTTCCTCTTCATCACTTTCATAAGTGTAGCAAGAAGTATGTGTTACCTCATCAGCCATAAGACAGTCTTCTATGTTGGAGATGTTTGGTCCGTCAATTTCAGCAACTCCACACATTTCATTCTTCTTGAGGCCGAAGTTGATTATATCATGAGTAACTCCACATAGTTCTGGTGATGGTAGGGTTGAATCATCTGAATTGTCATCTTCAGAATCTGTTTCAACGTCTAGAGCATCCAGTTGAATTTGGATTTTCTTTCTTTCTTCAGTTAACAAAGCTTTCTGGCTTCTTCTGAAGATTCTTCTATCTTTCTTGTCGCATGTTCTTAGTTTGTCGAGGGCAGGACAATCCTTTTTGAAGTGGCCAGGTTTCTGACAATAGAAACAGATATCGTTTCCAATTTCTGCTTCCTCAGTACATGATGCTTTCTGAGCTGGCTTGTTCAATGAAGCATATTTTTGTCTTGGTGATAGTTTGAGCCTAGATGCTTTTGACTTCTCTTTGGCTTTTCTTCTCTCAATTTCTCGACTGACAAATTTACTCATTTGCTTTGCAGCAAGAGCATCCTCAGTCTCCTCCTTGCTTTTCTTCTTTTCAGAAGTTTCTTGATTAACTAGAGCAACATTCTGCAACTTTTCAGTTGTTTGTTCTCTCTGAGTTGTCTCATAGTCAACAGTAGCAAGATGAGAGAAAAGTTCCATTGGAGTGATATTTGGCATACCTTGGTTGAAATAAAAGAATTTAGTATGCTCCCAGTTGTGGTTAAGACTTCTGACAATAGTCTTAATCTTCTCTGACTAAGAGTATCTATTGCTTTCCCAAGTCTTGCACATCACTCATAAGAGTGGTAAATCTGAAATCAAGTTCTTCCAGAGTTTGGTGGGACCTTGTTTGAAATTTTGAAATTTAAACTTTAGAACTTGAACTTGTTTTCCTTGGTTTCTCGGTTCGCAGATTTCTTCAATCGGTTGCGAGCACTTTCGCCGTTTAGCACCCCACGCTTTACACAGTATGTGCTCGTGTCGATCGATGATGATGTTACGAGCTTGACCATCCAGACGATTCCTCTTGGCATCTTCCGATGTCCAGAGTTCTCTGGGCTTTGGTTCGTAAATAACGTGACCAGTAGATCTTCCACTAGTTGACGCATCTGTTTGTGAAGATCCTTCGCTTTGATCTCTGTCTTCCACTTGAAACCTCCATGACTTGCTTAAGTTGTTGAATGATTATTGGACCATTCTTTATTACTTCGATCATCTCGTCACTTATGGCTTCAAGGTGGAGCATCATGTTATTTTTCCATTTCTCGTAGTTCTCTGGTTTGAGAACGGGTGCATCACTCAGAGACATACCTGCACACTTAACACACAAATTAAATAGTCCAAAAAAAAATGGACAAAGTTCCTTCACCTATCTGGGGATCTAGGTTCAGTGCAGAAGGCTGGTGAACCTCCTGCTCTGATACCACTTGTTGCTCCAGATAACGGCAAAGTAAAAGACTAGAGGGGGGTGAATAGTCTTTTAAAACTTTTGTCGATAACAAATATTTCTCAGATATCTGAATGGATATCTGATACTTAGAATCAGAGTGCGGAAGACTTTAATAAAGATAAGTGTAGAAACAGTTAATAAGTGTGTGTGTGTTGCTGAAGTATAAATACAGAAATGTGAATGACACAGCAAGTATAGTGGTATCTGGAGGTGGCGTAATCCTCCAACTAATCCACTTCGGTCTATCAGAGACCTAGAATTCACTAGAACAGATAATTGAGATAACCTTACAAAAATCCTATTCTAAGATTCTGAACAATTGGTTCCCAACCAAATGTTCCCCCTGAGTTGTTCCCTAGCTTCTTCAGCCAAGTACTTCCTATACTCAGAAACCTTTGAGTTGTTCCCTAGCTTCCCAAGCTAAGTACTTCCTATACTAAAGAACTTTGGAGTTATTCCTTAGTTTCCAAATCAAGTACTTCCTATACTCCGGTAAACTTGGAGTTATTCCCTGATTTTTCAACCTAAGTACTTCCTGTACTCCACGCCGGTTTTGGTGTTAGTTTCGGTTTGAGTTGTCAGATGAGCGTCTTAATAACTTTTCAGTTATTCAGATAGCTCTGTGAACTAAGTTACTTAATACACATTACAGCGTATGGTATCTAGTTCGATTTTACTGACCCAAGTCTTATGGTATCTGTTCAAGAGAATGAATCTCAGATAGTTGATCTTTTGATTCAACTCCTTCACAGATAGCTTTGCTTGTTTAGGATCAGGACACTTAGAACTTCAGTGTTTACTCAAGATCACAAGCTTTAGTCAATGTAAAGCTTTGATAATAAGTAAGAAGCTTTGAGAGAGTAAGATCAGAGATCGTATGTTTTAGCGTATTCAGTGTTCTGAGTTGTGTTCCGTGTGTTCTCTCAAGTTGTCTAAGTGTTGATATTTATAGATGAATTTGAGTGCCATTTGAATAGTATCCGTTAGGCTCAAATTCAAACTATCGATATCTCGTATAATCTTTATGCGGTTTTGTCTTCTTCTCAGAAGTTGCCGTTGCTTTTACTCAGACATCTCTGTCCGTGCATTAAATGCATTGTACTATACTTTTTGTCCTGTAGTGTCAACGGAACTATGCTTTGTATCAGAGACTAGACTTGTTGTCTGATATTTTGCACGTCCTTATCTTCATTCTTCAGATACCACTTGTATTGATTGAAACAACCTTGTTTCTTTTCAGAAACGTGTTTAACGCTCAAGGTATCTGAGAACAGATATCTGTGGACACTTTCCTTGTCTTCAAATATGTATCTCATTTCTCAGATATCTCTTGTGACACAGTTTGTTTGAAACTGTTTGCGTCTACAAGATATCTGGCTAAGATATCTGAATAACAGATTCAGTAATCTTGTGCAGTTTTCTTCAAATCTTCAAAAGTTGTGAGCTTTCTGCTTGGATGTCTTCTTCTTGGTCTTCTCTTCATAAAATAAAAATTACATTTTGAGACCTAACATCCTATACAAGATTAGCTAGACTATCATACTTAGTGGGTTTCCTCTTTTACAATGTTCAAGTGAACCAAGAGTACTAATCACCTTTCTGAGACTAAGATAAGTCATCATGTTGCTGAACAAAATCTAAACAGATATTCTAACAGAATATCTAACAATCCCATTTATACAGCATATGAGCATGGAAATTCAGCAAAGCATACGTACATCTGAAGCAAAAAAATATTCAGTCCGAACTTAAAGAAGACGAGATTTACTTACTTGACAAAGTAACTGGAGAAAGATGGACGGACGATGAAGCTTTGCTTGCTCTCCGAAAGTAACTTGCCTGGAATTTTGGATTGCTCACTGGAAAGTTTCGTTCGCTCGGAATTTTTTAATTTGCTTGGATTGCTTAGGATTGCTCTGGATTCAATTTGGCTAAAGTGTGACAATGACAGATCTGGAAACTATTTATAGAGGGATAGTTAGGGAAGATGAAGCATCGCATCACTTGGATTTCAACCCCAGTCGTTGATCATTTCAATCCAACGGTTGCATCGGTTCACATTTTGCGAAATTACATCACGCCCCATTAAATTTATTTTGTAAATTCTCCACTATCTCGGGATCCCCACTCATGGGCTGGATGGATGACTTATTGGGCCTCTTGGATCACTATTCATCGGCCCAGGTGAACCATTTCACATATCCAGCCCAACGGATTACTTCCTACACACTCTTCCACAAGTGACTTCTTCAAATCCTAAAACCGTACTCGAATCTCGATATATCTCGAATACAAATACCTTTTCCTTCTACAGTCCGGGATTTTTCCTATCCCGGACTGTAGAACGAAAGGAGGGGGGGGGGAGAGAGATATATATTAATTTCCTGAAACACGTATACGGATTTTTAGCATGAAAAGAAGGGATTTTCTCCCTCACATTTAACGATTCGAACACGCTCCTAAACACACTTGTTCCTTTACTCATAGTTCAACAACTATCTTCTACTAAGATACTTGGAAACTAGGGCGACATATGTTGATACGGATAAATGTCCAATCCGTTAAGGGTCCATAGAGCGTGTCCTAGAGAGCATCAAGGCTAAAATAGCCAATTCAATACTTATCCGAACTTAGCTAGTCCGCCTTAAGGAAAGCCTTCCGGGTCAATCAGTACGCTAAAGTCAATACACCTCTTCAGCTGGTCCGACCTAGCTAGGTGCACAACTTCCGAACCTGACAAGAGGTCACATGGTCTCACAAAGTACCACACACTGTCAGTCCTAGGATGCCAAACGGACCGGACGAGATAAACTCGGACGAAACCTTAACAACAAGACCAAACGTATACACTGGAACCTCAAAGATACTTCCGAGCAGCTAGTGTCTCGGAGCGTCACTAAGCTACCTAAGAACAGACCAACTCAATAGAGCTCGGATCATTCTAAAAAGGTCTCACACGGACCCATCAACGGAATAGTACTCTGAGGGGCAAAAGGATCAATCTACCCTCCCAGGCCCATCTAATTGTGTTGGACTTTTACATAATATTGGGCCATGGGCCAAGGTAGCATTGTTGTTCAAATCCTGAACATACACTTTGCATCATCTTATGAACCACTTCATAAGTACATTGTTGGTCCAAATAACAGCAAAGTAAAAGACTAGAGGGGAGGGGGGAGGGGAATAGTCTTTTAAAACTTTTGTCGATAAAACAGTTTCTCAGATATGTGGAAAGATATATGATACTTATAATCAGAGAGCGGAAGACTTTTCTGTGATAAGTGCACGTGCTCAGCAAGATATAATGTGTTTAAATACTTAACAGGATAAAAAGAACGATAAGTAAATTGCTAGAAGTAAATAATACATCTTTTTATAGTGGTATCTGATCAAGGTGGTGTAATCCTTCGACTAATCCACTTCGGCCTTTCTCAGACCTAGAATCCACTAAGACAGATAATTGAGTTCACCTTACAAATATATTCTCTCGATTCCTAAATACGCTAAGTTCCCAACCAAGAGATCCCCCTGAGTTATTTCCCGGCTCCCAGCCAAGTACTTCCTATACTCAAAAACCTTTGAGTTGTTCCTTAGTTTCCCAAACTAAGTACTTCCTATGCTTAGTAACCATGGAGTTATTCCTTAGTTTCCCAAACTAAGTACTTCATGTACTCCACGCCGTGTATGGTGTTGGTTAAGAAGAGTTTGTTAGATTGGTAGATTAATAACTTCTACAGTTATGTAATACTACCTTCTTGAACAAGAGTCACTTAACACACTTCACAATGTGTGGTGATATGTTCTTTACTGGCCCAAGTCTATGTTAAATGTTCTGGAGAATGAAACTCAGATACTTGATCTTTTGATTCAACTCCTTCACAAATAGAAATGCTTGTTAAGGATCAGGACACTTAGAACTTTCGTGCTACTTAGAATTCAAGAGCTTAGTCGCAACTGTAAGCTAGAGATTATGTAGGCTGAAGGCTTGTATGCTTGAGAGAAAGATACCACTAGTTGTATTATCAGCGAAGCTTGGTATTTTCAGTCTAAGTTCAAGGTGTAGTGTATCTTTCAAGCATTCTAAGTGGTGATATCTATAGTTGAATTTGAAGCCGGTTGAATAGTATCCGTTAGGCTCAATTCAAATTCAAACTATTGATATCTGAAAATAGTACTGCAGAAGACCTTGTCTCTTTTCAGAGATTTCCTCTTATGTTCAGATGTCTCTGTCTGCGCATTTATTGCATTGTACTATTTTTGTCCTGTAGTGCCAACGAAACTATGCACGCTTTCTGAAGCATTGCATGTACCTTTCCAGAGACCTTCACATCTCCAGATATCTGTTGAAACATTGTTTCCCAGAAACATAGTTTTATCCAAGGTATCTGAGTGTGGGTTTCTGTGGGCACTTTTCCTTGTTCAGAAACCTTGTGTTCTCATCTTTTGCAAAACTTGTTTATTGAAAAACACTTATTTCTTTAAGATATATGGACATAGCTATCTAATGACCTTTGTCTTCAGCAATCTTGTGTAGTCTTCAAATCTTCAAATTTGTTGAACTCTTCTGTCGGATGCCTTCTTCTTGGTCTTCTTAAAAGATATAAAAATTACATTCAAAGACCTAACATCCTATACAAGATTTGCTAGACTAACATACTTAGTGATCTTCCTCTTTTACAGTGTTCAAGTGAACCAAGAGTACTAACCACCTTTCTGAGCTAAGATAAGTCATTAAGTTGCTGATCAAAATCTAAATAGATAATCCTAACAAATTTCCCCCTTTTTGATCACTCAACGATGACTATCTTTAAAACCTATTACAACTTGGAAGAGGGAACAATCCAACACTTAATCATTTCTTATGATCTTTTCAATTCATTTAATGAAGTGCAGAAAGTAAACATCAACCAAATCACAAGGTGTGATCTTTGCTGACAAGTTATCTTCTTATAGATTGATATCTGAGAGTAGGTTCATCAGATATGTTACAACGAAAGTTCACAGATAAATTTTTTAAATGATAAAGTAGGTTACAAAACAATCAACAAGATACAAAATTACATAGTAAACTAGGACAACAGGAGTAACCAAGCTCCAAGTAGACATCCTAATAAACTAATCTTCAAGTCTTCAAAATCTTCAAGTCTTCAATCAGTAGATGTATGGATCAATTAGCGAATTCCCTATCCCCAAACCTTTTGATATCATCTGAGTAGTCATAGAGCAAGGTCCTGACTATCATCTCAGTATTTCTGACAAATCCACATACTTCCTTATAGGTTTTGGTGGGATTCTTTTTGGCAAAGTGTTTGACCCACAGATACTTTCCCCATTTCCAGGCATGCTCAATTCTGATATCTGATAGCTTGAAGTATTCATATATAATCCTCAGATATCTTATGTCACCCTTGTATTGCTCTTGAGTCATGTAAAAAGACTCATGGGGTTCCACAGCAAGTCTTGCTCTTGTGCCTGTTCCAGTGATGTTGGAAATTCTGTCCACATCATCTAGCTTTCCATAAGGACATTCATCAGAGAGGTCCTTCTTCATGGCTTCTATTCTTTTGATCACTTCAAAATCCAACCAATTTTTGATATGATTGGTGTTGATCAAGATAGGCTTGTCTTTTCTCCATGCCATGAGCTGTTGATGGATGGGTACTGGAAATCCCTTCTCATTTACAAGCAAGTGCTTGAGTTCCAGTATCCAATAGCCATTTTTCTGTTGAATGCACCTGTAGGAGGAATGTTCATCAGTCTTGACATATTCAATTCTGGCATCCTCTGGCCTGAGTGCAAGTTGAAGTTTTCCTTTGTTCAGCTCTCAGCCTGTTCCTCCTTTGTCTTGAATTCTCCCTTGGGGGATTGCTTGAAGAACCACCCTGGATAGACTTGGTATTTCCAGAGGGTGTTTTAGCTGCTATTGGCTTTGCAGCTAAGGGCACAGTTAGGCTATCAACCCTTCTTCTCTTTCTGTGAAGAGGAGCTTCATCTTTATCCTCATCTTCATCATCAACTTCCAGATTTCTTTTGTTGGGTGATTTGCAGCCTTCCTCATTGCCCTGGGATTTGATTTGGCCTTCTTCTTCTTCTTCTTCTTCTTCTTCTTCTTCTTCTTCTTCTTCTTCTTCTTCTTCTTCTTCTTCTTCTTCTTCTTCTTCAGAATACTCTTCAATCCCTTTTACTTGTCTTCTCCTTGGGGACTTGGTTCCCTTTGGAGGTCTCTGTGATCTGGCCCTTGTTATCATTCCTTGTTCAGGAATCTGCTGAGTTGTTGCTACTATCTGAGTAGCAGCTTGACTGAAGGAGGGCTCAATTAGTCTGAGAGGTGGTTGTTCAGATTTTCTTTTGTTTCCTCTTCCTCTTCCTTTTTGAGCACCTTGAGATCCTTCCCCCTTAGTCATTGTTGATTGATTAAGAATCACAAAAGATTTTGAAAGGGAGTCAAAGTTGCCTTGCAAATAGTTGTAAGCAGCAGCCAACTTTTCTAGATCAGCCTTGAGCTCCTGATTTTGTTTGATAAGTCCATTGTCCTTATCAGTGAGCTCTGCTAGTGGACCTTGAATAGCATATGCTTTTCCAGCATCATAGCTAGCCTCTTCAAAAGATTTTACAGCCAAGTTTCGGTCATCATCCCTAACCATGCCTAGGTCTTTCTGAGCAATGACCAGACTGGTTATTCTCTAAGTGATGAGCTCAGTGAATTTCTTCATCTCTGCAGGGACTGATGCAATGGCGGCTTTATTCTGAGAAGATAACTCCTTGTTCAATTTATCCAGTACTTGGTATCTGTTCAAGTATTCATTGGAGTTGACATTTGGCAGATTGTTGAAAATTTCAGGAGCAATCAGCTTCCTTTTCAAATGAGGCACCACCAAGTGATCATTTCGGTGTTCTGCCAATTTCTTCTCTTCTTCATCATCTAAGTCATCAACCCAGTGATCTTCATCCTCTTGGACATTTTCATCAATGTTTTCTAGTCCAGCAACCATCTCAGAGATGGGCTTCTTTCCTTTCCGTGAGGAGGATGGTACATCTTTTGGTAATGTAGCCTTAGCATCATGTTTGTCTTCAGATACTTGCTCAGTATCTAATTCTTCAGCAATTGCTTGAACAGCAAGCTAGAGTTCTTTCATTTCAGCATAAGCTTCCATTTCCTTGATGGTTTGATCTTCAATCTTTTGGAGCTTTGCTTTGGATTCAGATATCTTTTCTTCTAGTTGAAGATTTAGCTGTTGTTCTTCCTCCAACAATTGTTTGAATTGAACAAACCTGGCTTATGCATTCAATATCTTCTGAGTGTTGTTCTCAGAGTGCTCAACTACTTGTTCAGTAGTGTCTTTTTGTTGGGGAGATAGATGGGTAGATCTCTGAGGAGATGAAGGAGGGGATTTCTGTGATGTCCTCTCAGTGAGCTTTTCAGCAGCTGAGACACTAGTTCCCTGTGCTATCCCTCCTGTCCCTGGTGTAGGGGAATCATCATCATCCTTCTTATCATCCTCATCCTTGTGATGGTCAAAAGGAGGTTCTTCATAATCATTCTCATCAGTCTCCTTCTCTTCTTCATCTTCAGAGACCAGATTGATCACTTCTGGAATAGTGACCATTTGCCCATTAACTTCCTCTTGCTCAGAGGGTATTAACTGTAGGGTCTGGGGCAAGATAGGCTTGAATGCCATCTGCTTGGTTAAAAGCTTGAATAAGCTTTTTGGCCACTTCCTTGACAAAGTCCTTTTCCATCAATGTTCCAAAGGAATATTGTTCAGTGGGGAACATGGCATGGACATAGTTTTCCAAGTCAAGGGCTCGTGCTCTCCTTATGTGGTGATCAGTCACCTTTATGATCTCAGATAGATCGGAGCATCGAAGCTTTTGCCATCTGTTGAAGTATTTTAGGTGCTTTGGCAAAGTGTGTTCATTGAAGAAAGGAAGCAGGTCCTCTTTTTCATCAACAGGGACCTTAGTGGCACTTGTTTGAGCCTGAAAGAAAGAGTTCTAAATTAGTTTCAAAACTTTGGTAGATATCTGGGCTTTAGAGTAGAAAGGTATCTGAGTTACCTGTGTGACAGGCTCAGATGACTTGACTACTGAGGTTCCAGGTGCCTCAGATATCTGCCGAGGAGGAGACTGGGAAGTCTGATACTCAGTGATCTTTCTTTCTGCTTGAACCTGAGATTAAAAACATAGCACTTAGAAAATTTGAGCAAGAAAACTACATTAGACAATTTCAGATATCTGAGAGGTCAATTACCTCCACGGTAGGAGGCTCAGATACTTGTGCAGTCTCTGGAAGTTTTTCTTGTAATGAAGGCTTTGATGCCTCATCAATTTCCATTGGTTGCGGGGATTGAGTGGGCAATTCCCCAGCAACTTCTACTTCTTTTTGAACCTGTAAGTAGAAAGTGTTAGTTAGAGAAAAAATGATTAGAGATTTGTCTTTGAAGATTATAAGTATCTGAAAGAAATACCTTCTCTGCAGAAGGTTCAGATACTTGTTCCTCAGAGACCTTGAAAGTCTCTGGATTCTTCTCTGGAGAGATAGACTTTCCAGTCTCTCATTTTTCTTCTCAGTTGGAGCCTATTAGAAACAAACTCTTAAGAGTATTAGTCAAGTGTATAACGCACATATCTGAGATGTTATATCTTAAGGAACTATCTTCTACCTGTGAGACAGACTCCTGTTCCTTAAGTGGTGAGGCTATGGAAGCCTCATTCTTAGATTCTGAGGCAAGCTTTGCAGCTTCCCCTTGATGTTGTGTTTTTAATTCAGCTTGTAACAAAGAAATTTTAATAAGTAACAAGATTTAAGCATAATTTATCACAAGTAAAGAGTTAAACCATTCAGCTACCTGAGCTTTGTCAGGCTGACTGGTCTCTGGAACTTGTGAAGTTTCCATGCGTTGGTCTTGTTGTTCTTGGACCACTTCTTTGTTGGAAGTTTAAGTTACTTCGGACCTATCCTGAGTGTGCAACTCAGTTGCCTCCCCTGGTTGATCATTCTGCACAGATGACTCATTTTGATCCCTCTCATTGAGTTGGGGAACCTGCTCTTTTACAGGATTTTCTTCAGCAAGGAAAGATGTTGGTATCTCATGCTGTAACTCAAGTATCATCTTAGCAGCATCCACTATTGGCTGTTGTGGTTGGTGTGGTGATTCTGATCTGGATGAAGAAGGTGATGTTGTATGGGGCCTATCCAGATCTGCTTGAGACAGATTTTTAAGTGTTGAGGCAATGGCAGTATCCTCCAACACTAAGTTGCCACTCATCATAGCATCTTTAATATGCTTAAGTGTTACTTGCTCTGATGGTGTGTTTTGTCCAGTGACTTTGGACACAGTTGCTTCTTCAGCAACCTTTGAACTAGTTGCTCTTTTAGCAACCTTGGGGATTAGTGCTTCCCCTCATCTTCAGATTCCTCATTGAAATCTGGGACTGAATTATCAACAATCCATGCTGCTTCCGCAGAGAGTGTTTGAAGTTTCTCACTGCTTTTATCAGCATTGATGAGTTCATAAGTAGTGGACTTAGCAACATTGATGATTTCATCAGTTGTGGACTTAGCAGCATTGATGAGGCCATCTTCATTGATTAGTTCATCAACAGTGGCGGCAAATATCTGAGAGTCGACATCCATAATGGGTATGCCTTCTGATTTGCCAGCAGACTTCTTTCGTGAAGTTCTGGGCTTTTTGGTCGCAAAGGAACCCTCAGATACCTCATCAGTCTTTCGTTTCTTGGAACCTTTCTGAGATGCAGTAACCTTTTTCATCATGTTTGTATACTCATATTTATAGAGCAGGTTACTGTTGGCTATGTCAGCCTTCTCTTTGAGCTCAATGCCAAGCTTCTCCAGCAAGAAGAATATCTTTAGTCCAAAGCTTACTGTGGCTTTTGGCTCAGCAAGGCCCTTAACGATTTTAGGCTCAAAGCCTTGCATCTTCTTCGCAAATTTCATAAAGGCGCACTTCCCCCAATTGAAAGGGTTTTCCAGCCTTTTGTTCTGTTGATTCAACAAGAACATCATCATCCAGCCTTCTTGGCTTATCTGGTCGGCACCTCCTTGTAGACCATCAAAGTATCCGTGAAGAATGCATGCCAACACATCCCAGTGAACCAACAGATGTCTGGTTCTAATGTCAGCAAGTTTGAAGTCGATGGGTGTATTTGAATTTTCAAGATCACACACATCACTGTATAGTTATTTCACACCTTCAAGGAGATCATCATCCTTGGTGTTTATTTTAAAATCATCTCCAAGATTTTGAAGTTCAAACAATTCACATAAAGTTGTCAAGTTCAAAAGGATGTCCTTTCCTTGAACTTTTGATTTTATAGACATTATCTTAGTACCTTCAGAAATACAGGAAATAATCCTGGAATTGTTATAGAATTCCAACACATCCAGTGAAGAAATTCCACTGGGAATAGCAGATAGGAAACCCTTGATTTGTGCCTTTTCAAGCATACCAAGAATTAACTTCCTATCAGCTTGGTTTTCAATAGCAGCAACTAGGTGTTCCTCAATCATGGCACCTCCCCAAATCATCCTGTGATTTGAGGCCCAATGATCAGGATTGAACTCTCCAATCAACCGATTGTTTGTTATGACCAGCACTGGTTCTTGTTTTTCAGCAGTACCAGAGGTAGTAGCCTGGGATTTCTGGGTAAGAGCACGTTTTGGAGCCATCTCCTTAAATAGTGAAATTTTGAAAGTCGGGAAGAGATTAAGGTAGGAGATTAGTGATTTTTTGTAGAAAAACTAAGTAGGAGTCAATATTTGCAGTGAAGATTTGCAGGGAATTAGGGAATTTTTGCTGTTTTTTTATGCAAGTGCAAATGTAGGATTGAGCAAAAGTGAATTCTTTTGCCAAAGTCCTATATATATAGCAACGCAAATCTCAACAGACATATACATACAAATTGATTTTGTGCATATGTATCTGTGTACGTGCAGAAGGTCGTGGGTGAAAACTACTTTGCATTAAATGCTAGTGGGCCATAACTATTTTTACAGTCCACTACTTTTTAGCGAGATTAAATCTTGGCTGTTGAATTTGGAATGCCTATTTCATGAAGGGCTGGGATTGCTTTTCCAGCAATTATCACAATCAGTTCATGTAATCGTGCCCAATTAATGAACTTTGGCGAGTAGCTATCTGAATCACATTTCTTCTGTGTGACTAAGGGACAGTTTTGTTTTCTGAATTTATCTTCAAACAATACATCTGTTCATATATTTCACAAATATGGAAATCATACAAAACACGAGAGAGTAGTTGACTACAGATAGTTGTACTACTTTCTTCTTTTGTGTTCCCCCTCACTGAGTGATCTAGATATCTGAGTACCTGTCTCAGAAATCTTCAAATAGTCATTTTACACTTTAACCTTTGATATCTGAGTACCCGTCTCAAATATTTTTTTTTTTTTGCTATGTGTTACCTTTTGTCTTTGATATTCTGGATTCCCGTTCCAGGTATCTTATCTCTTCTTTTCCCTTCTTAGTCATACTGAGTTCCTGTCTCACTCACACTTTTAACTCCTTTTAGTATATGAGTTCCCGTCTCAGATACCTTTTTGCCTTAGATATCTGGATACCTGTTCCAGATATCTTTCTTCCTTCTGAGTTTCCGACTCAGAGATTACAACTTTTCAGTTCCTTTGGTAGTTCCATTAACCCAAGACTATGTCTCAAAGTTAAGAACCTGCTTTCTTGCAAAAGCTTTGTAAAGATATCTGAAAGTTGGTCTTCAGTACCAATTTTGAGTATCTCTATATTTCCTTTTTCAACATGGTCTCTAATGAAGTGGTGTCTAACATCAATGTGCTTTGTTCTTGCATGAAACTTAGGATTCTGAGTTATGGCAATAGCACTTGTGTTGTCACAGAAAATAGGAGTTTTCTCTTCATTGATCTCATAGTCTCTGAGTTGTTGTTGTATCCACAAAATCTGCACAGCACCCAGCAACAATATATTCAGCCTCTGTGGTGAATGTGGAAATTTAGTTTTGTTTCTTGCTGAACCATGATATTAGTCTGGCACCAAGAAATTGACAAGTTCCTGAAGTGCTTTTTCTATCAAGCAATGATCCAGCATAGTCAGCATCAGAATAGCCAACTAAACTCAATCCACTGTCTTTTGGATACCACAATCCAACTTCTACAGTACCCTTTACATACCTTAATATTTTCATAGCAATGTTGTAGTGTGATTGCATCGAATTTGTCTGAAATCTAGCACACTCCAACTGCATATTGAATATCCGGTCTACTTGCAGTGAGGTACAGTAGAGACCCAATCAATTTCCTATACTTGTCAGATTCAGTATAGGTCATTTTGGTTCCAATGCTCATTGGTATCTCAGCATTCTTTTCAGAAGGTTTTAGATTAAACTTGTTGAGTATATCTTATGCATACTTTGTTTGACTAATGAATATTCCATCATTAAGTTGCTTGACTTGCAATCCTAGGAAGTAGTTCAATTCTCCCATCATGCTCATCTCAAATTTACTTTTCATGAGCTCAGCAAAGTCTTCACAAAGTTGCTTGTCTTTAGATCCAAATATAATGTCATCAACATATACTTGAACTAAAAATAGTTTCCCTTCATGGTTCAAAGTTAAGAGTGTTTTATCAACATCTCCTTTCTTGAAGCCACTTTTCAACAAGTATTTGGCTAAAGTATCATACCATGCTCTTGGAGCCTGTTTCAGTCCATACAGAGCTTTCTGAAGCTTATAAACCATTCTACTTTCTGTGGAAACTTCAAAGCCTGGTGGTTGTTAAAGATAGACTTCCTCAGCAAGTTCACCGTTTAAAAATGCACTTTTGACATCCATTTGATAAACTCTAAAGTCATTATGAGCTGCAAAGGCTAGAAATAGTCTAATTGCATCCAATCTTGCAACTGGAGCATATGACTCATCAAAATCTAGTCCTTCAGTCTGGGTGAATCCCTTGGTAACCAACCTTGCTTTGTTTCTAGTTATTTCACCAGACTCATTCATTTTGTTCCTGAAAACCCACTTGGTTCCAATTACAAATATTCCATCAACAAATGGAACCAGTTTCCAGACTTTGTTTCTCTCAAATTGATCCAACTCTTCTTGCATTGCAGAGATCCAGTCTTGATCCTTCAATGCTTCTTCTATAGTTTTAGGTTCAATGTTTGAGATGAAACATCCATAGAGAGAGTCTGCATTTCCAGCAATTGCTCTCCTAGTTCTAACCCCTTGGCCTAAAGGACCAATCACATCCTTGGCAGGATGATTTCTTATCCATTTTATAATGGGTTTTGAACTAGTAGGATCAATATCATTTTGATCTGAATGTGAATCATTATGATCTTGACAGGATACTTGTTCAATATCTGAGATATCTGGCACACGGAAAATGCCATAGATATCTGACACTTTTTCAATGTTAGAGATATCTGGGATTGGATTTTCAGCAATCTCATTCTCAGAAACCTCTTCATGATGAAAATTCTCAGTAACTTGTTCCATTTATGGAATTCTCATAGGAAATTCTTCATCATGTCTTAGAGTCATCTGGTTGTTACTAAGCAATGGTTGCTTTTCATCGTCAAAGTCATCCTCTAAGTGAATGATAGAATTGTTTCCTTTTGAGGATTCTTCTTCAGAAACTTTTAACATTAGTTCTTTGAACCTATCTAAGAGTTCTTCATTCAAGGGTACTTTCTTGTTTCCTTCATAGAAAACTACATGAACAGATTCTTCAATCTTTTGCGTTCTATTGTAGATTCTGTAGGCTTTGCTATTCAGAGAATAACCAAGAAATACTCCTTCATCTGATTTTGGTTGAAATGTTCTCAAGTATTCTTTTCCATTGTTAAGAACAAAACATCTGCAACCAAAACAACCCTTAGGTGTTTGATACTAGGGGGTCTACCAATCAAAAGTTCATAAGGAGTTTTGTCATGGTGTTTGTTGATCAAACATCTATTTTGAGTGTAGCAGGCTGTGTTAACAGCGCTAACCCAATAGATTTCACTTATTTCAGTGAGAGCAAGCATTGTTTTTGCTGCTTCTTTTAGGGTCCTATTCTTCCTTTCAGCAACACCATTTTGTTGTGGTGTCCTTACTGAAGATAGTTGATGTTGTATACCTTTGCAGGTACAAAACTCTTTTTACAAACTCATTACCATGGTCTGTTCCGATTACAGATACCTTGTAATTTTTCATGACTTCAAGCTTATTCAGCAAGTTGGGTATTTCAACCCTTGTATCAGATTTTTGTTTGAGAAAAACAACCCAAGTGAATCTTGAGTAATCATCAACAACAACCAGACCATACTTCTTTCCTGCATAGCTAGTTACAGAGGATTCAAAAAGATCCATATGTAACATTTGCAGTGGCCTTTCACTGGAGTGTCTAGTTTTAGACTTGAAAGATATTTTGGATTGTTTCCCCATTTGGCAGGCTGAGCATATACCATCTTTTCTATATGCCATTTTGGCTAAACCAACCACCAATTCTTTCTTGGCTAGCTTGTTCAGAGTTTTGAAGTTCAAGTGACTCATTCTTTTATGCCATAGCCAATTTTCTTCAGTGTAGCCAGATTGACTCACCATGAGACATTCTTCAGTTGTGGCAGATGCCCAGTCAGCAACATAAAGACTTCCTTTCCGCCTAGCAACCAAGACTGTCTGCTTTGACTCATTGTCAATTAATTTTCATAGTTTTGACTTGATCTTTACAGTGTACGCTTTGTCTACCAATTGACTCATGCTTAGGAGATTATATTTCAATCCCTCTACATGTAGTACTTCAGAGATTGTAAGAGCTCCAAGCTTCAGATTTCCAAAACCTATGGTTGGATTTTCATCTCCTCCAGCAAATCTAATAATTGGTCTTTTATCACATTTTCTGTAGTTAACCAGATTTGCTTTGTCTCCTGTCATGTTCTTCCCACATCCACTATCAAAATGCCACTTCGGGTTCTTCCTCAGGGTGTTCTGCACAAAACAGGAAACATGGAGTTAGGCTCTCATTCCAACAATGGAACCTTCTGGATTAAAGAATCTCCCTGTAGGAATCCATTTCTGAATGAACTTCCTTGGGGCATTCTTTTGTCTTGTTGGAACATAAAGAGGAATTTCAGATAAATGACTAGTATCGTTATCATTTAAAGCTATTTTCCTTCTTGGTGTGTTCCTTGGTGCTCCTCGTGGTGCTTTCAGATACCTATCAGATTGCTGAGTCTGCTTTTCAGCAAACTTAGCTTTTCTTGCCAGATTTCTTCTAGCCCTGGCATTCAGATTGCTTGTGGCTTGTTCTTTCTTCCACTTCTGATGATTGCTTTGAGCAATCCTAGCTTTTATCCATCGTTCTTGCTCTTGTTTATACTCACGAGCAAGTTTTTTCCCAATAGATTTATAGCCAATGCCATTTCGAGCACCTGGTACTATCTGAATTCTCTTCTCAGCAGCTTTGCTAGTCTCTGGAATGTCTTTCTTTCCAGAAAACGTGATGTTGGAAAAATTTGCCTGCACCCGCAATTTTTCCTTTCTGAGAGACATAGCACTGTGGGTGATTACACTTTTCAGTGTTATGTTTCTTTACAGAAACGTTCCCAACAGTTTTCTTTTGGACTTGTTTTTCCCACAAAGGCTTGGTCGCAACTTCCTTGCCTTTGTTAACAGCCTTAGCTTTTTTACCAATGATATGGGTTGTTTGGGAACCATCTTGCTGAGCACTAACAAATGTTATTCTTTAATTACTCTTATTCAGAGTGGTAGAACTATTTATTTGTGTGTCCAGCCCAAGTCCTCCTTTTTCTGAAGGTTCTCTTAAATAAGAGTGTACTTCAGTAAGAGTGTCACTAGCTTTGGCATAGGATTGAAAAGATAGTTCTTTCTTTTTGAGTTCCTCATTTTCAGAAAGAAGATCTTTATATTCCTTTTGGAGTATATCCATTGCCTTTCTGTGTGATTTCTCCGTCTCAGAAATCTGTGCTTTAAGAAATGCATTTTCGGCATCCTTTTTCTCAGATATCTTGAGTAATTGTGAATTTTCCTTTTCAAGAGAATTCTTTTCTTCTTCAAGAATTTCAGCTCTAGCTCGGGCCATTAGAAATTCTCTTTCGTAGAGATCAAGTTCTCTTCTGAGATGTTCTAGATCTCTGCTTCCTTCCTCATCACTCTCATAGTTTATGTATTGAGAGATGTTGGTTACCTTGTCAGCCATTAGGCAAGGCTCAATGCTGGAGCAATCTGGATAGATCTCCTTAGCAACCCCACATAATTCCCTTTTCTTTCAACCAAAGTCAATCAATTCATGAGTGATGCCACATAACTCTAGTGAAGGTAATTTGGAGTCATCTGAGTCTTCTTCCTCTGATTCTAACACAATATCAAGAGCATCCAGTTGGATTTGAATCTTTTTCCTTTCTTTAGTGAGCATAGCTCTCTGACCTCTCTTGAAATTTCTTCTATCTTTCTTGTCACCTGTCTTTAGCCTATTGAAAGCAGAGCAGTCCCTTTTAAAATGACCAGGTTTCTGACAATAGAAAGATGCTTGCTGAGCTGGCTTGTTCAGCGAGGTTGACAGCTGCATACTTTTGTACTGGTGATAGTTTGAGCCTAGATGCTTTTTCAACTTCTCTTTGGCTTTTCTTCTCTCAATTTCCTGACTGACATATTTTCTCATTTGCTTCACAGCAAGAGCATCTTCCTCAGTCATTTCTTTGGTATCCTTCTTTTCAAAAGTACCTTGTGTCACTAAAGCAACATTGTGAACTTTCTCAGCAATCACTTGTCCTCTCTGAGTAGTTTCATAGTTGACAGTAGCTAAGTGAGAAAAGAGTTCTACTGGAGTGATTTTTGGTATTCCTTGGTTGAAATAAATGCACTGAGTATGTTCCCAGTTTTGATTCAAGCTTCTCACGATAGTCTTAACCTTTTCAAAGTTAGAGAATCTCTCACTTTCACCAAGTGCAGCCATTTCACTCATTAGTGTCGTAAACCGGAAATCTAGTTCTTCAAGAGTCTCAGTGGGGCCTTGTTTAAAGTTTTGGAATTTGAGCTTCAAAACTTCGAACTTATTTTCCTTTGTTTTCTCAGTGCCGGCACATATTTCTTCAATCAGTTGCTAGGCCACTTTCGCCGTTTTTTGCACCCCACAATTTACACTGTATGTGCTCTGGAGTGGAACATATGATGATATTACGAGCCTGATCATCCAGTCGATTTCTCTTGGCATCTTCAGATGTCCAGAGCTCTCTGGGCTTTGGCTCATAAACAACTTGAGCAGTAGGTCTTCCACTGGTTGACGCGTCTGTCTGTGACGAACCACCATTTGGTTCTCTGTCTCTACCATTAGAAACCTCTATGACCTGCTTGAGTTGTTGAATGACTATGGGGCCATTCTTTATCACGTCGATCATTTCGTCAATGATAGCTTCTAGGTGGAGCATCATGTTGTTCTTCCATTTCTCATAGTTCTCTGGCTTGAGAATTGGAGCGTCACTTAAAGACATCTTGCAGCAAACACACTTACAAACAAATCAAGTGAAGGTGAAAAGCAGTTAGTGGGCACTTATCTGGGATCTAGGTTCAGTGCAGAAGGCTTGGGAACCTCCTGCTCTGATACCACTTGTTGGTCCAGATAACGGCAAAGTAAAAGACTAGGAGGGGGGGTGAATAGTCTTTTAAAACTTTTGTCGATAAAACAATTTCTCAGATATGTGTGAAGATATATGATACTTATAATCAGAGAGCGGAAGACTTTTCTGTGATAAGTGCACGTGCTCAGCAAGATATAATGTGTTTAAATACTTAGCAGGATAAAGAGAACGATAAGTAAATTGCTGGAAGTAAATAACACGTCTTTTTATAGTGGTATCTGAAGGTGACGTAATCCTTCAACTAATCCACTTTCGCCTTTCTCAGACCTAGAATCCACTAAGACAGATAATTGAGTTCACCTTACAAATATCTTCTCTTGATTCCTAAATACACTAGGTTCCCAACCAAGAGTTCCCCCTGAGTTATTCCCCAGCTCCCCGCCAAGTACTTCCTATACTCAGAAACCTTTGAGCTGTTCCTTAGTTTCCCAAACTAAGTACTTCCTATGCTCAGTAACCTTGGAGTTATTCCTTAGTTTCCCAAACTAAGTACTTCATGTACTCCACGTCGTGTATGGTGTTGGCTAAGAAGAGTTTGTCAGATTGGTAGATTAATAACTTCTACAGTTATGTAATACTACCATCTTGAACAAGAGTCACTTAACACACTTCACAATGTGTAGTGATATGTTCTTTACTGACCCAAGTCTATGTTAAATGTTCTGGAGAGTGAAACTCACATACTTGATCTTTTGATTCAACTCCTTCACAGATAGTAATGCTTGTTAAGGTCAGGACACTTCGAACTTTTGTGCTACTTAGAATTCAAGAGGTTTGTCGCAACTGTAAGCTAGAGATTAAGTAGGCGGAAGGTTTGTATGCTTGACAGAAAGATACCACTAGTTGTATTATCAGCGAAGCTTGGTATTTTCAGTGTAAGTTCAAGGTGTAGTGTGTCTTTCAAGCATTCTAAGTGGTGATATTTATAGTTTAATTTGAAGCCGTTTGAATAGTATCCGTTAGGCTCAATTCAAATTCAAACTATTGATATCTGAAAATAGTACTGCAGAAGACCTTGTCTCTTTTCAGAGATTTCCTCTTTTGTTCAGATGTCTCTGTCAGCGCATTTATTGCATTGTACTATTTTTGTCTGCGGAATTAACGGAACTATGCACGCTTTCTGAAGCATTGCATGTCCCTTTCCTGAGACCTTCACATCTCCAGATACCTGTTGAAACATTGTTTCCCAGAAACATAGTTTTATCCAAGGTATCTGAGTCTGTGGGCACTTTTCCTTGTTCAGAAACCTTTTGTTCTCAGATATCTTTTGCAAAACTTGTTTATTGAAAAACACTTGTTTCTTTAAGATATCTGGACATAGGTATCTAATGACCTTCGTCTTCAACAATCTTGTGCAGTCTTCAAATCTTCAAATTTGTTGAACTCTTCTGCCGGATGCCTTCTTCTTGGTCTTCTTAAAAGATATAAAAATTATATTCAGAGACCTAACATCCTATACAAGATTTACTAGACTAACATACTTAGTGTTAGTGATCTTCCTCTTTTACAGTGTTCAAGTGAACCAAGAGTATTAACCACCTTTTTGAGCTAAGATAAGTCATTAAGTTGCTGATCAAAATCTAAACAGATAATCCTAACATACATGATAACTATAAATATAGCACAAGCTCCAAGACCTTAAGGTAAGTCTTAAGTGATAAAGTTTCCAATATCATAACCTTCCTCATAACTACTACATTGAGAGCCTTCCTCTATCTCTTGAGTAAAGTCTGTTTCCGGTTTGACATCTAGCAAACCGGGTTACCTATCTACCCCCCCCCCCCCCCTAGTCTTTTCAGGTGTTCCTGCTCGGACCAAGTCATCAGGTCGGACTTCAAGTTGGAGGCGGACCTTAGATTAGGGACTTGTAGTAGTTTAGTTAGTGTTTGAGGCTCAACCCCTCAACACTACTAACTTTTACTCTATGAGTTACTCTATTTCAAAGCATACCGGATTACTATTTTATGATGTAACTATACCCGTTATCATTTAACTTCAATGAATATTTTTATTAAACTTGCATTACCTGCATTTTTAACATGTGATATTTATAGTTAAACATGCATGTGTTGATAACTAAATACTCCATCCGTTCCTCTAAAAGTGTAACAATTTTCCGTTTTAAGCGTTTCACTAAAATGTTACATCTCCTTTTATGAAAATTACTTCCATAATACAATTTATTTTTAACCACACATATTTTGGCCCACGTGTACTTTTCCACTCAATTAATATGTCAAACTCATTCTTAACCATATACTTTTGGGGATCACACATTTTTCTTAAAAATTGTGCATATCAAAATTGTTTCACTTTTACAGAAACGGATGGAGTATTGTAATTTTGATAGTTAAGCATGTCTGTGGTGTTAATTCAAGAAACGTCTAGCAAAAGTTTAAAAAATAAGAAAAAGTTACATAATTTCTAGGAGATAGAGAAACTGATTTAGAGCAGTGTCCTGATATTGAATTCCTTCTCCACAAGGGAGAGGGAGAGTGACTGACCTTCTGGAAGCTCAACTCTCGTTAACCTTTGTAATTAAGTGTTCGTTATAATGTAATTAGAGCACTAGTTGTTGGAGTCATAAAATTTTTCGCCTCAAATTACTTGTTAATTTATCTCATATATCATACTCCTTATTTCTTTCTCATAATTGTAGGACTCATATTTTAAGCATATAAAACCATAAAAGTGATTTTATGGGCCCACATATTTTACTTTTCAAAATATTATACACTCCCTATCTTTGACAACTTTTTTTAGGAGTCCTCAAGTATAGGATTAAACTTTGTTGGGTCATAGCATTTTAGGATTTCTAGGGTTTTGACATTTTATCAATTTATTGCTTGTTTTACCTAAAATTTGAGTATAGAGAATATTTTAAAAAATCCTACAACGAGTGTCTTAGACCGTGTTTGTAGATGGTTATTAAATTTACTTTTAACCTTTGCCACAACATCTTTTTTAAATTAATACTCCCTCCATCCTAGCCTCAACTTTCTATGGATTTGGACTCGAGTTTTACGAGTGAACTATATAGTAAATAATTAAAATAATTTAGAAAGTGTAAGGTTTAAATGAATAAAGTAATATAAATAGTGAATAAATTAAATAGAAAAGATCCTGAATACAATATGAAACGGAGTAAAAAAATATGAGAGTGATTTATCACTTAGGCCATCTCCAGCAGTTGCAACTCTCTCAGTCCCAAAATTTCTGGCACGTCAGCATTCTACTCACTTTTCAACTCAATGCAATTCTCTACTCCAACAGTGAGCCCCAAATTTATTTTCTTTTCAAATTTCTTTTAAACTTAATTTTTCATTTCATTTTCTTTTCTCATTTCCTTTTAAACTTTATTCTTGACTTTATTTTGTATATTTCTATTGCTACATATATTATTATCATATCAAAATATTCAATAATAATTGAAATTGAAAAAAAAAATTACATTACATGAAATAAAAATTACAATACAAGAAAAATAAAAAATAATAGAAAAGATAAAAGTGGAAAGAAATAGAAATAAAGAAAACAAAAAGAGAAAAGAAAATCAAAACAAAAAACACAAGACAAAACAAAACAAGCGAAATGAAAAGAAAAACAAAAAAAAAATTAAAAACAAGGCAAAAGAGCGTTGGGCCGACGCTCAGACTCTGCTCGAGTCTAAGCCAGAGTCCCAAACCGTGTTGCAACTCCGTTTGCAACACGGCTGGAGATGGCCTTAAGGTATGTGAATTTGATGTTGAGACGGAATAAAACAGATTGTGAAAGTTGAGATTGTGACGGATGGATTATCAAATAAAATAGAGGGGCAATTTGATAGGAAAAGGCCTGAAAAGAATGTTTTAAATCCATAAGAATAATGAAATTCACCAAAAGTTAAGCTTTCGATACTTTAACTTTATAACCTAGTAAAAAAGTGTGGTCAATTGTGGAATGCAGTCTTATATTAACCCTACACACAAACACATGTAGTTTCTTGTATAGTTTGTTCTCACCCGTATGCACTCCATGCTATTATAATGGATCATCAAAACAAGCATGCTTAACTATAAAGATTTTTTGGATGAATTCATGAAAATAAATGTACACATCGTTGGTATGTGTAGTCATTCTCAATCATTTTGAACTCTTTTACACTTTAAACTCGCATTTTAACTTTGCAACATGCAACATACTGAGCATGACTGATCACCGACTTTCTAAGATCGAGACTAACATGAATTAAGGATCATCCCCAACTCTTATTAATAGTCATGCTCCTGGCATATGAAACAAAATTTGATAATTGTTTGTTCTAGGAACCTAATCTAGAATTTCGTATGATCATATGGTGTCAATAAACCATCAAGGTGTGAATAACCTCAGTTCAATATTCTTTCTAGCTATGAGTATTTCTTAGGTGTCTCCCAGTCCTTTCCCTCGCCGCATAGCGGTTTCCGTTAGCAAAAATACCATTTGTGACATTTAGAGTCCAATTTTTAGGCTCATTTCCATAGAAATCGTCGTCACGGGCATGTCATCTTGTTGGATCTGGGGTTCCAGCAACTTTGTCTGAATTCCCTCAATCTCCTCGTCTTCCCATGCTCCGAGGATAAAGCGCGAACTTTGGATGATCATGTCCACGGGTCTGACCGCATTGGATGGAGGATTGTTTGAGATTACTATTTTTCATCTATCAGTGGAGATGTAAAACTTCTAAAGAAACATGCAAATGGCAAATTGTTAAGTTTTTAGTGAAACTGAGCGAGTAATTCTTAAATTTTCATGATTTGTCAAGTCATTGAGTAACTTTTGCGAGAGACCGAAAAGACCAAATGAAACATCACATATTTTGTCACACATCGCATGCATAGCTACAAAATGCAGGTTTATTATACACTCGATGTTTGAAGTTAAACATATGATGTTTGTACGTAAATATTTGATGTTGAATTGGTCTTTCCGAAAGACGGTCTCTCACAAAAGTTTATATTTACGTAAATAGAGGAGTATTATATTAAATTAAAGGAAGGAATAATTACAAATTAGTATAATTTTCAAAACTTCAAACAATTTAGTTATACATAAAAAAACTTCCTACAAATTGGTGATAAACTTTTTACAAATTAGTGATTTTATTATTTTTAGTAAATATGGAATTAAATACACCAATAAAATCGATCCCTTATTTATAGGAAATTAAATCAAACTAATTCAAAACACACTATTATCAACACGTTTATACATCAGACGCCAGTTGAAACAAACAAGCATCTATTAATTGATACAAGCATCTCCTAATTGATACAAGCATCATCGTCACAATAATCAACCTTGTAACTTGCTACATCTTCCATTATCAAGGTTTAACTGTTCATGTTTTCTTATTGACATCGTACCTCCTCAACTTAATTCTATTGGCATGTGTTCAATTAATGAGTTGCATTTAGTTATTTTTGTTTTTCCTCATTCAAATTTGGATGCTTTTTAATATGATGCCTGATGCTTGTTGTAATTATTGATGAATGATGCTTGATACTTTGATATCAATGGTGCATGTGTAACTAATATGATGCGTGTTTCGTTTTGGATGCTTGTATTATATGATACTTGTAATTTAATGTTAAATGATGTTTGCAGTACTAATATGATGCTTGTTTCGTATTGGATGCTTGTATTATGTGATGCTTGTAATGTAATGCTAAATGATGCTTGCAGTACTAATATGATGCTTGTTTCGTATTGAATGATGCTTGTATTATGTGATGCTTGTAATGTAATGTTAAATGATGCTTGCAGTACTAATATGATGCTTGTTTCGTATTGGATGATGCTTGTAATATAATGTTAAATGATGCTTGCAATTAAATGCTGGTAAATGGGGGCAATCGTTTATTTTTATGGTGCTTGGTTAATCTTACGAAAATAAATCTAAACAGATTCTAATAGATGATTAGATTATTGAAGATTAATTTTGATTATTAAATATACTAGATTTAGTATTTAGTTAGAGGGCATCTTTGAAATTATATATATAGACACTAAATTGTAGTAAATATATTATGTATCACTAATTAGTATGAAAGAATTGGGGATGACACCAATTTGTAATTGTCCCTAAATTAAACTACGCAAAGTATTTATCATACCAAGCGTAAAAGAGAAATGAAAATGATATTGTAAACCAATTATAACACTCCACCTTTCATGTCACGTCAATTATATTATTTTCTAAATTTCACTTCCACTCTAACTGTTGTTGTTTAAATAGCCAAACGAGCTGAATATCTCATCCTATCGAGTTCAATTTGAGTTGTAATTAAACTTGGACTCGTCTCATTAACAAAATGAACTAATTTCAAGTTCGATTCATTTGGTTCGATTAGCTCGAGCTAGTTATGATAAATACATATAAATATATAACCGAGTATTAATATATGAGACGAACCCTACTCGACTCGATAACAAAATGAGCACAAAGTTAGACTTTTACTTGACTCGAACGAATCAAGTCGAGCCTTAAATAAGGGTAACAACTGACTCGTGTAAAAACTCTAGCTCCATAGTACATGAATTTGGTAAAAATGTGATAATTAAATATAATTTTTCGAAGAAAAAAAACTTATTTGATTTTTGTACCAATAACATTGCAGAATATCCTAGTATTCTAAATCCCTAGAATTTGGGATTGTACGGCCTTTACAAGGCGTTGTACAAATAAAATAACATGAATTTTAAAAGCGATACCGTTTCCGCTAAACACATCACTAATTATTTAGTACTTTACTATAATGTCTTTAACTCATAAAAAATCTTATAAAATTAATAGAACATAACGAAAAATCAGAATAACTCGTTTATACAAACACAAAAACATTAGCATGCGTGATTGAAAAAATAATAATAATAAAATTTTTTTTCAAAAATGAAAAAAAATTAAATGTGTCTAAAACTTTTTAGAAAAACGTTTCGTTTATACAAACATAAAAACATTAACATACACGATTAAATAACAATATAAAAAAATTAAATGTTTCTAAATATATTACGAGTTATTTAAAAAATAAATTAAAAAAAAAATGAATTTGGCCGGGTTTCACCCGTCTTCTTCAATAGGCCTCCAAACTTTTCTTTTTTATATCTTCAGTAGGGGTGGGGTTTGGTATGGGATATTGGAAAAATCCCGATCCCGATTGGGATTATCCCGAACTTTCCTATCCCGAAATTCCTGATCCCAATTGGGATAAATCCCGAATTCCTATGTAGAATTTTGGGATGGGATTGAGATTGATTTTGCATCCCAATTGGAATTTGTTCCAAATGGGATAATGAATAAATCAATAAATAATTAATACTACTATATATTACACAAAAACGACAACTCTTTTATGATGCAACTTTTTCTTCTTCTTTAATTATATCATTAAGATTGATGTTGGGTGGTACTTGTTTATCTAACTATCCGTTATATGTTTAACCTATAAAAAACAAACAAAACAAGTTAGTTTGTGATACGATTTGAATTCGTACTAACTTGTAGAATGTTTGGTTTGTGCATATAGAGGTGTAAGTAGTTTTTTAAAGTCATTCAAAAGTAGGATTATATAATTATGTTTAATGTAAACTAGTATTTGTGAAATTATAAATGCTTGTCCAAATTATCAAGAGTGTTGTAAAAATTCTTCAATATATATGGAATCCCGAAATCCCGCCCGATCCCGCCCAAATTCCAGAGTCCCGATCCCGAAAAATCCCGACTTTATTTGGGATGGGATTGGGACGTGAAAAATATGTCCCAATCCCTAATTCCCGATCCCGAAATCCCAAATATCCCGCCCGACCCCAGCCCTAATCCTCAGTACTTGTTCCTTTGAACTTCAACATTTCGTCCAAGCCCTGAAGCTACAACAAATTATAATTTGATTCAAGATACTAATTATGTAGCGCCCTGAATTTTAAAAAGACGATCTAAGAAAAATATGACTCGCGCTAGTTCGTGAGCTTGAAAATTCGACGAACTTGACTTGCAAAAAGATAAAACGTTACTAGACGCCTTGTGCGTTAAAAGACTTGACATGCAATTCATGATACTAAACCGTGAACTAGTAAAATAATGCAGCGGAACTTTAAATTGTAAAAGTTTGGATACAAAGTTAATAAATCGTGAGACTGAAAATGGTAAAGACGCTTTTGGTAGTAATCACTGCTCTGGCAATGCTCACCACTTCGATCAACTCGGCTTCATACCTAAAATTGATATTTTAGAAAGGGGTCAGCCGTGACCACTGGCTGAACAAGCGCCATGCACGTGCCATGACCTAAAGTTCTATCTTCATGTCTTTTAAATCTTTTAGTTTTGCTTAATGCAATGCAACTTAAGACTTGACTGACTCTAAACACTTGAACTTGTTTTTCTTGAAAACTCTTAACTTTAACTTGAAAGCTTTCTCTTTAAATGTCGTAAAACATAACATGATCGCGAGCTCACTTGACATCGTAGGTTCCTATCCTGGCCATGGTGGCTATCTGCTAGCCTCAGGTCACTTTCGTGGCCCTATCCATTGAAATAAATAAAATCTTATGGCCTCAGGACCTTGGTCCCTATCCGCTGAACATGAACTAATAACTGCACCACAAATACCAGGATACTCCCCTACGAGCCCCTTTATTTAAACATGAACTTTAACTTGGAAGCTTTTCCTTACTTTAAACTTACATCTTATTAAAGTGAATGCATATTTTTAAACTTTAACTCGTAAATACATAGACTAATGTGTGTGCATAATCATCATACATAATATAAACACATCGTAAACACATAACAATTCAGCAAACTATGCTGTACCAAACGTTTGGCTTCCTCTTGTCTGGACGATTTCTAATAACCTTCATCTAGTAATTGATGGAGATTAATGACTAATTAAATTGATGAGTTAATGGTAGTAAAAGGTTGGGCCAAGGGTTAAAGAAGATGAACAATTGGGCTAGCTGGAGGCCCAAATAATTGGACTGAAAAGAAGACATTGGGCCGACTAACCGCGCTCTACGAACTACACTTTGACGGCCGGTTCGCTTTAAAACGCCTAAATTCGAAATGCGATTTTTTTGGCTGTTACAAATTAAGAGTGTATAAATAAAAAAGATCCGACTGTTCGATTGTGTAAGTGTAACCACGTCCACACCGGTTAATTTTATGCGTCATAACCGTTGTGGTTGAAAATATTTTGAACTCGTCGGATGACGGTTAGTGCGGGATGATATAAAAGAGAATATAGTAGTTCCCTGTGAATGGGGAAGGCATGTCTCCATCACAAAAAACAGACCATATCATATACATATGAATGATAATAGGTGCTCCCTAGCATGATTTGTTACCTAAAAACGTCTGGTTTCCACCATTCCACACACCACGGGCAGCACATATCTTGTGCCTTCCCAACAGGACAGCCTTGTTTGTTATATACCAAAATACATTCCATCACCAACTTCTATTTTTTTTATCGTGGGATAAACACGTATTTCATATTCATTTATTTACTTTACTTACCGATAATGAGCTAGAACTACCTGGATAAAACATGATTTCCATGTACGTATAACGGTATCCATAACAAATTTTAAATGCATACATTGTCATTTTACAATATCTATATCTTTATCGAGTAACAATTTAAGTACATACTATCAACAACTCATGCATATTTATTCTTGGAAATTAAATTTAAATTAATTGCCTTTTAAAATTTTGGAACATTTCCCCATAGAAACATTAGCTTAATTTTTTCCTAACTAACAAAGGATGGGGAGAATTAAGAATGAATTTTTATCAAGAACAAACATATAGAGTTCGAATAAATAATTAATGATGATATATACAAATATATTACCATGAAAGTTAAACACTCCCTTTGCACACACACCAACCCATTCTCTCTCTAAAGGTTCACTAATCTTGCCAACCCTTCACGAGAGTTACGTGCCTCTCTTCGTGTTAATTATGACACTAAACACAATGCTTAACACTCTTAAATACCCCTTCTAACTCAACCTTTTTCCTTGAACATTCATTAATTCACATTTGTTATTTATTTTCTGCATGGAGGAGCTACAAATGGACGGAACGTCCGAGCATCGCCGTGTAGGGAGGGGGAAGCGCGTGGTCACGAGCCATGTTCCCGAGGTGGTTGCCACAGCTGATGTTGCCGCACCACCAAGTGCACCGTGTGGTGCATGCAAATTCTTGAGGAGGAAGTGTATCAGTGGTTGCATTTTCGCTCCTCACTTCGGCTCTGACCAGGGTGCAGCACGCTTTGCAGCGGTGCACAAGGTTTTTGGGGCGAGCAATGTGTCGAAGCTGTTGATGCACATTCCAGATAATCGGCGACATGATGCGGTTGTCACCATATCGTATGAGGCTCAGGCTCGCCTCTCAGATCCGGTATATGGTTGTGTGTCTACTATTGTTGCCCTGCAACAACAGGTGATTTTTTTTTCTGAAAAGGAAAATAATTTTATTAGTCTAGCGAACAATAATGATTAGTGGATCCATATGAATCATTATAAGTTTTATGATATTCATCACTTGATTATTGATATAATTTAGTACTAATATTTTGTTGAAAACCAATGATATAACTTTTTCCAATTAAAGAAGAATTGAGATTCTAATTTGTTGTTATAAACTACTTTTTCCCACCAAGACTACATGGTATTACATCATTATTCATGATACTTTTATTTTAATTTTTAATTTTTAATTTTAATGTGTCGTAAAATACATGGCATTTGTAACATAGCCAAGAAAATGTGAAAGCTAACCAAAAAATTAAATCGTAAGTCTACTACTTGGCGAGTTTGCGCACAAATCTTGGTCATCATTTTATTTGAAAATGTTGTTGCGAACCATATGGAAATTATCAAAGTTTCTCAATTCGTACCGGGGTGATGGATATACGATATGTAAATACATGTAGGTGCAATCTCTTCAAACAGAGTTGTCCGTGGTGCAAAACCAACTGATGAGCAGCAGGTTTGCGATGGCGAATGCCCTTCAGAGTTCACAGCAGCAGCACATTGGAATGATGCAGCCTTCTTACTCCAACGCTTCATCAGCTTCCAACAACTTCATGAACATGAACAATTTCGGCCCAAACTTTGGAGAAATTCCCTCCAACAGCTTTGAGCCCAGCATTCATCATCTGGTGCAGCCGGTACAAGATGAAGAAGATGAGGATGAGAGCCATGATCCAGCCCTTGCATTTGCCAATCACATTTTTCATTGAAATTTTATGTCATTTGATGTTTACAGTTGATGTTGTAATAAGCATAGGAGGATTGAAATTTTGATGCCAAAAATTTATTGAGAAACCAAACATTTTGTGGATTTTTGCCCGATTCTTGAACAGGAACTCAGTCAACAATAAAAGGCAAACCCCGTGCGCTATGCCCTCCCCTGTTGGTTGGGGAAGGTTAGGTGCATATTTTGCACAGCCTTACCCCTGCATAATAACCAAATGATTGACCAACGGTTGGTTATCGAGTGACAAAGGGTCTAATGATGGATGGAGAGCCATTCTTACGAGCCTGATAATGGTTGAAGTTGAATTAGGTGCGTGTAGCATGTGCTAGATAGCGAAATGACATGATTGTGCGACATGTTAAGCACAAGCGAAATGGATGTAAAGTGATTCACTGTTTGGTACGCAATTAACTAAGGTACGTTCTTAGTTAACATTAGTTGTTTGGGACGCAAATAACTGAGGTTGAATTACTATTTTACCTTTGTTGAAACACTAATCACCAAATGACAAAGCCTACTAAATTCACACCTACAAAATCTAGCTACTAAATTCTCAATTTCTCATCACATGTTACAAAATGAAATGCCTATTACCCTTGATCTGCCTTATTGCACTCTCAAGACAAGATGTTGGGACAAAAATAAGCTCAAAGCAATATAAAGACAAGACTTTTCTCCACGTAGACAGGCCTCACAAGCGACTCATCTGAGGGGGGAAACGGATTTATTATGATTTCTGAAAGTAAGGTTCAGCTTTTCTCTACATATTACTTCCTCATATGAAGAAGCAAAATGAATCAAAATGTCACAATGTGCAACGAAATGAGTTTTGACATCAGGATATATAGAATTAAGCGCAATGGACAGACAGCCAAGGAAGATGAAATTAGAACTGGAATTGCATGGCAGAGGAATATCCGAGAGCATCAAGATGAGCAGCCATGGCCTTGTTCATGGGAGGCGGGCCACATCTCAAGATCTGAATATCAGAGGCTGGTGCAGGGCAGTGAGCTTGAATCATTTCCTTTGACACAAATCCGACACCACCGTTCCACTCTTCAGGAGGCTGAAGTAAAGAAAGCAGTCAACAGGTTAACCACTCTGGAGATTAATATCAAGTCGATACAGGCACTATTAAAACCAAAGAAACCAGTAACAGGATTTAATTAGTACTAGGAAAAACATGAAACTCATGAATTATTATTGATCAGTATTCTCGTATTTGGTTCAGAGTATTTTTACCTAAAAGGTTGAACATGCAAAAAAAGACTTCTTCTGAAGATGCTAGGAATATTTTGAAGGGAATAATATGTTTTAAAATCATCAACAAAGAGAGCAAGAAAGGCGCAAAACTGGCATTGGTAGCAATGTATGCAGGATTAAATCATATTGGCAAATGGCAAAAGAGATATCTGATGTTTTTTAAGATCAAACTTTGAAAGGAGAAGGGCTTGATAGAGCCAAGCTTCACAGAAAATATTATTGTTTTGGGAATAGTTTTGATGCCCTGATCAGAATAAAGCAGCAGCTTTAAGTGGAAAATTCTCAAGATGAACCGTCAAGAACTAAACAAATAGAAGATTTTCAATTATTGAAACGTCAACTATCAAACAAGTCAATAAAAAGTAATGAAATAAATCTGTGCCTTGAGAAGAGGGAAGGTGACCTCTCCATCCTCTAGAAAGCCCCACTTGATCCTAAAAGACAACCCTTATATGAATTGAAATTATGGAAGTCCGTCACCTCTAATGACCCTTTAACCAGGCCATTTTATATCCCAATCAGATCAAGAAAGCTAAATGTTTCATGGAACAAAGGAGCAAGTGGAAAGATATTTGGATGAGAATACTATCCCGGCAGTAGAAGTCTAGAAGAGCATGTGGAGGTGCCAAATTATGTCTACAGTATCAGAAAAATGATATGTGGGAGCAGATTGCAGATGATCCTTTTGAAAATAATTATGAGAAGCATAAGAGAAAGTTAAAGAATTGAAAGGGAAAAAAAAATTGTTGCAAAAGTCTTGTCCTAAAAGGCTCGTCTTTGCAGGACAACTTATTCATCTAAGTTCTGTTGGTACATAATTGGCCTGCAAATAAAGAAGTTAACTTTGATATCTGGTTGGATCATCATGAGTTCTCATAAAACCTAAAGAATGTACTTTAATTTCCTTACCGAAGCACTAACAACTCCTTTTACAACAACAATATAATAATACACCCCTCAAATCTAGAGTATAAATCCACATCAAATCAATAAATGAAAAAAAAAAAAAAAAGAATGAATAAACTGCCAAGAAGAAGCAGAAAACTTTACATGTCAAAAGTAGAAACTAAAACAACTAAAAATGCTGATGCAAATTTACTTAATTGGATAAACTTGCCTGATTGAGCACATAGTAAACTTTGAACTTGTGTAAGAAGTTTTTAGCAAGATAATCCAATTCATCCTGCAACAAGCAAATAGTAAAACAACAATTGATCTTTCCACTGCCAGTCCATCAATATAGTACTACTAGTAGATAGTTTGTTGCCCTAATATTGGCACTCAGTAATGCACAAAGAAATATTGTTTCACATAATATTCCAGTGGTTATGCAGAAAACCCAGCTGTCTACAATCAAATAAAATTCCACTTGGATCTGGCCCTATCACATTCACATAAATGGCAAGATCGAAGTGTAAGCTGGTTTAGTTAGATCTGTAAACCAACACCTATTATGTACATGGATTTGTGACTAAACAAGCTGAGAAAGAAAACATATATAAATATCACCTTCAGAAGAATGTCATCGTATGTAACATTAGCATAAATCAAATGCACTGTTGTAGTGTCGTGGGGATTCTCCAGAATTGCTCTAGTAACCTAAACAAAAGTTCAAGAATGAGAAAAAGATGTGTATTAACTTTTCATTTATAAAATTCATCAATCGGAAAAATTAGCAAATCATAAAAGATAGTTTATAAAAAAATCACTTAATATAAACCTGGAACATTGGTGTAATTCCAGAGCCTCCAGCAATCATACCAAATGCTCTCACTTGGCCTGGTTGATACTTAAAACGGCCCTGAGCTCAGATAGAACAGATTCCAAATAAATTAGGTATTTGGTAGAATTGAGAAACAATCATTGGATACAAACAACATATGAAATTTCACACACAAGCACAAAGAACAGAAATTAAGTAATTATAACGAAATCATTCAAACTACCTTACATAATTTAGCTCAAGATTAACTGATAATTATTTGAGCAGCAATTAGCAATGCATGATATGTTGACTGATGTACAAGGGACTAGCTTTCATACTGAACAAGTTTAATTTCGAAGGCAACCAATTGTACATACAAGTATCTAAGTTCTAAGGAAAACAGAAAAAGAAATACTGTTTATAAGGGTTCACATAAATCTGTTCCACAGACACTTCAGTATAAGTGCCTGTTTGTTGTGAAGTGATTAATGAAGTAGGACCGTGTAAAAGCAACTTTGAATTGAATACAGGGACAATCATACCACATGCATGATGAAGTGGAAGCTTTTGGAGACGGTAAGGGCTAACATCCAAGTTGGTAAAAAATCAGGAGATGCATGCAAGCATTGAAAAAATACAGTATATGCACAAGTACAACCGAATTCATCACAGCTCACAGCCTATACCGAATTCCGACCCCTTCCCTCTTTTTCAACCTCGACCGACCCCGACCCAGGTGACTATTTACCAGACTCCTTAAATATGTTGTCAATATAGTCTCATGTGAATGCTTAAACAAAATCTTTCCCAGCATGTGTCAAAAGAAGTTCACGATACGTACCTTTGGTCCTTTGACAGCCAAATAATCACCTTCACGCATCTCTCTGAAATGATGGGACATTCTTCCTTGTGGATACATCTATCCAGGTGTAAAAAATCATAGGCAATTCAAGTTCAAAGAATAATCCTTACAATATACCTCAACATAGAGACCTAATAAGTGGAAGGGAATGTACCTTTATAACTAACTCAAAGTATCCAACATCAGAATCCAAAGTAATCGGAGTGTATGGCTTGATAACCTCTTCACCCTGACTATCCTTACCCCTAGAACGACAACATGAAAACAGAAAGTATTAAGTAATCACTTGGTTAGTGATGCATAGTTCCTCCGTCCCTTAGAAATTGTCCAGTTTATTGTTCATGCACAGAAATTAAGAAGAGGGTAACAGTGGAGGATATAAAATTATACTCCCTCCGTCCTGAATTCAACTCCCCGATTTCAGTTTTGGGACGTCCCAATTTCAATTACCCATCTCTTTAATGGAAAATTTATCTCCTACTTTATTCACTACCTCTTATACTTTATTCACTATCTCTTCTATTTTATTCAATCTATTTACTATCCCTCCATTTTAGAAAAAGTGTTACATTTTGACTTTGACCGGTCAACTGTCTTCGAGTTTGACCACAAATTACTCATAAACGATAATAGTAAATAATTTAATAAAATCATATAATAAAAATTTAATTACTAAATTTTCATTATATAATTTTAATAATTTATTTATTAATATCGTTTAGAGTAAATTGTGGTCAAACGCGGAGACAGTTGACCGCAGAATAGTAAAATGTAACACTTTTTCTGAAATAGATGGAGTACTTTATTGCCATCTCTCCTACTTTATTCACTTTTTTCTTAAAACTTGTGCCCGGACCCACGGGTAATTAAAACCGGGACGGAGGGAGTATAATTGTTCCTAAATGACAAAAAAATAAAAGTGAACAACTTTAACGGGAATCCAAAATGGCAAAAGTGGACAGCTTCTATGGGACGGAGGGAGTATGTTATAAGACAAAACACATAAACATGATGAGGAAACAAAAGGCACTAACTTGCAGCTTATGTGTTGTCCTATAGGAAGTCCGAGCACAGAAGTGGGCGTAGGAAGAGCAAATTTGAACTTAGCAACATTATGGCTCAGCTGTGTTTTCTTGACTAGCTTAAACTCCTTGAAATTCTCAGGGTCCAAGACCACTGCATAAAAGATGCTATGGAATTAAGTCTATGAGGAATTTTAACAAACAGTTGGAAGAATACTATGTAGTCACAAATACAAGCGAACCTTTGGGTTTCTTGGGGGAGGAAAACGAAAAGTATGCGACGCCGATAGCTACAAGACCAGCAGTAACAGCAATGGCTATTTGGCCTCCAGATGTTGCCAAGAAATCCATATCCAGAAGCACCTAAAGTTTCAATCTTTTTGTGTTTTTTTCATTCAATGAGAAGATTGGAATACATTAGGCTCAGGCACATCATATATACTACACATTAGTAAAAGATGCAGAAACGAACACAATGGTCCCAATTGTTTAATTTTGTCTTCTAAAGATGGAAAGAATTGATCTTTTTGTGGGGGATATATACTATACCATGCTTGAGAGCAGATAATGGAATACTATATGTTATGTATAATCTGTAAAGAGAAGTAGAGAATGAGTAATAAGAAAAAACAGATGAAATTCTGTGTAACTCACCTCACGGTTCTTCACTCAATAGTATACCACCAATGTCGACGCCTCGTGCGCCATGCGCGCCTGTATTTTTACATTTTGTGGTCAACGTTAAATCCACATCATTCCCATTTTATTTACAAAATTCACTCAAATATGATTTAGTCTATCTTCAATTCGTCTCAATTGAACTGAATTGAATTATAGTATAAAATATAATTAAGCAAAACTGAACTGAATGAGTTTGCAGGCGAAGAGAACAGAGCCTTACTTGAAATATACTTACCTAGACGAGGTCTGCACCATATGGTTAAAAATGTTTTACATTAGCAAATAATGTGTGTTTTGGATGATTACTGGCAGAAGGTTTTTGAAAAATTAAAGGACCCTGTCTAGATAATGATTTTTGTGATTTACTCAAGCACTACAATATTTCAAACTAAACATAGCACAATCCTACATTTATCTATGCTTTAACATCCGTTTTTAATACTCTTTTAAATTAGTTACGGGATTTTTTTCCTCAATAAGAAAATTAAAGTACTTTTAAAAAGCATTAAATTACGTGGGACACATATCCTCACATTCTTTACGTAAATGTGGTAGCAGAAGGTGCCAAGCTGGAAAACATTAGTGTCGTTGTGAGCTACTCTCAAATTTTCATTTTCTACTCCCTTTTTTATCTCCCAAAGCAAGGATCGAGGAGTAGGTTAGAAGGGGATAAAATTTTCATAAATTCTAGGTAAGGGCCTAACTTTCCATTAGAAATGGAAAATCCGATTTTTTAAGTTTCCGGACAGACCAGTGCGCGGTCAGCGGTTAGATCGACGGTTTCACCTACTCATTTGTTTTTCACACAGTAGGGCGTGTTTGTGCGTGTTTCTTCTAACTTTTCATCTGCTCCTTTTCGTTCGATTCTTTCATCACTTTGAGAACTTTCATCTGCTCGATCGAACTCCCTAAACGTAATTTTTGAACTTTTGAACTTCGTTTCAGTTGATTGCAGTGTAGAATCGTCATTTTTTTTAATGACGACGATTTAACTTTTTTGAAGATTTTTTATTTAATCTGTGTTTTTGATTTTTTTTAGGTTTGGTTTGTACAATGCCGAAGAGGAAATCGAACGACGATGATTTGCCTTTGAAGAATTTAATTGATGTTAAGCGAGAACACGGTGTTTCTCTTGGTTTACCTAAGCGTAAGTTTTTTTTCGTGGGTTTTTTTCGTATGTCATCTGGGACTTTCATATGTCATCTGGGTTTTTTTTATTTACCTTGAGTAAAGTTTTTATGCATTGGGTTTATTGCATATGTTTATTTGGGGCTATTATATGTGATCTGGGTTTTGTATCTGTGTATCTGGGATTTTCATATCTCATCTGGGTTTTTTATTTACATGGAGTTAAAGTTTTTATGCAACTATATATGTTTTGGAGCATGTCTTGTTTCTTAGTGCATCTGGGACTATCATATGTTATCTGGGGCTTTTATATCTAATCTGGGTTTTTTTTTTCATATGCATTGTTCTTATACAGTTATTCATATGCAGTGAAGCCTTCTTATGGACCTAATGAAACAATTAATATTGACGCTGATGATAATCCTACATAGAAGATCTTATCTAAGTTGAAGAGGAATAAGACTTGTATAGGGGACAATCCTACTACAGATATTGTTGTTGTTGGTTCTGATGACAATATTTCAGATGTTGTTGGCAAGGTTTCAGATGTTTGTGGGCAAGAGTTTATTGGTGATAAGGTGAAATTTCATGTTGCTAATGAGGTTAGAAATATGGGTGATAGTGTTGGTTGTAACACTGTGTCTGTGGTGGTTGATAATGAAGTAGTTGTGAAAAGGCCTATTGTTCCAAGGAATCGGCCTAAAAAGCAGGTTGTTATTGTGGATGATGTAGAGAAACCTTTCGAGCAGGCTATGTCACCTTCTAATTTTACTAAGTTCATTTCTTCACTTACTGACAAATAGAGAGATTATGTGAGAGACATTGGGTTTGAGAGCTTGCCTCATTTTAACATCAAGAGATTACCTGGTGGTATCTTGCCATTTTTGGTTAATAATTTTGATCCTGCTAGTTTGATTCAAAAGATTAACGATGTCAAGTATCAGTTGTCCACCAAAGATGTATATGATATTTTCATGTTGCCAACGGTTAGTTCTAATAAGATCATTACTACGATTGATAAGAACTTGAGAGAGGAATTTATTGCAAAGTATGGCAAGACTTCTGAAGGTACTATAGTAAACCAGTTGAAAAATGTTGTTACACAATTGTCTTATGGTGGTGATGTGTTCAAGAGGATTTTTGTATTAATTGTTTGCGCATGCATATTATCCCCAATTCCAAATCATGTTGTGGATTATGGTTTGTTACCTTTTCTTGTGGATACTTCCAAGATTAGAGATCTTGATTGGTGCTTTTTTGTTTTGAATAAGTTGTCAAAAGGCGTCAATAAGTACAAGAATACTGACAGGGGTGTTAGTGTTTCTGGATGTGTGTTGGTGCACCTGATTTCCTATATCCACAGGTTCCCTTTCCAAGGTCTTAACGAACCTACTACTCTTCCTCTAATACAGCACTGGCCTCATGATAGATTGTTGAACAGGGTTCAGAATGAAAGGGGTGACTTTGGGAATTTGATTTTTTTGAAGGGGGTGTATCCTATTAGTGGTGATGTTTCTTCTTCAGATTAGTTGAATAATAGAGATACAATAGAAAAGGTTGACATGTTGTTAAATGCTGCTTCTGCTATTACCCCTGAAGTTAATGATGTTGATGATGAATTTTTGAAGCATCGTATTCCAAATGGGTTCAACAAGAATAGTGATATTCGGAAGCTTGGATTGGATGTAAGTTTTTTTATTTTTTTTCATATGTATTCTGGGGTATTTCAACAGTCATCTGTGGCTTTCATATGTCATCTGGGTTTTTCTGTTACAGTTTATTTTTGGGGGATTTCATATGTTATATGGGGCTTTCATAAACTATCTGGGACTTTCATATGTCATCTTGGGATTTCTGTTAACAGTTTATTTCGTAAAGATCATAAATTGGCTTGTATTGGATGTAAGTTTTTGTTTTTGTTTTCTAACATATGTATGTTTGTTTTTTTTTTTTTTTTTTTTCAGGCTGTAAATGAATCATGGGCCATTTTTAAACGTGATTTTGACGTTGTGGCACATGCACATATGTCTAGGCTTTGCCATGAATTCATGTCAAAGTCTAATGTGAGTATTGGTAAAGGTGTGAATGTGGAGTCAGGTAAAGGTGAAGGTGAAGCTGTTAATGTTCCTAAAGTTGTGAATGTGGAGTCAGGTAAAGGTGAAGCTGTTAAGGCTATGTTGGATAATGTTTGGTCAAAGAGTAGTGTGCAGAAGGATAAGATTGAAGGTTCACAGTCGGATGGAAGCCAACATTTTTGGGAGGACCCTGATATATGGGCAACGTTTGATGCAATGATTGAAGAATTGCAAAAGAAGAAGAAGATGTGTGCTGACGTTGTTAAGACTTTTGAATTTGATATACGTAAAGAATTTGATCTTGATTTTAATACTCCACCAGAAGAACAATGTGTTGATGGACAAGTTAAGATTCCTGAGCCATTACAAACATCTGGTCCATTGAAACAGTTTGATGAGCCGTTTACTGACCTTGATTTGTCCCCATTCAATGTTGATGAATTGATCAGTGATTCACCTTCTGATGAAGGGTTGGGATGTTCTCTTCAATGTGGTGTTGAGCGTGTTAGATATGATTGTGTGTCAACCCTCATGAAGGAAAATAAAAATGCTCTTAATGTAATGAAATTGTCGAGGAAGCAAGTGGTGGAGTATTGTTTTTTCAGAATATGTTTATTGGGGTGATCACTATACTTTAGCAAGCTGTTATCTAAATGATATTATTACTTTGGATGTGGGAGTTCAGATTTCAAGTCCTATATTGGATGCATGGTCAGTTTTATTGAACTATGTAGAGCATAAAAAAGATGTTCCTGAGAGAATGTGGTTTGCTGTTGGTATAATTTCGTTGCCGTGGAAAGATTGTATTCTACCTTACAAGGTTCCAATACACAACTACAATACTTTTATAAGTAGTTTGGAGAACTCACTTAATCTCATTATCAAATTCTTCAAATTTGAAAGATGTAAGGATTTAAAGCTGGTTAGTTTTTTTCCTCTCTTTTATTTATCATATTTATTTTTATTATAAGTACATTTTTATATTGTTTTTTATCTTTATTTTTCTGTTGTTGCAGTTCTTTCTGCCATTGTACCTTAGCAATCATTATACCATGTGTGTAGTAGATACTCAGTTGGAAGTTATCCACTATATGGACAATTTACCGATGGTTGATAAAGACACAGATACTAAGTTCAAGTCTGTCAAGAAATTCGCAAATGTATTGGTTAGTTAAATTGTTCATATCTTTTTTATTTATCTTTGAATTTTATAGAGTATCTGTGGTTTATATATAGTATCTTTGAATTTTATGCTTTTGTGTTGGGGATTTTTATATGGTGTCTCTGAGATTTATGCTGTTAATGGGGGGGGGGGGGGGGATTCTATTTATCTGTGGGATTCATTTTCTATCTGTGAGATTTATCAAATAACTGGGGGATTTATGTAGTATCTGTGGGATCTATATGTTGACGGTGGGATTTTTGATATAGTATCTGTGATTTTGATATAGTATCTGTGATTTTTATTTGCAGAAAATGATGTTTGGTAACTTTCTATCTGAGAATGGTCACCCAGCTGGCGATTATGTCTGGAATTATAATCTTGTGCATATGAAATGCCCATGGGATTTGAAACCATTAGAGCACAATAATGATTGTGTTGTTTATGTGATGTCTGAAATGAAGGATTTTTATGGAACATTGTATGATTGTCCTGAGTTGAATGAGGAATTAGGCCGAGTACTTAAGAGAGCTGAGATTTGTGCTTCAGTACTTCTATCAGATATGAACTTGGGAAGAGCAGAGTTGCTTATAGCTGTGGAAGTTTTTGTGAAGAATAAGCATTCCATGTTGAAAGATTTAATAGAGAAACAAGAAAAAGAAAAGGTTGAGCAACTGGCAAAGGAGATGGCTGAGGAAGAAGCAAAACAAAAGGCTAAGCTAGAAGCAAAACAAAAGTCTGAGCTAGAAACAAAAAAGAAGGCTGAGCAACTGGCAAAGGAGAAGGCTGAGGAAGAAGCAAAACAGAAGGTTGAGGAAGAAGCAAAAAAGAAGGCTGAGATAGAAACAAAAAAGAAGGTTGTTCAAGAAGGAAAGGGGAAGGCTGTTCAAGAAGGAAAGGAGAAAGCAGAGGCAGTGAAGAACGTGTATGATCGAAAGAAAAAAAATTAAATTTAGTCGATCAGAAAAAAGTTTGACATCCAAACATTATGTGTAATTGATTAAGCATTTTTTTTTTTTTTTGTATCTAGATGTTACAGAAAGTATGCAGCTATTTTATATATTACCATTTTTTAAAAATGATTATCATCAGCATCTTCATTAAATGTTTCAAGTTTGGTTCATTTTCTTATTTAATGCAACTTTAAGTTAAAAGTACAAGACAATTTAATAAATCTCACCGATGCTGTTTAAAAACTCCCCCAAATAGTTTTAAAATGTTAAAGTTAAATCTCATAGATATATAAATGTAAATCCCAGTTGTCAAAGTCAACATAGTCCAAGCCTTTTTTTTTAATCGTTAATCCCCTGTATAAATGTAAATCACAGTTAACCCTAGATTTTTTACTTTTCAAATCTATTCACCTGTTCACCTTCTTCTTCTCCCCAAAATCGAATAGATCTCTGTAAACCCTAGTTTTTTCCCTCCTACTGTGTGAAGATAAGAACTAAGGAGCAGATTCGCCAGTACGTATTTGAACAAAGACAAAAGGCAATGGAAGATGAAGGTGGAAATGAAGAGGATTTGAACGAAGTAACTGCTGAAACTTCGACATCAAAGAGGAAAAGGAATTCGAAAAAACAACAAATGGTGTCAGTAGATGGGTTAGTATTCAGTCATTTTTTATTTTTTTGGTGTTTTTTTCACATGTTCTTTTGTTTGTTTCATGTTCTTGAATATATGTGTGATTGATTTTGTGTCTTTTTTTTTTTTTTTTTTTTGGTTCTTTTTATGTAGTGTTGATATGCATTTTCAAGCGAATTGCATCCCTGGAAGAATATTCGATTTATTAAAAGGATTGAGTGATGAGGAAAAAGATACTGTTAGGTCTATAGGGTTTGGCGGAATACTTGACATTAATTAAGTTAAATCATTTTCCATTAGGGCTAAATCCATTCCTGGTGGAGAATTTTGATGTTGGCCGTATGGTTCAGAAAATAGGGGATTTTAGTTATCAGTTGTCTGTGAAAGACGTACAAGACGTGTTAATGTTGCCAAGAAATCCAAGCAAACCACTTCCTGTTAATAGGGTTGTAAAGAAGTCAGTTGGACTTAACAATCTTGTTAAGTCATGGGAAGAAATGTTTGGTAATAATTCTGATGGGATCCCAGCTAGGTACTTGGAAGATGCAATCAAAGTTACAAAAGGTGAGGATTTTGCTAAGGTGTTTGTGATGTATGTTGTGGGTACTCTGCTTGCTCCAACAGCTGGTAGGACAATAGATGTTGCCCTGTTGCCTATTGTTGAAGAAGTTTCATCCATAAGTACATATGATTGGTGTGGTTATGTTAATGAAAAACTTAGAAAATCAATCAAAAGGTACAAAGATTGTAACTGGTCGAAGAATTGCAATGGTTGTTTGTTGGTGCTTGTTATATGCTATCTTCATAGGTTCCCAATTTTTGGTAAAAATGAACCTATTGAGAGGCCATTGATAAAGCACTGGACTACTTCTAAAATGAGGAAGAGGGTTAAGGATGAGAAGGGTTCTCTTGGTAGACTTTTAATGTTGGAGAATGTTTATCCAATCAGTGCCGATGAAGATGTTATTGGGCCAGATACACATGAAGAAATGCCTTATCAGAGTTGCCGTGATATCGATAAAGACAGTAATGATGTAGAAGATGCTGATGAAAATACAATATCATTCACTATACCAGATGCTATTATGAATGATTCAGAAATTGCTAAGCTTAAACTTTCTGTAAGTCTTTCCTTGTTATCTGTGACTTTAATTTTTGTTATCTGTGGCTTTTCATTTGTTATCTGTGGCTTTTTAATTTGTATATTTATTCTTGACTTTTTGTTTTCATTTGATGTCTGGGACTTTCATTTGCTGTCTGAAGTTCTTTTTGCATCTATTATATTTTTGTTATCTAGGACTTTCATTTGTTGTCTGGTACTTTCATTTGCTATCTGGTGTACTTTTCATTTATTTATGTTGGACTTTTTTCATTTGTTATATGTGGCTTTTTCCATTTCTTATATTGAATTTAATGTATGTCTTTTTTTTTTCCAGCCTATGACTGAAACAAAACTCAAGTTTAAGAGAGACGTCGAGGTGGTTGCAAACACTCATGCTGGAAGACTGATGGTTCTCAAAGAAGGTGGTTAGAGAATTCATGGTGATTCTGAAGAATCATGCTGAATTTGATGGTTATCTCAAAGAGAAGATCAATGATGAGAAGCCAGATTTCATGATTGTTTCTTCAACGAGGAGACCCATCAACAGGGTTCTGCCATTAAGTAGAGATCCTACCCGAATATACATGGAGGAATCTTGCTAGGAGATTCATTTCAAAGACGAAGAAATAGGGGTCGAAAGCGGTGTTTTGTTGGTTGCAACACCTGACAGAGTCAACACCGGTGGTTCATCTTGTTCAGCATCTGCCAATAGCCATGTGGATGTAACACCTAAAGAGGAATCTATGCAGAAACTTACCGAAGGTGTTTACTTTCTGTTCAGCCCTTACATGTAATTTTCTTCTATAGTTTCTTTCTTTTTTGTAATTTTTCCTTTTATATGTAATATTCAACTAATTTATCTCTGAAATATAATGTTAGTTTTAATATGAATTTTCCTATATAATGTTAGCTGTCATCAGATTCTATTACAGCTTAATCTACCATACACAAGATAAATCTCAGACACAAACTTTTATCTCCTAGACACAACATATAAATCACAGATAAGCATGCAATATCATTAACTAACACCAAAGCTACCTTTTTAAATATCCCAGAAAGCGAAAAATAATTCAATCATACAGTAATATTTTTGTTTTTAAATTAGAAAGCAGTTGTCATATAAATATCACAAATAAGTTTAACAAATTCAAAACTAAGAACAGTTTTATATTATAAACATAAACAAGTACCTTTTTTTGCTAAGTTTTTTGTTTATGACTGCAGTCAATTTTGTGTTTTTGGGGTCTAGTTTTTTTTGTAACTAATCCCAGTCATGACTGCTAAAAATTCAGAGTTAAGGTTTAACACAAAAAATGCATATTTATAATAAAAAATATCCAAATATTTGAATTACAACATCAGTTTTTTTTTATTAAAGGATATCAGATCAAGTGAACATTTTTTGATTTGGTTTTCGATCCAATCTGGTCAGGTTCAACTGGCTTCTTCATCCCAAACCTCCCTGTTGTTGTTTTTTTCCGTCCTTTTGTGTTGGCACGTACAGGATCCAGCACCACGGGGGGATGTTTGTTTCTTCCTCATTTCTTTTTTTGCCCCTTGCTGCATTTTGATCTTCAATGCAAACAATATCATCACTCAGGATATCTCTTACTTCAATCAAATCTCTATTGAAGCCATCTTCTATAATTTTCCGAGCTTTTTGATCTGTTGAACAAGTCATCAAGAGGTCATAGTACTTTCTTGCCATCTGTTGCCTTCATGGTAGAGAATCACTGGCTTCTTTCATTGGAGTATCCCTAGTTGTTATCAATAATTAATAGTAGAGTAAAAATCACACAAATTAAATTATTTTCAGATGCAAAAAAACAACAGTCATAACATAAATTCCAATAGTCATAACATACTTGGTTCTATTTATAAGACACATCATGAAAAATATCAGAGATGCAAATACCCACAGACACTACATAAATCTTGCTGACATCAGATAAAATCTCACAGTCACAAGATAAAATTATAGTCATAAGATTTATTTTTGCAGATAAAATAATGATAAAGATTCAATTTACCTTCGTACTCTTTGTCCTAGATATCTTTTTTCACATGTTTTGTCCATCTTTTGTTTATATATTTCTTAGGGATCCTCGTAATATTTTTCACATCAAGAACCTTGATAGCATGTAGGCATAACCATCCTATTGCAGAGTACTGTTTGCAGGCACAATCTGCTCTGACATCATCACCATTTCTTGCAAAAGTAGCAGTACTAGACCGGTTCCATGTATCTCTTGGGTTTGGGTGAATATTGTAGACAATATTGTTCATGTCAACAGAAGAAACTATCTCATATGTTGTAGAGTAAGCAGCATACACTTCCTTTTTAAAACTTTCAAAAACTTCAATTGTGTATATCTCTGTTGCATGTACAATGATGCCAGAGTATATATCAATGGAGGGGGCAGATGTAATTGCATCATGGTCTTTCTTTTGTTCTACAATCCTCCAACGTTTCACTGTATCTCCAAATATATCAAAAATTTGATTCAAGGATGTGTTCCTGCTAGATTTGAAACAGATGCACTATTTGTGCTCTCACTTCTTTGTGAAGACAAAAATCCAGCAGAGAAGAAGTCTTTGCTTAATGCTGTGCACCACTTCTCACGTAATCCATATAGCCTCTTGAACCATCCTTCTGATGACACATTGTATGTTTGCCACATTGAATTCCACCTTGATTCAAAGTCAGCCTCATCAATGCACCATTTTAAGCAATAATCAAACTCCCTTTTGAAGTTTTCATCAGTTTTTAGCTGTCCAAAGTGACTTATAGCATTTTGTTGTATTTGCCACATACATAGTCTATGTCTGGATCTCCCACCAAACACCTTCTTTTTTTTTTTTTTTTGCCAGAATCAAATATAAGATAAATTTTTAGATTTAAAATCTCACAGATACAAAATGACAAGTTAAAATCCTACATACACCAAATAAATATCACAGACAGTAAATAAAATAGGGAAACAGACACCAGGTAAATCTACCAGTATTAAAATATCACAGATAACAAAAAAATATCCCAGATTTCAAATTAAATATCACATACACACTATATGGCAGTGAAATCTAAGAAAATAGATTCAAACATGAAAGTTGAATAAGAAAACACATACAGACACCAGTTTAAAATCTAACAGTTGAAAATTCTCAAAGATGCAAAATAAAATCACACAGACACCAGGTAAATATCAAAGATACAAAATAAAATAGGAAAACATACCGTATTGATTGCATTTGACATTGCCTGGTCTTGGTCAGTAAATATTGTAATTGGATTCTTACCCCCCATAGACTTCTTGAATTCTCCAAGGACCCATTCAAATGTGGTAGATGTTTCGCTTGACAAAAAGGCACAACCATACATAACAGTGTTCCAATGGTTATTCACACCAACAATTGGAGCACAAATAAGGTTGTATCGGTTGGTGTTATAGGTTGTGTCAAATATAATGACATCACCAAATAGATCAAAATCAGATTTCATCATTGGATCTCTCCAAAATATATCCTCTAACCTTGGATCTTCCCTATATCTAAAGCTGTAATAGAATCTGGGATCATCTTCTTTAAGTTGGTGGAGTTTGTTTACAACAGTTTGAGCATCCCCTTGTAATATCTTCTCAGTTCTGAACTTGTTGACCCAATTGATGTGGTCCCTTTTTGTGTGGCCAACATACTCCACTCCACCAACTTGCTTCACCCTGACATTATATGCCTCAGTTGGTTTTAATCCAGCTTCCTCAAGCTGATCAGCCATTACTATACCCTTTTCTTTAGATATAGATCGCTCATTCTGCTTGAGATGATTATATTGTACCCTTGAAAACTCATGGTTATGACCTCTCCAATGCTCAATTATTCTGAGAAGGTCCTCTTCTTTTATGTATTGAACTCTTTCTCTAGCATTACAACCAGTTCTTACTTTTGCTTTATTTCCACGTCTCTTTTTTGGTTTAGGGATATCATCAACAACAGGTGATGGAAGCACTACTTGTGTTCCTGTGGCTGGTGAGGGATTTGTTATTTTAAGGTACTTTGACCTTGATTTTCCTTCACAGGAACAGTGGAAATAGATTTCTGCAACTCCTTTAATTTTTTTTCTATATCTTTCCGTCATCATTTTTGTGCAGAACCCATTTTCATTGGCATGAGCTTTGTAAATCAGATATAGTTCCTCATATGATCCCCCATAAACCATTCTGAGTGATTTGGATTCAAACGAAATGTATTCTTCAGGACCTACAATTTTATTTTATTTTACAGAACAAAGATATAGTTTAAGTACTTATAAATCTCACAGATGTTTTAAATATACAATTTGTAAACGCTTTTAATGTACCTATTTTCTGCACTGGTTCTATGTTTGGTATTTCAAACACATAAGATGTTTGATCAAGCCCAATACCATATGTAGTATCAAATGATGGGTCAATTATCATTCCATTTTCTGCAAGTGATCAAAAGATAATTTTTAAAAGTTGATAACATCAAACTACCATAGTACAATGATACAATATAGATGAAAAGTAAATAACAAAGTTACTAAAAAAAGTTTTTCTTTTTTTTTTTTGCCAATTATTCAATGAGTCATATCTTGGGGTACCATATGTACATTTAAGTTAAAGCAGACATTTTTTTATCATTTAATGTATATTCAAATAGTATTTTTTTCAGTTCTGTTGTACATTGTACTTAAGTTAGCCATTAAATGTTTTTTGTTTTGGTTATTGGAAAAGTCACAAATAGTCATAACTGCATGTATTCAGAATACATCTATAAAAGGGCCGACTTTGATATGCAATTCACAGTTCAAACTTCTTCTTCAAAAAAACCTTCTTCATATTCAAAATATCAATTAGATTTTCAAGAAGACAAATGGCAGACATGAATTTACTTATCTCGACAAAAATAAAAACAAATATGCAAAAAAATATATATGAAACATAGAAGATAAAGAATTGGTGGGTTTTTGAACATATTACCTTTTTATAGCATGTCAATATGATCAATCATAGAAACTTCATTATCCTCCACATCAGAAATCATTTCTTCAACATCATCCAAAGCTAGGTACATGTCTTCAAATTCCTCAGTTTAATAAATGGTTTCAATAAGATTAATATCCCAGAAAGAATATAAATATTCCAGACAAAGATATAAATATAAGAGATGCAGAGATTTTTTTTTTTGCTATGGGAATTGTTACAATATAATATTGCTTATTATATAAAATTCCATAGACATAAGATAAATCCCACAGACACTAAGTTTAATATCCAGACAGAAGATAAATTAACATATACAAAAAAAACCATTTTAATCTCCCAGACACAAGATAAGTCCCACAGACACAAAGTTTAATCTCCCAAACACAAGATAAATCTCACAGATACAAAGTGTAATCTCTCAGACACAAGATAAATCTCACAGATACAAAGTGTAATCTCCCAGACATAACATAATCTTGATTTTTATATAAAATTCTACAGACACAAGATAAAAATCCCACATACACAAAGTTTTATCTCTCAGACAAAATTTGAATCTTACAGATACAAAAAAACCATTTAATGAGAGATACCAACAGTTATGGTATTCCAACAGTCATATACCATTTTTATCGAGATACACTATGTACATTTAAGTTTAAGGAAAAGTTATTTCAGTTTTCTAAGGGGAGGCTCCAGTACATTTAATTTAAAGCATTTGATTAAATGTTTTTGCTTTGGTTATTGGAAAAGTCACAAAAAGAATCATAATTGTTGTAATCATTATAGATGATGAGTCGGTTTTATACTGTCTCATTTGATCTTTTTTACCGTCTTTTTGTCATCCTTGAGTATAGTTTTATTAGTCTTCCTAGAGTATTTTTACTTGTTTTGTTCTTTGTGTATTTTGTAGGTATTTGGCTAAACCGTGCTATTTGAAGGTAAAATTGTGTATTTTATATGCATCTACAAGATATGGAGTTCCAATGCCTCGTATGGATGCTAGAAGTGGAGCGGGAAGGCCAAAATATCAAAAATTGGAGTCAAAAGGCGTCAAAAGGGCAAAACAATAATTCCAGAAGAACTACGCCAGCAACTCTCTGTTTGTTCGCGGACCAAACTGGCGACGCCAATTTTGATAACTAATTCCTAACCAGTTTTCGAATTGGCGGCGCCAGTTTCTTTTTTCACCGTTTTCCTGCGATTTGATTCCTAATTCGCCCAGACTTAGTTTTTCTCCTTTCTATTTGTTAGAACAAGACATAATTACTTTCATTATGGATTCTATTGTCAAGAACACACTTTTGCTCTAGAGCTAGACCTAGCTTCAAAGGCAATTACCCGATTGGAGGTAATTGAACCGTTTTTCCTTGTAATCCGACGATTGACGTTCATTGGGAGATTATCTACATAGCTTTAGCATCAATTCGTTCTCGTTCTTCAATTTCTACCTAGGGTTTGTGACAACGAAGGGTAAAATTGTATCAATCTTCTCGAATCTTTGTTTTTGTGCTTGAGATTATGTTTATTGTATGATTATGCTTTCGCTTGTCATGAGTAGCTAAACACCTCTATTATGGGGTGGTGACTGATTCAATGCATGCTAGCTAGGGTTTGTGTGATTCGAAGTGCATCGAGATTCGACTACTTGTGCCATTTAGATTAATTACTATTCCTGCTATCACGTTTGATAATCTTCTTGACAAAATCATTGTTAGATTAGGCATTTAAGCCTTGCAAACCAAAATGTCTTTCGTCTTGCTTGATCTAACAGTTAGTTGCAAACGTTGATAGTAGGTTAGTCGAATTGATTTTAGCCTAGTGAAACTGACGCCTTCACTAGTGCTATTCGTTTTTGAACTCAAGACTGTCACAACTTGCGTAGTCAATCCCGTGAATCACATGTATCCTGCTAGCTAGCTTGTTGACGTTACCACTCCATAATTTCCCCCATTCATATTTCAATCTCGTTAGTGTCAAATCGGTTTCTAGTAGTTGCAAGTAGTTGTTTACTTTAGTTTATCATCTCGCTGCCGAAGCAAACAACCCTTACATGCTTTTCATATTGTTACTTTTATTCGTAAACTGAAGCTCAGCCTAGTTAAGTCCCTAGAGACCGTCCTCAGGGTTAACTTCACTACACTACAGGTTTTCGTAGTGTCGAGAGTTAGCTCTTGGCTAAGTAAACAAATATTAAAACTTCGATATTGACTACACTACAGGATTGGGCTGAAAAGTTACCGATGCATTATGGGCATAACATGGAGCAGGACCAAGCCGGAGAGCAACAACTTCTACAGCTATCTGAGCTAGATGAGTTTCGATTGAATGCATTCGAGAACGCGAAGATATACAAAGAGAAAACCAAGAAGTACCATGACCACAACATTGTCCGGAAGGTACTGATACCTGGTAAGAAAGCTTTGTTATTCAATTCACATATGAAATTCTTTCCAGGTAAACTTCGAACCCGCTGGGATGGACCCTTCAAGATAGTCTCGGTGGCTCCTCATGGAGCCGGTGAACTCCAAGACTTGGGAACTGGGGAGACATTCAAGGTTAACGAGCAGCGAGTCAAGCCATATGTGAAAGCTGTTGGCTCTGCTGGAGAGATTGAGAACTTCCACTTGAATCCGGATGAAGGGGATCCAGGTTGCGCTGGAACAAGTACTGGCGGTAAGTGGCCAGGTAAGTTAGCATAGTTCTTGTCTTTTCATTTAGTATATTTTATTATTTTTAGTCGAGTCTAGTTGAGCTAGAAGGTTAAAAGTGGGCAACAAATCGAAAAGTAAATCGGCGATGCGATTTACTAACCGGCAACGCCGATTAACCGCTAGTTATTTGGCGACGCCCGATTAGCAACGCCCGATCGATTAGCAGAAACTAACTGGCGTACGCCAGTTAGGAAATTGGCGAACGGCAGTTAGCTTCGCTAGTTGACTAGCGACGCCAGTTAGCAAACTGGCAACGCCAGTCGATTAACATAAACTAACTAGCGACGCCAGTTCCTTTCTTTTTAAAACCTCCATTCTTTTCGCCTGCTAGCTCGGTTCTTTGTCTTCTAACGTTCTTCTTGAGTAACAGGTCATCTCCTCAACCTTCTACGCATCTTGGAAACTTTCAATCAGGGAAGCCTCTGTCTTATCAACTCTCTACTTTTTCTCTTTTCACTCGTTTGCTCGAGGGCGAGCACAAGTTCAGGTTTGGGGAGGGGTGTTTCAAGTTTTGATCTGCCTTAGGCTTCTTACTTGCATGTTTTCGGATGTGTTTCTTTCCGTATTTACTCTGTTTATGATTCATGTATTTCTTATTCGAGTCTATCAGTCTGTTGAGTCTGAGTCTGTCTCCCAAGTCGAGCGTCTATTGCATGTACTAAACCTGTTTAATGCTTTTGCTTTGACTGATCCTTGACTATTAGCAGTTTGCATGTTTAAGTTTGCTAAGTTCATTTCTGTTGTAAATAGAAAGTCTGTTCTAATTCTGTAGTCCAAAAAGCCTGTGAGGAAACCTTAGCCGATGAAAAAATATTGTACCGGCGCCTATGTGATTTAATTTGGGAAGTGCAAACTCCCTTGTTTGCGCTTCATCATTCTCATGTGTACTCTGTGTAAGTTAAGTATGACAAACGGCATGTTTTACATTCTTATTTGCTTATGCCAAACCCGTTCCAAGAACAGGTTTGGGGAGGAGGTTTATGTGCCCTACTAGTATTGATAAAGACTGTGTTCAGATTTTTCATTCTCTCAAAAAAACTAAAATAAGTCTCGGAGTGGATCTATGGTACTAGTTACCACCATTAGTCGTGTTGGGCACGTTTCAGATACTACCTATATACCGGCGTGGCCCTTAAAAGCTATATGTCCGTGAGGATTGATGGCGTGTACACCAAACCAGCACGCACAAAAGTGCGGACATTCGGTAAAACAGACACTACCAAAAAATTGAGACAAAAAACATATAAGCATATGGGTCATATATAAGACTGCAAAAAAGAGTATGCAAAAAAATGAAAAAATATTGGAAAAAGAGAGAACGCTGCCTTTTTATGAGTCTACTGCTATTTGTTACAGAGCTATGGAAAAGTCCCTTCCGACTTAACTGATTGAGTACATTGCATGAGGTATTTGAGGCATTTTTGTGGCGCAAGTCACCTTCCTCATCTCTTTATATTCTTAAGTGATTACCCCTACTGAACACATCCAGGAGTGTGAGAGAATAGATGCATAGGATCCACTTGTGAGGGACTACCGTGTTAGACTTAAGTTCTATTTACTTTGGAAACGAACTTTTGAACTTGTGCATGTTATTCTGTGAATGTCAGTGTGATGTCAAAGCTTCTGCATTTCTTGGGCTTATAATGTGCAATCGTAGACTCGGTAGCTTGGGAGCTAGACTTTATTTTGTGTCTATGTGTTTTTTCCTTTTTCTAGGTTTTTTAGAGAGTCTGTTGCTTGAGGACAACAAGAGTTCGGTTTGGGGAGTTTGATGAGTCGGTTTTATACCGTCTCATTTGGTCTTTTTTACCGTCTTTTTGTCATACTTGAGTATAGTTTTATTAGTTTTCCTAGAGTATTTTTACTTGTTTTGTTCTTTGTGTGTTTTGTAGGTATTTGGCTAAACCGTGCTATTTGAAGGAAAATGGTGTATTTTATATGCATCTATAAGATATGGAGTTCCAATGCCTCGTATGGATGCTAGAAGTGAAACGGGAAGGCCAAAATATCAAGAATTGGAGTCAAAAGGCGTCAAAAGGGCAAAACAGTCATTCCAGAAGAATTGGTGATGCCAGTTATCAAACTGGCGTACGCCAGTAACTCTCCGTTTGTTAGCGGACCAAACTGGCAATGCGAGTTTGGAAACTGGCGACGCCAGTTTTGATTACTAGCGACGCCAATTTTCGAATTGGCGACGCCAGTTTCTTTTTTCACCGTTTTCCTGCGATTTGATTCCTAATTCGCCCAGACTTAGTTTTTCTCCTTTCTATTAGTTAGAACAAGACATAATTACTTTCATTATGGATTCTATTGTCAAGAACACACTTTTGCTCTAGAGCTAGACCTAGTTTCAAAGGCAATTACCCGATTGGAGGTAATTGAACCGTTTTCCCTTGTAATCCGACGATTGACGTTGATTGGGAGATTATCTATACAGTTTTAGCATCGATTCGTTCTCGTTCTTCAATTTCTACCTAGGGTTTGTGACAACGAAGGGTAAAATTGTATCAATCTTCTCGAATCTTTGTTTTTGTGCTTGAAATTATGTTTATTGCTAGTATGATTATGCTTTAACTTGTCATGAGTAGCTAAACACCCCTATTATGGGGTGGTGACTGATTCAATCATGCTAGCTAGGGTTTGTGTGATTCGAAGTTCATCGGGATTCAACTACTTGTGCCTTTTAGATTAATTACTATTCCTGCTATCACATTTGATGATCTTCTAGACAAAATCATTGTTAGATTAGGCATTTAAGCCTTGCAAACCAAATTGTCTTTCGTCTTGCTTGATCTAACAGTTAGTTGCAAATGGTGATAGTAGGTTAGTCGAATTGATTGTAGCCTAGTGAAACTGACGCCTTCACCAGTGCTATTTGTTTTTTAACTCAAGACTGTGACAACTTGCGTAGTCAATCCCGTGAATCACATGTATCCTGCTAGCTAGCTTTTTTTTTTAAGGTGGAGTCAAGCTCCTATTATTAGAATAAAAAGCATACAACCACGGGGTTTTATAGGAACCCGAGAACAACTCCATGAAACTACGCAAAAGACAGTCCAAACTAGCCCACGAAACATACGAAAAAAAGCTAGTCTTTCCAAGAGTTCTTCTAAACTACAAGCTAGTAATACCACATACAGAAAAAGTCGAACCAAGATCAATCACCATATCCTGCGGCTGCACCACCCAAATACCAATCATCCAAGTAAAAGTTACAAACCAATAAGCTGCTCTCCACCAAGAGTACCAACGAGTCAATCCAAAATAAAAGATCTTCATTTAGTTTTTTTGAGACTATACCTGCGAGACTTTTTCAAAACCTCTTTCATCATTGGAAGTGAGGAAGAATAAGAAGCTTTGATCGAATTCTTTGTGGTTCTTCCTTTTTTTCTTTTCAGGAGGCTGAGGAGGGGGCACTAGTGACTCTGAAACTTGTCCAACAACGGGGCCAACCTGCTCCACCAAGATATCCGAAACCGAAAGAATATACCACTCCATAATTTCCCCCATTCATATTTCAATCTCGTTAGTGTCAAATCGGTTTCTAGTAGTTGCAAGTAGTTGTTTACTTTAGTTTATCATCTCGCTGCCGAAGCAAACAATCCCTTACATGCTTTTCATATTGTTACTTTTATTCGTAAACTGAAGCTCAGCCTAGTTAAGTCCTTAGAGACCGACCTCAGGGTTAACTTCACTACACTACAGGTTTTCGTAGTGTCGAGAGTTAGCTCTTGGCTAAGTAAACAAATATTAAAACTTCGATATTGACACATCAATAGACAATCATAATCATCTATAAAAGGGCTCGATTTTCATTTCATAGTTCATCAAACTTCAGTTTCTCATCAAACTATTACTCTAACATTGTAAGAAGAAGAAGAATGCCTACCCTTTCAGATCTCACCATCCTAAAAACAATTTAATATCTCCAGAATGGTGTAGAGACATTAAACTATTACAGGGAAGTGGTAGAGAATCCTAATAGGGAGGAGAAGTTACTGGGTATATTGGTCTATAGCTTGGTGGATGATCTCCCTGATGATCCAGTTCAAAAGACAGCTAACTTGCTGGCACAATTCGTGGTTATAGCATCTCAACACAGGGAGTTGTATGGTGCTGCAATAAGCACATTCGAACATATGGTCGACTTCTACACTGATACTATTGTCGCCCGTAACTCAATGTTGCCTTATCACTGCACTAACAAAATCATCTCTGCTATTGCCCCTTTTTTCTGACGTAGTTTTTTTTATAATCTTTTTTATTGTAAGTTTTGAATTTACTATTAATGAATAATATTTTCTACTTTACATATGCATTAATAATTTTATATCAAAACAAAAAATATATAACAAATATAAAAAATGTGTGAAGCATAACACAGAGGGGTATTTTGAAATAGTACCTTGTTGGATGTCAATCTGTTCAATCAAAGAACCTTCATTTTCCACAAAATCATGAAGCATGTCTTCAAATTCCTCTATAAAATAGATCATGTCAACAAAGATTAATAATATCACAACAAGATTATAAATATCACAGATGCAAGATAAAATCCCCAATTCTTAAAAACTCACAGACACAATGTAAATCCCCAAGACTTAAATCCCACATACACAACATAAATCTCCCAGACGCCAAACCCACAGACACAATATAAATTCCCCAAATGTTAAATTCCACAGACACAACATAAATCTCCCAAGTGCCAAACCCACAGACACAATGTAAATCTCCCAGATGCCAAACCCACAGACACAATGTGAATCCCCCAGATGTTAAATTCCACAGACACAACATAAATCTCCCAGATGCCAAACCACAGACACAATATAAATCCCCCAGTTGTTAAATTCCACAGACACAACATAAATTCCACAGATGTTAAATTCCACAGACACAACATAAATATCCCAGGTGCCAAACCCACAAACACAATATAAATCCCACAGGTGCCAAACCCACAGACACAAAGTCAATCCCCCAGATATTAAATTCCACAGACACAACATAAATCTCCCAAGTGCCAAACCCACAGACACAATGTGAATCTCCCAGTTGTTAAATTCCACAGACACAACATAAATTTTCCAGGTGCCAAACCCACAGACACAATATAAATTCCCCCAGTTGTTAAATTCCACAGACACAACACAAATCTCCTAGGTGCCAAACCCACAGACACAATATAAATCCCCCAGTTGTTAAATTCCACAGACACAACATAAATCTCCCAGGTGTCAAACCCACAGACACAACATGAATCCCCAGATGTTAAATTCCATAGACACAATATAAATCTCCCAAGTGCCAAACCCACAGACACAATATAAATCTCCAAGATGCCAAACACATAGACACAATGTGAATCCCCCCAGATGTTAAATTCCACAGACACAACATAAATCCCACAGGTTCCAAACCTACAGACACAATGTGAATCCCCCAGTTGTTAAATTCCACAAACACAACATAAATCTCCCAGGTGCCAAACTCACAGACACAATGTGAATCCCCTAGTTGTTAAATTCCACAGACACAACATAAATCTCTCAGGTGCCAAACCCACAGACACAACATAAATCCCACAGGTGTCAAACCCACAGACACAATGTGAATCCCAGTTGTTAAATCCCACAGACACAATATAAATTTCCCAGGTCCCAAACCCACAGACACAATGTGAATCACCCAGTTGTTAAATCCCATAGTCAGAAGATAAATCTCACAGACACAAGTTGAATCTCACATAAAGCAATAAGACCAACACAGACACAAGGTTAAATGCATAGGCATAAATGGAAATGACACATACATCAAATAATAACTCCCAGTAACCAAAGTAAACTCACAGATACAAAAATTTCACATAAAACAAGTACGATTATGAAAAAATCGTACCGATAGCTCGATCAGCTGTTCCAATAGCTCGATCAGTTGTTCAAATCTATAAAATTACAGTATAGAAGATTGAAACGCTCACAGATTCTGAACCAAAAACAATTGAAAAAAATAGAAAATTACTGTAAATAAAAAAATTTCAATCAAATTACCTCGATCAATGGATTATAGGACATTATAGGTGATGATTTGTTGTCGGAATCGATAGAATCGCCGGAATAGTAGGAATCGTCGGAATCGGCAGAAAAAATCGCCAGGATCGAATGGAATTTTGAATTTTCGCATCTGGAGCTATTTCTGTCTGTTTTTTTGCGCTTTTATATTGACCGAAAACTGAGACCGAATTTCGGGCAGCTGGGGAAACTGACCGAGACCGGTTTATTGCAAAAAAACCGAATTTTCCATTTCTAATTGAAAATCAGGTCTTATAGTATACTATCTCTAAAATTTGTGCTTCGCAAGTGAAGACGTTTTGCAGCTTGTTAAAAGTTTTTACCAAGACAAGTTTATTTAGGTTTTTATATAGTTTAGGTTTGTTTTATACAAGTTCCTTTAGGTTCTACGCTATATGTGATATGATGATTGATGACGGTGATCGGTTTATGATTTATGTGTGTGATGTAGATCTTGAATTAGGTTTAAAGGTCCCTTAGGTTCGTTATATAGTTTCAGGATTTTAGTGATTCACCCATGCTTGATGTTTATGTGTTTGTAGATTTATTTCATAAAAATGTTGATTGAGCGCTACTATGAGGCCGACCACCACCAACCATAATTAATATTGATTTTACTGGTCTCTAAGTATCTTCCAAGTCTGATTGATTAGTATCGGAGTTTATAGGAAAATTCAACCATGGTCTTATCCCGAGTGGTCTCACCCTCTCACTGTAGCAGTGGGCTCCACACTGTAGGTCCCACTGCTACAGTGAGAGGGTGAGACCATTGGGGGTAAGACCATGGTCTAACAAACCGAGTTTATGTATAAGCATACAAGTTGTATTACATGAGTAAAATTGTGTGTACATGAAAAACCCTAACTATGCTTATTTAAACTAGCGATCGACTATTCTGGAGACTGCAAATTCGTATGTTTCTTAGGTGAAAATTGGAGGAAAAATCGTATTTGAGCATTAAAGGCTCAAGACTCCATTGGAAAGGCCCTAAGTTCGATCCCTAGCCATAACAGAGTTTTGGTGATTTAGAGGACCGGACGCGTCCGATTTTGAAACCAGATGCGTCCAGAATTACAATTTCTTCAACGTTGGGAGAAATTTGGGACCGCACGCGTCCGATTTGTAAAATCCATATTCAACATTAGTCATTTATTAACACACTTTTCACTATTCTACTCTATCTTTCATCTATTCAACCACTCTATAACCCTAGTTCTTGGTTTTTTTGACTTTGGATTACATCATATGGACTTGTAATTGCATATATTATCTCGGATTCAGATTCGAAGGTTAGAGATTACATCTATTTCATCTTTTCTATTGCAAATAACATTTTGTGATTGTTTACGATTCGATTTTGTATCTCTCTCAATCTTAGGCCTTATCAAATTATGAGTAGCTAATCGCGTAGTGAATGCGGTAGTGATGTACAGGATTCATCGTTCTAGGGTTTAAAGCCATAAATTCGTTCATATTCCCACCGTCCCAATAATAACTTTCTAGGTTGACTTTTTTTACAAATTGTAACCATAAATTACTCTTAAATTATACGCAAAAAGTATAAAGCAAAGTTATGTTAGTAAAATATACTTGATTTATTTTCATAATATAATTTTATTATATTTTTTATCGTGTAATTTGCGGTTAAAATTCAAAAAAAAAAAAGTCCACTTAGGAAGTTATTACAGAAGGAGGTAGTATGTGTAAAGCTAGTCTAAAACTTTCGTGAAAACAGTAGAATTCAATTCGCTAGTCTAAGATCTTCAAATAATTAGGTTAAGGATCATTCGACTGACAAACGAATGATTACTCAAGTTCAAAATTTTCGAAAATGAATTAAATAAGGTTGAATTCACGGATTCCGGACAGATAACTCGTGACATCATATGAACGGTTGGCTATACCCTTGCATGATTTACCTACATTGCTACCGTGTTTATTGTTTTCCCATCGTTTGTCACCACATACTTTGTTCTGTTTTATTTAGTTTATTTTCATTCGCAAAATACACCAATCACTCGATCTATTTCACAAACACTCACGTTTTTGCACTCACAAAATGCTAGGTTGCATTGTTAGCTCCTTGAGAACGATCTCGTAGTTGAAACTTGTTATACAACACTAATTTAGTTAATTTAATTTTTCCTTTAAGAAGTACTAATTTGAGCACATCAATGATGAGTGGAGTTGCCTTCACATTCTTGTTTCTTGCAGCAAATGTTGGAACTGCTCAGGGGTAAACTGGAGCTTGGTGTTATGTTTCACATTAGCAACATAACTAATAGTGTTTCCTTAGTGTTTCAACTAGAACCAGCAATGTATTTCTTTCCTTTGTCGTTTTCAGGATACCTATGAATTTGATAGCAAGTATCTATGAGATGGCCTCCCTTTTTTCAAAGTCACAAGTTCTGCACTTTTCAGTGGCATGATTTGCCTTCTTGCACTTTTGACAGAATAAATCTTGCTCCTGCCTTTTGTCGTTGGAGCCTACTGCAAGGGCAGTGACATCCATCACTTGAGGATAAAAAGAGCTTTGGTTTGTTTTTGTTTCTCTTCTGGTAGAATCATAGAGTAAGCTCTATCCATGGTGGGTATAGATCAAGTAAAATGAGTTGTCACCTCACCATTTCAAAGGAGTTATTCAGGCCCATAAGGAACTTAAATACCTGGCCTTTTCAGTTTGGATTTTCAGCTTCATAGTTATGTCACAGAGACACTGTCCACATTCACAATATGAATCTGATTATAGTTGTTCAACTCTACCCAGATTCCATTTAGCTTAGTGAAGTATTCAGTTACATGGCTCTGCCCTCGAGTAATAGAGCCCAGTTCTTGTTGAAGTTGAAAACTTCGAACATATTCAGGCTGCTCATACCTTACCCTGAGCTTTTTCCAAGCTGTTTTAGCATCTTCTAGATAGAGAATGGTATTCTTTATCCCATGAGCTACATAGTGAAGCAACCAAGACATGCTCAAGGTGTTGCATCTGTGCCATGCTTTCAGATCTTGGGTTCCATCAACTAGCTTTTCAGGAGAGCCATCGATGAGACTAAATTTGTTTCTTATTCTCAAGGACATGAGAAAACCTCTTGACCATATGTGATAGTTAGGCCACCTCCAGCCGTTGCGACTCTCTGCAACCCACTATCTCCACCAAGTTAGCATTCCACTCACTGCAATTCTCTACTTCAACATGGAGGCACAAACCTATTTTCTTTCAAACTTAATTTTTCATTTCTTTTTCTTTTTTCATTTCCTTTTAAACTTTATTCTTGAATTGATTTTAAATGTTGTTAGTTAATTATAAAAAAATCACACTAATGTTTTTTAAATATATTACTTGAAAATATAGTTGAAAATATACTTAAAATTTGAAAAAATATATATTACTTGTAATTTAAGTTTGAATAATTAAAAAAAAATTGAAATACAAGCGAAAACTAAAATAAAAGGAAGAGTTTAGTTAAAAACGAGTGAAAATAGAAGAACAAAATCGGTTCAAAAAAAGAACAAACAATTAAAACAAAAGAAAAAATTAAAGAAAAATGAAAAGAAATTTAAAAGACTTACCGCTAAAATCGTTGTTCAAGCTGAGTTGCAACTCAAGTTGCAACTCAGCTGGAGACCGCCTTGGTCCCATCAAGGGAAGGTGAAATAGGACCTGAAGTGGGATTGTCTGAGTTATGCAAGTAGTCAGTGCCTTCCATGTGCAAACTCATGTTTGCAAAAAAGAGTAAAAAACAGAGAAAACAGAAAACTCGGAAAGTGACTTGAATAGTAAGGTCGATATCTGGCTCTAAAGTGCCTTCCATAAGTTGTATTACTCAAGTAAAATTGTGTGTACAGGAAGAACTCTAACCATGCATATTCATATCTAGCAATCCACTACTCTAGAGACTACAGATTTACAAGATGAAACTAAGATAGGATCGACTCTGCAATCCACTTAATAAACCTAATATCATCGGTGATGATGTACAACGAGGTCCAATTGATCCAAGGGTGTGAGACATAAGACCAGTACCAATTTGGTACTTTCTTGTTCTGATGTGGCTGGTCTAGGAAGATCAAGATCAGTGTATTTTAGCTCTTCTTCTATAAGCGTGTTCTTATGTCTCACGCTTTCTCTCCTTTTGGTTTTAATGAACTGTTCTAGTGTTTTGCAAATGAATCCTCTAATTAGTATCTCTTTCTCAGAATTAGTAAGAATAAGATCGTAAAGTTTGAGTTATCTAGCTTTTCTGATCATATATATTGATAGGTTTGGTACCAATATTGGGATGTTGGGGGCGATGAAAGAAATAACGGATTAGTCTTCACCCCTTAATCTATGTTGTTTATAATTCACCGTGTTTATATTTGTACCGTCGGAGCAACATGACAGGTTAGGAAGTTGCACTTCAATGTAAACCACAAAGTAAATTAAAGATAAGTAAAAAAGTGAAGATGGACCCCACAGGATACTTTTGCAACTGGTATGATCCAACTTACAAGCATACAAATTAATCATGTTATTCACAGCCGTAAGAGGTAATTTTCATCCGATAGAAACTATGTCATGCCATGGATGGCCACTGTAGGCGACGGTAGAACCAATGATCCCAAGTGACTCGCGAATTAAAAAAAAAAACACCATGCTAAGTTAACTTCAAGTAAATGAATTTTAAGAGTCAAATCAAGTCTTAGTCGATAAGTTCCATTGCAATAAGCCAAGAATTTAAAAGATGATAAGAACCTCTAAATCATGATCATGCATGAAACTTGTTTTAATTTAATATGACTAACTGTAAGGAAGTTGTCAAGAACAAGAACTATCAGTTGGTAGGAGTATGATAAAAGCAGCCACCATCACTTACTACACCGTTTCCATGACAATGTCTTCTGTCGATAATATTGCGAATGTAAATTGTTTCATGTCAGACAATGTATCCTGAGAAGCTAAACCACTAACCATCCAGCTTTTGCTTGTCTTTTTTTTCTTTTATTAATAAAGAAAACAGCAAGCTCATTTTTAAGCTAATATGTGCATCAACTATTTCTACAAGCAATGACTTGAGGTTCCACAAAGATAGAACATGCAAAAGCAACTCTGTGAGACTGTGACAGGCAGCCATGTCTTTAGACACCAATCGGAGCAAACTCAACTTCTCTGATTTTCAGGAAATGGACTCAACGTTTTGTTCGTGAGACGAAATACTGCTACTAGGTCCACCTGGAAAACAAATTTAGTTAAGTCTGTTTGAGGGAAGGCAATGATTTTGTTATATAGAGAGCAAGTAATGCTCCGAACCCCATTACAATTGAAACGCCAAAATAATGTGCATAATCTTAGCCCCAAAAAAATAAAAGCCAATCTTTTCTCATCTAGCAAAGATGAGTAAGTCGTATAACATTATTGTGTGTGGTTGTCTGTTTTATATATTGTATGTATAGAGAGATTCTACCTTTGTGTGCCAAAGAGTCTGAAGCTGATTCTCTTATGGGCAAGTCATGTGTTTCAAAGATAATGTAGCAAAAGAATTAACCATGCCAATGTATTCTGTAGTCAAGGTCCAGCAATGTGTTGTTTGTAATGTAAATTGACCACCCAAATAGGAGAAAGCAGGAAACTCAAAGGATATCTTCTGTTCAAGAAGGGGATAATTGAGCATCAGCAATTTATTGCTATTCACAGTAGCTCGAACCATTAATTCTTTTGCCTCCTCCTGTTTCGTTCTTAGCATGTTGCAAATCTGCAAATGAACAAAAAAGATTTCTGCTTCAACATGGGTAGAGCTAAATCAATTTGCTGTGGGGAAACATCATTGGTAACTAATAACCAGAACTCAAATGAAGCAAAGAGTATATATTTCTTACATCATCAAGTTCCTTGGTATAAGCTGCAGCCTGTTTGATGTTGCTATCATTTTCAATATAAACTGACATCTCCAGTGCTCTATTATTGACCTTGTGTAGTATATCAGCTGCAGAAACTTTGCATGTTCCAAGTGCATTTTCAATGCAACTACCCTCCTATTCAGAACACATATGCATGCATTTAACATTCAATTCGGTTAAAAAAATTTACTTGTATAATCCTGCTTGGCAGTCAGCCACCTTTACGTTAGAGACATAAAATTTATTAGTAGCTTACTTTTTTGTCATACGCCCTTTCCGATGTAGCCATAAAATTTCTGCAAAGTCCACAGATAATAATGCAAAACGATACCATCTGCCAATAAATTTCAACAGACTTATACTGAAAAGACTAGCATGAACCTGTTCAGTGTTGGTGATTGGGAGATACGCTTGGACGGATACAAAACAAATTTATCTGCACTGTAACCCTGTTGTATAAAAAACAAAACACATATGAAATATGTTATACATATCTCAGTATACATAGTTAGACATCGAGAGGAGAGGAAAGGTACCTCCAATGTCTTTCGTTTCAGTGGTAAGGGAGGTGTTTGCTTCTTTGAGTCATCATGGGGAACAATTTCTTTTGGTGTCTTTCTTGATAACAAACTGGTTTGGTTGAGTGATAAGGTAGCAAGGGTTTTCTTCCAGGACGCATCAGAAGGAGAAAAACTTTTTGCAGTGTTCCTTAAGATACCACTGTTCGGTTGGGTGGTTTCAATGGATGTCATACCAATCTGACTCGGTGACTTCGAAGAATCCAGGTTTAATCTGAAAGTTAAAAGTTACAATGACTAACGAAATATCATTCAACAATAAAACATGGCAACAGAGAAGATGTATACAAGAACCTACGTTGATAGTTTTAGTCCACAGAGCTCAGGAGTCCTTTTACTTCCTTCAGCAGAATGAAGCTTCACTGTTTCTGCAGAAGTTCTTTTTGTCACAGGAAGAGATGCTAAAGTAAATGGAACTTTACTGGTTTGTGCAGTTTTCCTGCTCATCTCCATTTGTGATCTGGGTTGCGCCACAGAAGAGCTTCAGATGAAAACACCCATTAAAATATTAAATACATGTCCATAAGATATTATGCCTCAGATTCAAGGGAGTTCAATCTCACATTACACGTACACAATATAACATAAATATCAGTATATTAAAGTATCAGGCAGACCTTATAGTAGTATCTAAGCCTTTCACACTTGTTCCAGTTTGCCTCACAGTGACAGTAGATTTTGCTTCTAATAGGTCGAGAGCTGGTGTAAATAAATCATTGTTTTTCATCTGCTGAACTCCAACATTGTCAGGGACCTTCTCACTGTCCAATTAATAAAGAGAATTTTTTTGTCAAACTACTTATATTACCACCTTAGAATTTTAGTTATGGTCAGTCTTATTTCTTGACACTGGAAACTGAAGTATCAACGTTAACTGAATAGCAAAGGGGAGTTTTTTATTTAGGCTCACCCACACTCTAGACCCCTGCAGCTTTCACGACTCTCTGCCTGGGGAAGGTCCACATTCAATTGCATTTTAGGAAGTTGCATGTGGAGTGAAGCTATTTCTTTATCGCTCTGATTACTTTCCTGATTCCTGTTGCACGGAATACAAAATCATGTGATACAAACAATACGAAAATAGTTTATAAACACATTTGCAAACAGAGCCATATAGTGTAAGCTCTCCTCACACAGCAAGCATTCAGAGTACTATTTCAACAAATTACAATACTTCATGCTCATGATTACAACCAAACAACTGAATATATTATAAAAGTTATGTTTCCTTAAAACCTTAGAAAGATTGTTGCTATTCAGGAGTAAAACAAAGAAGATATATGTAATCCTACCTGACCGAGTCCAACATGAAAATGACAGAAGCATGTTCCTGGTTTTCCCTGTTGGTTGGTTCGTGTGATGTAATAACACTGATGCCAGAATCTTGAACATTAGAATTACCGTGATCTGTCTTTTCTTTGTTTTGAATTACATGATTTTCAATCCCACCATGACTCTTTTCTTTGATATCCTTCTCTGAGATGGCAACAGTCGGGAAGTGTGGAGATGTCTTGGACATTGTTCTTTTGTAATTACAGGTGGAACCAGCTTCTGTCTCGTTTACATTTGTTCCTTCTACTGAACAACTTGAACTTCTACCTTTAACGTCATTTTTCTCAGGTGCGTCTGATGAAGAACTACGCCCACTGTCAAAGTTGTCACAGATAGGATTATAAGAAACATTGGCATCATCCCCTAAAGTAGTTTCAAGATCAAATGTGTCTGGCTGAATAATTTTTGGTGGTTCAGTGGAAACAATCAGTGTTTCTTGACAGGCCTTTGCTTTATCAAATGAAACTTCTTCAGGTGAAGGGTAATTTTTCCTTGTGGGCTCAACATCTGCACTTCCACCAACTTGACCATCTTTGTCGAAAGCTTCCACAGTTCTAAGTAAGGATGGTTTCTTCAGGTCCCTCATGGTACTCATACTTCCATTTAATTTGTCCAGGGCAGAAGCCTCCATATTCTGACACCCACTATCATGGAAAGAAATTTCAGTGTTATCCTGGCATTTACGAGGCTCACCTTCCACCGAACTTCTCTGAGAACTAAATTTTCCCAGACCCTCAATGCCAAATTTGTCGTTTACTGTTTTTGAGCCTTCCGTGGCTAAGCCTGACTCAAAAATCCGATTTTGTGAACACTCAATATTATCTATGTGCCTCTGAGACTTTGAACCTTCCTCGGGTAAGCTTGATCCGACATTAAAATTTTCTAGACTTTCTGTGCCGTCTTTGTCTTTCTGAGCCTTAAAATCTTCTTCAACTAAACTTGCATCAGGTTTGAGATTTTCAGGACTCTCTGTGCTGTCCTTGTCTTTCTGAGCCTTAGAACCTTCTTTAGTTGAGCTTGGCTCAAAATCAAAATTTTCCCAACTTTCCATGTCAACTTTGTCTTTGCGAGACTTGGAACCTTTTTTTCCCAGGCTTGGCTCAAACTTGAAATTATCCAACCTGAGTCAAGGAAAGAAAATATACCAACGATATATTTTATGAAAGACGAGATAAACTGAAATAAAAAAGCACAGCACGCTACACAAACAAAAAATAGAACTTTGGGATTCTGGTTAATACCCATCAAAGTCGAATGCAAAGCCAAAAGGATCTTCTCCTTTCTCATTTTGTTTGGAAGGTTCTTTTGACTTCTGGGACTTCCCATCTTTTTTCAATGGAGGGGAGATATCAAAATCAGGCATGTCCATATCAAAAGACGAAAACTTCAAGCCAGCTTTTCCACTCGAGTATTGTTTTCCTTCATCCTTTTGCTCTTTTGACTTCTCCTCGGCCTTTCCATCCTTTTTCAATGGAGGAGACGCAGGGGAGATATCAAAATCAGGCATGTCCGTATCGAAAGATTGAAACTTCAAGCCACCTTTACTGCTTGAGTTTTCCTTCTTTTGCTCCTTAGAATTTCCATCTTTCATAAAAGGGGAAGAGATGTCAAGATCTGACATGTCAAAATTGAAAGATGTCATCTTTGCAAAATCATCATCCAGATTAAAGTCAATGTCCCTGAAAATTTGAACAAAAAATTAGTCATTGCTAGGTACTACCACTTGCAACAGGAATATGCAATATAAACGCAGCTGAATGCCTGCCACGGGTGTATATCAGCATAAAATTTACCAACATCAGGAAATTCAGAATAAATTTAGGAAAATCAGAAGTCCATACAATTTATCGCCTAAGCAATCACAAGTACATCTCAGAAAGCCTAATATCTCTGCTACAAACAACTTATAAGCTGATGATTTCATAAATCTTACACTTTCTCAAAGTTAAATGCCTTCTTATTGCCCTTAGAAACTTGTGGCAGGTCAAAATCCAACCCGTCACCATCTGCAACTGATTTTGGCTTCCAGGAATTTAGAAATTCATTCCCAATATCCATATCTGTAGTAAGTAAACAGTTAAAAAAGTTCTATATCAGGCGAAGATTATACCAAATCTACCTGAAACACATTACAGCTGTAACATTTAGAAACACAAATAAATCCTCATTCACCCAGTTTTTAATTAATATATCAGATATACACATTAAGAAAATTGGGAGGGCAGAACACCCATCTGCCCTTACAATGCCAAAATTTCAACATATGTTGCATATAATCCTAAGATACAGTTGCTTTGACAAACTGACTAGTTCAATTATCTTGTTGTAGAATTACTTACTCTTAGAAAGGAAACGAAATCTCCATTTTTTCCAGTTGTGTTTTCAACTAAAGTTAAAGTTATATCCAAGACATTACACTAGCCTTTTTTCCAACTATTTCAAAATTCAAACAGATCTAAAGAAGTCCATAATTTCAATACTAGAATTGATTAAGAGAACATACCGAATAACGAGTCCTGCTCTTTTGAATTGACAGCAGAAGAAGATTTCTTTTGTGAGTCCGACATCTCGATGCCTGTATTGGTTCTGAAAACCGTGCAGCTTCAGTTTCCAAACTGTATTGAGAAGAAGACAATTATAATGTTCATAAATTGACAGAGCACAGATAACAGCAAATCAATTCAGTGATCACCAAATAACAGCATGTATGATAAAAGAAAAAAGAAAAAACAATATACATGATCAGCCACAGCAATTTTTCAATCAATAACTAAATATTTCATGATAATAACTTAATTAATTCATTAAGTGAAAGTAAACTCTAACTTCCAGATACAGCAATACCAACTACAAAGCAAATATTGAACCATGCTCTAAAACATTTTAAATTGTAAACCAAAGCCTAGATTCAAGCAATCAACTAGAATTGGAATTTGAATTCTGTCTAATCACTTTTGGCTTTACAATAGTGATTGGCATGAAGCAACGCTGCTCTCGCTCTGAAAACTATGGTATATAACATTATTTACACCATTTGAGGTGCAGATGTAAATATTATACCAGCAAATCTCAACAAAACGGCAAAATGGTTAAGTAACTGAAGGTCAAAAGGCAACTTATCGAACAGAGTATGACTGCGCATGTTAAGCCTAAAAAAAAAGTGCTACACAGACCAGATCTCAGTTCAGAAAGATGAGCAAAAATCAACCGAAAACGAAGAGAAAACATAGCAGATGGAAACCACAGAAGGATGACAATTAGAAGGCACATTATACTCACATCAATAAATGGATCGATAATGCAATTTCCAGCAGATAAACGCAGAGATCTAAATCGGCATATTTAACATGATTTGTGAAGAAGATGATACATTATTCATCGATTATGTAGTGAATTAGATAGTGTAATTGGACAAAATGAGGCATAAGCTCAATCGGTTATGATCGCACATCCATTTCTAGAGGATATACTCCAGAAAAATGACAATTGCATCGTGAATCAGAGAGAGAGAGAGAGATTGACCTGGAGGAGGAAGTGTCGAACAACAGAACCGAGATCACTCACTTCTAGCGGGAGAGAGGAGGAGAAGACTCAGCGCGCTTCCTAGCTCTGAATTTTGAAACTAGGGTATTTATAGACGATTATGACTTATGAGTCTGGCTAATGATCGGTACACCCTCTTGGTGGCGATTCACATATAGACATTCTACGGGTGATATCTTTACTGTACCAACTTATGTTTTAAAATCCGGTCCGGACAGTTAAGCTAGTCACCCCCAAAAAGGTCGGATCGGTTGGATCGTTTTGAGCTGAGTTACAGATGGTATAATTTTTTGTTGTTTTTTAATTTTTGTATAAGTATATAATTTTGAATTAGTTTTAGTATCTTTGATTGTATAAATATCATTATAGTACATGGACACCGTTTCATCACTCCTGGAGTTATCAACGACGTTCTTGAGAGCTCTACATCTGATAGACTCGGTAAGCAATTAACTATTGGTCAGGATGTTCTACATCAAGTTACAAAGCAAATTTTCATCGCCCGATTTGAAGCAGTCATCAAGTAAGTTGATATGTTGTTTTAATAATAAATTTATGCCCTCACATGAAATTTGTTGTAATTATGTTCGCACATTTATATATTCTACCTAGGGAATATGAATGAAGATTACAAGGCTGTTACCAGGTTCAATAAAATGAACCGGAGATTTACTCTAACAATGAGACGGCATCTCAAGTCAAATCCGTTTGATTATTTCATGTACCATGAAGATTCTAGAGGATATAGTAAGTATATCGATTTTGGGTTTTTTTTTTTTTTTTTATTTGATCAAGTGATGACATCTATATATTTTGTATTGATAGATGAAGGGTCTTGAAATATACCTAACAGGCGCATTTTTTATGATTCGGAAATTCCAGTGCCTCTAAATGTTGAACAATCAATACCACTTGCTGATAAGCATATAGAACATCTACTCGATAAATATACCCTAAATTTGCGAAGGGATCTTCCTGAAGAGCCCTCAACTGCTGAGAAAAATAAGAATTCACGAAAGAGAGCAACGAAAGCAAGACAAGACAAGCAGGATATGATTGCTCGCAGGAATATTGGCATCTCAGTAGCAGGTAATCACTATTACCATATATATATATATATATATATATATATATATCTGAAGAGCCCTCAACTGCTGAGAAAAATAAGAATTCACGAAAGAGTGTAACGAAAGCAATATACAAGACAAGCAGGATATGATTGCTCGTAGGAATATTGGCATCTCAGTAGCAGGTAATCATATATATATATATATATATATATATATATATATATATATATATATATATATATATATATATATATAAAATCTTTATTAATCATATTTATAATTTCTTGATATGCTACATGATGATTATTTATAATTATCATCATGTAGCATGTCAAGATATGGGTGATCCTACATATGCCTGTAAATTTTGTGGTGCACTTATATGTGGTTCGACGAGAGGATAAAAAGTACTCCATTGAGTAATCCAGAATTTGGTTTGTGTTGTAGCAAACCTCCGCGTCTCCTAAGTGATCTTTTGCAAAATAGGCATCTTAAGAGTAGAAATTATATTGAGCACATAAGAGCTTACAACATGATGTATGTATTTACTTCGATGGGTGGTATACAAGACAATTCAGTCAATAATAGGAGTGGTCCTTATACATACAGGCTTGGCGGAAATAAATATCATAGGCTTGGTAGTTTGTTGCCAGATGAAGGTGAAACTCCTAAATTTTCACAGCATTATATGTACTGTGGAGAGGATGAAACTAAACATAGAATTGATGTTGTTCGGTATGATATCTCTACTTCATGCAATGTTATTGATTTAGTTAATTCTATATATACATTTTGATTACAATTTACATATAAGCTGATAACTCATGTTGAGAATAAAATCTTATTTGCAGATCGAAAAGTACTGTTGCGGTTGATCCATCTATTGTTGATGATCTAAAGGACATGATAGATGCGGAAAATCCAATTGCCAAAAATTTCCATATGGCTGTCGATCGTTTCAAGGAGAGTGCTGACATGAATGTGAAACTATGTCTTATGTGAAGGAGATCACGTGATGGACGGATGTACAATCTACCAACATGTTATGAAGTAGCTGCATTAATTGTTGGTATGTTTGCTCTAATGCCAGTCTTAGTTAGATAAGATCGTTAGTCTTAGTTAGATAAGATCGTTATTTAAACATATATGTGCTATTTCTATATTATTAATTAACTAACTTTATAAATTTACTCATGGAGGTAACGATGAGTATGACATGGATCCCCGTGATATTATTCTGGAGCCTAAACAAGGAGATTTTAAGAGAATTTCTGAATTGCATCCGAGCTACCTTCCAATGCAATATCCCCTACTTTTCCCATATGATGAAGATGGATATCATACGGAGATTATGCACACTGATAAGTCAAAAGGTGTTAGGCACAAGGTTACTATCAAGGAGTTTTTGTCTTTTCGGATTTTTGATCGTGCCAATGAAGCACAGACCATACTACTCAGTAGGAAATTGTTCCAGCAGTTCATAGAGATGGTTACATGATGATGGAATCTCAAAGGCTTTCATTCATCATGAGGAACCAACCATTATTGAGATTCGATAACTATAAGTCCCTTGATGACGCCGTAAGAACAGGTGATATAGATCCAATGATCCTGTCGGAAATGTTGGTAAACGATTTGTGTTGCCATCTTCTTTTGTTGGAGGTCCCAGATATATGGTTCAGAACTTCCAAGATACAATGGCCATTTGCAAGAGTATAGGTGTAGACGAACGAAATTCGTCAACTCTAAAGTGACATTTAAAAATATATATTAGAAATCAAAATACAATTTTCTAGCATTTTTGGAACTTTACTAAATTAAATTCTAAAATAAAATTGCTAGATTATTTTCTAATATATAATTTAAATTAAATTATGTCACATGGACCAACATGGAAGTAAAACATGTAAATTGGGCTATATGTGAATGGGCCTTCTTCATATATGGAAATGATTCTCCTCTAACAATTATAAATAGAAGAGCACCCTCATTCATTTTCATACACCAAGACACCAGAAGCTGCAGAGCAAGAGCCCAAAATCCTCTCATCCTCTCAAGATCCGCCTTAAAATTCTAGCAAGCATTCAAGAAGTTCATCTGGAAGCCGAAGAGAAGTCACCGTTTGATCCAAGAAGAAGCCCCTGCGCACTTGGAGAAATGTTATTGGAAGATCAACCGCTACCAAAGGAAGATCAAATCCAAAAGCCCTACAAAAGCCCGGCCAAAGCTCTTGAAGTTCTTCACCAAGTTCAAGCCAAAAAGCCACGTTAAATCCAAGATCAAGCCAGCAAGCCCTTGGAGAAACGTTCCTCGAAGGCCAAACTTCCTCTGAAGAAGATCAAAGGCCGAATCCCGCGACGATCTAGAAGCGTTCTTCGTGGAGTTCATCAATTTCCCAAGAAGTTCGTCATCGTTCGTCTCAAACACTCTCAAGTTCACAATTCGATCCGAGATCAAGCCAAGAATCCCTCGAATCGACGTTTTCCTCAACTTTGAAGTCGCAAATCCTAAAACGAAGAATTTGAAGATCCAAGTTCGCCGCTTTAGAAGACTAGAATAAGAGGATTAGAATAGAGATTGTACACAAAGTTTATCAAATCAATAAAATTATCATTTGTGCAATTTTATTTGCTACAAATTTTTGGCACGCCCAATGGGACAATTGATGAGTCGGTTTTACATCGTCTCATCTGGTCTTTTTTACCGTCTTTTTGTTATTCTTAAGTATAGTTTTAGTAGTTTTCCTAGAGTCTTTTTACTTGTTTTGTTCCTTGTGGATTTTGCAGGTATTTGGCTAAACCGAGCTAATTGAAGGCAAAAAGGGTGTGTTTTATATGCATCTACAAGATATGGAAGTCCCAATGCCTCGTACGATTGCTAGAAGTGGAGCGGGGAAGCCAAAATACCAAGAATCGAAGTTAAAAGGAGCAAAATCGAGCAAGAAGGACAAAACGGGTAAAATCAGAATTGCTTGGAAGCCATGGCGACACCATTGGAGATGGCGCCATAAAACCATCCAAAGGTGTGGTTTGGCGCTTGAATCAAGATGGCGCCAAAGATCGAATCTTGGCGCCCGCCATGTTAATCTTGGCGCCCACCAACCCTTATTCATGGCGGGTGCCAACTCTTCCACCAGTACGCGAATTTTGCCTCAGTTCGCCGTTTTCTTTCCTCTTCGGATCAGACTTCGTTTTTCTTTCTTTGTATTAGTTAGACATCGACTTTTGACTGATAATATTCATTCTATTGTCAAGAACACACACTTTACTCTAAAGCTAGACCTAGTTTCAAAGGCAATTACCCAATTTCAGGTAATTGAACCATTTTATCTTGTAATCCGACGATTGACGTTGATTGGGAGATTATCTACACAGCTTTAGCATCGATTCATTTTCGTTCTACAATTTCTACCTAGGGTTTGTGACAACGAAGGGTAAAATTGTATCAATCCTCTCGAATCTTTATTTTGTGCTTGAGATTATGTTTATTGCCAGTATGATTATTCCTTCGCATATCATGAGTAGCTAAACACCCCTACTATGGGGTGGTGACTGATTCAATGCATGCTAGCTAGGGGTTTGTGTGATTCGAAGTGCATCGGGATTCGACTACTTGTGCCTTTTAGATTAATTACTAATCCTGCTATCACGTTTGATGATCTTATAGAAAAAATCACTGTTAGATTAGGCATTTAAGCCTAGGAAACCAAAATGTCTTTCGTATTGCTTGATCTAACAGTTAGTTGCAAACGGTGATATTAGGTTAGTCGAATTGATTGTAGCCTAGTGAAACTGACGCCTTCACTAGTGCTATTCGTTTTTGAACTCAAGACTGTGACAACTTGCGTAGTCAATCCCTTGAATCACATGTATCCTGCTAGCTGGCTTGTTGACGTTACCACTCCATAATTTTCCCATTTCATATTTTGATCTCGTTAGTGTCAAATCGGTTTCTAGTAGTTGCAAGTAGTTGTTTACTTTAGTTTATCATCTCGCTGCTGAAGCAAACAAACCTTTACATGTTTTTCATATTGTTACTTTTATTCGTAAACTGAAGCTCAGCCTAGTTAAGTCCCTAGGGACCGACCTCGGGGTTAACTTCACTACACTACAGGTTTTCGTAGTGTCGAGAGTTAGCTCTTGGCTAAGTAAACAAATATTAAAACTTTGATATTGACACATCAACAATCTCTACCTCTCATCTCTTCTCTTCAAAAGCAAGAAAACCATCATTTCTACCGCAATGATCGAGTAGTAGTGGGGCAAGAAATTCTGCTCACTCAAAGCAACATGTAGCTGGGGAAAACACAAAGAGACATTAATGGCGGAAACAACTTTGATGGAAGAGCAAATTGCAAACTTGACAAGCAACATGTTGCGGCTCATGAAAATCTATGAGGAACAAGATGCTTTTGAACGAAAGTGACATTGCGGAAACAAATCATGAAGACAAGAAGAAACGTCAAGAATACGATGAATGTTCAAAGATGCTCGTTCTACAACAGACAAGCCTCAAATCTACTGCTAAAGAGTCGCAAAAGAATACCAATGTAAATCTCCCCGCCACTGGAGTGAAGGAGTTTATCATCCAAGCCATCAAAGAAACGTTAGACGGAAAGGCTGGGCCATCTTCAAGCCATGTCAAGCCATATATGCCCAGGATTGATGCGCTAAAGATGCCAAAAGACTACCAGCCTCCAAAATTCCAGCAATTTGATGGTAATGGCAATCCAAAACAACATATTGCTCACTTTGTCGAGACCTGCAATAGTGTTGGAACTCATGGCGATCAACTTGTCAAGCAGTTCGTTCGATCACTTAAAGACAATGTGTTAGGAATATTTGTTTAGATTTTGATCAGCAACCTAATGACTTATCTTAGCTCAGAAAGGTGATTAGTACTCTTAGTTCACTTGAACACTGTAAAAGAGGAAACTCACTAAGTATGATAGTCTAGCAAATCTTTTATAGGATGTTAGGTCTCAAAATGTAATTTTTATTTTCTGAAGAAGACCAAGAAGAAGGCATCTAGCAGGAAAAGTTCAACGAATTTGAAGATTTGAAGACTGCACAAGATTGCTGAAGACAAGGGTTTTTCAGATACCTATGTCGAGATATCTTGAAGAAACAAGTGTTTCGAAACACGTTGCAAAAGATATCTGAGAATAAAAGGTTTCTGAGACGAGGAGTGCCCACAGATATCTGCACTCAGATACCTTGGACATAAAATATGCTTCTGAAAAAGAAACATATTATAACAAGTTGTTTAAACAAATGGTATCTGGAGCTATGATGATCTCTGGAAAAGAACGTGCAAAGCCTCAAAAAGCTTGCATAGTTCCGTTGGCACTACAGGACAAAGTATAGTACAGTGCATTAAATGCGCAGACAGAAACGTCTGAACAAAAGTCGAAGCTCAAGAAGAAGACAAACTGCTAAAGATTATACTCGGATATCAATAGTTTGAATTTGATTTAAGCCTAACGGATACTATTCAAACGGCACTCAAATTCATCTATAAATATCAACACTTAGACTGCTTGAGAACATACTTTAGAACACACAGAACACTGAACTTATATTGAATACTTCTGTTGCGACCAAAGCTCTTGATTCTAAGTAGCACAAAAGTTCTAAGTGTCCTGATCCTTAACGAGCATTGTTATCTGTGAAGGAGTTGAACTAAGATTTCATATCTGAGATTCATTCTCTGGAACACTTACAATAGACTTGGGTCAGTAGAGAACAAGATACCATACATTGAAAAGTGTATTAAGTATACTTGATTCATAGAGCTATCTGAATAACTGAATAAGTTATTTAAGAAGCTCACCTGACAATCAAACCTAAAACCAACACCTTAAACGTCGTGGAGTACAGGAAGAACTTAGTTTGGTAAACTAAGGAATAACTCCAAGGTTATTGAGCACAGGAAGTACTTAGTTTGGGAACTAAGGAACAGCTCAAAAAGGTTTCTGAGTACAGGAAGTACTTGGCTGTAAAAGCCGGGGAATAACTCAGTGGGAACACTTGGTTGGGAACCTAGTGTATTTAGGAATCAAGAAAAGATATCTGTAAGGTTACCTCATTTATCTTAGTGGATTCTAAGTCTGAGAAAGACCGAAGTGGATTAGTTGAAGGATTACGCCACCTTCAGATACCACTATAAAAAGACTTGTGTTATTTACTTTCTGCAGCTTATTACTTGTTTTACTTAGATTGCAAAGTACCTACACTTATCTTGCTGAACACGTGCACTTATCTTAGAAAAGTCTTCCGCTCTCTGAAATTAAGTATCAGATATCTGAGAAACTGTGTTTATCGACAAAAGTTTTAAAAGACTATTCACCACCGCCGCCCCCCCCCCCCTCTAGTCTTTTACTTTGCCGTTATCTGGACCAACAAGTGGTATCAGAGCAGGAGGTTCCCAAGACTTCTGCACTGAACCTAGATCCCAGATAAGTGCCCACTAACTGCTTTTCACCTACACTTGATTTGTTTGTTTAGTGTGTTTACTGCAGGATGTCTTTAAGTGACGCCCAGTTCTCAAGCCAGAGAATTATGAGAAATGGAAGAACAACATGATGCTCCACCTAGAAGCCATCAGTGATGAAATGATCGAAGTAATAAAGAATGGCCCAATAGTCATTCAACAACTCAAGCAAGTCATAGAGGTTTCCAATGGTAGAGACAGAGAACAAAGTGATGGGTCTTCACAGACAGATGCGTCAACCAGCGGGAGACCTGCCAGTCAAGTTATTTACGAACCAAAGCCCAGAGAACTCTGGACATCGGAAGATGCCAAGAGAAATCGATTGGATGGACAGGCTCGTAATATCATCATACGTTCTACTCCAGAGCACATACAATGTAAATTGTGGGGTGCAAAAACGGCGAAAGTGGCCTGGCAACTGATTGAAGAAATCTGTGCTGGCACTGAAAAAACAAAGGAAAATAAGTTCGAAGTTTTGAAGCTAAAATTCCAAAACTTTAAACAAGGTCCCTCAGAGACTCTTGAAGAACTAGATTTCCGGTTTACAACACTTATGAGTGACATGGCTGCACTTGGTGAAAGTAATAGATATACCCAGTCAGAAAAGATTAAAACCATTGTGAGAAATCTTAATCATAACTGGGAACACACAAAGTTTTTCTACTTTAACCAAGGAATGCCAGATATCACTCCTGTGGAACTTTTCTCTCATCTTGCCACTGTTGACTATGAGACAACTCAAAGGGAACAAACAACTAAGAAGTTGCAGAGTGTTGCTCTAGTTGCTCAAGGGACTTCTGAAAAGAAGAAAGGCAAGGATATGACTGAGGATGCTCTTGCTGTAAAGCAAATGGGAAAATATGTCAGTCGAGAAATTGAGAGAAGAAAAGCCAAAGAGAAGCTGAAAAAGCATCTAGGCTCAAACTATCACCAGTACAAAAATGTGCAAAGCTCGCTGAACAAGCCAGCTCAAAAAGCATCAAGTACTGAGGAAGCAGAAATCGGAAATGATATCTGTTTCTATTGTCAGATACCTGGTCAAACTTAAGACAGGTGACAAGAAAGATAGAAGAATCTTCAAAAGAAGTCAAAGAGCTATGCTCACTAAAGAAAGGAAAAAGATTCAACTTCAACTGGATGCTCTAGATATTGAGTCTGATTCTGAGGATGAGGATTCAGATGATTCCACACTGCCTTCTCCATAAATATGCGGTGTTTCTCATGAAGTAATTGACTTTGGTCAAAAGAAGAAAGAAGTGTGTGGAATGGCTGAAGAAATCTTCCCAGATATCTCCAACATTGAACCTTGTCTAATGGCTGATGAGAACACTCTAAAGACTAACTCAAAGTGGCATTTTGATAGTGGATGTGGGAAGCACATGACAGGAGACAAAGCAAATCTGATTAACTACAAAAAGAGCAATGATGGACCAATTATCAGGTTTGCTGGAGGAGATAAAAATCCAACCATAGGTTTTGGCAATTTGAAATTCGGAGCCCTCACAATCTCTGAAGTACTTCATGTAAAGGGATGGAAATATAATCTCCTAAGCATGAGTCAACTAGTAGACAAAGGGTACTCTGTCAAGATCAAGTCAAAACTATGTAAAGTGATTGACAATGAGTCAAAGCAGACAGTCTTGGTTGCAAGGCGTAAATGAAATCTTTATGTTGCTGATTGGGCATCCGCTACAACCGAAGAATGTCTCATGGTGAGTCAATCTGGCCAAACTGAAGAAAATTGGCTATGGCATAAAAGAATGAGTCACTTGAATTTCAAAACTCTGAATAAGCTAGCCAAGAAAGAGTTGGTGGTTGGTTTACCCAAAATGGCCTATAGAAAAGAAGGAGTATGCTCAGCTTGCCAAATGGGAAAACAATCCAAAACATCTTTCAAGTCTAAGACTAGACATTCCAGTGAAAGGCCACTGCAATTGTTACATATGGATTTGTTTGAATCCTCAGTAACTAGTTATGCAGGAAAGAAGTATGGCCTGGTTGTTGTTGATGATTACTTAAGATTCACTTGGGTTGTCTTTCTCAAACACAAATCTGATGCAAGGGTTGAGATACCTAACTTGCTGAATAAGCTCGAAGTCATGAAAAATGACAAGGTATCTGTAATCAGAACAGACCATGGTACTGAATTTGTGAACCAGTACATCAAAGAGTTTTGTACCTGCAAAGGTATACAACATCAACTATCTTCTGTAAGGACACCACAACAAAATGGTGTTGCTGAAAGAAAGAATAGGACCCTAAAAGAAGCAGCAAGAACAATGCTTGTTGACACTGAAATAAGTGAAATCTATTGGGTTGAAGTTGTAAACACAGCATGTGTTAGATATTTTGTTAAGAATATATGTTTAGATTTTGTTCAGCAACATGATGACTTATCTTAGTCTCAGAAAGGTGATTAGTACTCTTGGTTCACTTGAACATTGTAAAAGAGGAAAACCACTAAGTATGATAGTCTAGCTAATCTTGTATAGGATGTTAGGTCTCAAAATGTAATTTTTATTTTATGAAGAGAAGACCAAGAAGAAGACATCCAAGCAGAAAGCTCAACAACAATTGAAGACTTGAAGAAAACTGCACAAGATTACTGAATCTGTTGTTCAGATATCTTAGCGGATATCTTGTGAACCGAAACGATTTCAAACAAACTGTGTCACAAGAGATATCTGAGAAATAAGATACATATCTGAAAACAAGGAAAGTGTCCACAGATATCTATTCTCAGATACCTTGAGCTTTAACCACGTTTCTGAAAGAGAAATATATATTGCAAACAAAGTTGTTTCAATAAATACAAGTGGTATCTGAAGAATGAAGATAAGGACGTGCAAAGAATCAGATAACACTAGTCTCTGATAAAAAGCATAGTTACATTGACACTCTGAGGACAAAAAGTATAGTACAATGCATTTAATGCACGGACGAGAGATGTTCGAATAAAAGCAACGACTTCGAGAAGAAGACAAAACACCTTTCTGATTATACACAGATATCGATAGTTTGAATTTGAACCTAACGGATACTATTCAAACGGCACTCAAATTCATCTATAAATATCAACACTTAGACAGCTTGAGAAGATACACTGAACCTTCAACACACAACTCAGAACACAAGACCTTGAACTGCATACGATATCTGATTATCTTACTCTCTCAAAGCAACTTACTTATTATCAAAGCTTTCTGTTGCGACTAAAGCTTTTGATCTTGAGTAAACACTGAAGTTCTAAGTGTCCTGATCCTAAACAAGCAGAGCTATCTGTGAAGGAGTTGAATCAAAAGATCAACTATCTGAGATTCATTCTCTTGAACAGATATCATAAGACTTGGGTCAGTAAAATCGAACAAGATACCATACGCTGTAAAGTGTATTAAGTAACTTAGTTCACAGAGCTATCTGATTAACTGAAAAGTTATTAAGACGCTCATCTGACAACTCAAACCAAAACCAACACCATAACTGGCGTGGAGTACAGGAAGTACTTAGTTTGAAAATCGGGAATAACTCAAGGTTAGGAGTATAGGAAGTACTTGATTTGGGAAACTAAGGAATAACTCAAGGTTATTGAGTATAGGAAGTACTTAGCTTGGGAAGCTAGGAATAACTCAAAGGTTTACAGTATAGGAAGTACTTGGTGTGAAAGCCGGGAACAACTCGGGGGAACATTTGGTTGGGAACCAATTGTTAAGAATCTTAGAATAGGATTATTGTAAGGAAATCTCAATTATCTATTCTAGTGAATTCTAGGTCTCTGATAGACCGAAGTGGATTAGTTGGAGGATTACGCCACCTCCAGATACCACTATACTTGCTGTGTCATTTACGTTTCTGTATTTATACTTCAGCAACACACACACACTTATTAACTGTTTCAGCACTTATCTTTATTAAGTCTTCTGCACTCTGATTCTAAGTATCAGATATCTGAGAAATATTTGTTATCGACAAAAGTTTTAAAAGACTATTCACCCCCCCTCTAGTCTTTTACTTTGCCGTTATCTGGACCAACAAGTGGTATCGGTCAGAAGGTTCACCACCTTCAAGACCGAACCTAGATCCCCAGATAGGTGAAGGAACTTTGTCCACTTTTGAGGACTATTTAATTTGTGTGTTAAGTGCGAGATATGTCTCTGAGTGATGCACCAGTTCTCAAACCAGAGAACTACGAGAAATGGAAGAATAACATGATGCTCCACCTTGAAGCCATAAGTGACGAGATGATCGAAGTAATAAAGAATGGCCCAATAGTCATTCAACAACTTAAGCAAGTCATGGAGGTTTCGAGTGGAAGAGACAGAGATCAAAGCGAAGGATCTTCACAAACAGATGCGTCAACTAGTGGAAGATCTACTGGTCAAGTTATTTACTGAAAAGCTCAGAGAACTCGGACATCGGAAGATGACAAGAGGAATCGTTTGGATGGTCAAGCTCGTAACATCATCATCAGATCGACACCAGAGCACATACAGTGTAAACTGTGGGGTGCTAAAACAGCGAAAGTTGCCTGGCAACTGATTGAAGAAATCTGTGCCGGAACTGAGAAAACCAAGGAAAACAAGTTCGAAGTTCTAAAGTTGAAATTTCAAAATTTCAAACAAGGTCCCACTGAAACTGGAAGAACTTGATTTCGATTTACCACTCTCATGAGTGATATGGCGACTTGGGAAAGCAATAGATACTCTCGTCGGAGAAGATTAAGACTATTGTCAAGTCTTAACCACATCGGGAGCATACTAAATTCTTTTATTTTAACCAAGGTATGCAAATATCACTCGATGGAACTTTTGTCTCATCTTTACTCATTGACTATGAGACAACTCGGAGAGAACAAACAACCGAAAAGTTGCGAATGTTGCTCTAGTTACTCAAGGAACTTGAAAGAAGAAAAGCAAGGAGGAGATCGAGCATGCTCTTGCCGCAAAGCAAATGAGTAAATTGTCGTCGAGAAATTGAGAGAAGAAAAGCCAAAGAGAAGTCAAAAAGCATCTGGCTCAAACTATCACCAAGACAAAATATGCAAAGCTCATTGAACAAGCCCATTCGAGAAAGCATCATGTACTGAGGAAGCAGAAATTTGAAACGATATCTGTTTCTATTGTCAGAAACCTGGCCACTTAAATAAGGATTGTCCTGCCATCAACAAACTAAGGACAAGCAAAAAGAAAGATAGAAGAATCTTCAGAAGAAGCCGAGCTTTGTTAATCAAGAAAGAAAGAAAATCAAATTCAACCGGATGCTCTAGGCGTTGAGAGATTACGAAGATGACAATTCGATGATTCAACCTACCATCACCGTAATTATGTGGAGTTACTCATGATATAATCGACTTGACCTCAAGAAGAATGAAATGTGTGGAGTTCTTTGAAATTGTGGACGGACATCTCCAACATAGAAAAGCATCTTATGGCTGATGAGGTAACACATACTTCTTGCTACACTTATGAAAGTGATGAAGAGGAAATAAAAATCTAGAAAATCTCGTGAAAGAACTTGACATCTATGAAAGAGAATTTCTAATGATCCGAGCTAGAGCCAAAACCTTGAAGAAGAAAAGAATTCTCTTGAAAAGGAAAATTCTCAATTAGTTAAAGAATCAGAGAAAGGATGCTGAAAATGCATTTCTCAAAGCTCGAGATATCGAGGGAAAAGTCACATGAAGAAGCAATGGTGAGTTCTGAAAGAATTATGAAAATCTTCTTTACGAAAACAAGGAACTCAAGAAGAAAGAACTATCTTTTCAATCTTATGCAAAGCTAGTGACACTCTTCTTGAAGTACAATCTTACTTAAGAGATCCTTGAAAAAGAAAGGACTTGGCTGAATACACGCAGATTGTTCTATCACTCTGAATAAGAGTAAGGAGAAAAGAACATTTGTAAGTACTCAGCAAGACGGTTCCCATGCAATCTATAGTATCGGTGAAAAGACAAAGATTGTTGACAAAGGAAAGGCAGTTGCGACTAGACCTTTGTGGGAAAAACAAGTCAAAAACAAAACTGTTGGGTACGTCTCTGAAAAGAAACACAACACTGAAAAGAGTAAACACCCACAGTGCTATGTCTCTCAAAAAGGTAGAATTGCAGGAGCTGGCAAATTCTCCCATGTTACTTTTTCTGGAAAGAAATTGGATCAACCAGAGACTAGCAAAGCTGCTGAGAAAAGATCTCAGATAGCTTCAAGTGCTCGAAACAGCATTGGCTACAAAGGCATTGGAAAACAACTTGCTCATGAGCACAAGCAGGAGCAAGAACGATGGCTGAAAGCTAGAATTGCTCAAAGCAATTATCAGAAGTGGAAGTTAAATCAAGCCACTGAAAATCTGAATGCCAGGGCTAGAAGAAATCTGGCAAGGAAGGCTAAGTTTGCTGAAAAGCAAACTCAGAAACCTGACAGGTATCTGAAAGCATCATATGGAGCACCTAGGAACACACCAAGGAAGAAAATAATTCTTACTAATGATAACTTTCATTCAAAAAGAATTCCTCCTTACGTTCCTGTCAGACAAAAGCATATTTCAAAGAAATTCATTCAAAAATGGATTCCTACTGGAAGAACTTTTGATTCTGACGGTTCCATCAAAGATATGAGAACCTAATCTCCTGTTTCCTGTTGTGTGAAGAATGCTTCCTGGACTAAAGCACAATGGCTATTTGATAGTGGATGCGGAAAGCACATGACAGGAGACAAAGCAAATCTGGTTGATTACAAAGCTTGCAACAGGACCGGATATATCGATTTTACGGAGGAGAATTAAATCCTCTCTGGGATTTGCAACGTCAAATTGGGAACTTTAACAATCACTTACGTATTACATGTTAAGGATTTGAAATACAATATTTTTAGCATGATCCAGTTTGATTACAAGGGTTTTACTATAAAATTCAAAGATAAATACTGCAAACTAATTGACAATGAGTCAAAGCGAAGTCTTAGTTGGTCGGGAAAGCGATCTTTATGTTCTTGATTGGGCATCTGCCACAATCAAGAATGTCTCATGGTGAGTCAATCTGGTCACCTGGTAAGAGCTTGGTTATGGCACAAAAGAATGAGTCACTTGAATTTTAAAACTCTGAATAGACTTGCCAAGAAAGAGTTAGTGGTTGGTCTTCCCAGAACATCTTTCAGAAAGGATGGTATATGTTCTGCCTGTCAGATGGGGAAACAATCTAAGATCTCTTTCAAGTCCAAAATCAGACACTCTAGTGTTAGACCACTGCAACTTTTACACATGGATCTATTTGAATCATCTGTAACTAGTTATGCAGGAAAGAAGTATGGTCTGGTTGTTGTAGATGACTTCTCAAGATTCACTTGGGTTGTCTTTCTGAAACACAAATCTGATGCCAGGGTGGAGATACCAAACCTGCTGAAAAAGCTTGAAGTCATGAAAAATGACAAGGTATCTGCAATCGAGCAGACCGTATGCTGAGTTTGTCAACCAGTACATAAAGGAGTTTTGTACCTGCAAAGGTATACAACACCAACTTTCCTCTGTAAGAACACCTCAACAAAATGGTGTTGCAGAAAGGAAAAATAGAACCCTTAAAGAAGCTGCAAGGACAATGCTAGCTGACACTGAGATAAGTGAAATTTATTGGGTTGAAGCTGTAAACACAGCCTGCTACACTCAGAACAGATGCTTGATAAACAAACACCATGACAGGACCCCCTATGAAATCTTGGTTGGTAGACCCCCTAATATCAAACATCTGAGAGTATTTGGTTGTAGATGTTTTGTTCTAAACAATGGGAAAGATTATCTGAGAACATTTCAACCAAAGGCAGATGAAGGTGTTTTTCTTGGCTATTCCACAAGCAAAGAAAGCTTACAGAGTTTACAACAAAAGAACAAAGAAAATTGAAGAATCAGTTCATGTTGTATTCTATGAAGGAAGTAAGAAAACACCTCCTATTGATGAACTCTCAGAAAGGTTCAAAGAACTATTACTGAGGGATCCTAAAGAAGAATCCTCAGAAAGGAAAAACATCATTATGGAAAGTGAGGATGACTCTGACGTAGAAAAGCCTGAAAAGCCTAGTAACAACAAGATGACTCACAAACATGATGAGGAATTTCCTATGAGTTTTCCAGAAATGGAACAGGTTACTGAGAACCTTCATCATGAAAATGTATCTGAAAATAAGAATGCTGAAATGCATGTCTCAGATATCTCTAACACTGAAAAAGTGTCAGATATCCATGACATTTCCCATATGTCAGATATCTCAGATACTGAAAAAGTATCAAATCAAAATCTTAGTGATTCACATTCAGATCACCTGGATATTGATCCTACTAGCACTAAACCTATGATGAAATGGATCAAAGATCATCCTACAAAGGATATAATTGGACCAATTAATCAGGGTGTTAGGACTAGGAGAGCAATAGCTAAAAATGCTAACTCTCTCTTTCGATGTTTCATCTCGAATATTGAACCTAAAAATATAGAAGAAGCATTAGGAGACCAAGACTGGATCTCTGCAATGCAAGAAGAGTTGGATCAATTTGAGAGAAACAAAGTCTGGAAACTAGTTCCATTTATAGAAGGAATATCTGTGATTGGAACTAAATGGGTTTTCAGAAACAAGATGAATGAATCTGGTGAAATAACTAGAAACAAAGCAAGATTGGTTGACAAGGGATTTACTCAGACTGAAGGCTTAGATTTTGACGAGTCATATGCACCAGTTGCCAGATTGGATGCAATAAGACTCTTTCTAGCCTTTGCAGCTTATAAAGATTTCAAAGTTTATCAGATGGATGTCAAAAGTGCATTCCTAAACGGTGAACTTGCAGAAGAAGTTTATGTTGAGCAACCACCTGGCTTTGAAGTTTCCTCAGAAAGTAGAATGGTCTATAAAGTACAGAAAGCTCAGATGGATCAAACAGGCTCCAAGAGCATGGTATGACACTTTGGCCAAATACCTTCTGGAAAGTGGTTTCAAGGAAGGTGAAGTTGATAAAACTTTATTTACCTTAAATCATGATGGGAAACTACTCTTAGTTCAAGCATATGTTGATGACATCATATTTGGATCTAAGGACAAGCAACTTTGTAATGACTTTGCAAATCTCATGAAAAGCAAGTTTGAGATGAGCATGATGGGAGAAATGAATTATTTCCTAGGATTGCAAGTCAAGCAACTCAATGATGGAATATTCATTAGTCAAACAAAGTATGCAAAAGATATGCTCACAAAATTCAATCTTAAGCCTTCTGAAAAGAATGTTAAGATACCTATGAGCATTGGAACCAAAATGACCTATACTGAATCAGACAAGAGTGTTGAAGAACATAAGTATAGGAAATTGATAGGTTCACTACTTTACCTCACTGCAAGTAGACCTGATATTCAATATGCCGTTGGAGTATGTGCTAGATTTCAGACAAATCCAATGCAAACACACTACAACATTGCTATGAAAATATTAAGGTATGTGAAGGGTACAGTAGATGTAGGATTGTGGTATCCTAAAGAAAGTGGATTGAGTTTAGGGTACTCGAGATCTTGATTATCTTTGGATCATTGCTTGATAGGAAAAGCACCTCGTGAACTTGTGGGTTTGGGCACTAGACTTATCTCATGGTTTAGCAAGAAGCAAAACTCAATTGCAACTTCTACCACAGGCTGAATATATTGTCTTTGGTTGTTGTGCAACACAAATTACGTGGATACAACAACAACTTAAAGACTATGGACTCGATGAGAAGAAAACTCCCATTTACGTGACAACAAGTGCTATGCGATTACACGAATCCTAAATTTCATGCGTAACAAAGCACATTGATGTTAGACATCACTTCATCGAGACCATGTTGAAAAAGGCAATATAGAGATACTCAAGATTGGCATCAAGACCAACTTGCGGATATCTTCACTAAGCCACTACAAGAAAGTAGATTCTTAGCCTTAAGACATAGTCTTGGACTAATGGAACTACCAATGAACCGAAGAGTTCGTATCTGGAACGGCATCCAGAGAAGAGGCATCCGGCAGGTATCCGTAAAGAAAGAGAAATCAGAACGGGCATCCAGAGAAGAGGTACCGAACAGGTATCCGGAAAGAAAAGAGAAATCAGGCAGGAATCCGTAAGTCAAAAAGGGTAAAGAGCAAAAGATAGCTTAAGATCTACGAGGCGGAACTCGGATATCCGAATCATTCTATAAGCAGGGAACACAAAGAGAATAGTATAACTATCTGCAGTCAACTACTCTCTTGAAACTCGCATTCTTTCTATCTTGATGAAAAACTTGGAAAAATCCTAAGTATAAGACAGATTCAGATGCGAACAGTGTCCTTGCTCATACAGAATTGTGATTCAGATAGCAAGTCGCCAAAACTCATTAAATGGGCACAATTACACTTGCTGATTGTGATCATTCTTTGAAGATGCAATGGTGACCCTCGATGAAGTTAAGCGATTGATCTGTACAGTGGAAATTAATTCACAGTAAATAGTGGACTGTTGAAATTCAGACATGGCCCACTAAGCATTTAATGCCGAACTAGCTTTTGCTCACGCCTATTTGGAAATCACAGATACGTACACACAAAATCAATTTGTATGTATTTGTCTGTTGGGATTCAAGCTATATATATATAGGATTTTGGCAAATGAAATCACTTTTGCCTAATCCAAATTTCATCTTGCACAAAATAGCAAATTCTCTCTTGATTCTCTGCAAACCTCTACAATCTCTCGCAAATCAGTTAAGTTTTTCCAAAAGAATCACCGAATCACATCTCTTTCAAACACCAATTTCAATTCCCTACACTATATAAAGAGATGGCCTCCAAGAACACTTGACACGAAATCCCGATCCTCCACCTGATGCTTTGAAAAGCAAGCACCAGAGTTGGTTATTGTTAACAATCGACTGGTAGGAGTTTTTAATCCTGACCATTGGACTTCAAGTCACATAATGATTTGGGGTGGTGCCATGATTGAGGAATACCTCACTGCTGCAATAGAAAACCAAACTGACAGAAAATTGATTCTTGACATGCTTGAAAAGGCACAAATCAAGGGTTTTCTATCTGCTCGCCCAAGTGGAATTTCTTCACTCGATGTGTTGGAATTTTACAACAACTGCAGGATTATTTCCTGTGTTTCTGAAGGCACTGAAATAGTGTCTATCAAAACCTCAATCCAAGGAAAGGAAATCCTTCTGGACTTAACAACTTTCTGTAAGTTGTTTGAAGTTCAAAATCTTGGAAAGGATTTTGAAATAAACACCAAGGATGATGAACTCCTTGAAGGTGTTAAAGAACTTTACAGTGACGTATGTGATCTTGAAAAATCAGATACACCCACTGAGTTCAAGCTTGCTGACATCCGAACCAGACATCTGTTGGTTCACTGGGATGTACTGGCTTGCATTCTTCAAAGATGCTTTGATGGTCTACAAGGAGGTGCTGACCAGATAAGCCAAGAACGATGGATGATGATGTTCTTGCTGAATCAACAAGACAAAAGGCTGGAAAACCCTTTTAACTGGGGAAAGTACGCCTTCATGAAATTCGTGAAGAAGATTCAAGGCTTCGAGCCTAAGATTGTCAAAGGACTAGCTGAGCAAAGGCCACGATGGGTTATGGTGCGAAGATATGCTACTTCTTTGGAAAAGCTTGGCATTAAGCTCGAGAGGCAGTGAAATAGCCAACAATAACTTACTCTACAAATATGAGTATACAAATCTGATGAAAAAGGTTACTGGGTCTCAGAAAGGTCCTAAGAAGAGAAAATCTGAAAAGATATCTGAAGAAAAGGTTGCGACCAAGAAGCCCAGAACTTCAAGAAAGAAGTTTATGGCAAATCGTAACACACCCAAAGAGGTTGTCAATTCTCAGATATCTGCAGGCATTGCCGATGAACTGATAATGGCAGATGAACTCATTAATGCTGCAAAAAAGTTATCAACTACTGAACAAGTAGACTCAGCAAGAGAAAGTGCTTTCAGAAATGTTGCGACTAATGCAGAAAGCCTTGCTGATGAACTCATAAATGCTGCCAAGAGAGGTGAAAAGCACCAAGCCCCATCTGCAGAAACCGCAGGAGTAATGGACCAATCAGTTCCCAATGCTGATGAGAGCTCTGACGATGAAGATGATGAACTAGTCATCTCTCAAGTCCTAGAAAGAACAAAGAGGGCTAAGGTTACTGAAAAAGTACCTGGTGATAAGGTATCTGAAGAAGAACCTACACCACAGGTTGCTGAACCTATAGCAAAGGTTGTTGGTACAAACACATCATCAGGAAAAGACTCTCTTGAACAACTTCACAAAGCCCTGATGAGTGGTATTTTAGTGCTGGCAGATGTTGATGGAAATGCCACATCTAAGAATCTGGAAGAACATTCTACTGATCAATCTTCTGCTTCCAGACAACCACAACAACCACAAACACAATAACCACAACAGCCACAAGTGGTTGATGAAATGGTAAATGAACTCCATTTTGAATTACCAAAAATACAAGATCTTTGAAGAAAATCACGTAATTGGCGGGTTCCCCTGACTCAATGAGAGGATCAAACCGAGACATCTACTCGTAATGATCAACGGGGAGGCAACTGAGTTGCATACTCGGGAAAGGTGTGAAGTACGAAACTTCAAACAAAAGCTGGATGGGACAAGACGACCAATGTATAGAAAGGTCACAAGTTCCAGAGACCAATCGACTGGCCTCGGGTAAATGGTGGTTTAACTCTTACCTTGTGAAAAATTTTATACTTATAAATCTTGTTACCTTATAAGAATTTCTTTATTCTGATTTGAGTTAGAACGCAGAAACAAGAGGAAGTCGAGAAGCTTACCTTAGAATCTTGAAAAGAGGTTCCTTCAACCTCAACTCTTGAAATCTGAGCACATGCCACGGGTAAATGATTCTTAAAGAACTAACTTTTCATAAAAATGTTTGTATGCTCATTAATGATAAATGTTTCTAACAGGCTCAATGAGATGGAAGAAGATAAAGCGAAATGCGAGAGACAAACTCTCAGAAACCAACAAGGTTTCTGAAGAACACATCACTGAGCCTTCAAACTTGAAGGTATATGACAATCAAGTGACAAGTATTCTTCATCCTGGGTTATCTTTTATCTCTTCTAATATTCAATACTTTCTACTTACAGGCTATTTCAGAAGTAGAAATGCAAGGGGATAAAGTTGTGACTTCCCCTGCATCAATGGAAATTGATGAAGCCCAAGGCAACATCACTCGAAAGAACACCAGAAACTGCACAAGTCTCTGAGAAAAATGAATCTGAGCTTCCTTTTGAGGAAGTAAGTAGCTCAAATCAGAATTCACTAAAAGCATATTTATGCATAGATTCTTTCAAACTATTTCCTAAGTATTGTATTTTTCTCAGGTTCAAGAAAGAAAGGTTGATGAGGACCAGACTTCCAAGTCTCCACCTCACAACAAGATATCTGAGATACCAATCGTCTCAGTAGAACAAGTATCTGAGCCTGATGTTCTTACTCAGGTAACTCAGAAACTAAACTACACTTCTACTCAGATATCTACAAAAGTTTTGAAACTCACTCAAAACTCTTTCTTTCAGGCTCAAACAGATGCAAAGCAGGTTCCCATTGAAGAAACAAGGGACCTACTTCACTTCTTCAAAGCTCACACCTTGCCAAAGCATATTCAATGCTTCAAGAAATGGCAGAAGTTAAGGTGCTCTGATCTCTCTAAAATATTGAGAATCACTGATCAACCAACCAGACAAGCACGAGCTCTTAACCTGGAAACATATGTCCAAGCAATGTTCCTCTGAGCGACATCTGATTCGACTCTACTACATAAGGACTTTTCAAAGAAGTGGCGCATAGTTTGATACATGCCTTTGAGCAGGCGGATGGTCGACAAGATTACAGATGGCATTCAAGCCACTTTGCACTACGCAATTCATACCTTCCGAACAAGAAGAAGTTAATGGCGTAAGATCACTATCCGGAAGTGATCAATCTTGTATCTCAAGATGATGAGGAGGAAGAAATGAATGAAAATTACTTTGATGAACCTCCCAGACCATCACCAAAAGGATGATAATGACAAAAGGATGATGATGATGCCCTGCACTGTGGACCGGAGGAATTTCACGAGAAACAATGCCTCAATTTGAAAAGCAAACTGAGAAGACTTCACAGAAATCTCCGTCTTCATCACCTCAGAAATCTACTCATCCATCTTCTAACCAACACGCAGTTACTACTGAGCAAGTAGTTGAGCATTCTGAAGAAACCAATCAGAAAATCTTAAACACTCAAACCAGATCTGCTCAACTCAGACAACTGTTGGAAGAAGAACAACAGCTCCATCTTCAACTGGAAGATCAAATAGCTAAATCCAGAGATAAGATTGATCAACTACAAGATCTATACTTAGAAGAAATGATTGCTTACTCTGAGGTTAAAGAGCTACGGGATGCTGTGCAAGAGATCACCAAAGAACTCGATACTGAAGAAGTATCTGAAGTCAAGCATGATGCTAAGACTGCATCATATTCGAAAGAAGTACCATCCTCCTCCCAGAAAGGAAAGAAACCAATCTCTGAGATGGTTGCTGGACTCGATACGATCGATGAAAATGTCCAAGAGGATGAAGATCACTGGGCTAATCACTCAGATGATGAAGAAGACAAGACTTTGGCAGAGCACCGCCATGAACATTTAGCGGTTTCTCACTTGAAAAAAAGTTGATTGCTCCTACAATCTTCAACAAACTGCCAAACGTCCACTCCCATGAATACATGAGCAGGTACCAAGTACTGGCTACTCTGAATAAGGAGATGTCTTCACAGAACAAGGAAGTAATTGCCTCAGTCCCCTCTGAAATGAGAAAGTTCACTGAGCTCATCACTCAGAGAACTACTAGCATGGTCATTGCTCAGAAAGATCTGGGAATGATAAGGGACGATGATGCGTCTTTAGCTGAGAAAGCTTTCCAAGAGGCAAGTTACACTGCTGGAAAAGCAGATGCCATTCTAGGCCCATTGGCAGAGCTCACTGATAAGGACAATGGACTTATCAAGCAAAATCGGGAGCTCAAAGCCGAACTTCAGAAGTTGGTCAACTTTACAACTATTTACAAGGGAATTTTGACTCTCTCTCAGTTCCTTTATGAGACGAGTCAATGACAATGACTAAGGGAAAGAAAGTACAAATCTGGACCTCAAAGTCGGGGAATGGGAAGAAGGAGATGAAAACAAGAAGAAATCTGGAGCTGGTGCGGCTCAGAAAGGAAGAAGAAAAACTTCCCAGCCACCACTCAGAATCAATGAACCCTCCTCAAGACAAGCTGCTTCCCAGAGACCTACTGAAGGAACCAAAATGGTAACAAGGGCCATGGCACGAAACCTCAAGGAGTACCAAGGCTCAAGGAGAAGACAAGTCGAGGATTGATGAATCTTCCAAGAAGAAGAAGAAGGTCAAATCAAGTCCTGTGGCAATGAAGAAGGCTGCAAAGATCTCACAAGAATTGATCTTGATGATGATGAAGAGACTGATGAAGATGAAGCTCCTCTTCACAGAAAAAGGAAAATTGAAAGCCTAACTGAGCCCATAGCTGCAAAGCCCCTATTAGCTAAAACACCCTCTGGAAATACCAAGTCTATCCAGGGTGGTGGTTCTTCAAGCAACAACCCCAAAGAGAATTCAAGATGTAAAAGGAAATCGAGAGTCGAGCAAAGACAAAGTCAACTTCCACTCAGGCCAGAAGAAGCCAAAATTGAGTATGTGAAGTATGACAATGATTCCTCTGTCTACAGGTGCATCAATCAGAAAAATGGCTATTGGATTCTGGAACTTAAGCATCTATTGGTAAATTCAAGATTTCCATAACCAATCCTTAAACAACTTATGGCATGGAGAAAGAATAAACCTACCTTGATCAACACCAATCACATCAAAGCATGGTTGGATTTTGAAGTTGTCAAGAAGGCTGAAGCCATGAAGAAGGACCTCTCGATGATTGTCCATATGGAAAGCGGATGATGTGCACAAAATTCGAATATCACAGAACAGCACAAGACCAAGACTTCTTTGTGGAACCACATGAGTCGTTCTATCGGCGGAAGATCAATAAGGGTGACATCGGATATCCAAGATTATCTACGAATACTTCAAGCTTTCAGATATCAGAATAGAGCATGCCTGGAAGTGGGGAAAGTACCTATGGGTCAAGCATTTTTCAAAGAAAAATCCTACCAAAACCTATAAAGAGATCTGTGGATTTGCCAGAGAAACAGAGATGCTTGTCAGAACTCTTCTTTATGATTATTCTGATGACATCAAAAGGTTTGGAGATAGGAAATTTGCAGACTGATCCATAGAAACACTGTTGAAGACTTGAAGACTAGTCTATTAGGATGTTTATTTGGAGCTTGGTTACTCCTGTTGTCCTAATTTACTATGTAGTTTTTGTATTTTTGCTGACTGAGCTTAACTGTATCATGTGTTAAAGTTATCTGTAATCTTTAGTTGCGACTTATCTGAAGAACTTACTCTCAGATAGTATTCTATAAAAGATAACTTGTCAGCAAAGATCACACCTTGTGATTTGGTTGATGTCTACTTTCTGCACTTAATTATATGATTTGAAAGATCTTAAGAAATGATTAAGTGGTGGATTGTTTCCTCATCCAGATTTGTAATAGGGAAGATAGTCATCGTTGACTGATTAAAACTGGGGGAAATTTGTTAGATATTTTGTTAAGAATATCTGTTTAGATTTTGTTCAGCAACATGATGACTTATCTTAGTCTCAGAAAGGTGATTAGTACTCTTGGTTCACTTGAACATTGTAAAAGAGGAAAACCACTAAGTATGATAGTCTAGCTAATCTTGTATAGGATGTTAGGTCTCAAAATGTAATTTTTATTTTATGAAGAGAAGACCAAGAAGAAGACATCCAAGCAGAAAGCTCAACAAAAATTGAAGACTTGAAGAAAACTGCACAAGATTACTGAATCTGTTGTTCAGATATCTTAGCGGATATCTTGTGAACGAGCAGCTTCAAACAAACTGTGTCACAAGAGATATCTGAGAAATAAGATACATATCTGAAAACAAGGAAAGTGTCCACAGATATCTATTCTCAGATACCTTGAGCTTTAACCACGTTTCTGAAAGAGAAATATATATTGCAAACAAAGTTGTTTCAATAAATACAAGTGGTATCTGAAGAATGAAGATAAGGACGTGCAAAGAATCAGATAACACTAGTCTCTGATAAAAAGCATAGTTCCGTTGACACTACAGGACAAAAAGTATAGTACAATGCATTTAATGCACGGACAGAGATGTCTGAATAAAAGCAACGGCAACGAGAAGAAGACAAACACTCTGATACTATACACAGATATCGATAGTTTGAATTTGAACCTAACGGATACTATTCAAACGGCACTCAAATTCATCTATAAATATCAACACTTAGACAACTTGAGAAGATACACTGAACCTTCAACACACAACTCAGAACACAAGACCTTGAACTGCATACGATATCTGATTATCTTACTCTCTCAAAGCAACTTACTTATTATCAAAGCTTTCTGTTGCGACTAAAGCTTTTGATCTTGAGTAAACACTGAAGTTCTAAGTGTCCTAATCCTAAACAAGCAGAGCTATCTGTGAAGGAGTTGAATCAAAAGATCAACTATTTGAGATTCATTCTCTTGAACAGATATCATAAGACTTGGGTCAGTAAAATCGAACAAGATACCATACGCTGTAAAGTGTATTAAGTAACTTAGTTCACAGAGCTATCTGATTAACTGAAAAGTTATTAAGACGCTCATCTGACAACTCAAACCAAAACCAACACCATAATCGGCGTGGAGTCTGAAGTACTTAGTTTGAAAAATCGGGAATAACTCCAAGGTTACCGAGTATAGGAAGTACTTGATTTGGGAAACTAAGGAATAACTCAAGGTTATTGAGTATAGGAAGTACTTAGCTTGGGAAGCTAGGAATAACTCAAAGGTTTACAGTATAGGAAGTACTTGGTATGAAAGCCGGGGAACAACTCAGGGGGAACATTTGGTTGGGAACCAATTGTTAAGAATCTTAGAATAGGATTATTGTAAGGAAATCTCAATTATCTGTTCTAGTGAATTCTAGGTCTCTGATAGACCGAAGTGGATTAGTTGGAGGATTACGCCACCTCCAGATACCACTATACTTACTGTGTCATTTACGTTTCTGTATTTATACTTCAGCAACACACACACACTTATTAACTGTTTCTGCACTTATCTTCATTAAGTCTTCCGCACTCTGATTCTAAGTATCAGATATCTATTCAGATATCTGAGAAATATTTGTTATCGACAAAAGTTTTAAAAGACTATTCACCCCCCCCCCCCACCATCTAGTCTTTTACTTTGCCGTTATCTGGACCAACAGCATGCTACACTCAAAATAGATGTCTGATTAACAAACACCATGACAAAACTCCGTACGAGCTTTTCATTGGTAGACCACCAAGTATCAAACATCTAAGGGTGTTTGTTTGCAGATGTTTTGTTCTTAACAATGGAAAAGAATACTTGAGAACATTTCAACCAAATGCAGATGAAGGAGTATTTCTTGGTTATTCTCTGAATAGCAAAGCCTACAGAATCTACAACAAAAGAACACAAAAGATCGAGGAATCTATTAATGTAGTATTGTATGAAGGAAACAAGAAAATACTCTTGAATGATGATCTCTCAGATAGGTTCAAAGAACTAATGATTAAAGATTCTGAAAAAGGATCCTCAGAAGGAAACAATTCTATCATTCAAATAGAGGATGGGTCTGACGATGAAAAGCAATCTATGCTTAGTAACAACCAGATGACTCTAAGACATGATGACGAATTTCCTATGAGAATTCCAGAAATGGAACAGGTTACTGAGAACCTTCATCATGAAGAGGTATCTGAAAGAGAGTTTGCCGAAGTGCAAGTTCCAGATATCTCTAACACTGAAAGAGTGTCAGATATCCATGGCATTTCCCATATGTCAGATATCTCGGATACTGCACAAGTATCTCATCAAGATCATACTGATTCACATTCAAATCAAAATGATATTGATCCTACTAGTTCAAAACCCATTATGAAATGGATAAGAAATCATCCTGCAAAGGATGTGATTGGTCCCATAGACCAAGGAGTTAGAACTAGAAGAGCAACCGCTGAAAAAGCAAGTTGTCTCTATGGATGTTTCATATAAAAAATCGAACCAAAGACATTAGAAGAAGCATTAAAGGATCAAGATTGGATCTCTGCAATGAAAGAAGAGTTGGATCAATTTGAGAGAAACAAAGTCTGGAAACTGGTTCCATTTCTTTGGAATATCATAATCGGAACCAAGTGGGTTTTGAAACAAAATGAATGAGGCCGACCGTGAAATAACCGTAAACAAAGCTAGGTTGGTTGCGAGGATTCACCTGCATCAAGGACTAGATTTTGATGAATCTTATGCACCGGTTGCAAGATTGGATGCAATAAGACTCTTTCTAGCCTTTGCACTCATAATGACTTCTGATTTATCGATGGATGTCAAGAGTGCATTTCTAAATGGTGAACTGGCTGAGGAAGTCTATGTTGAGCAACCACCAGGTTTTGAAGTTCCCTCAGAAAGTAGGATGGTCTATAAGCTTCAGAAAGCTCTGTATGGGCTGAAACAAGCTCCAAGAGCGTGGTATGATACATTGGCCAGATACCTACTAGAAAGTGGTTTCAATAAAGGAGATGTTGATAAAACACTCTTCACATTGAACCATGATGGGAAACTACTTTTAGTTCAAGTATATGTTGATGACATTATATTTGGATCTAAAGACAAGCAACTTTGTGAAGACTTTGCTGAACTCATGAAATGTAAATTTGAGATGAGCATGATGTGAGAATTGAATTACTTCCTAGGGCTGCAAGTCAAGCAACTCAATGATGGAACATTCATTAGTCAAACAAAGTATGCAAAGGATATGCTCAATAAGTTCAATCTAAAGCCTTCTGAAAAGAATGTTAAAATACCAATGAGCATTGGAACCAAAATTACCTATATTGAATCTGACAAGAGTGTTGAAGAACACAAGTATAGGAAATTGATTGGGTCTCTACTATACCTCACTGCAAGTAGACCTGATATTCAATATGCAGTTGGAGTGTGTGCTAGATTTCAGACAAATCCAATGCAGTCACACTACAACATTGCTATGAAGATATTGAGATATGTAAAAGGTACTGTAGAAGTTGGATTGTGGTATCCAAAAGATAGTGGATTGAGTTTGGTTGGCTATTCAGATGCCGACTATGCTGGATCATTGCTTGATAGAAAAAGCACCTCAGGAACTTGTCAATTTCTTGGTGCTAGATTAATATCATGGTTCAGCAAGAAACAAAATTCAATTGCCACATCTACCACAGAAGCTGAATATATTGCTGTTGGATGTTGTGCTTCACATATATTGTAGATCTAACAACAACTCACAGACTATGGACTCAATGAAGAAAAGACTCCCATTTTCTGTGACAACACTAGTGCTATTGCCATAACTCAGAATCCTAAGTTTCATGCAAGAACAAAGCACATTGATGTTAGACACCACTTCATCAGAGACCATGTTGAAAAAGGCAATATAGAGATACTTAAGATTGGCACTGAAGACCAACTTGCAGATATCTTCACTAAGTCACTACAAGAAAGTAGATTCTTAGCCTTAAGACACAGCCTTAGACTAATGGAGCTACCAAAGAAGTGAAAAAGTTCAGAGAAGAGATATCTGAAGAAGATATCAAAGAAGAGAGAAAAGGTATCTGGAACGGGTATCCAGAGAAGAGAAATCTAGAACGGGTATCTAGAAACTAAAGGCTAAAGGGCAAAATGGCTATTCAAAGATTTCTGAGACGGGTACTCAGATATCAGGATCACTTAGTGAGGGAGAACACAAAAGAGAATAGTACAACTGTCTGCAGTCAACTACTCTCTTGAAATTTGTATTATTTCTATCTTTATGTAAAACTTGGACAAATACCAAGTGTGAGATAAATTTAGATGCAAACAGTGTTCTTGGTCATACAGAAACGTGATTCAGAAAGCTAATAGCCAAAATTCATTAAATGGGCACAATTACATTTGCTGATTGTGATCATTGCTGAAGAAGCAATGGTGACCCTTGATGAATTGGGCGATTGATCTTTACGGCAGAGATTAACTCTCAGTAAATAGTGGACTGTTAAAATTCCGACAGGGCCCACTATGCATTTAATGCCGAACAAACTTTTACTCACGCCTGCAATTCACGTGATACTTACACACAAAATTAATTTGTATGTATATACATGGAGATTACATTGCTATATAAATGGGATTTTGGCAAAAGAAATTACTTTCGCCTAATCCAACATACAGTCTTGCACAAGAATAGCAAAAACTCTTCTTCAACCTCTGCAAATCTCTGTTAGTTTTTCTGCAAAGAATTACTAATCTCTCACCCAAATCTCTTTCTCATTTTTCAAAAACTTCACTATTTAAAGAGATGGCTCCCAAACGTGCTTCTTCTCAGAAATCCCAAGCCAATATTGGTACTGCTAAAAAGCAAGCACCAGTGCTAGTTATAACAAACAATCGGTTGATCGGAGAATTCGACCCTGATCATTGGACTTCAAATCACAGGATGATTTGGGGTGGTGCCATGATTGAAGAATACCTGGTTGCCGCAATAGAAAACCAGACTGATAGGAAGTTGGTACTTGATATGCTTGAAGAGGCAAAAATCAAGGGCTTTCTATCTGCTCTTCCCAGTGGAGTTTCTTCACTGGATGTTCTGGAGTTTTACAACAACTCCACAATTATTTCCAAGATCTCTGAAGGCACTGAAATAGTGTCTATCAAGACCAAAGTCCAAGGACAAGAAATCCTGTTGGACGAACCAACTTTCTGTGAGCTGTTTGAACTTCAAAATCTTGGAAAGGATTTTGAAATTGACACCAAGGATGAAGATCTCCTTGAAGGTGTGAAGCAACTATACGGTAATGTGTGTAATCTTGACAAACCAGACACACCCTTCGACTTTAAGCTTGCTAACATAAGGACCAGACATCTTTTGGTCCACTGGGATGTGTTGGCATGTATTCTTCACAGATGCTTTGATGGTCTACAAGGAGGTGTCTTAAAGGATAAGCTGGAATGGATGATGATGATGCTGTTGTCGTCAACAAGACAAAGGAAAAACCCTTTTAATTGGGGAAAGAAATTTCAAAAGAAGAAGATGAAGAAGAAAATCTTTTGAGCCTAAAATCGAAAAGCCTTTAAGCCAAAGCCAAAGTAAGCTATGGACTGAAAATTTGCCACTTACTGGAATGTCTTGGCATTGAGCTCAGAGAGACGGCAGATATTGCCAACAGTAACCTACTCTACAAATACGAGTATACAAACATGATGAAAAAGGTTCCAAGAAGCGAAAGACTGAAGAGGTATCTGAGCGAAAACTTGCGACAAAGAAGCCCAGAACTTCACGAAAGAAGTCTGCTGGCAAATCAGAAGGCACACCCATTGAGGTTGTCGATTCTCAGATACTTGACGTCGCTGCAGATGAACTCATCAATAAAGATGAACTCATCAATGCTGCAAAAGAGGCATCGGCTACTGAACAAGTAGATTCAGCAAGAGAAAGTGCTTTCAGAAATGTCAAGACTATTGCCGAAAGCCTTGCTGATGAACTCATAAATGCTGAGAAACTTCAAACTCTTTCTGCAGAAGCAGCAGGGATTGTTGATAACTCTGTTCCTGATTTCGATGACGAATTGGATGAGGAGAAGATCCCATCCCCCAAGGTTGCTGAAAAAGTAACCAGGGCAAAGGGGAAGAACAAAAGGTCCAAGGTTGTTGAGAAAGCAACTAGCTTAAAGGTTGCTGAGAAAGTAACTAGCTCACAGGTTGCTGAACAAGCACCTATAGAAAAGGTTGTTGGTGCCAACACACCATCAGGGAAAGTCACGTATAAACAACTTGAAGAAGCCCTGATGAGTCCTGACCTAGTGTTGGTAGACGCTGATGTCAACACCACACTTAAAAATCTGGAAGAGCTCTCAACCGCTCAAACTTCTACTTCCAGACAACCACAACAACCACAACCACAACAGCCACAAGTGGTTGATGAAATGGTAAATGAACTCCATTTCGACATATCAGCTATGCAACATGCTGAAGAAAATCCTGCAAACAAGCAGGTTCCCCAACTCCTAGAGAGGGATCAAACTGAGACACACTCGCCGTAATGATCAAACAAGGGAGGCAACTGAGTCAGACACTCAGGAAAGGTCTGAAGTACCAGAAACTTCAAACAAAGAAGCCATAATGGAACAGCAAGACCAAAGCATAGAAGGGTCACAAGTTCCAGAGACCAAACAGCCTGACAATGCTCAGGTAGCTGAATGGTTTAACTCTCTACTTGTGAAATTTTATGTTCATCAATCTTGTTACTTATAAAAATTTCTTTGTTACAGGCTAAATTAGAAACAAAAGAACAAGAGGAAGCTGAAAAGCTTGCCTCAGAGACTGAGAAGGAGGCTACTGCCTCACCTCTTAAGGAATCTGAGCATGTGCTACAGGTGATAGAGAATTCCCTAAGACATTACTTTTCAAATCTTTGCTAGTACACTTAACTAATCAAGTGGATGTTTCTAATAGGCTCCAACTGAGAAGGAAAATGATAAGGCTGAGAAGCATAACTCATCAGAGAATCAACCAGAAACTCGCAAAGTCTCTGAGGAACAAGTATCTGAGCCTTCTATTGAGAAGGTATTTATTTATTTCAGATATCTATATTCTCTACAATATTACTCTGATCATTTTTCTAAATACAACACTTTCTACTCATAGGCTCAAACAGAAGTAGAAGTTGCTGGGGAGTTGCCCACTCAATCCCCTCAACCAATGGAAATTGATGAGGCCACCAACCCTTCATCACCCGAGAAAATACCAGAAACTGTACAAGTTTCTGAGAGACAAGTATCTGAGCCTCCTACTGTGGAGGTAATTGACATCTCAGATATCAAACTGTCTAAGAATTTTTCTCCTGATAAATTTCTAAGCGTTTTGTTGTATCCTATTCTCAGGTTCAAAAAGAAAGAGAGGATGCTGAGGATCAGACTTCCAAGTCTCCTCCTCATATCCAGATATCTGAGGCACCTGGAACCTCAGTAGTCCAACCTTCTGAGCCTGTTGTTGTTGCACAGGTAACACAGATACTTGACTACTCTAAAACTCAGATATCTACACAAGTTTTGAAACTAATTCAAAACTCTCTCTTTCAGGCTCAAAGTAGTGCCAAGAAGAGTCAAATGATGACTATGAAAACCTTCTTCCCTTCTTCAAGACTCATACCTTGCCAAAGCATATTCAATGCTTCAAGAAATGGCAAAGGTTAAGGTGCTCTGATCTCTCTGAAATACTGAGAATCACAGATCAACCAACAAGACGAGCACGAGCTCTTGATCTGGAAAACTATATCCACGCAATGTTCCCTACTGAACAATATCAAGTTGCGACCTTAATGCGTAAGGATTTTTCCAAGGAAGTCGCACACAAATTGGTGCAAGCCTTCAAACAGGCAGATGGACAGACAAGATTACAGATGGCATTCAAGCCAGTACTGCCCCAGACACTACAATTTATTCCTTCTGATCAAGAAGAGGTTAATGGGCAGAAGATCACTATTCCTGAAGTGATTAATCTTGTATCTGAAGACGATGAGGAGGAAGAAATAGATGAGAATAACTTTGATGAACCTCCCTCTGACCATCACAAAAAGGATGATGATGATATGACAGATGATGATGATGATGCCCCTGCACCAGGGACAGGAGGAATTCCACAAGAAAACAATGCCTCAGCTGCTGAAAAGCACACTGAGAGGACATCACAGCAATCCCCTCCTCCATCTCCTCAGAAATCCACCCATCCTTCACAGAAATCCCAACAACAAAAAGACACTACTGAACAAGTAGTTGAGCACTCTGAGGAAACAACTCAGAAGATATTAAATACTCAAAACAGAGCTGCTCAACTCAAACAACTGTTGGAAGAAGAGCAACAGCTCCATCTTCAACTTGAAGAAGAGCTAGTTAAATCCAGAGATAAGCTCAATCAACTACAAGATCAATACTTACAAGAGACAGTAGCTTACTCTGAGGTTAAAGAGCTCCAGGATGTTGTAAATGCTATTGCTAAGGAATTAGATACTGAAGAAGTATCTAAAGAAAAGCATGATGCTAAGACTGCATCACCAGAAAAAGACATACCATCCTCCTCTCAGAAAGGAAAGAAGCCTATCTCTGAGATGGTTGCTGGACTAGAAAATCTTGAACATGTCCAAGAGGATGAAGATCACTGGGCTGAAGACTCAGATGATGAAGAAGACAAGACTTTGGCAGCACACCGCAATGAACATTTGACAGTTTCTCATCTTAAAAGGAAGCTAATTGCTCCAGAAGTTTTCAACAAACTGCCAAATGTCCACTCCCATGAATACATGAATAGATACCAAGTTTTGGCACATCTTAAAAAGGAGATGTCTTCACAAAACAAAGATGTAATTGCCTCGTCCCTCGTAAATGAAGAAGTTCACAGAACTCATCACTCAGAGAACAACCAGTATGGTTATTGCTCAGAAGGATCTGGGAATGATAAGGGACGATGATAGGTCATTAGCTGAAAAAGCTTTTCATGAGGCAAGTTACATTGCTGGAAAAGCAGATGCCATACTAGGCCCATTGGCAGAGCTCACTGATAAGGAAAATGGACTTATCAAAAAAAATCAGGAGCTCAAGGCTGAACTTCAGAAGTTGGTTACTGCCTACAACTACTTGCAAAAGAATTTTGAGTCCCTCTCAGATTCTTTTGTGGTACTTAGTCAGTCAGCAATGACTAAGGGGGAAGAATTTGGATCTCAAGATCAAGGGGACGGAAAGAAGAAATCTAGAGTTGGTGCCGCTCAGAAAGGAAGAGGAAACAAGAAAACTTCCCAGCCACCACTCAGAATAAATGATCCCTCAACAAATCAAGCTGCTTTGCAAATAGTAGCTACTTCCCAACAGCCAACTGAAGAAACTACAATGGTAACAAGGGCCATGGCAAAAAGACCTCCAAGGAGTACCAAGGCTCCAAGGAGAAGACAAGTAAGAGGGATTGATGAATCTTCTGAAGAAGAACAAGGCCAAATCAAATCCCAGGGCAATGAAGAAGGCTGCAAAAGTCTCACAAGAATTGATCTTGATGATGATGAAGAGACTGATGAAGATGAAGCTCCTCTTCACAGAAAAAGGAAAATTGATAGCCTAACTGAGCCCATAGCTGCAAAGCTTTTAGCAGCCAAAACACCCTCTAGAAATACCAAGTCAATCCAGGGTGGTTCTTCAAGCAATCCCCCAAAGGAGAATTCTAGACAAAGAAGGAACAGGCTGAGAGCTGAACAAAGACAAAGTCAACTTCCACTCAGGCCAGAAGAAGCCAAAATTGAGTATGTGAAGAATGACAACAATTCCTCTGTCTACAGGTGCATCAATCAGAAGAATGGCTACTGGATTCTGGAACTCAAGCACTTACTGGTAAATTCAAGGTTTCCAGAACCAATTCATAAACAACTCATGGCATGGAGAAAAGATAAGCCAATCTTGATTAACACCAACCACATCAAAGCATGGTTGGATTTTGAAGTAATCAAGAGAACAGAATCCATGAAAAAGGACCTCTCTGATGAATGTCCTTATGGAAAGCCAGATGATGTGCACAGAATTCCCAACATTACTAGAACAGGCACAAGAGCAAGACTTACTAGAACAGGCACAAAAGATATCTGAGAATAAAAGGTTTCTGAGACGAGGAAAGTGCCCACAGATATATGCACTCAGATACCTTGGACATAAAATATGCTTCTGAAAAAGAAACATATTATAACAAGTTGTTTAAACAAATGGTATCTGGAGCTATGATGATCTCTGGAAAAGAACGTGCAAAGCCTCAGAAAGCTTGCATAGTTCCGTTGGCACTACAGGACAAAGTATAGTACAGTGCATTAAATGCGCAGACAGAAACGTCTGAACAAAAGTTGTAGCTTCTGAAGAAGAAGACAAACCTGCTACAGTACTATACTCAGATATCAATAGTTTGAATTTGATTTAAGCCTAACGGATACTATTCAAACGGCACTCAAATTCATCTATAAATATCAACACTTAGACTGCTTGAGAACATACTTTAGAACACACAGAACACTGAACTTATATTGAATACTCACACAAGTTCTCTCAAGCAAACTACTTACTTTCAAGCTTTCTGTTGCGACCAAAGCTCTTGATTCTAAGTAGCACAAAAGTTCTAAGTGTCCTAATCCTTAACGAGCATTGTTATTTGTGAAGGAGTTGAACTAAGATTTCATATCTGAGATTCATTCTATGGAACACTTACAATAGACTTGGGTCAGTAGAGAACAAGATACCATACATTGAAAAGTGTATTAAGTATACTTGATTCATAGAGCTATCTGAATAACTGAATAAGTTATTTAAGAAGCTCACCTGACAATCAAACCTAAAACCAACACCTTAAATGACGTGGAGTACAGGAAGTACTTAGTTTGGGAAACTAAGGAATAACTCCAAGGTTATTGAGCACAGGAAGTACTTAGTTTGGGAACTAAGGAATTTCAAAAGGTTTCTGAGTACAGAAGTACTTGGCTGTGAAAGCCGGGGAATAACTCAGGGGGAACACTTGGTTGGGAACCTAGTGTATTTAGGAATCAAGAAAAGATATCTGTAAGGTTACCTCATTTATCTTAGTGGATTCTAGGTCTGAGAAAGACCGAAGTGGATTAGTTGAAGGATTACGCCACCTTCATATACCACTATAAAAAGACTTGTGTTATTTACTTTCTGCAGCTTATTACTTGTTTTACTTAGATTGCAAAGTACTTACACTTATCTTGCTGAACACGTGCACTTATCTTAGAAAAGTCTTCCGCTCTCTGAAATTAAGTATCAGATATCTGAGAAATTGTGTTTATCGACAAAAGTTTTAAAAGACTATTCACCCCCCCCCCCCTATAGTCTTTTACTTTGCCGTTATTTGGACCAACACAATGCTTTCGACTGGTACACTTGGGGGCAAACTCCATTGACAATTGGGACCAGCTGCAAACGCAATTCCTTAACCGCTTCTATATCACGCGAAGGAGAGTCAACATGTTCGAACTCACAAGTACACATCAAAATGAAAATGAACATGTTGTTGACTACATAAATCGTTGGAGGGACCTGAGCCTGAAATGCAAGGAACGAATATCTGAAACAACGGCCATTGAAATGTGCACTCAAGGAATGAACTGGAGTCTCTCTTACATTCTCCAAGGAATCAAGCCGACTACTTTTGAAGAGCTTGCAACTCGTGCACATGGAATAGAAATAAGCATGAGCCCACATGAAGATGGCTACAAAAGTAAAAAATGAAAGTAGCGATGATGAAAGCAAAAGTGAAAACCAAAGTCACGAAGAAGATAGCGAAGTTGATGAAGGTGGAGCGTCATCTTATTCAATCTCTTCAAGTCTGCTCCCGTATATGAGCTTAAACTATCTAAGGCCCTCAAATTAAAAGCTTCGTATTTCACTCCTTGATACGAGTATAAACTATCTCAAAGCTCCTTAACACGAGCACAAATTGTTTACAAATTTAAATCCAAATTCCAAATCAAGTGCACTCCTCAATATGAGTATAAACTGTTAGCAGCTCCTTAACACGAGCATAATCTGTTTACAAATTTAAATCCAAAAGTTCAAATCAAGTACGCTCCTCAATATGAGCATAAACTGTTAGCAGCTCCTGAACACGAGCATAAAATGTTTACAAATTAAAATCCGAAGTTAAATCAAGTGCGCTCCTCAATATGAGCATAAAATGTTAGCAACTCCTTAACAAGATCATAAACTATTTGAAAGTCAAACTGCAAGGCTCCTTGACATGAGTGAAAAATGTCTCCAAATTCAAAACCAAGGCTCCTTGACACGAAAGAAAACTGTCTAAAAGTTCAGAGCAAGGCTCCTTGACACGAATGAAAACTGCCTTCAAGTTTAAATTCAAGGCTCAATGACACGAGTGAAAACTGTCTTCAAGTTTAAATTCAAGGCTCCTTGACACGAGCGAAAACCGTCATCAAGTTCAAATTCATGGCTACATCTAGGGCGAGCTTAAAGTGCATGTTTGAATGTCAAGTTGGTGATTTATACTTTCAACAATAGCAGCCTCCTGCTCCTCCAGAACATTCACGACTTTAGTTCAGCCGGCGCACCTCCTGCTCATTACCATGCTCGCCAGTCACCATGCCTCCGGTCAGGCTTATCTTGACCACATGACTCACCAGTTCGCTCCTACGTACAGCTCATCTTCATCCGGCACAGCGCCACTGCTCATTGTCTGCCGAATCGGAACTCCAGTGATGAGGATCACACTTGCAACTCCACGAAAGTAGCAAGTTGAGTCGCGGTTGACGGTGAATAAAATATCTCGCCTGGTTCAGCAGTGCTCCAGCATAATTCACGGGCAGACTTGTATCATGATTCGCCTTGCTCTGGTCCCACCAGTCACCATCACTCCTCTGTCATTCACCCGCCACTAGCAACACTGGTGCATCGAGCATGGATCGCATAGACACTGAAGAAATCCTCCTGCCTGGTGTCTTGCCCTGTCCCGCCTTGCTTGCTCCAGCCTCTTCCACGGGTCGCTTGGCTAGTTGGTTTGCTGCCACCTCCAAGACTCTCTGGCCTCCAAAACAAGCTGCCTGGTCCTACTCCATGGAAGCAGCAAGCATAGGTCGCGGTCGACGGTGAATAAATCCTCTCGCCAGTTCAATACTTGCCTGAGGAAGGAAACTCTCGAGCTATATCATCCTTCACGAAATCTGAGCGTTCACATCACAAGGAAAGAAAATCAATAGGGAGAAGAGAAATTCTATGGATGCTCGTGAGATTGAAGAAAGACGAGTCAACAAGTCAAACGTTTTGTCTAACCTAATGGACCGGATGCGAAAAGAAAGAAAATTTGTTGGTACAACTGCTGTACCATGTCATTTGGATGATTTGGTATAGCAACCCAATCAATGGAAGGCACATGAGCATTAAATTCCACATCATCTTGTCTGATCTTAAAACTTGACCACGATTAGTAACTGGGGTAAGGATTAGTTAGTTTCTTATTCTCTCTCCAAATCAATCATCGTTCCCAATTCCTTCAGCAAATTGCCGTCTCCAATTCTCTGCCAAAATCTCGTCAATGACTTGTCTGATTTTTCTCAATCCTTATGGAAGTTTATACAATTCCTTTCAAGCTCCGGAGAATCCCGTCAATGGCGTCAATAGCATCTCGACCAGGTTCGCCACCTGCTCTCATCTCGTCAAGATGAAAATTGCAGGATTTAGGCATAGCATTGAGTTCGGTAATAGTTGTCTCATTTCCCACTTGTTTTTTAAAACCTTCACGATCATTATTCTTTGTAATACTTCCATTTATTTTCTCAATTTACAAGTCAGATATGAAGAATATCTCAGTCATAACAAAGAGGTAGCTTAGAATTTCCCAAGTCTCTTGCCCAGAAACTAGTTAGTTTCATACCTTACCTATTAGTTATTTAAATTTTGCTCCACTTTTGATTATAATATGATACTCCAGTTCAATTTATTATGTTTGCTAATAATAAATTTTCCCAAGTATATATGAGGTAGTTTCTGGAGCTTCAAAATTTCAGCTGGTTGGTTGTGTCAGGTAAATTTGAAGACAAGAAATCTGCAGGGGCTCTAAAAAGCCATGCTTAATTCGTCATTTTCAAGGGACTGACTTCGTCGACTGCTCGAGTTAATTCCTCATGTCAGTTTGGTGTTATCACAAGATTTGATAAGCTTTTTTTTATGCGAAAATACCATGGAGAAACATCATGATAATTGGTAACGATGGCTTTTCTTGGATTGGAAGTGAGGATAACTCTCAGACAAAACAAAGACTTGTTGCACAAACATGTACAATTGATTAATTGTTGATAACTTGGTAGATATATTAATAGTTGTATGGATTGATACTGTAGTTTTAGATTTTAACATCTCTGAATGTATCATTGTTCTCTTGTTGGATTTTATAAACTTGATGTTATTACTGTGTTGCAATAAGAATGTCATTTTCCCAATGAAGTTGGAATGAACTTGTTGATCCACTGATGAAACATGAAACCGTTCATTACTAACCACCCCTGCATTGCTCTTCCACTCCATGTTGAATGGACTTGTGTATCCATACATTCTTATCAGATCAAATGAACTTATAAAACAATTAAGAAACATTCCTCTGGCATCTGAAGCAGCTGGTGTACAACCAACATTTTTAACATCAAATCAGAGTCATAAAATTTAAGATAGATAACAAACCCGAAAATGAGGTCTGTAGGAAATATCTCAATGGAAATTCTTTCTGAGTGTAATTAACATGTAGGTCGATAAAGACAATTTAAAAAGAGCCTAACTACAATCTAGCTGGTTTGAATATTTCGAGTGACAGCCTATTTCTATTTTCTAAGTCTCAGCCCAATTTCCATAAATTACAAGGAATTGAAATTAAACAGAAAAAACAACAAGGACATAAGAAAATAAAAAATATCGAGCTACTCTATCCATCCATTTCCAACAAGTAGCACTCTGAAGATCATTTGTTCAGGTCTTCCGGTCCTTGATAGTTGTAAGCTTCCCCGTGGTTCTGTAATAACTTTTAATTACGTGTCAATATCACAAAGTTCATTACCATTACGGAATTTAAACAAGAAATTTGCTAAATGTACATTCCACACTTCAACCATACCTGATGGTGTGTATGCGGTTGCATGTTGATAACGCTCTGAAGCATGCTTGTAAAAGTTCCATTCAAACTTGAATGTTCTGGTGTAGAAAGGGAAACCTACATTAAACAACTAACATATCATTAGAAAGCACAAAACAAACAAAGAAAAGAAAAAAAAAAAAAAAAAAGGAATCAACTTAAAAGATAAACCTGTTTGTTATATGCTTTATCACCAAAGTTTGATTTTATCTCGTTCGAAATATTAACCTTGAAAATATTCAAAATGTAGGTGAGTGAGAGAGCACAAAAATACATCTGTAATTACAAAATGAAAAATGAAAAGATAATATTTCTGAATGCAAATACCTTTGTAGAGAAATTTCCAGCTTTTCTCCGACGCTTTTCATTATAGCTTTTTATCCTTGCATTTGTCTGTCCTTTTGGACTCAAAGATGGGGAGTTTAGAACTGTTATATTATCCAATTCAATGGGCTCAACAAATGACTCGGTTCCAGTATCACAAGACACATCCAAAGCCCTTTTATACCATGTGATTTGATTGATGAGTTGATCCATGCTTTCTTCAGCCATAGAAACTGTCTTTTCGTCAAATGCACCCAAATTCATAGCATAAAATGCCTTGCGCATCAATTTGTGAACACGAATGGTTAATGGTTCCTTTGAATCAATGTGAATAGGTACCTTGTAACTATCAGTTGCCATTCCTTCTTTCGCATATTTTGTCCATCTCTTAGCAATATATTTTTCAGGAATTTTGGTAATCTTTGTCATCACATTAATAACTCTCAAAATGTGACAACACCATATGCCCATCATCTCAAACTTCCTACAGCTGCATGATATGGTGATTTCAGAAGTTCTGAGCTGAACTATATGCTTTTTTGGCGGCCTTCACTCTGCAAGGTATAGTAATGAAACATTTCATCTCTGTTGTCTTCAACAATGTGCTCTTCCGCTGCATTCGCAAACTCTCTAAAGAACTTTTCATATATATTCCGTGTATAGACATCAGCTGCATGATTTACAATCCCAACAGATACATGCACTACAGGCCTTCCTTGACAATTTCGACAGTCTTCATCAGTCTCAGCCTCATGCTGCTTTTCCACATTTTCCTCGTAATGTCTAACGAATTCAGTAAGCGTCATTGTTTTGCGAGTTACATGATGGAATACATTGTTCATACTCTCGCTTCTCTGGGCCGATTTAACGTTAGCAGAGAAAAAGTCTTGACTAAAAGCTGGACACCATTTTTTCTTTAGGCCATAAAGCGTCTTTAGCCACTTATTTTCTAATGCATCCGATTCTACAATCATCTCTTTCCATATTAACTCAAACTCCTCCTCAGTATCACAATTGTAAAAACACTTGAAGAATTTTTTTCCTAAAATCTTTCTTTCCAAAAAGATCAGGAATTCTTTTAGCAACATTTTTAGCTATATGCCAATCACATAACCTATGGCATGTATTTGGAAAGACTTTCTCAATAGCATTTTCCATAGCTTGATCTTGATCAGTAAAGATTGTTTGTGGTGCTTTTCCCATTGCATCTAGAAAGGCCTGAAATACCCATCTAACAGATGTCTCCGTTTCATCAAGCAAAAATGCACAACCAAGCAACACATTTTGCCAATGGTGATTTATTCCCACAAATGGGGCACAACTCATGTTATACTTGTTAGTCCGAAATGTGGTGTCAAAAATAATAACGTCCCCGAAACAATCATAGTCCAACTTTGACAAACCATCTCTCCAAAAAACATTAGTCAAACGGTTTTCAATGTCTAGTTGTGGTGTATAGAAAAACATAGGGTCTTCAGCTTGTCTACGTTTGAAGTGATTCAGGAGGGTTTGGGAATATGAAGGTTCAATCAGATTTGACCTTCGAGATTGCACAAAATTATGACAATCTTGTGCTGTAAATGTTAAATTCTGAACCCCACCCACTTGTTTAGCAATATAGGCTCGTGTTTTTGTTGGCCCAATACCCGCATCAACCATTGAAGAAATCACACCTTTCGTAGCATCCGGAATCTTTCGAGCAGACCTTAAGAAATGCCTTTGCTCAGGAGGAACAAAGGTATGATTATGCTCGTCCTTAAAATTTTCAATTTCCCAAACACCTTTTTCAACCTTAAAAGTTACAAAAGCCTTACATCCGGTCCTAGTATCTAAATGTTTCTTTTCTTTCTGCACATCTCCTGACTCAAGTCTAAAACCTTGTTTGAAACAAACAAAAGTTCTTTGTCGAACTATTTTGGTGCCATATTTATACCGAACCTGATCTTTCCGGATACTAAACCCCTTTCCTATGGCATACTCATTGTACAAATTATATGCTTCTTGTTCACTATAAACCAACATTCCAAGTTTCAAATAGAACTCACCTTTTTCACGGTGCACAATGATGTTATTTGCTCCAGGCTCGTGGTTGAAGGGTTTCTCTTTATCTTTCTGCAAGTGAGAGTGTGAATCTTTATGCAAACTTTCCTCAGAATGTTGGAAATCATCTTCAATGTTAATCACTGAAAGCAAGTCCAAGTACCACACACGTCACCTCAAGTTCAATTGCAATACAACTAAATGGAATAATAACATACAAACATTAACTAGCTGGAGTGTTGGACAAGTGCATATTTCGAAACACCAACCCTTGTTATTTCAAATATTAAATTAGACTATCTAGTCACTAAAATGAGAGTAGAAAATAACTAGCTATAACTTAAGTGCCACGATGAAGACAACCATACTATTGTGATCAAACTCCAGAAACAACAATGTCATTCTCATTTTTCTTCTGTACAAACATTGATTTCAATGCTGCTATAACTTATAACAACACTTGACCTTGCAAGCTCAACATTGGCGTTTTCCTTAACCTTTAGCCCATACATCAAACATATTGACAAGTTCAACGAGAAACGGATATGGCAAAAAAAATTCCATCAGGAAAATAGGAGAAATTAACAATCATTTATCTATAATATTCAAAAAAAACTGAATTATTAACAATATTTCACAAAATGAATGGTATCAAGTCAAACTATGCAACTAATTAGAAGAACAAAGTCGAAATCAAATACTAGATAGACAACCTTCATCACCATGTCGTCTGTCATCTGGGACATCTCTGTTTTCTTGAATGATAGCCATTATCGAGCAAAATAGAGATAATTGCAAGTAATGTGTGATTTTGTAAGGATAGTGCCAGAAGTGACCGAAAAGAATTGGTGTACCAGCTTGAAATTTCTTCCGTTGATGAGATTAGAGAAATAACAATGTGAGATTTTGGCTCCATTTTACAAAATTGAAAAGGAGCGGCCCGGATTTTGCGTTAGAGGGATGAGAACGTGGATTGAAATGATCTTCTATGGTTGGGATTGAGATTTGGCGCGATTTTGTTCAGATCTAGAAAAAACCGGCTTGCTAAGAGGAACGAGACGACTGGTGGCTGGTGTTTTGGGGGGATAGTTAGTGAACCATGGTTAAGAATATCAACTGATATTCAGTCTAATACACCGTGAAACATGTCTTCGATTGATTGGGTTGCTGTACCAAATCATCCAAATGACATGGTACAGAGGCCCAAGTGAACAAGCTCAACAATACACACGCAACTCAAGTCCAAACATTTAATTTGATCATAACATGTAAGTTAATCAACAAGTCACGTTGGTTGGTTTCCAAATTCCAATATCATTGGACAAAATTTGACCGGAGCAATGCGCGCACATACGGAATTTGCGGACGCAAAATGATCGTGTCGTGACTCGTTCACTAAATTTGTGTCTCCACAACATCATTCCTGAACCGTCACGAGGGGGCATTTGTAAACGAAATAAATTCGTCAACTCTAAAGTGACATTTAAAATATATATTAGAAATCAAAATACAATTTTCTAGCATTTTTAGAATTTTACAAATTAAATTCTAAAATAAAATTGCTAGATTATTTTCTAATATATAATTTAAATTAAATTGTAGGGAGAATTACCAAAATAAATCAGTATAACAAAACCATTGCAAATAAAACACACTCGCTAAAAGTGTTGCAATTAAGGTCATTATAATTTAAATCAAATATGACTGGACAAAACTACCCCTCACTTTCACCTACATCTTCCCCTTCCTCTGCTCCCTTATTAATCATCCTCATCATCTCAGATCTGCTTCTTCTTCTTCTTCACCAAACAACAACTCTACTCTTCTTCTTCTTTACCTAATCGTCCTCTCATTTTTCCACCATGGCTGTCGATTCCGAGAGCTTCAACACCGCCGTTGCACCGTCGGAGAAGGACGAGGACGCTGGAATTGGAAACCGCCATTACCGATTGTCTGGTGGAAGAAGACGATCGGTGATGAGATCCCTGTTATGTGGCACCTTTCACTTTTCTATTTTATGAATGAAATGCTCCTTCGTGTCCCGTCTATATTGCCAGTGGCATGTTATGACAATGCGCTATGAAATTAAATTCACACCCTTTTGCTCACTAGGTGTGTGTGAGTGTCATTTTGTTGTTGGATTAGGAGAATTGTTTAGTGTGATTTTGTTGGTCCAGATAACGGCAAAGTAAAAGACTAGAGGGGAGGGGGGTGAATAGTCTTTTAAAACTTTTGTCGATAAGCACAGTTTCTCAGATATCTGTGAAGATATCTGATACTTAATTTCAGAGAGCGAAAGACTTCTGAGATAAGTACACGTGTTCAGCAAGATAAGTGTAAGTACTTTGCAATATAAGTAAAACAAGTAATAAACTGCAGAAAGTAAATAACACAAGTCTTTTTATAGTGGTATCTGAAGGTGGCGTAATCCTTCAACTAATCCACTTCGGTCTTTCTCAGACCTAGAATCCACTAAGATAAATGAGGTAACCTTACATATATCTTTACTTGATTCCTAAATGCACTAGGTTCCCAACCAGTGTTCCCCCGAGTTATTCCCGGCTTTCACAAAAAGTACTTCAGACTCGAAACCTTTTGAGCTATTCCTTAGCTTCCCAGCTAAGTACTTCACTTTCAAGAACATTGGAGTTATTCCTTAGTTTCCCAAACTAAGTACTTCCTATACTCCACGCCGAATATGGTGTTGGTTTTAGGTTTGTTTGTCAGGTGAGCTTCTTTAATAACTTGTTCAGTAGCTCTGTGAATCAAGTATACTTAATACACTTTTCAATGTATGGTATCTTGTTCTCTACTGACCCAAGTCTATGGTAAGTGTTCAAGAGAATGAAACTTAGATATGAAATCTTAGTTCAACTCTTTCACAGATAACAATGCTCGTTAAGGATCAGGATACTTAGAACTTTTATGCTACTTAGAATCAAGAGCTTTGGTCGCAACAGAAAGCTTGAAAGTAAGTAGTTTGCTTGAGAGCGCTTGTGTGAGTATTCAATGTAAGTTCAGTGTGTTCTAAGGTGTGTTCTCAAGCAGTCTAAGTGTTGATATTTATAGATGAATTTGAGTGCCATTTGAATAGTATCCGTTAGGCTTAAATCAAATTCAAACTATTGATATCTGAATATAGTACTGTAGCATGTTTGTCTTCTTCTTCAGAAGCTACCGCTTTTGTTCAGACATTTCTGTCTGCGCATTTAATGCATTGTACTATATTTTTTCCTGTAGTGCCAACGGAACTATGCATGGTATCAGAGATCTTTATACAATCAAAGTTTTCTGAAACTTTGCATGTTCTTTTCCAGAGATCATCATAGCTTCAGATACCACTTGTTTAAACAACTTGTTATAATATGTTTCTTTTTCAGAAGCATATTTTATGTCCAAGGTATCTGAGTGTAGATATCTGTGGGCACTTTCCTTGTCTTAGAAACCTTTTATTCTCAGGTATCTTTTGCAACTCGTGTCTTTCAAAACGCTTGTTTCTCCAAGATATCTGGACATAGGTATCTGAAAACCCTTGTCTTCAGCAATCTTGTGCAGTCTTCAAATCTTCAAATTCGTTGAACTTTTTCTGCTGGATGCCTTCTTCTTGGTCTTCTTCAGAAAATAAAAATTACATGTCGAGACCTAACATCCTATACAAGATTTGCTAGACTATCATACTTAGTGAGTTTCCTCTTTTACAGTGTTCAAGTGAACTAAGAGTACTAATCACCTTTCTGAGCTAAAATAAGTCATTAGGTTGCTGATCAAAATCTAAACAGATATTCCTAACAAATTTCCCCCATTTTGATCAGTCAGCGATGACTATCTGACCTATTACAAATCTGGATGAGGAAACAATCCACCACTTCATCATTTCTTATGATCTTTTAATTCATATAATTAAGTGCAGAAAGTAAACATCAACCAAATCACAAGGTGTGATCTTTGCTGATAAGTTATCTTTTATATAAAATGATATCTGAGAGTAAGTTCATCAGATATGAGAGGAATTACAGAACATAGATAACTTTTACAAGATTGAACAGATAAGTGCAATCAGCAATATCACAGAAACTACTTAGTCAAAATAGAACAACAGGAGTAACCAAGCTCCAAGTGAACATTCTAAATGACAAGTCTTCAAGTCTTCAAAAATCATCAAGTCTTCAAAACAGTTCCATGGATCAGTCTGCAATTTTCCTATCACCAAACCTTTTGATATCATCAGAGTAGTCATAGAGAAGAGTTCTGACAATCATCTCTGTGTCTCTGGAAAATCCACAGACTTCCTTGTAGGTTTTGGTGGTATTTCTCTTGACAAAATGCTTGATCCACAGATACTTTCCCCACTTTCAGGCATGCTCGATTCTAATATCTGATAGCTTGAAGTATTCATAAATGATCTTCAGATATCTGATGTCACCCTTGTATTGATCTTCAGTTAAGTAGAAGGACTCATAGGGTTCCACCGCAAGTCTTGCTCTTGTGCCTGTTCCAGTGATGTTGGGAATTCTGTGCACATCATCTGGCTTTCCATAAGGACATTCATCAGAGAGGTCCTTCTTCATGGCTTTTGTTCTCTTGATTACTTCAAAATCCAACCATGGTTTGATGTGGTTGGTGTTAATCAAGATTGGTTTTTCTTTTCTCCATGCCATGAGCTGTTTATGGATTGGTTCTGGAAACCTTGAATTTACCAGTAAGTGCTTGAGTTCCAGAATCCAGTAGCCATTCTTCTGATTAATGCACCAGAGATGAGGAATTGTTGTCATTCTTCACATACTCAATTTTGGCTTCTTCTGGCCTGAGTGGAAGTTGACTTTTTCTTTGTTCAGCTCTTAGCCTGTTCCTTCTTTGTCTAGAATTCTCCTTTGGGGGATTGCTTGAAGAACCACCCTGGATTGACTTGGTATTTCCAGAGGGTGTTTTAGTTGCTAAAGGCTTTGCAGCTATGGGCCCAGTTAGGCTATCAATTTTTCTTTCTTCTGTGAAGAGGAGCTTCATCTTCATCAGTCTCTTCATCTTCATCAAGATTAATTCTTGTGAGACTTTTGCAGCCTTCTTCATTGCCCAGGGATTTGATTTGGCCTTCTTCTTCTTCTTCAGAAGATTCATCAATCCCTCTTACTTGTCTTCTCCTTGGAGCCTTGGTACTCCTTGGAGGTTTTTTTGCCATGGCCCTTGTTACCATTGTAGTTTCTTCAGTTGGCTGCTGGGAAGTAGCTACTATTTGCAAAGCATCTTGATTTGATGAGGGATCATCTATTCTGAGTGGTGGCTGGGAAGTTTTCTTGTTTCCTCTTCCTTTTTGAGCGGCACCAACTCTAGATTTCTTCTTTTCTCCCCCCTGATCAGATCCAATCCAAATTCTTCCCCCTTAGTCATTGTTGACTAACTAAGTACCACAAAAGAATCTGAGAGGGACTCAAAATTCTTTTGCAAGTAGTTGTAGGCAGTGACCAACTTCTGAAGTTCAGCCTTGAGCTCCTGATTTTGTTTGATAAGTCCATTTTCCTTATCAGTGAGCTCTACCAATGGGCCTAGTATGGCATCTGCTTTTCCAGCAGTGTAACTTGCCTCATGAAAAGCTTTTTCAGCTAGTGAAACATCATCGTCCCTTACCATTCCCAGATCCTTCTGAGCAATGATCATACTGGTTGTTCTCTGAGTGATGAGCTCGGTGAATTTCTGCATATCTGAGGGGACGGAGGCAATTACTTTATTGTTTTGTGAAGACATCTCCCTTTTAAGATGTGCCAAAACTTGATATCTATTCATATATTCATGGGAGTGGACATTTGGCAGTTTGTTGAAAATTTCAGGAGCAATTAGCTTCCTTTTCAGATGAGAAACCGCTAAGTGTTCATTGCGGTGTTCTGCCAAAGTCTTGTCTTCTTCATCATCTGAGTCATCAGCCTAGTGATCTGCATCCTCTTGGACATTTTCAAGATTTTCCAGTCCAGCAACCATCTCAGAGATGGGCTTCTTTCCTTTCTGAGAGGAGGATGGTTTTTCTTTTGATGGTGATGCAGCCGTAGCATCATGCTTTTCTTTAGATACTTCTTCAGTATCTGGCTCCTTAGCAATAGCATTTACAACATCCTGGAGCTCTTTAATCTCAGAGTAAGCTACTGTCTCTTGTAAGTATTGTTCTTGTAGTTGATTGAGCTTATCTCTGGATTTAACTAGCTCTTCTTCAAGTTGAAGATGGAGCTGTTGCTCTTCTTCCAACAGTTGTTTGAGTTGAGCAGTTCTGGTTTGAGTATTTAATATCTTCTGAGTTGTTTCCTCAGAGTGCTCAACTACTTGTTCAGTAGTGTCTTTTTGTTGTTGGGATTGCTGTGAAGGATGAGTGGATTTCTGAGGAGATGGAGGATGGGATTGCTGTGATGTCCTCTTAGTGTGCTTTTCAGCAGCTGAGGCATTATTTCCTTGTGCAATTCCTCCTGTCCCTGGTGCAGGGGCATCATCATCATCCTTTTTATCATCCTTTTTGTGATGGTCAGAGGGAGGTTCATCAAAGTTATTCTCATCTATTTCTTCCTCCTCATCATCTTCAGATACAAGATTAATCACTTCCGGAATAGTGATCTTCTTCCCATTAACCTCTTCTTGTTCAGAAGGAATAAATTGTAGTGTCTGGGGCAGGACTGGCTTGAATGCCATCTGCAATCTTGTCTGACCATCTGCATGTTTGAAGGCTTGCACCAATTTATGTGCCACTTCCTTGGAAAAATCCTTACGCATTAAGGTCGCAACTTTATATTGTTCAGTAGGGAACATTGCGTGGATGTAGTTTTTCAGGTCAAGAGCTCGTGCTCGTCTTGTTGGTTGATCTGTGATTCTCAGTATTTCAGAGAGATCAGAGCACCTTAACCTTTGCCATTTCTTGAAGCATTGAATATGCTTTGGCAAGGTACGAGTCTTGAAGAAGGGAAGAAGGTTTTCATAGTCATCATTTGACTCCTTCTTGGCACTACTTTGAACCTGAAAGAGAGAGTTTTGAATTAGTTTCAAAACTTGTGTAGATATCTGAGTTTTAAAGTAGTCAATGTCATTACTTACTTGCAACGAATGAGCTCAGAAGGTTAGACTACTGAGGTTCCAGGTGCCTCAGATATCTTGGTGTGAGGAGGAGACTTGGAAGTCTGATCCTCAACATCCTCTCTTTCTTTTTGAACCTGAGATTAGAAACATAACACTTAGGAAATTTTATCAAGAAAAAGTTCTATGTTCAGAATCAGATATCTGAGAGGTCAATTACCTCCACTATTGGAGGCTCAGATACTTGTTGCTCAGAGACTTGTGCAGTCTCTGGAGATTTTTCTTGTGATGAAGGTTTTGACGCCTCATCAATTTCCATTGGTTGTGGGGATTGAGCGGGCAACTCCCCAGCAACTTCTACTTCTTTTTGAACCTGTTTAAGTAGACAGTGTTAGTTTGAGAAAAATGATCAGAGATTTGTCTTTGAAGATTATAGGTATCTGAATGATATACCTTCTCTGCAGAAGGTTCAGATACTTGTTCCTCAGAGACCTTAGAAGTCTCTGGATTCTTTTCTGAAGAGATAGACTTTTCAGTCTCTTCATTTTTCTTCTCAGTTGGAGCCTATTAGAAACAGACACTTAATAGTATTAGTCAAGTGTATAAAGCACATATCTGAGATGTTATATCTTAAGGAACTGTTTTCTACCTGTGAGATGAGACTCTTTCCTTAAGTGGTGAGGCTATGGACGCCTCCTTCTCAGATTCTGAGGCAAGCTTTGCAGCTTCCTCTTGTTCTTTTGTTTCTAATTCAGCCTGTAACAAAGAATTTTTATTAGTTAACAAGACAGATAACACAAAGAAATTCACAAGTACAAACCATTCAGCTACCTGAGCAATGTCAGGCTGAGTGGTCTCTGGAACTTGTGACCCTTCCATGAGTTGGTCTCGTTGTTCCAGTGTTGCTTCTTTGTTGGAAGTTTGAGGTACTTCAACCTTTTCCTGAGTGGCTAACTCAGTTGCCTCCCCTGGTTGATTATTCTGAGTAGGTGTCTCAGTTTGATCCCTCTCTTGGAGTTGGGGAACCTGCTCATTTGCAGGATTTTCTTCAGCATATTGCATTGTTGGCATGTCGAAATGGAGTTCACTCACCATTTCATCAACCACTTGTGGCTGTTGTGGTTGTGGTTGTTGTGGTTGTCTGGAAGCAGAAGTTTGAGCAGATGAGAGCTCTTCCAGATTTTTAAGTGTGTTGTTGACATCAGCGTCTACCAACACTAGGTCACCACTCATCAGGGCTTTTTGAAGTTGTTTATACGTGACTTTCCCTGATGGTGTGTTGGCACCAACAACCTTTGCTATAGGTGCTTACTCAGCAACCTTTAAGCTAGTTTCTTTCTCAACAACCTTGGACCTTTTGTTCTTCCCCTTTGCCTTGGTTACTTTTTCAGCAACCTTGGGGGATGGGATCTTCTCCTCGTCCGATTAAATCGAAATCCGAACGAGTTATCAATCCTAACCCTTGCGCAGAAAGAGCTTGAAGTTTCTCAGCATTTATGAGTTCATCAGCAAGGCTTTCTGTAATAGTCTTCACATTTCTGAAAGCACTTTCTCTTGCTGAATCTACTTTTTCAGTAGTCGATACCTCTTTTGCAGCATTTATGAGTTCATCTGCATTTATGAGTTCATCGGCAGCTACGGCAGGTATCTGGGAATCGACAACCTCAATGGGTGTGCCATCTGATTTGCCAGCAGACTTCTTTCGTGAAGTTCTGGGCTTCTTGGTCGCAACTTTTCCCTCAGATACCTCTTCAGTCTTTCGTTTCTTGGAACCTTTCTGAGATCCAGTAACCTTTTTCATCATGTTTGTATACTCATATTTGTAGAGTAGGTTACTGTTGGCAATATCTGCCGTCTCTCTGAGCTCAATGCCAAGACATTCCAGTAAGTGGCAAATTTTCAGTCCATAGCTTACTTTGGCTTTTGGCTCAGCAAGGCCCTTAACGATTTTAGGCTCAAAGCCTTGTATCTTCTTCACAAATTTCATGAAGACGTACTTCCCCCAATTAAAAGGGTTTTTCAGCCTTTTGTCTTGTTGGCTCAACAAGAAAATCATCATCCAGCGTTCTTGGCTTATCTGGTCAGCACCTCCTTGTAGACCATCAAAGCATCTGTGAAGGATACATGCCAACACATCCCAGTGGACCAAAAGATGTCTGGTCCTTATGTCAGCAAGCTTAAAGTCGATGGGTGTGTCTGGTTTATCAAGATCACACGCATTACTGTATAGTTGCTTCACACCTTCAAGGAGATCTTCATCCTTGGTGTCAATTTCAAAATCCTTTCCAAGATTTTGAAGTTCAAATAGCTCACAGAAAGCTGTTTCGTCCAACAGGATTTCTTGTCCTTGGACTTTGGTCTTGATAGACACTATCTCAGTGCCTTCAGAGACCTTGGAAATAATTGTGGAGTTGTTGTAAAACTCCAGAACATCCAGTGAAGAAACTCCACTGGGAAGAGCAGATAGAAAACCCTTGATTTTTGCCTTTTCAAGGATATCAAGTACCAACTTCCTGTCAGACTGGTTTTCTATTGCGGCTACCAGGTATTCCTCAATCATGGCACCACCCCAAATCATCCTGTGATTTGAAGTCCAATGATCAGGGTCGAATTCTCTGATCAACCGATTGTTTGTTATAACTAGCACTGGTGCTTGCTTTTCAGCAGTACCAGAAGTAGTAGCTTGGAATTTCTGTGTAGACGAACGCTTAGGAGCCATCTCTTTATATAGTGAAGTTTTTGAAAAACGAGAAAGAGATTTGGGTGAGAGATTAGTAATTCTTTGCAGAAAAACTAACAAAGATTTGCAGAGGTTGAAGAAGAGTTTTTGCTATTCTTGTGCAAGTCTGTATGTTGGATTAGGCGAAAGTAATTTCTTTTGCCAAAATACCATATATATAGCAATGTAATCTCCACAAACATATACATACAAATTAATTTTTTGTGTAAGTATCATGAATTGCGGTGCGTGAGTAAAAGCTTGTTCGGCATTAAATGCATAGTGGGCCTGTCGAATTTTAACGATCCAAGATTTCTTGAGAGTTAATCTCTGCCAGAAGATCAATCGCCCAATTCATCAAGGGTCACCATTGCTTCTTCAGCAATGATCACAATCAACAAATGTAATTGTGTCCATTTAATGAATTTTGGCTATTAGCTTTCTGAATCACGTTTCTGTATGACCAAGAACACTGTTTGCATCTAAATTTATCTCACACTTAGTATTTGTCCAAGTTTTACATAAAGATAGAAATAATACAAATTTCAAGAGAGTAGTTGACTGCAGACAGTTGTACTATTCTCTTTTGTGTTCCCCCTCACTAAGTGATCCTGATATCTGAGTACCCGTCTCAGAAATCTTTGAACAGCCGTTTTACCCTTTAGCCTTTAGTTTCTGGATATCCGTTCCAGAATTATTTTCTCTTGATACCCGTTCCAGATACCTCTTCTCTGGATACCCGTTCTAGATTCCTCTTCTCTGGATACCCGTTCCAGATACCTTTTCTCTCTCCTTTGATATCTTTTTCAGATATCTCTTCTCTGAACTTTTTCAGTTCTTTGGTAGCTCCATAAGTCCAAGACTGTGTCTTAAGGCTAAGAATCTACTTTCTTGTAGTGGCTTAGTGAAGATATCTGCAAGTTGGTCTTCAGTGCCAATCTTGAGTATCTCTATGTTGCCTTTTTCAACATGGTCTCTGATGAAGTGGTGTCTAACATCAATGTGCTTTGTTCTTGCATGAAACTTAGGATTATGAGTTATGGCAATGGCACTTGTGTTGTCACAGAAAATGGGAGTTTTCTCTTCATTGAGTCCATAGTGTTTGAGTTGTTGTTGTATCCACAATATCTGTGAAGCACAACACCCAGCAGCAATATATTCAGCCTCTGTGGTACATGTGGAAATTGAATTTTGTTTCTTGCTGAACCATGATATTAATCTAGCACCAAGAAATTGACAAGTTCCTGAGGTGTTTTTTCTATCAAGCAATGATCCAGCATAGTCAGCATCCGAAAAGCCAACCAAACTCAATCCACTCTCTTTTGGATACCACAATCCAACTTCTACAGTACCTTTTACATACCTTAATATTTTCATAGCAATGTTGTAGTGTGTCTGCATTGGATTTGTCTGAAATCTAGCACACACTCCAACTACATATTGAATATCAGGTCTACTTGCAGTGAGGTATAGTAGAGACCCAATCAATTTTCTATACTTGTGTTCTTCAACACTCTTGTCAGATTCAGTATAGGTCATTTTGGTTCCAATGCTCATTGGTATCTTAGCATTCTTTTCAGAAGGCTTTAGATTGAACTTATTGAGCATATCCTTTGCATACTTTGTTTGACTAATGAATATTCCATCATTGAGTTGCTTGACTTGTAGCCCTAGGAAGTAATTCAATTCTCCCATCATGCTCATCTCAAATTTACATTTCATGAGTTCAGCAAAATCTTCACAAAGTTGCTTGTCTTTAAATCCAAATATATTGTCATCAACATATACTTGAACTAAAAGCAGTTTCCCGTCATGGTTCAGTGTGAAGAGTGTTTTGTCAACATCTCCTTTCTTGAAGCCACTTTCTAGTAAGTATCTGGCCAATGTATCATACCATGCTCTTGGAGCTTGTTTCAGCCCATATAGAGCTTTCTGAAGCTTATAGACCATCCTACTTTCTGAGGAAACTTCAAAACCTGGTGGTTGCTCAACATAGACTTCCTCAGCCAGTTCACCATTTAGAAATGCACTCTTGACATCCATCTGATAAACTGTAAAGTCATTATGAGCTGCAAAGGCTAGAAAGAATCTTATTGCATCCAATCTTGCAACTGGTGCATAAGATTCATCAAAATCTAGTCCTTCAGCCTGGGTGAATCCCTTGGCAACCAGCCTAGCTTTGTTTCTGGTTATTTCACCAGACTCATTCATTTTGTTCCTGAAAACCCACTTGGTTCCGATTACAAATATTCCGTCAACAAATGGAACCAGTTTCCAGACTTTGTTTCTCTCAAATTGATCTAACTCTTCTTGCATAGCAGAGATCCATTCTTGATCTTTTAATGCTTCTTCTATAGTCTTTGGTTCAATTTTTGAGATGAAACATCCATAGAGACAACTTGCATTTTCAGCGATTGCTCTTCTAGTTCTAACTCCTTGGTCTATGGGACCAATCACATCTTTTGAAGGATGATTTCTTATCCATTTCATAATGGGTTTTGAACTAGTAGTATCAATATCAATTTGATTTGAATGTGAATCAATATGATACTAGCGGGTCTACCAATGAAAAGCTCCTTCATCTGCCTTTGTTGAAATGTTCTCAAGTATTCTTTTCCATTGTTAAGAACGAAACATCTGCAACCAAACACCCTTAGATGTTTGATACTAGGGGGTCTACCAATGAAAAGCTCGTACGGAGTTTTGTCATGGTGTTTGTTAATCAGACATCTATTTTGAGTGTAGCATGCTGTGTTTACAGCTTCAACCCAATAGATTTCACTTATTTCAGTGTCAGCAAGCATTGTTCTTCCTGCTTCTTTCAGGGTCCTATTCTTTCTTTCAGCAACACCATTTTGTTGTGGTGTCCTTACAGAAGATAGTTGATGTTGTATACCTTTGCAAGTACAAAACTCTTTGATGTACTGGTTCACAAACTCAGTACCATGGTCTGTTCTGATTACAGATACCTTGACATTTTTCATGACTTCGAGCTTATTCAGCAAGTTAGGTATCTCAACCCTTACATCAGATTTGTGTTTGAGAAAGACAACCCAAGTGAATCTTGAGTAATCATCAACAACAACCAGACCATACTTCTTTCCTGCATAACTAGTTACTGAGGATTCAAACAGATCCATATGTAACATTTGCAGTGGCCTCTCACTGGAATGTCTAGTTTTAGACTTGAAAGATGTTTTGGATTGTTTTCCCATTTGGCAAGCTGAGCATACACCTTCTTTTCTATATGCCATTTTGGGTTAACCAACCACCAACTCTTTCTTGGCTAGTTTATTCAGAGTTTTGAAATTCAAGTGACTCATTCTTTTATGCCATAGCCAATTTTCTTCAGTGTGGCCAGATTGACTCACCATGAGACATTCTTCGGTTGTGGCGGATGCCCAATCAGCAACATAAAGATTTCCTTTACGCCTTGCAACCAAGACTGTCTGCTTTGACTCATTGTCAATCACTTTACATAGTTTTGACTTGATCTTGACAGTGTACCCTTTGTCTACTAGTTGACTCATGCTTAGGAGATTATATTTCAATCCCTTTACATGAAGTACTTCAGAGATTGTGAGGGCGCCGAACTTCAAATTGCCAAAACCTATGGTTGGATTTTCATCTCCTCCAGCAAACCTGATAATTGGTCCATCATTGCATTTTTTGTAGTTAATCAGATTTGCTTTGTCTCCTGTCATGTGCTTCCCACATCCACTATCAAAATGCCACTTTGAGTTAGTCTTTAGAGTGTTCTGCACAAAACAGGAAACAGAGATTAGGTTCTCATACCAACAATGGAACCTTTTGGATTAAAGAATCTTCCAGTAGGAATCCATTTTTGAATGAATTTCCTAGGAACATTCTTTTGTCTAACAGGAACATAAGGAGGAATCTTAGTTAGATGATTAGTATCATTGTTGTTAAGAACTATTTTCTTCCTTGGTGTGTTCCTAGGTGCTCCATTTGGTGCTTTCAGATACCTGTCAGATTTCGGAGTGCCTTTTCAAGAACTTAGCTTTCTAGCCGATTTCTTCCGCCTCAGCATTCAGATTTTCAGTGGCTTGATTTATCTTCCACTTCTGATAATTGATGTGAGCAATTCTAGCCTTTAACCATCGTTCTTGCTCTTGTTTGTATTCGCGAGCAAGTTGTTTCCCAATGGGTTTATAGCCAATACCATTCCGAGCACCTGATGCTATCTAAGATCTCTTCTCAGCAGCTTTGCTAGTCTCTGGATGATCAATTTTCTTTCCAGAAAACGTGACATAAGAAAATTTGCCAGCTCCTGCAATTTTTCTTTTTGAGAGACATAGCACTGTGGGTGATTGCACTTCTCAGTGTTATGTTTCTTTTCAGAGACATTTCCCACAGTTTCCTTTTGGACTTGTTTTTCCCACAAAGGCTTGGTTGCAACTGCCTTTCCTTTGTCAACAATCTTAGCTTTCTGACCGATACTGTAGATTGTTTGGGAATCACCTTGCTGAGCACTGATGAATGTTAGTCCTTCATTACTCTTATTCAGAGTGGTGGAACTATCTGTGTGTGTCCAAATTGAGTCCTCTCTTTCAAGGATCTCTTAAATAAGATTGTACTTGAAGAGTGTCACTAGCTTTGGCATAAGATTGAAAGGATAGTTCTTTCTTTTTGAGTTCCTTATTCTCAGAAAGAAGACCTTCACATTTCTTTTGAAGATTTGCCATTGCTTCTTTATGTGACTTTTCGGTCTCAGATATATGAGCCTTGAGAAATGCATTTTCAGCATCCTTTATCTCAGATATCTTGATTAATTTAGAATTTTCCTTTGCAAGAGAATTCTTTTCTTCTTCGAAATTTTCGGCTCTAGCTCGGAACATTAGAAATTCTCTTTTGTAAAGATCAATTTCTTTTTTGAGATTTTCCAGTTCTGTGATTCCTTCGTCATCACTTTCATAAGTATAACAGGAAGTATGTGTTACCTCATCAGCCATTAGACAAGGTTCAATGTTGGAGATATCCGGAAGATTTCTTGACCATTCCACACACTTCTTTCTTCTTTTGACCAAAGTCAATTACTTCATGAGAAACACCGCATATTTCTGGGGAAGGCAGTGTGGAATCATCTGAATCCTCATCCTCAGAATCGGACTCAATATCTAGAGCATCCAGTTGGAGTTAAATCTTTTTCCTTTCTTCAGTGAGCATAGCTCTTTGACTTCTTTTGAAGATTCTTCTATCTTTCTTGTCACCTGTCTTAAGTTTGTTGAAGGCAGGACAATCCTTCTTGAAATGACCAGTTTACGACAATAGAAACAGATATCATTTCCGATTTACCTTCCTCGATTTGATGCTTTCTGAGCCGGCTTGTTCAGCGAGCTTTGCATATTTTTGTACTGGTGATAGTTTGAGCCTAGATGCTTTTTCAGCTTCTCTTTGGCTTTTCTTCTCTCAATTTCTCGACTGACATATTTTACCATTTTCTTTACAGCAAGAGCATCCTCAGTCACATCCTTGCCTTTCTTCTTTTCAGAAGTTCCTTGAGCAACTAGAGCAACACTCTGCAACTTCTCAGTTGTTTGTTCCCTTTGAGTTGTCTCATAGTCAGCGATGTGAGGTGAGAGAAAAGTTCCACAGGAGTGATATCTGGCATTCCTTGGTTAAAATAGAAAAACTTTGTGTGTTCCCAGTTATGATTTAGACTTCTCACAATTGTTTTAATCTTTTCTGACTGGGTATATCTATTACTTTCACCAAGTGCAGCCATGTCACTCATAAGTGTTGTAAACCGGAAATCTAGTTCTTCAAGAGTCTCTGTGGGACCTTGTTTGAAGTTTTGGAATTTTAGCTTCAAAACTTCGAACTTATTTTCCTTTAATTTCTTCAATCAGTTGCTAGGCCACTTTCGCCGTTTTTGCACCCCACAGTTTACACTGTATGTGCTCTGGAGTAGAACGTATGATGATATTACGAGCCTGTCCATCCAATCTATTTCTCTTGGCATCTTCCGATGTCCAGAGTTCTCTGGGCTTTGGTTCGTAACTAACTTGACTGGCAGGTCTCCCACTGGTTGATGCATCTGTCTGTGAAGACCCATCACTTTGTTCTCTGTCTCTACCATTAGAAACCTCTATGACTTGCTTGAGTTGTTGAATGACTATTGGGCCATTCTTTATTACTTCGATCATTTCTTCATTGATGGCTTCTAGGTGGAGCATCATGTTGTTCTTCCATTTCTCATAATTATCTGGCTTGAGAATTGGGGCGTCACTTAAAGACATCCTGTAGCATACACACTAAACAAACGAATCAAGTGTTGGTGAAAAGCAGTTAGTGGGCACTTATTTGGGATCTAGGTTCAGTGCAGAAGGCTTGGAACCTCCCGCTCTGATACCACTTGTTGGTCCAGATAACGGCAAAGTAAAAGACTAGACGGGGGGGGGGGGGGGAGTGAATAGTCTTTTAAAAATTTTGTCGATAAGACAGCTTTCGAGATCGACGTGAAGATATCTGATACTTAATTTCAGAGAGCGGAAGACTTCTGAGATAAGTGCACGTGTTCAGCAAGATAAGTGTAAGTACTTTGCAATATAAGTAAAACAAGTAATAAACTACAGAAAGTAAATAACACAAGTCTTTTCATAGTGGTATCTGAAGGTGGTGTAATACTTCAACTAATCCACTTCGGTCTTTCTCAGACCTAGAATCCACTAAGATAAATGAGGTAACCTTACAGATATCTTTACTTGATTCCTAAATGCACTAGGTTCCCAACCATGTGTTCCCCCTGAGTTATTCCCCGGCTTTCACAGCCAAGTACTTCCTGTACTCAGAAACCTTTTTGAGCTATTCCTTAGCTTCCCAAGCTAAGTACTTCCATGTTCAAAGAACTTGGAGTTATTCCTTAGTTTCCCAAACTAAGTACTTCCTATACTCCACTAATATGGTGTTGGTTTTAGGTTTGTTTGTCGTGAGCTTCTTTAATAACTTGTTCGATTATTCGATAGCTCTGTGAATCAAGTATACTTAATACACTTTTCAATGTATGGTATCTTGTTCTCTACTGACCCAAGTCTATGGTAAGTGTTCAAGAGAATGAAACTTAGATATGAAATCTTAGTTCAACTCTTTCACAGATAACAATGCTCGTTAAGGATCAAGATACTTAGAACTTTTGTGCTACTTAGAATCAAGAGCTTTGGTCGCAACAGAAAGCTTGAAAGTAAGTAGTTTGCTTGAGAGCGCTTGTGTGAGTATTCAATGTAAGTTTAGTGTGTTCTCAAGCAGTCTAAGTGTTGATATTTATAGATGAATTTGAGTGTCGTTTGAATAGTATCTGTTAGGCTTAAATCAAATTCAAACTATTGATATCTGAATATAGTACTGATGTGAGTTTGTCTTCTTCTTCGAAGTTACCGCTTTTGTTCGTACATTCATCTGCGCATTTAATGCACTGTACTATATTTTGTCCTGTAGTGCCAACGGAACTATGCATGGTATCAGAGCTCTTTATACAATCAGAGTTTTCTGAAACTTTGCATGTTCTTTTCCAGAGATCATCATAGCTCCAGATACCACTTGTTTAAACAACTTGTTATAATATATTTCTTTTTCAGAAGCATATTTTATGTCCAAGGTATCTGAGTGTAGATATCTGTGGGCACTTTCCTTGTCTCAGAAACCTTTTATTCTCAGATATCTTTTGCAACATGTATGTTTCGAAACACTTGTTTCTTCAAGATATCTGGACATAGGTTTCTGGAAAACCCTTGTCTTCAGCAATCTTGTGCAGTCTTCAAATCTTCAAATCCGTTGAACTTTTCATGCTGGATGCCTTCTTCTTGGTCTTCTTCAGAAAATAAAAATTACATTTCGAGACCTAACATCCTATACAAGATTTGCTAGTATATCATATTTAGTGAGTTTCCTCTTTTACAGTGTTCAAGTGAACTAAGAGTACTAATCACTTTTCTGAGCTAAGATAAGTCATTAGGTTGCTGATCAAAATCTAAACAGATATTCCTAACAACACATAAGTTAGTTTCATAACACAAAAAGTTAGTTTCAGAAACTCACCGTAAATTCTAAAACCCTAAGGGGAATGGTGAACCCCTAAATCAACTGAATTTGTAAACACCCTCCGGGAGCTACGGTCTTAATTAGGGTTTAGGTAGCCCTGGACCGTCCAAAACCCTAAACCCTAATTAAGCGGTTGTCGGGGCAATGAAGCACGTTTATTAAAGTTAGTTTCTGGAACTCAGAAAGTTAGTTTCAGGTTCATTAAAGTTAGTTTCAAAGTCAACAATGTTAGTTTCAGGTTCACTAAAGTTAGTTTCAGATTCATTACAATTAATTTCAGGGCCAATAAATGTTAGTTTCATAACAAAATAGTATTAGTTTTAGGAACTCAGAAAGTTAGTTTCAGGTCCATTAGTATTAGTTTCAGGTTCATTAAAGTTAGTTTCAAAAACTCAGAATGTTGGTTTCAGGGCCAACAAATGTTAAGAACAAAATAGTATTAGTTTCAGCATCATTTGTATTAGTTTCATCATCGTAAGTATTAGTTTCATGAACTCAGAAAAGTTAGTTTCAGGTTCATTAATATTAGTTTCAGTTTCATTAAAGTTAGTTTCAAGAACTCAAAATATTAGTTTCAGGTTCATTAAAGTTAGTTTCAGGGCCAACAATGTTAGTTTCAGAACAAAATAGTATTAGTGAAACTTTTTCTGAGTTCCTGAAACTAATACAAATAATGCTGAAACTAATACTATTATGTTCTGAAACTAACATTTGTTGGCCCTGAAACTAACTGTAATAAATCCGAAACTATCATTGTTGACTTTGAAACTAACTTTAATTAACATTCATTATCCAAATTAAGTTTAGTGAAACTAAAACTAACATTTGTGACTTTGAAACTAACTTTAATGAACCTGAAACTAACTTTTTAAGTTTCTGAAACTAATTTTCTGAGTTTCTAAAACTAACTTTAATGAACGTGAAACTCATAATAACGAACATGAAACTAACTTTATGTGTTCCTGAAACTGATACTAATGAGTGATGATGTTGAAACTAATACCATTTTATTCTGAAACTAACATTGTTGGCCCCGAAACTAACTTTAATTAACATTCATTATCCAAATTACAAATTATTGCAATCAAGATATCAAAATATACACACAAGCAACGAATATACATCGCTATTTAAACCTTACACCAAATTAATGCTGAATTCGGACTGGGAATCGATTAATTGACAACTGCATCGTAATTGTGGGAAAAAATGCAAATTTTGATGACTGTCGATCAAAAGAACAAAATTACTCATAGTATGATATGAATAGGAGAACAATTAGGTTGGTTTTAATCAAAGATGATCTAACTAATTACAATTAAGTCTGCAATTAATTTGAAGACGGTAGCAGGAATGAGTAAATAAAGATTGACGGCAAAAGGAGGCGGTAAGATAAGACCAAGGAGGGGCATTAATGGAAATTCATGTTGTAGTTGGGAGAAATTAGGGCTCAAAAAAATAGAATGGCCTTTTTTGCAATACTTTTTTTGAGTGGTCCTTTTGTGCAAACCCAGCCCATAAAGTGGTCCTTATATGCAATTTCCTGTAAATTATATCACATGGGCCAACATGAAAGTAAAATCATGTAAATTGGACTATATGTGAATGGCCTTCTTTATATATAGAAATGATTCTCCTCTAACAATTATAAATAGAGGAGCACCCTCATTCATTTTCATACACCAAGACACGAGAAGCTGCAGAGCAAGGGCACAAGCAAGAGCAAGAGCCCAAAATCCTCTCATCCTCTCAAGATCCGCCTTGAAGTTCTAGCAAGCATTCAAGATGTTCATCCGGAAACCGAAAAGAAGTCACCGTTTGATCCAAGAAGAAGCCCATGCGCACTTGGAGAAATGTTATTGGAAGATCAACCGCTACCAAAGGAAGATCAAATCCAAAAGCCCTGCAAAAGCCCGGCCAAAGCTCTTGAAGTTCTTCGGCAAGTTCAAGCCAAAAGGCCACGTTAGATCCAAGATCAAGCCAAAAACCCCTTGGAGAAACGTTCCTCGAAGGCCACACTCCCTCTGAAGAAGATCAAAGGCCGAATCCCGCGACGATCTAGAAGCGTTCTTCGTGGAGTTCATCCATTTCCCAAGAAGTTCGTCATCGTTCGTCTCAAACACTCTCAAGTTCACAATTCGATCCGAGATCAAGCCAAGAAGCCCTCGAATCAACGTTTTCCTCAACTTTGAAGTCGCAAATCTTAAAACGAAGAATTTGAAGATCCAAGTTCGCCGCTTTAGAAGATTAGAATCAGAGGATTAGAATAGATATTGTACACAAAGTTTATCAAATCAATAAAATTATAATTTGTGCAATTTTATTTGCTACAATAGGCTATCCTGAACTCTTCATCACTTTCACATGTAATCCAAAATGGCCTGAAATCACACATTTTGTGGAGTCTAAGGGTTTGTGTCTCGAAGATAGACCTCATATATTGAGTCGCGTCTTCAAGATGAAGTTGGATCAGCTCATAAAGGATTTGAAGACAGAAAATGTCTTTGGAAAGGCAATAGGAGGTAACCACTTATCATAGCAATATTAGTTTTCTTGTTTTCATAGAACTTTAGTTTTTATTTTATTTCTATTTGTTATTGATTGTTTTAATTTTTTTTGAATTTTGTAGTTGTGTACACGATTGAGTTTTAAAAACGTGGGCTCGCACATGCACATATTCTTCTCTGGGTAGATCGAGGGGACAAAAACATGACAACCGATGCTATAGATGAGTTCATATCCGCTGAGATACTAGACAAGGAACTTAACTCGGAGTTGTACAAGGCCGTATCTGAGTACATGGTACATGGTCCATGCGGTCCATTGAATCCAACCTCACCGTGCATGCATGATGGGAAGAGATTCTCTAAGAAATTCCCAAAGTCTTTTAATGAGCGTACCATATTTGATGGCAATGGATACCCGGTATACAAGAGGCGTGATACAGATGCCACTATTGAGAAGAACGAGGAGCTTATTGATAATAGGTACGTTTAAGCATAAATTATATAAGTTAAATAATCAATCTCATTATACCGTTGTTGTTTAATTTACATTTTGATTTTGGGTTTGTATCAACACAACTAAGTTCATTTCATATAATTCCACAGGTTCATCGTACCACATAATCCCTTTCTATTAATGAAGTACCAGGCACATTAATGTTGAATGGTGTATTAAGTCCAATTCAATAAAATATCTCTTCAAGTACGTCAACAAAGGGGTAGATAGTTTAGGTGCCAAAATGACTGTGGATAATGAGGTGAAGGATTATGTTGACTGTCAGTATGTATCTGCATGTGAATCTGTCTGACGTATTATGGGATAGGATATTCATTATAGAGACCCAACCGTCGAGCGTTTATCCTTTCATATGGAGGGGGAACAGTCAGTGACATTTAAGGATGGTGACCTGATCACTGACCAGTTGGAAAAACATACAGTTTCCGAGACAAAATTCCTAAAGTGGATGGAGTTCAACATACATCATCCAGAGGCACGTAAGTACCTATATGCTGAGTTCCTTAAATATTACGTGTGGGATCCTAGACTGAAGGAATGGAGAGATAGGAAGCAGTTCAACAACAAAGTCGGACGAATTGATCACGTCCCAATTAAGACTGGTCCTCTTTATTACTTGAGGATAATGTTGAATCATATTAGGGGTGCCACTTGCTTCGAGGATTTGCGAACAGTTGATGTGTTGTTCATGCAACTTACCGCGATGCATGTTTTGCTCTGGGTTTGCTCGATGACGACAAGGAGTACATTTATGCTATAAAGGAAGCCAGTTTTTGGGGATCTGGACGTTTCCTTAGACATTTGTTCTCTATTCTTCTTCAGTCTGATAGTATGTCAAGGCCCCCTGCATGTATAGGAAAGCTCATGGGAGTACTTATCGGACGACATCCAGTACATGATGCATAGGAAACTGAAAAACCCCGGTATGAAACTTATTTATTTATTGAGATTAATAGTATCAGATTATTGATTTTTTTACCAATCATCATATTTAAACATCATTCCTCATTTATTCAATGTAGAGCTGGAGCTTAGTGAAGAATAGTTGAAGAATTTAGCTCTTGCTGAGATGGAAGGTTTACTCTCGCAAGGAATGGATTTAGCTTGAGTGGTATTGAAGGTATGCCCATGCCAGACAATGCAGTAATTAATAATGGTATTAATAGTTTGATTGTTGAGGAAATGTCATATGATGTTGATGAGATGATTGAGCAGCACAGACGTCTATTTCCATGTCTCACTGATGAGCAAAGGTCTGTATATCATACTATTATGGATGCCGTTGATTCTGGTAATGGTGGAGTCTTTTTCCTATACGGTTATGGTGGTACGGGAAAAACATTCTTATGGAATACATTATGTTATGCGTTACGTAGTAGACGTGACATTGTTCTACCAGTTGCATCGGGTGGCATAGCTTCTCTTCTTCTTCCAGGTGGCCGCACAGCCCATTTCAGATTCAGTATTGCATTGCAAGTCGACGAGACTACCGTCTGTAGTAGAATTACACCTGGAAGCGAATTAACAGCACTGTTGAAAAATACCAAGTTGATCATTCGGGATGAAGCTCCCATGACCAATAGGTTTTACTTTGAGGCACTTGATCGCAACCTAAATGATATAATGAGAGGTCCCGATGGTAGTGAGCTGAACAAGCCGTTTGGTGTATTGGTTGTCATATTTGGTGGGGATTTCAGACAAATCTTGCTGGTTATACCAAAGGGAAGTAGGCAGGATATAGTACACGCCTCTCTCTGCTCATCTAAAAAGCTTTGGAGTACATGTCGTGTACTTAAACTTACAAAGAACATGCATTTGCATGTATTATTCTACATTTAATATTAATGTTCATGTATATTCAAATTAATGCAGTATAAAGATTATAGTAATTATTTCTATTATAACATGTTGTAATAATGTTATTTGTAATCAGTCTGGCAGCTCACCATCTGAGAATGAGACAATAAAAGAGTTTGCTGAGTGGCTTTTGAAAGTTGGAGATAGTGAAGTTGGTGGTGATAATGATGGTGAGGTAGAATTCAAAATACCCGAAGACATTTTGATCCGTTCTACTGATGAACCAATTGACGCGATCGTTAAGAGTACATATCCAGGCTTATTATCCCATGTCGGTGATGGGAGCTATTTCCAAGATAGAGCTATTCTTGCTCCGACTAATGAGATTGTACGTGAGGTCAATGATTATATAATGTCCATTTTACCTGGAGATGCCACCGAGTTCAGGAGTTCAGATGCCATTTGTCCCGATGAAGATGACATAGTAAATAGAGAAGATGTTTACTCCGTTGAGTTCCTAAACACTATTAAGGCGTCTGGGATACTAAACCACAAAATCCGATTGAAGATCGACACTCCTATTATGCTCCTTAGGAACATTGATCAGTTCGTCGAGCTGTGTAACGGAACTAGATTGATTGTCACTGCAATTGGGAAACATGTTCTTGAGGCTAAGACTATACATGGAAAGAATGCTAGAAAGAAGGTTTTCATACCTCGAATGGTACTCACACCTTCCGATCTTACTAAGTTTCCTATTAGATTTCAGCGGAGACAATTTTCTATTTCAGTTTGCTATGCCTTGACAATAAACAAGAGTCAGGGACAATCACTTTCTCATGTTGGACTCTACCTTCCAAACTCAGTTTTCAGTCATGGACAACTATATGTGGCATTCTCGAGAGTAACGAGCAAGAAAGGGCTAAAGGTTTTAGCGCTTGATGAGGAAGGTAATCCAATCGATACAACAACCAACATAGTCTACAATGAGGTTTTTAGCTCTCTTTGAGGTATGACTTTTTTTATATTATTAAAAATTATATTTCAATTTGTTTTATTTCATTTATTAACTAAGTTTTCACATGTTGTTATGCAGTTAAAGAGTAGTCATCTGGATGCCGTTTGTGATTCTGTTTCAATTATTATTTACATTGTACAATGTATTGACCTTGAACAAGATTTATTAGTTTTATCTTTTGTTTTATACGTATGGTATCCTACTGTGATTTTTTATCATAAGCGAACTATGTCGTGGCAACGTCAAGGGTTAGTACTACTTTATAGTATTATACATATACACACACACACCAAATTTTCATAGTAAAAAAAAACATTACAAAAAATCCAAATACAATAGAAATGACATTAACAAGTTTAAATGTAGCTTTCTTCCATGGGTTTTTTTTTTTTTAAATTTCTTTTAGTCCCCGTAATAAAGTTCGTAATAATAGATTAGTCCCTCACATTTGAACAATAACATTTTGGTCCAAAATGTAATTTCCGCGTTGACCGGTTCATTAAATAATTTTCACGTGAATAATTAAATTAAAAATTGCAAATCAACCCTGTAAAGTTTAAAATAATTTCACAATTGACCCAAAACAATTTAAACTTTCATTTTCATCTTCTTCTTCATCAAACCTTCATGTTTCACCATTCTTCATCTTATTCTTCATCAACAAACTCAATTTCTTTTCAAATTACAAGTATTTTCATCATCATCAACACATAATTTGCATTCAACTAACACTAAACCCTAAATCCCTAATTTAAAGAAGAAAAAAAACTTTCCCACCATTAATGGAGCTTGAAGCTCCATTGATGGAGCTGTTCATGCTCGATTTTCGGAGCTTCAAAGCTCCATTAATGGAGCTTGAATAGCTCCATTTTCGGAGCTATTGAAGCTCCATTAATGGAGCTTGAACAACTCCATTAATGGAGCTCCGAAAATGGAGCTTGAAACATAGGACTACCAAACCGGAAGACTTCCCAATTGGTCACCCATCTCTTAGATCCAGCAGAAGTTCTTATGGATGGATTTCCGAAAAGAAAGATGCACCTTGTTTGTTCTCTGTAACCTCTTTTGATTTGACTTGAAACTTGGGAGCGTTACAATAATAATCAACCAGCGTTATAATTGCAATATTCACATTTTTAAACATATAATATTTGTAGATAAATATGTGATGCTTGTAACAAGGATAAAATATGTGATGTTTCTGAAGAAAAACAAATTTCATATACGAAAATCACAAAGTGTTTGGAGAGACTTGCATTAGTGAGACTTTGGAGAGACATGCATTAGTGTTGAGAGACAGATTAATATTGAGTAAATCAAATTGTGGTGTTTGGCTAGGCTCTAAACACAGTACATTTTAACTTTGCATTTCTCCTATTTTTCACATTCCTCTCTCTAGTCTTTGACCGGCTCTCTCTCCTTCCACCCGCCATCTTGTGGTTTCCGGTAATTTGGCCGCCTTTCCGACTTTGCATGACGAAACGAAATACACCATCGTATTCCTCTACCCGATCTATATTTATATCCAAAAAATGTTGATTCGCAGAGTTCAATTTTCCGACGAACTCTTGCCAGCCGTTTTCCGGCGAATCCGAACTCCTATGGTGAAAATTTTAATTTAAGATAGAAATTCTTCCATGTATGAAATTCTTGAACCTTTAATGGATGGTCTCTTGGTCAGGTTCATAATGCCAATAGCTGAATAGCTTATGGTTTATCCAGCAGAGTACGTTTACAATTTGTTACTACAACTTACAACCCAGGTCCGAGACTAATCCTAAAAATATGAAAGTTAGAGACTCTACGAGGACGAGGAAGATGGATAACTGTAAATTACAAACAATACAATTTACATGCAAAGAAAAAACTTTTTAAGACAAGATGAACTGCCTATAGACTATAGTTCAATATCATGTATCTAAAAAATGATCTGACTTATTTCCTTCCGGTTGCCTCTGGCTGAGTAAAGGCCTTTCATACTTCAGCTCTTAGCTGTTGTCACTTTTCTTTTTCAGAGGATCAGTAGTGACAGTTGGAAGATTTCTTCTGTACTGTTGATTTGTTAGCCTCCTCTCAAGGGGAGTTTTTCTCTTGCTCACAACAAACCGGTTTACGCCTTTCCGCATCGGCATTATTGAAGGGAAATCTTCATCTGGTATCTCGTTCAGCTCAGAAATATCCTTTATTTGAGCTACCCGTTTAAACCACCTTTCTGTTTTGGCTTCTTCCGACATGTCCAATGGATCCGTTTCCTTCACAGCTGACCCCTCCAAACTCGGTCCCACCCAGCTACTTCGAAAGCTCTCGTTATCAGGCAATAGAGGCGAAGATACAACTGCTTTACTATATGTGCGCTCTTTCCCATAAGATCTCGGGGTTTCAATGTCACTCTGGATGTTATGAGAAGTAGGGGACATCTGAGCATGTGAATTTGCTGAGATTGTAGGTTGATAATCATCTCTCCGTCCAGTACTTGTTGTATCCACTGGGCTAACTGGCTTATTATCTGTTGATGACACATCTGATCCATAAGATCTTGGGGTTCCAATGTCAGTCTGGTTATTATGAGAAGTAGAGGACATCTGAACGTGCGAATTTGTTGAGATTGTAGGTTGATAATCATTTCTCAGGCCAGTACTTCTATCCAATGGACTAATTGGCTTATAATCTTTTGCTGACACATCTGGTCCAGTAGTTTCCGCTTCTATCGATGAATTTGGGAGACTTGGCTGCTCATCCTTTTTAGCAAAGTAACCGGGAGGGAAAGGAACAAAGGGGACAAAGTTCGTATTATCTGTCTGATCCATGGCCACTTGCCTTTTGTACTTCGGAGAGGTTAAGGACCGTTCCTTTTTCTTGGTAACAACAAATTGATTTTCTCCTTTCCTCATGGGCATAATTTCCGGGAAGTCCTCATCTGTAACTGCGCTAGGTAAGTCTTTTACATCATGCAGCTCAGCTATGTTCTTGAACCAATTTTTGGACTTTCCTGCTAGCTCTTTCTCTTTGTCTGTCCCACTAGATGAGTGTAAATTCTGGGATTCACTGCTTGCATAAGAGAGATCCTCATCATCTCCAGAACCTGAACCGGAGTTCATAGTAGGAAATGATGGAGCACCAGCACATCTGCAGTCACATCTTAAGCAAGCTGAATTTGCTCCATAGTTACAGAAATTGCATCTGCAACCACAAAAAGATTTCATGGGTCAGTTACTGCAACTGACTTGGAAAACAGACAAGCTAATTTTTTGTTTTTAACAAAAGAGGGTTACTTACTGAGGGCATTCCCACTCTCCACCGCTCAGCTGCTTTCTTGGTCTAAGTTCATTACATTCACGGCAGTGTATGTTTCTTGCAAAGTTCATAAAGTTGCACCTAACCAGACAGATCATTAGAAGAGGAAACACAAATGCAGGCAATTCTACAAAGAAAACAAATGTGAACAGTAGCAGATGAACAACTTATATGCCTATAGGTTTAATCACATCAAGACAATCACTTTGAATCATTATGACTGGTACAATGTAGCCTTACTGTTTTCTTTCCTTTGTCCATTTTTATTTTGCGAAAATATAGTGAATCTGTTCAAGGCATTTAAACCATAACATAAAACTAATCGCATACTTATATTTGCAAACAAGGATTAAATTCCTCTCTTTCTTTTCTTCTTCCATCACATTTATAACTATCAAACAAGAGATTACATGTGACGCAACTAGCTAACAGCTTAACCTATTATAACTGCAAAAGGGCTGTATATCTATCACATTAAACGTCATGGAGGGTAACGGGTAGTATCCTGTAATGTTGCCATGGAACCACAATTTAACAGAATGGAGAACAAATAGAAGATATTCATACTTGGTGCATCTCCAATCACCTCTCTTCATTTCAAGAGGCACAGCGGTTTGTCTTGGCCTGCCAGAGAACTGATTGTCAGTGGCCGGAACATAACCCTGTGGAGCTCCAGAGCTAACTGTAACCAGCTCGCACAACAGATTGCGGATAGACGTGTCAACAAGTTCTCTATTGTACAGCCCATTACCTTTAGAAGAAACAGTTGGATTGCTTGCATAGCTCAGTATGTACTTCATTAGATCAACTGTAGTTGCTTTCTCAACATCTGAGGCCTAAAATTCACATTGATTGTAGGAAACAGTTTTTTATCAATATTGTGACTTAACAAATTAATGGAAAAAAGGTTCACGCATGCAGATAAGGTCACACAATGAGTCAATGACACTACCAAAAGCGATTGGTGAGAATTAGCATTTCAGTCAATTCTCTCTAACAGCAGTCTGGGTGACATAGGTAGGAAAAAAGATCCACAATTACACTTTCAGGACAATATTTTCCAGTTTGTATTAAAATAGCCTTGTTTCAAACTTCGTTTCTCGACACTTAAATGGGTTGTACTTTATTTTGATATACTCCGATATGCTGAACACAGATAAATTATATACGAATTGTAGTAGTTAGTTTACAAACATCCAGGGTGACCCTAAGAGAAAACCAGATCCTAGGAGTATAGTCGTTCATAAGGGACACAAACGACAAAGACAAGATGGTAGCACACACTTACTAATCACAATTCAAATTTTCATTTTGTACTGCCCCTATGACCGATAAACATCTCCAAAATTAAGGACGGTTTAATGATTTTGAAGAGCAAGAAAGAGACAGTTGATATAGAGTACTAACATGAGAAGCCAAAAATGCCCTCATCCTCCTGGCAATGTCGATTGCACCTCTGAAGAGAAATGGAGTCCCAGTTGATACAAGTGCTTCAATGTCCTTCCTTGAAAGTGATCTATTCGAATTTCCACACATAAAACAGCTTCTAGCTCAGTAAGCAATAACATAAATATCTTAATCATAACTTTGTTGTTCAATTTTCAGCATTTCAGCACGACATGGTCGAATTCTATATCCAATTTCCACATATAAACCAGCTTCTAGCTCATGAAGCAATAACACAAATTATATAATCATAAAATTTGAGCACCACATGGTCGAATTCTATAACAAATTGAACGAAATTATAACAATAACAGAGACACAAAATAGGATAAGCACAGACCGGATAAGTTCGGGGCGGGCATGGGCGAAAGCTAAGCAGGAAGCTGATGCGCGCAGGAAGTCATCAGGCAATCGCTCGTAGACAACAAAAGCGTCGTCGTGTTCTGGAGGAATAGAAGTGTTATCGGATAAGAAATTGAGGAAATTGGTCCATTCAGGCCAGGGGTGAGATGTATTGGCATCCTTGTTAGAGTGAGTGTGGAAACAGCTCACCAGTTGCAGAGGAGATTGGGTCAATTTGAGTTTGGAAGAGGAGGAGTGAGTGATTGGGCGGCGGAGAGGAGCTGTCGACAGGCGGTGGAGAGATGGGCGGAGAGGTGGGAAAGGGGTGGTGAAGAGGGTCATGAACCTGGTGGCGCCACCCATACACGCCGTGCCTCTGCCTGGTTTTGAAATGGAGGTCTGTGATGAACTAACTGCTCTGTGTGGTGGTTTTAGCTGCTGGGTTTTAGATTTTTGGGTTTTTTGCTTCGGTTTTCAAAATCAGTAATGTATCCGGAGAGATACGATTTCTAAATAAGTTAAAAGAGTAGATTAGAGGCATGTATGTATATATATATATATATTGCTAAAAAGTATTTGAGTTATTCTAGACCATCCACCTCATTTAATTAATTGGCAAAATTTTCTTCTTTGATTGTTCAATTCATTTGTTAAATTGTTAAATTCTTTTGTTTTTATTGGTCCAAATTAATTAAATAATGATGATTTGGTCATGTTCAAATGATTAAACTAGCGTTAATTCATTGACCATGGGGCAAATTAATTCACATTACTTACTAAGGCAAGTTAACAAACTATAAACCGACGTTAATTCATTGACTATTGTAACTCAATTATACAATATCTCACGTACTAAGGCAAGTTAATAAATTGAGACCTAAAAGAATATCAATGAGGATCTAAATTAGTTTGGGAAAAATCCAACAAAGGTACCTTAAGTTGTGTCATTTCCGAAAAAGATACATTTAGTTGTTACCGCCCGATTTTGGTACCTTAACTTTCAATTTTGTCCAATTTGTATACTCTGTCAGTCCAATTTGACGGCTCCGTCAATTTTTGACCGTTTTAGTTGTGACATTTACGCTTTTAATACCTTTATTTGTGACAGTCCGATTTTGGTATCTTTAAATGCATTATTGTCCAATTTAGGTACCCTACGACACGTGTTGATTTAATATCGTGACACGTGTCACTTTGCAAAATACTAAAATACGTTGCATTAAAATGTAAATACGGTAGATATTTGTTAATTTCAAATAGGTCCTATTTTATGGGAAAAATCAAAATTAACCATGAGAATATGGACTATGGACTACCTTAGAAATTTAAAAATAAAACATAATTAAAGAAAAATAAAAAATACATAGAGGCCATGGGAGCTTCTTCTTCTTCTTCTTCCATGGCAGTCTACCATGGAAGCTCCATTGGTGAAAGGATTTCCCGCCCCTAAAGCTCCACCACGGAGCTTCCATGGGTCTGACAGATCTGCCATGGAAGATGCTTCCATGGCCAATTTGAAATTGAGGGTGGAGGTGCGGAGGACATGTCGGTGGTAGCGGTGGAGGGAGGTGGCGGCGGAGTGGGGTGGAAGGGCACCGGTGGAGGGGATGAAGCAACATGGCCATATTGAACTCCACACTTCACCATTGCCATGGATCTTCCAAGCTAAAGCTTATGGTGAAGCTTCAGCAAGCTTCCATGGCAGAAATTGGGTTAATCTCAATTTTCTTGTTTTCTTCCAAAAAATTTTTGCGTTCTTTTTAACTTAATTTTCTTTTGATCTTTTTTTTGTTTCTACCTTTTTATTAATCTCATAATGGGGCTTTTTGAAACTTATTTTGATAAAATGGAGTTACTTCATAATTATCGAAAACAATATGGTTCAATTGACATTGACGAAAATTATTTTATTTGTAATTTTACCCATTAAAAATTAAAATTGGATTGTCATAAACAAAGGTACCAAAAGCGGAAATGTCACAACTTAAGGTACATTTTTCGGAATTTTCCCGCGCTAAAACGGTCAAAACTGACGGAATTTTGACCGAAATTTTCGGAATTCTGCTCCATTAAATCTGTAGAATATCCCCTAAATATCACGTTCCATATTAATACACATTCACTGATTCATGAGAATAGTGAGAACGAGCAAGAAAGAAATTTTGCAGTAAGTTCTTTCTCTCTTATTCATATACTGCCTACCTCTTATTGAATTAGAAAATATGAGTTCAAAATACATCTTAATATTGAATCTTATTCGGCTGTGTGCTTCCTTTGATGCAGATTTTTCTGGGCCAACATCCAAGTAGTTCTTCAAAATAATAATCATCCGGTAAAAGGTTCGAATTTAACTACATGCCATCAATTTTACGTTTACCTGCATAAACCAAATAAAAAAATATGAATCCAATGACAAATCTGGTAGCTAATAATAATGTCAAATGTAACCATCTATGAGCTTCAAATGTGTTGTTTTACAATTTATAAACCTCACATTCTTTGAAGTATTCTCACCTATTAGATAGACCCTCATCAAGTATTAATTTATGGCATCTCTCAGGTCTCGCTTAGATTGTTGCTTCTATTGTTCTATATAGTTCGGATGAATCCATTAATAACAACACAGTCAAGTCCCTTAGTGATAGATGGCATGTAGTTAAATCTTGATGTATTCATAGAATTAGAATTAAAATCCAATTTAAAATAATTCTACAAATTAATCAACTGGAATAGTAAATTCGAGACAAAACACAGTTATGTTGAGAGAAATGTCAAAATTTGTTCCAAATGCAAGGCAGATAAAGAAATTTTCATTATTTTTTGTGATGTGGATTCCAAGTACCTGGCTGAAGTTCTGGATGATGGTAGACGTGTCATTGCAGAGTGTTACATCGCTCGTTTGGTACGTAAGAGTAAGATTCACCTAGAATCCAGAACCGGATCATGTTAGAGTATTTAAATAAGTGTACGATGTTACCAGGTTGAACTGATTTGTATGATTTATATCCAGAACTATATTTTAATTGACTTAGAAGTCAGAAATTAAATGTGTACTCACATTTTCCATTTCATCCTCGTCTTGAGCTTTCTTATTCTCCAGTTCAATGTCTTCACATGTTTATCATTCATGTTTCACCTCTGTCAGATAACAAAAAAGTCATTATCAAGTGTCACGAAGTGCAATCTAATTTTTTAGAGCATGTAATTAATAAGTCGTCCAACACTTAGCAAATCATATTTATTAACGGACTAAACCAGCACTGATTCTATATAGAAATCCTCCAGCACTTAGCGAGTCATATTATATGCTCACTATACCATAACAAACACTATAAATTGATATGGAAAATTCAAACGTTTTTTCACCAAACTTATGTAGGTATTGACTACCATATAAGGAAGACAAAATTTTATATTTGGAATTGGATTACATATATTGTTTTATAGAATTCAGGCTATTACCGAGTACATTAAACTTCATATGATTATCATAGTTAATTCACTTCATTTATATTATTAGCTATATGTGTGTTCACCAACCTGCATTGCTACATCACAAGAATAATAACAAAATTAAACAATAGTTAGTACATAGACAAACAAAACTAATTTGGATGGCAAATGTTGTAGAACATGTCGAGATCCAGTGCTTTGATTCCGCTCACGGCTCTAGAAAAGAAAATAAAGTTCCAGAGTGTTGAAGTTCGTGTCTTGCACTACTGGGTTCAGAGGGTCAAATTCGGCAAACAAGGTTTGGACATGATCCTTATGGACAAAGAGGTAAGTTGTATCTTCCTATATACTTAATTAGTATATATGTTCAAGTTATCAAGTATTTAATTTTTGTTTTCTAGACTACTAATGGACACATCTTTTACTGTATAATTTATTTGTTTGTGCAATTCTATAGGGGATCAAAATCCAAGAATCTGTGTCCCCCCCCCCCCAGCTTAAAGTGTAGGTTTAAGACAAAATTCCATGTCGGTCGTATATTCAAGATTTCGAACATTGGAGTTACTGAACAATTCAACTTACGTTCGCAAAGTCAAGCATGAATGGACTATCTCCATAGCAATGTCAACAATTGTTGTCGAAATCATTGATTAGCCTGATTTTCCATTAAATAGTTTTTCATTCATTCCATATGCTGACTTCCTTCCGAACCCCACCAACAATAACATTCCAACAAATGTTTCCCCTGATTTCACGTTTGGTGAGTACAAGTCCATGCACTTTAGTTTTATTGACGCATTGTTCTTGACTAAACCGCTAAACTTACATCTTTCATGCATACATTATTTCCATATGTGATTGGTTTGGTTTGTACACCTTTAAAACAAATGGATTTTGTCACAAATGTTGCCGCAAGGAAACTTGACGTGACAATATTCGAGTATGACCTCCATCAACTAATTCATAATAAATCATTTCACTTTCTAATATTAAATTATGTTCAAAGTTGAAATTTAAATATTAATAATTCCCTTCTTATTTTAGCGGCTCGAAAACTATGCAAGTAAGTTTGTGGGAGCAATATGGAGATCAGTTGATTGACTTCTTTGAATCTTTGGGCCAAGATGCAAAAGATCCAGTTGTTATCATATTGCAGTTTGCCTCTCTTTCTTCATTCAAAAGTTCGTAATTTATTATTTTAGTCTGTCTACTTTGTTTTTTCATCTATATTTACTTAAATATTTATTATTTCCGTCGCTAAATAGCGACGAATCGCTACTTTTAGCGACGGAATGGAGACGGATTGAGCGAATTCGCTCAATCCGTCTCTACTCCGTCGCTAATATAGCGACAGGCGTTTTTCCGTCGCCAAATAGCGACGGATAAAATAATCCGTCGTTATCTAGGGACGGATATTAAATCCGTCCCTAAATAAGTTGACCAGATTAAAAAACAAAAAAAAAATTGTAAATAGCGACGGATCGCATTCCGTCACTAAATAGCGACGGATAGCGATCCGTCGCTAAAATGTTAATACCATCGGCAAGAGTCGCTTTCTTCCCATTTTCTTCTTCTTCTTCCTTCCTTCGCCATTTCCAATTTTCCGACCAAATCTCAATTGCCGGCCAATTTTGGAGTCTTCTCAAGCTCGTGGGACAAGGAGCTCGTGTGGTCAACCAATTTCATCTTTTCACCAATAAATCAAGGTATTTTGGCTAAAACCTTAACTTTGCCAAATTTGGGAATTTTGTTAATTTTGACTAATTTGAGCAATTGAACGTTTATTGTAAGTATGTAGTAGTTAGTTTAGCTTATATTACGTAGTGTGTTAACTTTGAGATGTTCAATTGATATATTGATTGTGAATTTGGATTTTTAGTATAATGTTAGAATGTTTGGAAGTATGTAGGGTTGTTAATTTGATATTTTCGTATATGCAGTAGGATTAGAAAGATTTAGTTGAGTGTTTTGGAACCCTTACTTTGTTGACAAATTTGGGAATTTTGTTAATTTCGACTAACTAGATCAATTGTATGTTTATGGGAGATATAGTATACTAGCTAGTTAACTTTGTGCAATTGATATATTGATTGTGAATTTGTATTGTTAATTATTATAATGTTAGGATGTTTGTAATTAAGTGCGTAGTAATTTTGATTCGATAAATTCGTATATATACACACTAGATTATGAAGATTTAATTAAGTGTTTTGAGATTATTTGGTGATTATATTAACGTAAAATGCATCTTATAAATCTAATAATTGTAGACGTGTCAGGCTAATCATATAATTATGAATCCCGATCGTTCATGGATGTACCGTCGCATAGTGAATGGCAGAATTCAGTCTAGTTTTGTGGAAGGGGTTGAATCCTTCATCACTTTTGCGCTTACACAAACTACTTGTTTGAGTGGGGGGAAGATGAAGTGCCCTTGCAATGCGAACAAATGTAGGAATAAACAATTTTTGCCTCCTGAAACGGTAGTGGAGCACTTGAAACATAAGGGGTTCGTGTCAAGATGAGGTATGGTGTTATCATGGTGAGACACGAGCACTGTTCATGGATTATGAGCATCTCTCAAAGCGTAAAAGGAAGGAGAAAAATGTGATCGGAAGTACTCAAAATACGTCTACATCTGATGCTAATTATGATCATGAACGGATGGAGCAAATGGTGTATGATGTTGCGGGTCCAGAGTTCATGGACACCAGGGAGCCAGTAAACGAGGGGGATGTGGAGGAGCCTCCGAATCCTGCGGATCAGGTGTTCTTTGACTCGGAATCAAAGAAAGCCGATTTATCGTGATGTAGTCGAGCGAGTTGTCTTTGTTGGCTCGGCTAATGAGTTGTAAGGCTAATGGCCAGCAATCTGAAGCGAGCTTCAATGAATGGGTACAATTAATGTCAGATCTTTGTCCGGAAGAAAATCTAGTTCCCACCAACTTTTACCAAGCGAAGAAAAAGATGCGGGGGATGGGGTTGCCCATGGAAACCATAGATTTTTGTGAGGATATGTGTATGATCTATTGGGGGGAGGATAAGATCTACTGAAGTGCAAGTTCTGTGGTAAGGACCGGTACAAGCGTTACAAGGAGGGGTCAAAAGTAACGTCAGAAGAAAAATCTACCACATAAGAAAATGTGGTATTTTCCTCTAGCACCTCGTTTAAAGAGGTTGTACGCTTCAAGTGCTTGTGCCGATAAAATGCGGTGGCACAATGAGCGAGTAATCCCGGAAGAGGGTAGAATGGAGCATCCATCAGACTCACCCGCATGGAAACAGTTCGATAAGACCTACCCGGAGTTTGCAAATGAGCCTAGAAATGTACTTGGGGCTTTATGCGGATGGTTTTAACCCGCTTGAAATGACCGGAAGTACTCTTGTTGGCTACCATCTCGACACCGCATAACCCGCTTCCGGTGAGTGCATGAAGGAACCATTCATGTTCTTGATCGTGTTGGTGCCGGGCCGATGATCCGTCACGTGTCGGATGTGTTCTTGCAGCCCCTAATCAAGGAGCTGATTGAGTTGTGGGAAAATGGTATCCTGGCATATGATGTGTCAAATAAGAAGAACTTTACATTGATAGCAGCATTACTGTGGATCGTGAGTGATTTTCCTACGTACTCCATGCTATCTAGAAGGAAAACCGCAGGCTTTAATGCATGTCCACATTGTATGGAAGACACTGATGCATTTAGACTGAAGGAGAGCGGAAAGGAATGTTGGTTTGACTGTCATCGTAGATTTCTACCAAAGGACCATACATTCAGGAAGAACAAGACTCAATTCTTGAAAAATAAAGTAGTGAACAAAGGCGCCCCGAGACAACTTACTGGTGCAGAAATACTTATGAGATAGATAGGTTGGGTCTTATGAAAGTGACTGAAGTCATCGATAAGCATAACGAGAAAATTAGCAAAATTGTGGATGGAAGAAGAGAAGCATCTTCTGGGACTTGCCTTATTGGAGCAGTCTTCTTATACGTCACAACTTGGATTTCATGCACATTGAGAAAAACGTGTTCGAGAACTTATTCAACACGATTTGCAACATTCCCGGAAAAACAAAGGACACCCCTAAATCTAGAGCCGAGTTGGATACATTGTGTAAAAGGCCCGAGTTGACAAAGCAGAATGATAAGGGGCAGTGGCCCAAGGCATTCTACACAATTGACATCAATCTAGGAACAAACTATTTGATTGGGTGAGGGATTGAAGTTCCCGATAATTACGCCTCAAAGTCACGGTGTGTGGATGTGAAGAGGACAAAGATGTATGGGATGAAGAGCCACGATTGTCATGTGTTCATGGAGAGGCTTCTCCCTGTTGCATTTCGAGAAATGCTACCTAAACCTGTATGGATTGCGATCACCGAGCTTATTTTTCAAGAATTTATGCTCAAGGGTGCTTGACGATGTAGTGTTAGCAAATCTTGAAAGAAACATACCATTGATTCTATGTAAGCTCGAGCGTATCTTTCCTCCGAGCTTATTTGATTCTATGGAGCACTTGCCGGTTCATCTCCCACATGAAGCGAGGGCTTGGACGGTTCAAGATCGATGGATGTATCCATTCGAGAGGTGTGTAATCAAGGCAATCATTTACTTATAAAGTCAATTTTCCCAAGTTACATTGTGTTACATCAACATATATGCATTACAGTACTGGGAAATTGAAGATGTATGTCGAGAACAAAGGCAAGCCCGAGGATCGATGGCCAATGCCTACGTCAAGAGAGGAAGTCGCAATCTTCCGCTTCCTATTACTTTGGGGACCATTTCCACGAAGGCATCTAGGCCCGTAAACGCATATACATTTGAAGTTCAAGAGGATGATGACGTTTCCATTTCAATTTTAGGGTCTCCGGAGACCTATTGGAGAAGAAAAGATGAATGGTCGACGGATAAGGAGTCAAGGCGCCACATATTATGTCCTCTCGAACATTGCTGAAGTTGACAAATTTATGGAGATTTATGCTTGGTTAGTAGCTTTCTAACGCTAACACATTGATTTTAACTTCTAACTACAATATATATCTAATAATTTAATCGTGACCACAACTTTTCAGAGAGAAGAATCCAACAATGGCAGATGACGTAATTGAAGAACTGCTTCAACAGAAGTTGGAAACAGAATTTGCAGATTGGTTCAAGGAGTACGTACGAAATCCTGTCAACAAAGTCACATGTCCTTACTTAGAATCTCTAGCAGAGGGACCAAACAGAAAGGTCTCCACCGTAGCTCATCGAAGGTACACTACCGATGTTCGGAGCCTAAACTTAGTCTCGATTACAAATACCCTTTTTTCTTTTTTTCTTCACTTTGTTGCCCTTCGGACCCAGCCCCTCGGATGGCAACGATGTTTTAGAAAAAGAAAAGGGGGGGGGGGGGAGAGACTAAGTCAGTGGCCACACGAAGTACGAATTACACCTTTTTTCAACTCGTTTAGGCGGATTGGATTGAAGAACGGATCCTTCTTCAGCAGATTCCCAAGCCAATAGTTCCACAACTATTTTCTACTAAGATACTTGGAAACTAGGGGGACATATGTTGATACGGAAATATGTCCAATCCGTCATAAAGGACCTAGGAACGAATCCTAAGGCATCCCAAGTCATCAAATGGATCCGAGACACTTTGGTCCGATCCGGGCAGACCAACCATGGTCCGACCCACATTGAAAGAAAGGGACGAAGGATTTGGACCTACAAGGCCCGACCCGGAACCATAGGTCCGACCCACCTTGGTCCGAGCCTCTCTGGGAAAGGAGCATAGTGCTAAGTCAGTACCCTCTCCGACCCAAGGACTCCGATCCGGATGTCAACTCGGATCCAGCATGACCTTCTCATGAAGCAACCAAGCAAATGGGCACCAAAGAGTGAGATGTCCGAACCCAGGAGCTCCGAATCGGAAGAGTTGGACAGGCAGGAGAACTTCCTCAGCTGACAACCAAATATGGTCCGGACCAATCGTCCGGACCCATCTCTCCGAACCTGGGAACTCGGCAGAACTAGTCACATCCTCAAGAACTCTCCCAATAATGACCAAACTACCCCTAAAGCCCAAGATGGCATGGGCTAAAGCTTCATTATTAGGCTATGGGCCTCATATTAGCATTGGTGGCTCAATCCTGGCCGTACACATGGTGCAATCCTAGCAACCCCTCCATTTTGATGATAGCCTATAAAAAGGCTCACATCCCCACAAGATCAGGTAAGTCATCCTAGAAGTCTTCTTACAAGTCACATCACGACCCTAATCCCGAACATTATACAGAGTTGATCTTCAGTCACTCTCGAGTAAGGTCTCATCCCGGTTTGACACTTAGCAAACCGGGCACTAACCCCCCCAAGTGTGTGTCTCATCAAGTAGTTGGTCGCTGGTTCTTACGCCTTGGTCCTTACCAAGCAAGGAGCTTCTTACCTTGGCACCCATTAGTGGAGTTGAATAAAATCTAAGTAGTTGGGGAGTTACACCCTCAACAGGTATGTTAGCATAAGCTTGTTTTGATGTGTTAGTCACCATTTATGAACTTGTTGTGTCGTTTGAGTGGTATGTTAGCCACTGAACTTGGGTGATATGTTAGTATGTTAGCCACTGAGCTTGTTTTGATGTAGGACTACTACATTTCAGTTTCGTTTGAGTGTTATATTTAAATTGTTATCTTTCTTTATACTTGTGTAATTTTTACTTTGAATGGAATTGTTGTAGAAGGACTATTTCATTCCCAATGCGCTGGTGTCCCAGTTGTACTCCGTTTTCGAGACTTTAGGGTCCGACATCTACAGGAAAATGGTCTACAAAATGAAGGAGACACGCAGGCAGCCAACTTGGGTGGGGGATGACGAGTGGGCACTGTGGTTGACGATCGAATGATCCTTCGCCCGTGATCGTTGCATAAGAATGCATAACATCGTTTGTCTGAGCCGCATGATGGTACGGGCACTGCCAGACATCACTATGGGTCGCGAGCTATTGTTACAGATCACGTGATGGAGGTTAGTAAATATGTTGTTTATGACTTGGAATATGATACATAACAGTTTTTAGCTTTCATTTCAATCAACTAACTACTTGTTTGCACATATGTTTTTTAGGCCAATAAAGGATGTACCAAGAGTGCTCGTACCACTTCAAGAAGGCTAAGTCAAGAATGGCATCTGACCGACGTGAGGGTCGAGCGATTTGCACGCTTTCTTTCTTAAGGTTAATTACATGTGTATTTGAGTATTTTAAAGTGATTCCTAAAATTACATCTCATTTCGTATGCAACCAACAATTGCAGAGTGAGGTCGAGAGGAGGATGGACGAGAGGATGATCGACGGTCATGAGCTGTCAATTGAAGAGCAAGACCAGATCTTCTTCGAGGTCAACCCAATGGACATCAAGGGTCGAATGTATGGGAAGTTTAGGCCCTTCCATGAGTTCCGTAGCTTCTCGGTGTCCTGTGGATCAGATCGCGATCTAACCTCTACACGCAGCAAGAAAGTTAACGAGATGATGACTCCTCTCCAACAGAAATAGTCGACCAAGGCGACTACGAGCAAGTGCTTGAGGAACAGGCTCGTATGGCCAAGCGGATGGACGATTTGACCCAGATGTTCAGTAGCTCTTCCCAGTCTCACCCACCGCCTCCTCCCGATTATCCTTAGTTACATCAGACATGTTATGGATAATTTGACACTATTTCACCATCTAATTCTTGTTTCGGATTATTTGTAGATAATTTATATTGTTTCGGATATATTAATGCAATTTAATTGTTTCGGGTATATTATCTATGACTACATTATGTGAAAAAACAGGTGAAACAAAAATATTTAAAAAAAAAATTTAAAACAGTGAATTTAGCGACGGATTTTTTCCCTAAACCGAACTAAGCCGGCTTAGTTGTGGATTTAGCGCTAAATCCCGTCTCTAATTAGAGACGGATACAAAATCCGTCGCCAATGCGGACGAACTGGTCAACGGATTAATCCGTCGCCAGTTCGTCGTTATTTAGCGACGGAATATCTATCAGTCGACAATAAAAATTGTGACAACTGTTTTGGAGACGGAGGGTGATCCGTCGCTAAATCCGTCGCTAAGGATTTAGCGACGGATCGGCCCAGTTTTAGCGACGGATAATTCCGTCGCTAAAACTCGTTTTTTTTTTGTAGTGTATCCAGCTGCCCATTGTGCTCAAACTCAAAGAAATGGTTCTAAGCTTCATATCAATCCTGATTGTGATGAAGTAAAACAGTTTTTGTCGAGGTAATTCATGCTTCAATAATTATCTATCTTTTATATATTGGCCTTTATATCAATTACATGTGCATTTGTTATATTCTCACTTCTTTTTCATTTACAAATTTGATGAGACAACTTTAATGGATTCAAGATTGAACCTGGGATTTCAAGTGCGAGCATTACTGTAACAAACGATACACCATCATGCAATATAGAAAAGTAGTTAAAAACTTCTGCTATGAAAACCATTCCCGAGCTACTAAGAGCAAAAGAAGTAAGATAAAATCATATTACTCGAAATAGCTGATAAAACTTTAGATCATATGTAAATAACGGGAAAACTGAAAATAAATTACAGCGGACTTTTTTAATTTCATAATTTGTTTTGTCACAGCCTGGCATTTACATAACCCGTGCAATCATTTTCACGGTTGACCTCGATTCAGAATAGTACTATTTGGATGTGGAAAGAAGGATTGTATGAAAGGTGTTGGAAAATTTGGGAAGATTGGGCAAATATGTTCCAAGTGCAACAACAAAATTGAAGAGTTCGTCCCGAGGTAATTTTAGACAAATGTATTATATTATAAGTTAATGTAATGTTATATTTTGATTAGAAATTATTTAATGGTTAGAAAATAACATGAAAATTTATTTAACAAGAACATGTTCAAGGTTAGGGTACATGTTACTGATGAAGAAGATGCATCGACTTATTTTGTATTGTTTGACAACTTCATGTCCACTTTGTTAAATAAATCTGTTGTCGGTGTCGTCAAAGACAATAACATTGAGGTAATGGACCTATTCCTTATCATACGCATTGTGCTAATACAAATAGTAATGGATATGATGTTCTTAATTATGTTTCAATGTCAAAAAATAGCTTAATCTACTGTAAAACTAAGTATGTTTCATTTTATACTATTTCGTTCAGATTGGCCGTCATAATGTATAACATGAAGAGTTTGTATTTTTCGGTGGACATCACTGCCTCTTTAAAGTAGAGCTCCAACAAAAGTGGACCTGGAAGAACAAAATAAGGAGTTCATCGTCAAACACCTAACCGAAGATGAAAACATGATTGCTTAATTCATCGTTGTTACAAATTCACATGTATAATATTATATTTGATTCAAATCAAGTATAAATTAAATTTAACTATAAACATGATAGAAGTTCACATGTTGTTAAGTATGCTCAAAAGATCCATCTTTTCATTGGTATTCTGGAAAAAAATGATGTGTAGAGTTCTCAATTGAGAACGTAATGTGTGTTGATAAAAAGGCTTTAACCTCCTGATAAAAGGAGTTGTACACATTAATTATAACTTTATGATCCAGGTTTGAAAACACATTCTTATTTGAACTTCACCATATCTACTCATGTTATAGGAGGTTAATCAAATAACAGGTTTGAAATCTCATTCCTATTTGAACTTAACAATGTCTACTCATGTTATAGGAGGTTAATCAAACAACTGGTTTCAGCGAAGATAACGCACCACTTGAAAATGAAATAAACACGGTAACTGATCACAACTTACCCGATATATATAAATATTTAATTGACTTGGTTCTTTGCTTTCATTAATTAAGGTCTCATGCGTTGTCTCTATAGAGGATAGTTCCACCCCGATAAATTGTGATCTCACACAAGAAAAGAGAATGATCGATCCAATTTCGATCACTTGGCCAATATGGATGAGTTCCAGCTTTCGGTCACGAAGAAGATAAAGAAAGAAAAGTAGTCTTATCTGAAGACATCTATAACAATTTTATTAACCGATCAACATGTCTTGGATTAGTGGTCAATGTTTTTTGTGTTCGAACAATAAATTATTCTCATGGATTTTTGGTTTTCGTTTTGTGTTAGTCTTTGAATATTAGTTTGCTCCCCAATCATTGTTGTCATTGTTTTTATAACTTCGTTCAAATTGGTTGATTGGATGTGTATGTTACCTACGTCTGACCCCTTGCTGCTCACCCTACCCATTTCCTTTCAATTGGGTCAGTACCAAATTATTTTCAAGTTTATGTTTTGTTGATAAAACGTTTATTGATTTGGTATAACATGGAAAACTTGATAAATCTTTAAAAATTCACATCGACTATATTATATATATTTTCGTGGTAAAAAGTCACATAGTAAAGAAAGTTCTTTGTTTCTACCTAATTATAATTTTAAGGTCCCATTGTTGATAAACTCTTGATTCTTTCCTTTTGACTTTGCGCAATCCTAACTATGCAAAAAAAATCATAATGCAGAATGAATCCAGTACCAGAGGTTGAATCTAGACTTTTATCTCTTCCAGGTTGAGTTGATGGAGGTGATAATAATGCGTGTTGCTAAGTCATCTTTCAAGGGAATACATACAAAAAACACTACAACAAGTTAAAGGAACTATACACACACACACACACACACACCCCATAATAAAAGGAAAAGCTGGAGTATAATATGTATGTATGTACAGGGGCGGACCCAGAATTTAGATTGGGGGGAGGGGGGGGGGGCGAAATTATATATTATATTACTGGGTAGCGGGCTTAATTAGTCGAGTCGGATTTCATATATGCGGGCTTAATTAGTCAGGTCGGATTTCAAATGTCCACACACAAATAACTGATATTTAATTATGTGATATTTAACTGAACGGCAAATAGAAGTGATCTGCATAATGAAAGTGTGGAACACGTTCACATTCCAGAAAACTAATGAAAGTAAAAATGTTGATGATTAATATTAATCGATGACATACCTAGTAGCTGGTGCAAACTTGAATGATTCTCCATTTTGAATCTCACTTACAAACCTTGAATTGAACCCGACGTTTTTTCATGACTTCAATTCATCTATAACTGAATCAACATCAAAAGACCGAGTGATTTCTTTCTCGATATTCATCAATAGAGCACTAGACAAAAAGTCATCCCCATCTTACTACGTAACCTTGTCTTCACAATTTTAATCGCAGAAAATGCACGTTCTGATGTAGCCGTAGAAACTGGGAGAGTCAAAATTAGTCTTATCAACCGATCAACAGGGGGATATATGGTTGACTTCACTGACTTCGACAATAGTTGACACATTTCAGAAAGAGATTGCACATCTTTAAACTGCACATTATTTCGAATATCGAGTTCAAAAAGCTCCAATTGATATATTAGACATTGTTGTTCTTCATTATTGAAATCAGCAGGATATAACTTTTCAACCAACTCACATATATCATTGATGTTGAAACATTTATAGCCATCTTTATGATTCAAAGCTAAGCTTAGCTTTAACAGCTCCACTGCATCTTCATTGAATCGAGATTTCATCTCCTAATATGCAATCTATTGTTTCATAAAATATATCAACCCGAAAATGATGTTCCCATGTAATATTCCCTTTTCTAGCATGACCTCTGCTTGCTTTACATTGAGAACTCATATCGGGGACTTCAATTTCTTGTTTCTTGCAGAAGTCATTCACCTTTTGCAACAGCTCATTCCATCCACTTTCCCTCAATTTCCGAATGATTTCTTTCGTACTTGATACCTATTTAACAAAACATAAAACATCAATAATTCAGTACCTATTTAAGTGTCCATTCTCCTCTGCTCATTCTAAAACTTCTCAGAATCTCAGTCATCAATTTACAGCAAACTAAAAGCACCAGCACACTAAATTAGCTACAACTAAAAGCTCAAACTCAGATTCTATAAGAACTACTTACTGATTGACTGCAAGACGTCAACGTGGTGGTCGGCGTGACCGGAATTCCGTGCTACAAGTTGGATAGAGTAGAGAAGAGGAATTTCTGTAAATTAGAGATGATTAAATACACAATAGACCAATTCATTAAGAAAAACAAACAATGGAGATTCAATTTCAACAATAAATGATATATACAACATACAAGTTAAAAACCTGACCTAAAAAATTGGATCGAAAAGGGAAGGAGCTGCGAGCTTGGTGCTGGAGGCGTGTTGGAGAATTTTTGGTCCAGGCAAATCGTGAATGGAAAGAAATGGAGCCTGGAGACTGGAGTGTTGACTTATTTGTTTAATCTCACTTGCACGTGAGACCAATAGTATAAGTATATAGTATGTAGTCTTAGGTCTTACATAGGAGTTTATTTTAGCTTTGTTTCATTTATTTAACATTATTTTTGTTTTATTGTCACATAGTTAGAGCGATATTCGTGTTTATTTATCATTCAATACGTTTTGCTAAAAATGCTCTTTCTCTTAGTATATAATAAATGTTGATCTCGATTTAATACTTTATTTCATAATCAAAATCCAAAACAATAAATAATACATATAATTTTTTTTTGAGGGGGTGAAGAAATCTAAAATTTCAAAAAATATTACATATATATTAAAAAAAAATCTTGGGGCTAGGTCCACCCCTGTGTATGTATGTATGTGTGTGTGCACATACATACATACATACTTACTTCAGATTTTCCTTTTATTATGGTATATAACTCAAGCTTGATTTCTACTAAACAGTTTCAATAATATTTGTTAGTTGCACTCACCTGCAGACTTTGGCATCTACAGATTTGGTGTGTATATATATATATATATATATATATACTTACTGGCCCTTATCTCCCTATGAAACCAATGTCTTCCGGAGTTGCACCAAAAGTGCATGTCCTATATCATCATGCACTGGTACGAGTTATTTTGTTTATTATAAAAACATTTATATTAGTCACAAGTAGGGTTGAGCATCGGTCCAAAATCGAACCGAAAAAACCAAAATCAAAATTTATGTATTTTATGGACCGAAAACCGAACCGAATAAGTTCGGTCCGGGCCAAAACTGTTTCGGACCGAAGTTATAATAAAACAAAAGGAAGAAATACAAAATTCATACAGAAAGAAGAAACTGGCAAAAGGCATTGAGTAAACAATCATATACAGTGAGTATGGATTTTAGGATCTTATGTGAGCAACTTCTTCACTCTGCCCTTCTTCACATTGACTTTAATTGTGTAGCATGGAAAAAAATTAAGAAAAGAAAAGATTGGAGATTGAAGATCACAACGCAATTGAAGATCTAATGCGCACCTAGACGGAAAACCAACACAGAATTGAAGATTTGAACACACAATTGAATACTCCAAGATCAGTGCCAAGGTATATGCTTCTTCTTCCATGTCCAATCTTCTTCCGTCGATCTCCGGTGGTGGCGGCGGTGGAAGAGAAGTTCCAGTGATGGTGGATACGGGTGATTGATGGAGGAGATGGCCGGAGCAGAAGTGTAGAGAAGCGCGATGGGAGAAAGGAGAGAGGAGGCTAGGGTTCTGCCTTTTGAATTGAAAGTGATTTGGGCAATTTTGGTAAGTGAGGTAAGGTATTAAGGAAGGTAATGTTAATGAATTTAAAAAAATACTATATAAAAACCTCCTCTACTCGAGCCAGTTCGACTTGGACCGGAAAATTTTCGGTTCTCGACCAAACCGAACTGAAAACCGAAAATTTCTAAAAGGCTGGACCGAGAACCGAATGAAATGAATTAGGTTCGAACCGAAAACTAAAATTTCGGTTCGATCCGATTTTTCGGTTCGGGTCATATTGTGCTCAGCCCTAGTCATAACTAAACAGATATTATGTTATATATATATATGGGTGGACTTCTTTCTATATGGAAAGCCAGCTGAATCAATGTAGCATTATATTTAGAAAAAGTTATTGCTGCAGGACACTTCGCTTCTGAGTTCTTAAAATGTTTTTTCTACTTGATCAATAAACAAGATGATGATATTAGTAAAAAAGGTGTCCAAATGCTGGCGAATTTGCACAAAAATCCGTCTTACCGATCCTCTGCAATCCTGGCCCGAGTTAAACTGTTTTTTATCACCTTAGAAAAATGCCGGTTATGGATTATTTTTGTGATATAACGACGATATGCAAAGGAAGGCATCCTCGAATAAAATTCGAGACAAAACACAGTTACGTTGAGGGAAATGTCAAAATTTGTTCCAAATGCAAGGCAGATAGAGAAGTTTTCATTATTTTTTGTGATGTGCATTTAAAATACCTAGCAGGAGTTTTGGATGATGGTAGCGGTGTCATTGCAGAGTGTTGTCATCGTTCGTTTGGTCACTAAAAGTAAGATTCACCTAGAATTCAAAACCGGATCATGTTAGAGTATTTAAATAAGGATACAATGTAACCAGGTTGAACTGTTTGGCATGATTTATATTCAGAACTATATTTTCACTAACTTAGAAGTCAGAAATGTATACTGACATTTTCCATCTCATCGTCATCTTGAGCTTTCTTATTCTCCTATTCAATGTCTTCACATGTTTATTATTCATGTTCTCTCTGCTGTTTAGTATCAGAGAACAGAAAAGTCATTACCAAGTGTCACACAGTGCAATCTAATTTTTTAGAGCATGGTATAAAGAAATCATCCAACACTTGGCAAATCATATTTATTAACTGACTAAACCAGAACTGATTCTATATAGAAATCCTCCAGCACTTGGTGAGTCATATTATATGCTCACTAAACCATAACTAACACTATAAATGAGTTTGGAAAATTCAAACGTTTTTCCACCAAACTTATCACTACAAAAAACGTTGGCTTTTTAGACGAATTAAACCATCTAAGAAAATCTTAGTCCATCTGGGATAAACTATAGACAAACAAATGGTCTGTGGGGCCGGTCTGGAAAGTCATGCTAGCTAATGGCATATGAGATGCATTTGAACATCGGTCTACGATGACTAAATTCTTTCCAGTCTAATTTTTTGTCTCAACTAATACTGAACAGTTACAATTAGATTTACATTCATACGAGAAAAATAAATTATAGACCAATTAGGACAGATCATTTATTTGTCTGGAATGTTGTTGAGTAAACTAAAAAAAAAAGAATTAAACATCAATAATTTCAATTTCAAAATGCCAAAAATAAGAGGACGTGCAATTTTATTTATTACTACATGTACAGAATAAAACAAGAAAAGCCATAAATAGTGAAAATATTAAATATAACCACTGCTTAAATGATGTGATACTATGTATATTATAATTGAACATGATCCAAATTACAATATAAATGATGCCAAGCAAAAAAAAAAAAAATTAATGTACAATTACACTTGAATTACGACTGTTTCTACTCAACAATGAGTACTGCATTAACCATACAAAGTATTCTTATGGACCATCTTAGAATCTGATTGGGCACCGATGCTTTTTCGATGTTTATCCACGCACTCTCTGGAGTCCGATCTGCACATTCTCTCGGATCCTCATACGAAAGTTAGCTTTTGAATCTGCAAAATATTCGTTATTTTTCACTATTCTGAAATCAAATTTAGGGATTAAAGCAATAATGGAGAGCAGGATGGTGTGAAGTATAAAGAAAATTAGCTTTAAAACTTAGGATGATAGAACTTACCGTAGTGGCGGTTTCTACCAAAAACAAGATTAGAATAAATGATACTAGTACAAGTTTATGGGTGTTAAAGTAGTTTATATTTAGCTAATTACTGGGCTGGGCTGCGCTTCATGTATTAGAAAGTTGGGCTGATAATTGCACAAGTTAATTACTTCTAGTTAATTGTATAAAGAATAATATAATAAAATCATGAAAATACATTACGTGTATTTTATAATATAGATACGTTTATTTTATTTTATTTTTGTCTATTGAGGAATAATTTACTCAATTTTTTTTTACCTTCGTTTATAGTCAAAAATATTAGTTGTTTTTTTTAAGAAAATCAGTGTAATACACATATATACAAATGAAATAAAAAGTTCAACTATAAAACATTATTGATATTATTTATACTTATTAGCATAAGTTCATCCCCCGGTCATTCCTTCACTAATGCAGATTCCTTGGTCAAAGATAGAGCCACATCATGTGAATATACATTTGATTTTGTAAAGTAAGTCTTAGGTTCATCAATTTAGATTTAAAAATTATTAGAAGGCAAATTATGATAGGAGATCAATCTTTAAAAAAAACATAAATGTTAAAATGTGATAATTGATGGAAACTAACCAAGTAGTATAGGGATTAATATTAACCAAAGATGTGATGTATAAAAAATAAAGTTTACAAGCAATTGAACAAAGACCAAATTATCCACTTATTTTTTAATCTAAAATCTAAAACACAAACCGCTTGACATGTAGACTGGGGCCAACTATTTTTCTAAACTATTTTTAAGTTTTTACAGAGGGAATTAACATTCCTTTGTGATAAGATCAAGTATCAGTTGTCGATTTGGTTCAATATTTCCTAGACTATTCATTAGCTTTAGATAACTTGCATCTTAGACAGACTAGTTTCGGTCTAGGAATATTGATCTGGAATGCCTCAAATTTTTGTAGTGTATATACTGTTTTATACAATTCAGGCTATCACTGAATTGATTAATTCATAATTATTAAAAAAAATTCGGTTGAACATTTTTAGCTAAACACCAGAATCATGGTATTGTCAAATTGGTCTAATATGATCACAAGTGTATGCCCTTCTCAAATCAATTAAACAGATTCAATCAAGGATTTTGAATTATCACAGATCATAATTGGACTACTTAACTTTCCATAAAAATCGTACTAAACATATTAGCAGGATTTTTTCTAAGAAGAAAATATGGCACATCATATTTTAAGGCTGATCATGAAATTAACCTTCCATATATTTGTTTCACTACGACTCAATAACTCCATAATCATCTAAACCCAATATACACTATAAGTATGCTAACCTAACATATTCTGGATAACTTTTTGCTCATTGCTTAGTTCAGGTAATATCATGTACCTTCAGTCATTTCAGACATTTCAAACATTTGTTTATAATTTTTGAAGTAAGCACTGTTTCTGTAATCATACCAGACATTTCAAAGGCATACAAAACACTGTTTGGAGATATTGTAGTGTTTTGACATCAACAGGTATGTACTTCATCTTAGGAAATTTATTTAGAAATTCAATTGCCTCTGAACTATGATCAAGAAATCTAACCTGGTGACTTAGAAAGATGACAACTATTGGCTCCATTATGGATCAATTTCATCCAAACCTCAAAGCAACAATAGTCTTCTTCCACATCTTAGCACTCACATAAAAACCTGAACAAATACTCCGTAAGATATATAATTCAGTGCATGGGGGTAGGGGCCTCATGACTCTAATCCATGATAGTTTTAGCTGGGGAAAGATAATATATATCAAGTTAGGTAGGGTACTTTATATTTGGACAAAAACACCACGGTTAGAAGCTAGATTACCTCCTCATAGATCCATCTTTCCTACATCTCGGTCAGCTCGATTTAAAATGATGGATTCTTAATCAAAGATGATAATGTGATCTTAATTTGCAATAAATGGTATCACTACTATGCCTTGGAATTTCAGCAGACACTTTTGAAATCATTAAACTCATTCTATGAATATTTTATAAAGTCCCATGATAGATTAAGTAACAAAACAAAAATGACAATGGCCTAACCTTTTTCTAACGCTTGTCTAATTGTACAGACTAATATTGTTCAGTTTGCGGATCGTGACATGCTACATTAAGGAAATGGGAAGAGAAAACGAAAGACCAAATAAGAGAATTCACGACCATGATAAATGTCATACTCAAAGACAAGTCCCAGAAGTTACTCAACGAACTCCTTTATCCAATATTACAAATGGTGAGATTGTATTATGTTCTTACATAGATATGAAATAAGTAGTCCAGATCTTACTTATCTATTTCTGTTAACTTAAATACAAACTATTTTCTTTCTTATCAATTAGGTTTCCTGGAGTATATCAATCGTTTTCACTATTACTACCTTCGGTATATAATTCAAGTGGCACATACAATGTCGTCGCTATAAGTCATCCGATGAGCCAAGTTAGTCATACAACTAATGGTATAAATGGCATACATTGATTCATAGTATACCTTCAATTATTTATTTGTAACTTTATACAAATAAAAAAAAAAAAACCTGTTTTATTTTTTTTAGGACCAGCATCGGGTATCTTGACTCATCCACTTCCTTTTGATTCGATGAATAGCATGCCTCCCGGTATATTCACAAAAAGTATCTTTTTTACCAACTCTTGAATTAATAAAATGACATATCTCTATTTTTTTTTTCAAAATTAGGTGGACCAAGTGGTGTGTATTACGTTACACCTAATATGTTTGTCACATCACCAAATTGTGAGAAGATATTTTTTACCACCTTTTGTTTTCGTTAATTCCATTATCAACTAAAAGTTGTTTTTCAAATGTGTAAGTCATCCTGTAATACCCATACAACCATACACCATGTCACCAATTATACCCCTCAGTTATCTTACACAACGTAAGTTCTTTAGATGATTTTGTGTTAACGTACTTTTAGAGATTATGTTTGTTATATTAAACTAAATTATAAATTTTTTAAAAAACAATAAATTTATGTAGCCGTTTACCGGAACATGAACATGACAAACTCTGCAAGTCCTTCGACGCCTCCATTTGTGACAGGTGAATACTGCACAAGTCTAATATGATTTTTATTTAAATGGTAATATGTAACTACAATATAATATTTGTTTAATTATCATTGTTGTAGTTAATTCTAAGGAAGGAAACAACATTGTTCCACAAGTCAACAATTCTTTCATATCAAAGAAGAGGGGTATCGAGAGCACATCAACTGCTCAGAACAATAAAAAATTAAGAGGTGATAAAACAACTTCCAATTTTATTAGCCATTTTATTTTATTCAGTTTGTCCCAATTAGTTACCCACATATTTACGTATGTGTGGGATTACATATTTCAGATGAGTCGATAAAATCACCTTTGAAGAAGATAAATAAAGTTACACCACTGAGTCAGTCTATGGTCAAGCAAGCTTATATTTTGCCAAAACCGAATTTAGTGATGCCGATGCCTCAAGTCAATCAAATTTCAAGTCATTCTCTAAATATAGAAAATATTATCCATGATACGGAGGTGAATGATGGGATGGGGAATGCTAAGAAATCGAGAATGAATTTGCGTGTTTTACAAGATGTGACGAAGAATTTGAATGTATCTCTATTCAGTTCCCCTTCTCATCATGTAACTGGTAAGTGACACTCTTAAGTATATTTAAACCATCATCATAAGATTGAAATTAATAAATTATTCTTTTTTTTTTTTTTGCCAATAATTACAGTAGATCTGAGTACCGAGAATAAAGAGAATGTCCCTCCGACGACATTTGTAATTATTGATGATGAATTATCTCGAAAACGAGCTGAAATAAGGCAAGGAAAAAGAACTGCTCAGAGAGTTACCAGAACAATATTAAGTGAAGAAATAAGGATCCAGACAAGTATCTAACATCCAAATAAATATGTGATTTCAAAACCATCTTACCTGTTTATCCACATGATGGATTTAATATGTGAAGTGAAAAAATAATCTCACAAAATATTGAGAATCTTAAACTAAATAAATAAAAACACAAAAAGATATAAATTCACGTTTCAGTCAACGTTTCACCAAATGTAAAACTTAAATACATTCAACATCTCAATTTTTTATGCATAAAATCTTTTATTGTTTGATTTACATGTTTTATGTGAGTGAATCATCATTGTCTAATTTAATGAAAATGTTTGTTTTCACTTGACAATACCTTCTAAAAAAGTATGATTGTATGTTACACACTAGTCATATGATCTCACTCCTAAGTCCATCTCCAGCAGTTGCAACTCTCTGCAACCCACTCTCTCCGCCACGTCAGCATTCCACTCACTGCAACTCTTCACAATTCTCTACTCCAACAGTGGCCCAAAATCTATTTTCTTTTAACATTTCTTTCAAATTTAATTATTCATTTCATTTTTTTTCTCATTTCTTTTAAACTTTATTCTTGACTTTATTTTAAATGTAGTTAATTAATTATAACAAAATCACATTAATTTTTTTAAAATTCATTACTTGAAAATAAAAATTACATTACTTAAAAAAAATTACAATGTTTAAAATTGAAAATTACAATACTTGAAATTGAAAATTAAAATAATTGAAAATGAAAATTACAACAATTAAAATACTACATTTTACAAATGTGATTTTAATATGTATTTTAAATTTTAGAAGTAAAGTATAAGTATATTTCTATTGCTATATATAATTATTATCATATAGAGACCGTCATTAGGTAAGTTATGTAGAGACCGTCGCTTATTAGACTTTATGGTGATATTTTATATGTAAGTGTGTTTCAATTGTTTCAAATATTATTATTAAATTTAAATTATGTAAACAAAATGAGAAAATTGAAACAAGAAAACTGAATAAAAAGAAAGAACAAAACAGCAAAAGAACTAAACCAAAATAAAAATGGCATCATGAAACAATTGAAGAAACAAAAAGAACAAGAGTGCAAACAAATAAAGAATGCAACAAAGAAAGAAACAAACCACAATAATTAAAAAAAAAAAAAGTGGGGGGGGGGGAGTGATGGTGCAACTCGTCCCAAATTTTGGGACGAGTTGCACCGTCCCCAATTTGGGACAAGAATGCAACGTCATTGAGGCCCCAAAATAGCAGTAAATGCTTTGAGACTCCATCTCCAACTCTATTGGAGATGGCCTAAGTACTAGTAGAACTTACATCATACAAAACCTTACACCAAACTCACATTTGATCAAGGGAGGTTGGGTTTAGTAAAATGTTAGAGGTATACATATGAATTTATTTGGATTTCGTATTATGTACCACACCAAGTGCAGAATCTATTTCCAATCAACTCTTATACATTCCATTTTTTCCTGAAATTATTAAATAACGGTGTAAGATATCAAAAAAGATTGCTTAGTTGTGGATGAGCTGAAATTGATCTCTCATCCCCCTAATCTTTTTTTCATATTGGTGTGTGGTATTTCTTTCCCCCTTTTGTCCTTGCAGGTGTTGCTATGCATATTATATCCACTAAGAAAAGAAACTAATTATGCTAACATCTAATTACCTAATTGGTGTTGATAATTGGTTTCCCCATAAGAAATTTGGAGAGACTACATATTTTAGCGTTAGTACTTCATGTAGCCATAAAATTAAGATAAATGTCATGTATTCCATCTGTAACACATTTAGCTATAAAGTTGTGATATTAAACGTCCTTATTTTGTGTAGTATTTAATTTGTAAATCACATTTTATAAAAGGTTTTCAGTGCATTTATGCAAACCTTAAGATTTAAGAATGCAGCTTGCAAAAATATAAATCTCATGAACATGTGTGAAGTGGAGGAAGGCTAAGGCTCCTGCAACTGGGATACGTTTGTAGGACTTCTTTGTACATCCATTTTACCATGTTTAAATAGAAATCTAGATCATCGTTTTTAAAATAGGAATAGAATGAAATGCATTAAAGAATGATGATTTCAACCCAATAAAAGCATATATACATAAAAAAAAATTAAAAGATCTCATCAAGTACATATTATTTAAACATATTTTAACTTTACAGATTTTGGCACATATGTGGTCAAACTTTAATTTTGACACATATATTAACTAATGTTAATTTCATTTTGCATGTATATACTTCCGGTGGATTTAATTACTCACGCACTATGCTCATGACATCTACTAAATTCTTATTTTTTCCCAAATAAAATGGGTTTTATTGAGAATATTGATCAATGTAGTATCTCTGCGACTCTATTTTGCTCTTTCTTTGATGTTCATTTTAGGATAAATGATACTATTAGCTAGGGCCGTACATAAAAATAACCCGCCCGCACCGCCCGTCGCAAACCGCACCCGTCGGTGTAAATTTTTAAAAATATCCGCCGTGGGTCGAAAATTTAATCACCCGTTTCGGGCGGGTGGGTGGCGGGTGCGGGTGAAGTCACCGGCCACCCACCCGACCCACCCGCCCATGTAAATTATATATATATTTTTTAATTTTTATTATATAGTTATATAGTAAATATAAGAAATAAGAATTAATATGAATATATGACCTCATTCCAATTTCACACAACAGAGAACTTATACATATGTATGGTGATTGTACTTACTTATGGAGTGTTTTATTTCGTATTGGAACTTATATTTATCTTGTTCGAACATATTATAGCATTTTATTTTATACGTTGAACCCGTCCACCATCCACCCGCCATTCACCCGCTTAAATGTCAACCCACCCGCCGTGGTTTGATAAATTGTTCACCCGCCATGGTTCAATATTTTGTCCACCCGTTATAGGTGGGTCGGTTGAATATTTGGTAAAAAACCGCCCACACCCACCCGCGTACACCCCTACTATTAGCACACACTACTTGTCTGACACGGTTACATTTTGGCGAATGAATTTGCAATATTGTTCCTCTAAAAAAAAAGCTTAACTATTGCAAATTTTTATGAAATTTCCTGTATTTGGGGTAATGTTAATGGAACAATATGATGGAAGTGCTGTATTTCTTTTACTGTTTTTTTTTTTTTAAATATTGGTTGATTTCATTCATAGCAACATGCAATATGCCAATCTTAATGGCGGTCAGAATCACTCGCTGGGTCCAAAATGCAAGAACTACTTAAAAGATAAAATCTCACCTGATTAATCAAACGAAACGACTCCTAAATGAAATGATTCAGATTTTATGCACTCAAAGTTTGCCAGGTTTCATTGATGCACATATCTTACCGCTTAAAATCCACCGAAAATTTATGTATGTAAAGTGAGATAAAAGTTTCACAATATATGTCTCAAAATTAAACTTTGACATCATATCAGTCAAAGTTTATAAAGCTGAAATATATTTTAATTTTTAACCCACCCACCCTATATTCTACATGGCATATTAGTATATGTGGGTGAAGAAGAAAGACGGTTTTGAAATTTTAAAACGAGAGGGTGATTTCGAAAGCATATGTAATGCTAAGCACAAAGTAAGTCCTATTAAAGTCGTTCGGACTAAGACGGACATAGCGGGATGATCTTAGACGAATTGACCAAATCGAACTATGTTTCCATTCTTTAGAGACCGACAAAGCTAAACCCGAGGTCCAGGTAATTTGTAACCCGGGGATTAACATTAAAAGCCGATACCTACCTACGAGGTCGCTACTGACCCTCAAGACTAATATACCCGTCAGGTATGGGTGGCGCCACCAGGTTCATGACCCTCTTCACCACCCCTTTCCCACCCCTCCGCCCATTTCTCCACCGCCTGTCGACAGCTCCTCTCCGCCGCCCAATCACTCACTCCTCCTCTTCCAAACTCAAAGTGACCAAATCTCCTCTGCAACTGGTGAGCTGTTTCCACACTCACTCTAACAAGGATGCCAATACATCTCACCCCTGGCCTGAATGGACCAATTTCCTCAATTTCTTATCCGATAACACTTCTATTCCTCCAGAACACGACGACGCTTTTGTTGTCTACGAGCGATTGCCTGATGACTTCCTACGCGCATCAGCTTCCTGCTTAGCTTTCGCCCATGCCCGCCCCGAACTTATCCGGTCTGTGCTTATCCTATTTTGTGTCTCTGTTATTGTTATAATTTCGTTCAATTTGTTATAGAATTCGACCATGTGGTGCTCAAATTTTATGATTATATAATTTGTGTTATTGCTTCATGAGCTAGAAGCTGGTTTATATGTGGAAATTGGATATAGAATTCGACCATGTCGTGCTGAAATGCTGAAAATTGAACAACAAAGTTATGATTAAGATATTTATGTTATTGCTTACTGAGCTAGAAGCTGTTTTATGTGTGGAAATTCGAATAGATCACTTTCAAGGAAGGACATTGAAGCACTTGTATCAACTGGGACTCCATTTCTCTTCAGAGGTGCAATCGACATTGCCAGGAGGATGAGGGCATTTTTGGCTTCTCATGTTAGTACTCTATATCAACTGTCTCTTTCTTGCTCTTCAAAATCATTAAACCGTCCTTAATTTCGGAGATTTATCTGTGTTCAGCTTATGGATCAAAATAAAGAACAGCCCATTTGAGTGGTGACAAACCATGTTTAAGACGAGGTTATTTTAGTATAAACTATGTCTTGGATAAGCTGAAATTCATGAGAACATTCTTGAAACGGGATCCATAGTGTAATTGGGGATCCTTTTTCCTACATGTCACCCGGACTGTTGTTATAGAGAGAGAATGCTGTATTCTTAATCATGGGGATTTTGGAATTGAATGAAATGCTAATATTTACCTATCGCTTTGGTGGTGTGTCCTTGTGTTCATGAACCTTTGTTTTTACTCATTAGTTTGCTAAGTCAAAATATTGAAAATGCTGTTCATTATCTTTGTTTTCTTACAATCAATGTAAATTTCAGGCCTCAGAAGTTGAGAAAGCAAGTACAGTGGATCTAATGAAGTACATACTGAGCTATGCTAGCAATACAACTGTTTCTTCTAAAGGTAATGGGCTGTACAATAGGGAACTTGTTGACTCGTCTATTCGTAATCTGTTGTGCGAGCTGGTTACAGTTAGCTCTGGAGCTCCAGGAGGTTATGTTCCAGCCACTGACAATCAGTTCTCTGGCAGGCCAAGACAAACCGTTGGGCCTCTTGGACAAAGTATTGAAATGAAGAGAGGCAACTGGATATGCACAAAGTATGATTGCCCTCAGTAAGTAACTCTCTTTTGTTTTTTGTTTTTATTTTGTGAAATACTTTGTCTGTTTCCCAATCCAGTGGCAGTAACTGACCCATGCAAATTTTTTTTGACAGAAACCATGTCTTGACATCTTCTAGATTACATATTTCTAAATTTAGGGCATATGCGGGGGGTAACACTGATTCTAGCAATTTTCTAGATCGTGAAGAGGATGACAAAGAAAGTGACATTGTTGAGGCCATTGAACAGGATGCATTTGACTCGTCCCTTGAGTCTCAAGGTCAAGACGATGGCATTGAAATACAAATAGAGAAAACAGGCAAGAATAGTAGGAGAATTAGATCAAAGGTGGTCGTCCAGGCCAGCCTCCAAAGTGTATGGGAAATATTGACTCATTATGAGAAATTGGCCGATTACATTCCCAGCCTCGCCGTCAGCCAGTTGCTTGAGAAGAGAGACAAATTTGCACGCCTGTTGCAGGTATCTGGTTTATTATATTCTTATATGCTGAAACTGTATAAACCTGGAAAATAATTTAGATAATTGTGCTCTACTGTTTGGTAGAGTGGGAAATGGTTAAACCCATGCTAAAATGTGTGGTGGCCCATGCCAAAAACACCAAACGCACTGTCTGGTAGACCAAAGTGCAAATTTTCTTACCCACTTCGCGGCCCATTGGGCTTGGACTTGGGTGGGTTAAATTGGGCTACAAGCACACGTAATTTCATACATGGTCTTATGATGTATTGCAGTGTTTGGTTCTAGCGTGTGGTCAACCGGAACTCATAGCTTGGGTTAGTAATGTGTAAAGGCCCAATTCAGTTTAGTCCATTTCAGCACGTGTTTAGTTATAATACACTGTTCGGTAGCGCAAAGTCACTTGGAAACACGTGTTAGTGGCTTTTTTCTTTCAGGAACACATGCGCTACCTAACAATATATTTTTCATTTGAATTGTTGACATGGATAAGTTGTATGTAAATGTTTGAGAATCAGACACTCTTGCACTGTTTTTTTTGGAGCACGAAAAATTTCATTCCCAAAAACAACTAAGTACACATGCTGACAAAGTCCAGGCAACCCAACAGACAAAAACTAGCAACACCTTCTACCCTATCTCAACCAAGTTTACAAATGATCAAAGCTAAATCTATGCAATATAGAATTCAAACGTAGCCTAGCTTTCACTGTATCTATCACAAAAGTACTTAAATTGGGCCCCAAGCTTTTCTGTTGGAAAATCAACATATTGCGTTCTTGCCAGATTATGTACAGTGTCTCTGCAAACGCTGCTTTAAGCACCTTCCCTCGCAGATTTTTCCCTCTAGAAACTTGTATAACCCAGCTTATATTTTCCCATCCAGGCAGTAGATGACCTATGCGCAACCATTGAAGAACTTGCCGCCAAACACCAGCAGTTTGAGTACATTCAAAAGAAAAGATGTTGAATGTTCTCATTTTTGCCACACCACACATTGTTTTTCAGATATCAATCAAATCTCACGAGTCTTTCCTTCGTTGGTAATCTGTTCTGACACAAGCCACATAGTAAACTTGGCGCGAGGCCTAGCAAGATTACTGTATGTACCATAGCTTCCTCCAATCCACTTTTGGCTTATCTCCCCGTAGCTCCCTATAGAACATGCTAGTTAGATATTTGCCTGTGTTGAAAGCAGTCTGCCACGTCAAAGACTGGACATAGTACTCTCTACACTTCAACATAGCCTTCAACACCCAAGAACAGGCAGATTATATTCAAATCCATCACAGCAACATCTTTAAAGTAATAAACATGCAACCACTTAACCCTCAACTTGTCAACCTTTGCACACAAGTTCCATAGTAACTTGATCAAAATTGCTTTATTCCACTCAATCAAGGATATCATATTCAAACCACCAGAATTTTGGGTCACAAATGTGATCCCACGCCACGGGACTCTTCCTACTCAGCACATCCTGTCCACTCCATAAAAATGTTCGACAACAGCTTTCAATATGTTTTAACACTTGTTTTGGGAGAGGAAAAGCTTGTAACCAACAATTATTCATGGTGAATGACGCTTTTCACCAATTGTGCCCTTCCAAGTTCCAGCATAACTCAGCAATCTCGAACTCCAATGTCTAATCCTACTAAGCACCTTATCGATCAACGACATGCACATGAGGATAGTAAGCTTCCTACTAGCCAAGGGCACTCCCAGATATTTGAATGGCAAAGAGCCCTTGACAAAACCTGTCTCCTGTAAGATTGCATCCTGTATATGTTGCACCACTCCACCAAAGTACACCCTACACTTTGTAGAGCTAGCCATCAAACCAGTGGCACGTGAGAACTCCCTGAGCTTTTTCATAAGCAAATGCATGGAACCTACATCTCCCCTGACAAATACAAGTAGATCATCAGCAAAGCATAGGTTTACAATCAATTTGGTTCCTCTCCCAATGTACGCAGCATCCTATGCAGATAATCCATGAGAAGAACAAACAACAGGGGAGAAATAGCCCCCCCCCCCCCCGCTAGACCTCTCCTAGCTCTAACCATAGCAGTAGGCTGTCCATTAACCAAATATTTATATGAAACTGTACAGACGCATTTCATGATCCAATTAACAAAAATAGCGGGCAGTCCCATCTCTGTCATAATTCTCTCTAAAGCCCTCCAATCCACAGTGTCATAGGCGTTTTGTATGTCCATTTGGATCATACACCTAGGTGAGATGCTCTTCCGTCCATAGGCCCTAATCAGCTCATGAGCCATAATAATATTATAATGGATGATCCTTCCAATTATAACAGCCGTCTGACTCTCACCAACCAATTCATTAATCACCAATCCCAATCTTGTTGTCAATACCTTGGAGAGTATTTTATAGAAAGTAGTACAGCAAGAAATTGGTCTCAGATCCTTAGTAGATCTAGCCACATTTGTCTTGGGAATTAGAGTTACCAAAGTGCAGTTCATTGCCTGCAAGAGTTTCCCTTCCTCAAAGAATTCCTTTAAAGCCGCTGTGACATCTGTTTTGATAATTTGCCAGGAAGATTTATAGAACAAAGAGCCATAACCATCAACACCTGGTGCTTTGTCTGTACCAATCCCCTGCAAAGCCTTATAAACCTCGTCTTCAGTAACTGGCTGTATTAGCATCGTGGCATTTTCCCAAGTCAAGCTTCTACCTTTTCTTATAGCATCACTTTTCACCTCTTGTGTAACCTGACTCTCAGATCCTACCATTTGAGTGTAAAAATTTACAACTTCTTGCTCCATATCATTCTGAGGATAAGCCACATATCCACTCTTTCCAGTAAGATTATACATTTCTGCCGCGTTTTATCCTTAAGGGAAGCATGGAAATATGGATTGTTTCCATCACCTAGCTGAAGCCAATCCAGTTTTGCCTTTTGAACAAGTATTTCCTCCTCCGTATGTTGCAACTCCAGTCATTCCTCAGTGTAAGTCTCAGCTGCAGTCGCCAACACTGGATTCAAAATATCAGTACTTAGTTCAGTCTGCACTTGTTCTAATTTAGCTCGAGCTGTATTGATTCTAACAAATATATCATAATACTTACTATTATTCACTCTTGCACTGTTTGATAGCAACTCATGTATTTCTTATACACCCAAAAAATGTGTTACATCCATATTGATCTATTGTTCACCAATTAATATTAGTTTGATTTTAACTAATTTATCTTCTAGTAGTATTATATTTGTAACACAAAAGTGTCCTGAGAGACAGTCTCTAGATATCTTATCTAAAGACGGACCTACTTCTCATTCATGTTATTAATCAAAACGTCCATGCTGTTAATTAAATAGGTTCTTTTCTAATATTGAAAAACACCATGTTGAGAACATAGACGTCTTGATTAATAACATTGAAGATTTTATTGATAACTTAGGTCCATCTCTAGATAAATTATCTAGAGACCGTCCCTCATGAGACTTCCTCTATTTGCAAATATAGCTCATGATTCGATAATTAAGGTACGAAATTTAATGAACCTTAATATGGTCGACATTAGATATTATATTTGAATTTAGAAATTGAAAATGTGCATAAACAAATACAACCAAACATTTATACTAGTTAATGAACCGTAATATGGCCGACCAGATTAAGGTTTGTTATGTTTTTGTTACTTAATTATCAATTAATGATTAATATTTACAAAAAAATAGAAGTTAAACTAGATATTAATTGGTCAATATGGATGAGTAACACACATTGGGGGTGTATAGGAAATGCATGAGTTGTTGCGAAACAGTGCAAGGGTGTGTGAAATAAGGGGTATTCTCTAACATTTACCCAGTACTTATCCATGTCAACAATTCAAAATGCACAAAAAGCTCTGTTTGGTAGCGCAAGCGTTTCTCCAAAAACGCCACTGATGCATGCGTTTTTTGGTGATCTTTTTTGCAATCAAACGGTGTCTTTCATCACTAAACACATGTTGAAATGGAATAAACTCATTCGGACCTTGACACACAACTAACCCATGCCATAAGTTGGGGTTGACCACGCGCTGGAACCAAACAATGTATACGGTCTTATGTTCTTGTTTGGTTTCACTGTAGAATCGCCAAGTTTATACATCTTCATCACCTGACATAGTCATTCCCTCTGTATTTCGTGTGGTGCTGTTGCCGTTTTTTGGCTTGCATATTAGCACACCTTTTTTTTCCTTGTTTTAGTGCAAGTGTATGTATCTCTGCTACGAATGCCACTCAGTGTTCCCTGCTCTATGGTGCTTATATTTGTGTTAACAGATTGGGCAACAGGACCTTGCCTTTGGGCTGAAATTCAGTGCGAAAGGTGTTATTGATTGTTTTGAGAAAGATCTTTTGACTCTTCCACTCAGTCAAAAGCGTGACATTGAGTTCAAGATGATTGAGGGTGACTTCCAAGTATTTGAAGGAATTTGGTCTATGGAACAGGTCCGGACTCTATTCTTATTCATTACTCTTACCATGGCTTTATATCTGCGTCTTTTTAGCATAAGGAACTGCACATTGTCCCCCACCTTGCGTATGCTTGACAACATGCCAGTGTCTGAAAGACGGGAAACGAAACATAATTAAAAAGGGCAAACTGTAGTGTGCAATTCTCTAATATGCTTAACTTGACATATTAGGTGACTCAACAATATAATTATGCGAATGGGGTACTTTTATATGTCTTGTTTTACACAGGTTAAGTGAGAAGATAACTGACCAAGTGATTAATTAGGAAGCATACTGCAAATCCGTAGTACAGCAATGAGAAAGAAGTCCTACAAAGTAAGGAGCAAATACTCCATAGACAATAGTAATCTCATGCTGCGGTACTTTCCGATTCGAGATATGGCGTAGATGACATGCTGAAAATGCATCACTACACTTGGAACGAAAAATATATATGTGCCCTCTGTCCCAAAAGAAATGCAATGTTTGCTTTTGGCACAAGTTTTAAAAACTCAAATAAAGTAGTACTGATTTTATAGTGTTTATGTTGGGTGTTATATAAATAATAATGAGTAAAGCATGGATAAATTAAGTTAAAGTGCGTTAATTTGTTTGGACCATATCAATATAAATAATAAAAACTTTCCAATTATGGATTTTTGCATTAGTTTTTAGACAGAGGGGTTAAAAAAATGGTATGTGCTATATTTGTTGGGGATTGTAGTTCAGTTACCATGTTACCAGGCGCATGTGTTCAAAACTAGAGCTCCATTCATCCTCGATTAGGTGAGTTTGATTTGCTTCTGTTTTTTGCCTTTATGTGAAGTCACTTTCTTTTGACCGCCATTGCCCATTTGATCTCGATGCGCTTAGGGCAATCCTTAGACCATCTCCACCATTAAAACTCTGTAAAACCCTCTCTTTCCTGCCACATCATCTCTCCACTAAGTTAACCCAAGGACCAAAAGTCTACTCAACCAATAAAAACCCACCGGTTTTTTTTCTCATTTTTTTCTTTTTAATTATCGATTGCACCCTGCATGCATCTGATCATTTGAATTTGATTAATTTATATAAAATATTCTTATATATAGAAATATAAAAAATAATAATACTGAAAAGAAATATACCCGAAAATTGCCCAAATTACTTTCTAATGAAGCTAGGAAAATCAAATAATAATAGTAACATTTAATTAAATGAAATTTAAGAAAATATAAATAAAACAAAAGAAAAGGAAAAGAAAAGAAAAAATAATTTAAAAAAGAACAAAGAAGTTGTTAAGGCGCTCCTCACCAGCAAAACCTGGTGAAACTCTGCACAACTGAAAGGGGAGACATGCGAATCAATCATTCAAAGGGACATGTTTTGTTTGTGTAAGATCTGGCTACCACACTAAGGACTGCCCTATGTGCATCGAGGGCAATGGCGATTGAAAGATAGTGAATTCATAATTTTTATATAAAGACAAAAGTAAAGAAGCAAAAGTTCGCTTACTTAGCCAAGGATAAAGTTAGCTCTGATTTTTTATGACATACACCTAGTTGCTTTGGTTACTGCAGTAATATTCCCAGCAATCTTAAGTTACTTTTCTCCCGCCTTCCACATCTACTAGGCCTTAATAGGAAAAGAACTCCAAAGGTACAATGGGTTTCATTTGTAGAAAGAAAGGTACTATCCTCCAAATAGGCGAAACTTTTGCAGTGTTATGGAAACTGAGTGGGAAAAGAACGCAGGAAAGGAGATACAAAGAAGTCAGATTTTTGTGTGTTCCTCTCGACCTACTTGGATACATCTTATATAGTACTCCAAAGCTTTTACCATTAGGCAGGAAATCAATCTGCACAATCAATTTGATGATTTTATTGGAAATTTAATCCCCTCCATAAACCTCAACATTATGAGTATGTCACAAACTTAATGTTGGTCATAATTTAGTTCAAGTCTTAACTTCGAACACTAATATTGAAGAACACACTAGATCGACTTGCGAATTTGAGGCCATTTAAATATTTAATCATTCACACTGATATTGATTATTGGTTCCAGGCTAGCATCATGCCCCCCACCCCAAAAAAAAAAAAAAAACCCAACCCCCGTCACACTCATTTCTTTATGTTTTTCTTTTTTGGTGCATTCTATTCACTCTTTATTTTTCCTGTTTCGGCTATCTTTTCTTACTATTTTATTATGGGTCCCCCAAATATACAATACTGCACTCTAAAAAAAACTTGCAAAAAGCAAATGTAAATAACTCACTAAAACGGATGGAGTATATCAATTGTGGATTGGAGCTTGCCCTAGAAGCTACATAAACATCCTAGGAACACGCAAGGAACCGAATGGTGCGTCTCAAATATATCAGCTCAAAGCTGAATGCTCACACTTGTAATTATTAGACTCAATACTAATTACTTGTGTGACATAAACCAGTATCCAACAATTGCCCACGTGAATGTAACATGGCTAAAAAAGATACTCGTGAAATGATATAAATGAAATGCAAGACAACAGAGTTTTCAAATGAGAGGTTACTGCATCTGGAGAGGTGATCTAGAGATGATGATTGCACTCTTGTGGGTCTTGGACAATCCTACAAGTTATAAACTTTCTCTATGGTTCCGTATGGTACGGTTAGTCCAAATACTTTTGTGTTTTGTATTGTCATATGCGTCCATGATTATACGAAAACACTATCCCGGCAAAAATAACCAAGAATTTATCTCTCTGCTGGCACAACCACAGGTTCTACTAAATCACAGGCATTTCTCTTATGTTAGTGATAAACATACAGTGCGAGTTCTTCACTTATCTGATGATATCTGTTGAAGCAAATATCCTAGTATACACAAGGTTGATGGTTTTTTAACTTTTTTACATATTTATTTCTTTATTTCGTTTGAGCTTGGGTTTATTTTCTTTTTCACTTTGTGATACATGCCCCTCTCTCTCTACACACACACACACATATTTATTTCTTTATCTCATTGAGCTTGGGTTTATTTTCTTTTTCACTTTGTGATACATGCCAAGGTGCCTTGGTCGTCTGTTAAATTCTTCAGGCAATGGACAACAATGGTGGAAATATACAGAGTGATTCTACTGGACGTCGAGAAACTCAAACAACACTATTATATGTTGTTGAAGTGAAACCTAAATTATGGCTTCCTGTACGTCTTGTTGAGGGTAGACTCTGCAAGGAGATCAAAACAAATCTGTCATCTATACGAGAGGAAGCTGAAAAGGCCTTTCGAAATGCACATTCTTCTTTATAATGCTACTAGTCTCGGACAGGTATGTGCTGTATATAGTATGTTTGTTAAGTTTTGGTTGTTGGTTCATACGGGACTCAAAATATTTTGCCCTCCACCATGTTGGCTCGGTGTTGGAAAACCGTACCTGCACTTATTACATGCATATATCAACTTCACGGTATTTTTCAACTCTTATATGACCTTGAAGAGCTACAGGCAGCATTAAGGTTTATTTGACATGGTTAAAGGTAATAAAAGTTTCTGGGAATTCATCTCCTGTCTTTTGCGCTGAATCAGATGATGTCTCTTGTGCGCACTATGAGTTTACATGTGTACACTATATGCTTAAATAACACACTGTGTTTCCATGTGTACACTATATGCTTAAATAACACTGTGTTTCCATGAAGTCGTTCAAGATTGCAGGAATGTACGCTTGGTTGTATTTCACAGGCCTCTTAAGCGGCATACTTTTCTGTTACTTAAATTGTGTCAAACCCCTGAATGCTTACTGTTTCTGTGACTTGCCACCTACTTTTGGACATTGCCAGTACCTCTCAAGTGTTTCATTATCTTGTTCTCTCCTTTAAAATTATTCCAATTCTATTACAATGTATAAATTGTAACTCACTGTTGATGTTAACATTTAGGGTAGGGGTCACGAAATTGTAATGTCTGGCAGCTAATCTACAAAAGTGACACTGATTAGTTTCATACAATTCTTGTCTCTGGTGGCTGTGATCGTGTTCATAAGTTATCACCGAAGGTTTTATCTGTATGGGGGTACACACTGGTCCGTTGTAATCTTTCACAAACTTGGCTTAGTATACCACTTTATATGTCCACAAACTATTGTACTAACTTATAAGGGGTACCATAATTGGATTTATTTTGAGGCTATGCATTTTTCTTCTATTTCAATAAATGATTGCTTCAAGTTAATAAGACTTTAATGCTTTATAGTGTGAAACTCAATAGTGAGTATTGATGTTTACTTGGTTCAGAAATAAGTGTGATTCGTTCGCATTACATTTGAAGGATCATTGACACATCAGCAGTGAAATTCTAAAGTAAGCTCCATCGTCTTATTTCTCCATGACTTTCATCTCCATATCCAGCTATTTTATGATGGCAAAATATTCCTCTTGTTGAATTTGTATGTCATATGGCTATAGACCTTACAATCGTGAATTATGTCTGCAGCATTATTCTTGTCTGTTTCACGTTGTGATGACAGCTGAAGGGAGCTATTTCAGGATGAGTGCATTCTCAATGTCCAGGGCCACAATAGCGAACTCGGGCACCATGGTTACAATAATAGGAAAGGAATCTGCTACATAACTCATGTCGGATTCTGGAGTTTAACTTCATTGTAATTGTATCATTCACTCAGACTTGGATGTAGTTTCCTTATTTTCATGTACTATTATCTGGTGATTAATTTTTAGGGGAAGTTACTTAATGACCTCAGACATGTTAAATTACACAATATTATTAGCTATGCTAGAAGTTCACTATTAGATTCTGCCATTAACACCTTGTTACTTTCAGCCCCCACCGTCGTTCATTTCGCTACAGTGGACCTTGATGATGTTGTATACTACTGAGAAAAATAATCTTCGATCAAGGGCAGAGTTTCGCCCATGGTTGAAGATAAACTCCGGTTAATACCAGGGCGGAGTAGATCTGCTCCTGTCGAAGCTTATAGTCCTGCTTGATGGTGGAGCTTCATAGCTCTACAGTCTACCATGGGCGGAGTATTTATCAGCTCACTTGAGTATTTAATCATTACGGTTTGAAATTAATTAGTAGTTAAAATTTAATTTTGTTGATTGTGAAAAAGTTAAAACTAAACAATTGATGTGGGACGGAGAGAGTATTTATGTACGAATAAATCCGCTATCAAGCCCCATAAACCTGATATGTTGTCTAAGGCAGCAAGGCAGGACATAAGACAAGATGCGGGGCACTACCTCGTTTGAGACGTGGCCGTTTTCCTACTTGAAACTTGTCAAAAATGATTCTCAAAAGTAAACTTATAATAATTCAATAAGTACGTATATGCCTTTATGATTTATCATTATTAGAAAATAAATATTTCCTCATTTCGATTTGATCATCAAGTAGTGGTCCCTCAAGCAAAGATGAATTGCCGTTCAATAGAAAAAGATGGCACATTCATGAGGATCATAACGCACAAGGGGTGGCTCACTTGTCATCACATGCATATGGCCAACTCATGACTTTTATTTGGGGCACTCCATATCGGTTATCAATACGATAGCCGGATCTGAGGGGTCACCTGACCCGGCTCGACTTCCTTTTACATTTTAATTTTAATTTATAGTATAATATGAAAAATAAAATGCATGTGTACCGAAAGTTAAAATTTAAGGTTACCAAAAGTTGTAATTTGATGTAGTTCATTGGAAAAGTTATTTGTTATGCTTTTAATGGTGCAAGCCAGTTTAAGTCTCAATATATTTAATTTTTATAATTTACTTAAATTTATAGCATTTTCTTCCATTTTATGTCAATTTTTTTTAATACAAATGTATAACTTCGGCCCACCAGTGTCAATCCAGATGATCGAGTTTCGATCAATAAGTGGTCAGATCATTTAATTGTGAAAGGGGAGAGATGTTTTGAGACATAGCTAACCCCACCTAGTAAGGTCTAACGAGGACGGTAAGGAATTTAAGGGGTAGATTGTATTATACCGCGTCCCACAACAATTTAGAGCGAGTGGGATAAGTTGTATGTAATTAGACATAGACTCTTAATTTGTATGGGGTCTTCTGAAGTGATACAAAAGCACATATGTAAGGATTTAAGTTCAAAGCGGACAATATCATAACAGTGAATCATGCATAGCATAAGTTTGCGTAACAATTTTAATGTGTACCTGAATTCGGTTGGAATGGAAAAAAATGTACTAAACCACGTTCATGGTAATTAAGCTTATGTTATACTTATTCCGCCTCCGTAAAAAGATTTCATTGATTTTTGTTAATTTTTTTAACCTTAATTTGACTATAAATTAATAGTATTAAGTCATATAATAAAACTAACTTAAACAATTATATTGTGAAAGTACAACGTTCATAGTTTCATAATATAACTTTAATGTAGGATTAATTTTAGTCAAACATAGTAAAATGGGAATTTTTTTGATGGTGAAATAATTGTTAAGATAACAGTACCATACCACCCACAAATGATTCACACATTCATTACGTAGGTAGCAGTGTCTAAATCTTATGATTATCTTGACAAATGACAATTACAGAAGCTAAGCTAGCATTGTTTTGTTTAAGTAATCGGGTAGCTTGAACAAATTAAGTAATGTATATATAATATTATATTATATATAAAAATAACTCGATCGTTTTCATTGGGCAGACACGGATTTATTGTTGTGCTTTCGGTTTATTTAATGTTCTTCTCATGTCGTCCTCGGTACCTGTTGGCCACAATTAATTTTGCCGAAATTCAAGATTGATTTTATGTCCTTACTCACTCATCACTGCCCGTACTACTCGGTCACTCGTCTTGCAGCTCTCCTCAGCTTCTTCTATGTGCCCACCGCGATGCACCTTCAACTCACAAATTATCTAGAACCTGATGTTATATGAAAAATGCTCAAGTCCAAATGGTTCCAACGGTCAAAGTATATGTGAGGTGAACTTGAACGATGAACCGTGAATCTTGAATGAGGTGAACCTGAAGGGGAGACTATACCATTTTTATCAGTTTGCCTTAATCAGTCCTAGAATTAAGTTCAAGGATTTTAAGTAGAATAATCGAGTTAGAGCTAAAGTAGAATGATCGAGTTAGAGAAATAAATATTGCAAGTGGTTGATTACTTTAATAAGGTGTAAAAGCTCTTCTATATATAGAAAGAGTCCAAGGGACACACTCTGGATAACAGTACACAAAAGTAGAGCGGCGAGTTTGAGTTACACACGTTGACTTTCTTACATCAGTCCGGCACCACTATTACCATGGAAGGGAAGAGTTCCAAAGGTCAGTCTCCCTTCGTATATAGTGGTATAGTGTCAGTTTCTCTCTTCAGTAGTTAAGATCGAACCTTACTCTTTGTTCTGAAGATTGTTGACCTTCACGGCCAGGATAATTAGTGAGGGTCGGACCACTTTTACTTTCCTTGTAATGACCTCTTTTTTACTTGATGTTTATTGAGGCTAGTACATTTGACTAGGTGGACTATGATCGGCCTTATTTCCACATATCAGGATCTCATGCGGTCCCACATTGTTCATTAGAACATGACCGGAATAATATAAACCAACTCTAAACATCACATTCAATTTTTAACTTAGTTATATTAGTAGTGGCTTACTATTCCATTGTTAGTAAATACTCCCTCCATTTCAGAGAAAGTGTTACATTTGATTGACTATTAATCATTTCTAGCTTGATTAATAATTACTCATAAACGATAATAGTAAATAATTTAATAAAATCATATAATAAAAATTTAATTACTAAATTTTCATTATATAATTTTAATAATTTATTTATTAATATCGTTAGAGTAAATCAGCTCAAATAATTGACAGTATTAAGAAACGTAACACTTTTTCTGAAATAGAGGGAGTATATTCTAATTTTTATAAATTCATTTCCAAACTAACTCATGTTAGGTCTAACATTATACGAGCTTGAATAGAGCTGGTATGATTTTTAGATCCTATTTAACAAAACTAACTCACAAGTTGGCAAATAGGGACTCATAAAATAATTGTTTTTATTAATTAAGTTGTTTAATAATTAGTATATAATTAACTTCTTGATTGCTTAATTATTGGAAATAAAAGAAAATTAGCTAATTTATTTTCTGTTAATTGAAATAATTTATTAAATCAGTTACCTTATAAGCTACCGTTTAAATAATATACTCCCTTCGTTCCATTAATAACTTCTTAACTTTCCTTTTTTAGCGTTTCGTTAGAAACTTCTAATCCATAAATGGAAAGTTTTTATCCCACTAACTAATTTTTTATTATATCTCTTTCCTACCTTATCATCATTTTGTTCAATCTCTCGCATACTTTATCATCCACTTAATACTATAATATATAATACACAACAAATATTTTATTATTTCTCCTTAATATTAGAGAGAGTAAGGAGAAACTTTTTGGACTAAGGAGGGAGGGAATTAGAAAAAAAAAAAAATTCAAAAATAAATAAATTAGTATATTATATTAATACAAAACTTTAATAATATTATAATATATGAGATCAGAACAGAACAGACACGGTATTCACTATGTATCTCATATATATATATAATATAATATTTTGTATTAATAAAATTATATATATAAACATATATATGCATGTAATGTTAATCTAAGTCACCTATATATAAATATAAAAATTAAATGAAAAATAATATATACTTTTGAATGAAGAAAAAAAAAAAAAATAGAAAGGGTCGTATATTATAATTAATTAACTAAAAACTTTTTATTATATCTCTCCTACCTTATCATCATTTTTTTCAATCTCTCTATTATTTTTTATCATCCACTTAAACTTTTATATATAATATACAATTACAATAATTATATTTTTTTAATTAAAATATTAGAAGTAAAAAGAGGAAGTTGGATTACTTTTGGTATTTATTGAAAAGTAAATTAAAAAAAAAATCAATTTAAAATATTAATAAATACAAATATATAAAAAATACATATTATACTTAATTATAGATTAGAGAAGACAAACACTACATTACAAAACAAAAATATATTCAATTCAATAAATTATAATATATAGACAATTAATATTTCTAATAATATTATATATATAATGTTAATCTAATAAGTAAATATAATATAATTAATATAAAAAAAAAAATACTAATAATAAATAATGAAAAATAAGAAAAAAGAAAAGAAAAAAAAGAAGAAAATATTAAGAAACAAACAAACAAACAAAAACAAAAAAAAAAAAACAAAAAAGAAGAGAAAAAAAATCTTTTGGAACCCTAGCTAGCAAACACAAGACAAGTTTCTTGATACATTAATTTGATACTGATGAGGATCCTACATTAACTTTTCTGCATTAAGCGATCATGCAAGCTGAAATATATGGGAAATAAAGAGAACTCTCAATCTTGATCTCTTTTAGATAGCCTAGAAATCTTTTGTGACAAATAACGTGACATTTAAATGACACAAATTTACATTTGGTCCATTGTAAATGCTGGGCAGTTATTTTGTCACATAAGATTTGGAGGGAGGTAATTAACTCCGTTGCTGCCTAAAATATTGGTGGAAGTTCAACTTGATTAGCACATGCACTTTCATCAAGCAGCCACTTCTCAAGGAAAGACAATGGAGGATTATTGTTGTCAATTTTCTCATCAAAATGGACCTTCTCATCATCCTGATCAATCAATCCACTGCTTTCTGTACGACTCGAATCGCAAGAAGACTTCTTGTTATTATTCAGATTGTGGTGATCAAAGGACAAGATACTCTCCAGCTCCTCATCGTGATCCATCTGCCCTGCTGCAGGCCTGTAATACTGGATTGAACTGGATGGATCATTGAATTCGACCTTTTCCACATGGCGACTAGTCGAAATGCCACTAGTGTTATTATCCTGCTGTACAGGGGATGATGTTCTCATCCATCCTTCTAGAAGTCTTGATATGTTCTCAGCACTCGAGGCGTAAACTGAAGTGATATTCTCACTCGTCCTGAGGCCGGCTTGAGGATCTGTTTCACCGTAACTTTTGGATGTGAACTGGTGATAGGATGTGGATTCAGATGCAATACCTGCAGATTGGATTTTGTTGAGCTTCTTTTTCAAGTGCGTGTTCCAGTAGTTCTTGATGTCGTTATCTGTTCTCTGTGGCAGGTATGAAGCTATAGCAGCCCATCTGTTCAATTCAAAAAAAAAAAAAAAAATAATCATAACAACGCGTGATCGTTGTTAGTATGAGGATTCAGAATGAGATATATGAGTTCAATCACATTACTTGTTGCCTAGTAGAGCTTGGAGATGGATGATCATCCCTTCTTCATGTGGGGTGAAATTTCCTCTCTTGATCCCTGGCCTGAGGTAATTAGTCCACCTGAGCCTGCAACTCTTGCTGCACCTCATCAATCCTAAAGGAAACAATTAATCAATAAATGATAAAGCGAGAATATAACTTAACTGTAATAGTATAAGATGAAGATGAAGAAAATTAAGAATGTTTAGTTGCGGTCGGAAAATAAATAAAGAAATACCGGTGTTGGTGGGAACTGCCCTCCAGTTGCCAGGACCATGTTCTTGGATGTAGGACACCAAGATGATGTCTTCTTCAGGAGTCCATGGACCTTTCTTGATTCCAACTTTATCACAACAAGGAGGCCTTCCCATTATCCCGGCCCTCGCTCTCGCTCTCGATCTCTAAGCTTTCCGGGGTGGGTTGGACTTGTGAGTGACTTCAACTCTGAGGAGAGGAGTTCAAATAGAAAGGGCTGGCTTACTATAAATCAATGATCACTGGGAAAAGGGAGGCACTCTTGTTATTCACTTGCCCATGCAATAAATAAGTCAATGCTCCTATTTTTATTCTTTTTTCTTTTTTCTTTTTGTCCTTCTCTCTCTTATTTTGGACTTTACAATGTTCTTTTTATGTAATTTGTCTTGTATATGGTAGATAATAATGCAGGTTGGTGTGGTGCGTTCGTAACATTTAGCCCTATGACAGTTCGGACGACAAATACTCCAAAAACAACAGAGAGTACATTTCCATTCTGCGAAATTATCCTATGGATACACTATCGGGAAATGAAGAACTACTCCGCTCCTAAAACTATTTTATTGTTGAGTTATATATATATAACTTAATGATTAATTTTTCACGAATAACAAATTTGTAAAAGCGATCTCATTTATTTCAAAATTTTGATATATGTCAAGGAGGAAATGATAAGAGATAATTGGTTCAATATCTCCAAGTGTAGTAATTCTGAAAGAATATGAGTCCGTGACTCTTTCTATTGATCTCATTTAATATATATATTAGTTACAATTACAAGAGTATAACTCAATTGGGATTGGGAAACTACTATAAGGAATCTACTATAACTCTAACTATACTAAATATTTTATTCCATAATATTTACATAGTCTAATACTCCCCCCGCAGTCGAAACGAGAGGTGGAAAAACGCTGAGACTGTCCCGAAAATCTTCAAACAAAACCTGTGGAAGTCCCTTCGTAAATATATCTGCAATCTGGAACCGAGAAGGTACATGTAGAACTCGAACTTGGCCTTTAGCCACCTTCATGAACAAAATGTATGTCCATCTCAATATGTTTGGTACTTCGATGTTGTCTTGGATTACCAGAGAGATAAACAAGACTAACATTATCACAATAAACCAATGTCATTGCATTTAATCGTACAATGGAGCTCTAAGAGGAGATTGCGCAACCAACAAGATTCTGAAACCACGTTAGCAACTCCACGATATTCAGTTTCAGCACTTGATCTTTACATAGTAGGTTGACGTTTAGACGACCAAGAAATCAAATTATCCCCAAGAAACACACAATACCCGGAGGTGGAACGACGAGTATCTGGACACCCACCCCAATCCGCATCAGTGTAGGACACTAGTTTGGAAAACATGGACGGATATAAGTGCAAGCCAAAAGAGAGTGTGCCCTTGATATAGCGAATAATGCGCTTAAGTGCATGGTAGTGATCATCACGAGGGTCATGCATATGGAGACATACTTGCTGGACAGCATACGAGATATCAGGACGAGTGAAGGTCAAGTATTGAAGGGCACCAGCAAGACTTCGATACAGAGTAGGATCCGAGACTGGAGCAGAAACCGCATCCGCCAACTTGGGTTTGGCTTCGACAGGTGTGACAGTCGGTTTACACGCCGACATGCTAGCCCGCTCGATGATTTCTTCTGCGTATTTGCGTTGTGAAGAAACAATCCCTGCTTATTACGAGAAACTGCAATGCCAAGAAAATAATTGATAGGGCCAAGATCTTTCATAGCAAATTTTGATGCAAGAAGTGTCATAATCGTGCGGCGAAGAGAATCTGAAGAGGTGGTGAGTATAATATCATCAACATAGAGAAGAAGGTATGCCATATTCGACCCTTGTCGATAGATAAATAAGGAGTTGTCAGATTTGCTGTTGACGAACCCGAGAGAATATACATAATCCGCAAACCGCTTATACCAAGCTCGTGGAGCTTGTTTGAGGCCATAGAGTGATTTGCGAAGTAAGCACACATAATCCGGGTGAGAAGCATCCCGAAAACCCACGGGCTGATGCATATACACAGTTTCAGAGAGATCACCATGTAAAAATGCATTCTTCACATCCAGCTGATGAATGGACCAATGCTGGGACAAAGCAAGGCTCAAAACAGTGCGAATCGTCGCCGGTTTGACCACCGGACTAAAAGTCTCTCCACAATCAATGCCAACCTGTTGAGTTTTACCGTCACCTACAAGACGGGCCTTATGCCTCTCAAAAGAACCGTCAGATTTAACTTTATGAGCAAATATCCACATAGAGCGAATAATATTAACATTAGGTGGACGGGGTACCAAATCCCACGTCTTATTTTTAATAAGAGCATCAAATTCTTCTTCCATAGCACATTTCCAATTCGGGTCACGAAGAGCAAAAAGAGGATTACGAGGAAGAGGAGATTTTGAAATTATGTGGAGATTGACATAATCTGGTCCAAAAAATTTTGGATTAGGGACTCGAGCACGACCGGACCGTAAGGGTTGGCCGGGTGCATTATGGACCGGTGGAGGATTTTGTGGTGGGGAGGAAACGATATGGGCTGGGGAAGGAGAAGAGCCCACCGGTCGGGGAAGAGGAGGGCCAGCGTGGGTGCGAGAATGCCCAAGTGGGGAGTGTGGTCTTTGGGCGTGAGGCTCTGGCCTAGCTGAGGCTCCTGGACCCGTGGTCCAGAAGTAGATGGAACGGGGCCGGTTTGCTTGGACTCGATTATTGGGTTATGAAACCCGGATGTATGAGCAAGCGTGCGAAGCCAAGAAGAATCAGAAGTATTATCAAGAAAACCATAATTGGAAGGGTTCGGGAAGGGATGAAGCAAGGGAAATATAGTCTCATAAAATTTACATGTCGAAATAATAATTTTGTGAGAAGATAATTCATAACATTTATATCCTCGATGATTCTGCGGATATCCTAAAAACACACAAGGAGAGGAACGTGCATGCAATTTATGGATAGTAGTAGAAGGAGTAAGAGGATAGCATAAACACCCAAAAACCCGGAGATGTGTATAAGTAGGTTTTCGATGATATAACATCTGGAAGGGAGAGACATTGTCAAGCACTTTGGTGGGTAATATATTAAGTAAATATGTAGCCATATGAAGAGCATGATGCCAAAAAATGAGGCAAAGCATGTGAAAGAAGAGTACGAATGATATTATTTATGGATCGGATTTTCTCTCACTTTACCATTTTGTGGAGATGTATGGGGACAAGAAAACGAAAGGTCATCCCATTGAAGCACAAAACTCAAATTGGCTATTATCAAATTCTTTCCCATTATCACACTGGAGATTTTTTACTTGTTTCTCAAATTGTGTGAGGATTAATGTGCGTAATTCTAAGAAGTTAGCAAACACATCAGACTTTTTAGCAAGAGGAAAAGTCCACAAAAAATTTGAGAAGTCATCAAGAAAGAGAACATAATAGCGATGTCCCATAGAACTTAAGACAGGAGAAGTCCACAAATCACTATGAATAATATCAAACGGAAACTGAGTTTTAGACAACGAAGTGTCAAATGGTAACTTAACATGTTTACCCAAAACACAAGAGCGACAAATGCTAGAAGAAAAATCCTTATTACATGCTATGCTAGAATCACGTTTAAGAAAATCTAAAACTGGTGATCCTGGATGTCCTAAGCGAGCATGCCAAAGAGGAGGAGATAGAGCAGCAAAAGTGGAGGGCTGGGATGTAGGGAGGGCGATTGTGGTGAGTGGGTAGAGATCCCCAGAACTATCACATCTCATAATGGCTATCCCCGTCTGTAAATTTTTCACAGAAAATCTGTAAGGATCAAACTCAACCGAAACAGAATTATCAGAAGTAAATTTGCGCACAGATATAAAATTTTTAACAAGATGAGGGGCGTGCAAAATATTCTGTAGGCTGAGAGGAGGGTTTGGGGGAGGCAAAGATGTATGACCATAACCATGAATTGGAATCGAACTACCATCGCCTACAATAACGCCATTATTTTGATTGCTCATATTAAAATAAGACGAGAGATTACCTTTGGCGGATGTCATATGAGACGTTTCTCCAGTGTCCATGTACCAATTTGGATCCGGTTGTTGTAAAGGCATTGTATGCAGTGCGGATTCAATCTCGGTTGGAGCATATTGACTCGGTGGAGCCATCGATGCCATGTAAGCTTGTGGATTAGGTGCCGCACCCAAGATTCCATGAGGATGGCGCGGTGTTGGCACATGGGAAGGTGGACGGGCTGGGTAATGACTGGGCGGATGCGCCATCCGTTGGTGGAGCAGAGCAGCGCTTGTACCGCCTACCATCGCCTACCGCATGGGCTGCTGGTCTTGGCGCAGCGCTGAGCGCCTGCGCTGTAACGTCTATTCCTCGTGCTGATCGCTTTTTTGCCGTTCAAGACTTGTTTCCCTGTCCGGATGGACGGGGTGCCATATTATGGTCATAGCTAGCATCATGTGTCGAAGTAACCAGAGCCGCACCGTTGGAAGAGTTAGATGCCATAGCCTGGAGTTCTCGTTCCTCAAGACATAAGGAAGAACGAGCTTGAGAAAACTTCGGCAATGGATTAGCATGACGTATTTGTGTGCCAACACCTTTGTAAGCTTCCGTAAGACCGGAAACCAATTGTAACACCAAGCGATGATCATCAACCAGAGCCCCAACATTCTTGAGTTGATCGGCAAGGCTCTTAAGACGTTGACAATAAGCATTCGCATTGGGAAAATCTTCCATGCGAGTAGTCGCAAATTCCTGTCCAAGAGTAATTGCTCGAGACGTCTCGTGGTCTTGAAAAATATCCTTCAATTGATTCGTGATTTCTTTGCGAGCATCTGGTTCAATGACGGTGTTCAGCAGATCCAACGAAATTGTCGAATAAATCCATTGAAGTACAGTTGCATCAATGGTTAACCAGAGTTCTTTCTCATCGGCCGTAGTCGGAGGAGGAATAACCACACCTTCAGGAGGAGGGAGGATATGGTAGAGAACCCGGTGTGATCGAGCATGGATCTTGAAGAGTTCAAATTGTACCATCTGCGAGTTTTCCAAATCTAAGATGATTGGAATATTATTGCGGATATTTGACACCGTGAGGGCGGGTGGAAGGTGGGAGCACCAGAATGCTTGGGAGTGGAGGTACCGTTAGTCATATCTGCGGACTTCAGACAAATAAACGGATTTATAGGAAGATGTAGAGAGGATCGCTAACAGACAAAACAGAACAGATTATTGTAGCGTACTGTAGCGTACGAACAATAAGAAGGAGAAAGAATAGAGACACGGTATTTTTGAATAGGCAGCGGAAGAGAATCGAACCTAATGTGATACCATGAAAGAATATGAGTCCGTGACTCTTTCTATTGATCTCATTCAATATATATACTAGTTACAATTACAAGAGTATAACTCAATTGTGATTGGGAAACTACTATAAGGAATCTACTATAACTCTAACTATACTAAATATTCTATTCCATAATATTTACATAGTCTAATAAATTCTTAAACTTATTATTTGAATAGAATACGGTTTGTTTGATAAATGTATACCTTAATTTTATCGGTCGCGTTATAAACAATATTACCTCCATCTCAATAAGAACTTTCTAAGTCCTTACTTTCTCTATTATTAAAGAAAAATAATAAAATATTAGTTTGTGTGGGGTATTATGTTCGTAAAGTAGTAAGTGGGGTTATGATAAAGTAAAAAAGAGAGGTTGAATAAAATGATGATAAAGTAGAAAAGATATAAAATAAAGAATTAGGTGGTGGGATAAAAACTTTTTATTTATAGGTTACGAGTTTCTAACGTAAAAGTTATGAAGTTAACAGAGGGAATAATAAGTTATCAAATATATAGTGAGTTGCCATATGACTACTTTTCTTTTCATCTACGTTGTTAACAATAATAATAATAACAATAATAGTATGTTGTTTAAATAGTTAACAAGTATACTCATATAAAAACAATTGCACATTCACTTATGAGAATCCACCAAAATTTGTTCGCAATGCAGAATGACAAAGTACACATAAATGGACATGTATTAATTCATTATACCTATATATTATTCATAGAGAAATCATTGTTAAAACCTTTGTGTTAGGTTAAAATTAAGAAAAATATTGTGATGTCAAATTAATCACTGTAATAAAATTAACAAAATAGTTACTAGTGTAAAAAAATAAAAATCTCTTCTTATAAAAAAAACCAATAATGCTCCAAGTTCTTAATTGATAATTAAAACTATTTCTTCATCTGTTTTTTTTTTTTTTTAAATCTTTCTAATAGACCGTTCGTTTGAGACAAAAAAATTTTTGAGTTCTCATATTTTACCGTAGTTAAGTTAGTTTCTGGACCAAAGTCTATGTACACATAGTTAGATTTTATTTATTTTATATATACGATGAGTTTTTAAAAAAGTAAAAGAATACTTAACAGTTAAATTGAAATCACTTTAATATATGTGTACCTCCAAATTTCAGCCATTTTAGTATCTGATTATCATACGATGAGTTTTTAAAAAAGTAAAAGAATACTTAACAGTTAAATTGAAATCACTTTAATATATGTGTACCTCCAAATTTCAGCCATTTTAGTATCTGATTATCATGTAATTTTTCAAAATATATACGCAGTGTTTGCTTAAAAAAATCAATAGAAAAGTAGAATAATCACGTGTATTTTGTGCCACCCAACCTAACTGAACACCATATATTTATCTTTATGTGATAGTCCAATAACCCAAGGGATGGGGCTAGGGAAGTCAATGTAGGTACCCCAATTCATAAGGGATAGTTTTAATGATTTCACCTTTCTTTCCCTGTTATGGTTCACGTGGTGCATAATATTACACGTTAATTTTGGTGCAGGATTATTATTAGCTTCATTATTGACAAACATTAAAAGCTTCTAGCTTTATCCTTTTCTTTATTTAGTACTTAAATTTTGAAGTTGGAGTATTTTCAACGAGCTAGTAAAGATAGATAATTAAGGTCTTTTATCAATGTTGGATTAATTAATATAACATGGTATGGTCTCAGTCTCAGCAGCAGGACCCCTACTCTAACCGTGGTAGATTTTTAAATTTGCAATGGTTCCTAGTATGCTACTGTTTGACTGCTGGGCCGGACCTGTATACTTTGGCACTTAATGGGGGTTTGAAACATGTCAAGTACCAATTTTTATTTCAAAATTAAACTATGCATTACTTAATGATAAACATTACGGTAAGTCGAACTTGACACTTTAGACGCGAGTTGGGGGAGTACTTAAAGTTAAGTATTTACAAATCAAATTGATGTAAGGTAAAACTGGTTTAGTCCAACAGTCTTGATTTCGGTCAGAAGAGTCTGTCAGGAACTTAGGAATGGTTCTTATTAGTTCGTCAGGATTCTGTGTCTTTTAGGTCTTTTTGGTCCGGCAAAAGGTTACAGTCCGTCTAGAAGAAAGGGTCAATCGGGCAGTTGGATCTTCTTAACAGTGATGGTCCGTCAATCTTGAAAGTCCGTCTTGGTGTGGGGGTCCGTCACTTGAACACTTGGATGGGTAATCTGTAATCAGGAGGAGAAGGGATTAAACCCATTTGGGCCGGTCTGCCTAAGACAAACCGGGCTTGGACTCAACGGATTATGAGGTTGTTCAAGCTGGAGCTCGGACCTCAAAATCTAGAGAACATGGATTAATTTGAAGTAGTTACGTATCTTAATGAAGAGTAAGTGCGCCCTATTTATAGTGGTGAGCTCTGGAGACAAGCCTCTGACATTCCGGAGTTTGGTCGGCCTAGCGAGATAGTGACACGTAGTCTCGGCGTAGGGAGGCGCGTTTATACTATGCTCGGAATGATGACGTTTAAGTAGGGCCGACCAGTCTTGTACCCCGGACTCTATCTTGGTGGCGGTCCTTAAGGAGGACATAAGCCATTGGATGTGGAGTAGTTCAGACTTGGATAGTGGGGGTCGGACCTCTCCACTTCCTATCTCGGTCTTCCTGACAAGATGTGATGGCAACAGAACTATGGATGCCGGTCTTAGATGGTCAAGACAACGGACACCATCTTCGTTCACAACAGACTCTTTCTTTGAGAGAGACTTCGAATTGTCCCTAGATCATTCTTAGATCGTGTTGGTTTCGTGACGGTTCCGTCGGATTAGGGTTGACGGCTTTGTTGTGATGAGGATCCGACCGGCTGCTCTTTCTCTGAAGAAGTTTCTTTCCGGACTTCCTTTTGAGTTAAAGGGCAGTTCGTCGGATCCTCCTTCCTCATAGCCAATAATCCGTCCGGCATGGCACTATGTTCGTGGTTACTAACATTATCCCCCCCCCCCCCCCGCCCCCAAGTTGCGAGGATATTTTTCAGGTAGAAGTAAGCTCGAAACTTTGGTCGTCCGTTAGAACACGTGGTAGTCCGTGTTCGAACTTTTTACCTCCCGTCCAGACCGGAAAAAGCCAATTGGGTGAACCGGTGAACCGTTCTCTTAGGCGAATTATGACGAATCTATCCGGTTGGATTCGCCATGATGACGGTTACGCACGAATCGATGCATTGGTTGGACCGTTGGCCCATGGGCCTGGTCGGATCGGCCCATCAACTCCTATATATATATATATATATATGGCTCGTCCTCCGTAAATTTTGCACATTTACCTTTATTACTACCTTTTAGAGAGAGAAAGAAGCCGGCGTCCAGATAGAGAGAGATCCTTGCCATCAAGCGTTCAGATAGTCCGGCGTCTGTCCTTCCATTAACTTAAGTAAGTTCCGTTGCCCTTATACTTTTCATCTTTTATTGGTGTCGGTCTCTTGTTTAGCTTGTCAGTCCTTTGGTGGTTTAAGAACCGTAGCTAATTAGAGTAGATGACCGAGCTTGGGGCCTAAGTCATTCTTAACTTATTTTCGTTGGTTTGTGTAGATTCCCCAGCTCGGTCCCTCCTTCTTGTTTGATAAAAAATGTCGATCCAAGCAACATAGGTGACCTTTTCACGAGTGATGGTGAGGAAGTGCAACAACCGATACCCATAATTAATGTGTCGGAGTCTGATCAGGGTTCGGACTTGGACGAAGGTCCGCTGTCCCCTTCGGAGGTTGAAATAATTGGCGTTCAATGAAATCGTCCGGTGAGCTCAAACTGGTTGAACTACCCCAATCTTCCATTCAGAGCGTGGTGCCGGACTCTGTCTCGACGCCTGTCGTGCTCCCGGAACCTACCCATCCTCGGGATCCCTTTCCTCCTTTTTCTTTTGCTAGCCTAGGGTATAATTTTAGAATTCCGATGTATAACCCTGATCCTGTGTCGGCCGTTCCACCCCCTAATTATGAAGTGGGTAGTTCTTCCGGGTCTCTGCCTTCTAGTCGAGTACCGGAGAGTGAAAACGTGCTGGCCGGTGAAAGAGAGGGGAGTGAATCCCCCTTATCATTTGATTCCAACCCCCCTGCTAAGAGTCGGAACCCAGATCAACAAAGGGCATTGGAGGCAGACACCGAGATGCAGTCCAAAGGAAGCGCCTGCCGAGAACGATCCGCCAGAGGGAGACTCGTCTTCTTATTCTTATGGCAATTCATCGGATGAGAGTTCATCTGAGTCGAAGTCCGAAGATCAAGCGGCTGGAGCCGGCGGTGATAACAGATCTGCAAACCAGGCTAGTACTAGTGGGGCTGTCGGGGATGAAGAAGAAGATCCTGACAAGTATATTGACATTATTAGTTCCGACAATGATGAGGCCGAAGAGCAGGCCGTGGTCGAGGAACAAGAAGACGAAGAGACTGCTCCTGGAAATCAGTCTCGGGCCTTGGTGGTAATTTTAGAAGGATATACTCAGCCTCTGAAGAAAAGAAAAACTTCGAAGAAGGCTAAGAAGACCGGAGCTGAGTATAAGACGGACCATGATGTGCCCATCGGTCCGTTACACCATGATGCCAAGCAAAATGATGATGGCATTATCCCAACTTGTTCCTCTCAACTTTGTGAGAGTCGGATATCGCTGAGCTAAGGCGGACCTATGAGATCCCAGAGGAATACGAGATAAAGATTCCGGAGCCTAGACAGACGTTGTACAATCCTCCTCCTGGTTACATGACATTCCATGTCCGAGCCTTTAAGTGTGGATGGCGGCTTCCTATGATTCCCGAGATAGAGGAATTTTTCCGCCACACATCGTTATGTCCGACTCAGGTGTTGCCGAACGCCCTTGGCACCATAATGTGCATGGCCGTCATCCTGACCTCCAAGGGTCAGGCCTTCAATTACAACAAGATGTTGTCTGCCTTTACCCTCGCGACGAGTCTGGGAACGGCATTCTTCTTCTTTAATGCCCGACGAGGGTTTAAATTTATGGACGGATATGAGACCTCACATTCCTCCAAATGGTGGCCGAAATACTTCTACGTAAAACATTCATCCGGCACCTGGAACCTTCCCATGTTTTTCCGGAGCGACAAGTTCCAGGCTTTAAAGCTGAGGAAGATCCCGGAGTGGATGGAGTCACTGAAGCCGTTGGAGTTTACCATTGAGAGGGCCGTCGGACAGGACTCTGGGTCCGAGAATGAGGGAGTTGAGACTATAGTCCCTCTCATTGGAACCCACGGGAGTGCAAGTTTGTCCCATGATACTGATCCGGGACTTGTCTATGAGAGGGCCGCCGAGCTGGGGTTGGATGGAGAAGATCCCACATTGTTCTATCCTTATGGGTTGGCGGTCCAACCTCATATGTGGATAGCCGGACTCACTCCTACTCCGGTCTATTGTAATAATAATAGGGACTTAAGTAAGCTTTCATATGTTAGAATTAAACCTGGGTCAAGTTTTTGGATCCCGGTTTTAATTGATTTTTTCTTTGTGCAGAGTAGTGGATCATGGCGTCCGCCAAGAGGCTTCTGGATATTAGAAATGAAGAAAAGGCCCTAATGAGTCGATTTTACATCGTCTCATTCGGTCTTTTTTACCGTCTTATTTCCATTCTCAAGTATAGTTCTTATGTGTTTTATTAGTGTTTTGTTACGTTTTTATGTTTTTTGTGTTTTGCAGGTGTTTAGTGAAAACGCATTAAAACAAGGGCTAAACCAGTGAATTTAATGCATTAATGGAAGCATGGAAGTTTATGGACCTGAAAGGTGGTTGAAAAAGGAGTTGATCGGTCGAAACGGATGTGGATTCGGAGTTCGGATGAAGATTTTAGAGCCGTTTAAGAGAAAGCGCGCGAAATTCGAACTACGATGGAGCAGCTTTGGCATTTTGGCCATAACGTTTGCATGTGAACTCCAATTGACCTGATTTTGATGTCCATGCGCAGATAAGACCAAGAGATACAACATTTGAAGAGGAACTATCTCCAGATTCCGACGTTTAGAGGACCAAAAGGGGCCTGGCGGATGCCATCTCAATCTTGGCGGACGCCAGCTCCATTTTTTGCAGGCGCCAACTTCCTTTTTGGGCCGTTTTCGGCCCAGAACGTCATTTTGAGCGTTTTCCACTATATATAACCTATTTTCTTATCTTTTAGACATAACTTCATTATTATTCTTCTCTTCTTATTGCTTTTCGACCTAGAACCTTTCCAAGGCAATTACCTACCTATTATTGGAGGTAATTGAACCATTTATCTTGTAATCCGAAGATTGACATTGATTGGGAGATTATCTACATAGCTTTTCGCATCGATTCATTTCAGTTCTTCAATTCTACCTAGGGTTTGTAACAACGAAGGGTAAATTTGTATTAATCCATACGAATCTTTGTTTCTTGCTTTAGATTATATTTGTAGCCTGTTTATATGCAATATTGATTATGTCTTCGCATAATATGAGTAGCTAAACACCCCGATTATGGGGTGGTGACTGATTCAATGCATGCTAGCTAGGGTTCATGAGATTCGAAGTACATCGGGTTTAGATTACTTGTGCTTTTTAGATTAATCGCATATCTTGCTATTCTGTTTGTCGAGCATGCCAGCAAAATCAATGTTAGATTAAGCATTTAATCAATACACCAAAATGTCTTTCGTCTTGCTTGATCTAACAGTTTAGATTGCAAACAGTAATAGTAGGATTAGCTAGATTGATTGTAGCCTAGTGGAATTGACGCCTCCACTAGTGCTATTCGTTTTTTAACTCAAGATTGTGACAACTTGCGTAATCTATCCTGTGAATCATATGTATTCTGCTAGCTAGCTTGTTTCACGTTACCACTCCATAATTCTCCTTATTCATATTATTGTCGTTTAGATTAATTTGTTTTCTAGTTAGATTGCATAACTAGATAGATAATATAGAACAAATTCGTTGCCGAAGCAAACAACCCTTTTACTGTAAGTACTATTCGTAAACAAGACTCAACTTAGTTAAGTCCTTCGAGACCGACCTCGGGGTTAACTCCACTACACTACAGGTTTTCGTAGTGTTGAGGATTAACTCTTGGCTTAAAATAAATTTAGAACTTTGATTTGGCACATCAAGTTTTTGGCGCCGTTGCCGGGGACTTAACTCCTTTGTTTAGTTTACGAATTTTAATTTACAGATGTATATATTAGTTAGTCTGTCTTTTCTTTTTTAGTTTAGTTTGTTTTGCAGAACTACTTGGGTTTCTTTGTGTGTGCAGGAAAGTATGGATTACTCAGATAGAGACCGGTTATGTAGATTTCACCAGATTTCTGGAGAAACGCTTGATAGAACATGGTATAGATTTAAGGGGATGCAAAATACATATCATGACCATGGATTAACACTGGGAGAGATCTTGTGGTGTTTCTACAACGGTATAAATACTTGTTGTCAAAAAATGGTGGATGAGTCATTTGGTGGGTCAATGCTAGATTCGACCCCTACACAACTTGAGGGTGCGATCGAGTAATTGGCTGCATTGATCATAGAATACAGGGAATTTTATGGAGAAGAATCTGGAAACGGGGATGACAAAGAGAAGGAGAAATCTAACTCTGTAGTTGAACCGGATTCGGACACCACTACCAACGCTACCACTATAACTGTAGAAGAAATTCCTGTCTCAGTTGAAGGAGTTTGCGAGATTTTAGACAATCCGCCAGTCGTGGAGGAGGAGAAATCCACCGAAGCAACCGACGAGGAAACTGAACCACCCATTTCCAACTATTTGGAGATTGAGCAGACACCTGATACCACCCAGATGACACCATCGGATTCGCTTTCCATTCCCCTACCTTATAGCAATTCGCACATACTAGCCCCAGCTTACACACGAGACTGGACAGGGAGTTTCGACCCTATTTATCGCTTTTATTTTCCCATTGATTTTCCTTGTTTTATTTTAGTTGTTGATTTATCTAATGTTAGTTTGCAGAGAGTCATAGGAAACAGGAGGAGAGGAGCTAAACATGGGCACCAAATCGTCAATCTTGGCCGGAAGGATGCAGGGGATTCGTTCCCGTTTGATAATGGATAGCAGCAACCACGCATTTTAGGGAAGTACACTTTCAGCTTTCTTTCTTTCTAGACTATTCGCTGGGGACCATCTCTAGTCTAGGTTTGGGGAGGGAGGTAGCTTTCGTGTACTTATCCTTATATGTGTGTGTGTGTGTGTTTTTCTTTTCCTGCGTTAGTCTGTGTGTGTGTGTGATTTTCTGTTGAGTCTAAGTCTGTCTCCCAAGTCAAGCGTCTATTGCATGTACTAAACCTGTTTAATGCTTGAGTTTTGATTGATCTCTGATTACTAGAAGTTGGCATGTATAAATTCGTTAAGTTCGTTTCTTCTGTAAATAGAAAGTTTATTCTAATTTTGTAGTCCAAAAGCATGTGAGTAAACCTTAGCCGATGAAAAAATATTGTACCGGCGCCTGTATGATTGAATTCGGGAAGTGCAAACTCCCTTGTTTGCGCCTCATCATTCTCATGTGTACTCTGTGTAAGTTAAGTATGACGAACGGCATGTTTCCCATTCTTATTTGCTTATGCCAAACCCGTTCCAAGAACAGGTTTGGGGAGGAGGTTTATGCGTATTGTATGTGTTGATAAAGACTATGATGTTCAGGTTTTTCGTTCTCTAAAAAATAAAATAAGTCTCAGAGTGGATCTATGGTACTAGTTACCATCGTTAGTCGTGTTGGGAATGTTTCAGATACTACCTATATACCGGCGTGGCCCTTAAAAGCTATATGACCGTGAGGGTTGATGGTGTGTATAACAAACCAGCACGCACAAAAGTGCGGACTTTCAGTAAAACAGACACTACCAAAAAATTGAGACAGAAAAAAAAAAGATATAAGTATATGGGTCATATATAAGACTGCAAAAAAGAAGTATGTGAAAAAATGAAAAAAAAGCTGAAAAAAGAGAGGACGATTGTTTTTATTTTTGTAAAGTTTACTGCTGATTGATTATAGAGCTATGTAAAAGTCCCTTCTGACTTAACTGATTGAGTGCATTCTTGAGTGATTACCCCTACTGGACCCTTCCAGGAGTGTGAGAGATTAGTTGCATAGGATCCACTTGTGAGGACTACCGTTTTAGACTTAAGTTCTATTTACTTTGGAAACTAACTTTTTGGCTTATGCATGTGATTCTGTGAATGTCAGTTTAATTTTAAACCTCTTGCATTCTTCAGGCTTATTACTTGCAATAGTGATTCGGTAGCTTGGGAGCAAGACTTTGTCTGTGTGTCTTTGTGTTTTTTATTTTTCTACGATTTTTAGAGAGTATATTGCTTGACGACAAGCAAGGTTTCGGTTTGGGGAGTTTGATGAGTCAATTTTACATCGCCTCATTCGGTCTTTTTTACCGTCTTATTGCCATTCTCAAGTATAGTTCTTATGTGTTTTATTAGTGTTTGTTACGTTTTTGTATTTTGTAGGTGTTTAGTGAAAACGTATTAAAACAAGGGCTAAACCAGTGTATTTAATGTATTAATGGAAGCATGGAAGTTTATGGAACTGAAAGATGGTTGAAAAAGGAGTTGATCGGTCGAAACGGAAGTGGATTCGGAGTTCGGACGAAGATTTTAGAGCCGTTTAAGTGAAAGCGCGCGAAATTCGAACTACGATGGAGAAGCTTTGGCATTTTGGCCATAACATTTGCATATGAACTCCGATTGACCTGATCTTGATGTCCACGCGCAGATAAGACCAAGAGCTATAACTTTTAAGAGGAACCATCTCCAGATTCCGACGTTTAGAGGTCAAAAAGGGTCTGACGGACGCCAGCTCAATCTTGGCGGACGCCATGGAGCTTTGGCGGACGCCAGCTCCATTTTTTGCGGGCGCATACTCCCTTTTTCGGCCCAGAACGTGATTTTGAGCGTTTTTCACTATATATAACCTATTTTCTTGATATTTTAGACACAATTTCATTATTATTCTTCTCTTCTTATTGTTTTTCGACCTAGAACCTTTCCAAGGCAATTACCTACCTATTATTGGAGGTAATTGAACCGTTTATCTTGTAATCCGAAGATTGACATTGATTGGGAGATTATCTACATAGCTTTTCACATCGATTCGTTTCCGTTCTTCAATTCTGCCTAGGGTTTGTGACAACGAAGAGTAAATTTGTATCAATCCATTCGAATCTTTGTTTCTTTCTTTAGATTATGTTTGGAGCCTGTTTATATACAATATTTATTATGTCTTCGCATAATATGAGTAGCTAAGCACCCCGATATGGGGTGGTGACTGATTCAATGCATGCTAGCTAGGGTTCATGAGATTCGAAGTGCATCGGGTTTAGATTACTTGTGCTTTTTAGATTAATCGCATATCTTGCTATTCTGTTTGTCGAGCATACCAGCAAAATCACTGTTAGATTAAGCATTTAATCAATACACCAAAATGTCTTTCGTCTTGCTTGATCTAACAGTTTAGATTGCAAACAGTAATAGTAGGATTAGCTAGATTGATTGTAGCCTAGTGGGATTGACGCCTCCACTAGTGCTATTCGTTTTTTAACTCAATATTGTGACAACTTGCGTAATCTATCCTGTGAATCGTATGTATCCTGATAGCTAGCTTGTTTCACGTTACCACTCCATAATTCTCCTGATTCATATCATTGTCGTTTAGATTAATCTATTTTCTAGTTAGATTGCATAACTAGATAGATAATATAGAACAAATTCGCTGCCGAAGCAAACAACCCTTTTACTGCTTTCTTTACTGTAATTACTATTCGTAAACAAGACTCAGCTTAGTTAAGTCCTTCGAGACCGACCTCGGGGTTAACTCCACTATACTACAGGTTTTCGTAGTGTTGAGGATTAACTCATGGCTTAAAACAAATTTAGAACTTTGATTTGACATATCAGGCCCTTGCCTTGGAGAAGTTGAAGGCCGGGGCTTCAAAGAAGACACAATACAAGCCCAGGCCCCCAAAGTTTCCCGAGGTGAATCATGCCAACATCATCCATCCGCAGGTGAATCCGGGTACCGGGAGCTCATCTGGCCGTGGCGAGCAGGTAATTGGTCTTAATCTTTCCATAAAGGGTACTGGACACGGGTACTCGACCACAATTGATGGGTAGAGGGTTCATGTCTCTTCTCCGGTCCCACTAACTCCAGGTCAGGTGCAGGAGCAAGGGAAGAAGCTACTGGCCGACAGTGCCAGGGCCGCCCAAAAAGATGCTGACCGTCACAAGAGGAAGGGAAGGGGTCGGAGTAACCGTCGAAGCGGCCGAGGACAGGCGGATCCCAAGTGGCCAACATAACAGATGCTTCCGTCCTCCGGGCTCTCTCTAAGGCCGAGCTAACTGAGAGCTTGAGGGCCGTGACAGAAATGATGAGGTTGCAAGTGGACCTGGTAAGTGGTCTGCCACTCATTCCCTTTGAGATTTTTGTGAGTAGTTTTCAATGACGGTCCTTCGGATGCTTGTAGGTATCTGCTCATGCCACGACCTTTTTGGAGATGGAGGATGGGGACTCCGCCCAGCTGCGGAAGGAGTTGGATGAGGCTAATGCAGAAATAGCCAAGTTAAAGGCCGAGAAGGGCACGCTGGAGAAGAAATTGACCGAGGATAAGAATGCCCTGATGCGGTCTAATAAGGGCCTTGATCTGCACTCCGCTGCCCGGACCAACTTGGCAAATGCCTTGGTTGCCAAGTGCAAGACTACCCGTGTCGAAGCGGTTGAGGATTTTCTGAAGTCTGACGCCTACCATTTCCTGAGTAGGTTGGATGCCGGGGAGACTCGCACTGAGGCCTTTTTGATTGCATTGGCCAGCTTCAAAATCGTGGGCTTCTTCAGGAAACCTTTTCCGTCCGTGACGAGAGGTTGGATCACTACAAAAAAACGGGCTTTAGCGACGGATTTATCCATCGCTAAAGCCCACCCGATTCGTCGATAATCCCTTAGCGACGGATAGGGCGATGGATAAGACACCCGTATTAAAAATGGGCGTCGCAAAGGAATTAGGGACGGATAAGTAATCCGTCCCTAATTCGCGACGGATTGGTGACGGATAAATCCGTTGACCTTCCGACGGATAAGGAATTAGGGACGGATTACTATCTGTCCCTAATTGGCTGGGACTTTTAGCGACGGATTAGGAATCCGTCGCTAATAGTCCCAGCCCTAATTCGCCATTTTTAGCAACAGATTCCTATCCGTCGCTAAAAACCCTATTTTTTTAAAAGAAAATTATTTTAATTCATGTTTCACATTTCACCTGTTTTTCTCACAATATAGTACATAATATACCCGGAACAATTAATTGTATTAATTAACAATAGAGATTTGACGAATACAAATTATCCAAATCGAAGATTAAATATACCTGAAATAATTAAACTATACTAATTAACAAAAAGCATTCAACAAATACAAATTATCCATAACGAAATTAAATATCCGTACAGAAGCTAAAATAAGAAGTCAAGTGGCAGAAAAATACAAGTTCAAAATGAAATATCTTAAAGCATAACATAAATGTATCAAGGTTAAGAAGGTGTGTTTTTCCTTCTTGAACTGACAGCTCCTCGAATGTCGATTCGCCTCACCACATCAACCTGAAATTGTAAAGTGCATACCATGAGTTACGGATGAAAATTAAATGAGGGGACTACACAAATGGTGAGTAACATATCACCCACATGTAGTAGCTAACATACAACTCATATTGTCCTAAAATTTGCTAACACAATAGTGACTAACATATCACACAAGTTATGTCTCACATATAGTGCATACCATGAGTTATGGATGAAAAATTACGCATACTACACAAATGTTGACTAACATACAGTTAATCAGATAGCTCTGTGAATCAAGTATACTTAATATATAATACTGAGAGAACTCTACCATAAGCAGGTGAACCATACCACTCACAAATAAAGCACAAACAAATAAAGAAGAATGATCCTATTATCACAAATAAGATACGAATATATACACTAACCTAGAGATGATTCCGTCTATATTCAAGTATGTGATATGAACTTTCAAATAATCGAAAGTTCAGCGTCCTGTCAATGGTCATGTCAAAATCCTCATCATCCAATTCTTCTTTAACAACATCGGTTTTAGCCATCTTTGCATCTTCGTCGGCCTTCATTTCTGCCTCCAATGCTCTATCGAAAGCAAAAAAACCTGTCCACATGTCTGCATATGAGAGTGTACCGCAATTTCTACATACATAAAACAAAAAAACGAGGTTAAAAATCAATTATGCTAAGTCAACTACAAAATACAGTTTACATGTTAGAAATGGAATCACTACTACGAAAGACGAAGCGTACTTACTCGGCAGAACTATGATACGGCCACTCCGATGAATCTGGTGGAGGAGGCAATGGTGTAGGCGACGGTGGAGGAGGTGACGAAGGTGGAGAAGTCATCCTTAAAGTGTTGAGATTGATGATGTTTTGTTGAAAAAAAATAAGATCTATCATTACAATTGCAATTCCAAGTGTATAATTACATTCTTAATTATGATACGTTAAGAATTTTATGTTAATACGAAAAAATTACAATTGCTCCATAGTAGTAATTATTTTTATGTTAATACGAAAAAATTATATTAAAATCACAAAAATCACCACTTTGTCTCCAAACACACAATTAAATCTTCCTAATCCTAGTACATATACGAAAATATCAAACTAAATACCCTACATACTTACAATCATCCTAACATTATACTAACAATTCAATTTCACAATAAATATATCAATTGATCATGTCAAAGTTAACACAATACGTAATATAAGCTAAACTAGCTACTACGTACCTCCTATAAACATACAATTGCTCAAACTAGTCGAAATTAACAAAATTCCCAAATTTTAAAAAGTAAGGGTTTTAGCCAAAATACCTTCGATTACGGAGAAATTAGCCGAATAAAGATGAAATTGATGGACCACCTGAGTTCCTTGTCCCACGAGCTTCGAAAAGAGACCAAGATTGGCCGGAATGGTGGAGTTTTGGTCGGATTGGAAGAATTGCGAAAATGGAAGAAAGGAGAAGAAGAAAGAAAAGCATAAGAGAATGGAGAAGAAAGGGCTTACTGCCCGTTTTTTCTAGCCGATTCTGCGACGGATTCGCTATCCGTCGGCGAAAATGGAAGAAAGGAGAAGAAGAAAGAAAAGCATAAGAGAATGGAGAAGAAAGGGCTTACTGCCCGTTTTTTCTAGCCGATTCAGCGACGGATTCGCTATCCGTCGCTATTTAGCGACGGATAGCCTATCCGTCGCAGAATCCAATTTTTTATTTTTTTTTCTTTTTTCTTTTTAAAACAGTCAACTCTATTTAGGGACGGATAAATTATCCGTCCCTAAATAGGGACGGAGATGTTTTAATCCGTCTCTAAATAGAGACGGATTACTATCCGTCTCTATTTAGAGACGGATTAACAACGGATTCGAGACGGATTGAGCAAAATCCGTCGTTATTCCTAGCGATTCGTCGCTAGGTAGCAACCGCTACCTTCCGTAGTTAAAATGTGATCTTCTTGTGGTGGATATCCAGGCCAACTTCCTGGGAGATTATGTGGCGGACCCAAGTTGAAGTCTCCAGAGGACTTGGCCCAAGATGAGTTTTGGTCGGTGGTTGCCCCTTATGCTAGGATGGAAGCTGAGCCTGCGCCGGTCTATCCTTCCTGGCTTCCCGTGGTTATAGCCATCGGGAAGATCAATCACCGGAACTTCTCTTCTTCCAATGCTAGGTTCATGGATCTCCCGGGGCCCATCAAGGGGTATGAGCAGGTGTCCGTGGAGGAAGAAGTTGAGCCTGTGAAGAAAATCACCAAACGCTTCTGGCAGAGACTTCCTGAGCCGGTCGCGCCAGTGGTGCAAGGTGAAGCAACCGGCACCGAGACACCTGCTCAAGAGACTGTGGCCAATCAGGACCTGGAGACCCCGGCTTCTTAGAGCATAATGCCGGCCTTCTTTTGTAATGAAAACACTTTAGGCATAGTTTGTAGTAACTGACTATCCCTCCGGTTTGTGGAGGTTATTTTTGGACTATTATGTAAAGTGTTATGATGGCAGTCACTCCAAGATCCTCCTTTGTTTTTCAGGAGATTAATTATATTTTATTAGATCTTGGGGTGACCGGTATCCTTGTCTAAATGAAACTTATTCTTGCTTCCTTTTCTTGTTTCGACCTTTAAGTATTTCCTTTCATTTTTGAGTTAGCTAGTGCATCGGACTCTGTGGGTCTGAGATACTGCTTAGTGAACCTTCAAATAGGATGTGAAGTCGCTGAGTGCCGGACACTTTGGGTCCAAGGCACTTTTTCAAATAGCTAGTGTGTCGGTCTCTTTGGGTCCGAGACACTACTTAGTGAAATCTTCAAACATGATTTGAAGTGACGGAGTGCCGGACTTTGTAAGTCCAAGGCACTTTGAATTAGCTAGTGGGCCGGACTCTCTGGGTCCAAGATACTGCTTAGTGAATCCTTCAAATAGGATGTGAAGTCGCTGAGTGCCGGACACTTTGGGTCCAAGGCACTTTTTCAAATAGCTAGTGTGTCGGTCTCTTTGGGTCCGAGACACTGCTTAATGAAATCTTCAAACATGATTTGAAGTGACGAAGTGCCGGACTTTGTAAGTCCAAGGCACTTTGAATTAGCTAGTGGGCCGGACTCTCTGGGTCCGAGATACAGCTTAGTGAATCATTCAAATAGGATGTGAAGTCCCTGAGTGATGAGTCGGTTTTACACCGTCTCATCTGGTCTTGTTTACCGTCTTTTTGTTATCCTTGAGTTTAGTTTTGTTAGTTTTTCTAGAGTCTTTTTACTTGTTTTGTTCTTTGTGAGTTTTGCAGGTATTTGGTTAAACCGCGCTAATTGAAGGAAAAAAAAAGGGTGTATTTTACATGCATCTGGAAGATATGGAGTTCCAATACTTCTTATGGTTGCTAGAAGTGGAGCGGGGAGGCCAAAATACCAAGGATCGAAGTTAAAAGGAGCAAAATCGAGCAAGAAGGGCAAAATTGTCATTTGACGAAGAGACAGCGAACGCCAGTAAGAAGATTGGCGTCCGCCAATACAATCCAGAATGAATTGGCGGACGCCAAAGTTAGTACTGGCGGACACCATGTACATATTTTGGCGTCCGCCAACTCTCATACATGGCGGACGCCAACTTGAGAGTTGGCGGATGCCAACCCTTCTGTCAGCGGCGAATTTGCCCACCAGTTCACGAGATTTTTCCTAATTCATCGAGACTTAGTTTTTTATTTTTTCTATTAGTGAGAAAAAAACATTATTACTTTCAGAATTGATCTATTGTCAAGTATTCAGACATTTAGACCTATTTTCCAGGGCAATTACCCGTTTTGAGGTAATTGAACCGGTTTTCACCTTGTAATCCGACGATTGTGATTGATTGGGAGCATAATCTACATACTATCTTGCATCGATTCGATTCAGGTTCTCCAATTCTACCTAGGGTTTGTGACAACGAAGGGTAAATTGTATCAATCGTTCGATTCTTCGTTTCTAGTATTAGATTATGTGTGTTGATTGTTTAATTGCTTTATTGATTATCTCTTCGCATAACATGAGTAGCTAAACACCCTGATCATGGGGTGGTGACGATTTCAAGCATGCTAGTTAGGGTTTATGTGATTACACACACACACACACACACACACACACACACACACACACACACACACATATATATATATATATATATATATATATATATATATATATATATATATATATCTGTGTGTGTGTGTGTGTGTACACACATATATATATATCTGTGTGTGTGTGTGTGTGTGTGTGTGTATATATATATATATATATATATATATATATATATATATATAGGTCGCGATTACTATGAGCTTTTTAGATTAATTGTGTATTCTGCTATTACGTTTTATGTGCATTCCGTCAATATCACTGTTAGATTAAGCATTTGATCTTTAGAAACCAAAACGTTTTCGTGTTGCTTCAATCTAACAGTTAGTTGCAAAAGTAATAGTAGGATTAGCTTAATTGATTGTAGCTTAGTGAAATTGACGCCTTCACTAATGTTATTCGTTTTCTGAAACCAAGTAGTGACAACTTGAGAGTAATCGTTTTCCTATCGATCGCATATTTCCTGCTAGCTAGCTTGTCTTCAAGTCACCACTTCATAATTCTCCTCATTCATATATTAATCTCGTTAAGTGTTAACCTATCACTAGTTTTGTCTGCTTAGTTGTTTACTTCTACACTAGTTAATCATCTCGCTGCCGAAGCAAACAACCATTTACTGCTTTCCATATTGTGTCTACTATTCGTAAACCCAAACTCAGCCTAGTTAAGTCCTTCGAGACCGACCTCGGGGTTAACTTCACTGCACTGTAAGTTTTCGTAGTGTTGAGAATTAACTCTTGGCTAAGTAAACAAATACAAAACTCTGATTTGACACATCAAGTTTTTGGCGCCGCTGCTGGGGACTTAACTCCTTTGTTAAGTTTGCGAATTCTAATTGCAGTATTCTTGTTATTTTTTTCCAGTTATTGTTTTGTTTTTGTTAGTCTTCTCCCCTTGTTACTTTTGTGTTTTTCGTCTTGAGTGCTTGTTTTAACTAACGGGTGCTTACGTTTGCGTAGTTCTGGTGTTGTGTCTGTCTTGTAGCACAGGGTCGCATATATGGCTACAGTGGAGCAACCTTCAATGTACACACCCCTTCTACCTGTGCAGGGTGCCTGTCGCCCAGCCATAGTCACGCCATCTAATGTGCGGGTTCTCGAGGTTAAGAGGCATCTCCTCCAACAACTTCCGAGATTCTATGGAGTCGAGAATGAGGTCGTCATGGGTTTCTTCAGAGAAATTGAGCATTTCATCTCTGGATTGGACAAATCTGAATGGGTTAAGGATGATGATTTGAGGCTCAAGATCTTCCCTATGTGTCTCTTTGGCAAGGCACGAACTTGGATGAACGGTCTGGAAGAAGGAAGCATCACTACCTGGAACAAGGCTTTCCAGACCTTTATGGGCAAATACTACCCTCTGTGGATGACTACGAGCTTCAGAGCATAGATTAGTGAGTTTAGCCAGCGAAAAGGCGAGCCCTTCTACGAAGCGTGGGAGAGATTCCGCGATTTACAGCACCAGTGCCCCCATCACTGTTTTAGTACTGCATATTTGAACCAGTTCTTCTTTGATGGCCTTGATGAGTCTTCACAAGTACTGGTAGATATGGCATGTGGAGGATGGATGGGAGAGAGCACCTCTACTGAATTAAGTGCCGTATTCGAGAGGATAGCGAAAAGCTCAAAGCATAGGAGCAAGCGTGCTAAGTTGAGTGGCTCTGATTGCCCGGGACACCGCCTTCCTGTGCCACAACTCCCAGAATGATTTTTGGAGGAGCTGAGGGGGTTTGTGAAAATTTGTCATGCTGCCAACGACACTCATCGATGATACATACACCTACCGCCGAAAGGATGGATGCACTAGAAGCCACAGTCCAAAGATTGGAAAGGGACAACGACCAGATCAAAGGTGCACTTCAACAGCTGGTAGAGAAGAGCCAAGGAAGAGAAGGGGGTAAATTCCTTAGTATTTCTGAGAAAGCTATGGCCATCAGGGTAATTACTGAGGTACCAATTGAGGTGACTGTTTCGGAGAATGAGACCCGTGTAGAGGTTTCAAAACAGGTTTGTCCAGCTTGCAAGTGTGCTTCGATTCCAACCGCCAGTGAGGTAGAAGTAGAAGGGACAGCGACTCCCATTATTTCCGTTGAGGTGGCAGTCCCTACACAATGTGAAGATCCACCGGCTGTATTAAGCACTCCAGAGGTCAGAGTTGTAGAGACCCCTGGCCATGAAGAGGAAGTAGAGAAACCTCTTAGTCAGAAAAGCTTTAACATCATAGTCGGGATAGGAAACTCAAAAGTCATCGGTACTTTAGACACAGGAGCCACATGTAATCTGATCCCATACAGTCTGTTTAACAGGTCTACACAAGATGAAGTCTAGAGTTCTAATGGCGGATGGGTCTACTAGAAGGCTAGTGGGATTGGCAACGGGCGTCGTGGTTAAATTGAATGGTGAGCCTGTTATCACCAACTTTGTCGTATTGAAAGATATCTGTGAAGATCAGAAGAAGGGGCCCGATACAATCCTTCTCGGCTGGCCATTTTTGCTTGCCTTGTAGATGGACATTAGCGTTTCAAACGCAAGGCTACATATGTGGTGAATGGTAAGGTGGGAGAGGTGAAGGCATTAATTAGATTATTTGCCTCCGAATTTCATTTACAAGGATTACACTGCGGGGTTTGTGGGACCCCTTTATGTTTCTCCTAATGTGCAGGCACAGGTAAGATCAATCATGGACAAATCTAGTACCCACCATTATCACGCCAACTAGAGGGGAGTACACTTTCAGCTTCCTTTCTTTCTAGACTATTCGCTGGGGACCATCTCTAGTCTAGGTTTGGGGAGGGAGGTAGCTTTCGTGTGCTTTATTTATTTGTCGTGTCTGTGTGTCTTTTCTCGTGTGTTTTTCCTTTCCTTGTGTGTGTGATTTTCTGTTGAGTCTAAGTCTGTCTCCCAAGTCGAGCGTCTATTGCATGTACTAAACCTGTTTAATGCCTGAGTTTTGATTGATCCTTGACTATTAGCAGTTTGCATGTTATAAGTCTGCTAAGTTTGTTTCTCATGTAAATAGAAAGTTTGTTCTAGTTTTGTAGTCCAAAATCCTATGAGCATGCTTAGTAGCCGATGAAAAAATGAAAATTTTATATCGGTAATTTTGTTCTTGTGTGATTGTCGGGAAGTGCAAACTCCCTTGTTTGCGCCTCATCATTCTCATGTGTACTATGCGTAAGTTAAGTATGAAGAACAGCATATTTTCCATTCTTATTTGCTTATGCAGGTTTCTGTGTACTGTATATGTTGATAATGACTGTGTTCGGCTTTTGTTCTCTAAAAAATACTCAAAGTCTGTGTAAAACAGCTCCACTCATAAGTCTCGAAGTGTATTTATGGCACTTGTGCCACCGTTAGTCGTGTTGGGCATGTTTCAAATACTACCTACACACCGGCGTGGTCCTAAAAAGCCATATGACCATGAGGGTTGATGGCGTGTATACCAAACCAGCACGCACAAAAGTGCAGACTTTCGGTAAAACAGACACTACCAAAAAAACGGGACAAAATAAGCATATGGGTCATATATAAGACTGCAAAAAAGGAGTATGCAAAAAATAAAAAAATTGAAAAAAGAGAGAACGATTGCCTTTTCATAAGTCTACTGCTGATTGATTATAGAGCTGTGATAAAAGTCCCTTCTGACTTAACTGTTTGAGTACAGTGCATGAGGTATTTGAGGCAATTTTGTGACGTAAGTCACCTTCCTTTTCTCTTTATATTTTTGAGTGATTACCCCTACTGGACACTTCCAGGAGCGTGAGAGATTAGTTGCATAGGATCCACTTGTGAGGGACTACCGGGTTAGACTTAAGTTCTATTTACCCGGGAAATGAACTTTTTGGAATGTCAGTGTGATGTCAAACCTCTTGCATTTTTTTTGGGCTTATTATTTGCAATCGTAGACTCGGTAGCTTGGGAAATAGACTTTACTTTTGTGTCTATGTGTTTTTTTATTTTTCTAGGTTTTTAGAGAGTCTGTCGCTTGAGGACAAGCAAGGGTTCGGTTTGGGGAGTTTGATGAGTCGGTTTTACACCGTCTCATCTGGTCTTTTTTACCGTCTTTTTGTTATCCTTGAGTTTAGTTTTGTTAGTTTTTCTAGAGTCTTTTTACATGTTTTGTTCTTTGTGAGTTTTGCAGGTATTTGGTTAAACCGCGCTAATTGGAAGCAAAAAAAAGGTGTATTTTACATGCATCTGGAAGATATGGAGTTCCAATGCTTCGTATGGTTGCAAGAAGTGGAACGGGGAGGCCAAAATACCAAGGATCGAAGTTAAAAGGAGCAAAATCGAGCAAGGAGGACAAGAAAGGCAAAATTGTCATTTGCCGAAGAGTCAGCGAACGCCAGTAAGAAGATTGATGTCCGCCAATTCAATCCAGAATGAATTGGCAGATGCCAAAGTTAGTACTGGCGGACGCCATGTACATATTTTGGCGTCCACCAACTCTCTTACATGGCGGACGCCAACTTGAGAGTTGGCGGACACCAACCCTTCTGTCAGCGGCGAATTTGCCCACCAGTTCGCGTGATTTTTCCTAATTCATCGAGACTTAGTTTTTTATTCTTTCTATTAGTGAGAAAAAAACATTATTACTTTCATAATTGATCTATTGTCAAGTATTCAGACATTGCTCTCAAGCTAGACCTATTTTCCAAGGCAATTACCCGTTTTGAGGTAATTGAACCGGTTTTCACCTGGTAATCCGACGATTGTGATTGATTGGGAGTATAATCTATATACTATCTTGCATCGATTCGATTCAGGTTCTTCAATTCTACTTAGGGTTTGTGACAACGAAGGGTAAATTGTATCAATCGTTCGATTCTTCGTTTCTAGTATTAGATTATGTGTGTTGATTGTTTAATTGCTTTATTGATTATGTCTTCGCATAACATGAGTAGTTAAACACCCTGATTATGGGGTGGTGACGAATTCAAGCATGCTAGTTAGGGTTTATGCGATTATATATATATATACAGGTCGCGATTACTATGAGCTTTTTAGATTAATTGCGTATTCTGCTATTACGTTTGATTTGCATTCCGTCAATATCACTGTTAGATTAAGCATTTGATCTTTAGAAACCAAAACGTTTTCGTCTTGCTTCAATCTAACAGTTAGTTGCAAACAGTAATAGTAGGATTAGCTTAATTGATTGTAGCTTAGTGAAATTGACGCCTTCACTAATGTTATTCGTTTTCTGAAACCAAGTAGTGACAACTTGAGAGTAATCGTTTTCCTATCGATCGCATATTTCCTGCTAGCTAGCTTGTCTTCAAGTAACCACTTCATAATTCTCCTCATTCATATATTAATCTCGTTAAGTGTCAACCTATCACTAGTTTTGTCTGCTTAGTTGTTTACTTCTACACTAGTTAATCATCTCGCTGCCGAAGCAAACAACCATTTACTGCTTTCCATATTGTGTCTACTATTCGTAAACCCAAATTCAGCCTAGTTAAGTCCTTCGAGACCGACCTCGGGGTTAACTTCACTACACTGCAAGTTTTCGTAGTGTTGAGAATTAACTCTTGGCTAAGTAACAAATACAAAACTCTGATTTGACACATCACTGAGTTCCGGACACTTTGGGTCCAAGGCACCTTTTCAAATAGCTAGTGTGTCGGTCTCTTTGGGTCCGAGACACTGCTTAGTGAAATCTTCAAACATGATTAGCTAGTGGGCCGGACTCTTTGGGTCCGAGACACTGCTTGGAATTTTAGATAAGTGGAATCAGACTCTTTGGGTCTGAGGCACTTTTATACTTGTTCTTTTATACCATTTTCTGAACCATGTTTGAAACTTCATAACAACCGATAGTAGGATTTCATGATAATAAAGAAGATACATGCTGCTTCTGAGACTATTACAAACTTTTCAAGGATAGTATTTCTGAAGATTCCTTGTGTTCCAAGTGCTCTTGAGGGGCTTGTCGTGCAAATCTTCCAATCCATAACTACCATTGATGCTAGAACTGGTGACTTTGTACGGTCCTTCCCAGTTTGGCTCCAGTTTTCCAGTACGCTTTAGTATATCTGCTTTGCGCAATACTAGATCTCCCACCTGGATATCTCTCCCCTTTACATGCCTGTTATAAGCCCTTGCCATGGTAGCTTGATAACTCAGGGTCCTTGCCAAGGTCGTGCTCCTCTTGGTTTCAAGCATATTTAGATTGTAGACCCTCTTGATGTGGTTATCTAAAGGGGCATATCATTGGATGCGGAACGTATTGACAGCTATTTCGGCGGGAATTACTGCTTTCAAGCCATACACCATGCAGAATGGGGTTTATTGTGTTGTTGTCCGTGATGTGGTGCGATATGCCCAGAGTACTCCTTCTAGCTCGTCCACCCAATCCTTTTATGCATCTCCCAGTCGTCTCTGGAGATTGTCAACTATAGTTCGATTTGTCACTTCTATTTGGCCATTGGCCTGGGGATGTCCAACCGAAGTGAGGCGCTGCTCAATCTTCATTTCTTCGCACCAGTCCTTGAGTTTGTGCCCGGAAAATTGGCGTCCATTGTCGGCTATCAGGATTCTGGGTAACCCGAATCTATAAGATAATCGCCACAAGAAGTCCATGATCTTCTTCTCTGAGATTGAAGCAGTGGCCTCCGCTTCCACCCATTTGGAGAAATATTCTACTGCTACAATTATAAATTTCTTGCGACTGGGTCCCATAGGAAATGGTCCTACTATATCCATGCCCCATTGATCAAAGGGACAAGGAATTGTGGATGGAATCATAGGAATAGTCGGTTGATGTGGGATTCTTGCAAATTTTTGGCATTCAGAACAAGACCTGGAAAATTTACCGGCCTCCTTCTGCATTCCCGACCAGTAGTAGCCATTTTGCTGGATCTTCTGAGCCAGGGCTCTTCCTCCCGAATGGTTTCCACAGCTTCCTAAATGGATTTCTTTCATCACCATGCTGGCTTCGGATGGGTCCAGACAGAGCAAGTGGCCGGTTCCATCATAGGATTTTCGATAAAGTTGGTTCTGGAGAGGAAGTAGCGTTGCACTCTTCGTTGGACGCTTCTTGATTCGGTTGGATCTGGGGGGTAGGACCCCATCCTGCAGATAGTGCATGATATCGCTCATCCAATTGTTGGATCCAATTATGACGCCTATGTTTTCCACAATGTTTGCAGTGGTAATGGCCGATTCGTTGGCCGTCATCAGGACTACTGTTCGGGTATCCACAGCTCCATATGTGGTGGCCCATTTTGATAGCCCATCGGCTATGGTATTGCTGGTTCGACTAATTTTGACCAGAGAAAACAGGTCAAATGTTTTTTTCAAATCTTTCACTACCTTCAAGTATTTCATCATTGAGGCACTCTTGGTTGTGAATTTGCCCGAGTGTTGTTCTGTGACTAGTTGGGAATCTGAGTAGGCTGGGAGTTTTCTGGCCATGACTGACTTGGCCATTCTCATCCCAGCTACAAGAGGAGATTAGCCTTTACAAAAGAAAATTAGCTACTCATAGTAACAAAGAACAGTAATTGAAATCTAAGAAGAAAGGAAGAAGAAGCTTAGTCTCTGATTGATAAGACGATAATTTAGAGTCTCATCGGGTCCTTTTTAGCTGTCTTTGTGAGTCTTTGTCTTTAGTTTTTTAGTCTTTTTAGTTCGTTTTTACGCTTTGGTGTTTTATTTACATTTTGCAGGATTTGATGCCTTTTGAGCTAAATGAGGACGAGCTGCTTAGCATATCTCGCCGCAACGAGGGATTCGGTCCGCTGCGATGAGATTTTACAAGCTTGGAGCTGGAAATTGCAAGAAGGCTCGCCACGGCGAGGGATTCAGTCCGCCGCGACGAGATTTAGCGAATGAATATCTTCCGCGATTACAGAAGGCTCGCCGCGGCGAAGGAATTTGTCCGTCGCGACGAGATTTTGCGAATGGAGCCTCCATTTTGAAGATTGAAGCTCGCCGCGGCGATATTATGCGAGGGCTATATATATTGCGATAAAGAAGGCTCGCCACGGCGAGGTAATTGGGCCGCGACGGCACAATTTCTGAAAACTCCCATTTTGAAGGAAGATGCTCGCGCCATTAGGATTCGATCACTTGCGAGAATTTGTGAGCTGGATATATAATCGACAAAAGAAATCTCACTACGGCGAAGCAATTGGCCTGCCGCGGCGAGATGCGCAGGCTCAGAATTTGTTTTCCTTATTAGCTTAGAATTTGTTTTTCTTTTCTCTCATACTTCTTTTAACCTAGTTCATAGGAAAAGCTCCACATCCATACTTTGACAATTTTGGAGCTTGGTTTTGCTTGTTTAACGAAGGATTGATATCGAATCCCTGATTACTGTGGTAAATCTCTATTGTTTTATCTTATTCAATTCGTTCTTGCTTAGTTTCTCGAATTGTTTAAGTTTGCATGCGATTATCATTCTGTTTGTGTTAATCATGACCAATATCTTGTATTCTTTCATCCTTGCTTCAATTATGAGTAGCTAAATCACTCCGAACATGGTAGTTGCGTGATAGCTTTGCATATTCGCTTCTAGGGTTCGAAATCGTTCATATAGGTTAGGCTCGTTCAAAGATCTTCGTAAAAACCCTTCAATTCAATACTCTCGTTCAAAGATTCTCTAAAACGTTTTGGTTAAGGATCGTGGATTGACAACCCACGATTACTCTAGTTCAAATATCTTCAAACTCGTTTGGTAAAGGTTGAATTGATGAGTTTTCCGTACACCGACCGTGTGACAGTATGAACGTATCCCTAGAGCGAATTAGCATTGCTTGATCGTAACTACTGTGTTCTTCCTACCTCATTCATTCAAATCAATTATATTGCATTTTCTATTTTCTAGTTATTAGAAGTACTCAATCAAAACAAATCAACATCGTTTCACAAGTAACTGTTTGTTTTCAATCGTTGTGGTAGCCTAATTGATTCCTTAGCGAACGACCTCGTGGTTAGCATTGTCTATTTACAATAACTGCTTGCTACTTGTTTCTAAGTATCAATTTGAGCACCTTTTTTTTTTTTTTATAAATAGAGCATATATTAATAAAAGTAAAAGAGTACAAAGCGTAAAAGTAGAGATTACAAAGGAACCCACAGGCGGGTTACAACGCGAAACAAGTGAAACAAACAAAGAAACAAAAATAACATAACCCGGGATCAAGGTGATCCACGGTTGCAACCGCGGGCCTCGTTAAAACCCAGTCATGGAAAAACCCAGTGGGAAAAACCCATGGCTGGGAAAAAGAGTGCCTGAGCGTTAGCGTTGCGGAAACCTATAATAAGGTAAACCGTACATGTCCCTGTGTATGTGAGGTCGAATGACATCCAAAGGAGAAGTCCAGAAACCCTCCAGATCCAACTTTGAGAGAGCACATCACTGATGTTCTTGATGTCTTCATGCTGCTGCTTCTAGGGTTTCCTCCTTCTGGGTGCCTGACGGCCAGCGGGTTGGGGTTTCACTTCCCCGAGGAATGGTTCTCTCTCAAGGAGAGATGCTTTATGATATGTGTGTAATCTGAGACCCATGAGGTCTTATTTATAGGTGAAATTTCGACCTCCAAACTGTCATTCTTCAATAAGGAAAGTTTAGGAAGGCGGGCCAAAGCCTGACAGGCCAGAAAGCAGACAAAATAGAACCCAGCAGTTCCACTACGGTCGCCTGTGGACCGCAGTGACCCCTAATGCGGTCCCCTGGTGGCTGCCATCTTCGATTGCTGCAAATTCGAATCTGTTTTCTTCGTTCTTCAATTTCGGGCTTCGTAACTTCGTTTCCTCGAAAAGTGGTCTTCTACAAAGTTTTTCCTCCTTCAATTATATTCGCATCGGTTGGTCGTATGACATGTTTTGACTCCTCAAACTCCGTACAACGTTCAATCCGGCGTATTTGCTTCCTTGTCTCGATTTGGCACAATTATGCCGTTTTAGTGCCTGAAATCGTGGAAATCCTCAAAACCGCGATCATGACCTACATAAAATACGAAAAGTTGGTAATTGACCATAAAATGACACAAATATTGCATCTAGGGAAAAAACGAGGGTCTAAAAGTATGCTATATCGCACATTTCATTGTCACATCAAAGATGCTCCAAGCAAAGTGTCCTCATCACCGCCTAAGTCTTGCGGATCTGATGCAATACTTCTATGATGGATTGAACGAGAGTCAACAATCTTATGTTGACGTAGCTAGTGGTGGAAGCATCATGGATCTTACACCGGAGGAGCTGAACGATCTTTTCATCAAGTGTGCAAAGAATTCGCAGCACAAGAGTGTGCGGGGGAGAAGTAGGGGGCTTAGGAGTGATTTGAGGATTCTAGTAGCCGTATGAATGAGCTAGAATGGGAGTTAAGGCAAGTGAAGTTGTTGGCGGCGAGTGGTCAGAATCCACATGCTCATGACAAGTGTGGGATTTGCAACAACTACGAGCACGGGGCAAATCAATGTAGGGCCGACTTCTCGGACAAGGAGGTGTCTGAGATTGCTACTCCGGAGGAAGGAGAAGAGATGTGTTGAGTGCAAGGGGCGAATGGGGGATATTTCCCAAGGTATGGACCAAGGGATGTTGATTTTGGAGGGAAGGGACCGGTTCATAGGTTCGCTCCTAACCAAATCTACCCCAATGTGGATCGGTCGAAGCTGAATTACTCGAATGATCATTGTGAGAATCCTACTCCTAAGGAAGAGGAGCGGCCAAAGGATTCCACCTCGACTAGCAAATCGAGGCAGATTGAGGAGTTCATGGAGAGGTTGCAGAGGTTTATCGACCGGGCCCAAAGGCACCAGGAGAAGACGGATGGGAGGTTGTCAGTTCTAGAAGGGGACAACAAGGACATCAAGAGGCAACTTCAAGAGTTTCTTGATAGGAGTCGCATCCGTGAGAAGGGGAGGTTGCCCGGAGCAACTGAAAATGCCATGACAATCACGGTTATCACTGAGGTACCGGTTGAAATAACGGTATCCAAAGATAAAGCAAGAGTCGAGGTCCCAAAATCGAAAGTGGAGGAATGTGGGACACGCAGTCACCACGACTCTCCTCCCAAGGAGATTAAGGTACGTACGACTTTCGATGATTTAATTCCTTGTGATGTAGTCCTGGTGGAACCGGTGAATAGGAATATTATTGTTGATGCTTTTGTTGGTAACAAAGTTGATGGTGTTGAGGTTGGGAGTAGAGAAAGGGTTGTAAACCCCATTGTGGTTAATACCCGTGTTGAGGAGGTGCACATGGTACAATGGGTAGAGAAATCACCACCGGGGGAGGTGATTAAGAAGAAGGGCTCCAAAACGACCAATTCTGGTGGCTTTAATGTCAAGGTCGGTTTTGGGAGCTTGGAGGGAGTGTCGAGGATGTTGGGCACCGGGGCTGGAATCAATGTCATGCCGTACAAAATGTTGAGGCGAGTAGAGTGAGGGGGCTTAAGGAGAAGAAGCTCATGGTGAGAATGGCGGATGACTCGGTACGGAGACCACTAGGGGTAGTAGAAGATGTGGAAATCCAGTTAGGTAATGACTCCGTTATAACCGACTTCTATGTGTTGGGGCTGGTTTGGAAGGGGTTGCAAGTGGGAGATGGGATGGTGTTGTTGGGGAGACCGTTCATCGAGACGATTGATCTCACGATCAATATGCACCACCGTCGCGCCACTTATGAGGTAAAGGGCGTGCAACGCGAGTTGCAAGCCTACACTCCACTTACACATCTTGTTCTTATGAAAATCCACTTGTAGGATTTGTAGGATCTGTTTATGTGTGTTCTAGTGCGCAGGGACTAGGTACGGGAAGGCTTAAGGGGAAGAAGAAGTCTGGTATCAAAACCCGCGGTAATGAACTCCGTGAAGAGTCAAGCTATTGACTATAAAAAGCGCTATCCAGGAGGCAACCCGGCATTTTCAACCCATCCTTCATTTGCATCACATGTAGTTTGCATTTAGCATATTTTTATTTCTTTTCTTAAAAATCCAAAAAATCTTTAAATCCATTTTATTTTGTATTATTAGTATAAATTTGCATCACGTTTAATTTTCACTTATTTTCTTTTACTTAAAAAAAAAAAGAGAAAAAATCGAAAACGTCTTTGTCACAGCAAGTGCACGCAATGCGTAAAAGTCTCTACCACGCTGCGGAGATCATGAGCGATCGCTGTCCGGCTTCTTAAGAGCTGCAGCGTGCAGCTCTTCCATTTCCTTCTCCTCACTTCCTCTTCTTCTCCAAGCGACCGCCCCAACCCCAAATTCTTCCAACTTTCTCATTTCTTCACCAAATCTCTTGTTCTTTGGCTCTTTTCGAAGCACTCATCATCTAGAACAACATTTTTGCATCCATTCATCTGATCCATTCCGAAATTGAGGTAATTGACTAACCCTTCTTGCTACGTTTTGGGGATTTTTACATTCTAATGGTTTTTGGATTATGAATGCTAGTATGTATGCACTTTGTGACTTGTTGAACATAATACTAGTCTTGATTGTTGATTTGATTCTTGAGTATGACTTTCAATCAAAATTGCTAGTAATTCATCATGTCAACATTTGCTACTTTGCTCAATAGTGACTTGAATTGGTAGTGTTATCTTTGGCGTAGTATTTTGGCATAGCCATTTGCTTTCGGTTAAGATTTCAGATTCTTTGAGCATTGTTGTTCTTGCGCGCACTATGGTTAAAATTGCTTATTTGATAGGATAAGGCGCATAACCTTGTGAGTTGAGTTTCTAAGTCGAGTCTTGGTTGTGTTTTTGCGATAAGTGAGCTAACACCTATTTATGTTGGTACCATGGTACCCAAGACACGACCAGCTAAGAGAACCAGAGGGGAATCCTCTAGAGGCAACGCAATGGTGAGGATTGATCCGCCACCTACCATGGATTATGTTGTTCCAGCCATTACTCATAGGAGCATCGATTACAAGTCCCACAATTTCGGCAGGGGTTATGTCGTTGATCAAGGAGTGGACCTCATGTTGCTCTCTTGTGAAGAGCAGCAAATCATGGAACCATTGAAGAGGATGTTTGAGAGTCAGGGGTGGCTCAGGCTTGCTATGGACCCCGAGGAATGGGATGCTCAGTTGGTGTTCGACTTCTACCAACTATGATGATCGAAAGTGCGAGGATGATCTTACCAAGTGGGTGCCAAACAGGAACGAGTATGTTGAGTTTACTCCTCGTTCGATCAACGGTGTGCCTGCACTTGATGCCGAGGCTGATGTCTATGTGCACAAAAAGAAAACTGAAGTGGCAATCTCGAAGGAGATTATGGATATCATCTGTCATGAGTAATTTAGGTACCCCCATGAGCCTCCTAGGAGGATTGAGCACAAGTACCTCAACCTCCAGACCCGTGTCATCCACACTTAGCTTACCACCTCCATTTGCCCCACGGGGAATGCCCTTTACATCCGCTACAATTCAACTCGACTCCCAGCCGCTCTTGGGCCAGCTGATTATCACTCAGTTCGAGCATTACCATGGGAACTTGAGGACCAAGTTTATATTCCCTTGCCTCATTACCTCACTATGTAGACGAGTCGGTGTTGTAGTCGATGCGACACGCTGACCCCATCAAATTTTGAAGGTTGGGTTTGTCATGACTATAATTTCCAATTTCAAGAATGAGTACAGTGACGTCAAATATGAGGTGGAGCGTGAGGAGAGGCTTCAGGCAAAGATGGCAGGATGGAGAGTCACGGAGATACAAGAGGAGATGTATGAAGCTCAACCCGATCCAAAGGAAGAGCAAGAAGAGCCACAACTGACCTTTTCTCCGCAGCATGGATATCAGGGAGCCTTCGACTTGCAGCAGTTCACTGACTACTTCCAGCCGCACTATGCTAGGCTGGACACAGAGTATGGACGAATTTCGAGAGTCCAGGAGCAGATTATTCAGTCACAGGCAAACATCATGAGGGCACAGTCCGATCTGAGGGCTGACTTTACAACTTAGGGATGAGATGAGGGGGTACATGGCTGAGCATGCGAGCTTTCATCAGGAGTGGAGCTCACAGGTGGTACACAGTACATGCAGATGCAGGATTGGGCGTCTCAGAGGTGGGGATATCCTCACTCACATGCTGGACCATCTGGGTCCGATGCCCTGCAGCAGTGATGTTGGATTGAGCACCATGGGGTACATTTTTCACTTTTTCTTCTTTCTTAGTCTATTCGCTGGAGGACCAGCTCTAGTCTAGGTTTGGGGAGGGGAGTTTAAATGTACCGTATTTTATCATTTGGCTTTTACTATTATCTGTGATTGTTGTACGACTGTTGTACTTTGTTTTTCCTTTTTCTATTTGGTGGATTGTGGCCCGTGTGCATTTAGTTTAACTTGTGTAATTAATTTTTATCGCTTTCTTAGTGGTGGTCGGTGAGCCACATAGGTTGCATGTATTACTTGTGGCCGGTGTGCCTTACTTGGCTTTCTTTTTAATTTTTAGCGTCTTTTTGACCTACCTTTTTTGGCCTATGTTTAAAAAAAAAATTGTGAGTCTAGAGTCGAAATTCCAAGTCGAACGTCTTTTGTTCGTGACAAACTCTTTTGATGCTTAAGTTTTGAGTCTTAAATTTTTTCTAATTCGTTTCCCTTGTAAATAAGAAGACTGTTTAGCTTGGTGGTGCAAAAAACCTGTGAGGAGCCTTATGTGAGCCGATGCAAAAATATTATACCGGCAAGAATTGTTTTGTGTGACTCCTGGGATGTGCAATTTCTTTTTAAAGATTGTTGCGCCATTTCATACTTATGCGTGTTCTGATTAGATGGGAATGACAAACGGCATGCTTTGAACTTTTGATACCCTTCCAAACCCGTTCTAAAGAACAGGTTTGGGAAGGGGATTTCCATTTTTTATGACTGATTGTGAGATGCGTAGTTCTGAATTTTGTTCCCAACAAAAATATTTTTTAAATAAGGCTCGAGGTGTTTTCATGGTCTTAAGTGATCAACGTAGGTCGTGTTGGGCGTGTTCAAATACTACCATATACCGGCGTGGATTTTTATCAGCCATAATGATCGTGAAGGTTGATGACACGTAGCTAAACTGACACGCACAAAAGTGCAGACCTTCAGTAAAATGGACACCAGCAAAATTGAAGTCAAAAGATCCCAATGAGGACAAATGAGCACACGGGTTACTCAAACCCCAAGTTGTGAATCGTGTGGAAATCCTTGTCTACATGAGCGAAAGCTTTGGACGGGAGCCACACGCAGAATAAGGCCTTGCTGATAATGAGGGTCACACACCAGTGATTTTATCCGCAGATTCACAACAATTTCGAGTAACTCTACAAAAATAGTGTGCAAGGTTTTTGAGAAATTATGAAAGCAAAAGGGGAACGGTAGTCGGAGTAGCATGTCTCTATTTTTAGTCTTTGAACTAAAGTCCCTTTGGACTCTTTGAAAATAACGCATTTGCATAAGAAATTTTTGGCAACTTGTGGTGAAAATCATCTTCCCAGCTTTACTTTCGAGTGTTACCCCATCTTGGACTTGTCCAGAAGAGTAAGAGTTGCTACTTAAAATTCCTTGTGATGGACTACCAAGATAGATTTAAGTCTTATTTACTTTGGAAACGAAATAGTTAGATTTTTGCTTGATTTTCCACCAACTTTGGTAATAACTCAAACCCTTTGCATCTTTGGAGTTTGTTTATTACAAGTGTAAATTTTGTAACTTGGATGATTGACTCGTTCTTTGTTTAGATCTGTTTAGAGTCTAGTTTCTTTTTTAGGTTTGTTGTTTGCTCGAGGACGAGCAAAGGTTCGGTTTGGGGAGTTTTGATGAGGCGTTTTTAGAACACCTCATCGGGTTCTTTTTACCTTGTTTTTACTAACTTTTAGTCTAGTTTTTCCTTTATTTGTATATATTTTGTCTTTTGTTTGTGTTTTTTGTGTTTCCACCTTGATTCCAGGTTTTAGGTACTTTTCATGAAGAAAAGGAGTCAAAATGATGCATTTCAATGCACTTTGTCGGAGATCACAAGCTCCAAGACTCCAAATAGGTGCCACGAAGGTTCCCGGAATGCCAAACGGGTCAAGGATGGACAAAAAGTTGCTGATCGAGCCGCGACGTTACTTTTGCCGATTTTGAAATTTTAAACTCCAGATTTTGTAATTCAAACATCACTTTTCATTTCACACAATAGTTTGGGAGTTTTTTAGAGGTCTTAGGCTTCCAAGAATCATTCATCTGATCAAGTTGGAGTCTTGGTTAACCATTTGAGTCTGAAGATTTCTTCCTGTAACAGTACATTCACCATTGTTAATCCATTAGAGCTTGGTAATTCTTCATTAATCGGTAATTCGATATCGTTTAGCTAAACATATTCCATGAGTTGGTGGTGAATTCTTGAGCATGCTAGTATAGGACTTTGGATGAATTTACATTGTTTCTTTGTTTGTTGAATTCTTGCGAATCGTTTGTAGTTCAATGCCTTAGCAATCGTTTCTTAATATCCAAAATCCACGAAAGGGATTCGCACCCTCAAGGTTACTTACGATTTAAGCCCAACACATTCGACTACAAACGTTGACTAGTAGAATTGACGACTCTACTACATTGATAAAACGTTTCACTTTCAAAAGCCGTATACTTCATTGCAAACCTATACTAGCTAGCTCTTGATGAAACCACCACCCAATGTCTCCTTTAATTGATTACAAAACCCGTGTTTGTTGTTTACTCTTTGTGTGATTTGCGAAAGAAAGAATTGGAGGTCGTAAGACGTAATTCTAAGACAAACTAGTTCTTTAAAACACGACAAGCTTAGTTAAGTCCTTCGAGAACGACATTCGGGGCAACTTATCAACTCACTACGTGCTTTTTCTAGTGATCCTTGATATTGCTCTTGGCTTATAAATTAAGGACTTGATTTGACGCACCAAAACCACCTGCCCATATCTCCTTTGATCGATACAAAACTTGCGTTTTTTGTCTACTACGTGTCTAAGTGTTTGAAAGAAAGAATTGGAAGTCATAAGACGCAATTCTAAGTTTGTAACTAATAGTTCAAAACAACAAGAAGCTTAGTTAAGTCCTTTGAGAACGACACTGGGCAACTTATCAACTCACTACGTGTTTTCTAGTGATCTTTGATTCGTTCCTTTGGCTTATGAATTAAGGATTTGATTTGACGCATCAGTATGCTGATAGTAAATTACAGAAAGATTAAATATTCGGAATTTATAGTGGTAGTCCTTCAACTAATCGACTTGGCCCTATCTTTCAAGGACTTGAATTTACAAAGATACTTTGAGATCCCGTTACAAAATATAATTAGCTAAACCCCTTTAATCCAAAGTTTGTAACTTTGTACCTGAGCAAATTCTTTAACTCCTGAGTATATTCTTTAGCTCTTTAAGGGTTTTTCGTCAGTCACCCCTGACTAACTACTTCCTCCCTTTACTGGGCCTTTTCAAATAATCTTCCATGATTAGTAAGTACCTCCCAAAGTTCAAAGGCGCTTTCACTAATCTCCTAGACTAGCAAGGTCCTCCGTATCCCGCTGTTTGCGTTTGTTTTCTTTATCTCCTGGGTGTTGTAATGCAAAATATTGGCTTTGCTCAATATCTTATTCCAGATACTGAGGCTTTTACTGTGTCCAACTTTTTGGTTCGTATCTTTCAAAGTTTCAAGATATTAGTTCAGTTAGCAGGTTTTCTAGTAAGCTAGAAAGAACTATGACGTCGCAACAATTCAAGTTTTTTCTTTTTTGCTCAGTAGACTTCCAAAACCTGCAAAATGATAAGGGTGTTTGGACTTGTGGTTAACTTGAGACAAGTGTTGTAAGATATTCAAGTTCTTCTGGATACGGGTTTTGTTCAAGTTGTCAAGTTCTTTTGAGTTTTTGGGTTCTCGGGTTACTCAAGTTACTCTTTCTCAAGCACCAAGTACTCCCTTTTATAGTGAAAAATAGTTTCGTTGAATAATATGTCATCGTTGGAGCGTATGTTTATCACTAAAGAGGAGCAGCACTATCTCAGTTTGTCTTCTTCTGTCAGTTCCGCATTAAAGCTTATTTTGACAAGTGTACTGTTGTACTTGTCTAACAGTGCATTAACTCCTTGTCTCCTATGTATAACGGATAGTCCACTTGGTGATTTAGAGAGCTAAATGAACATCTGTTATTACCAGCATGATACCTATCAGCTTCGACTTTTATATAAACCTACTCTTCCTCGCAAGGTTTTCCATTTAACTTATCCATCATGATGCGAAATTTGTCGTCTGGAGACTATCACCTTTGTCTGGCAAACGTGTGCAATTTGACTAACTCTTTTCCTTGAAACCATCATGCCCGTGTGGGTCGCAACGTCTAGGTCCTACAAAAATAAAATTGCATCATTGAAAACCTAACACCTATGCAAGTTTGTCTAAACTAATGAGTCAGTTGGGTTCCTCTTTTACAGATTTCCTTCTGAAACCTATAAGGACTAATAGTACTATTAGTATGCTGATACTTATAGATATGCGAATTGCTCATCATAAGCTAACTATTATCTAACTGAAAAACGATGGTTACCTGGGTTTGGACTTTTGGTAGAAAGTGGTTAACCCCGTTTACTTTCCATATTGTTTACAAAAACTCTAGTCAACTTGAGCCTGCTTACTAGTTTTTTCAATTTTTCATATGAGCTTTTTTTACCATTGACTAATAAAAAGCTGAATTGAATCGTGAATTTTCTTAAATCACTTAAAGAAGCTACCCAAGTTAGCTTTTTTTTAAAAAGAAGCTCCTTCTTATCTTTTTCATTCCGAAAATATCCCTGACCTAAATTAGAAAAAAAAAAGAAGGAAAAACTACCCGTTTTTATTATTTATCATTCTCGACTTATATTTTATATTGTTGGATCATTTGTTATACATTTTGTGTACTTGTTTGCAACTAGCATAAGGATTAATGCATCCGTATCTCTTTAAAACGCATACATGTAGTACACATCAATTACTGATTTTTTCATTACTAAGTTAAAATGCTCAACGAATATTTCTTTCAACTTCTGATAATTTTGATGATGTTTTAAAGTCGCGATGTAAAGTACATTGAATATATATTAGAATAATTAGACTAATAATATGATGAGAAAGGTTAAAGAAAATAAAAATAAGAGTAATGCCCTTTTATGTTATTTTACAAAATACACAGCTAATTTGCTAAACACCTACATTTAAAATCACATTTCTAATCGCCAGTTTATCAATTTCACTGTAAGTGAGTTAATGCATTGCTACCAACTAACTTCAGTAGTTTTGCTAAATAGAGCATCTAATAACCCGGACAGAAGAGATTTCGTGCAGCTCATATCTTTCCCAGGTCGCCTTCCTTTCCTCAAATCTGAATATCTGATATACAAACTATACCCAGAAGAACCAGAAGCTGCGAAAATTCTTCCACTTTTGTTCTCATGGCTGAGCTCAAAGATGAACCAGAAGTCGAAAACATCCCGAAAGCTCCACCTGTAAGCTCCTTTTTTTCTTATTTCTTTTTCTGTTCGTTAGTATTTGCGGCGATTATACAGTCAAAATCAATCACTGATGGGATTTTGTTTTCAAGATTCCATTTTTTTGAGTTATTATCCAACATGCCCATCGGAATTTCTAATTTATTGCATACATGTTTAATGTTAAGGGTAATTTTCGAAAAAACTGTAGTTTGTGGAGGTGGTTTGCAAGAGTTCTGGCAAGATTAGACGTTTTTCGGCCGGAACTGAAGCTGGGTTTGCAGTGAAATTGATGAACAAGAAGTTGTTGATTGGCTCTGATAAAGGTAATGTGATGGCATCATACATTGAGGCAGTTAAAGATGGTGAAGAAGAAGAAGAGCCTGTTAGCTTTGGCCCCAATTCGGTGCTTGTCAATTACGGCCCCGGTTGGAAACTGCAAACTGTTATTGAACCTGAATCCTATGGTAATTGAATTTATGTTTTTTCTTGTGGATTTTTGTAGTATTAGGAATTTGTAATGCATGGTTGTTTTATTGATCTCTGTTTTTTGCTTTAACTTGTTCTCTTGTGGTAGATGATATGGCTGGAGTAAATGTTAGGCGAAGGAGAGTGCAGAAGGCATCTTCTAAGGTAAGGCTTGTCTATCTGTATTGTATAAGATATGAATGAAATGATAATGTTGCTCTCGAGTAAGATTCTTATGTGTGATGTTTGGGACAAGGACTCGTTACTGAATACTGATGAAATTAGTATTATCAGGAAGAATGGATTATTTAATGTTGAGGAATTGGGGTAGATTTTAATTTAGTCACTGTAAGCCAGTGAAAACTCTTTCGGAAATGTTTAGAACATGGTTATTGTATTGGTTAGTCAGAACAGAAAGATTCTGAAAGGTTTCAGCTTTCAAACATGGGGCCAATTACAATATGCTCTAAATGAAGACATGGAGTGGGAGCAACAGAAAAGTAGAGCATTGTTTCTTAACATGTATTTCCATGTTTTCAATGGTTGTCTTCCCAAATTCATCGTGTAAAAATCAGACATGGATTATACTTCGAATTTGGACCTTCTGTTAGTAAATTCACATGTATTAAATATTTGGACTAAAATCTATGTTCAAAGTGACCATGCCGAATAATTTTCAAAGTGACTCATACTCTTGGGGATAATGAGTCTTGTCTCATGTGTTTTGTTACTGAAGTGCACAAGGTTCGATAAATTTGCATGTCATATTTGATGTTCGCTTTAAACTTTGTTAAGGATCCACATCATATTTTACATTAAAATGAACAAGAACAATCAGATATTGTAAATATAGCATATTTTTGTTTCTTCAGGTAAAACTTAGAATCTTCCATACCAAGTGACTGCTGTTTGTTGGGAAAAGATCCTTTTCGTAATCTACTCTCAAATGTCATTGTTTTCCATTTCATCACTGTTTCTGGAATCGTCTGTTTTTTTTTTAAAATCCATCTCTGTTCCATAGTATAGCTAAAAGATCGGGCTTAAATCTTTTCATGTTAATCGTACATGTCATTTTGTGTTAATTTAAACTGAACTAATTCCAAGTTGATCATCAACTGTAGCTTCAAAGCTGTTTTTGTTATGTAAAATCCTGTAAGTTTCAGAAACAACACAAATATACACACTTGATGGAGACAATAAATGTTAGCAGAAGAAAATCAAGAGAAGTTTCTCCAAGCTGTCTAGTTAGCTAGCAAGCATGAATACTTCTGAGATTGTTGTATTCTTGCAATATATGTATGATAGAATACAATACAAAATGTTTATTCTTCTTCTGTTATCTTCTTGGATTGAATTGATTCTTACAAAACTCTTCTGTCAACAAAGACTCATTATATTGTGACTACATAGCAAAGGTTTTTTAAGACGAAGAGTCCTGATTTCTCAAAAGATTTGTTTAAATATGGAGTCCTAATCCTGATATATAAGGAGTCTATCTCACAGCATGAACAAAAAATATGAAGAGATATATAAATAATTGAACTTACTATTGACACATTCTGGTTTTAATATTTTAGGTTTTACCCTTTTTGGTATTTATTTCGCATTGTATTGGTGCTTCCTAGGTAGTTAGAGATTGCCAACATATTGAATGAAAAAAAGCATCGTGTCTTGACATGAATTTTTTGACACTTGCTTCGCATCTATTGGATACATCGGCTAAAATTGAAAAGAGAAAACCGACAGAATTTTTTTAATCTATTGGATACATCGGCTAAAATTGAAAACGGAAAACCGACAGAATTTTTTTAAGCAATTCGGACTTGAGTTGCCCATGTGTTTTCTAGCCGTACTGCATATGCTAAGCACAAACATTGTATAGCTAAAAGTCTAAAACCATTATTGGAAGCTGCGTAAGGGTAGGATCAAATGGAACATCAATGCTAGTCTATCTCTGCTATCCACTTAATGCCGATGTGCTGATTATTGATTGTTTTTTATCCTCCACTTCCTATTATGGTAATGTGAAGCACTAATTAGTGTATCCATATAATGCATTTCTGATACATAGTATGGTAACTAAAATGCGTCTGTAAATGTATTTTTGGCATTTTTTATTTACTCATTTATTCATGATTAGAAGAAATAATGCTATGCTTTGCCGAGTTGTGTAGAGTAGGATAATTAAGTGTTGGACTTTGGGTTTGGACATTCAACTTGGAGTTGGACTATTTGCCTATTTCTCTAGATCATTCCACTTTCCTTTGGTCCAGTATTCTACAAAGAAAGCCTGACTGGAGAATCTTTACTTTTTTTATAGAATGTCTATATTAAATATACTAACATATTAATATATTTTTTGAAATACATATTGATATACTAAAATATTAAATATCAATATGGATATGCAGCTATAATACGCAATGAAACAGATGCATGGATATCAACTCATTTTGATGCTTTTTCTTTGTTGCATCCATGCATCTGTTTCATTGCATATTATAACTGCATATCCTTATTTGTATCTGTGATGAACTGTTATAGCTTGTGATTCTGTTTACATTTCTTTCGTAATACAATTATCATTGATCTTTGGTTCCATTATTTGAATGTTTTTCATTTCCACTTTTTATCAAGACAAGTTTCACTCTTCTCATCTGTTGCAAGTGTCATTGTTTTCAATTACGTTTTCATTTGTGAAATGAGAAATGTTGCTTTTTCCATCTCTGCTGCAAAGTCTGGCTCATGTTTTGGCCTAAAGCCCTGTGTTCATATTCGTCACTGCTTTCAGTTGCCATATTGACCTCTTGCTACATGGATCATGCATGGAGTGCTTGGCATAAGCCTGACTCAAGTAACTAGCTCGATTAATGTCAATAGAATAGTCGAAGACCTATAAATTGCTAAGAGCCTAAGACTGTTTGAAGGAAAGAACCATCATAGAAAATGTGTGAGTTTATACCGCTTTGGTTGGGTAAAGGGTAATGCTTTCATCATTCTAGGTGTACGTTTGGCATAAAGCTGGAGTTAAAAAGATATTCTTTCCACAATGCTAGTAAATTTTTTTTCTCATTTCAAGAAATTGTAATCCAGCTATTTATTGTTTAAAAACGAAAAAGAAAAGATTGCGGTGAAATCATAAACTCCCTGGAATGTTTCGTTCTCAGGGCTTACCATTATGCTGATCATAGGTTTTAATATTGAGTAAGTCTCCTAAGAGACAGTCTCTAAATAATTTATCTAGAGACAGACCTATTGTCAAAAAAATTATCGATGTTATTAATCAAAACACCTATGTTCTCAACATTAGTGTTATTCTATATTACAACAAGACTTATTTCGTTAACAACAAAGACGTTTTGATTAATAACATGGATGATTTTATTGATAACATAGGTCGTCTTTAGATAAGTTATCTAGAGACCGTCTCTCATGAGACTTTGTGTTTACTATTTGCAGTTTAATTATACATGCTCTCATGGTATTTGAAGGTGTCTAATAGTCTAAAACCACGAGGGGTGTCTGATAAAATTGGAATGTTATGAATAAATTTATCATATTATGGCAAACAATCTCTATGATTGTGTAAGTTCAAAATATATTTTAAATTCTGGGCCATTTGGATCTTTTCTGGTGGGAGTCGCATTTTCCTATAGATATCATTAGTGTTTGAGTCAAATATGCAACTTTTTCTAAAAATTAGTTGTTCAGTCACAATATTGTCTTCTCCTTGGGCTAAGTTTCCACTGTTTGCCATCTGAGGCTATAAGAGAGTGCAAATCTTAAGATTATGTATTTTGCCTTTTCAGTTTCCTTCTAACTTGGTGAAATCTGACCTTACAAAAGCCGAGCTAAGCTAACACATTGTTTGGTGTTACCATTGCAGGGAATTGGTGATTCAGATTCTCCAGAGAAAACCTCAGAGTCACCACTCGGTCTAGAGTACTTTGGGAAGATATTAATTGCTTTTGTTATACTGTTTATCATCGGGGCTGCTTTCACTTTGGCTCTGGAAAACCTTCCGCAACTCATCTTGTACATTAATTCCTCTATATGATCCATATGAGGCGATGTTTATGTAATTATGTACATTTAGATTTCTTTGCTGCGTCAAGGGGTTGAAAAAAGGACGTTTCTTGTTAATTTCCAGTACTATGTTCTAATACATACTGAATTCTGGTTCAAAAGAACAGTGGCTTCAAATAAATAAACCAATATTCAATAGAAGGTACTTATATTGAATGGTTTATGTTAATGTTAAGATGTACTGTAAGTCTGTAGCTTATCATGTTAAGGAAAGGCATGATTTTGTAATCTAACCTGCTGCTACTTGTAAACTTGATGGCATAACCTTTTACTCTTACAATTTCCATTTCGTCTAACAGTTCATAATGCCTATGTACTGTGTATTGCTTAGTAGAGTACACAATACATATTATGATATTAAGAATTTGAGAAAAGAATTTTCTGAATCCATCATACAAGTCTTCATTGTTGAATCTTGAATCATGCCAAAACTGCAGCTTGCTACAGCTGCTGTAAAACTATAATGCACACTTGCCAGCCGAGCTGCACACAAGATAACATGCACCTCTGAATTCATGACTTGTCTCCTATTGCCGTGCTACTGCTGCTTCATGTGCACTTCAGATACTAGACGACCCAAAGATGAGATTTTTCATGTTATTGATTCAGAGAATAAACTTATGTTGCTCAAGAGGCGAATGCCGAATAGATCTGACAGCGCCATAAAAAATTATAAAAATCTCATTCAAACACCACCACAGATATACACATACACTCGGAGAAATGGGTCATGCACTGCAGTTTGAACTTTGAAGGCGGTAACCAAGAGAATTCACTCTCCAAGTTTGGAGATAATATGATGTAGGCATTCATTCTTATACAAGAATGCTTCTCTTCTTACCTGAATAAGGAAGATCCAGGATAAATACAAAGCATGCAAAATCAGAATACTACTTGTGCTTCAACAAGGGGGGAAAATCTTTTCTACAAGTGATGGCTAGACAACAAAGTATTCAATGGCAGACCGGCTGCACTAAGCACCCCAAGCACCATAATACTGGTCACATAGGGACAAAGACATCCTAAAGTTAAAACATACAGAGAAAAACACTTGCAGTGCATGTGCAGCTTTACTTTAACCCCCCCCCCCCCCCCCCCCCAAGTCCTTTTTATTGTTGCACAAAACTTCATGTTTTCAAAAAATCTGCATCAAAAAGCTTCTTCTCGAAATTGGAAAGTCTTCTGAACCAAAGTACCAAAACTTTCAAGATTTGAAAGCAAAGGGCTCTGCTGCAGAGATCTGAGAAATGACTCCATCCAGGAAATTGGTGACACATAATATGGCAGTATTATTCTGATTCCCTAACACCACACAGCCAAAAGTTCCTTGACAAGTAAAGGCTTATCACCTTAGCTGCTGCTACCAGTCTCATGTTCGCTAACTGCTGCGACCTGTACGTCAAGGCATACAGGAACTTGAATTCCAGTACTAACAGATCTGATGACCTGTAGCATACATGCTTCTGTTTGCCATGACTGAACTTTTGACTCCAACAATAACCTTAATCTGCGGGTGAAAAGCCAACAAAGTGCATTACAGAATAGAATGTTTCAACTTTTTACTTTTGGTCCCCGATCTATCAAGCTGAAAACTTGAGCTGCTAACACTTTGCAGTGGGTGATATTTCACTGAATCCAGTTGTTCAGTGGCTGCAGCAAGCCTTCCTTTTTCAATTTTCTGCAATACATGTTCATTGCGTGATAGATAGAGATGAATGCATGAATATGAAAAGAAATTATTTGGCTTGAATGTTATGAATACAAACAGAAATTGTTCCTAGAAATATGATTAGGCAATCTTACGAGAGACTTATCAAATCCTGCAATCTGTTGCTTGCAGAGGTTGACTTCCATCTCCAGTTGATTTATCCGAATATCGACAGGCACATTGCATTGCTGAATCATTTGCTTTTGACTGCCACGAATGACCTCGGGTTGCCAGACATTCAAAGCAGATGAAGCTTTCCTGATACCATTGACAAGTTATGTTACCAAAAACATAAAATGAGTTTATGCATTTCATCAATGTTTGAAGGACATGATTGGAGATCAGATACATATATAATTAGTTATATACAGTATGAAAGAACAAAAGAAGTAGAGGAATCCTCTAATACCTAACTCTGTGCAGATTCAACAGCTCAGCTATAGTGCTGCTCAGTTTATCTTTCTCGGCAGAAGACTGAAGCTTTATCTCCTGAATTCTCCGCAAATGCCCAGAAACTCGGCTCTCTATCCCTAGGACAACCCTTCGATGTGCGAGACGTCTTTGATCTCTATCCTTCTCATACCTATCATGGTTTTCACATCCACCCAAAAAGAATTCCAAAATACTACACATCAAATACAGCTCCCTCCATTCAATTACAAACTTGCTACTTTTTGCTTCCAAAATTGAAACTTCTTTCTTTATGAAATTATCAAATCCTTATTTACTCTATTTCCTACTTCATCTAAAACAATATAATATCATCGTTTGATTCGGTGTCCGATAAGGTATCTATTCAAGAAAAACTAAGCCCACAACACAGAGTAAAAGACTCTACCTTTAGGTGATTCTAACAAAAACTGGGGGCAAAATCATGCTTGTAAAGAATTGAAACACACCTGAGTTTGTAGAGGCTCTTGAGGTTGCCTTCAACAGTTGAAGATGAGGAGACATGAATATTGTGGGTATGAGTTGGTTTGGAAGGAAAATCGGAAAGGAGGAGAGTCGACCAGAGAGAATCCTCGGCGGAGAGGCGACGGAGACGGCGGGAAGAGATGGAGAGGCAAGAAAGGGATTTGAAATCTAGGGTTTTCGATTCAATTCCTAATTCCATTACTCTTCTCCATAGCTCGTCTGGTAAAATCGACATCCTGCTCCAAAATTGAAAAGCTTAATTGTTTTATGACTCATTAGTTGACTCACTGTTGAGCAGGACATACAATAGAAATTGAAATTGAATGAATGAGGACCTAATTTATAATTTTCTAAATTTAAAAACTCGGTAAAACTTAAAATAGACCTAGAAACTATAAGGCCTTCTCCAACAGAGTCCCAAACCGAGTCCCAAATTGGTTTGAGATTTGCAGACTCCAATGAGTCTGGCGTGCCAAATAATGGCCATTTCTTTTTTTTTTTTTTTCATTTCTTTTCTTTTTCTTTCTTTCTTTCCTGCTTTGTTTTCCAATTTTCTTGTTTTCTTTCCTCTTTCTACTTTTATCTTTTTTATTATTTTTTATTTTTCTTGAATATTTCCATATGATAATAATTATATGTAGCAATAGAAATATACTTATACATTACTTCTCAAATTTAAAATACATATTATTTGAATTTAAAATTACACTTGTAGAATGTAGTATTTTAATTGTTATAATTTTCATTTTCAATTATTTTAATTTTCAATTTCAAGTATTGTAATTTTCAATTTTAAGTATTGTAGTTTTTTTTAAGTAATGTAATTTTTATTTTCAAGTAATGTATTTTTAAAAAATTAATGCGATTTTGTTATAATTAATTAACTATATTTAAAATAAAGTCAAGAATAAAGTAAAGGAAATGAGAAAAGAAAATGAAATGAATAATTAAGTTTGAAAGAAATGTTAAAAGAAAATAGATTTTGGGCCTCACTGTTGGAGTAGAGAATTGTGAAGAGTTGCAAAGTGAGTTGCAGTGAGTGGAATGCTGACGTGGCGGAGAGAGTGGGTTGCAGAGAGTTGCAACTGATGGAGATGGTCTAAGTGTCTATGAGAGTCCTTTATAATATACAATTAGGGAAGACTTGGTTGCTGAAGGAATTTCACGGGTTTAATACGTGGATCTTGGAATTTCGAGTTTGGTATTGTTGAATCTTCACGCGGGTTATTGGATCATATAAATAGTCTTTTTTTTCAGTTTTGTTTTCCATTTTAATTCTTTTACTTCTCTCTCTCTCTCCCCCCTCCTCTCTCTTCTGATCTTCTCTCCGGCGATATCTACGTCGTCCGGCCACCAATTTTAAATCTGATTGCATATTTGAGTTGCCCATGACCCGATCTACATTTCTATCGATTTCGTTTTTTCATTTGATCGACTTTTGAAAACGTTCGCCGAAATTCGAAGTTTTTCTGGTTGTCTTCTCCGGCGAATCTCTGACTACTCAACACACATGGGTCATTACCTTGTCGTTTCGTCGATTTTCAGGTTTCTTCTCTCGATTCTTCAGCTTTTTTCGTTTTTCGTTTGATTTTGGTGATTTTTAGTAATTTCGCGTAACTGTATATTTCGTGTGTCATTGTTGATATTTTAACTTTAATTGCAAATGTTTAGCCAGTAATTGTTGATGTTTGTATATTTTCTCTATTTTCAGTTAGTTTTTTCTTTGCTTTTGTTGCGTTTGTTGGAAGATCTTCATTGTAGTGTTCGATTTTGTTTAGGTTTTCATGTAAATTTTGCATGTTTAGTTGTAAATAGATGATATTGTGGTTTCATTACTTTATGGTTATACTTTTTGTAGTATTGCTTTTAAATTGCTTATGTTTCTGCGTGAATTGTGCATGTTTATGTGTAAATAGTTGATGTTTGGTTATATAAACAGATTATGTTCCACATCTTTGATTTCTAGTGCTTATTGGCTAAGTTTGCATATATTCATACTGGAATTGCTTATGTTTAACAGTAAATTGGTTATGTTTTATGTTTCATATGTTAAAATATTATTGTTTAGTTTTTTTATGTAAATTGTGCATATTTAGTTGTTGATTACTGATGTTTGTGGTTTCATTCCTTTCCTGTATAGAGTTTTTATAGTTCTGTAAAACTGGATGTATGTATTAATAGTCTATGTTTATACTACAATTGTTGATGTTTAAGTTGTAAATAGATGATGTTTTAATATAGGCTTTTTGTTTCATCTCTTGAAATTCTTATTTGTTTAGGTTTTTATGTAAATTGTGTATGTCTACCGTAAATTGTTGATGTCTGTTGTTTTTAGAGATAATGTATTTTGTAAAACTGCTATTTTTCAGTGTTAATTGTGCATGTTTATACTGTAATTGTTGATATTGAATGTTAAATAGGTGATGTTTGTTGGTGCTTTTTATTTTTGGGTGTTTCGATTTCCTTACCACTAAATGCATATGTTTATATTGTAATTGTTGATGTTAAAAGTCAAATTGTTGATGTTTGTTGATGTTTTTGTTGCATATACTAGGTTTTCGCAAAAATGGTGGTCGAATAAAGAAAACGATTGTTGATAAAGATGGAGACGTGGATGGAGGAGTCGACGAACAATTCAATGGTGTTTTTGTTGTTTGCAAAGATGATTGTAGTTTGGATATAGTGATTTTAAATTTTTTGTATTGTTTTATATGTATGAATGACATTTATTGATTGATAAATGGAATTGATTTCTATGTTTATTTATAAATATTGTATTTTTTTGGGATAAATAGGTTGTCATCAATAATTCTATGCTAAACATAGACAATTATATATCAAACATAGATAATTTGATTCAAAGTACCAATATGACTGGATGGACACATGAAAGGAGCTGTGTATTGTAAGGAAAAAATGCGGGTCGACCCGCCAAAAAAAATCATGTTGTATAGTTTTATGTATAAATTGTCTATGTTTGTCTATTATATAGGACTCTCAATATATTGTGGACTCTCAAGAGACGGACACTTTTTTTTATACTTAAATTCGACAGTTTAAGTATTAACTCCTCTTCCGTCCCCAAAATAGCTTCCCACTTTGACTTTTCTCAGTCAATCTTTTTCAACTTTGACTACTAATTAAGTTTAAACCGCAAATGAAATTTTTTCAATTAAATTATATAATGAAACTTTACCCTCCGTCCCGAATTCAACTTCCCGCTGAACCGGACAAGTTTTAATAGAGAGTAAACAAAGTATGAAATTAAGCTTGTAATGACGTAGAAAATAGATTGAATAAAATAAAGTATAAGAGATTGTGACCAAACTCTGGTGTTGGGGCCTTGCTTGTCTCGCCTGGTCTCTCTTATCAGCCACATGGACATCCTTTGGATCTTTTTGAGGTAGTCCCGGCTTGGGGGCTAGAGGGGGTCGGCAGTATCTTTTCCTTCAAGAGGTTAGAGAATATCTCGAATTGCGGCCCTGAGGTTGGTAACACGACCGTTGATAGGTTGGGGCAGTTGGGGCTACTAAGATCGCTAGGTCTTGACTCTAGGGCGGTATCACGGGTTGTGCAGGGGCGGTGGATCTTTTGTGCCCTTATCTTCGATAGCTTTGTCCATGTGGCCCCTCTTTATCACCGCGTTGTAGTCTTCATTCGTCGAATCTCCTTCATCTTGTGTAACCGGGTCTCTTTCCTAGTGGCTGCTTGCTCTCAAGGCGGTAGCAGTCCCCGCCAATGCCTTCTTACTCTGGTTATCGCCATGACTTCTTACAATGATTCTCACAGACGGCGTCAATATGATGATGATAATTCCCGTATAGCTGATTATAGTGAGTAACGAATGGTAAAAGACGGATAATAGCTCGATGAACCTCTATAACATGTATAGATCTTGAATATGGAGTACAATGTGCTATAGTAATACTCCTTGGTGTAACAGTCTACTCACTGTAGAGCATCCATATAGTCACGTGTATAGTTGAATTGAATGTGTCTTTAATTAAAGTGTGTGATATCTATAGGTTGACTACAAAGTCTGACGGTGGTCCCTCAACCTGAGGATGTTCGCTGCAAGGGTAACCCGATAGCTAAGCTGCTATCCGAGCCGAGGGAACAGGAATGGTGTAGGCTTGCTCTATACTGAGGCAAAACATTTACGCAGTATCCATACTCAATAACATTCAGATGAGAAGAGGAAAGGATGAGGCAATGCAAACTTAACATAATGTAGAAAGTAACTCATGAAACCTTTACATTGTGTCGATCAGAAAGGTATACAAATACATCATATAGTTAATTTGTACTCATGCAAAGGTCTAGGTTAGGATCTGCAAGCTAAGCCGAACAAAAAGCCTAAAATATATAGGAACCCTACGATTTTGAACAATCAGAGAAAACCAACAGACGGAAAAGGAGCACAGTACAGTGGGTTCAGCTACCAGCGGTGCCTCCGTACTAAGCCTTTCCCACTGCTACTCTCGGCCACATTTTCTTCCATAGAATCAGAACCACTCCCGATTGATTCTCCAGAAGTATCATCTGGATGAAGTCGAATCTTGTCTTGGTTCTTGATTATCCAATTAGTGAACTCAGGAGAAGATGCCAACTCTGCAATTGCATGCTTAGTGGATTCTTCTGTGAAATCCTTCCATTCTTCCTCGGAGAATTTCTTCCGATTAGGCGTGTTGTGAAAGGTAGAGTAATAATCTTCTGGAATCACTGCAGGTCCTTGACTGGATAGTGGCAATCTGGGATTTCTTCGCCTAGATGGTGATATAATCCCTGGAGAGAAAATTAAGGAAACCAATACCTTAAGTTAAGGGCTTATGCCAAAATAAATAAATAAATAAAAAGAGGAAGACCAGGCACAGTTCATAAGAATTGACAATAACACTCCAAGTTGAATGGATATACTGTAAGACGAAATAGACAAGGTTACGAGAAACTACTCTGAGTAGTCTTTTTCTTTCCCGTAATTCTAATTTATGAACGTACGGCTTTTATGGATAAATAACCTCCCCACACAGCTTCAGACTTACAGTTATCATGTGTGCTTGTTCTTTCGCCATGACAGTATCAGGGGCTTCTATGCCCTCATATATCTTCCAGAGCAATTCCCATTCCCAAAATAGAAATACTATGCTGGCGTTTTGATACCAGTTCTATTTTGGCTTCTGGCAATAATCAAGATCTAACTAACACAGCGTATCAAGGACTTAACTCATGAATACCTATTTGGACTGTTACACCACTGAGCTAAATGTTTTTTTCAGTTTGTTGTGAACTTAGAAAATTGCTCTAACGAGCTCCAACTGGTAGGATGTTTGGCCTTTTGGGAGCACTTTCAGCAGCTTTAAAAAAATCATGACCTTATAAAACATCAAGCAAAAGCCAAAAACCACGTCTAAAATATTGTAACAGGGCTTTCCAGCCAGAAAAGGAAAACAAAGCCAAAATCAGGTAGCTTTAAGAGGCTCTGGCAATCACCCTCTAAATTTTCTTGTCACAGGCAGATCAGGATAGAGGTCAATCACACATGGATATAAATGAAGGGCAAGTTGTTTAGTAGAACTTTTTTAACAAACAGAATTAAACAAAATGTCGAGTATATTGAGTAATCCATTTACAGATTTACTCTAAAGAAGTCAGTACTTGCCCCTACTTAACTGTATGTGCAGCAAGAAAAATGTAGAAGAAAAAACAGAATCACAGAAGCTGAGTAATATCTGCTAACAAGTACCTTTCACAGCGGAGTTGGCCCATGCGGGTGGACTGGCAGTCCTTTTCTGTAACGTGCCACGCGAATTTTTAGCTCCAGACCTACTCAAGAATTCAGTGCGCTTCTTACTATTTAGCCTTGGACTGCTCCATCCCCATGGACTACCATACGACAAAGATATTTTTACATTATCTAGGAAAGTAATAGAAATGGTTGATAAGAAAAGCGTGGCAGTAAAAGAAATATTGCCCCACTAACAAGCGTGGCAGTAAAACAAACAAGCGTTTCACCACTTCAGGTGAGATGTGCAAATTACTTTCAGAAACCTTTTAAATCTAAAATAACCTGCCTAAGAAGCATAAGAGTTAACCAGGTAATAAGCTCACAAACCACAAGGTCTTACCGACGTCGGGACTGATACATGGAAGTGAAGGAATGGTAAGTCCCAAAAATACAGATGAGAACTGCCATGGCCAAAGGAGTATCAAGAGAGCTCTGAAAATTTGAATACAAACAAGAGTTACCAGCTGCAATATATACAAAATTATACTCTAATAGAGCTATAAATGTAAATGTACGGACTAAAACAGGATGAAAAGGTCCTAGGTAAACATTAGTAATTAGAATGTAAAAGTGAAAATAGAAAATGGGCTTGCATACAGGAACTACCATTAGGCATACATGCATAAAATCATACTGGACACTGGTAACCTAATGTTTCCAACACACATGCATGTGCATACACAAGCACAGAACATACTGTCCACAAGACATAAGGCCGTAATCCAGATAGATTACATTGACCAGGGTTTTGAAAAAGTTACACCAAGAGCAAAAACTAATCCATACTAGCATGATACAAAAATGCATGACAAACAAGGCCATAATTTCACAATGCATCTTCAACTAAATCTAAACATCTTTCTATATAGGACAGGAGTATTTCTTCTGTGCAGAAGTGCTAAAACCAAATTTGTTTTGTCCAAAATAGAATAGCACAAAAGGAACCTGGATGATAAATGTCACAGCAATTATCCGGATGGCCCATTTAACAAACTGGGCTATCCCAACTTCCACTGTTCCATCTTCAGTGACAACATATTTGCGTACAAGCCAATATCCAAATCCAGCTCCAGCCAGTACAATTCCAACAATAATGAAAACAAGTACCTGCGGAAAGAAAGAGAGGTGAAAAAAAATACTTTAGATAGAGAAAGGAAAAGGTAAAATATAGTCATCTACTGTCATGCGCACACAGACACCTAAATATATGTATCTGTCCAGAGCCGATAGAAGGCAGGGTACAGAACAGAATGTCACTCAAGATAAAAAGCTAAATGAGCATAAAATCAAGAGAAATAATACATCCCTGTTCCAAAAAAATGGTTTACCTGTGAAACGAAACACAAGTTGAAACGTGAACTACTTGCATAAATTTACATGAATGAAAGAAAAGGGTGGAAATTTGTCATCAATGATCTTGCACACATTCATTTAGGATAAGGCGCAACATATCTGAGCCTCAAGAAATGATAAACCGTGAAACATAGAGAAGTATCACAACCTACAAATAAAAAGTATTCTCCTCCATCACTAAAAGATAGGCTTGTTTTCAATTTTCACCTGTCCCACATTATAGACTCATTAGTCGTTTCTTTTTGTATAGTAATACTCCATTCCCTCTAAAGCTTTACATTGCGCTTGAGGACGCAATTATTAAGGAGAAGTGAGTAAAAAATACTGTGAATGGAGTATAATTTAAGAAAAGAATGAACAGATTAATGTGAGTGGGGTATTATTAAATAATTTATAGATAATGAAGAATGGAGGTATTATTTGGATAAAGAATGACGAGTGGGGTAGTGAAGTTGTAAATATGTTTGTATGGAGACTGTAATAATTGTGTGATATATTTCCATTTTTTATATGGGAAGCTTCTAATGGAATGACAAGAAAAGAAAGACGGAAAGCTTTTGAGAGAAAGGAAGGAGTGGTAAATACTAAGTCAGCTTATATGCCCTTTGGTTGAAAAGGGAAACATATCATTCAACAATTAGAAGGGATTAAATATAATGGACCATAAATTTAATTGTTAATCCAAATGAGGGTAATATTTCATTTTGTAGGGGTATAATAGACAAATTAGGCTAATTTGACCAAAATTGACCCAGGTGAAAGAGGAACATGTTTTTCCGCATGCTCCTCAAAACAACACAAATAATATGAGCTCACCGGATTGTGCATCTCCTCGCTGATTCCAAAATTCATGAGGATTGAATTGACAAACATGGAGAACCGTTTCAGCAAAAAGGAACCAGCTCCAATCTGGTATGCAATGCAGTATGTCGATATCAGATTTATATAAGTATCATAATACTAAACCAGGGATATAGAATTGAAGCATATAGCTTCCCTAATAAAAGAGAACATTGATTGTAATGAGACTGACCGCTAGACCATATAGGCCGCTGTACAGAGCAGTTTTCCTGCCAGTTGGCAACAATTTCATTCCCTGTAGACCATTACAAAACACAAAAGTAAAGTTCTTTGCAATTTGAAAGTGGGAATTATAAACTATTAAATGACTTTATAAACTTTACAGTCCACAAGACAGTTAATATACTGAATATGATGTAGAATTTACTATACTGAATATGATGTTCAAGTCAAATAGGAAACAGATTGCAAAACGAACTAGAGACCAGAAGTTTGGTTTGAGAATGAATCCAACAGATATATCTAAGGATGACTGTGTGTGAATAGTGTATAAGCTCCAGGTCAATTCAACTCTTCTATATTAATCCAATTCCTGCAGCGCGTCGTATACGTTTACAAAACTCATCTATTTTATAATATAACCTCTGGGATGATCTGGACTTAAACTGACTGCTAAGATTTTTCATCACCAAAAAGAAAACCGCAAAACTAATCGAAGTGTTAGAATAATCCTTGGACACCTTACATGCAGGAATCTAAAAGACTGCAGTATGCAACATCCTCGGCATTGAACAGATAGTATATATTTTAGCAAAAAACATTTCAGATCAAAGACATACAGGAGATCAGACAAGACTGGAGAAAGCTGATAAACAAGATAAAGAAACAAGGTCTGCATTGAACTGGAACTCCAGATTTAGCAAATAAATTAATGCAAATAACCTGAAACAGAAGGATTAAGACGACGAGGCAAACTCCTATAGCCATTGAGCTGCTATAGTAAAATGGAACCCAGCCACTAACAACAGGTGCCAGCAGCAATAAAACCAAGCCAGTAAACAGACAAAATAGTCGCCATCTCTGGAACTCTGGCATCAAAACAACCAAGAGATAACATAATATGTCATTAGGATCAAAACAAGATGGTGGAGAGGGGAAGTGAAAACCAACTTACACATGCACGCAAGAAAAAGATGCTCAAGTAGATGAAGGTTTAACATAAGATGATCAAATGGTCACGAGTCCAACCTTCTTTTATGCTGACAGTTACAGAACCGGACAGGTTATCGACAAACTTCACGTCAATATATCTATTTCCATACGGGGACATAGTAGAGCTCCAGATTCCATTGTGGATAATTTCCCAGTCATCGCTGTCACACTGGCATGACCCAACTGAAGCATTGCTGCAGCGAATAAGGATGCAGAGGGTTATGGGTATCAACTATTAGGAAAACCAGATCTACAGAAAGCAAAAATCTTTAACATACTTGTGTAAACAGATCTGGACCCTCTTGTAAAATTTCTCTGGAATTTCAGGTGAAGGAACCAGAGTGACCTTATGTGCACTAGAGTAACTTCCAAGTTTGAGTCTTGATAGGCCAGATACGTTAACTCGTGCGCATCGAATAGCTTTATCAGTTAAAACAGACTCCAACACCACAGTGGGAGTAATATTTACTTCTTGATTCTTTTCCACATCAGCACCTGGAAGTTTAAGGATGAGCAAATGTTAGGGAAAACATCACACCACAAAAGTTAAAAATGGGGCAAAACCAACATTATGGGCCTATTTAATCAGCAGTAAATGAAGCCACCAAACTGTTAGGCTGTCAATGTTAAGCTCCATATCCAATGCAAGACAGGGTTTTATTGCTTGTGAGTTTCAGACTATCAAAGAAAACATGTCCCACCAAACACAACACAACTTAAGTACGTTCTAAATACACGGACAGCATTTTCTACACAATTTCTGAAGATGTGAGCAATCTCTAGTGACTGCCGTGCCCAAGTAAGTCCAAATCCAAAATTTGTTTTCACTAGCACACGAGGTATATGGAAATTAATAGGCAGAAACCATGGAATTCGATGTCTTTGGAAGGAATTAAGTAAGAGTAATTAGGAACAAAACATTTGTGCAGCCTTTTATTTCCTAGAATTCCAAAGCAACAAGCTTGCAAGTATAAGCAGCTAAAACCTGGATAGACATCATTCCCATCTAAGTTCGACTTTGCACCCTAAGCGTACACCCCAAGAATTATTAAGTTAAGTATTACAAATCAATGTCCCAAGTGGTATTAGTTTCACACTTGAATGAAATCATAACTTCTGAACAAGCCATATACAGTTCCCTAAGCTAAAGCATTCATTCACACCAAGCATTAAGCCACAAATATCGAAATATATGTGATCCAATTCTAAGAACCACATTGAAAGGATAATCTAAAACTCATAATCTCTTTTAGATCATGTTAACACTACTAATACCCAATAAGATCATTTTCAAGTGCAACTACTAAACATCCTTAATGCCCTCCGTAAAGCAAAAGTAATAAAGAAGCAGCAGCAATGAAATAGTCAGAAGCAATCAAATTGAGTGCCGGGTTACAATTCCCCCAGAATTAAAATTTACAATGAAATAAAAAAATAACAACAACCATAAAGAGAAAAGGTCCCAACTTTAAAATCTTTAGCGAAAAATACAAGATCTCATAGTACAATGGGGATGAATTAGTTGGATAAGATGAGAGCAATAGGAAGTAAAATGTGAAAAAAGGGAACCCTAATAGTGAAGTAAGATCGTGAAAAGAGTATAGGGATGAAGTAATTGGGTGCAGAAAAAAGGATAGGAAATAGTTACCAGTGAACACAGTGGCGTAAGAGGAGATGAAAGCCAGAGAGTAGAGAAGCACAGCGAGACAAGTGCGAAGAGAGAGCTCCATTATCGCTCCTTGGAAACCAAGGAGCAGACCAAGAGCGCACCTATTAGCTAGGCTAGATCAATCCAATTGATTTTGATTTTGATTTGTCAGTTTATCTGGATTTTGAAAGGGCTTAACTATTTATACAACAGGCTGTAAAACGGCGGCGTTCAGAAGGCGGCCAATTTAAAGTCGGTCACATCATTTTTCATTTCGTCTCCATCTTATAAGGCCACTCCACATCTTTTTTCGTTCGTCATGTCTAGGGGCTAGGGCCGAGCACAAACTGACCCGAACCGAAAAGTCTTTGTCCAAACCAAAACCTACTCGGTTCAGTTTTCAGTTCTAGTTTTTTAGAAATTCGGATTCGGTTCGGTCTAAAATCAGAAATATTCCGAATAGAACCGAGATATAATTTTTAAAAAAATCTTATTTTTATTAATGTATTGACTAAATAGTCTCCCTCCCCAAATCATTAGTAACCCTACCTAACAATTGAACATTTGCTCTCCCCTTTCGCTACTCGTCCACGCACTCCACCACCATGCTGCTTCTTCTCCTTCGTCCCTCCACCACTGTTTGGCTTCTTCTCCGGTAGGAGTGAGCGCAGGCGGGTATTTACAAAAAATCAAACTTATTTATCCGACCCGTGGCGGGTAGAATAATTTTTTAACCCGCGACGGTTCGGGTGATAACAATGGCCGGTGAATTACTATAGTATATTAACAAAACATTTTGATAGCAAGCCAAATGATGAAGTATTATTTTCACATAGTTAGTTTCTTAGTTTATACACCCTCCGTCCCAGAACAAATGGCATATTTTGACTTTTTGCAGTCAACATTTTTCAACTTTGACTCTGATTTAATCTTAAACCGTTAATGTAAAAGGTTCAATTAAATTATATAATAAAACTTTACGAAATAACCCTAGTTTTATTGATATTAATCTAGTATATACTTCTATCTATTTATTTAAGTGACAAGTAATTTATTTCACATGCATATACTTTTTGTTATGTGAACAATCTCGCGGGTGGACAGTTGGGTTGCGGGTTGCCCAACCAACCCACCACCTACCCACCAATTGGTGAGTTATGAAAAATTTAACACGCATAATTTTTTTGTTTTAAATTTAATCGGCGGGTGCGGGTGAGATACGGACGGTTTGTGCGGACAGGCCGATCAAGCAGATTGTTTGCAAAGCCCTATTCTCCATCATCCCTCTACTACCATTCTGCTTGTCCCTCCATCTTTTCACTCTTTAGTTTGATTGGTTTTTGTTAGTGTTGATACGGAAACATGTCCAATCCGTTAAAGACGATCTATAGGCACGTCCTAAGGCGACTTAAGGTTCTAGAGCCTTATCTACTTAAAGTTTGGACCCACATGGTCCAACACACTGGTAATGCAGGTCCGCCTCTCTAAGTTGGCAGAGACTGGGGATTGTGGCACAAGGTCAGGCAATGGTCCGGACACCACGAGGTAGTTGGTCCAATCACACGTCCATCTCCCTTTTGCCACAATAGGCAGATAGAAGGAACCAAACATCCAACATGGCCTAGGACCGGACGACCTCAAGGGTTGGACGTCTCACAACAGAGGACCAAGTGTACAAGCACAGCAAGACGAGATCCGGACCTAACCTCAACTTCGGACCTTCATACTTTCAGAAGACAAAGACGGTCTTTGCTACATAACACAACTGAAGTGATCCGGATCCGGAGCATCGGCTCGAACAAGGCTCTGAGGACCAGGTCGTGAATGATCACACCAAGGCATACTCAGGCAAGGTAAAAGTCTAAAATGCCCATGAGGCCCAAAAAGGAACATGGGTCAAATCAACCTATTGGGCCATGGGCCTATCAGACATTGGTGGCACGATCTTGGACGTACACTTGCACGATCTGATGAGACACTCCCATTTTGGAGGAAACCTATATATATATATGGCACAAATTTACATGCAACAGGGAAGTCATTATTACATAATCATACTCGAATATTATACAGAGCAGACCTTCAATCTCTCTCTACAATAAAGTCTTTATCTGATTTGACACTTAGCAAACCAGGTCTACCGTTCTAAACCCCCCCCCCCCCCCCCCCCACCCCCCAAATAGCCTCTGTGCATGTCCTTATATGAAGTCACTTCGAAGACCTTAGGACCCTTGCTAACGGACTAGGACGATCATGTGGGATTAGTACAAGGACTTAGTAAGAATTTATTAGTGTTGGAGATTCACCGCCCAACAGTTAGATTTTAATTTATACTGTAAATAGGATTAGTTGTAGACTTGGATTGAACTTCACAATTTTGTATTGAACTACCCTTATTGAACTTCACAAATATATATATGTGTGTGTGTGTGTGTGTGACGAGACCTTTCCAGCTAACCGATTTTTGAATTGGTTCGATTTTGGCTTGAACCGAACCGATATTTCCGGTTCGGTCCAGGTCAAAACCGACCTAGACCGAATTTAAATTAAAAAAAGTTCAGAAAATAGCGGTGAAGTTGAATGGAGGCCTCCGGACGATGGGTGCGGTGGTGGTGCTTTATGGAAAATTCAAAAAATCGGTTTCCGGTCCATGAAAAATTCAAAAATCGGTTTTTAGTTTTTCCGGTTCGGTTCAATTTTGGACCGATGCTCAGCCCTAGTCATGTCACCGGAAACTGTCCATGTGGCACTGGTCGCAGAGTGGTCACTGGATTTGGTAGTCGAATTTTTAATTTTTTTAAATTTGTTTATGTTTATAATAGTAGGAATACAAACTTTTGCGAGAGACCAATTCAACATCACATATTTACGTACAAACATCATATGTTTAACTTTAACCATCGTGTGTATAATAAACATGCATTATACTTGCATTACATGCATTTATTAACATGTGATGTTTGTAGCTAAACATGCGATGTTTGTGACAAAATATGTGATGTTCGATTTGGTCTTTCGGAGAGACGGTCTATCGCAAAAGTTACTTTAGTAGAAATATTGAAATTAAGCGAATATTTTGAAGTAGAAATGATGTTTATTCAAACCACGATTGTTAGGAATATCTGTTTAGATTTTGATCAGTAAACCCTAATGACTTATTTTAGTTCAGAAAGGTAACTAGTACTCTTAGTTCACTTGAACATTGTAAAAGAGGAAGCTTACTGAGTATGTTAGTCTAGCAAATCTTGTATAGGATGTTAGGTCTCATATTGTAATTTTTATATCTTTGAAGAAGACCAAGAAGCAAGCATCCAATAAGAAGGAGCTCATTATTGAAGATCAAGTAACTGCACTTTACTTCCTGTTTATTTCTTGCTTGCTGAGTATTTACAAACCTTACTGCTTACTGACACATGCACTTATCACAAAAGACTTCTGCTCTCTGAATATAAGTATCAGATACCTGTAAAGATATCTGAGAAACTGTTTTATCGACAAAAGTTTGAAAGGACTATTCACCCCCCCCCCCCTCCTAGTCTTTTACTTTGCCGTTATCTGGACCAACAAGTGGTATAAGCCAGGTTCTTTAACCTTCTGCACTGAACCTAGATCCTAGATAAGTGCCTACCAACAGCTCACCACCTACACTTGCTTTGTTTGTTTAGTGTGTTTGCTGCAGGATGTCTCTAAGCGATGCACCCACTCTCAAGCCAGAGAACTATGAGAAATGGAAGAACAACATGATGCTTCACCTGGAAGCTATCAGTGATGAGATGATCGAAGTGATAAAGTATGGCCCGATTGTCATTCGACAAGAGAAACAAGTCAGTGAGGTTTCTAATGGTCGAGATAAGGAACCTACTGATGCTGATGGTTCATCAACATCTGGCACAACTTCAGGCGCAAGACCAACATAAGCCATTGCTTATGAAGCAAAGCCCATACACCTCTGGACATCTGAAGATTCCAAGAGAAACAGGCTAGATGGTCAAGCAAGAAACATCATTATACGTTGTACTCCAGGTCACATTCAGTGCAAACTGTGGGTGCTCAAACGGCGAAAGAAGCTTGGTCACTGATTGAAGAAATCTGTGTCGGCACTGAGAAAACCAAGGAAAACAAGTTCGAAGTTTTGAAGCTCAAATTCCAAAACTTCGAACAAGGTCCTACTAAGACATTTGAAGAACTTGATTTCAGGTTTACAACACTGATGAGTGAAATGGCTGCACTTAGTGAAAGTGAAAGATACTCTAACTCTGAAAAAGTTAAGACTATCGTGGGAAGCTTAAATCAAACCTGGGAACATACTCAGTACTTCTATTTCAACCAAGGAATTCGTAACATCACACCAGTAGAGCTTTTCTCACACTTGGAAACTGTCAACTATGAGACAAAGCAAAGAGGCCATATGACTGTTGAAACATCGCAGAATGTTGCTCTCATAACTCAAGATACTACTTCAATATTTATTATGACCAATTACTAACTTCTTATGTATTTTGTAGGGCGTGATCGCGTTTTTTAGGAATTGCACGATTTCCGGTGCCAAAACGTCATATTTATGCGAAATCGAGGAAAATAAGGAAATATGTTAATTTGCCCGTACACGGAGTTCGAGGTGTCCAATCATGGCATGTGACCAACCAATGCGAAGATAATTGAAAATGCCACAACATTGTAAAAGACCACTTTCCGAGAAAACGAGGTTACGATGCCCGGAATCAAGCCGCAAGATGAAGTGGGCCGCATTTGGGCCAGACATATTGCAGTGGGCTGACTGGGGTCACTAGGTGACCGCAGTCAGTCACTAGGTGACCCCAGCCCGCCATTTAACCTTCCTTATACATCTTAGACTGCTGGAGAACGAAATTGACACTATAAATAAGTGTTTTGGGGTATAATAATCACACACCGCAATCAAAAGCAACTCTCTTGAGATAAAACCAGTCCTCGGGGAAGTGAAACCCCAAAACTGCAAAACCCTAGCCGTCAGCAACATCAAGAAGGAAGCACCAGCAGCACGGAGACATCAAAGACTAAGATTTACTTTCCTTCTTGTTATTTTCGAATTCTTTCTATGTCTGTTAGCTATGACTGTGAGTAGCTAAACACTTTCTGTAAAGGCAAACCGCCAAAACTCTGTTATGCTATTCTTTTATATACCGTAATATATTAATGGATTGATTATTAGATGTAATTCTTGATTGTACAACTTTATACATTCTGACTCTCTTTATTTACTTGTGTATTTATTGAGATACTATAGGGGTCCATTAAGAAGGCGCTAGTTGAGGTATTCGATTTAGGGTGAATTACATTTGCTCCCCTTAATAAATTTCGTAATAACAACGGGTCCCTGACATATCAACAATAACACATTAGGAAATGTTTCATAAATCAATAACAATATAGTCTAAAGGTCAAATTGTAGCCAAACACATCCTTAATTTAAACTGACAATTTACACTTCTATTATAAACATTCATTTTATTATGAAATTGATATAAACAATATTATTGCTCCAAATATAAATAAAAGGGACATAATCATATAAAATAAAGGGACACGAGTTAGCACCAAATTTAAATAGATTGTGTAAGATGAATGTATGAGATTTAAGTTAAATTAAAAAGTTTATTCAAACTTGAGCCAAGTTTTTTGTTATATTTTATTTCATCCATTTATCTAATGCTTCGTTAGGTGAGTTTGCCATTTAATTAGTACCAGTCAAATTATGATACTTCAAACCTAAACACGCAGTACTAATAATATCATTGAGGTATCTAGTAGAGGTACCAAATGAAATTCACTTTTTTTTTTTTTTACATATATAAACCAAGTGTAACAAAAGATTAAAATAATATTTTGTTAACTATACGACAACATAACTCAAAAAAAAATTCTAAAAATATAAATAAAAGTATTCACATCAACGAACTAGAACACTTTAATCAGAAAAATGAATGTATGTACCAAATTAAAATTGAATGAGTAAGATAGATATGTGAAATGTAAATTAAATTTAAAACTTGAGCAAAAGTTGGCAAATAAAATACTAAAATTATTCGTATGATATTAGGAAATAAAATACTAGCTAGAATTATTCGTATGGTGTTTGCAAATAAGATACTTGAGTTATAATGATGCACAAAATTGAGAATATTTCTATGATATTAGAAAATAAAATTTTAGAATTATAAATAACATGCTACATGTATTATTGTGTCAGAAGCATGTGCAGTGTATTATTTAACGGCTAAACTTTGGTTCGTCTATAGAACACCAATGATGATAAAATCCAACAAATTTTATTGAAATGGTGCGAAAAGTGATTTATCGTTGAATAAGAAGGAAAGTGAAGCATGTGAGGGTTTAACATAAGGCCATGTTTGGAAGTTAACTTTAAAATTAGGAAATGGACCAATCTGTAATTGTTGAAATGTCAGGGACTACAATGAGTGGGGGGTGTTTACTAGGGGGAGCTGGTGTAATTTTCCCTTCGATTTATTGTTTATCTTGTATGGGAATGTGGCGTGATGAACTGTTGTCGTGACACACAATTTATTGAACTTTGACTGTATTTAGGGGTTGCAGGCATTACAACGATATTAAAACTCCTGAGAGTGCACATCAATGTGATATTAATATTGAATGTTGGGCAAAAAATGAGGGTCTAAAAGTGTGTTAAATCGCACATTTCATGGTCACATCAGGTATAGAGCGTAGTGATACCGAAGAAGAAGAAGAAAAAAAGAAAAGAGGGCAAGAATTTCGCGTATGTGCAATTCACTAGAAACAAAGAGGGAGAAGCTGTGATTAACCTTGTGAAGCAGATGTGCATCAGAAACTATAAACTTCTGGCGAGCATCACGAGATTCAACATAGCGGACTATGTAGGGAATGGGTTGCAACAAAATTTTTGGAAGGAGAAAATAGTAGGGGAAGGCAAAAGTCCGGGAAGCTGGTTGAGAAAAGGAATGTAGTAGGAAACTTTGACTAGGGCTTTACCAACAAATTCTCAGAGAATGTGTATTCCCAGGTTTGTAGCAAACCACTAGAACCACATTAGCTGTAATTGTAGACGACTCCACCATTGCTATTCGTTTTCTATAACAAATTAGGGTAGCTCATTGTCATAGTACCGACGTGCCTTGTGTGGTGTAAGGTGTCTACTTTAAAGTAGTGTAATGTCTCATTGGGCGTGTCCCAGTGATAACTAGAATAAATCATCATTGTCATTCATTGTTTAATTTTGCTAGATAGCATTATCTGTCACCACTCCATAATTCCAGTCATATTCAGAATTCGTTGCATTTCATATGTTTTATGGTCTGTTAGCAATCTTAGATAGATTTTCAACTGTTGCCAAAGCAAAACCAACTTTTACTACTTTATACTACTGTTAGTTATAATTCGTAAATGTAACTTAGACTAGTTAAGTCCTTAGGGAATGACACTCGATGTTAACTTCCCTTTGCTACAAGTTTTCATAGTGTTGAGAATTAACTCTTCGTTATAAACAAATTTAAAACTTTCATTTGGCACATCAAGTTTTTGGCACTTCTACCGGGGACTTAACTCCTTTGTTAAATTTACGAATTCTAATTGTCAGTATTTTTTCTTTTCTTTCTGTTCTTGTTGAACCTGACACCCTTATTTGTAGGTAGTTTATGCTCGATAAAAGGAACCTCGATCTACCTATCGCTCCTTTTATCGATGAGATCGAAAGGCACTGCAGCATATTACAGATTTATGGAACATGAGTTGATAGAGCAGAGTAAAGAGTGCACCACCGACTATGGTTGCACTCTTTGCGCTAGGCACATAAGCCAACCATCCAAGCATTGTAGTCCTGAACCGTGTGAGCAACATGAGAATCAAGAGACATCTGGTCCAACAACTCTCAAAATTTTACGGGCAGAAGAATGAGGACGTGATGGGATTTCTTATGGAGATTGAACACTTCATTGAGGGATTGACTAAGGGCACAAACGCTATTGATGATGATATGCGGATGCAAATCTTCCCTATGTGCTTGGCAGCTAAGGCACGACAATGGATGAATGGGCTAGATGAAGGTAGCCTAACCACTTGGCCAGAAGTTTATTGTGTTTTCATGGAGAGGTACTACCCCAATCCAAGACTGCTTCATTCAGGCACCAGATCATCAACTTCAACCAGTTGTATGACGAGTCATTCTATGAGGCATGAGACAGGTTCAAGGTGTTACTGGCACAATGCCCCCACCACAAGTACTCTCAAGCTGATTTAAATCAGTTTTTTTATGATGTGATGTATGAGAACCAACAAAGTATGACGGATTAGCCTGCGGGGGTAACATGATGGAGCTTACTGCTGATGCTCTTAAGGAGAAATTTGTTAAGTTAGCACATAACAACCAACACCGGAATCGAAGCAGACATGTTAGGTGTTCGCCAGGAGAAGCAATGCCGCCTTTGAAGGAGAGTAGGCTCCCAACTCTGGTTGCGGAAATAAGATGATGAATTTAGTAGAGTTGAGATTTATTTGGCAGATGTCTATAATTGGTAATTTGAGTATTTAAGTATACCATGATTGAAAAAAAAAAAAAAAAGTGTACCATGATTAATTTTAGAGAGTACACGTTAGGTTGCAAGAAGTCTCGTTGATAGGTAACTATCATATTCTTTTGTACTGGCTCATCTACTCCGTTCGGAGATATATGGTTGCTTTTGATGATTATCACTGGTCACGTAGATCTAGAGTAATCCTAGTAGGATACATAGCCTTATGTTCTAATACTTATAACTTATGCAATTTTTTTTGAATCCATAATAATAATAATTATAACTTACTCCCTCTGTCCAGAACAGATGACATATATTCCATTTATATATGGTTCAATACAAATGTCACATATTTTTCTTGGCAACATTTACAACCTATGTGCATTTATTCCCACTATCATTCACACTGCACATTAATCTCCGTGGTTACAACCTATGTGACAGTTGAATTTAAATTTATTGGTTAAGAAATTGGAGTGTCCCCATCAAAGAAAGCATGAGCATCTTTGGTTTTGTTGGTGAAGAATAGAAAACCGAGAAATCACATAAAACTGTGATCGTGAAGGTAATGCATCAATGATGGCCGGTGGCCTACCATCCCCTGTTAACTCGGAAAAGTCAGCATCTCCATTACCCACCAAAATACTATTTAATAATTAAATTTTAACCAACAAATTAAACTTTGATTAACTACACTAATTTTCCGGTCCAATATTTCCTCCTATAATTATTACTATAATAATTCCTCCGTCCCGTAACAAGTTTCTCACTTTTACTTTTTGCGGTCAAACTTTTTCAATTTTAACTACGAATTAATTTTAAACCGCAAATGTAAATTGCTCAATCTTTTATATAATGAAAATTTAGCCGCTAAAGTTTCATTATATAAAAAAATTGAACATTTTACATTTACGGTTTAAATTTAATTGTGAAAAATGAAAAAGTTTAACCAAAAAGTTAAAATTAAAACTGTTAGAAAGAGATAATACTACAAATACTCCAGAAAACTTCCCATGACCCCACTCGAGAAAAGATAAAATTTACCGCTCTGGATAAAATTCCGTTGGTAAATTCTTTTCTGGCTAAGCAGTAAAGTTTTAGTCGTTAATGTTTTGTGTTTAATTTAATGAGACAAACAAACTTTACAGTTCATTTGTGTTTATAGGCGTTGCACAGCTCATCATCTTCTTTCATAATTCTTCTTCTTATTCTCTCTCACGCACTCACACACAACTTTCCCATTTCTCGTCAGCAAAGCATATTCTCTCTGTTCAAATTCCTTTTCAATTGGTGCACTTTTCTTCTTCAATTCAAAACCCTGAGGTTTTTCGTTTGGTCGAAATCAGTTGAGCATTTCGATTCGATCTGTTTGATTCAGGTGTGCTCGAGGATTATTGTTAACTCTATAATAATCCTCGACGAATATACAAGGTGAATTCATCCAGAATTGCTTTTTTGTGTTTGTGTTTTATGTGGATTTGTGTTTTATATGGGTTTTATCTGTCTGCTATTTTTGACGTAACGTTTAAGCTAGCTAATACCTTTTTTTTCCCGTTATGTTTATGGTTAATTTGGCAATGTGGATGAGCATCGGGAGCTGTAATTCTTGAGATTTGTTGGTGCGTCTCCATGTCTGCATTGTCTTCTAGTAAATCGTGCTATTCCGATTGAGGATTTTTCTGCTTCTTCATAGATAATCTATATTTTTACTTTAGATTAAAAACGGATTCAAGATTAGTGCTCCTAGGAGATTGAGAAAAGAAATCCCAGCGAACCGAGATTGATCCAAATGAATCCGAAAGGTTTTGAGTTCATACATTTGGATCTTTTTTAATTTAGGTCAAGTTACAGGAGAGTATTTCACCTCTTGAACCTAGTTTGTCCGCTCTATTGAGTATTTAGGGGGCATACCTGCAGCTGGGAAATAAAACTCCATGGTGGCAATGTGATTTAATTTGTCTTTTAGCAACAATTTACATGACAGCTAGAGGAGAAGCCCAATTAGCTAAAGTAGTTTTGTTCAGTTGCTTTAACATTGCCGATTGGATTAGGATACTGAACTTACTACTTCATTGATGAGTGGATTAGTTGGTGGCTGGGGGTCATTGGACTGGGAATGATGTTGATGCTAACTGGGTTACCTGCCATTCTTTCAAAGTGATGATGAGAATAAGGTGAAAGCTGTAGAGATCTGGAACCTAAATTAGTTCTTTGTAGCTAGTTACCTCCTGCCTGCCTCAGCAACATAAGATGGTTGAAGCTTGCTCATATTGGTGAAATGGAATTCGGTAATCTATCATTTGACACGATTAAGAGACACGTACTATTGCCTGTCCTCTGTTGCCTCTTTTCCATGGTTGCATATAGATGTTGTGTACGGATAGAGCTCCGTGGGTAGGTACAAAGAAATTTTCTTTGAATTGGAATTTTGTCATGAAACTGTGTTTTTCTGTCAAAGGACTATCTGCGTTGATTTTGTATGTCCAAATCATTATGCTGCCATCGCAGTTCATAGAAAAAGCCATTTTATCATCGTGATCCTGACTGATAAAATGATGGTGACAGCACTGGCCATGTTCTTATATCAAAGATGGCAAAATGTTTCTTCTTTTAATATCATCGAGCTGGAAAATATTGATCTTTTTTGATGTTCCTGCGTACGAAAACTCTCTTTTAAAAAAAATAAAATAAAAACTCTTTGAATTTCAAACTGTTCTGTTTCATTTTCCATGTTCTGCAAAATGAAACTGAAACTTTTATCTATGCCTGTGTATGCATATGCAAGATTCTTTTTTCAATTCTCTTTCAAGTTTTGCTCTGCTCATGTTGAGTAACCCTCTCCACCGTGGTACTAATCATTGTTACTGGGTCACTGCTGTGTAAATGACGCTTGTGATTTTACAAATCATCGTCCCTTACATCTTTGGTTTCTAAGATTTTGAGTACTTCTGTTCGGTCCAGAATTCTTTCCTGGCATATTGTGATTTTCATCATCACTGTCTCAAAGTTTTGAGTGTTGAGATACAATCATTCTTATTTCAGGTCAACTTGCAAATTACAGAGGGAAACACTATGTCTGTTTCTATGAGAGACTTGGATCCAGCTTTTCAAGGGGCAGGGCAGAAAGCGTATCCTCATTTTAACATGCTAGAATTACTTTTTTCATCATTATGAAATTTGTAACTAAAAAATTTCAGCTGGATATTTCTCTTTATTGTTCCAAATGGAACTCTACAATTTCCGTGCGGAGTCATTATACTATAAAGAAATTTATGATTAAGTTATACCTACATTTGCTACTTAATGATTGCTTTCATAACATATGTGGCTCCTTAACGTTAATTCAGTGGCATTGAAATATGGCGCATTGAAAATCTTCATCCTGTCCCAGTCTCCAAGGATTCACATGGAAAATTTTTCACGGGAGATTCCTATGTGATTTTGAAGGTAATCATTAAGTTTCTATTCCAGAAATGGCTTCTTGCATCTTGATAATCAAGTTGTGGATAATGGAAATTAGTTGAGGTCAACTAGAATATGTTTACCTGCTTCTGCATTGTTCTATGGTCAATATTTTGTGCCACAAATTACAGCCAATATGTTTTTGCCTTCTTAAGTATGTACAACTGTAATCTGTCATGTCATAAAGAAACCTGAAATGGTGGAATCCTTGGTGTAACAGCGTTACATTTCCACTCACAGTTCTTTGCACCATACTTTTGATTCACAGGCATTCTCATTATTGTGACATCACATTTTGCCTATCTAGAAAGCATTCTGCTATATATCAAGATTATTTTTTAGCGTCTTAAAGGGGTTTCGTTGTGACATCATCTGTTACCTTTTTCTTGTTCTTGTTTTATGGTACTGCCCTTGCTTAATACACCTATATCATACTGATAATGTTTTACAAGTGGAGTTATACCTGATTCGTGCTTTGTCCTACAGTATATTTCAGCAATTAGAAAGTACATTGTTACCAACAAATTATTTTGTTTATAACTTCAACATGTTATGTTCGGACTCCACTGTACTATATTGGAGGAATCTATTTCATCGTAATCTCATTGACCTTTCTGCAGACTACTGCCCTGAAGAACGGTACTCTACGTCATGATATTCATTATTGGCTAGGTAAAGACACTAGCCAGGTAAGTATATCTATTATCCATATTTGATTAAGTTTACATTTTTTTGCCTGCCTGACTGATTAAGCATCTTCCTGAGCAGGATGAAGCCGGCACTGCAGCCATCAAGACTGTTGAATTAGATGCAGCACTTGGGGGGCGTGCCGTTCAGTATCGTGAAGTACAAGGCCATGAGACAGAGAAGTTTCTTTCTTACTTTAAACCTTGTATAATACCTCAAGAAGGTGGAGTTGCTTCAGGATTCAAGCATGTTGAGGAAGAGGAGTACAAGAACCGTTTGTATGTATGTAAAGGGAAGCATGTAGTTCATGTGGAAGAGGCAAGTTTTAGGGGTTCTCCCACTCTGCTCATGATTCATTATCTTATTTTTCAGTCGTGACCTCATCTAAAAATTTAAAGGTTAGACTTTCTCGAGCAAGTTCTGTAAATAAGAACTCCCCTCCACTCTAGAGTTAACCTCTCTGAGGGAAGCTAGACCTGTGATTGTAAAATATCTATCGGTGTCACATTTGAATTAAGAATGCTCAAGTTGGCTCGGGAGTTACCACATTGAATGCCTGTCTCATTGAACAATACGTTTCTGGAGACCATAAGTTTATTTAAAAGGTTTTTCATCTCTAATACTTTCTGCAGTTTTCTTAATTACCGTTCCTTGTATTTCTGGACAGGTCACTTTTGCTCGATCCTCTCTCAATCACGATGACATCTTTATTCTTGATACGAAGTCTAAAATTTTTCAATTCAACGGTACCAACTCATCTATTCAAGAAAGGGCTAAAGCTCTGGAAGTAGTTCAGTACATCAAAGATACATATCATGATGGGAAATGTGAAATAGCAGCTATTGGTAACTGTCCCATAAGTTCTGTGTTTTAAATGCTTATGAATGACTTAAGGTTGCATCTTAGCTATCTTTCGTCTTAACTGCAGAGGATGGAAGGCTAATGGCTGATGCAGAGAGTGGAGAATTTTGGGGTTTTTTTGGTGGATTTGCACCACTTCCACGGAAAACCTCAAGTGATAACTCGAAGAACATCCCTGTTGGCCCATCTAAGCTTTTCTGGTATTCAATATGTTCCACTCATACTGCTGCTTTGTTCTTTCTCACATGCATCTGATATCCAAAGTATGAGTTGATTGTTTATAATGCATTTGCACACTCACACACGTAGGTGAACTTGACGTTTTGGAAAGCCAAATGTAGGGTATACTAGAAATTTATTGTGCCTAGATCGGCTTTATCAGTAATTAGTAGATTCTCTACTGCATTTACTTGATGCAATTTGATAAATTTCAAATAAACATACTATAAATGCATATATGAGTGGGACATGGTTTTCAACGATCTACACATTAATTGAAGAACTTGTCCAGGTCTGAGTTTACAGTAAAAGTGGCACGTTGTGAAGTTAGTATATCTGCATGCCCAACAAAAAATTCCTTCAGATCACTTAATTACAAATTTACAATCACACTGTATTTCTTTATTCAAGAAAATACCGACTTACAGTTTTTGTTAATTCCCATATCTTACCACCACCAGTATTTACTCACACAATATCCATCTCGTAAATATTATGCATCTACATAATGGGACTTTAGGCTGGGAAGAAGGAAGTAGTTGTCACAGAAACAAGTTCTCTGTTGTATTGGTCTTGTAGTTCACTTTTTAATCAAGTCTCATTCTAGAAAAGTGTAGACAGAGGTGATTATTTCTGATTGAGTTGAGATATGAGTCTGATAGCAATGGTATGGCCATATGATTGTTCACATTTCATATCACTTTTAATAAAGTGAAGGGACCATTACTTAAATTTATCATCTAGAGGTCTGACAAGAATTCATGACCAAGTACACAATTAGTTTTGATAGTATCGAGTAGAGTAGTGATTGCATTAATATTCCCAATACTTGGCCAAATGATAGCACCAAAAGTCACATGTACAGAACACTTTTCCTAGTTTGAAACAATTTTGAACTCCAATTTCGTATTTACAATACAAGTGTTCTTAAATGTATATTATGGAAACTGGTAAGGAAACTCATGGACATCTGAACATGACTATTCATGTAACATATAAAATTCAATGCTCTAATAATAAATAAAAAGTGAAAACTTTCATTTGCGTAGATGCAGTATTGTCAAAACATCAAGTAACAAATTTTACTTGGAGTTGTTTTCCTCTGTAATTTATGACATGTGAGATACTTGACTAGATCTCAAGGCTGAAGTGATTATTTAACTCATTTTGTTTATGGTATGAGCATATGATGAACAATTGAATTTTAACATTTTCTTCTGGTAACTTTTGCATGTTTCAGTGTTGAGAAAGGAGAAGCAGTTCCTGTCGATGCTGATTCTTTGAAAAGGGAGTTATTAAACACAACCAGATGCTATATTCTTGACTGTGGGATGGAACTCTTTGTTTGGATGGGACGACAAACTACACTCGAGGAAAGGAAAGCTGCCGGAAGCACAGTTCATGTCAGTCATGTTTCTTTATATTATTCTTCTGGAATTCTCTGATGTTATCTTTGTGACATTTAACTCTTGCTCTGAACTTATAGGAGTTATTGCGTAGCCTCGATAGATCCACGTCTCACATAATTCGTGTTATTGAGGGGTTTGAGACAGTTATGTTCCGCTCAAAGTTTGATTCCTGGCCCCAAACAACCAATGTGACTGTGTCTGAGAACGGTAGAGGGAAGGTAGCAGGTGAGTAGTATTGTATCAAGGAAATCTGTGGGCATAAATTCATTTGCCTTTACATTTGTCTTTTATGCCTTTCGTTCGTCTGTAGGCCTTGGAGTGTATTGTCTGTAGTACATTGTGCATGGCCGTAAACCTTGAGTTACATGTACCATAAACAAACAACTATGTGGGTTCTCTTAGTGCCTGTTAACCAACTTTCTTAAAACTGAACTTTGTAGCAAATCACAAAATAGTCTTGCGAACCAGCTGAAAATAAGCTAAAAAAGCTGAGGTAGTGAAGCACCTACAGTGGCGATTCTTAGATTCAGCTTATGTGCACCTTCAGTAATCAGAAGTATTTGCCAACTTAAACTTAAGATGTTCAATGCTTGTATGATATTATTGGAGGATTTCTTAGGTTAAGGGTTAAACGTGGTTGTCAGGGGGAACCAAGTGTGAAGATTTGGAACTGGTGTGCGAGGTCAGGGTTTAAATCCCTTTGGGAGTGAGGTTTGCATGCGTTGGGGTCGTCGTGTAAAAATGATTAGGAGTGTGGTTTATGTTACCATTTGATTTATATCTTCATCAGGCTTAAACCCATCATATCTTTGTAAATTTTTTATTGATCCATTTAATTTGATGCTTCCCAGCTCTTCTGAGGGGTCAAGGTTTCAATGTGAAGGGAATCATGAAAGCTGAATCTCCTAAGGAAGAAGAGCAACTATATATAGACTGCACAGGCAATTTGCAGGTAATACACAAAATCCATCTCTCCTTAACTTTATACTGGAGACTAGTAACTCAGCTGATCTGTTTCCTTTAATGTTATTGTATTATCAAATAAATAGTTCCAAGTAGAGCTCGAGTATGACATTAAAGCTTGAAAATCTGTCATTTCGTAATTTAGTCAGCATGTAGCCACCAGGAAGAATTCTGCATACAGGCTCAATGTAATCTTGTCGTATGCAGTATGCACCTGCAAATAACCTCCGTGACTTGGCAAAGTTGCATGTCTAGAAATGGAGAATGGAATACTCATCAAAATAATGCGTGCAGAGATTGTTGGGACTTCACAGAATTTTAGAAAACATTTAGAGTGGAAAACTATATAATGGAATTGTTGAAATGAGAATTTGATTTGCTTGTTATATAGAAGCAAAATAGGTTTGTTTACAGTGGTATTTAAATTTCGTATGTTTTGGTGATGTCCTTTTTAGGAAGTCCTATCCATTGTGTCTGTTATCTTTGATGGGTTTCTTCCAGGAGCATGCTTCTAAATATCATGAGTGAAGAAGATTCTAGCTATGATTCATAGAATCCACTCTTGGATATATAAATACTGGTCAATGAATGATAATTGGCTTTCTTTTAATCAAATTGATTGTTATCTGGAGACAGGTTTGGCGTGTAGATGGTCAAGACAAGAAGCTGTTACCCAGTGCTGACCAGGGAAAGTTTTATAGTGGAGATTGCTATATTTTTCAGTATTCTTATTCTGGGGAGGAAAGAGAGGAACATCTTATAGGAACATGGTTTGGAAAGCAAAGTGTGGAGGTGAAGTTGCTAACTTTTGTTTCTGTTCCTGCGAAAAGTTAATTTTCTATCCATGTGAAAGACAATTTTACCGCTTATGCACATGTCAGGCAATTCCAAGTCTGAATGATTAGGCAACCTATGTGCCATGTCTCATAATGAATCGTCTGATTTAGCAGTGTTGCTTAAGTACAGATATAATCTTCTTCGCCTGACAATCCAAAAAAGTGGACAACTGAGATACTTGTTTCTTGTGAATTTACGTTCTTTGATTGCAAATTCTATGCTGCAATCAGAGTTATCGATTGGGCCGCAACAACCGCAATCGCGCCGCTAGAAGCTCTGACCGCTTCTGGCTCTACGGAGCGAACTCTTATTAATTAGCGGCTGGAGCGGCCGCTATTGGCATGTAGGCGAATTAAGAGGGTTTTGGGTGAATTAAGAAATGGAAGAGGTCATGTTGATGTTGATGTTGAGGATTTGTTGGATGATTTTGGTGATGAAAATGATGAGTCATTTTGGTGATTATTAGTAATTTCTTGGATTCTGGGTGTTGAGTATTTGTTCGCATATTATGAGTACTATATATAATTTTAATGACAAGTATGTGCAATACTTCGAATAGCGGTCATCCTGCTATTTGGGGTCGGCCACTCCCCGCTGCTATCCAGGAACAATAACTCTGGTTGCAATCACTGAAATGTGTTCACTAACAAAATCGTGCAGACAGGCTAATTATATTATCATTGCAGTTTCATATGCATCCTCAAATAGGATGTAGCGACAGAATTATGTGGGTCTTCCTTTCAGTAGTAATTATTATTTTTTTGAAACTTCATATACATCTTCAAATAGGAATGTAACTGCAGGGGTCTTCTAGTAGCAAATAGTATGTCATGTGATGGAACTTATAATCGAGAGTTGCATTATATTTTTGTTTCTGTGGCGTTTTCTGTGATGGGTTTTCAGTCGCATAATAAAAAAAAAATACTGAGGGATTATGTGGTGCAATTACAACCTTCATTAATATTATACTTTTGTTTGTTTGGGTGAGTATGGCTGATATTACCCCCATCTGTGAAGAACTTGGAATCTGGAATGAAACTTCTATTTCTCTTCATCCAATCTAAGCCTTAAGGACCTACTGCACTTAAAATGTTGCATTCCTGAATCCAAGCAGTGGAAGCTTTACCTCTCTCGGGTCGGCTGAGGTCTAAGCCTAACAAACATTAACTTCTGTATATATCTATATATATATTACTTACAAAATAATGTATAGAAGTTACAGATATTAGGTGGACAGTTCAACTACTTCATAACGCACAATAACTATCATGCATCAAGTCACAGACTAAATCACTGTTAACCAATGATAAAGAAAGATTATTTGGCTTTCTGGGCGCACTTAGGGCGCGGAAATGTGTGTCGCTGGTGAACATAAGTTGTTTGTCCGGTTTATGAAATTCCTCGAGGATAGCTTCATGGAGTTTTAGTTCCAAAAGTCATGGACGAGTTTGTATGTCTTTAATAAAAACTGGGAAGCATGGCTCTCCAATGTTCATGGAGTATTCCCTGCGAAATATCACCTTATGTGCCCATTATTTGTGAAAAGTTGCTAACAATACTTAATGCTAAGCAGTATTATTAGTATTCTTGAGATAATACGGAGGGCCTAGTAATTCTTGTAGGAATTTCTTATTTATTGTTAATTGTTAAGTCATATTATATAAGTGAATTACTGATCGGGTTAATAATGATTTATAGGAAGATAGGGTAGTAGCGACTTCACTTGCAAGCAAGATGGTTGAAGGACTGAAATTCTTACCCACTCAGGCATGCTGACTTTCTCCATCACTCAATTACGAGTTCACTTCTGACTACTAACTTTTATAAGTATATAATACATTTGCTACTCATTTCCAGGCTCGCATTTATGAAGGGCATGAACCGATCCTCTTTTTTGCCATTTTCCAAAGCTTCATTGTCTTTAAGGTATGGATTCACAAGGGAACAGACTAATTGTCTTTGCTTTGATCTTGTTGTTTTCATATCTGTATCTTATATATCTATTGTTTGGTCATTGGTGAATGGTTTTCTGCATGACACCAGGGTGGTCTTAGCAAGGGATACAAGAATTACATGGTTGAGAAGGAACTTACAGATGATACATATACCGAGGATGGACTTGCACTATTTCGAGTTCAGGGAAGTGGACCTGATAATATGCAAGCAATTCAAGTTGAACCAGTAAGCCCTATGCTTAGGTTATTTATGTTCCTCCAAAAAGATGGGTGCTGAAACTTGGTTCTCGTTATTACAAGTGCCAGTTACTATTACTGGCCAGAATGTTTCTGGAATTAATTATTTAATCTGATAGAGAATAAGATAAGTATGGAAACATGGTCAAGCATTCTGGTATTTTATATTGTTAAGTAATATTATCTTCTTAATTGAGTCAGGGCATACTATGATATGCTCTGTTTAAATCTCTCATGTGTATCGATATATGTTAGCAGAAATTCCAAAATTACTTAAATGTTCTTGTTGATTCTGTGCCTTTATATGTTTTGAGATATGACAACTTTGCTTTAGTTCCATGCTCCAATCCTGTTGCTCTTTGCGAATACTGGTTCCTGTCCATCTATCCTGAAGTTCAGTATACTTTCTCAACAGCTAATTAGTTTTTTTTCCACTGAGGTTTTTATTAACAATCTTTACTAATAAATTCAGGTGGCATCATCGTTGAATTCTTCGTACTGTTATATATTGCACAGTGGCTCCTCTGTCTTTACCTGGTTGGGTAATCTGACAACTCCAGAACACCAAGAGCTTGTTGAGAGGCAGCTGGATCTAATCAAGGTTTAAATCTTGTTTTTGGTGTTTTCTTATTTAGAGAAAAAGTAAATTTCCATTAAAAAATTATTAAAAGTAAGAACATACTGCACATCAACTGAAATTACACACAATATCCAAGCTACATCTAAGGAAAATCGAAATTAGTTATGGAAAAAGGGAAAGGAGTGTTACTCCATGGTATCTTCAGAAGTTCAGTACATTCCATTTGGTGCAGAATTCTCACCTTTACCTCCTTCTGCACCTCTCCAAAAGTATGTCACATTTTTGTTGATTGGCTTTCAGGCCAGAAACCAAGAAAGTTGTCAACATTATCATTGCCTTTTTATCCCCTCTATGTTCATTCCACTTGGTGAAGAATTCTCACTTTTACCTCCTGTATCCCTCCAAAGTATATCTCTTTTTTTTGTTGATTGGTTTTGAGGGCAGAAACCAAGGGAACTTGTAAAAAATCCTTTATCAACATCATCGTTGACTTTTTCATCCCATCTGCATACAGCAGCAAGTCATTCGCAAAGCTTAGATTATAGTCTTTTCTCTTTGGAAGTCAGCAGTAAGTCTCCTAATTTAATTAAGGTTAAATTTCAGAATGGACATGGCCTATCCTCCAATCAACATTCCAGGCTCATATAAAAAACCTCAACTTTGTATGGCGATGGTGATAACAGCCTGCTTAACTATTTATTTTGTAATCTGATGCAATTATGGATATCTTCTTTACCTAATCAGTAATCATAGTTCATCAATCAGTGATTAAGCTTCTCGATTGTCACATACAGTACCTCATTTAGTCAAGAATCTTATGTACCTTTGTCCGTTTCAACCTTCATATTGGAAAAAAGAAGAAAATAGTTTCTACTCCCTCCGTTCCTGAACAAATGGCACATATTCCGTTTATATCTGTCCCAAGACAAATGTCACATTTCCATTTTGGTAACTTGTACAACACTCATTTTGAGCCACATACTACCAATCTACTTTGTCTCCACTCTCCACTACTTTTACTTTATACCTTAATCTCCGTGCCTAAAACCAGATGTGCCATTTGTTCTGGGACGGGGTGAGTATTAAATTACACACGGATGGTTCTGGTTTTTGTTGCCAAGATTTTTCTCTCAAACCTACATCATGTGACCTTTTCCTTACTGTCTTCTTGCAGCCAAACGTGCAGTCTAGACTGCAAAAAGAAGGTGCTGAATCTGAGCAGTTCTGGGATATGCTAGGTAAAAGATTCGAGTACCCAAACCAGAAAATCGCAAGAGAACTTGAAAGCGATCCCCATCTATTTTCCTGTACTTTATCAAAGGGTATGATTTAACTTACTTTCTTTACATATTAGTAGTATACATATTTGATGTATATTAACATATCATTTCTTCGGACTTATTTCTTTCATTGATCTGTTGTATTAATTGCGGCTGAATGTCACGGTGGTTTCAGGTGATCTGAAGGTAACGTATTTCTCGTGGCTCTTTATTTTTTATGCACAACAAAATTTGTTTTAGATATTTAGTTATCTGTCACTGTCACTGTCACTGTCTTGTGTCGGCATTTTTATGCTTCTGTTTTAATATATTCTTATTGCCCCTAGGCCCTAACCATTCATCATAATATCCTCTTCAGGTGAAAGAGGTTTACAATTTTGACCAGGACGATCTGATGACTGAAGATATATTCATTCTTGACTGCCACTCAGATATCTATGTCTGGGTAGGAAAACAAGTGGAATCTAAGAATAAGATGAATGCCTTAATTATTGGGGAGGTAAATTCCAATTTGGTTTTTTATTTAACTCTTCGATTATGATTTAGTAAGAAGGTTTAATGCATTATTTGCGATGTGTTTGTATGTGGAGATGTGTTTATACATGCAGGCCTAGTTTATTCCATGCATGTTTTTGTTTGGTTGTTTATTTTGTCTTCTTTTTCTTTCTTGGTCCTGGTTCTACTAGTCTCATAGTAATTGGATATTGACCGAGTTTTATTGTCCTGAATAATTTATTGCTGCAAGTCTGCGACTTTATCGAATTGGCATCTCTCATTTGTAAGTGTAAGTTTAGATTTGTAATCTGTGACTTGTAGGTTTTGTTAGTTAGTGACTTAGTTCAGTTAAGTTCAAGGCAACAATTGTCGTTGCCATTTGTCTGAATACCTATCTGCAATACATTCTGCTAGGATATACTGAATGGAACTAGGTACCTTAATCATTCAAATATGTGAAGGCGTTGCAGTCTGATGTATGCTTAGTAAAGATTAGCTCTAATACTTTTCTGATTGCAGTTTGTTGGTTAATTCTTTATAAAGGAGTGAGTTTAAACTTCTTGTGCATTTGACTCGGTGATAATGCAGTGTCTAACTAAAGTTATGATATAACTTAGTTCAACCTCAATTTATATATTGCAATTAAACCAACCATCTTGTTTCTTTTCTTGAAACAAATTTGTCCCCTATTTTGTGACTTTGGTTCTTGCGACTCTTAATTTTGAAGTTGGTTGATGCTCTATTCTAAATCCTTTACATATTATTGCTTTCAACAGAAATTTCTAGAGTGCGACTTTCTTCTTGAGAAATTATCTACACATTCTCCAATATATGTTGTTACAGAGGGGGGTGAGCCAACATTTTTTACAAGATTTTTTACTTGGGACTCCACAAAGTTTGCTGTAAGTTTTCTTTGAGATATCTGCTTTGTATGCACTACAGGATATAAAGCTTTATATAATACTTTGTAATATTTTTGGTTATAGATGCATGGCAATTCTTTTCAAAGAAAACTTGCTATTATTAAGCATGGAGGCACTCAATTGGTGGATGTAAGTCTCCTTATCCTTCTGCTCCAATTTATGTATGTGAGGTTTGGTTGGTCTAGACGAACTCCTATAGGCTGGAATTTGATAAATCTCTCAACTGGACTATGGACTAGATTATGGATGCACCATTTCTGCTAAAATGGCTCTTTTTACATGATTAGTGTAGAGGATTTCCAAGTGGAATTGGTTAAACTCAATCTGGAAAATATATATCTTACATAGTACTAGATGGGAATTTTTGTTACAAGTGTGTGAAGTTAGCAGGTAAAGCTAACTTGGACATGAGAAATAAATGCCTATATGTGTCACCTTCACAGGGGCGTTAAAAAGTTTGGCCCATAATCATTCCTCTTTTCCTTTTTAGTTTTGGTTGTTTTCATTTTCAATATCGATTCTTTCTTTTCTGTTAAGGTCTCCAATGTGGCCAAAAGACATTTCCACGCTGCCTGTTAGAAAGTAGTTGATGACAATTTTAAATTGTACGACTAGTATATTTGTGCACGTTATAAGTGCACCGAACAAAACAAATGTGTCAAGTTCTTTTTTTTTTAATAATAATTTAGTTATACATTAGAAAATATCTTGAAGTTCGTGCGAAAATTACAAATTAATAAAATTCACTGGGCATGAAATATAAAGTGAGATAATTGAATAATGTGTTTTTTTCTTTCTTTTTCATGGGTCAAAATCAATTGATCAGCTACCTTTCAGTAGTTTGTTTTTAGATATTAGATAGTTGTTTTTCACTCTTTCGTAAACAATTCTTTTTTTTTTATTCTACACATTTATATTTATGTATTTTTATATTTCTTTTTTGTTTTCTCATTCTTTCATGCAAAATAATGTAACAAAACTAGTTGATATAATAAAGTCAGATGAGAGTTTCCTCATTTTTCATTAGTACTTGGAGAACTGCAATTGTGAATAACCCGAAGGAAGAAATTGTTCTTGTATGTGCATGTATCCTGCTTTAGTGTGTTTGATAAATTATTCACAAGATCACTGTATGTTATATGTTTGAATCTTTTATATGTACCGTGACAGAAACCCAAAAGGAGACCGCCCACTTCATATAGTGGAAGGTCTGCTGCACCGGAGAAGTCTCAAGCGCGCTCTAGAAGCATGTCTTTTAGCCCAGACAGAGTTCGTGTTAGAGGCAGGTCACCTGCATTCAATGCTCTAGCTGCCAATTTCGAGAATCCCAATGCTAGGAATTTGTCAACTCCTCCTCCAGTGGTGAGAAAATTATATCCAAAATCTGTGACGCCAGATTCAGCAAAATTGTCATCGAGATCAGCAACTTTATCCGCATTAACTGCAAGTTTTGAACAATCACCACCTGCTCAGAAACCTTCCATACCCCGTTCTCCAATAGGTACAACTTCAGAGCTCTTCAATATCGGTTGGTTTTGACAGTTTGAAGGATACTTTGTTTTAGTTCCCTTTTTATTGTGAGGTGTGCCAGGCCTGTGCAGTAGTGCATTGCACAGGCAATGTGCAAAGGACCCAAGTAGCAAGCTACTCCAAATATAACTTTTGGTTTCCTTTGTGCCTGGATATTGAGACAGTGAACAAGTAAATAATGTGAACACTGAATAAAAAATGAACAAAAGTATTAAGGTTAAAGTATTGGAGTGAATTAATAAATAATGATAGTGAGATATAATGAATAAATAATGATAGAGTATGAGAGAGACTGAATAAAGAATGATAGAAGTTCTGTTTTAGGTATGAGAAGTTTCTGTTGGGATTGCCAAAATTGTAAATGGAAGTTTTATTGAGACGGAGCGAATACTTATTAGGCTTTCATCCATTTTTTCGTAATTGTTGTTGGAGTAAGTCTCCTGGGGGACCGCCTTTGTAGACGGACTAAAAGGACCAACAAACATTACTGTTATAGTCTAGTTAGAAACATTAGGGTTTTTTTACTAAGTAAGATCATCGGTGTTATACATACACATAAAAAATGACATAAAAATGTTCTCTTGGAAAACATTATTGATATTTTTAAAGCATTGCTCTTATACTTGAGAACATAAGTCCGTCCTTGATAGACTATGTGTTATTGTTGTTGTTGTTCATTTGTTCGTTCATGCGTTCATTCATTCTTTGAGATCGTGGTCTTTCTTCCTACCAAGTACCAAGTAATTTAATTTCTTCTGGACTGGCCATATGAGTTATCAAACTGACCAGAAAAAACACTGGATCTTACAACTATAAGTCAAAGTATGTATTTTGGATTATTTACACTAATTTGCTTCCGTCATGTTGAAGTGAGTCCGGAGGTACAGAAACAAAAGTTGGAGGCAATTTCTCGGCAGAACTCAATAGAACCAAAGCCCAAGCCCCAAACCATAGAGGAAGATGTCAAGGAGGGTGAAGCTGAGGATGAGGAAGGAGTCACCACATATCCATATGAGCGTCTTAAGACAACGTCTACTGATCCGGTTGCAGATATTGATGTTACAAAGCGAGAGGTACTTATTGGGATTGTGGTTCCACATAGCTTGGTAGCCTCTTCATGATGAAGCCTATAGTAGTTATGGCATTTCAATCCCCTCCTTACCTTTAAAAAAAAGGATATTTGAATTTCCCTCTATATTTTTGGGCACACTTTTTTGTACATTTGTTGATTTTCTTTATCATAATAGACTATTAACCATGTAATCAGCTGTGGACCCCCTCATCCTTGCAAACTATCCCTATCAGGTTTAGCTTCTTGCAACTTTTTTTTAAAACAAATAAATTGCCTCAAGTTTAATTACAAAGGGGTGAAATGCCATTAGTCTGTAAAATTGGGATAATGAGATTTCGTTATAACTTTTGTGAATGGGCATGTTGGGTTTTATGTTGCATGGGTTTTGAACTAAAGCTCTCTGTTATATAGAGCCTGTACGCTTCTATTTTCGCATGAATTTTGTAGTAGAGGATCTTGGTGCCTCTCCTTGCCTTTCTGCATGTTTAAAGAAACTATCTTCTTGATGGCTCATCTCTTGTGCAGTTGTCTGTTTTGTAATACGGGTATACTATTTCGCAGACTTATCTGTCTTCAGCTGAATTCAAGGAGAAGTTTGGATTGACAAGGGATATTTTCTACAAATTGCCCAAATGGAAACAGAATAAGCTTAAAATGTCCCTTCAGTTATTCTAAGTCCTTGAGAATCAGGGATGTTGATTTGTATGTTTGCCGAACTTGATTGCTTCCATGTTGGAAGGAACATGGAGATGCTCTGCTCTCCCTTATACAGCAAAGTAGCGGTTGCTTTGCGTGCATGGACAGTATCGGTGCCTTTTTAGCTGATGCTGCTTCTAGGATTCTTCGTCTGTATCTAATGGACGAATGTGAGATTCGATACATCTACAAAGTTTGCATAGATAGGAATTTGTTGATTTTTGTTTTGGCTGAATTAGTTACTTGATATTCTTTTTTGGTGATGAGTTTGTGGTTTTTCTTCTTGGTTTTCTTGTTGTGTTTCATTTTTTCTCCCAGTGATCGGATTAGCAGATTGATAGGAATTGAAGTTGCAGCTTCAGGCTTTGTAGGGTATATAATTGTGCAAGGATGGAGACTGTATACAGAAACAAATGTAACTTATTGTTTGTTGTTTAGCCAATAAAGGTGTGAGCTTTTATTTTAAATTGTTTCTCTTTGGCTCTTTTATGTGATTGAGTTGCATGAGAGATAGTTGGTCACATTCGTATTCTTATTTTAACATGTGGTAAAGGGTTATTATCCTTCTAGTCACTACCAGCAATATGCAATGCAAATTTAGTTTGATTGTTTGTTTTACTATTTTCAAGTCAGTTATTCATCTATGAATTTGGAATTGTAAAGGAGGCAGGGTTTTCTTGACGTAGTCATTTTATTACATTACAAAATATGCAAGGTGTGATTTTGGTGATGCACAATTTGACAAGTCATCGCCCTAGGGGTACATGAACTAGGGAATGGGGAACTTCTTCTTGCTGAAACCCGAGCTTGCTATCCGGGCAAGGAAGTCTGCCGGAATATTTACCTTTTGATATCAATCATGCACTAGTGCCTGCTGTGACATGATGGTCGAATCCTCAATCTCCCATTAGCTATCATTCCCTAGTCGATCCGCTTCAATTGCAGCGAGAGTGGCAATCTTTCGAACTAATGGTTCCGACAGTGTCCATTTGGCCGACTAATGCATCGTCTCGCTATAACTGAGATTTAAACCCACAAGTTGTGTGAAAATCGCCCACAAACAACTTTTCCTATAATAACTATGAAGTCAATATATACTTTATATTCACAAATTTACACATAAATAAAATATACTATTAAATATAAAAATAAAGAAAAAAATCAACTATCATGTGTCAGTGTGTTGCATTTCCTCAAGTCTAAAAATATTTTTGGATTATTAAATTAGAATATCATATTTTATCGCAGATTGAATTTTTTAAAGAACAAAGTGGTGGTTTGGTTCGGACAAAACTGGGTGGTTTTAAGAACGGACTTGGTCTGCATTTTATATAAATAGCGGTCGAAATTGTTAAGTCGGACTGAGTGGCTTGATTTTTAATACTACAACAGTTTCTTATGATTTCGAATTACCCATCAATTACCCCCTTATAGCGATTCACACTCATAATAAGCGTTTGATTTAGATTAATCTTATGATGGGGAGTACTGAAATTGTTTTTTACTGCGCATAAAAAAACATGTATTGGTCCTTGGGATGAGGATGACATACCTGTGAAAATAAAACTCAAGAACAACCATGCCGACTCAATGGCTCCGAGGTGTCACCCAACACATTTATTGATTTTTTATTTGAGTCCGTTTTGCGAGAGACCCTATATAGGAGAGTCCCGAAAGTCCCCTTCAAACGTTAAAACTAGACAATTATACCTTTTTTCTCGACTTGGCTTCTGATGGTTTTTCGCGGATCTTTTGACCCGGATTCATTAAAAACGGGTCAAGTAAAAACTAGACAATATAATGTAAAAACTAGACAATATAATGTAAATTTAATATCATGTAAAAACTAGAGAATTCCTTTCATAAACTAGACAATATAATGTAAAAACTAGACAATATAAACAATTATGTTTACACTGAGTGAGTAAATTTCTGGACAAGTAATAAAACTAGACAATTTATTTACAAAACTAGACAATTCAGTTACAAAACTAGACAATATATTGTAAAAACTAGACACTAATTTTTCTTCGATTGCTTTAGTTTCTTCAGAGCATTCTTCTTCAAATCATCCAATCCACCCTCTTCAAAATCATCATCAGCAGCAGGTCTCTTAGATCTTTGAGAAGCTTTTTCATCAGCAACTTTCTTTGCTTCTAGCTTTTTCAACTTGCATAAAAACTAGAAAGTTCAACACAACTGCACAACAGAAAGATATAACATGAAAAACTAGACAAATATTGTTAAAAACTAGACCATATGTGTTAAAATCTAAACATAAGGTATTTACATAAAAACTAGACAATATATGTTAAAAACTAGACAGTTTCACACAAAAAGTTGTAAAACATTAAAAAGTGACAATATATGTTAAAAACTAGACAATTTTATACAAAACATTCAGAAAATTCAAACAAACAACAAATCCCCACAAAAAACATATACAGTGTACACAACCACATAGCAAATCTAAAAATCATAAAAAGTAGATGATACATGTTAAAAACTAGACAATACATACTAAAACCTAGACAACTGCACAACAAAAAAACTACACCAGTAACAACGAACAACATAGACAATTTCAAAAATAATCACGAAAAAAATTCACAACAGAAACATTTCAACCAATAACAACGAACAACATATACAATTTCTACTAAAACATAGACCATTTATATAAAAAAACTAGACAATAACGCAAAAAAACTAGAGAATTTATAGGCAAATAGTGCTAATTCGGCAAACTGTAGGTACAAACTATAGGCATATGCACATGGAATCACATCACAGTATATTCCAAACGCCATCATATATCAAAGCAGTAAGAATTGAGGAACCTGATAATCAATGAGATTGTGTTGCTAAGCTAATGTTGAAACTAACAACTAATCTCTCCATTATATCAACACGAATTTTCTAGATCTGTATGTTTTCTCGAAGTTATGATGATGATGATAAACTAGATTTGCTTTGGTTTGTAGATCGACTTGCAAAATCCAGAAACCAAAAACTTACCTAGGTTTGTAGATCGATTTGCAGGAAAACTCTGAAAGAAGAAACCGCTCTCAACGTGAAGAAGAGGTCGATGATTGCAGAGAAGAATCGAAGAAGTTCAAGGTCGATTGATTGTAGAGAGTAATCTGGAAGACGAAAGTGCTCGAGATCGATTGATTGCGCTGAGAAAAATCTCGTGATGGAGCCGCTGAAATAGAGAAAGAGGAGAAGTGGCTGAAAAAACTGAGAAAATGAGTTTTATACCAAAATAGGAAGAACCCGTTTTTGGACCCGGGTCCATTTAAGAAAACCCCACCCGCACAGAAGATCCGCAAAATTTAGCAAAAACATTAACCTAGTCAATTTTTATTAGAAACTAGGGGTCTCTTTGGACTCTCCAAATCTAATAGGGCTTTTATGAGACTTAGTTTCGTTTTCTTCAACCAAAACTCATTCGGGCAAATTTCATTGCCTTCGGCCTACCATTAAATTCATATTATTATTGTTGTTGTTGTTGTTGTTGTTAGTATTATTATTATTTTATCATTTGTTTACACACCCGATCTTTTGTACGAGGAAAATAAGAAAATTTATCCAATTGAGTTATTTTCAACTTTTTTTCTTTCTTTCTTTTTAATACGACTTTTAGTAGATCAATGAAATAAAGAGTATAGTTACAATTTGAATTACCCTTCTTTTCTACCGTAAAATATGAGTTAAGATAAGAAACTACAGGAACCTGAGAGTACCATACAACCTGGTTCACATACTCTGTATGTACATCTCTAATAAAAAATCTACATGTTCTTTTGTTGGAAGATATCAAAACAATAGAATTAAACTCAGAATCTAACGTTGAGTTTTTCTCAAACTTAACAAATAAAAAACAAGTTAAGCCAAATCAAAGTCAAACCAAACTCTACAAGTCTTTCAAATGACTCTCAAAAACTCCAAAACAAGTTAAATCAAACCAAAGTCGGACCAAACTTTATAAAAAGAACATTATCACAAATATTCAAAAATGGCATTTATTCCTCCATATTATCGTCCTCGGACTTTATATTATCTTCCTCGGGCTCTATATTGTCTGGAATAGAGCGCCAAATTCTCAATGTTATCTCCTTGTGCACCCTGTTCATTGCTTCTTTCCTTGCCGGGTTCAATAAATCATTATCCACTCCACCTTGGACATTGACATCATGTTGCAAAACTGGTATTTCAAGTTTACACATGCGCATAAAAGTATGAAGAGTGAAGATAGCAACAATCACGTATATTTGATGTGTGTCTTCCATTTGAGGCATCGTATAAAGGACCTTCCATCTCCTTTTCAAGCCGCCAAAGGCTCTTTCAACAGTAGTACGTAATGAAGAGTGTCGATAGTTAAAATGCTCAAACATCCCTTTAAGAACTCTTTTCTTCTTAAAGTCTGGAATATGATATCTTACATCGGGGTCCTTAATTGGAAAGAGTGTTGATGTAAAGTTGTTGGCACGAGCTTGTGCATATGGTTTATGGACTAGTAATTTTGGTTAAACTTTTAATTATTTTATTTGCCGAACATTGTCCATGCTCATGTAAACGTTTTCAAGTTGTAATAAATTTCATCGATTAAAAAAAAAAAACTAGATAAAGACAGTTTGTACGACGATTAAAATTCGGTTTTAATCGAGTTATTATTCTCATATTGTTTTCCAGGCGGTTGGTTTTAAAGTTTGTTATACAATAATAAATAAAAATGTAAAGTGACAGAAAAATAGTAGGAAGAGTGTGAGAAAGATGACAAAAATAATATATTTTTTTAATTGTGATTATATATACCATAATTGTTATTATTATTACAAAATAATTTCTTCAATTCAGTTCAGTTCGTTTCAGTTTCAGTTCAGTTCAGTTCAGAAAATTACAGTTAAAGAGAACAGATCCTTAGTATTTTTATTTTATTGAACAGACCGGAACGCGGACCTTGTAAATAGTAACTGGGTCATCAATTACTAGGACAAAGTAGTAGTACCCGAGCACCTCCAATTCCCAATAAACTTCACATTACACTCATGTGTCTCTCTTTCTCACCATACACAAATTCTTGTACTTCACTACCCATCTGTAATACAGTACAGCACACTTGTAAGTTTTAACATCTAATCATTTCAAATTTTGTACCACCACCATCATCAGCTCAGCAGAACATGCACAAAACAATTAAACAAGCAACAAAACAATTGATGAATTTTGCATGAGTATCAAATTATATAATGACTAGTGTGGTCTTTTTTCCATATTGGTCGAGTGGTAAGGAAGCTGAAGTTACAAGCATGCTCCGAAAGAAATATGTAAACATACAATGTATATTAAATTCTCAAAAGGAAAAAGTCTAGTAATTTTTCTTCTTCAATTCGATATTACATCACATGTTTACATATACAATCAATCCCAATACCTCTAGTGTATTCCCCACTAATAATAAGTTGTCCTCTCCAGCAAACCAATTGATTAATTAATTACTCACTAAACAACAATGGAGCCAGTAGCAGAAGAAGAAGAAGAAGAAGAAAGAGTGGCAATGTTGGGTTGTTGTTGTACAATAGCATCTGTATTTGGGTGTTGTTTGGATTGTGAAATCCAAGCCAACCACCTGTTACCAATCTTCTCCTCTTCTCTGTTTGTGTTTCCACCATTATTATTATTATTATTATCTGTAGCTGTGGTACTGTACCTACTGACTTTGGTCATCTCCGACATGCTCCTCATCCCAATTGCGATCAAATTCTCCGATTCCAGGTACAAATACTCCTTCACCTGCGCATCACTCCATCTTCTGCCAATAATTATCCTGTGATCCAATTTGTGCTTTTCCTTCACAGGCAATTCACCATCTTTCCGATTTTGATTTTGATTTTCCCCCAATTTATGCTGCAATTCATTTGGTTGTCGTAGTTTCCGTTTCGAGTAATTGATCCACCCGTCTAACGAGCTCCTTTTCCGATCAAAATCCACCCTCTCTTTCTCCACTATCATCTCCACTACCGATTTCTCCGAATGCCGACCCGAAACCCTAGGGTTATAATTCTTCAATGCTAATTCTTCCGATTTCTCATTCTCATTATCATTACTATTATCACAGCAATAATCACTTTGCTCGGTAATGGTGGTGGTGAAATTGTCGAGTAGCAGAACGTCTTCCGGGTCGACCCGGTACCGGCAAAGCGGGCAGGTGGAGTGAGCGTCTAACCACGTATCGACGCATTCCACGTGGAAAGCGTGCTTGCATTTGGGCAGTAGCCTCAGAATTTCCTCTGGCTCGAACCTGTTCAGGCACACTGCGCATTCTAGCCCTTCCTTTTGCCCTCGTAGAGACGAGAATCGGAAGGTCGGGAGAGATCCTATTAGCTTCCGGTTGAGGCCGGAGTTTGTTCGCCATGCTGCTCGCTGGTTTGCGTAGTAGGCGGCTGTGGTATGATTGTTGGTTCGAGGGGAGAGTGGTGGTGTTCTTTTGCAGTGTTTTAGGTATAGGAGGAGGAGGAATGTTGCTGAGAAGATCGTCGTTGAGATGCCGACTATTACCGCTATGCCGGGTTTGAATGAGTTTATTATATGTGGTGGTGGTGGTGGTGGTGGAGGTGGATAGTTAGTAGCATTGGTGATATTTGCAATTTGGTCATTGGTGGCTACTGATTTGATGAGTAACAGGAAAAGAAGGAAGAAGACAAATGATGGGTGGTGATTGAGAATGGTGGCCATGTTAGTGAGAATTTGGTTGCAGGGAGAGAGAGAGATTGGTTAAGGAAGAGAAGAGGGACAGATGTATTGGGGTAGGGAAGAATAGATTCCACCAAAAAGAGGGCTGGTACTAGTACAAAACAAGGGACAAAGGACAAAGGGATATAACAGGGTAGAATTTTTGGTGGTGGTATATTACTCCTTCCCGTACTAAAATGGAATCCAGGAAGTTGAAATCGGAACATAGGGAGGAAGAGGGAGTATTTCTTTCTTGGCTACTGTTATTGTCAATTTCAATTGGAAAGGCACAACACGACATGGGATTTGCTGCTGCTGCTACTCTGCATATATAGAACACAACACGACACAAGTTTCACTTTCGAACAAGAAGAGATAAAAAAAAGAGATGAGATCAAATTATGGATTCTTGTGTTGTGTATCATTGTAAAGCCGCCATCTTGAGATTGAGTTGAGAAATGGACAAAAATGTGTGCATTTTTTATTTTGGGGAGTATGCATGATACTGTATAGTATATGTATCCTGTGTCATACAGCAGCAGCAGCAGGCTTTAGCAGTGAAAAAGAGCTGTTGAATTGAATGGAATTGAATTGGAGAAGAGTAAAGAGGAGGATGGGTAGGTGAGTGGTGGGGTGAACTGTGAAAGAGATTTATTAAGCTTCAATCAATCAATTTATCAGACCCCCCAAAATTTGTTAACACATGCTTCTGTTGTGCCATGCCAAATTGGCTATGATATGGACAATCTATTTATAGCCACTTTCCACACCAGTGTTCTCATTGAAGAACATGCCATCATTTGGATCCAGACTCATGCCAGCCCAACCTACTCAAATCCTTAATGGACCCAAATCCGGATCCATTTGTAGCACATGAAAACATGTAACGCGTATTTTTGTAGCATTTAGTTATAAATAATGGAATAAGTATATGAAAATAAGTAATATCGCTACTTCTGATAATGATTACTTTTTTTTCGAATTGAATTATGGTTTGAGTTAGTACAAATTGATCTTTTTTAATTTAATTGGAGAAAATGGGGAAGAGAGATTGGTTATCATTGTTTTTCTAAGATTGATTGATTTTGTTGTCGTTGAATTATGAGTTGTAATTTAGGAGAAGACAACTTGAGTTTTCTTAATGATGCATGTATTTTGTTTGGGGAATTAGGACCTGTAATTTATTTGAAATGATAGATTGCTTTTTGTAATTAAAGTCTAATTTACATACATATTCTAAATGAGTTCAATTTAACTTAAATTAAATACTTAATTGAACAACTCCAATAGTTGTCTACTTATATATATATATACGGTAACAAGTATATATATATATATAAATTCTAATATATTATACACATAATTGGCCGAGCGACGGGTGTGCAGGTTAACGGTGGTTACTAGTGTTGGGATTGGGTCGGGTTTTCGGGTTTGGGTATTCAATATTCAGGTATCGGGTACCCGAACACGGGTACGCGATCAGAGCTTAAAGTTTCGGCTCGGGTACCCAAATTAGTTCGGGTACCCGAATTGAATTTTCATTTTAGTTTTTTTTATTTTTATTTTAAATTCAGACCTGTACAAATTAATATTTCTACTTAATTTCTACCATTGTCATCAATAGAACAGTCCTTTGATGAGTAATTCATTACGGACTACAGTATGTTATTTATGCTTATTTCAAGTTCAATTAACCAAAACCCCCGATTAAACACCAGAAGCACTAAAACCCCCAATTAAACACCCATCCACAGTCCAAATTCACCAACACAAATCACAAAATGAAATCCCAAAATCAAACAGTAAAACACCTTTAAATGGCTTAATCAAAAGCTTCTTCGCCGGCAGAGAAGTATTTGAGGTGGTGATTTTGTTGGAATCTAGGGAGTAGGACTTGGCCTTTTTCATCCCCGGTGGAATTGGGAATGATTGGGCGGCGGCTACGGTGTGGAGGATGAGCGTTTGGAGGTGGAGGTGGGAGGTTGAGACATGGAAGATGGGAGATTGATTGGGATGAATCAATCAATGTTTAACAAGCACATCTTTCACAGAAATGAGAGAGAAGCAAGAAGAAAGGAAGAAGAGCGTCTTGGGTACAAAATTTTGTACCCGAAACCCGTTTTTTAATTAGTGAAAAACCCGAACCCGAAATGATCGGGTAACCCAAACCCGAAGTGAGCCCTTATACCCGACCCAAAAACCCAAACCCAAATTATTCGGGTCAGGTACCCAATTACCCGACCCAAATGCCCAGCCCTAGTGGTTACAATTGCCATCGGCAATCAAAAAAAGTTTCAATCCCGATCACTATCTGAAAAAATTAACTGGCGAGCTCGGTTATACAACGAGTGATTTTTTTTTTTTTTATACCTCTAGGGTCTATAGTGTATACTCATTTCGTCCAGACCTTACCCATTACGAACACTATTTTAGACGTACCTCGATGTAGTTTAATTCACCGTCTTCCTACTTTCCTTATAGAGTATATGATTTTATTTCCTTATTTCTACATGTTTGATGTCATTAATGTTCACTTTAATTATAACACATTAAAAATCAATTCATAGTTTCATACATACCCTAGTAATGCATTTTTGGTTTCCTTAGAGGTACATCACTTCTAGAAATGTTTCACATGAATGGGTAGTATTCCACCTTTGAGGTCTTGATTTATGATTCATCCACTCACTCTCGGCTAGACATACTAGACGATAGGATGATTAAGATGACAACCAAATTTAAGAACTAGTGGTTTGCTCCCCTTTATTTAAAAAAATAATAATAAAATTGTAACTACATGACCACTAATCGATTTAATCGACCTTCGTGATTATTCATGTACTATCTGGGTGATATACTTGCTAATCGCATCAACACAAGTCCTTTTCCACGCACTTTATCCTCACTCGTACGCGAACCGGGAGACTTCCCAGCTGGTCATCCAATATAAGATTGACCAAAAGCAAGCGCGCTTAACTATGAAGTTCTTATGGGTGGATTATTGAAAAGAAAGGTGCATTTTGTTGGTATGAGTAGCGTTCTCGATCCCTTTGCGCTCTTTGGACTTGACTTGAAATTTCGAGGCGTTACATTCACCCCACTTGAATTGTGCGACGTCCCTGCTGCACCTTAGTGCCAACCGTCAACCCCTTGTGGGTTTTGGGTTGGCATGACTCTGATACCATTTGTAACGACCCGACCACTAATCGATCAAGTCTCGACCCTTAGAGCCTGCACAGTTACTCATGGGCAGTTCGCCGGGTGATATGCTGGCCCCACTTTACCAACACATGTCCTTTTTCACGCACTTTGTCCTCACTCGTGCACGAATCAGGAGACTTACCAGTTGGTCACCCATTATAAGATTACTCAAGCGCAAACACGCTTAACTCTAGAGTTGTTATTGGTATATTTTTAAAAAGAAAGATTTATTATTACGAATAACGTTCTCGATCCCTTTCTACTTTTTGAATTTGATTTGAAATTTCGGGCATTTACAGAGATATTCATACCTACCAACCTGCATGTAATATTAATAAGAGAAGGTTCTTCATTGATAGGCTGGAATAGTGAATAATGTATTTATTCACACTTTTTCTAATAATACTATTAAGATTATGGATTAGGCGTGTGTTCACGAGAAAATCTATCCGTGTTAGTGTAACTAGTTCCAACTTCTAAGTCTAAGTTCTCCATTTATCAATAAAAAAATATACTCCCCATTTTCAATTGCAACCATTGAACTTTTTGTCCGTTTGGTGAATTACATATATTTCATTTTTTGAAAAATTATATTCTTAATTAATAATTTCTTTTCACATTCACTACTTATTTAAGAAACGAATATTATCATGCTGTAGTGGCAGCGGGATGCAAATCTTGGGACGACGGGATTTGCATTGCAGGCGTCAATTTTTTTTTTCTTTTTTGCAGCTGGCCCACCTCATTGTTATTTTTATGAGTGCCGCTAAACGCAACACCGTTTACGCTAAATGCAACACCAAATATTTGTAACTTGACTAAAATGTCCCTAACTCATAAAATAATCTTATAAAATTAACGAAAAATCAAATAACTCGTTTATACAAACAAAAAAATATTAACATGCACGATTGAACACAAAATAACAACAATAAAAAAAATTGATAATGAAAAAAGAATATTTTTTTTAGAAAAATGTTCCGTTTATACAAATACAAAAACATTAACATGCACGATTGAACAACAATCAAAATTTTTTTTGAAGAATGAAAAAAGAATTAAATGTTTCTAAATATATATATGAATGAAAAAAAATTAAATGTGTATAAATATATATATACGACTTATTTTAAAAAAATAAATAAAAAGGCAATTGTTACAACCGGCCATTTCAACAAATGGCCTGTTGTACATGCCTTTTTTTTTTTTAAAAAAAAATTTCTTGTTAATTTTTTGTTTTAAATAAGTTGTCACAACAGTTTCACAACAATTGTCACGATTGAACAGCACTTTACCACAATTTTACAACAATTATCATAGACAAACACTTTACCAACACTTGATCCATTTTCTTTTCATTCTTTAAAAAAATTCGATTCTTGTTCAATCGTGCATGTTAATGTTTTTGTATTTGTATGAATGAAATATTTTTCTAAAAAAATTAATTTTTTTTTCATTTTTGATTTTTTTATTGTTGTTATTTTGTGTTCAATCGTGCATGTTAATGTTTTTGTGTTTGTATAAACGAATTATTTCGATTTTTCGTTAATTTTATAAGATTTTTTATGAGTTAGGGGTATTTTAGTCAAGTTACAAATATTTGGTGTTGCGTTTAGCGGAAACGGTGTTGCGTTTAACATTCCTGATTTTTATTTGTTTCATATTTTCTTTTCTTCATAATTAATAAAATATAAATATAAAAATATAAAAGTTATACGATTTTTAAAATTTTTCGTCCTCAGAGACCACTTTTGACTATATTTTGACCCTTCTAAATTTTAGGATTTTTATGTTCTTCATAAAAAAAAATACATTTATAAATGCAATTTCATTAATTTCAACTTCTAAACACTTTTACAATATGGTAAATATGTTAAAGAAAAAATGAAAAATAAAAAACACTATTAATGATCGTGGCCACAATCCATTAGACAAGATTTTTTTCAGATTCAGTATTCATTTCAGTCGTGGCTCACAACCGTCACAAATAACGATCTTCGCGATAACTCATTAGCCATAGTCTTACATGTCGTCCACGTCTTTAGTAGACAAGGCAAGTTAAAAGGTATTGTGGTCAATTTGGGTTTTTGGCATTTGGACTCGTGGACTTGTTGTGTTTATGTTTGAACTAGGCTTGGTAATGTTGAAAGGGGAAAATCAGAGCCAATGGCACTTTGACAAGGGGTATTTTGTTCGACCCAAAGTAATACTAGGAAATTTGTTGTCAAAGACCAAATTTACTCATGAAGTATAAAAAAGGGACCTTGTAAAAAAATAAAGCAAACATAAAGAAAATGCAACGGGTATATTTAGAGTGAAGATATACAGTTTTGTTGTATATCTAGAGTTGTATTAACTGTATATTTATTGTGAAGAAATACAGTAAAAATAAAATGACTTATTCTTTATATAGGTTTACAATTAGGTACCCCTCCTTTCAATTTGTGTAAGTTTTTTTTTTTTTTTGAGCAACACAAAGTACGATATATATACTAAACCAAAGAAAATGTATAGGAACTCGTACCGATGCAGGATGGTAGCTCTTTTAATATTTTATCTTTCACACATTCGATACGAGCCGGGTGCGTAAAGTACAACGATCTGAAACAACTAACGGTGCTAACCAAACTGGACAACTATCCCAAACATACAAAATTGGAGTTGCCTGGTCGCTAGTGCCTATACTAGAGGTCGTAGAACTACCACTACTACTAACCGCTGAACTAGAACCGAAACTAGGAGAACTACCAAACTTGGCCAAGACGTCAGCAAGATCATTGGCCTCCCTGTACACAAAAGAAAATCTAACTGTCTGGAAACGACGCAACTGCAAGGAGCTGGCGGTGCGCTCGAGCTGGGAACTACCAAAATTGTGTAAGTTGGTTAGAGAAGTAGTTGTAGGTGTCTTAAAATGCAATCCAATTCTATATATGGATTACAACCCACAAAAATTGAAGGATAACAAAAAATCCTTGGGCTCCTATTTTTATTATGGTCCACCTCAATGTTCTCATCGGTGAAAATAGATTCCTAAATGTGAGGAGCCGCAAACTGGCTTCCAACTTGTTTTAGGAGCTCTTAAATCCACATGTCACTCTCCCATTGTCAACTAATTGTGCATCCATTTATTATAATTGTTTTTATTTGACTTTCATGTATTGTAAGTACAAAATATAGGCCACCTCAAAATATTAGAGAAAAATGGGGATCCCAAAAGTAGCATAAAAGATGATTTAGTAAGAACAAAATTTTAAGACACCTACAATTACTGGTCTTAGAATCTTGATTTACTTAGGTAAATGCCAGATATTTTAAGTCAATAATAATAGAGAAAAGCAAATAGTTTATGAATCTTCGTCTCATTGAAAATTAGGCCATCTGCTAAATGGGTGGAAGGGAAGAAGGGGAAATGTTTCTAGGTAATGGGCTACTTGTGGGGTAGGATGGGAGGGGGGTTGCATGATATTTGAATTTAAAGAATTTAATAAACATTTGGATTAACTTAATATAACATAGGTGCACAAGCCGAATGTCCTACATTTTTCAATGAACGCACTCGAAACAAAAATTGAGATACCTCACTAATACTCGAAAATATGGACGAGATTAATAGGTTTTAGTTGAATAAATAACAAAGATTGAAACTCACACAAGGTCAAGGAGGAAACTCAATCTCTTAAGGGCGTCTGTGAATCTATCTAAGAGAGAAACATTTGTTTTGGTGGAATTTTTCTAAAATTTAATTCCGTGATTTTTCAACGTGTATAATTATAATTATTTTATGTTACGATAAAATATTTGCATTCAGTTATTTAAGTGTACGATTGATATTGTTAGGTATAAAAAGCTCAATGCATCATTTATTTTCAAACCTAAATTATTGACATTATATTTTCTAATTATCTTTCCATAAAGTAACTTAAGTTATGGATTAATCTAATCGAAGGATGGGATGCTTTAATTTCAATTATTGCAGGGTTTAGATATTCTTTAGCCAAGCAAATCCAAGGTAAATATTGTAAATCTGACTTTTGATAGTTATGATAAGCCACCATAATCCAAGTTTAGATTTGCAATAATGGAAGGTTGTGCCATTTTCTTATAACTCTTAATTATATCTAGCAAAGACTACGTTCATAATTGAATGTTGTAACTAACAGTACTAATCGACTCGTAGCTAGTCAAGTTAACTTAATAATACTAATATTCATTAATTCCCAAAATCAATAACACTAATGAACATGATTATTCGTAGACATATTGTACTTAAAATGCTCATCAACTAGATCGTTCTAATTCTTCTGACCTACGGATTTAGTTCTTTACATTTGCAACTTGTGGCCGACGCATTTTCAAGTGGTTGCAAATGTGAAAACTGCTCGTTTTCATACAACAATTTTTACTGTTAAAATAATACTCCATCCATCCCAAATTTATTTCTCAATGTGTTGGATCGATACTGATTTATTATTTTTGGATATATTTTAAGAAATAGTATATATATATACACTATATATAGATGTATACATGTATTGATGTATATATATATATATATATAGATGTACATATATACATGTATATATATTACAAGTAAAATATGATCACACTTGTTACAACTTGTTATAAGAAAAAAAAAAAAAAGTTGTGGATTGAATCCTAGACGAGCTAATAGTGTGACCTAATTGCTCTTAAGTTGAATTTGCCAGCCTTCATAAACGGGTTAAATGAGATATCTAAAGATGCCTCATCAAGAGTTGAACTAATTGATGTTAACTAACTAACTGAATGTAAATCTCATTCCCACCGTTGATTTCCAGTTATGATATCGGCCATTTGAAATAATCTTCAGTTTATCTTATCTTCACATTCGTAATATTGTGAAGTCACATAAACGTATTCAACCCATCTCACTTTAAATTATAGTCCTTACGTCCAAAAGAAGCTGTCATGTTCTGACTTTTCTCGGTCAAACATATTCAATTTTGACCACGAATTAATCCTAAACTATACTTGTAAAATGTCCAGTTAAAATATATATGTTTAGCTTTGATCTCACGTCTTTTTTCCCATGCTCAGGCCCGGCCCATTGTTTGTCCGGGCCTTAACTTATTGCCCATGCTCAGGCCCGTCACAATCGGGCCGGGATCTGTCCGGGCCCGACCGTCCTTTTTTTCCTTTTAAAAATATGCTACATTGTTCATTTTAATCATATAAGATTTTGCTTCGAAATCGATATTGATTATTAAGTTATTTCATATGTTTAAATACATATATAAGATATTTACTATAGTTTCTACACCAAATCAATTCAATTTTGAAAAATTTAATGAATCTTGAACTTATAAAATAGAAAAAAACATAATATAAACCTACACCAAATCAATTCAATTCACTATGCCATGCTAGTTTTATTATTTGTAAATTTCACTTACATGATTTCTTTTCACACGTTCACTTGCACTTCAAATATACTATTAATTATTTAATTTAATAATGTATAATTAACTGATTTTTTCAAAAAAAAAAAAATTATTACCCATATTAATCAGTTTGAAGATGTAACGTGCACAAATTAATATACCAGTAGATACAAAAAAAGTATAAAAGTTCAATGATTGAGTATATTAGAAGTATAATTAGTTTGTCGATTTTATACGTGCAGATTAATATTAAAAAATGTATAAATGCAATTTCACTTATTACAGTATATATATAAATGGACAACTATTAGAGTTGTGCAATTGAGTACTTAATTTAAGTTAAATTGAACTGGTTTGTAATATATATGTAAATTGGACATTAATTACAAAAAAAAACCAACATGTCTAATTCATTTTAATTCTAAACCCTAATGCAATCCCAACAAAATCAATTCATCACTAAAAAAATCAATTTGTCTCCTCAAATTAAACTCTAACAACATAATCAATTCATCTAAAAAAACTCGTTCTCTTCTTCAATTAAATTCAAAACCCTAATTCAACTCCAACAAAATCAGTTCATCATAAAAACAACAATAAAAACAATAACCAAATTTCTTCTCCATCTTCTTTAAACAAATTGAAACTAATCAATTAACACTAACCTAAACCCTAATTCATCCTAGAAAAAAACAATTGATTATCATAAACAACGATCGTACTTATCTTCATATACTAGAACGTGAGAACACACTACGCGTGTTATTGTGGCACATAGTTACAGTTATAGAAGACGTATACGAATGCAATTAATATTGTTGTTTATGATAATGGATTACATTTTTCAAGTTGAATTAGTGTTTGAGTTGATCTTTTTTAATTTAATTTGAGAAGATGGAGCAGAAAGATTGGTTATCGTTGTTTTTTAATGATGAATTAATTGGAGAAGACATTGGTTTTTTTTTATGATGAATTAATTTTTTTGGGATTGAATTAGTGTTTAAAATTTAAATGGAGAAGGAAGATTGGTTTTTGTTGTGATGCATTGATTTTGTTGAGATTGAATTAGGACTTGTAATTTGATTGAATAAAACAGATTATTTTTTGTAATTAAAGTCTAATTTAAACATATATTACAAATGAGTCCAATTTAACTTAAATTAAGTACTCAATTGTACAACTTCAATAGTTGTCCACTTATATATATATATATGTATATATATATATATATATATATATATATACACACACAGACACTCTGTTAATATTAAATAACTACATAGAAATATATGCCGAAACTGCCTTACTCCGGGCTCATGAGCATGAAAGTTGGGCTCGACCCAGGTCTCATAGACCCAGTCTAAGGGTCTAGTTTGATACCCAAGTAGGGATGTGGGCTGGCCAAAGTCCAAAAACTGGGCCGGGCTTGGTCTGGATGGATCTATTTGTCCTTTATAGATTGATTAACTGTTTCTCTTTAGATAATTGAAGGGAGTTTTATGTGTTTTACACCAGATTATGCTCACTTCACCTCGATTTCAACTTTTCGCATTGCATTTTGAGATGTTACAATTTCAACTTTTCATTATTTAAACGGAAAAACTATCTCTTATTTTATTCATCGTTTCTCCTACTTTATTCATTATATCTCATACTTAATTCACTCTTTCCTACTTTATCAACATTTCTCCTACTTTACTTACTATTCTTTAAAAATTTGTGTTCGGTCTTGCGGAAGGTTGAATCCGGAAAAAGAGAGGAAGTATATTAAATTGGTCAAATGAATATGAATCTTACTATGTGTTGTTGCATCTTTAATTAATTAGTAGTTAATTACCATAAAGTAACATTTGGACTAAACAATGACCAGTAATATTCTCAAATATTAATAAATTTAAACTATAGATTGACATTACTACTACTGCTTCCAAGCAGACGGCCTCATATACATTGACACCTACCAAGTTAAAGTAAGTATTTTCGTGGATAAAAATTAGTAGTAGTTTTTAAAACATGAAAAGAAGACTTAAATTTTCTTTGTATTGTAGTAAATTAGTAGTAATAAATATGAAGTGATGGTAAGAAGGGAGTTTCTTTATTTTTATGGTTTCCTACAGGGAGTCATAGTCCTAACGCATGCCATTATTATTGCAGTCTTTTCTTTTGACAATGAATAATAATTACTCCATATCATAAATGTACTATTAAAAATCTGATTTCAATTATATATTCCAATATCCCAATAGCAGTTAGTACTACGATATCACAACTTCAATTCTTCCTGATCACTACAATTAACATATATCTCCATGGATGAAACTTGTCTTGAGTTAGGTCTCGGATTAATAAGCGAACATGCGCGGAAAAGGGATAATCTGCAGAAGAACAATAAGTGTGGCGGCGTTGTTCTGGACTTGTCAATCTCATCACATGATCCTATGGCGAATTCGAGCTCCAGCTTGAAAACAACTAGTGTTGGAGGCGACGAACGACTAGGAATGAAGAAGGCGTTATCCAATCGTAGAAAAGAGGAAGATGATTGGAATAATGTTTGTAACAGGAAGAAATTGAGGCTCACTAAAGATCAATCTGTATTGCTTGAGGACACTTTTAAGAAGCACTCTACCCTTAACACGGTATGTATTTATGTATGTATGTTCTTTGTTTACTTTGTCAAATCTGACATTGACAAAATATTTGGAGGTATTTTTTCATATTTCTGAATGATAATAAAATATTTGAAGCAATATAAAATGTCACATTTAAATCCCTGCTAATGTCTCTGCATGCACCCAAACAATGATGGTTTTAAAATGAATTCTCAGGGTTTTCATGGCATGCCATGTTTCCTAGCTGATAAATTTATTCAAATGAATTGAATTAGCTAATTTACAAAATGGTCATTCACATAACATATATATTAATTACTTTAATGAATTGCTCAAATGAATTGAACTTTCAAGTGGTTTATAAGTTTATAACCCTAAACAAGTAATTAGTCGAAGGTTTTTACATTGACATTCACTTCAATCGAAAGCGAGTTTAGAGAGAGGGGGAGAAGCCATTTCTTGTTTAATATATACTATATTATATGTATATGTAGTAAATATTAAGCGTGCGCGGTTGACTGCAGGCTCAGAAACATACACTGGCAGAGCAATTGAATCTGAAGCCTAGACAAGTAGAAGTTTGGTTTCAAAATAGAAGGGCACGGTACGTGATTTTTGTTTATCTAACATTCTAACTTAGTATATGTTAAATATCTCACATCGCGTGAGAATATCATAGGCACTCAAAGTTGGGACGACCCTCTCCCTTTACAAGACCTTTTAAGTGGTAGAGATGTGCCCCCTTCTATATGTCATCAGAGCTCATTGACTACTAATGTTGATATTGGGCCTTGAACTGTTAATTAACTTATAAATTAATTAATGTTTTGTTGAAAAAAATGAAATTACTGCACGCAGGACAAAATTGAAGCAGACAGAAATAAACTGCGAATTTTTGAGGAAAAACTGTGAAAGGTTAAGCGAAGAGAATCGGAGATTAAAGGAGTTGTTGGAGCTGCAGCGATCATCAGCTGGTAGGCAGCCATTTGTGTACAGTAGGATTAATCCTACAGAGGCGAAATGCGACTCATGCGAAAAGGGGAGTAGGGGCGGAAAGCCGGAGGCAGCTGCATCAGGAGCCACTGGAGGAGAGGTCCCTGAAGCTAAGGAAGAGAGTCGATGATCGCCCATATATAATTAAGAGTACTCTGAACGGAAATGGTTGATTAACAGCTACCTAGCTAACTACCTACGTGCATGCTAGCTACTTTTATTAATTGTAGGAGGGGCAGGCAGGCATGTTAATTAAGAGAATGTTTGAAAATCGTATGAGAGATATACTAATCATTATATTAATATTATTACATACTTGTAATACAAATACAAATATATATACAATACTTTGAGTTTCTTGCAAATTGATTAATTACTTCATCATTTATCATATCCTTCTCATTTGCATTTACTCTCTCTTTTATTGATTTCTTTTTCTTAGTTGAATTCTTTCTTCTTAATAGTATATACTGTAGTTTCTTTCTTTTTGCTCAAAATGTTTCCCAGTTCAGTAATGGCTTGTTAACATTAGGAATGTTAGAATTTTAGTCACCAAAAAGGCTAGTCCATGACTTTGCACCTCAACCAAATGGGTCCCACACGTTGGAAATGAAGTTTCCTTAAACGTGTATAATCTACTATAGTAGTAGATGACACTTGAGAAAGAAGTACTAAAATTCATTGAAAGGTGAAAGAGTTATTGAAGCTCAAAGTGTGTTGGTTGATGCATTGAATATGGAATGCCAAGAGTTGGAATGGGAGAAGTCCCACATGGCTAAAATTGAGAAATAAGGAACTACTTATTAGTCCAAGACTTGGTTAAGTGATTGGGCCCTTAGGGCACCCATGTTTTTGGAAGGGGGAGGAGCTAGATGCTCCTACACACGCACCCGCCTGGCTCCGCCAGGAGCCGGGCCCGGGACGTGGGCTCGTGGGTTCGCGGGCTAGAGTTGATTATAATCTTTTTGGGCCAGAAACCTACTATGCTTAGTTGAGTATTGGGCATGAGCGAATCAATACGAACTGTTCGCATGGGACATATCTGTTCGGAACTGTTGTACTCAGAAGTTGCAACTCATCTGCTGTACCAGTTCGCGAACCATTGTGCCTGTCAGACTCAACTCTTCGAAACTATAAATAGCCAGTGCGGGGCAAATACAGTCTTAAGAAAATAGGCCCAGCCTTTGCTCAGCAGTCTAATCCTTTCCTTACTATACACTGTTTCTGTTCCCATCCTCATACACTACCACCAAACAACAATTAAGACTGTATTTATGTGAAAGGGAACGCTGAATCCTTGGTCATGATATGCTTATATGTAGACGACATGCTCATTACTGGAAGTAGCCTGGATTTGATTTTAAAAACAAAGCAAATGTTGAAACTACTTTTCGACATGAAAGACTTGGGTGTAGCAGATTTAATCTTAGGGATAAAGATCTCTAAAACACTCGAGAGGGTTTGGTGCTATCATAATCTCATTATGTTGAAGACGTTTTAAAGAGATATGAGGTCTTTGACCGTCAATGTGTAAGGACACCAATGAACGAATCTTTGTGTTTGGACAAACACTCAGGTGATCCAGTAAACCAAACGCAATATGCTCGGATAATTGGCAGTTTGATGTACGTGATGAACTGCACTCGTCCTGATATTGCTTTTGCAGTCAACAAGTTGGCTAGGTTTACGCATAATCCAGGAAGTGCTCACTGGAAAGCTCTACTTCATCTATTGGGATACTTAAAGACCACAATAGATTATGGATTACACTATGGAAGATATCCGACATTATTAGAAGGATACAGTGACGCAAACTGGATATCTGATAGTACAAACACCAAGTCCACTAGTGGTTACGTGTTTACCATTAGTGGAGGTGCTGTTTCCTGGAAGTACTCTAAACAAACGTGCATCGCCCGATCCACGATGGAATCGGAATTCATAGCTTTGGACAAGGCTGGAGAAGAAGCAGAATGACTTCGAGAATTTTTAGAGGACATCCTTTGTTGGGATAAGCCTGTGCCTTCTGTAACAATTCATTGTGACAGTATGTCGGCATTAGGAAGGGCAGGAAACAATATGTATAATGGAAAGTTTAGACACATACGTCGAAGACATAAAACCATTAGGCAGTTGGTCTCTACGGGGGTTATCACTGTTGATTACGTGAAATCAAAGGATAACATTGCGGATCCGCTAACCAAAGCGCTACCGAGGGATGAAGGACACTGCTTGTCTAGGGGAATGGGCTTAAGACCCACTCAATAAGGGAATTTACGGTGGCAACCCAACCATACTGACTGGAGATCCCAAGAATTTAGTTCAATGGGACAACTAAACTGTAAAGGACCAGTACGTGCCTCTTGAAGTTTGTACTTAGAGGTAAAAGCACTTAGGAGTTATACTCCATTTGCGCCATTCCCATGAAAGACACATTAAGTGCTCCTGCAGACCGGGCGGAGGATGAGTCACTAAACTCTTAATGATCTCTGAAGTAGATTCATAATCTCTTTAGCTTACGAGCAGAGCATTGCCAGGAATGCTCTTAGAACGAGATCACCTATTTGGGTGTGAAGTATGGGAGGCCGCTTCAAACGAGAACACCTATGAATCCGAGCAGTCCAAGGCCTTTAACGGACTGAGAAAAGGAACGAGGCAATAAGGAAAATTATTGTGTTGATATCATTGTCTTGGTTTACACAAAACGCCGACCGGGTGGCAAGTAAATCCGATGGTATTCTACTAGGGACGATTCAATGTCACTGACAATCCATCCCGATGCAATATGATTTTCCGCAGGAAATTCTAGGCTAGAGCACCCCGTTGTGTTGTGAGCATTAATTCTCTTTCCTGTGGGGATTGTTAGAATTTTAGTCACCAATGAGGCTAGTCCATGACTTTGCACCTCAACCAAAGGGGCCCCACACGTTGGAAATGAAGTTTCCTTAAACGTGTATAATCTACTATAGTAGTAGATGACACTTGAGAAAGAATTACTAAAATTCATTGAAAGGTGAAAGAGTTATTGAAGCTCAAAGTGTGTTGGTTGATGCATTGAATATGGAATGCCAAGAGTTGGAATGGGAGAAGTCCCACATGGCTAAAATTGAGGAAGAAGGAACTACTTATTAGTCCAAGACTTGGGTTAAATGATTGGGCCCTTAGGGTACCCATGCTTTTGGAAGGGGGAGGAGCTAGATGCTCCTACACACGCACCCGCCTGGCTCCGCCATGAGTCGGGCCCGGGACGTGGGCTCGTGGGTTCGAGGGTCCAGGGTCCGTGCGTTCGGGCTAGAGTTGATTATAATCTTTTTGGGCCAGAAACAAACTATGCTTAGTTGAGTCCAATAAGATTAATCTGAAACGAAAAGCCCAAACAGTGCAACTGTTGCACTGTTCGGATTGGGCATGAGCGACTCAGTACGAACTGTTCGCATGGGACATAAGCGAATCAATACGAACTGTTCGCATGGGACATATCTGTTCGGAACTGTTGTACTCACAAGTTGCAACTCATCTGCTGTACCAGTTCGCGAACCATTGTGCCTGTCAGACTCAACTCTTCGAAACTATAAATAGCCCCCCAGGTTCGGATTTAACACACAACAATACATCCTTCTTCCTTCTCTTAAACTCTCTAAAGCCATAAGAATACTTTATTGTATTAGTTCGCCGAGTCAAAGTTCGAGTGCTAGAACTCTGATTCAAATACTGCTGTTCTATCTTGTGAGACTATTTGCTAAGTCAACCGTAAGCACCAGTGCGGGGAAAATACAGTCTTAAGGAAATAGGCCCAGCCTTTGCTCAGCAGTCTAATCCTTTCCTTAATATACACTGTTTCTGTTCCCATCCTCATACACGACCACCAAACAACAAGGAATAATAATAATAATAATAATAACTCAATCATATCTAAAAGGTTCCAACATATTTACAGGTTTGAAATTAGTTATATTTTTTTATAAATTATCAATAACTCTTCTTGAGAGTGAAATTCGTCTTAACTCGTGATAGTGCATGCGCCTTAACTCCAAAAATTCACGTGAGGCTACGAAAAGCGAGGGCTAGACCATTTTTAGGTCGGTTTGCATTGAACAAACCGGGTAGTGAATTCAACTTGAGCCTCGGTACCCTTCATAGAAAGTAGTTGAAGAGTAATAAGTGACTTACCTTGAGAATGTTGATGTCTATTTATAGAAATTAACTGGGAGACCAATTTTCTTATATCCTGAGCTCGTGGCCTCAGTGAATGAATTGTCAAAATAAACTTCTTCCAAAACATATATTCCAAACTAGCCTTCTACAAAATTTATTTTCCTTTATAGCCTTCTTTGCCACATGAGATGTCATGTAGATAATAGAATGTCACAAAAGCCAACTTAAAGTGTCACAAAATCATTGAACAAAATGTATTAAAGAAAAAATCTCTCATCAGTTTAAACCCTATATGTCATCTAGTCTTCAAAATATTTAAACTATTTACATAAATATTAATCTTACAAAATTAAGATAGAAATGTAGTCATTACTAATTGTTCTAAATCCTACTAATAAAGAACCATACGGATTAATTGATTTGAGGCTTTTAAGCAAACAATAAATATATAATTTAATCGAACTTTTTACATTTGCGGCTTAAGATTAATTCGTAGTCAAAGTTGGAGACGGTGGGCCGAAAAAAGTCAAAATGGGACACTTCCGACGATATCGAGGAAGTACAAGTGAGCGGGTTTCATGCAAAATTTTATAGGACTTCGGGTATAGTGCTATTTTTTTAACTAAGAGATTTCGCGTGCTCTATCACTCTTAATTTTTTTTTAATACTTTTGATAATCTCTGGGGTTATTTGCATTTAACTATATATATATATATATATATATATATATATATATATATATATATATATATATATATATATATATATATATATATATATATATATAAAATTCATATTTATTTTTTTGCTTCAAACCTCAATTGGATTAATATGGACGATTCTTATTAGTAGGATTTACAACAATTAGTAATGACTATCGTTCTATCTTAATTTTGTACTTCATCCGTCCCGTCCGATGTTACCCGTTTTGCCATTTTGGGTGTCCCAAATAAAATTTCTCATTTTCATTTATGGCAATTTATCCTTCAACTATAATAATATATTTATTCAACTTTCTTATAAAATCACACCCTAACATTATTTTATGCAAAAGTCAACTTAAAATACTCCAACAGTCAAACCCACTAACATTATTTTATTCAAAAGTAATACACCCTTATTTTTCTCTCTCCAAAAGTAAACGGGTAACATCGGACGGGACGGAGGAAGTAAGATATTTTGAAGACTAGATGATGAGATTTAAACTAATGATATTTTTATATTCTTTAATACATTTTGTTCCATATTTTTGTGACACTTTAAGTTGGCTTTTATGACATTTTATTATCTACATGGCATCTCATGTGGCAAAGAAATATATAAAAGAAAATAAATTTTATAGAAGGTTAGTTTGAGATATATTTTTTGTGAAAAAACTATTTTGACAATTCATTCTGTCCTCAATAGACACGCGTTCTGAGATTTCGGGGAGATTAATCATTACTGGTCCAGGTTCGAACCTGTTTTGGAGAATAACGTCTGTAGGTCGGATCTAGGCTCCAAAGGTAGGACCTTATTTTATCGTTTCAGTTTCAATTCTTCACTACGTACTGTTAGTTAAATCTCATCTTGTTATAGTAACGCCATGTCAAGTCACTTCATCTTTTAAATATGGATATGCTTTAACCTTGTTAATGTATTCTTGTGACACTTCATTTAAGTATCATCAAATTATTATATGTTTTAGTGGCACCTTAAGTCCACCAATCCATCCCCAAACCTTAATTTGTTTCCCGTAACATTTTGCTTAAATGTCACTGATAGCAGTGTATACTCATTTTTGTTGTAGTGAGGCCACCTTGATGAAATGCGAGTCGTTCCAGAAAATCGATAAGAGTAGTGTTAAGTTCAAATAATGAGGAATATGAAACAATGACAGAAAACAATAATCGAACAAACAAGATTTTACGTGGTTCGGCCTATATTCACGGAGATCAACCAACAAGGAAACTAACTTAGGCAACCTTCTTGTATAAGGAAACTACCTAAAACTCCTAGTATAAGTACACTGAATTAGTTAGGCTACTCACTATTCATGACCTTTTTTGGCTTGGTCGTGCCGCGGCTTTTTCCGCGATCAAAAATTGCCCACTGTGACAGTGGTCGTGAGGTTGGTTACGGGATTTTTTATATTTCTTTATTATTTATAATAGTTATATATATTAGTAAGAATATTTAATTGTATAGAAGACTTGGATGAAAATAAAGATGAGTCTAGCATCATAACCTTAGTGCTAGCTAACACAGTTTACTAATTATGTATCCAATGAAATATTACCAAACAAGATATAATAAACTTGGATGAATCTAAAGCAAAATAATAGCTATAACACGTCAGCATTGTACTCAAACTCAAGCATTTCATCGTACATAGAAATCGTTATTCTTCAGCATATAATTCCCTTATCCAGGGATTAGTTTTCCAAAATCAAAGAACACTGGAAATGTCATAAAGTAAACGAAAATGACTAAGCTCCAGTAACGAGTATATCCATCTTCTTCTCGTTAAACCTCTCAGTAATAAACCTATCAGTGATCCCCCTCCGATTAATAAGAGACCTGGTAGGAAAATGAGCCAGATAACCGGCAATAGCAATTGAATATCCACCCCAGTTCTTGGCAGCAACAAAGCCCTTAACCTTCCTATAAATGTGTTCGATCAGATCCTTCTGAAGAGCATGGTGAGTGAGCTTGTTGTGCATTTCTTTCTTGTTCGCCATGTGTACTTCTATAGAGTTGATCACCGAGGGCCGACGTATGAATCGAATGTCATCAAACAGCGGTGCTTCGACTTCAAGTACAATATCTTTATTAAATTCCTTGACATGCGTGCTTCTCGTAAGTCCTGAAGTTGAGATAAGTATGCCTTTCATATCAACGATCATGTTAATCAGACACATGCACGTATTCATGATCACCAAGCAGTGGTATGGTATGGGCCAATGCTGGGTTGCGAATTATTGCAAAACGTGCTTGAAGACATCCAAATTCACGCTCCACATCTTTTCGGCAGACCTCTTGCTTTTGCGCAAACTTGACTTTTTTGTGAGTTGTAGGATTTTTTATGGACTTCACAAATGTTGCCCACGCCGGATAAATTTCATCAGTAAGATAGTATCCCATGGTGTAATCATGACTGTTAACTTCAAAGTTCACGGGAGGCGCAATTCCGTTGAGTAGATCATCGAATATTGGTGAACGTGCAACAACAGTAAGATCATTCATCTTGCCTGCTACTCCAAAACATGAATGCCAGATTCAAGTGTCGTGTGATGCAATAACTTCTAGCACTAGCGTCGGCGTACCATTCTTGCCTTGGAACTGATCCATGCCATAGGGCAGTTATTCCATTCCTAATGCATAAAATCGATGGAGCCGAGCATGCCAGGAAAACCTCGTCCGACATTGACGGCGAGAAGCTGGTTAACGTCTGCATCGTTGGCTCTCCGCATGTATGTTGGACAAAAAACTGCAAGAACAGAATAACAAAACTTATGTAGAGCAGTGTATAAAGAAGTCTCACTTAAGCGTATGTACTCGTCCACGACATCGGCGGCTACACCATACGACGGACGACGGAATTGCTTTGGCGTGTACGTGCATTTCTCTTGGAAGTAGTCATTGACTATTGACTCATGCCACTGCTCACGCTTTCGGTCGATGTATACTCGGCGATGCTTCTCCTTCGACGGGGAATGTCACCGATTGATTGAGAAAATGAGGAAAGGCAAGGCTCAAAAGTCTATTGCCATCTTCGAACTAGTTGAACCCGTGTTTGAAAAACATTGTCTTTCGGATTCAGAGTCGGGATTTGTATCTTCGTGAAGTGAAGTATCTTCGTGATGTGAAAAAGACATTCTTCGTTCGAAAAATGAGAGTGGGAGGATGTTTTAGAGCGTTTTGAGTTTAAAAGAGAGAAAAAAGGCTGAATTGTGAGTGTGAGGAAGTATGCCTTCACTGGTGTCTATTTATAGATCTCGAAAAAATATGGCAGTTGGTATAATTTTTTTTTTTAAATTCAAAATTCAAAAACAAAATAGGAAAAGAAATTAAAATGGCCGGTGCAATGAGGACCGGCCAAGTAGGCTGGTGACATAGCTGTTTCGACTTCAATTCCTGATGTGTGTGTGTGTCGGATTTGATCACCACCGTCGAGATTTTCATATTTAACCCGAGCCCTTAAACCATTCATATCAATGTTGAGCTAACACTCTCACATAATATAGTCTGTCTGGAAACGGGAGGCGGAAGCAGCCATCGGAGAAGTGGACCCTGAAGCTAAGGAACGGAGTTGATAAAGCGAGCGAGCGAGCGTATGATATATAGTCTGAACGGAAATGGTTGATTAAAAGCTAGCTACCTACTTGCGTGCATGCTAGTTTTCTTGATTGTAGGAGGGGGCAGGTAGGCATGTGTTAATCAATTAAAAGAATGTTAGTACTAATATACTACTAATCATTATTTTATAATATTAACTAGAACGTAATAACACGCGTAGCGTGTTATTGTGGCATCTATTTACAAATAACTGATGAAATATATGAATGTAAGTAATATTATTATTTATGATAATGAATTGCCCTTTTTTCGAGTTGAATTAAGGTTTAGGTTAGCGCGAATTTATCCGTTTTAATTCAATTGAAGACGATGGAGAAGAAAGATCCGCTATCCTTGTCTTTTACGATGAATTAATTTGGTTGGGTTGAATTACAGCTTGAAATTTAATTGGAGAATACATGTTGAATTTATTTGAATGATGGATTGATTTTGTTAGGTTGTAATTAGGGCTTGTAATTTAAATGGATTAAACAGATTATTTTTTGTAGGGGCAAATTACATATGGACCCCTGTTAGATTTCGTAATTACAGATAGGTACCCGTTAGTGGAACAATCACATTCAAATCCAGTTAGATAAAAATGAATTACATATAATTCGACGAATTTGACTTTTTGCGATTTAAAAGCTGGAAAATCCATTTTTGCCCCTATTCAATTATTAGCTTTTGGAAATGGCCAAACACCCTTAACATATCGTTGTCACGTGCATGTCACATGTGGACTTATATGTAATTAAAACTGAACTATTATATGCTTACATGTAATTAAATTATGACTGTTATTTTTTTAAAAATTAGCCGTTTGTAAGTTAACTGAAGGCTATTTATACACCAAAACTTGCAATTTTGTCTATATATATATATATATATATATATATATATATATATATATATATATATATATATATATATACATACATACATACATACATACATACATACATACATACATACATACATACATACATACATACATACATACATACATACACACACACACACACATACATACACACACACACACATATATACGTATATATACAGTATATATGTGTATATACGTGGGTATAAACACACACACACACACTACATATATATACATCTATACAGTATATATACTATATAATTATATGTGTATATATTACGCGTGTGTGTGTATATATATATGTGTGTGTGTGTGAGGGGTGTTACAAAATAACTAAGGCTTGTTTGGTTTGTCTAGGCTTAAAAGATGATCAACAAAAAATTAGCGTTTTTGGACCTGAATGTAATTGTTACACTAATGGGTACCTAGATGAGAAGAGGGTATCTAACAGGGGGTAAATGTAATTTTTCCTTTTTGTAACTAAAGTCTAATTTACAAACTTATTACAAACAAGTCAAATTTAACTTAAATTAAGTACTCAATCGCACAATTTCAATAATTGTCCACTTAAATATATATACTGTAATATTACATACAAAACTTTGAATTTCTTGTACTATTGACCTCTCATTTCTAGATTTCTTTTTTTTTTTTTTTTTTACTTGAATTCTTTCTTCTTATAGGTATGAAATTAATATAATTCTTATATTTCTATATATTAATAATATCTAATACTCTTAAAATAACACCGCCTTTCCTTCGGGGTCGAGATCCGGTTATTTGGACTGTCACGGTTACTCTTGGTGGCTCTTCAAGTAAAATGCATGTTCAACAAGCCAACACATGTCATTTCCCACAAACTTTAAACTTACTACTGCGTGCAATAGTAAACTTTTTATGGTCACTTGTCATGAAATTGCTTTAGAGCAAAATCAAACATGTCTTATGTATGAATTTTTTTTTAAAAAATGTGTACTTTGTTGGAAATTTGTCACTTTCTTTAAACTTTAAGAAAATAGCCCAATTCAAATTGCACAACGTCCTCATTGTACCTTGCCACGACCAACCGTCTACCTCTGATGGGTTTTGGAATCATTCGACCTTAACACATTTTTGCAACGAAAGAGAGGCCATGTTGAAGAGGAGGTGGGGTCCTCATACCATGAGGAGAAGGTTTGTTTCAAGTGGCCGGTGAAGCTAGAACCTGACCATGACCCAGCTCCCGCCCGTAAGCGTGCCAAGGGAACTAGACCGACTCCGAGTGGCTAGGCGATGGAATGGCTCTTCGCTTGTTTACATTTATTTTTATTATTGCTTGAGTGTTATGGATAAATGTACATGAGTTAGTGGATGGGAATGTTAATGCATACATGGGTTAGTGGATGAGAAGGTTAATGCATACATGTGTTAGTGGATGAGAATGCTAATGCATACATGTGTTAGTGGATGAGAGGGGTAATGCATATATGGGTTAGTGGATGAGAGGAGTAATGCATACAAGTTAGTGGAGAAGTAATTGTATCTTCATATACTTTTAGTCCCTTGGTATGCCTTTTCTCTTGTATAAATACCTACCATGTACTTCCATATTGGCATAAGAATGAACTCTCCATTCTCTTCATTCCCTCTTCTATGCTTATTTATTAATTTTCTTTTAACACGTTATCAGCACGATAGTGCTCAACCAACTGATAGACAATCTAAAATGCGATCCGAGGGCAAAACTAGAAGAAGAGGAGAGTTTCGATTGGCCATGGATAATGATCATCATCACTCGGCAACTCCACATGAAATGACAATGAGCCCATCAACTACATATTACACTATTACTACTCTTTCTCTCAATTTCATTTACTACTAGTCTTTCTTGCAAATTTGCAATATATAATTTAATTGTCTTCTATGTCTACAGGTTACCTTGTAAACTATTGTCTAAGAATTGTTGCTAGATGATGGGATACATGTACTCACGTGACTATTCGCCAATCTTGAATCCCTATTGATCGAGTTACATATTATCAAAGTGATAAGAGGATTGCTCGGTCAAGATAAATTTTATTTGTTTATTTACATAATTGAATTTCCTTTTTCTCACTATATTAACACTTTAAATTTTCTTGTTAGTGGTGAGTCATACCCAAACTCATGTTTTGGATGAACCTTTCAAGCATTGATAAAATACAATATTGTTTACCATATTTTCTGAAGTGAATATGAGATACAAAACCATGAAAATTATGGTTATTGATCATTCACACGGACATTTGATCCAAATTTTTAATAATTGCAAACCACCAGAAGTGGTAAGTAAATGAATATTGACCATTTACAAAAATTGCAAATAGAAAGTGATAGCTTCCAACCTGAAGTTGGTAGTATTAATGTTTTATAGCTTGCCCAACTTGAAGTTGGAATCATATGTGTGCAAGTGACCTTTTGTAAAGCATATATATTATGAAGTCATTCTCATAAAAATATGATTTCTTATTATTGCTCCCGAAGTAGCAAGCATGAGCATACTTGGATCTTGAAGGCCACTATATACTTGATACGTATGTGGTAAAGATATACCCCTAGCTCACAAAACAATGTTTGGTCCCGTAGACTAAAAGTATTATAATATGCGTCATGCAACTATTGTTATGCATACATATTTTACATGATGATGAACTAGAAGTTCACTTTATTTGTAAAAGTCGTTATCTTATATAATGACTAACAAATACAAATTGTGTTTCTCCTTTCCCGAAGTGATTGGAGATACATGGGAAATTAAGAGAGTTGCAAGATGAGCTAATGACAATTCGGTACTTTAAAAAGAACCAACATTATTTGATCCATACTCAAGTAACCACGAGAAGTGGTTGGAAAAAGAAAAAAAGTTTTAAAATTTTTAATGAAAGAACACAATCAATTTCTAAAAATTGATTCTTCTCATTCCCTGAAGTGAATGTGAACATTTTGCTAATTATATGCATATATGGAACTTTGTCCATAGCTTCACCAGAAGTGAGCATGAAATAGATCTCATCAACCTCAAGTTGAGAAAAATATACGAGTGATCAAATAAATTTCAACCTGAAGTTTGGAGAAATGTATTAAAATATCCAACCTCAAGTTGGAAGAAGTAAATGGAAATACAAAATATATCTCGCCAACCTGTGGTTGGGAGATTTTGTTCTCCAAATGGACACATATATTTTTTTGTTTGAGCATTTGGATAGAAATTGGCATGTCATATACTCTTATAGAGCTATTGCTATTCATGAAGAGTGTACAAATTACTCCCTCCATTTCAGAGAAAGTGTTACATTTTGACTTTGACCAGTCAACTGTCTTCGAGTTTGACCACAAATTACTCATAAACGATAATAGTAAATAATTTAATAAAATCATATAATAAAAATTTAATTACTAAATTTTCATTATATAATTTTAATAATTTATTTATTAATATCGTTTAAGAGTAAATTGTGGTCAAATGCGGAGATAGTTGACCGCAGAATAGTAAAATGTAACATTTTTTCTGAAATGGAGGGAGTATAATCTATTATGTCAATAATCAGACATATTATAAGATATATGTACAACAATTCACATCTAATACATGTCTAATACATTTCTAATCTCAAGTTGGTATAAGTAATTATATTTGAGATGATGAAACTATCTCAAGCACAAAGTCGATTACCTAACCTGAAGTTGGGATCGAACAATGTTTATACAACATCTATAATGATGTTAGCATTTAGAAGGGACATTACAAGTAATTTCTTGAATGCTCATTAGTCTCATCATATTTATTGGTGAACTTTTGGCCAAAGTGGCAATCACTTTTATTTACTACGTCTATTAGCCAACTGTATATAGATTGACAAGTCCTTGCATATTACTTTTCCAACTTGATGTTGTGTGAAAGCACTAGAAGAGTTTGCTACTACTAGTAGTATAAAGTCATAAGTGACAAGTGCTCAGAAGGCATAATTACAAATGAATCACTTGATGCTTTTACCACCTGAAGTGCAAAACTTACTTGATATAGATTATTCAAGTAGTTTTTAAATATAAATGAAGCATCAAAAGAAAGTTCAGGCTCTAGAAGAGTAACTACGTTGAAGAACATCGTGTCCCAGAAGAACACATGTTAGACTTACTCCTTGAAGGAGTTGATGACTATATGTCTTGCAAAATAAAAAAAAGACAACGATTCGTTTCTTTATGTCACATTGGCCAGTATCAAAATTAATTTTGTATACAAGCGCTATAAAATTTCACTACCCGCCAACCAGAAGATTGACGCATTCTCTAAGAATTAGTCACTACCAACCAGAAGGTTGGCAGAAAATGATAATATTGAAATATGCAAAATCATGTTTGATGTGACAAATTAGGCCACCCGGTTACAACTTAATCGTTTTTGTGAAACCTGAAGTTTCCATATGCATAATATAATTATGTGCTGAAAACTTTCTCGTGTTGTAATCCGATTGTATCAGTGGCAAGACACAACACTGAGTAAGCATGAAAATTGAGATCTTGAAAATGAGCAATATTACACTCATCAAGTTGATAAGATTGATACAATATAAGTGGCCAGAAGTCTACATGTATCTTTCAATTGTTTATACAATTAAAATTTATTGAGTGAGTAATCGATCTCTATTTTGGGACAAATTTCTTTTCAGCACTATCTATAAAATCCAACTGTGCAAATATGTTAACTTCCCCATTGTTATGTTCTCCTGAAGAGAACTAACGCCCCATAAACCTATCCCTTAGAGATAGTTTTTACCACCTTAAGGGGAGGATGATGGATAAAGCTGGTAAAAAAAAAAAAGTGTTTGATCCCCAAGTCAAACCGGAAGTTTAGACTCGTTAAATATGAGATACATCAAATAGATGTTCAAAAGGATGATGATGTATCATTTATTATACCAGTTATATCTTTCAAAATTTCCGATATATGTTCAACCATAAAATTTTATGATTTGACTGCTGACCCGCTATGTTCCAATTTTGAGGCATACAGAGTTATAGATCAGTGATATAATGGTATGTGTTGAACATTGGGGTATCTTTCCTATAGTATTAATGATCAATGCACCTGAAGTGCAATATATGCGGTTCCAAATACGTACAATATAGGAAAATGGCAAGATAAAGCAATTGGTCATCTTGAAGAGTATGATATGCCCATGAAAGGCACATATATTTGAATATTATTAGATAGCCTATATGAAATGAAATGGTACCTCCAAAATATTCAGATATCAATGATCAGTACTAACTTGAAAATCTAACAAAGAGATTTGTTATACCGGTATACATGGAACCGAGAAACTTTGCAAGCATATGCAGGATTTGATGGACATATATTATTGGACATGTAAATGGGGATCTTATATGTAAGTCCATTTGATGACATGATGATGATGATAGAAAATGAGCTCATGGACTTGAAGTCCTTTTGATTTACGAATTTGAGATACGTACGGTACCGTTGTAATATTGAGTCAATGTCATGTACATTAATTTAGATACATTGAAGTTTGTCATGCATAATATCTTTATTGTCATATCATTTAGTAGGCTTAGGACTCATTTGCATACACACATGATAATCGTGATCTTATATGTTATCAGTTAGTCACAACCCGCAAGTTGTGGACATGAATAGTGACTGATTTGATTTACAAGTAAAATGATTTGAGATAGTTCAATGAGGGGAGATATCATCCCCGTCAGTTAGTCCCGGAAGGAGACTAAAAGTATCATGTTAGCAAACATGGATTAGATGAGAAAAGTTCTTGAAGAACTAATGTTTCATATATGAAACTTCTATACTCAACTTCACGTTGCTAAAATACAAATATGTATTCACCACAGTGAAATACTGAACTATGAGATAAAAATTCTCAAGACTCGTGAAGAGTAGTATTGGTTACACCAATGTTAGCTAAACCTGAAGTTTGAGCATGTAAAGGAATATTTACAAAGATGACATATTGTTAACATTGAGATTAACATGGTCCAGAAGTACCTTAATCGATCATATGTCAAATAAAAATTCAAATTCATAACTGTTGCATTAGATTGAATTTTAGTTGTAACACCCCGGTTTTTATTTACCCGATTTAAGACGAATTAAAACGGTTTTAGACGATTTGGGCTAAGTTTAGAAGGAATTAATTAAAAGGCCCAAGTCTTTCTTTGAACCCGGCCCATTATTTTCCTAAACCTTCTTTTAAAAGAAAAACCCTCAGTCGAATCATTCATGTTTTTACAAGACGAAGACGTCAAGAAAGAAACAAAGAAAGTTCAATTTTCGCGCGTAGTTTTCTGGTCAGCGGAACCATTTTCTAAAATTAATTTCCGGTTCGTTAACCATCGGATGTAGCTGAAATTTGACGAGAAGATTCCTAACAGATCATTCTAAACGTTCACTGGACGGATCGACGTTTTGATATTTGAGTCATCCGTAATTGTCTGTAGAACAGAAGCCCTTCTATTCTTCGGTTACCAGCCTACGTCTCCGTCAACCTAAGGCAAGTGAAGTTTTAGGAAAACTTATTTGTTTATGCAAGATTACATGTTTTGATTGATCGTATCATCTATGCTATGAATTTATTTTGTGTTAAGCCATGGAACTGTTGCTAAATTGTGATTTGTCGTTGAACTTGTCATTCAATCATGATTATCGATCGAGATCACCGTGTAGCTAACTTATGTGTGTACCAGGATAAAAGTTATCCGTCGCTACAGAGCGACGGATAATTTTATCCGTCGCTCTGTTAGCGACGGATAAAATTATCCGTCGCTACTTTTGTTGACCATAATAAAAAGAAAAAAAATAAAAAAATTTTAGCGACGGATAGATCTATCAACTCTATCCGTCGCTATATAGCCGGAAAATAAAAAAATAAAAAAGTTAGCGACGGATAGATCTAGATCTATCCGTCGCTAAAAGCCTAAAAAATATAATATATCTCCACCACCACCTCTCCTCCATTTCTCCTCTCCTCCGCCTCCACCACCACCTTTCTCCTCCCACCACCACCGCACCACCACACTGCCACCACCACCATCTCCTCCACCTCCTCCTTTCCTCCTCCCACCACCACCGCACCACACCCACCACCACCGCACCACCATCCTCCTCCCACCGCACCACCACTGCCACCACCACCTTTCTCCTCCCACCACACTGCCACCACCACCGCACCACCACCGCACTACCACACTGCCACCACCACCTCACCACCACTGCCACCACCACCATCCGCCTCTCACCACCACCACCACCCGTCTCTCCACGCCACCACTGCCTCCGGATCTCATCGCCACCACCGCCACCGGATTTCCATCGTCCACCTCCGGATCTTCGATTTATCTTTTTATATATTTTCGGTATTTTAGGTATTTTAGATTGTACATTTTAGGTATTTATCTTTTATCTTTTTGTACATTTTCGGTATTTTAGTTTGTATTGTATTATTGTATAATGAATTTGTATTATTGTCATTGTATACAATTTTCGATTTATTGTATAATCGTATTGAATATTGTAGTTTTGATTTGAATATCAACCGAATTATTGTCCGATTTGAATATTGTAGTTTCGATAAATCAATATCTCGTATACAAATACAAATTGGATACGAATTAATCCGTATACGAATATAAAAATTCGAATACGGATTTTATTTTTTTTAAAAAAATAGCAATGTAACGACGGATAGATCTATCCGTCGCCACGTGGAGCGACGGATAGAATCTATCCGTCATTATATTGGCGACGGATAGATTCTATCCGTCGCCAATAATCAATTTAAAAAAAAATAAAAAAAAGTCAAAAATGATAATCCGTCGCGAATTGGACGACGGATTATCTATCCGTCGCCACAGCTCTAGTGGGGCGACGGATCGCTGGTACTGTAGCGACGGATAGATCCATCGCTACAGACCAGTTTTTTTGTAGTGTAGGACGCCAAGCCTGCTGCTTCTTCGGCCGAGCCAACCCACGTTGTGGATTAACTTTCCCAACCTGCTGTATAGGAGGCTCCCACTCAAAAACTACCTCTTGCGAATACGCACCACCTTTCACATTTGCAATATTCACTTCCCTTACCAAAGGTCTAGTAATATCAATTTCCACAAGAACACAAACATATGACACCCGCAATTTCTTTGCCGTACACTCATACATAGAAATCGGGCGACCAACCATACTCGCAATCTTACCTAAACTCTGTGTCCCCCCATAATCCCGAAGGCAACTGTGGCAACTTAATCCAAACATGAGCCAATCTTAACATCTCCTTGTTCAAAAACAAAATCAATAGTCCAAGGAATCAACACCATTGGCATATTATAAATAGTGTACGGGCCATTTTTTACTCACAACATCCATATCCTTCCGCGAAGAAAACTTCAGCAAAAAAATAACCCTCCTCATTATATTAAATCCTAGGCATCGTCACAAAACTCCAGACCTTAGCTATGAACTGCCGAACCGAATTCATAGACAAATCTTCACCCAAATTATACATAACCAGAGTATGAGCCCTGAATTTCACCCCAGGCGCAACATCTTCCTCCAAAATCCGCACCTCCACCAATCCATCCTTAACAACCGGCGGAATAAATGGAATCTCCAAACTTTTATCCAGCACTCGATTCCCCCGAATATTATGCATTATTGAGCTCATGTCCTTTGATAGTATATTGTGTTTCAATAATTAGGTACTTGTTAATTAATTATGCTTAATCACAATTAAGCATTATGTTACAGAGATAGATGACTACTTTTGTCCGTTAGTGTGTACCCATTCTATGTGTGTGAAATTCATATACATCAACTTAGAAATTAGTACTTTTATGTTGATTGACTAAGTACTATTGTATGTATGTTTCCTGTTTCTCTATGCTTTTTATGTAAATGAGTCTTACTTGTTGTAGCTATTGATTATCGAACATAAGAATTATTCTAACCTTAGAACTTTTAAATGTAAAGTTAACTGTAGCAAGCACGTTTGCTTTAAAGATTGAATAACTTCACAAGCTTCCTGGCTTGTTTTTAGTATTTTCCTAATTATTAAAGAATAATGCAAGACACTTTCTCAAAAGTTAACTGGATGAATGATTGAAAATAAATAACGAATAAAGAAGGATGGCTAGGTGTCTCTGTTGGATATACACCTCTAATGATTGAGCTGCGGCGTATAACGTATGTTGTTACGGTGAGCATACACATGTGAGCTGAGGCGAAAGCCGATGCGTATTACGTATGTTGGGGGTCTAACCCCACAATCACTTAGATTTATTTAACTCTTCCAAATGGTGCCAAGATAAGAGGCTCCTTGCTAGGCGAGGATCGAAGCGTAAGAACCAGCTACCAACTACTCCGGTAAGGACCTGCACACTTGAGGGGGGGGGGGGGATTAGTGCCCGGTTTGCTAAGTGTCAAACCGGGATGAGACTTTACTCGAGAGTGACTGAGGATCGACTCTGTATAGTGCTCGTGATGTGACTAGCGAGAAGACTTGTTCGAAGTGACTTACCTGAAGTCCCTGCTTATTGGGATATGTGCCTTATTTATAGGCTACCATTGAGATGGAAGGCCTTGCTAGGATCGCGCCATGTGTACGGCTAGGATTGAGCCACCAATGCTAAGATGAGGCCCATAGCCCATAATGAAGCTTTAGCCCATGCCATCTTGGGCTTTAGGGGTAGTTTGGTCATTATTGGGAGAGTTCTTGAGGATGTGACAGAGTCTGCCGAGGTCTCGGGTTCGGAGAGGTTGGTCCGGATGTCTGATCCGGACAGTACCTGGTTGTTAGCTAAGGAAGTTCTCCTGTCTGTCCAACTCTTCCGATTCGGAGCTCATGGGTTCGGACATCTCACTCTTAGGTGCTCACTTGCTTGGTAGCCTATGAGATGGTCATTCTGGATCCGAGTTAACATCCCTATCGGAGTCTTTGGGTCGGAGAGGGTGCTGACTTAGCACTATGCTCCTTTCCCAGGGAGGCTCGGACCACGGTGGGTCGGATCTATGGTTCCGGGTCGGGCCTTGCAGGTCCTAATCCTTTGTCCCTTTCTTTTAGGGTGGGTCGGACCATAGATGGTCCGCCCGGATCGGACCATTGGCTTGGACCTAAGTGCCTCGGATCCATTGGATGACTTGGGATGCCTTAGGATTTGCTCCTAGGTCTTTTATGACGGATTGGACATATTTCCGTATCAACATATGTCCCCCTAGTTTCCAAGTATCTTAGTAGAAGATAGTTGTGGAACTATTGGTTTGGGAAGCTGTTTTGAGGAAAAGAATCCGTTCTCCAGTCCAATCCGTTCCGATCCTGTTGAAAAAAGATGTACTCCGTACTTCGTGTGGCTATTGACTTAGTCTCACTCCCCCCCCTTTTTTCTTTTTCTAAAACATCGTTGCCATCCGAGGGAGTAGGTCCGAAGGGCAACGAAGTGAAGAAAAAAGAAAAATGGGTATTTGTAATGGAGACTAAGTTTAGGCTCCGAACATCGGTAGTATACCTTTGATGAGCTACGGTGGCGGACCGTAGGTGTGTGTCCCGTCCGAACCAGCCTCTGTGGTTGAGGGAAGGTCCGAAGGGTGATCGCTCGAGTATACGAGGTTCCTTGTGTGGACAAGTTATGCTGGGCTGATAAGCCGCTGGGCGTCCGAGAAGACGCTACTCTGGAGCTCTCGTGTTGTCTGACGCCCGAGAGAGGGAGAGTTGTTGTATTCATATATCCAAGAGGTAATTGTACCCATTCGTCATTTCACTTGGTATAATTGTACTATACCGTTGGATGGTTCTTGATCGACGGTGGAGATTAAATCCGAAAAATCGCGACGGTTGGAGTTCCCAATATGGCCCTCTATAAATAGAGGGGTTGGCCGATTCATTTCTCATCGTTTAGAGAGAGAATTTTTGCATTCCGAGTACATCCGAAGCAACTACCAGCAATCCGAAGCGAGCAAGGAGCGGTTCGAAGCGCGTGATCTTGTGCAGAGTCAAGTCACTTCTTTCCAATCATCCGAGTCCAAGTAAGTTTACTTGTCTCGTCTTATGATTAAATCATCTCTGTTGTCTTTCCTCTTCAAGTTACTCGGATGTATGCTTATGATGTGTAGTATAGTTGATAACCAATACGTACTTGATATCGACTATCACCGAATAAGTGTAGTACTGACTTCGAACTAACTGTGCCGAGTAAGCTGCTAGTTTTGGCTTTGAGTTGGCCATTTTAATATACATAAACGACCTCTCGGACTGCCACCTTAGAGCTTACGATATTGCTTTCTCCTTTCCCTAGGATGTCCGAGAGTGATAGCCAAAACCGTTCCGAGGCTGAGGGATATGACTCCGAGGCGACATCCTTAACCGATAGCTCGGAGGAGATTGAGATCGTGGATGATGACGTTCTGGAGGTGGAACAAGAGCCCCATCCGAGTCGGGAAGAGCCCGAGGTAAGTTCTTTACTTCGGTTAGTTGTTCCGGATTCTGGTCCTCCGAGGCGTCCGGATTACCTGCGAGTGTCGCATGTGCAGGTTATTGTAGCGGCTCAAGAGACAAGCTCGCGAGTTATAGGAACTCATCGCCCGGGTCGAGCTAGTCAGGAATCCGAACTTCCGGTAGAGATCCGTACTTTAATTCGCACCCTAGGTTATAACTTTAGGAGTAATCCTAATCGAGTCCCGTTCGTTCCGGATCCGCAGGCGCCAGCTATCGAGGAAGTGCATGATACTTCGGAAGCACCTCCCAACTTGAGCATCTTCGAAGAGGGTGAGGAGGATCGTGTGCAAGTTGCTGCGCCTATCCGGACTGTTGTAGAGTTAGTGTCCTCATCCGGAGAAGATGAGGCAGAGGAAGATGTGCGGGGCCAAGATTCTGGTTCCGAAGAGGAAGAAGGTGCGGAGGCTTCCGCTAATGTGCTCCGTGTAGAAACTGCTGGACAAGCAGGGCCGAGTCGGCGGGTGGCTGAGGAAGAGCGTCCGGAGAGACTGAGGAAGGGTGAGGACGTTTTCCAAGTGAAGTTCCCTCGGTCTAGAGATCAGGTCACTCATCCCGATCCGGAGGGCGAGTTAAATGAAGATGGTACTCTGCCTACTTGTGCCTCAACCATCCGAGCCGACGAAGTGGATGAGCTCCGGAGAAGATATGAGATCCCTGAGTGTGTGGAGATTCTCATCCCGGACGAATCTCATGCTTTTTACAATCCGCCTCCGGGGTACATGTCGGTCTATGAGATAAGTCTTCATTGCGGGTGGCGGCTACCCATATCGTCTGAGTTTCTGGAGATTTTGAACAGCATGGGTTTGAGTCCGCATCAGATCATCCCCAACTCCCTCGGAAACTTGATGTGCTTCGGAGTGCTATGTAAATATAAAGGCATTCCGCTTAACTTCGACAATTTCCGTAAATTGTTCAATATTAGTGTTAGTAGTAGGAACACTTGGTTCTATACATTCGTATGTCGCCAGGCATACACATTTTTCGTTGATCCCTTGTCCTCGTTGGGAATCCAATGGTTCAAGAGGTACATTTTTGTCCGTCCGGCTCTGAAGCCCGGGCAATCCGAAGCGGAGAGGCCCACGTGGCATTTTGAGAAGAAGTTCTTCCGGTAACTTGCGATTGAAGCCACCGGCTCGGAACATCCCCTTGTGGATGCAAGCGTTCCATCGTAGTCAGGAGCCGGAGAAGTACTTCTTCCGAGGTTTGATATGTCAGCCTCTGCCTTTCTTGGCCGGCTTGTCCGAGCCAAGTTTTTGCGGCAACATGGAGGATTTGAGTAAGTGGTTTCTCTCTACCTCTGATTGGTTGTCCGGGTCGGTTGTCTGTTTTTCGACTATATGATTATCATTTGTAGATTCTTTTGTGCCTCAACTTATTGTGATTCGGATGTGCAGCTTTTTGGTTCGAGTATACGATGTCGACCATGCGGGAGCGTCAACGAACGCCTTGCAATGGAAGGAGTTAGCGAGAGGTTCTCGGACCCAGATTATCAAGACGCCCACCGTACTCCGATGAACGAGCCAAGGAATGTCTGTGTTCGGCGGAGGAGTCTCGGAGAGCTGCTGCGGGCGAAGAGGCCCAAACCATCCCTACTCCAGACAAGGGGAAGGTGGTCGCAACTAAGGGCTCGAAGAAGCCTCCGAGATCCGTGTCGCGAGATCCTCCCGCAAGCGGATCGAGCGCTGCAGCTCCAAAAAAGCGTTCTTCCGAAGGTCCGAATCCTCCCGCCAAGAAGGGCAAAGGAAAGGTGGGCGAGGCCCCGGAGCTGGAGCCGGATGCTGAAGTGGCTCGGTTGGTTGCTGCTTCGGAGCTAGAGCGGATTGCGGAGTTAACTGCCGGTATAAAGTGAGTTTTAAGCTTTCCGTTGGTTTCGCATCTTTCTGTGATTCGGAGGTGTCTAACGCTTCTGATATTCCGTTTTTGTTTTCAGCTTGCTACTGCTGTTGAAGCATGCTCCTTGGTGGCTGCTCGGAGGGCTACCCTGGAAGAAGATCTAGCCAAGGCTGAGGCTGCCCGGGCGATTGAAGCGTCTGGTTGCCTGACCTCTCGGCGCTGAAGAAGGCCGAGTCTAAACAAGAGGCCGAGTCGGAGACGGCCAAGATGAAAAGTGCCATTCGATCTTTGGAGGTGATTTGAAAATGCACCAAGATAGTTTGGACGATTTCGTACATCTCTCGGACTTTCAAGGATAAGATCTTGAAAGAGCTTGGAGTCCGGGAAAGGTCATCAAGATTTCCTTGATTCGGACGCCTACAAGTTCTTGCCGAGTCAAAGTATGATGAGGCCCGTCAAGATGGGTTTGATGCACGTGGAGCGAGGCGGAGGAAAGGTTGGGTACCGGACGATTGTAACTTGGAGGCTGAGGGGGTATCCGCCTTTAAAAATGGAGATGGCTCGGACTTCGCTCCGGAAGGTGTCTTGGATGCAGATTTGCTTAAGTGCGAATTTTTGGAGCTGGTTTGCGATGAGTCGGAGGGCAAGAAGTACAACCATGGCGGTCCGTATCTCCCATCCTTCGTCCCTCGGGTGCTCATGTCCACTGTTTTCGTTCCGTTGGAGGACCACTTGGAGCACAACCGAGATTGGCTGACTTTGCCCGGGCCTGTCCAAGGCTTTGATCGCGACCTCGACCTGATGGAGGAGTGTCCGGCCTTTCTGAAAGAGGTTGAGGCTCGGAGAGAACGGAGGATAGCCCAACAGCAAGGTCAAGCGCCTCCGGAGAAGGATACGGGCGGCCTTTCTCGGTCTCAACCTAGTTCGTTCGAGCGGCGGAGGTAGTGAAGACGGGGTATGCCCCGGATTTCTTGTAATAGGGTGCCTCCGGGCCGAAAAGAAATGTTTGTCGTTTTTGCCCATCATCTTTTGTTTGTACAAACATACTTTTCTTTGATGAATGTTGTTGGTTCGGGCCCTTAGTGGCTCGGAACTATTTTTGTGGCCAATATACTATTGTTGCTGTTTCCATCCTTGCACGTTTAATTTCGTATTTGCATAGTAACTCATCAACTCTTGTAGACTCGGATAGTGGGCTCGGACCTTTGAGGTCCATACCGCCAAGACATTAGTTTGCCTGATTCAAATTCGCCTTTGCGGGTCTTGGGGGACGATCAATCGTTGTACCCATCCGAATCGGAAGCTATAATAGAAATAAACTGGATCACGAACGGTCCGGAGCCACGTCTTAGAGTGGTCAGGCTTTCGAGAACAAGAACCTCCTTGTATCGTGATAAGTTAAGACGATTCGGATGTTGACTTGGTGTGTCTTTCCGAGTCATGCAGACTTGTGAGATAGTGAAAAGTCGATCAGTATCAAGTACAGGGTGTCTCTGTACGAATCACAGTTGCTTCGGATGTTGTTATGTTAGCCCCGAGCTTGGTACATCCGAGTGAGTAGCATAGCCGGTATGCTCAACCGTGTGGATGGATTGTTGGGTTGGGCCAGTGGAAGCTGAAGAGCTAGGCCCATGTGCGGCCCAAGCCCATCTCCCGTGAATATGGGACACGTGTCCGCTTCCAATTGGTCTTCTCTTCCTATATATACTCCGGCTTTGTACGGCTTTTGATTAAGACATCGCGCCCTTTTATAGTAATCAAAGGTTCGGAGCTCGAGTCCGAGCGGCTGGTGAGCATGTTTATGCCATTACTCTCGCCCGTGATCTCGTCCCAAGGGTTTCTCCGATGCTTCGGAAGTCTACCCGGGCTGGTTCTTCGGTGAGAGTCGTGGAAATTAGTTTGCTCGGGAAACCAGCTTCGGATCCTCGAGAATATGGTCCGTACCGAGTGAGGCCCAAAGTTTTTGCCAATCAATTCCTCTGATCGTCAGGCTAATCTTCTTTCTCCGGGGCTGTGGTCTATATTCGTGACTTTTAGCCCCGGAGAGGTAGATTAGCTGGATGGTTCGGGGATCTTCAAATAGTTGGTTTTGAATCTCAATGCGTCAGAGGCAATCCACTCTGGTTATGTGCCCGGGGGGCGACAAGTTGGCATAATTGGTTTGGTAGAATCCCTTCCAGTATTTCGTGGTTCGGTCGTAAGAGACCGCCCGAAATGTTGGAAGGCTTTATACCAATCCTGTTGTGTCTAGTTGCTCGTTTCTCGGATGGAGGGAGACTTATCACTTTGAGTAGGTCTCTTAGCTCGTCCTTGAGGATGTGTATCCGAGCGGTTTGGTTTTACTGGTGACTGCATTTCCAGGATTGAAGGCTCGAGGGAGCTATTTGCAATTTTGGGATGGGGTCCCCAACAATGCTGAGCTTGTTCGGAGTCGGATCATTGAAGACCTTCGGAAGTAACCTTTTTGGTGACTCGTTTGTCTTGCACCTAAGGTCTTTCGTCCGAGCAGCTTGGTTTTGTTGGTGGCTTTGTTCCAGAATTGAAGGCTCAAGGGTGAGCCTTACAATTCTGGAACGGAGTCCCTGACAATGCCGGTCTTGTTGGGACTCGGACCAACGGGAGCCTCCGGAGTGAGTTGTGTTGGTCCGACGATCCGGGCTGATCGCTCTCCAAATACGCTGAATCTGGGGTGTGTTCATAGTATTTGGTATGATGCGATCCGGATGGTCAGTGTGCCTCGGAGCTTTCTGTCGTTCAGAAGTGATGAAATATCCTTTCTGGAATCAATGAATGGCCTAGGTTACATAGTCCGGTTGCTGTTAAACCTTGGATCGTCCGAAGGGGTTTTGAAACTTCTGCCAGTAAGCAATCAAAGTTCGGATGGTATAGTTCCTTCTTCCTTCGAGGCGCCTATAGATGCAGCTGGCAGTGTTCGGATGGGGTTTGATTTGGTAGCTTAGGGTTAATTGGGAAGCTTCGTTGTAATAGTAGAAAAGAGATAGAGTAGGGGCTTGTGTTTGTGAGCTCGATTTGGGCTCTTCGGACCCTAACTTTGTAACTCTGTACTGTTGTAATGAAAGCGTTTTTGCCTTTGTCAAGGTTTTGACCTTTGATTGATTAGCTAGTCCGATCCGGATCAATGTATGAACTAGGTCCGGATCAAGCAGTTAAATATCCTTGAGGACATGAATATCGACAATGTTTATGAAATCACAGTTGTATTGATTTGACGGAAATCGTATTACAACTTGAGGGCTTCGAGGCCTTTTTCAAAAAAAACCAAACACAAAAAACAGGTCGACGAGATAGAGGAAGGTGACAGTCGTTGCCATACTTCTCTAAGTGTAAAACTTTTGGAGATGCTTGGCATTCCAAGTTCTCTTCAAGGCCCTGCCTTGTTCATCTTCTAGTTCGAAGCTTCCATTAACTCTTGCCCCAGTAACCTTGTATGGCCCTTCCCACTTGGGTTTAAGTTTTCCCACATGACTTAGTATATCAGCTCTTCTAAGGACTAAGTCTCCAACTTGTATGTCCTTGGGAAAGACACGCTTATTGTAGGCTCGAGCAGTCATGGCTTGGTGCCGAAGGATGTTGGCCAATGCCTTATCGCGCTTGTCTTCAAGGAGCTCAAGGTCGTAGATCCTTGCGAGCTCATTACCAACTGGGTTGTATTGCTGGATTCTCTGGGTTGCTACCACCGTCTCGAAGGGATGACCCTCGATCCATAGACCAAGGAGAAAGGTGTTTCTTAGCGCGATTGGTTCGTTCGATGCGCCCAAAGGGCCGCGTCAAGATCATCCGCCCAACTGTCTTGTGAAGTTCTCAACCTTTTCTCCAAAATCTTGACTATGGTCTTGTTGGTGGCTTCCACCTGACCATTGGCTTGGGGGTGGCCAACGGAAGTAAAGCGTTGTTCTATTTTGAAGGAGTGGAGCCACTCCTTCAGCCTTGACCCAGAAAATTGTGCTCCATTGTCTGAAACTAACACTCGTGGGAGTCCAAACCGGCAGATGATGTTCTTCCAGATGAATGTCCGAACTCTGCTCTCGGTGATGGTTGACACTGCTTCAGCTTCGACCCACTTAGTGAAGTACTCTACTGCCACTATCAAGAACTTCTTCTGATGCGTTCCTCGTGGAAAGGGACCAACTATGTCTATGCCCCATTGATCAAATGGGCAAGCTATGATTGACGGAATCATAGGGTTGGTCGGACGGTGCGGTATGTTGGCTTAGTATTCGCAGTCTTCGCAGGTGCGGGCGGTGTTGGAAGCGTCCATATCGATGGTTGGCCAATAGTATCCTTGCCTTATGATTTTTTGCGCCAAGGTTCTTCCCCCAGAGTGACTTCCACAACTTCCGGCGTGGATCTCTTCCATCGCAGTTTTCGCCTCCTGAGGATCTAGGCACCTCAAGTGAGTTCCGCTGAAGGATCTCTTGTAGAGGTCTTCTCCCAGAATAAAGTATCTGTTAGCTCGACATTGAATCTTCCTGGCCTCTCTAGGATCCACAGGTAAAGTACCATCCTTGAGGTAACAGAATATATCGGTCATCCAGTTTCTTTCTGTGCTCAAGAGAAACATCTCTCCGTTGGGGTTTGCGGGGAGGATTCTGTGGTCATCGGGATGACACTTCTTGTGTCCAAAGCTCCTAAGGAGGCGTGCTTGGAGAGCATCGGCTTTTTCATTCCACTCTGAAACTGGTCGAGAGTAAATTCTTCCAAGTGCTCAACCTCTTTTTGAGGAGCTCCAAGTATTTGATCATGTTAGGTCCTTTGGTGGTAAAGGACCCGAGAACCTGGATTGTCTGTTGCGAGTGCATGTAGGCTTTGATTCTTTTCACCTGAAGGGCTTTCGCCATCCTTAGGCCTGTGATAAGTGCTTCATACTCGGCCTCGTTGTTCGTCACCTTAAAGTTGAGGGTGATGGCGTACTCGAGCTTGGCTCCTTCAGGACTTTCAAGGAAAACTCCTATTCCTCCCAACCGTCCGGTTGATGATCCATCCACTTGTAATGTCCAACATTCTCTGTTTCCTTCCTTTCCTCCTAAAGTGGGAGTGGGTGCTTTCTCAACCTTCTGCTTCTTGTCAGAAGATGCAGTTGTCGAGATATTGAGTTCTTCATCCAAAAGAAACATGTGCCTCACTCTTAGTGAATCCTCCATAGGTTGGTGATACTGAGTCATAGGCTGGATGCTACCTTTTTGTGTCTCTTCAGCTTCTTTCCCTCCACTGGATTCCTCGATCTGGGCTATCACCACATGACTGGCCTTTTCCTGGGAGTCTTCGTTCTCCTTTTCTACTTTCTCTGGATAGTCTACCAGGAAGTCGGCCAGGACTTGTGCTTTCTTGGCCGATGGGGCTTGGTAGCCAATATCATATTCACTTAGCTCAATAGCCCATTTGGATAGGCGTCCTGACTGATCCGGTTTCTCCAAGACATGTTTGAGTGGCTCATTTGTAAGGACCACAATCCGATGCGACTTGAAGTAAGGCTTCAGTCGCCGCGCGGTATAAACCAGTGCGAAGGCGAGCTTCTCCACCTTGACATATCTGACTTCGGATCCTACAAGCGCTTTGCTCAAATAGTAAATTGGTAAATGCTCGTTGTCTTGTAACCGTACCAGTACAGAACTCATTGCTTCATCGGTGGTAGCCAAATAGAGATAAAGAGTTTCATTCTCCATGGGTTTAGACAGAAGGGGCGGCGAGAGGAGATACTTTTTCAAGTTTTCCAGGGCCTCTTCGCACTCCTTTGTCCACTCGAACTTGTTTCCTTTCCGTAAGGTTTTGAAGAAGGGAAGGTTCTTCTCGGCGGACCTTGAGATAAAACGGCTCAACGCCATCACCTTTCCTAGAAGCTTCTGAACTTCATTGATGGTCTTGGGCTGTGGCAGATCTATGATTGCTTTTATCTTCTCTGGGTTAGCACTGATGCCTCTTTCTGTGACCATGTAGCCAAGGAATTTTCCCCCTTTTACCCCGAAAGTGCACTTTTCAGGGTTCAGCTTCATTCCATACTTCCGGAGAATGGAAAAGCAATTGTTGAGGTGTTCGATGTGCTCCTCTTCAGTCTTGCTTTTCACGAGCATGTCATCCACATAGACTTCCATGGTTTTTCCCAATTCTTCCTTGAACATCCTATTTACCAGCCGTTGGTAAGTAGCTCCTGCATTCTTGAGGCCAAAGGGCATGATCTTGAAGCAATAGACTCCTCCGGCCGCAAAGAATGCCGTTTTCTTGATGTCTTCTTGAGCCATCCTAATTTGGTAAAAGCCTTGGTAAGCATCCATGAAGCTTAGAAGTGCACATCCTGCAGTGGAATCAACCAATTTGGTCTATGCGTGGCAATGGATAGGGATCTTTGGACAAAACTTGTTGAGTCCGTGAAGTCATTGCACATTCTCCACTTTCCGGAGCTTTTTCGACGAGGACTACGTTGCACCCAATCGAGTATCGACTTCTTCGATATGACTGCTTTTATCAATTTGTCAACCTCCTCGCTATGATAGCATCCTCAATCGCCCAAAATCTTTCCTCTTTTGACGGATGTGCTTGAGTAGGGTCCATGTTCGACGGTGAACGTGATCCTTGGTCTATCCCTTGAGGTCATCTGCTCCAAGCAAAGATGTCGCGATTGTCCCGGAGGCGGTGATGAGCTTTGCTCTATTTCCGTGCTTATCTCTGCTCCAATCCGAGTTGTTCTCTGGATTTCCTTCACCGATTGGACCTCTTTCAAGGCTTCATGGGATTCTATCCTAGGCCTTGGGAACTTTTCTCTGAGCGACCCAATACCGATTTCTTCTTTTGGTGGTGTCAGAGTATTGGAAGAATGGTTATGAGGGCCCTTGGTGACCGAAAGGACAGGTTCTGTGGCTCCTCTGGTTGACATGATGTAACACTCCCAGGCTTCTCTGATGTTGCCCATTTCTTCCCCTACGCCATTCGGGGTTGGAAACTTTACCCTATTGTGTAGGGGTGAGGCAATTGCTCTGAACTGGTTAAGTCCCGGGCGGCCCAAGATCACATTATAGTCGAAGGTGCTGTCAACTACTACGAAGAGAATAGTCTTGGTCACCCTTGTCGGAAAGGTGCCCATAGAGACTTGCAGTGGTATGCTTCCAATGGGGCGCACTACGGACCCTCCAAAACCTACCAGTGAGGTGTATACTCGTCCATATTGTATTTGCCCCAGGTGCATTTGCTCGACAGCCCTTTTGGATATGACATTGGAGGAGCTTCCTGTGTCGATCAGTACCTTGTTGACTTTGTAAGTGGCAATCACTAGAGAAACAACCAAAGGGACATCAGGGTCCTTGAGATCTCCTCCATGACGTTGGTGGGGGATCTCACTATCGTCAAAGGTGATTGCATTTGTGCCTTTCAAAGCTGGTGGGCCGTAAGCCCTGTCGTTGTTTCTTAAGTGTTGCGCGGTCCTTTCTCTTGCATTTCTGCTATCTCCCCCTGTTGGTCCTCCCGCAATGGCGTTGATAACTCCACTGTAGGGGAGATTCTCCATTTCTGTCTGTTCTCGGTAACCTTGATATCTTTGGTCCTGCCGATGTGGGATCTCGGCGGGAGGTGGTGGTAAAGAGCCTGTTGGAGGTTCAGAACCACGCTCCTCTCTTCTTTGCTCATTCCTTCGATGCCTGGAGGGCTCATCTTCAACTGGTGGTTCTTTCAACTTCCCACTTCTCACTAGCCTTTCAATTTCTGTCTTCAACTGGATGCAATCCTCAGTTGGGTGACCTTTCTGTTTGTGGAACCTACAGTAGTCTTTAGAGAATTTACTCTTCTTGCTGCTCTTGATCGGTTTAGGCCATTGTATATCCAAGTCCTTCTCAACAATAGAAGCCAAGATGTCGGATCTTGGTCTGTTGAGGCGAGTATACTCGGCAAACCTTCTGGGTGGAGTTCTTTCTCTGTGAAGTTCTTTTCTGTCTCTGAGATCTCTTTTTTGCTCAAACTTTCCTTGACGAGAAGGGAATTCCTGTCGTACTTGTTCTTTTCCCCTCTTGATCCCTGCTCTTATCGGGACATTTCTTCGATAATCTTCTCCATACAAGACTCCTTCGCAGATTTCTTCCAAGTATTTTTCAGTGGTGATTTCTTCGTTGGAAAGCTTCCTTCTAAGCTCATCATTATAAGTGTTGGCATAGAGGTGTCGGACTCGCTCTTTGATACTATGAGGCTCTACCTGTCGCACTTCAGCGTTGAAGCGGTCGAGGAAGGTTCTGAGGTCCTCATGCTCTCTCTGGATTATGCCAGCCAGGTGCTCAACTGATCTCTTCCTTCTTTTCGCCTTCTCAAACCTTTTCAGGAAAAGGGAGGCGACGTCATATATGATTTGATGGAACCATTGGGTAATGAGGTCCACCAATCCATTGCTTCTCCAAAGAGTGTGGTGGAAAAGTTGAGAGCTTTCATGTTGTCGTTGAGTCCATTGCTTTCCATCTTACTCTCGTACCTAGTGAGATGCCCTACGGGGCAAGTATCTCCATAGTAATGCTCAAGGTTTGGGATAACACAATCGGGGCGCTTTCTTTCTTTTCTGATCTCATCGCACAGAGGGTTGGGAGTTTTAACTACCACCTTCTCATGTGCTTTGACCATTCTGCTCAAGGTGGCCATTTGTGTTTCCAAGGCCTTCTGTTGGAGGTAGATCTGCTCAGCTGTCAGTCTTTCACCGGTCCTGGGGTTGATGGCTACATCTGGAGGGAGATCACTGACTGGAACAATCGGGGTACTTTCTGCCATTTGATCTCTAGGCACTTGTTGTTGAGCTCCTCGCCGACCGGCTTCCACTTCGTCTACTCGCGGCACTTCTGGACTTCTCCCTCGTTGTTCATGAGAAGCAGCTGCTCTCCTATTGAGAAGATGTCTCAGATCTTCTGGTTGAGCTTGTTCTCCCAGCCTTTGTTGGATTGGACGGTGCTCGTTTCTGGATTGAGCAGGTTCAGCTTGTCTTGGGATTGCCAAAGGCGGAGTGGGTTGAGGAGGCTGGAGGTTGTTTGATCCAAAACACCCTTGAATAGTGGTGAGTAAGAGGCCAAATTGATTTTCATTCAATCCAAACTCGCTGGGACGGATGATCTGTCCATTTGGGAGGGTAAAGTTTCTACAGGGAGGACCATGTGTTCTCGACGGAGGAAAGCGTCCTTCATCCCCAAGTGTTTGGACCCTTACTGGTGGATTAGTGGCTCTCTCCTCGTCAGAAGAAAGACTGGCGGTATGGCCATCACTCGGATCGTCTGCCACTTCTCTTGTCAAGACTCTTGTTACTCCTCCTCTTCTGGTGGGAGGTCTCCCCCTTTGTCTAGGAGCTGGCGTACCAACGGTAGTGGCGTTGGTTCTTGCGGACCTTCTTGTTCTTGCCATTACTGAAGAGAACGGGACTTTTTGTAAAGGTTCCCACAGACGGCGCCAAAATGTTGGGGGTCTAACTCCACAATCACTTAGATTTATTTAACTCTTCCAAATGGTGCCAAGATAAGAGGCTCCTTTCTAGGCGAGGATCGAAGCGTAAGAACCAGCTACCAACTACTCCGGTAAGGACCTGCACACTTGAGAGGGGGGGGGGGGATTAGTGCCCGGTTTGCTAAGTGTCAAATCGGGATGAGACTTTACTCGAGAGTGACTGAGGATCGACTCTGTATAGTGCTCGTGATGTGACTAGCGAGAAGACTTGTTCGAAGTGACTTACCTGAAGTCCCTGCTTATTGGGATATGTGCCTTATTTATAGGCTACCATTGAGATGGAAGGCCTTGCTATAGGATCGCGCCATGTGTACGGCTAGGATTGAGCCACCAATGCTAAGATGAGGCCCATAGCCCATTAATGAAGCTTTAGCCCATGCCATCTTGGGCTTTAGGGGTAGTTTGGTCATTATTGGGAGAGTTCTTGAGGATGTGACAGAGTCTGCCGAGGTCTCGGGTTCAGAGAGGTCGGTCCGGATGTCTGATCCGGACAGTACCTGGTTGTTAGCTAAGGAAGTTCTCCTGTCTGTCCAACTCTTCCGATTCGGAGCTCATGGGTTCGGACATCTCACTCTTAGGTGCTCACTTGCTTGGTAGCCTATGAGATGGTTATGCTGGATCCGAGTTAACATCTGTATCGGAGTCTTTGGGTCGGAGAGGGTGCTGACTTAGCACTATGCTCCTTTCCCAGGGAGGCTCGGACCACGGTGGGTCGGATCTATGGTTCCGGGTCGGGCCTTGCAGGTCCTAATCCTTTGTCCCTTTCTTTTAGGGTGGGTCGGACCATAGATGGTCCGCCCGGATCGGACCATTGGCTCGGACCTAAGTGCCTCGGATCCATTGGATGACTTGGGATGCCTTAGGATTTGCTCCTAGGTCTTTTATGACGGATTGGACATATTTCCGTATCAACAACGTATACTGCTACGGTGAGTATACACAAGAGAGCCAATGCGTATAACGTATGTTGCTACGGTGAGCATACACGTATATCCAATATGAGGCGAAGCTTACCTAGACACCTTAATCAAGAATGAAGTATAAAGTGATTCTAGCTAAGTTCAAGAAAAGAGCTTGAATCAAAAGAATGTCTAAAGTGATTCTAGCTAAAGCTAAGAAAAGAGCATGAATCAAAAGAACGCTTCTAATGAATGGCAAGGAATGAATACTCAAGTCCAATGTTTAATGTCACGATTTGAAGTAAAGAATAAAGAAGACAACTTCCAATGAATGAACAAAGAATCGATGATGGATATTATCGATGTATAATGTTGTGATTGCATCTTATATATGATGTATGTTTTGATCATTTTATATTAATGTTTATTATGAATATGCACAATGTGATTTCTAGGGAACGAATGTGCTATGTGTTTAGTATGGCTTGCTTGCGAGTACAAGTAGGTACTCACCCTTGCGCCCTTTGAGCCTCAGGTAATGCAAGAGCTAGAGTGGATGGGGACCGAGCATGATGTTGATTCAGTACACCCATGTCAAGTTTAAGATACTGTTTTAGATTTCAAGATTTAAACTGTTATGTTATTTCCGCTGCAAAATTCAATGAATGCTCTATTTATTGTTCTTAACGCTCCGTTCGTCAAGTACGAACTAGTTTCAAAGTTTTAAATGACCACCAATTTTAAAGTGTGCGTTTCTTAGACGCACTAGCACTCTCTGATAATTACTCTTTTTTGTTTTTAAAGAGCGGGGCGTTACAGTTGGTATCAGAGCCCAAGGTTTTAAACACGATACCTTGGGCATTCTTTTCAATTAAAAACTTTTAAAGAAAAATGTCATTTTATGATGTTCATATGGGTTTTGAGTACTGAATCAAGGTCGATCGATTCCCTCCACTTCGGTAAGTCTTCTAAGTGTGAGCTATCTTCTCATGATAATGCTTCAGTTCGCAACTTTAACAGATTAGCAACACATAGCTTCTCATTCAAAATGAGTTCTCCATTAGTCCTATCCTCTTGTACCATCCGTTGAGCATGTTCTAGATCACCTCTAGCCTGCATAATACGATGTTCCAGCTGATTAAACTCGTTGCTCCAACCTCTCATAGCAGGTTGCAAATGTCTCAACTTTCGCCACACAGTAAGCATAGGCCTGCCAAAGTATAGGCTGAGATCAAATAGCATGTATAGTCTCCAGAAAATTCGCCTTATAAGCGATACAATTCATGAATTTAAACAAACTATGACGTCTTGGAACAACAGCTTGCTGAAAATCCACAAACAAGGGACAGTGATCCGAAATACCAGGTTCAAGTACTGCCACTTGTGTCCAAGGAAAGGACCGAAACCAGTCCAAATTACCCAAAGCCTAATCAATTTTAGAATAAATCATCCCTTGCGTATGCTTATTAGACCAAGTATACTCACTACCCACCATGGGAATCTCACACAAACCCACCACATCCATCATATGCTCCAAATCAATACACTCGCAAGCTTGGATAGGATTTCCCCCTATCCGATCAATAAGACGGAGCACATTATTAAAATCACCAAGTAAAATCCACAACCCAACCACACCATTAGCCAGTTGCCTTATATCATCCCACAACATCTTCCTTTCATTCAATTGGTTATGCGCATAAATAACAGTAAGAGTGAAAGAAATACTGTCATCCTTGCTTTTCACCAAACAATGAATAAACTAATCAGAGGCTCCAAGTAACTGAACATCAACCTTTACACTATCCCATAGCAACCAGATACGACCATTACCATGATACAAATAATTATCCAGAAATGACCAGTTCCTTCACATACGACTTCAAATCCTAATCGCATAATTTTTTTAACCTTAGTTTCAAAAAGAGCAACAATCCACACTCGGATTTTGTGGAGGTAGGAGCCAGCCTCCAAGTGCTTCGCCGCATTATTCATGCCCCTCACTTTCCAAGCAAGGACCTTTTCCCCGTCACCTACTAAGAAGTTACCAACTTGCAGTGACTGAAACCCATTTTCCAATTTTACCTCCAATTTTCCACACTGATTAGCAGAACCAAAAGCCTCCATATGAACAATATTTTATTCTTTACTACCCTGCTCCCTTTGTTTCCGATGCCGCACTTCAGTCCAATCCTCAGTTTCATTAACCTTTTGCTTCCCAGCCTTGATTTGGTCCAATTTACTAACCACCGCAATACCACGATTCCCCCCAGCAGTAGAACCACATGCTGATTCACCCGGTAACACCAACTTATTAACCTCAGTATCTCTAGCTAGGACGCCAAGCCTGCTGCTTCTTCGGCCGAGCCAACCCACGTTGTAGATTAACTTTCCCAACCTGCTGTATAGGAGGCTCCCACTCAAAAACTACCTCTTGCGAATATGCACCACCTTTCACATTTGCAATCTTCACTTCCCTTACCAAAGGTCTAGTAATATCAATTTCCACAAGAACACAAACATATGACACCCGCAATTTCTTTGCCGTACACTCATACATAGAAATCGGGCGACCAACCATACTCGCAATCTTACCTAAACTCTGTGTCCCCCCATAATCCCGAAGGCAACTGTGGCAACTTAATCCAAACATGAGCCAATCTTAACATCTCCTTGTTCAAAAACAAAATCAATAGTCCAAGGAATCAACACCATTGGCATATTATAAATAGTGTATGGGCCATTTTTTACTCACAGCATCCATATCCTTCTGAGAAGAAAACTTCAGCAAAAAAATAACCCTCCTCATTATATTAAATCCTAGGCATCGTCACAAAACTCCAGACCTTAGCTATGAACTGCCGAACCGAATTCATAGACAAATCTTCACCCAAATTATACATAACCAGAGTATGAGCCCTGAATTTCACCCCAGGCGCAACATCTTCCTCCAAAATCCGCACCTCCACCAATCCATCCTTAACAACCGGCGGAATAAATGGAATCTCCAAACTTTTATCCAGCACTCGATTCCCCCGAATCACATCAACCCAAGGGAGTTTCTGCTCAGCTGAAACTTCATCCTCACAAGGGAGTTCCTGTTTGCCAGAAACTTCATCCTCACAAGGGAGTTTCTGCTTTGCTGAAACTTCATCCCCAGATCGATGAACAGCCAAATCAGAAAAATCATCCACCATAAGCTCTTCAACCATCGGAGACAAGGGATCCCCAATTGATAACCCAAACTGAAGAACAGACACAGTCGATGAATCACCCACCAAACACGAACCCCAAATCGGCAACCCAGATCGACGAATAGACATATCCGATGAATCATCTATCAAACGCGTCTCCTCTTCAACCACCGGAGAAAGAAAACCCCCAACCGGAAAATTGACCGGAGTAACAAAAACAGGCGGCGAAATCCCAGCTTTTCTGACAGCAATCGACTCCTTTCTCGATTTCTCACCCAACACGCTCTTCCCCATCTTCCCCAACGCTTTACCCGTAAGCAAGATCTCCCTTCCCACCACCGGAGTAGTCGCCACTACCTCAGACGACGACTGGCCACGACTTTTTGCCTTTCGCGGCATCAGAGAACACACACACTAAGTGTGAGTATCACCGCCCCCAGTACGAAAAGAAAGAATGAGAGAACAAATGTAGAGAGAGAAACCAGTTCAACATCATGATAATGCTTTGATGTATATGTTATTTGATAATGCAATGCATGGTCAATATCCTAAGTTGATTGCTTTGTACGCTAAGTTTTCTTCTACTCGTTGTGTCTTGAGTGTTTTTATGGGATACTTGATTTTTTTTTTAAGTGAAGTGTTTGTGATTTTCGAGGACGAAAATTCTTTTAGGGTGGGGAGAATGTAACACCCCGGTTTTTATTTACCCGATTTAAGACAAATTAAAACGGTTTTAGACAATTTGGGCTAAGTTTAGAAGGAATTAATTAAAAGGCCCAAGTCTTTCTTTGAACCCGGCCCATTATTTTCCTAAACCTACTGTTAAAAGAAAAACCCTCAGTCGAATGATTCATGTTCTTACAAGACGAAGACGTCAAGAAAGAAACAAAGAAAGTTCAATTTTCGCGCGTAGTTTTCTGGTCAGCGCAACCATTTTCTAAAATCAATTACCGGTTCGTTAACCGTCGGATGTAGCTGAAATTTGAAGAGAAGATTCCTAACAGATCATTCTAAACATTCACTGGACGGATTGACGTTTTGATATTTGAGTCATCCGTAATTGTCTGTAGAACAGAAGTCCTTCTATTCTTCGGTTACCAGCCTATGTCTCCGTCAACCTAAGGCAAGTGAAGTTTTAGGAAAACTTATTTGTTTATGCAAGATTACATGTTTTGATTGATCGTATCATCCATGCTATGAATTTATTTTGTGTTAAGCCATGGAACTGTTGCTAAATTGTGATTTGTCGCTGAACTTGTCATTCAATCATGATTATCGATCGAGATCACCGTGTAGCTAACTTATGTGTGTATGTACGCAGCTGACTTGCATTATTGAGCTCATGTCCTTTGATAGTATATTGTGTTTCAATAACTAGGTACTTGTTAATTAATTATGCTTAATCACAATTAAGCATTATGTTACAGAGATAGATGACTACTTTTGTCCGTTAGTGTGTACCCATTCTATGTGTGTGAAATTCATACACATCAACTTAGAAATTAGTACTTTTATGTTGATTGACTAAGTACTGTTGTATGTATGTTTCCTGTTTCTCTCTGCTTTTTATGTAAATGAGTCTTACTTGTTGTAGCTATTGTGATTATCGAACATAAGAATTATTCTAACGTTAGAACTTTTAAATGTAAAGTTAACTGTAGCAAGCACGTTTGCTTAAAAGATTGGAATAACTTAACAAGCTTCCTGGCTTGTTTTTAGTATTTTCCTAATTATTAAAGAATAATGCAAGACACTTTCTCAAAAGTTAACTGGATGAATGATTGAAAATAAAGAACGAATAAAGAAGGATGGCTAGGTGTCTCTGTTGGATATACACCTCTAACTGCAGCGTATAACATATGTTGCTACGGTGAGCATACACATGTGAGTCGGTAAAGCCGATCGTGTGCATTATCGCTACGGTGAGTATACACAAGAGAGCCAATGCATATAACGTATGTTGCTACGGTGAGCATACACGTATATCCAATATGAGGCGAAGCTTACCTAGACACCTTAATCAAGAATGAAGTATAAAGTGATTCTAGCTAAAGTCAAGAAAAGAGCTTGAATCAAAAGAATGTCTAAAGTGATTCTAGCTAAAGCCAAGATAAGAGCTTGAATCAAAAGAACGCTTCTAATGAATGGCAAGGAATGAATACTCAAGTCCAATGTTTAATGTCACGATTTGAAGTAAAGAATAAAGAAGACAACTTCCAATGAATGAACAAAGAATCGACGATGGATATTATCGATGTATAATGTTGTGATTGCATCTTATATATGATGTATGTTTTGATCATTTTATATTAATGTTTATTATGAATATGCACAATGTGATTTCTAGGGAACGAATGTGCTATGTGTTTAGTATGGCTTGCTTGCGAGTACAAGTAGGTACTCACCCTTGCCCCCTTCGAGCCTCAGGTAATGCAAGAGCTGGAGTGGATGGGGACTGAGCTTGATGTTGATTCAGTACACCCATGTCAAGTTTAAGATACTATTTTAGATTTCAAGATTTAAACTGTTATGTTATTTCCGCTGCAAAAGTCAATGTTTTAGTCAATGAATGCTCTATTTATTGTTCTTAATGCTCCGTTCGTCAAGTACGAACTAGTTTCAAAGTTTTAAATGACCACCAATTTTAAAGTGTGCGTTTTTTAGACGCACTAGCACTCTCTGATAATTACTCATTTTTGTTTTAAAAGAGCGGGGCGTTACATTAATATTCCTTACTATACCTCCTGAAGAAGGTATGCGTTTACTTGTCAATTAAAGCGACATAGTAATCAAGCAACAATGATTAATTTTGCGTATTGTATGAGCAAAAGTTGCACTCTTTTTCCCTTTCTAGGTTTTTTATCCCATTTGATTTTTCCTAGTAAGGTTTTTAACAAGGCAACATCATAAGCGCATATAATCATCTCGATATCTCCATGATTGTGATCATTTGGATTCGAAGAAATTATATTCAAGTGTTCGGGAAATTCTTCCACATGAAGATAAAAGTATACATCGACGAACTTGTTCCCACTCAAGACCTACAAGAAGAAGATCATATGCAAGTACAACATTTCTGCATATTTGATCATCAAATCACTTCCAACATCAGCACTTGAGAAGTTGTCCTAGAAGATTGGAATGCATGGATTCAAAGATGTAAAGTGATGCTTCAATCAGGGGAGTTGGTTACGCACTGCACTCTTTTTCCCTTGACTAAGTTTTTATCCCAATGGTTTTTTCTTAGCAAGGTTTTTAATGAGGCAGTATATCTCTCGCGTACCAACCATCACCACCTCATGTTCATTCAAGGGGAGTGTTATGGATAAATGCACATGAGTTAGTGGATGGGAAGGTTAATGCATACATGGGTTAGTGGATGAGAAGGTTAATGCATACATGGGTTAGTGGATGAGAATGTTAATGCATACATGTGTTAGTGGATGAGAGGAGTAATGCATATATGGGTTAGTGGATGAGAGGAGTAATGCATACAAGTTAGTGGAGAAGTAATTGTATCTTCATATACTTTTAGTCCCTTGGTATGCCTTTTCTCTTGTATAAATACCTACCATGTACTTCCATATTGGCATAAGAATGAACTCTCCATTCTCTCCATTCCCTCTTCTATGCTTATTTATTTAATTTTCTTTTAACATTGAGACAATTTATTTATCATGCTCTGTACCTTCATTGTATTATTATGTATGCCTTTGGCGAGATTAGCCCATTAAGAACTAGGTTTAGAGTTAGCTTATTGCTTCTAGCATGTAGCCTCCATCCATCTTTTGGAGCTCGTTGATGAATATCGAATTAAAGGTTTTAAGTTTTTACCTACCCGAGCAAGGATATAGCTAAAGTGAGTTGATTAACTCCACAGTCGGTTTATAGAGGTAAGAGACGATCTCTATTACTCCGTTTTAGTGTCAAGAACAATGATCGTGCTAGAGTATTGGTACTACAATAGATCTGTGGTGGACCTATCGATCGTTAGTCCGGTTCCAACAATGGAATGTCAGCAAAGGCAATGAGAGATGGTTGTGTTATGGAGGTTAGTCCGGTTCCAACAATGGAATGTCAGCAAAGGCAATGAGAGATGGTTCTGCTATGGAGGAGCTGCTGGAAGGTAGATTCATCTGTCCTTTTTATTGTCGCGGAGTTGCGCCACTATTTTGCATTTATCAATGCAGTTTTAACCTATAGGGATTAGAACCACTCCATATAGGGATTAGAATCACTCCATATGCCTTGTAAATTGATCTTGTAAAAACTCTATACAATCATATTGTATGAACCGGAAAAAAAATATCACTATACCGAGTTTATTCCTAACTAGAGTTTTGTGTTAAAAAATTACCTTTTTCTAAATAAAAACCACATGCATAACTTAAATGTTATACTCCTTCCGTCCCGGAGAACTTCAAACATTAGGGTTAGCGCGCAGTTTTATGTAAAAAGTTAAAGTAATGATATAATATAGAAAATGTGGAAAAAAATGTACTTTTAGAGGCAAAAGGTGAAATTTAAATGTAAAGTTGAGATTGTTTATTATATGTTGGATGTGGGGTAACTTCTTTTTTTTTTTAGTAATGTATGAATTTCTGTTAAACGGCTAAAAATGGCAAACGTATGAAGTTCTGCGGGACAGAGGGAGTAATATTTCTTGTATAATCCGGAGACGATAGCACAGAAGTAGCAGAAGTTTCATGTCAGTAAGTTTCGAACATACGGGACAAGTTTCATGTGATTCAAGAACACCATCAACACACATTGGAATGTTTGATAGACCTGCACATTTTGTACAATACATTTCGACGCTTGAAAATAAGTACAGTAACCAATATAATTGTCACAGGAGTTTAGCAATTTACCGAAATATGGAACACCGAGCAATACATCTTAAATTAATAAACATATGAATATCAATCACCATCATTAAGCATATGATGCCTCCAAATAATTAAATGCTCTACTGGTTCTTCAGTTCTTTTCCGATTATCTACTGGTTCTCTATCAAGTATCACCTAGTCAAAATGAAAATTTTCCTGTCCTTTTTCTGCAGAAACTGTTCCAAAGAACCATTAACCATTAAACTCAGTAACAGTTGCTAGAGAAACATCAGGAACACCAATGACCACGAACCACACCATAAAATGAGACAATAGTGGGATGATGCAATGAGCTTAATATCTGAGCCTCCTTCCAGAAGTCAGCAATACAAGTGAGATTGGAGAAATCTAATCACTGAAGTCTGAAATAGATGGAATGCATTACAACACTTGATGTAAGTAGTAAATCCAGGTGTTTTTTATTCCAAAATAAATGTGTTCAGAAGCCCTGCACAAAGACCACCTTTGATCCAAAGTTTAGAAACTATTTGCACCAAAGCCATTCTAGATTCAGAAATTAAATAAACATGCCACTGAAATATTCAGCAAAGTTGCACTTCAGCACAATGATGTAACCTATGATGAAATGAATTTGAAAAGAAAGAAAATAGCATATGAACGTCATACAAAAAAGTAAAATCTTCTATGTTAAGAATGCGAAATATGGATAGTTTTCACTAATGACGGATCAACTCTGTAGAGAGAGCAATCTAGAACAAGATGGTAACAGGGGTTGTTTATCAATGAAGCCAGGCACAACTCAAAATCCATGTTCGTCGATGAGCAAGTGTATTGTCCAAGAATAGGGTAAAATACATTTTTGCCATAGTTCACTAATCTGATCAATGAAATGCATCATTTTCACTTTAAAAAAACTACAATGTAAACCAACCACTTCAAAAGCTATTTTACTTCTTAAACATGGTATGTACAAAGAGGACAATTTCTCTTTGCAAGAGAAAACAATCCTTGTAACAATATGCTTGGGAGAGTTTTTCATTTTATTAAAAATTTATGCCAAGAAAGAAAGTGCAAATCGAAGGGCTGTACATTCACTAGTAAGCAAAAAAGAAAGGTGAAATTGTAAATGCAAACTTACACCATGAAGTGTCCCAAGAGCATTCAAAGACTTAGCACTACGAATCCAGTCCTAGAATAGACACAAGATCAGATGAAACTCAAAATAATTACCCAGACTACTCAAGGTATTAATTCACAACATTCCAGCTGGTAAAGAAACAATTTGTACAAAATGTTCAATAATCCGCTAAAATGGAGTCAATATCATCAGTAACAAAAAAATTGTTTCGAGTGGTAGAAGTGTAATATATATATACAAATCTGGATAAAAACAATTGTGAATGGGTGCTAAATCGAGGTTGAAAGAGAAAGATTGGAGATGGTTTACCAGTTGTTCTCTTTCAGACGGCTTCCCAGCAAAGCAACGGGCGTTTATTCTTTTATTCCTACATCTGAGCCCCCCTCCCCAGTACCCAGGGAACACAGAGCCAAGCACTCTGATCTCCTCCACATCCTCATATTTTATTGCTTGTGGGGAGATAGGACACATAAAAGGTTAATGTATAACACAGAAATTACTGTATCAATCATGTAAGAATCCTTTTCGGCTCAGAGGATGACATCTCTATTGTCAAGAAGCACATCCACATATGGAAATGGATTATGTGAAAATGGTATTGAATAAGGTGAGATTAAGTCACTATTGTGAATAATAACCTGCAGTTAGCAATCAATTGCATCTGCATCAGCTTTTGCTAGCTCTATTTTGGACTTACACACATGGTCACTGACATAATCCGCCTCTAGCTCGAACTGGCCATCTTATAAACACCGATACTTCAACAATGGCAGGATAAGTAACAAATACATAAAAAGAAGGAACAGTAAAGTTTTACCACCACATTTGTGCAATCTTCCAGACTGTCTTTACCAACCACATAATCATCATGGCCAATTAACGCAGACAAAAATCCACTTTGGCATATGTGGTTTCCTTGGGAGTGCAAGCATTAGCTTCAAGATCTTCCAAAGAACTAAGAGTCATAGTGGCAGCATCTGGGAAATTATCAGAATTAATGGGTAAACAAGCACTAGGAATTTTCATTAACCACACCAAAAATTCAGTTCTCCATTCCCTCCATAGAAACCATTCTCAATTGCAAGGTCCGCAACTAGCCAACTACTACTTTAGAAATGTAATGTTATTTCTCAAATCCATCCCACAAGCAGCAACAGGGATAATATTATTCTCAACAATTAATGCTGGATCAGATCAAGAGATAGACAAGTTTACTGCTGATTGATTGGGTTTAGAATTTTGCGGCTCATAATTCTCCACAGTATGGGTATTGGATATCAACACCACAGCTTGGTTTTGAGACTATTTAGGCACCATAGACCCATTAAAACCAGAAACAGAGAAAAGCTAATCAGAGCCATATTCAGGTTCATCAAGATACTACATAATTCCTCTAAAATAAAATAAACTGTCAAAATTCCAAGCACAATTTTGAAGTCATGTCACTATAATGCTACTGTTTACAAATGTCTCAGATGCAAGAATCAAATTTTCATTACAAGACTAAACAGGTAAGACTCTGTCAAAAAACACAAGCAAAGGTTGTTGAGCACACGACAGTAAAGAAATTCTATTAAAGATATGTATGCATTAACACAACCTCATCGTAAACTTAAAAATCCATTTTCACTACATAATACGAAAATAAAGATGAGTCTAGCAACATAAACTTAGTGCTAGCTAACACAGTTTACTAATTATGTATCCAATGAAATATTACCAAACAAGTATAATAAACTTGGATGAATCCAAAGCAAAATAATAGCTATAACACATCAGCATTGTACTCAAACTCAAGCATTCCATCGTACATAGAAATCGTTATTCTTCAGCATATAATTCCCTTATCCAGGGATTAGTTTTCCAAAATCAAAGAACACTAAATGTCATAAAGTAAACGAATCCAGCAAACCATAATGACTAAGCTCCAGTAACGAGTATATCCATCTTATTCTCGTTAAACCTCTCGATAATGAACCTATCAGTGATCCCCCTCCGATTAATAAGAGACCTGGTAGGAAAATGAGCCAGATAACCGGCAATAGCAATCGAATATCCACCCCTATTCTTCGCAGCAACAAAGCCCTTAACCTTCTTATTCGACCGCCAGGCATCCCGGAGCTCAGCCAACACTCTCTTCTTCCTAAAAGCCCTCGGAAACATGAGCGGCTGCTCACCTCCTCCTCCGACATCATTCTCCCCCAACATATCGGAGAATCGAGCCGTAGCCCTAGCCCTAACAAGCCGATCACCGGTGAGCAGATCGACGAAGGCGCGCTCGAGAAGGCGGTTTGGTACCTGAGTCTCGTGACTGGAGGGGGTGAGGTAGCCGAGTCGATTGGTGAAACGGAGAGAGGGTTTGGATTTGGGAAGGACGAGCTCTTCGCGAGTGGCGACGCGTGGGGGAGCCACTCCGGCGTCGACGAGGTACAATTGGTCGCGTAATCGGACGACTTTGGCTTGTATAGCGGTTCCGGCGGAGAGGTGGAAGCTTGAATTGGATCGTGGGAACAGGCGGCTCATGTATCCACTCATCTTCTTCTTCCTTTGATTCGATTCTATTCGATTGATTTACAGATAACTGATGAAGACGAAGAAGAAGAAGAAGAAGTAGAACTGTAGTCTGTAGAAGAAGATTTCTTTAGGTTTTGCTGTTTTAAAATCTTTGGGAAATTTTCAATTTTGGTCCTAAAGTAACGTGTGTCCGATTTTCTTCCTACAAAATGACATCGTCTGATTTTGGTCGTCCGGATTTACAAACGTTCGATTTAGTCCAAACTCTAGATTTGCATAGCTTACCTCGGATTTAGTCCTAATGTAACGGTTCGAATTATCTAATTTTGTTTTCTGAAATTAGTTGTGATTGTGCCTTGTACCTTGGGAGCACATTGCTCAAGTAGTCTTGAAGCATGGAAAGGCGAGCAAATGGAAAGTGATCACATTGTTGTCACGTCCATGATTCAATTCGATTTTTTAGTACTTGTTTAACACCTTATTTCCATTAAGATAGAATGTTAAGTGTTGTTAATATTGTTTCTTACTCTTGTTGAGATTTATAAATATGATTTGTATAATATACTAATTATCTTATTATTCTTTTGATGGCATGTTACGCGGAGGAAAATTAACCGGGATCCAGCAGTCTTAAACACAATTGGTCTTTGTTAGTGGTTATGGTTTGTCCCGTGATAACGCATGCTTGTTGGTACTCGAATGCACATGTCATAATCTGTTTCTGTTATGTATAAATGCTCAAGAGATAGTGGGTGATGTGTGAATGAGAGAATTGATGTACACAAGTTAGTGGATGAGAGAATATTAATGTACACAAGTTAGTTGGATCTCTTAGCCCTTTGAGATGATTTTATATTTGTATAAATAGCTAGCTTGTACTCCCATTTGGATGCTAGAATAAACTCTATTCTCTTCTCTTCTCTTATCTCTTTACTCTCTTTTCTCTTAACACGTTATCAGCACGATAGTGTTCAACCAACTGAGGTCCGCCCGAAACTTTGCTAACGGTAGGTAAAGGACATTCTTTGTCCAACTATGCATGGATAAAAATTTTACAACTCACAAAACTCTTCTTTCTTACTACTACTTGCATGTCATGATTATTTTTAAATAAACAAAAAAAATCCATCATTTATTTTACAACATCAAAAACAATGTTTCATCCTTTTCACATTATCTTGGATTTTCATGTAACTAAACAGGTATATTTTCTATCTTTTTTTTTTTTATTAACATGCACTTCGTATATATTAAAACTTGATTTGACTAACACTATTACATTTTTTGTATAGTAATGACAAAGCTTAGCAACCTTGAATTTGTGGCACTTGATATCACCGGCAAAAATTATTTATCATGGATTCTTGATGCTAAAATCCATCTTGATGCCAAGGGTCTTGGAGACACAATAAAAATTGGCAATACATCATCAAGCCAAGATAAGGCAAAAGCGATGATTTTTCTTCGCCATCATCTTGATGAAGGGCTAAAAGCCGAATACCTTACGTCAAAGATCCTGCAGATCTTTGGACAAATCTTAAAGAGAGGTATGATCACCTAAAGACTGTGATACTACCAAAAGCCCGCTATGATTCGCTTCACTTGTGTCTGCAAGATTTCAAAAGTGTCAATGAGTTTAACTCACACTACAAGAAATCCCGAGTTTAGCGACGGGGGATAGCGACGGATTGTATCCGTCGCTACCTAGCGACGAATCGCTAGGTTTAGCGACGGATTGGAGCGAATTCGCTCAATCCGTCGCTAATTCGTCGCCAAATTAGCGACGGATATTTTCCCGTCGCTAAATAACGACGGATATTTTTATCCGTCGTTATTCCGTCCCTAAATAAGTTGACCAAAATAAAAAAAAAAGAAAAAAAAAAGAAAATCGATTTTAGCGACGGATAACGATTCGTCGCTAAAATATGTATACTATCGGGCAGACGCCCTTTTCTTCTCCATTTCCGTTTCAGCAGTTTGTTTCTTCCTTCTTTCTTCTTCATTTCGCCAGTTCCAATTTCCGACCAAAACTCGACCATTCCGGCCAATTTTGGAGTCTTCTCGAAGCTCGTGGGACAAGGAGCTCGTGTGGTCAACCAATTTCATCTTTTTTCAGCTTAATCGAAGGTATTTTGGCTAAAACCCTAACTTTGCGAAATTTGGGGATTTTGTTAATTTCGACTAATTTGAGCAATTGCATGTTTATTGTAAGTATGTAATAGTTAGTTTAGCTTATATTACGTAGTGTGTTAACTTTGAGATGTTCAATTGATATATTGACTGTGAATTTGGATTTTTAGTATAATGTTAGGATGTTTGGAAGTATGTAGGGTTGTTAATTTGATATTTTCGTATATGTAGTAGGATTAGGAAGATTTAGTTGAGTGTTTTGGAACCCTTACTTGTTGACAAATTTGGAAATTTTGTTAATTTCAACTAATTAGATCAATTGTATGTTTATGGGAGCTATAGTTACTAGCTAGTTAACTTTGTGCAATTGATATATTGATTGTGAATTTGTATTGTTAATTAGTATAATGTTAGGATTTTTGTAAGTACGTAGTAATTTTGATTCGATAAATTCGTATATATACACTAGATTATGAAGATTTAATTAAGTTTTTTTGAGACTATTTGGTGATTATATTAATGTAAAATGCATGTTATAAATCTAATAATTGTAGACGTGTCAGGCTAATCATATAATTATGAATCCCGATCGTTCATGGATGTACCGTCGCATAGTTAATGGCAGAATTCAGTATAGTTTTGTGGAAGGGGTTGAATCCTTCATCACTTTTCCGCTGACACAAACTACTTGTTTGAGTGGGGGGAAGATGAAGTGCCCTTACAATGCGAACAAATGTAGGAATAAACAATTTTTGCCTCCTGAAACGGTAGTGGAGCACTTGAAACGTAAGGGGTCCGTGTCTCAGAATACAAATGGAGGAACAAATGTATTCTTTACTAACACATTTTTTCCTGCAATTTCTTATATGCTCTTGCAGATGCCGCGCCAAAGGAAGTCGACATACCTTCCTCCCGGGTGTAGGGGTACTAGGGGGAGTCCATCGGGTTCTGGTAGTACACCAGCAAGTGGAGCTACTAGTCCTCTGGTTGGATACGACATTGGTGGGAGCAGCAGCCAGTCTCAAGTTCCAGAGACTCCACCGGCCTACACGTCACATGCTCCTGATGACTACCCCTCTGACGGGTGTCCCTATCTGACGTTGACTGACGGTGCTACATTCCAGGGGAAGCTGGTGTTGTTCCCCAACGGCAGGAACAAGTAAGTATTATGCATTTGTAGAACATACACTTAAGATAAATATATGTTACATGATTTTACTAATGAATATTCATTTCTTGTTTGTCTCATTGATAACAGGTTTTGGCCACCGGATGCCTCGGACAAACTAGGCAAAATCTTTAGGGGGAGGAGGGAGATGCCGGGACAGGGAGATGAGAAGTGGACAAACATCCCGGACCGGATGAAGCACTTTTACTTCGACGAGCTGCGGGTAAGCTTAAATGTTACAATGAATGCTTTATTTGTTCTTTTAATCATTGTGTTAATATGTGTGGTATGTTAGCCACTATATCTGTGAGTGGTATGTTAGCCACTGAACTTGGGTGATATGTTAGTCACCATTGTGTTAGTCAATTTTAGGACAATTTGAGTGGTATGTTACCACTAAGCTTGTTTTGATGTGTTAGTCACCATTCATGAACTTGTTGAGTCATTTGAGTGGTATGTTAGCCACTAAACTTGGGTGATATGTTGGTATTTATTCATGAACTTATTGCACACAATTTGAGTGGTATGTTAGCCACTAAACTTGGTGTTATATTTAAATTGTTATCTTTCTTTAAACTTGTGTAATTTTTACTTTGAATGGAATTGTTGTATAAGGACTACTACATTCCCAATGCCCTGGTGTCCCAATTGTACTCTGTTTTCGAGACTTTAGGGTCAGACATCTATAGGAAAATGGTTTACAAAATGAAGGAGAGACGTAGACAACCAACTTGGGTGGGGGATGACGAGTGGGCACTTTAGGAGGCGTACTGGAATGATCCCTTTGTCCAGTATCAAGCTTACAAGAACAGACAAAACCGTTTGTCTGAGCCGCGAGATGGTACGGGCACTGCCAGACATCACTATGGGTCGCGAGCTGTTGTTGCAGATCACGTGATGGAGGTTAGTAAATATGTTGTTTATGACTTGGAATATGATACATAACAGTTTTTTTGCTTTCATTTCAATCAACTAACTAGCATTTGGACTGACGTGAGGGCCGAGCGTATTGCGGTACGTTTCTTTCTTAAGGTTAACATTTGTATTTGAGTATTTTAAAGTGATTCCTAAAATTGCATCTCATTTTGTATGCAATTTACAATTGTAGAGTGAGGTGGAGAGGAGGATGGATGAGAGGATGATCGACGATCATGAGCTGTCAATTGAAGAGCAAGACCTGATCTTCTTCGAGGTCAACCCAATGGACAACTCGAACATATGGATTGGGAAGTTTAGGCCCTTCTATGAGTTCTGGTAGCTTCTCAGTGTCCTAGGGATCAGGATCGCGATCTAATCTCTTCACACAGGACTAGGTTCAAGAGATGATGACTCCTCTCCACCAGGAAATAGCTGCGACCAAGGTAGCTTACCAGCAAGTGCTTGAGGAACAGGCTCGTATGGCTCAGCGGATGGACGCTTTGACCCAGATGTTCAACACTTCTTCCCAGTCTCACCCACCGCCTCCTCCCGATTCTTAGTTACATCAGACTTATATTGTTTATGCTACATATATACTTTGACACTATTTCACCTTCTTGTGCTTGCATACTTTGGACTTGTTATGGATAATTTATATTGTTTCGGGTATATTAATGCAATTTAATTGTTTCGGGTATATTATCTATGATTATATTATGTGAAAAAACAGGTGAAATGTGAAACAGAAATACAAAAACAATTTTTTTTTTAAACAGTGAATTTAGCGACGGAAAAAATTCGTCGCTAAATTCACGAACTAAGGGCGAATTAGCCCATTGAATTTAGCGATGGATTAAAATCCGTCGCTAAATATCAAGCGAAATAAGGGTGGATTAGTGGTGGGATTTAGCGACGGATTTTTTCCGCCGCTAATTGGCGACGGATAAGTAATCCGTCGCCAATTCGGACGGACTGGTCAACGGATTAATCCGTCGCCAGTTCGTCGTTATTTGGCGACGGAATACTCATCCGTCGCAAAAAAAATAGTGACGCGTTGTTTGGGGACGGGGGATTATCCGTCGCTAAGGATTTAGCGACGGATCGGCACTGTTTTAGCGACGGATAATTCCGTCGCTAAAACAGGTATTTTTTGTAGTGTCAGCAATGTTCAAAATCACTTCTAAATTGAAGTTATGTGGTGAAAAAGTGACTGGTGATGATATGCTAGAAAAGACATACACCACTTTTCATGCCTCTAATATGCTGTTGCAGCAGCAATATCGTGAAAAGGGTTTTAAGAAATACTCAGAGTTGATCTCATGTCTTCTAGTAGCTGAACAAAACAATGAGCTCTTAATGAAAAACCATGAGACACGCCCAATTGGTTCTAATCCATTCCCTGAAGCGAATGCGACAACTTTTAACATGGGAAGCACTTCCAATCATGGTAGAGGTTGTGGACGCGGTCGTGGCCGTAGATATGGACGTGGACATGGAGGACCTCGTCCAATAATGGCTCTCAAAATGCAAATCATCACCAGAAGCTAGAAAATTCCAAGAATGGAAATGGTAAAGGGAAAAATGTTGATGAAGAATGTCACAAGTGTGCTATGAATAACCATGGGGCACATACTTGTCGTATGCCTAAACATCTTGTGGATCTTTACCAAGCATCAATTAAAGCAAAGAATGCTGAGGAAAATTTCATTGAAGATGACAATACTCATGGCCAATATGATGCTACTCATTTGGATGTGTCAGATTTCTTTGTCTACCCTGAAGGGACAAGTGATCCTATGAACATTGATGCAAGTGCCCAAGTTTAAGTTATTTGTTTTTCAAGTGTTTCGTTTTCTTTATTTTCCTTGCATTTAGGATTTGAATTTTCTGGCATGTAAGATTTAAATTTCTAGTCGTAATGAACTTTTATCATTGAATTCAAATCATGTTTTTTATTTTATTTTATTATGTTGGTCATTATTATTTTCTTTCTTGAAGACAATATGGCAACATCTGAGGCAATCGAGGCGAAAATATGCTTGGCAGATAGTGCAACAACACATAGCATATTTAATAATGCCAAGTACTTCGATTACATGTCCATGAAACAAGCGAATGTCAATACAATTTCTGGTATGATCTTGGATTTGACGGTGTTGGAGTCCGGGATTTTAATGGTTCCCGTTGACGTGTTGATACTTACTACTCTTGTGATTTGGATGTTTTGAAGTCCGGGATGCTAATGGTTCCCGTTGACGTCCGCTCTTTTGTTACTCATGATCATTGCCGAATTGGCCCACTTTTCATTTTGGCCTTCTTTCTTGATGGATCTAGAGCTTCATGTGATGACTTTTGTAATTGGTTGAGAATACTTTGTAGCATGAGTTTGATGTGGTTTTGAGTTGTAATGGTTTTTCATCTCGAGCATTTCTTATGCTCTTGTAGACTTTTTGAATTTATTTATAAAATTTTTGCCGTTTCAAAAAAAAAAAAAATACAATTTCTGGTAGTACAAATTTAATTGAAGGCTCCGGAAGAGCAAATATAATACTACCACATGGGACAAAAAATTGCCATAGAAGATATATTATATTCTTCTAAATCTCAACGAAATCTATTGAATTTTAAAGATATTCGACTCAATGAATATCATGTTGAGACCATGACTGAAAATGGCAATGAATTCCTTTACATCACAACAATGAAATCCGGTACCAAAAGTGTTTTGGAAAAATTACCGGTAATGTCCTCCGGATTGTACTGCACTAAAATAAGAGCAATTGAAACTTATGCTATGGCAAAACAAATTGATAGCACCTTTAAAGTTTGGCATGACCGGTTGGACCATCCCTGATCAATGATGATGCGAAAGATTATTGAAAATTCATGTGGCCATACATTGAAAAACCAAAAGATTTTTCAAACTAATGAATTCTCATGTGGGGCTTGCTCTAAAGGTAAATTTATTATAAAGCCATCATATGAAAAGGTTGGATATGAAAAAGTCCTTCTTTTCTTGAAAGAATTCATGGAGATATATGTGGACCAATACAACCACCATCTGGACCATTTAGATATTTTATGGTCTTAATAGATGCATCTACAAGATGGTCACATGTGTGCTTATTATGTACTCGTAATTTGGCATTTGCAAGACTACGTGCACAAATAATCCGTTTATGAGCACACTTTCTTGATTCTCCAATCAAGAGCATTCGCCTTGACAATACTGCTGAATTTTCATCGCAAGCATTTAGCGATTATTGCATGTCTATTGGCATAAAAATTGAACACCCCGTTGCACATGTTCATACACAAAATGGTATGGCCGAATCGTTTATTAAATGCCTCCAGTTAATTGCAAGGCCATTACTAATGCAATCTAAGCTCCCTGCATCAGCATGGGGACATGCAATTTTACATGTTGTAACACTTGTCCACATCAGGCCAACAGGCTATCATAAGTTCTCTCCCATGCAAATGGTATTTGGTTATCATCCTAACATATGCCATTTTAAAATTTTTGGATGTGCGGTTTACGTGCCAATTGCACCACCACAACGCACAAAGATGGGACCCCAAAGAAGAATGGGGATATATGTTGGATATGAATCTCCTTCAATAATCAAGTATTTGGAACCATCTACTGGAGATTTATTTACAACAAGGTTTGCTGATTGCCATTTTGATGAATCAAATTTTCTAACAATGGGGGGAGAGAATAAGCAGTTGGAAAAGTTGGAAAGCAATATATCCTAGAATGAATTATCATTATCTAGTTTTGATCCTCGAATAAATCAATGTGAACAAGAAGTTCAAAAGATAATTCATTTACAAAATCTAGCGAATCAATTGCCAGACGCATTCGCAGATCCAAAAAGGGTTACCAAATTTTATATTCCAGCTGCAAATGCTCCAATCAGAATTCAAGTCCCAGAAGGACAAATCACAAATGCTAATGAGTCTAAGGCACGCATGAAGCGTGGAAGACCAGTCGGTTCCAAAGATAAAAATCCTCGAAAAAAAAGGAGCTAGCATGACTAATGGTCCGGTAGAGGAAGATAAATCTCCAGAAGAGATTAATATGACTCTAGACGAGTCACACAACAATATAAAAGAGATTCAGGTACCTAAAATTGTTGAAAATGAAGAGATCTCGATAAATTATGTCGTGAATGGAAAGACATGGAACCGAAATAATATCGACGTCAATGAAATATTTTCATATAATGTAGCACGCGATATTTTGGAACAAAATGAGGATCTTGAACCTACTCTATTAAAGAATTTAGTCGTAGAGAGGATTGGCCAAACTGGAAAGAGGCAATTACTGCAGAATTGAATTCTCTTGGAAAACGTGAAGTTTTCGGACCTGTAGTCCGTACAACAAATGGTGTAAAACCCATTGGATACAAATGGGTATTTGTGCAAAATAGAAATGAGAAAAATGAAGTTGCAAGATATAAAGTAAGACTTGTCGCACAAGGTTTTACTCAAAGACCTGGAATTGATTATGAAGAGATGTATTCTCCTGTGATGGATGTGATTACATTTCGTTATCTAATGAGTCTGGATACACATGAGAAAATTGAAATGCGTCTTATGGATGTTGTTACAGACTATTTATATGGTTCACTGGATAATGATATATACATGAAAATCCCTGAAGGATTCAAAGTGCCCGCAACACGACCCCGAGATAGTTATTCAATTCAATTAAATAAATCCTTATATGGATTAAAACAATCGGGCCGAATGTGGTTTAATCGCTTGAGCACATTTTTGAAAAATGAAGGTTACACAAATGATCCTATATGTCCATGCGTTTTCATTAAACGATCAGGATCAAAATTTGTCATCATTGCAGTGTATGTTGATGTCTTGAATATTATTTGAACTCTTGAAGAGTTAGCTAAGGCAGTCGATTGTTTGAAGAATGAATTTGAAATGAAAGACCTTGGGAAAACAAAGTATTGTTTGGGTCTACAAATCGAACACTTAGCAAATGGGACGCTTATCCATCAGTCCAATTATTTGGAAAGACTACTGAAAAGATTTTATATGGATAAAGCTCATCCAATAAATACCCCCATGGTTGTAAGATCTTTGGATGTGAAAATAGATCCATTTAGACCTCATGAAGATGATGAAGAACTTTGTTCGTCCAGATAACAGCAAAGGAAAAGACAGGAGGGGGGGGGGGTGAATAGTCTTTTACAACTTTTATCGATAAACACAATTTCTCAGATATCTGATACTTAATTTCAGAGAGCGGAAGATTTTTTGTGATAACTGCACGTGCTCAGTAGTGTGTAAGTCTTATCAAGATGACTAAAGCAAGGTAAATCCAGTAAGTAAATAACACAGCAAATTATAGTGGTATCTGAAGGTGGCGTAATCCTTCAATTAATCCACTTCGGCCTTTCTCAGACCTAGAATCCACTAAGACAGATAATTGAGTTCACCTTACAAATATGTTCTCTCGATTCCTAAATACACTAGGTTCCCAACCAAGTGTTCCCCCTGAGTTATTCCCCGGCTCCCAGCCAAGTACTTCTTGTACTCAGAAACCTTTAAGCTGTTCCTTAGTTTCCCAAACTGTTGGTCCAGATAACGGCAAAGTAAAAGACTGGGGGGGGGGGTGAATAGTCTTTTAAAACTTTTGTCGATAAACACAGTTTGTCAGAAACCTGGGGGTTTCTGATACTTAAATTCAGAGCGCGGAAGACTTTAAGATAGGTAAGTGCAGAAACAATAAGTAAGTGTGTGTGTGCTTTGCTGAAATGTAAATACAGAAAGGTAAATAACACAGCAAGTATAGTGGTATCTGGAGGTGGCGTAATCCTCCAACTAATCCACTTCGGTCTTTCTGAGACTAGAATTCACTAGAACAGATAATTGAGTTCACCTTACAAAAATCCTATTCTAAGATTCTTAAACAATTGGTTCCCAACCAAATGTTCCCCCTGAGTTATTCCCCAGCTCCTAGAGCTAAGTACTTCCTCTACTCAGATAACCTTGGAGTTATTCCCTGATTTTCCAAATCAAGTACTTCCTCTACTCCACGCCTTGATGGTGTTGGTTATAAGGTTTGTCAGAGAGGCTTCTCGTATAACTTTTCAGTTATGTTTTCAGAGAGCCTAATAGAACAAGACTACTTAATACACTTGTTCAGTGTATGGCAATCTGCTCTTTACTGACCCAAGAAATTGATGTCCGTTCTGGAGAATGAGCTTCAGAAAGGTTATCTGATAGTTCAACTCTTTCACGAATAACAATCTCTTGTTAAGGTTCAGGACAACTTAGAACTACTAGTGATTCTTCAAGCAATAGAAAGCTTTCAGAAAGGGTAGTAGAGTGCTTGAGAGAATACTTTGCTAGATTGTAAGTTTGCAAGTTAGATCGTTCTTCTGCGATTTTCAAAGATCTAAGTGTGTGATATTTATAGATGAATTAGAGAGTCGTTGGGATGTTATCCGTTAGACACAATTCAAATTCGTCTATACTTATCTTGAAATGAGTACTCGAAGTCCTTGTCTCATATCTCGAGAGGATCGTGCTTTAGCGCTTTTTCACGATGCAATTAATGCACATGTACTATTTCTTGTCCTGTAGTCTTCAACGGATACATTAGCCTTTCTGATGGCTTGCATGCTCCATACTCATGATGTCATATGTTCCAGAATCATGTTTCAAAAGTAACTAAATGTACGTAAGAAAGGATTAAGGACATAGTCTTTCCGAGCGAGACTAAACCTTGGTGTCTTCATAAATCTTGTGCAATCTCCGGCCTTGTAATCTTCAGAAAAGCTCCATTGCTAGGATTGATCTTCATGGTCTTCTTGAAATAAAAATTACACTCAGAGACCTATAATCCTAATACAAGATTTACTAGACTAATCATACTCAGTGATTTCCTCTTTTACAATGTTCAAGTGAACCAAGAGTACTTAATCACCTTTCTGGCAAAGATAAGAACATGTGATGAATGATCAAAATACTAACAGATATTCCTAATAAATTTCCCCCTTTTTGATCAGTCATCCATGACTATCTTTTAAAGTCCTATTACAAATTTGTAATCCTGGAAGAGAAAACAATCCACCACTTAATCATTTCAAATGATATTCAATTTTAGTTGAATTAAGTGCAGAAAGTAAACATCAACCAAATCACAAGAAGTGACCTTTGCTGATAAGTTGTCATCTATTAGAGTGTATCTGAGAGTATGATCTTCAGATAGGTACAGATTACAGAATGAGATGCAACTTTTACAAATAGATAAAGTTTAGAAACAAACAACAAGATTACAAAAGTAACAAAACATAGTAAGTAAATTAGAACAACAGGAGAGTCCAAGCTCCAAGTAAACATTCTAAGATACTAGTCTTCAAGTCTTCAAAAATAACTTAGGTTCAGAAACCTCAAGTTCTTCAGCACCCTTTCTGGATCAGTTGACATAATCATCCACTTTTCTGCATTCTTGGACATAGTCATAAAGTATCATTCTGACAGAAAGTTCTGTCTTTCTGGATAAGATACAAATTTCATGGTAACTTTTGCCAAGATTGTAGTTTTTCTTCAGAAAGTGTTTGACCCAGTAGTATTTTCCCTAGACCCAGGCATGGTCTACTTGTAGCTCAGATAGGTTGAAATACTTGTATATTTCTTCCAGATAGTGAATATCATCCAGATATTCATCCTTTGTCATGTAGAATGACTCATAGGGATGAACACCTAGCTTGTTCTGCTTGCTGTAGCTACCATCCAGTTTTCTTTTCTTGTGCACATCTTCTGGCTTGGGGTAAGGACAAGGAAAAGAAAGGTCCATCTTTCTGGCATCATTTCTCTTTTCAACCTCAAAGTTTAGCCAGGCATGAAGGTGCTCATGTTTTAGCAAATTTGGCTTGCCTTCACTCCATTTTAGGATTTGGTTGAAGATGGGAGTTGGAAACTTATCATTGACAAGTAGATGTTGCAGTTCCAGAATCCAATACCCTTTCTTGTTCAGAATGCACCTATATGAAGACTCTTCATTACTGGTCTTCACATACTCAATGTGGGCATCAGTTGGCTTTTCTTGATGAGTTTCTTTGTTTGCTCTGCCAAACTGAATATCCCTTCTAGCCTTTCTGTTAGGTGGCCTTCTGTCAAGAGATCCTGTGACTCTTTCTTCCTGCTTTGGGGCTGTGCTGGTGGAAGTCCCTTGAATTGACTTGGTATTTCGGAAGGGTTACAGTGCTAATGGCCTTGCTACCAGAGGAGGTTGTAACGGGCTTGCTTGCCTTCTTCTTTTGTGAATTGGATGCTCATCTGTATAAGATTCATCCTCATCATCATCATTGATGTTGCAGTTGTAAGGCTTTCAGCTCTCTTGTCCTCTTACCTCACCTTCTTCTTGATTTTCTTCTTCAGAAGCTTTCTGGTTGTTCCCATCTGAGATCCTAAGGGACTTGGTACCCCTAGTGACCATACTTCTCGACTTTTCCGGTTGATCCGAACAACTTCTTCACGAGGGTGTCTCGTGGTGTCCTTAATGACTAGTTGACTTGAGGAGGGGAGATTTGATTGTTTTCTTTTTCTTCCTCTGCCTTTCTGAGGCATCTCTCCTTCCCCCTTAGTCATGAATGACTGACTCATGATAGCATAAGCTTCAGAGAGTGATTCAAAGTTCTTCTGGAGGTTGTTATGCACCCTGACCAATTCTTGGATTTCTTCTTTCATGTCCTTGTTTTGCCTAACCAACACTTGCTCTTTTTCTGTTGAGCTCTTCAAGAGGCTTTAGAATAGCCTCAGCTTGTTGAGTAGCATAAGTAGCATCTGCTAGTGCTTGATTGGCATTGTTGCAGTCTTCTTCCCTGATCAGAGCTAAGTCTTTCTGAGAGAGAGCTATGCTGGTTGCTCTATTTAGCAATGCAGCAGCCAAATCTTTCATCTCTTCTGGATCGATCAGAGGACTTGGTTGTCTTGAGCAACAAGTCATCTCTTAGTTCCAAGAAAACAATTTACGGACCTGTGCTCATCACTTCTTGAAGTACCTGGAGCAGAGAAAATTTGAGGAGCCAGAAGGGCTAGCTTTTCCTTAGTGATTAGCCTCTCATCTTCTGCTTGGGAGATCAAGTTTGGGTTTATTTCAGCATCATTCTCATAATCCTTTTCTTGGATTGTTTGCAGAGTGGCAATCTTTTGTTTGCCTTTGAGTATGCTGGCCTTCTGAGAAGTAGAAGGTCTTTCTGATGCAGCCTTAGCATATTGCTCTTCATCATCATTGTCATCCATGGCATCTATCTCAGCAACAGTGACAACGATGGCATTTTTCAACAACCTTTGCTCATCTAGGAGTGCCAGTTCCTTAGCATTAGCTTCTCTGAGCTTTTCAAGTTTGGCTTCCTTTTCTTCGATAAGAGCTTGACACTCTAAGTTGATTCTCTTCTCCTCTTCCAACTTTAAATCTGAGTTGTTCAATCCTGAACTCAGTGGCTGTGATTTCTTCAATTGTGTCTTGTTCATCCTGTTGGGTATTTTGATGAGACTTTGGTGGTGATGATGATGGGGCTTTCTGAGCATTGGAAGGAGTAACCTTTTCTGCACTTCCTTTGCTAAATTTCTGAATCCCGCCGTTTCCAGGTTGGGGATCATCATTCTGATCATCATCATCATCATCCTTTTTCTTGTCTTCTTGACTTGGATGCTCAGAAGGAGGTTCTTGGTAGTCATTTTCATCAGTTTCCTCCTCATCTTCAGAAACCAGGTTGATCACATTAGGAAGTGTGATCATCCTCCCATTTACTTCTTGCTCAGAAGGGTAGGTTGTGAGCTTGTTGGGCAAGGCAGGATGGGTCACCATCTGCTCTTGGGTTTGAGCATCAGCAGCTTGAAAGTCTGCTAGGAGTCTGTGAGCTACTTCATTTAAGAAGTTATCATCCATCAGAGTGGCAAAAGAATATGATTCTGTGGGAAACATAGCATGGATATGGTCTTCCAGATTGATTGCTATGGCCCTTTTCTCTGGGATGTCAATTACTCTTGCAATTTCAGAAAGATCGGCCTTTCTGAGTTTACGCCATCGTTCAAGCACTTTAGATGTTTCTTGAGAGTGTGGTTCTTAAAGGCTTGGAGTAAGTTGAGTGGCACTAGACATTGAGCCTGAAAGAAAGGGATCAAGTTTGTTTTGTCCAAACTACTTGTGTTAGTATCTGTGTGCAAAAGTAAGCTTTCTGAGCATACCTGTGTAGAAACACTAGGCTCATTTGCTTGGACTTCTGCTTGTTTGGGCACAGAGGCCTCAGATACCTTGATGTGAGGAGAAGTATGATCCTCAGCCTCATTTCTTTCTGATTGATCCTGAGAAATAGAATCAAATATGTTTAGAAACTTGTTACCAGAAAAGATAAGTGGAAAAATGCTTTCTGAGACTTCACTTACTTCCAAGTGAGGAAGCTCAGTGGCATCTTTCTCAGAAACCTTGGGGGTTTCTGGAACCTTTTCTTCAGATACTGCTTGTTCAGCAGTTTTAGTTTCTCTTGGAGGAGATAAGATCACATTCTCTCCGTCCAAGTGTTTTTCTGATTGAGCCTGTAAGATAGAACAAACATATTGATTAAGTAGTGAATTTTACCAAAATTTTCTTAAGGAAAGTTTACTGATACTTACCTTCTCAACAGAAGGCTCAATAACTACTTCCTCAGAGTGCTTTTCAGCCTCTGGAAACTCTTGGTGTTGGAGTGTTGGTTCCACCTCCACTACTTTCTCAGTTGTAGCCTAATAAGAGACATTTAAGAATATCAGAACATGAGATTAGAGCAATTTTAAGTTAGTTATATCTTGTTCAGAGATAACTTTACTACCTGTGGAACAGGCTCTTCTTAATGTTCTGAGGTTGGAGTAACCTCTTCTTGATTCAAGGGAGTGGACAAGTTTTCTTCCCCCTGAAATTATGTTTCCAAGTTGGCCTGTAACAAATGAAGCTTATGAGTAACAAGTTAACATTTTAATGTTGACAAGTTAGATACAAACTACTTTTGTTACCTGAATAGAGTCAGGCTGAGTTTGGGTCTCTTGGACTAGTGGAGTTTCCACAGCCTCTCTTTGCTCATTGTTGGTCTCCTCTACAATATCTTTCTGAGTCTCCATCTCAGTTTGATCCCTTTCTGAGAGTTGAGCTCTCTCAGAAGGTTGAGGAACCTGTTCAAGAACAGGGTTTTCTTCAGCCACATTAAGTGCTGGCATTGTGAATGTGGAAGCAATGTCAACATCTTCCATCACTCTATCTTCCTCATCCAGGCCTTCTTCTTCCTGCTGGACAGAGGGGCTCCTTTCTTTTTGAGGGGCTGAGCTTGATGCTCCTCCATGGGTCTCAATCCTGGACTTTTTGAATACTTGTGTAAGTACTACATCATCATGAGTCACCGTCAGATTGGGAGTCACCATCTATGATATTTCTATCATCTCTGGAGATTTCTGGAGCAGCCTGTCTCAGAATTCTTGGGGCTTTCTGGTGTTGCCTTTCTGGCCGAACAACATCTTCTGAGATCTTGTCTCCAGAAGGTTGTGCTTTTTGTACACTTTGGGACTTAGAGGCTTTCTTGCTTTGAGTCCTCTTTCTCTTGGCAACTGGAGGTTGAGCACGAGCTTGCTCAGAGACCTCTTCACCTTGCTGGGCAGCTTCAAGCTCTTCTGCCTCTTTCTGAGCTTTCTCAGCAGTAATTCTCTCCTTTCCTTCAAAGGAATGTCTAAAAAGAGAGTTGGTGACTGGGATTTCTTGTCTCTTTCTGAGAGTTATTCCCATTGTTTCCAGAATGTAGCAAATTCTGAGACCAAAATGCATATTGGCCTTTGTCTCAGCAAGGCCATTGATGATTTTAGGCTCAAATTCCTCAATGTGCCCAAGAAATTTGTTGAAGGCGTACTTCCCCCAATTAAAGTGGGTTTCCTGCCCTTCATGCTTCTTATTCAGAAGATGCATCATCATCCATCTCTCCATGCTTATCTGGTCTACTCCACCTTTGTTGCCATCAAAGCAACGGACCAGAATGAGAGCCAAAGTACTCCAGTGTTTCTGGAGATGACTGGTTCGGATGGCTTTCAGAACAAAGTTTGTTGGGCAACCTTTTGCATTTTCAATCTGGATTGCCTCAAATAGCTCCTTAACACTTTGAATCATGGAGGCATCCCTGATATTGATGTCGTCGATTGTTCCTCGATTTTTCAATCGGAATAAGTTGCAGAAAGTCTTGCAGTCTAGGACAATTTCTTGTCCTTGAACTTCAGTTTGCATGTACTTCTCTTCTACATCATTCATAACTTTTGTGAAGATTTTGGAGTTGTTGTAGAACTCCAACACATCCAGTGTGGATAGTCCACTGGGTGCAGCACACAGAAACTTGTAGATATGGGAGCTTTTCAACATTCCCAATATCAGTTTTCTATCTGCTTTTGAAGAAATGACTGCAGAAACATATTTCTTCACAAGAAAAGCTCCCCAATTCATCTTGTGACTTGGATTCCAGTCAGAAGGGGTAAACTCTCCTAGAAGGCGTTTATTCAACACCTTGATTTCTTTTCCTCCTTTCTTTTCCGCAGGAGCAGATGATGAGGCCTTAGGGTTCTTGGTGGTCATCTTCTTTGGTGCCATCTCTTATATAGTCTTTGAGTGAGTGTTTACAGATGGGTTTTGCAAGAATAATTGAGATTAGTCTATCTTTTCAGAAGACTAAGCACAAGAAGTTGAGTTGCAGAAGAAGTTTTGCAGAAATCTTGAGAGGTTTTGCTATTTTGATACAAGTATAAAATTTCGGATTTGGTAAAAGTGTTTGTCTTTTGCCCAATTCCTATATATATAGCAGACAAAACGTACATAGATACAACATACATATAACTGAGTATGAATGTGTGTCTTTGTATCTGCATAGGCGTGGTACCACACACGTTTCTCATTAAATGCTTAGTGGGCCACGTCTGAATTTCTAAACAGACATTACTTGCTTTGTTTTAATCTCAGCCGTTGAGATCAAACGTTTATACATCAAGGGCTTATATTGAATATCTTGTAATGATATCAATCAACAAATGGTATTGTGCCGACTTGATGGATTTTTAATATGCTACACTCATAGTGTCACTTAGTAAAGAGTAGGAACACTTAATCGTTTGAGCTTATCATTCTGAGTGTCAAGTCCTTATCTTTATATTATTTATCATGAAAATGGCAAAAATACAAGACATTGGACATGTTTGACTCCCAGAACTTATGTTTTTCGGGCTTTATGTGTCTTTTCTCTTTATGACTAAATAGTTTCCTGAATTCAAGAATCAGAAACTTCAGTTGTTTGAATGTATTTGACCCACTCTTAGTAAGTAAGTTCTAGTCTTATTTACTTATTGAGTGTTTACCAACCTTTGCCTTTCTGGATACCCGTTCCAGAAATGTTACGCTTTTCGAGTGTTGCTACCGTAAACCTTTGCATCACTTCTTAACAACTGGCTTTACGAGAGCATGTTCTCGAGGCCTACTTCTTTTCTACCTTGCTTACTCAGACTTTAGAGATTCAGGACATTTTTCAGTCCTTAGGCAACTCCATTAACCCAAGATTATGTCTTAAGGTCAAGAACCGGCTTTCTTGTAGGGGCTTGGTGAAGATATCTGCAAGTTGGTCTTCTGTGCCAATCTTGAGTATCTCTATATTGCCTTTTTCAACATGATCTCTGATGAAGTGGTGTCTAACATCAATGTGCTTTGTTCTGGCATGGAACTTGGGATTCTGTGTGATTGCAATAGCACTTGTGTTGTCACAGAAAATAGGAGTTTTCTCTTCATTGAGTCCATAGTCTCTGAGTTGTTGTTGAATCCATTAATTTGTGTTGCACAACAACCAGTGACAATATATTCACCTGTGGTAGAAGTTGCAATTGAGTTTTGTTTCTTGCTAAACCATGAGATAAGTCTAGTTCCCAGAAACTGACAAGTTCCTGAGGTACTTTTCCTATCAAGCATTGATCCAGCATAATCAGCATCTGAGTAACCAGTCAAACTCAATCCACCTTCTTTAGGATACCACAAACCTAAATTTACTGTACCTTTCACATACCTTAATACTTTCATAGCAATGTTGTAGTGTGATTGCATTGGATTTGTTTGAAATCTAGCACACACTCCAACTGCATATTGAATATCAGGTCTGCTTACAGTAAGGTAAAGTAGTGAACCTATTAATTTCCTATACTTGTGTTCTTCAACACTCTTATCTGATTCAGTATAGGTCATTTTGGTTCCTATGCTCATAGGTATCTTAGCATTCTTTTCAGAGGGCTTAAGATTGAACTTTGTGAGCATGTCTTTTGCATACTTTGTCTGACTAATGAATATTCCATCATTGAGTTGCTTGACTTGCAATCCTAGGAAATAGTTCAATTCTCCCATCATGCTCATCTCAAACTTACTTTTCATGAGATTTTCAAAGTCATCACAAACTTGCTTGTCCTTAGATCCAAATATAATGTCATCAACATATACTTGAACTAAGAGTAGTTTCCCATCATGATTTAAAGTAAATAAAGTTTTATCAACTTCACCTTTCTTGAAACCACTTTCCAGAAGGTATTTGGCCAAAGTGTCATACCATGCTCTTGGAGCTGTTTATCCATATAGAGCTTTACAGTTTATAAACCATTCTACTTTCTGAGGAAACTTCAAAACCAGGTGGTTGTTCAACATAGACTTCCTCAGCAAGTTCACCATTCAAGAATGCACTTTTGACATCCATATGATAAACTTTAAAGTCTTTATGAGCTGCAAAGGCCAGAAAGAGTCTTATCGCATCCAATCTGGAAACTGGTGCATATGACTCATCAAAATCTAAACCTTCAGTCTGGGTGAATCCCTTGGCAACCAACCTTGCTTTGTTTCTGGTTATTTCACCAGATTCATTCATCTTGTTTCTAAAAACCCACTTAGTTCCAATCACAGATATTCCTTCTACAAATGGAACTAGTTTCCAGACTTTGTTTCTTTCAAACTGATCCAACTCTTCTTGCATTGCTGAGATCCAGTCTTGGTCTCTTAATGCTTCTTCTATAGTTTTTGGTTCAATGTTTTAGATAAAACATCCAAAGAGAGAATTAGCATTTTCAGCTATTGCTCTCCTAGTCCTAACACCTTGATTGATTGGTCCAATCACGTCTTTTGCAGGATGATCCTTGATCCATCTCATCATGGGTTTAGGGCTAGTAGGGTCAACATCTATGTGATCTGAATGTGATTCACTAAGATTTTGACTTGATACTTCTTCAGTATCTGTGACATTTTGTACCTCAGAAGGGCGGTGAATGCCTGACACTTTCTCAGTGTGAGAGCTTTCTGGGACATGCCTGTCAGAGAGGTCATTTCCAGAATTAGCTCTCTGATGAACATCTTCAGTTTCCATTTCTGGAATTCTCATAGGAAATTCTTCATCATGTCTGAGAATCATCTGGTTGTTACTAGGCATTTCATGCTTTCCTTCGTCAGAGTCATCCTCTCTTTCCATAATGATGTTTTTCCTTTCTGAGGGTTCTTCTTCAGAATCAATCCTTTAACATTAGATCCTTGAACCTTTCTGAGAGGTCATCAGCAAGGGGTGTTTTCTTGCTTCCTTCATAGAATACAACATGAACTGATTCTTCAATCTTCTTTGTTCTTTTGTTGTAAACTCTGTATGCTTTGCTATTCATAGAATAACCAAGAAACACACCTTCATCTGCGTTTGGTTGAAATGTTCTTAGATACTCTTTTCCATTGTTAAGAACAAAACATCTACAACCAAACACTTTCAGATGTTTAATATTAGGGGGTCTACCAAACAAGAGCTCATAAGGGGTCTTGTCATGATGTTTGTTTATCAAACATCTGTTCTGAGTGTAGCATGCTGTGTTTACAACTTCAACCCAATAAACTTCACTTATTTCAGTGTCAGCCAACATTGTCCTTGCTGCTTCTTTAAGGGTTCTATTTTTCCTTTCTGCAACACCATTTTGTTGTGGTGTTCTTACAGAGGAAAGTTGATGTTGTATACCTTTGCTGGTACAAAACTCCTTTATGTACTGGTTGACAAATTCAGTACCATGGTCTGTTCTGATTGCAGATACCTTGTCATTTTTCATGACTTCAAGCTTATTTAGCAAGTTTGGTATCTCCACCCTAGCATTAGATTTATGTTTCAGAAAGACAACCCAAGTGAATCTTGAGAAGTCATCTACAACAACCAGACCATACTTCTTTCCTACATAACTAGTTACTGATGATTCAAAAAGATCCATGTGTAATAGTTGCAGTGGTCTAACACTAGAGTGTCTGGTTTTGGACTTGAAAGAGATTTTGTATTGTTTCCCCATCTGACAGGCAGAATAGATACCATCCTTTCTGAAAGATGTTTTGGGAAGGCCAACCACTAACTCTTTCTTGGCAAGTTTGTTCAGAGTTTTGAAGTTCAAGTGACTCATTCTTTTGTGCCATAACCATTGCTCTTCTGTGTGACCTGATTGACTCACCATGAGATATTCTTCAGTTGTGGCAGATGCCCAATCGGCAACATAAAGACTACCTTTCCGCCGAGCAACCAAGACTGTCTGCTTTGACTCATTGTCAATAGTTTGCAAAACTTTGCTTTGAATTTCACAAGAATCCTTGTTCGCAAACCGCTCATGCTAAATAGATTGTATTTCAAACCCTTAACATGTAATATGTCAGTAATTGTTAAAGATCCCAATTTGACGTTGCCAAATCCTAGAGAGGGATTTAATTCTCCTCCAGCAAATCTGATGTCTGGTCCAGTGTTGCAAGCTTTGTAGTTGACCAGATTTGCTTTGTCTCCTGTCATGTGCTTTCCGCATCCACTATCAAATAGCCATTGAGCCTTAGTCTAAGAGGCGTTCTGCACAAAACAGGAAACATGAGTTAGGTTCTTGCTTCAGAGATAGAACCATTTAGACTAAACATTCTTCCAGTAGGAATCCACATTTTAGTGAATTTCTTGGGAGTTTGTTTTTGTCTAACTTGATCAGAAGGAGATGCAATAAAATTAGTAATTTTGATCTCAATCTTCTTTCTTGGGGTGTTTCTAGGTGTTCCCTTTGGTGCTTTCTGGATCCTGGGTTTCTGGGGTTGCTTTTCAGCAAACTTAGCCTTTCTGGCCAGGTTCCTTCTAGCTCTGGCATTCAGTTTTTCAGTGGCTTGAGATTTCTTCCACTTCTGTCTATTGCTACGTGCAATATCAGCCTTGCGCCATTGTTCTTGTCCTTCCTTATATTGTTGCAGAAGAACTTTTCCAATAGCACGATAGCCAATGCCATTTCGAACACCTTTGGCTTTCTGAATACGTTCTTCAGAAGCCTTACTAGTTTCTGCACCGTCTTTATTTTCATAAAATGGTACAGTAGAGAATTTGCCTATTCCAACAATTCTTCCTTTCCTAGTAATATAGCAATGTGGATGGTTACATGTCTGAGGGTTGTATTTCTTTTCATAAACCTCATCCACAAGTTTCTTGTGAACTTGTTGTTCTTTCAAAGGTTGGGTTGCTACTCCTTTTCCTTTGTCAGCTACCCTAGCTTTCTGACCAATGCTATAGGTGGTTGAAGAACCATTCTGTTGAGTTTTTACAAAGGTCAACCTTTCATCACTCTTCTTCAGAGGAGATGAATTACTCGATTGTTCATCGAGTCCAAGTCCACCTTTCTCAGAGGATCTCTCAGATATGATTGAACCTCCGTGAGAGTGTCACTAGCATTTGCATAAGATTGGAAGGATAGCTCCTTCTTTCGGAGTTCCTCATTCTCATAAAGCAGCTTCATCATTTTCTTATTAAGTTCATCCAAGGCTAGTTTGTGAAAATTTTCATTTTCAGATATCTATCTTTTCAGAAGGGCTATTTCAGCGCTCTTGTTCTCAGATACCCTGGTTAGCTCAGAAACCTCTTTTTCAAGAGTTTCTTTGCTTTCCTCTAGAATTCTGGTTTTGGATTGTGCTTCCAGAAATTCTTTCTCATAACGATCCAATTCACTCCTGATTAACTCCAGATCCTCAATTCCATCATCACTCTCATAGTACATAAATTGTGAAATGTTAGTTACCTCATCATCCATAAGACACATTTCAATGTTGGAGATGTCTGGACCAAAGAATCTCAAAGAACTCCACACATTTCATTCTTCTTAAGGTCAAGTCGATTACGTGGGTGATTCCACACAATTCGGTGATGGTAGGTTTGAGTTATCTGAATCTCCATCTTGAATCTGTCTCAATATCTAGAGCATCAAGTTGATTTGAATCTTCTTCCTTTCTTCAACAAGAAGGCCCTTTGATTTCTTTTGTAATTTCTTCTGTCCTTCTTGTCACCTGTCTTGAGCTTGTTTAAAGCAGGGCAATCTCTCTTGAAGTGACCAGGCTTTTGACAATAGAAGCAGATATCATTTCCTATCTCTGCTGATTTAGTACTAACACCTTTCTGAATGAGGGTCTTCAGAGAGTTGTTTAGTTGAATGTTCTTGTACTGATGATAGTTTGGGCCAAGATGCTTTTTCAGCTTTTCTTTAGCTTTTCTTCTCTCAATCTCTTGACTCACAAATTTATTCATGTGTCTTACTGCAAGAGCATTTTCTTCAGATGCGTCTTTGGTATCTTTCTTTTCAGAAGTACCTTGAGAGACTAGAGCAACACTTTGCAACTTCTCACCTGTTTGTTCTCTCTGAGTTGTCTCATAATCTACAGTAGCAAGATGAGAGAAGAGCTCTACTGGAGTAATATTTGGCATTCCTTGGTTGAAATAAAAGAATTTAGTGTGCTCCCAGTTGGGATTGAGACTTCTGACAATAGTCTTAATCTTTTATGGCTGGGAGTATCTGTTGCTTTCACCAAGTGCAGCCATATCACTCATAAGAGTAGTAAACCTGAAATCAAGTTCTTCCAGAGTTTCAGTGGGACCTTGCTTGAAGTTTTGGAACTTCAATTTAAGAACTTCGAACTTGTTTTCTTTGGTTTTCTCAGTTCCGGCACAGATTTCTTCAATCAATTGCCAGCAACTTTCGCCGTTTTAGCACCCCACAGTTTACATTGTATGTGCTCAGGTGTCGATCTGATGATTATATTACGAGCTTGACCATCCAATCATGTCTCTTGGCATCTCGGATGTCCGAGCTCTCTTGGCTTGTCTTCATACATAATGCTTCCACGAGCAACACGACCACTATCACTAGTAGTTGCATCCTCGCTTTCATCTTCCTTGTCTGAGGCTTTTCTTCCATCAGAAACCTCAGTGACTTGTTTAAGTTGTCTGATTTTGATAGGCCCTTCATTGATGACATAGATCATTTCATCACTAATGGCCTCCAGATGGAGCATCATGTTGTTTTTCCATTTCGTAGTTTACGGCTTTAGAACGGTGCATTGCTCGAGACATACCGCACACTTAACACACAAATTATATAGTCCTCGAAAGGGACAAAGTTTCTTCACCTATCTGGGATCTAGGCTCGATCTTAGGCTTGGGAACCTCCGCTCGATACCACTTGTTGGTCAGATAACGACAAAGTAAAAGACTAGAGGGGGTGAATAGTCTTTTAAAACTTTTGTCGATAAACACAGTTTCGAAACAGGGGTTTCTGATACTTAAATTCAGAGCGCGAAAGACTTTAAGATAGGTAAGTGCAGAAACAATAAGTAAGTGTGTGTGCGCTTTGCTGAAATGTAAATACAGAAAGGTAAATAACACAGCAAGTATAGTGGTATCTGGAGGTGGCGTAATCCTCCAATTAATCCACTTCGGTCTTTCTGAGACCTAGAATTCACTAGAACAGATAATTGAGTTCACCTTACAAAAATTCTATTCTAAGATTCTTAAACAATTGGTTCCCAACCAAATGTTCCCCCTGAGTTATTCCCCAGCTCCTAGAGCTAAGTACTTCCTCTACTCATATAACCTTGGAGTTATTCCCTGATTTCCCAAATCAAGTACTTCCTCTACTCCACGCCTTGATGGTGTTGGTTATAAGGTTTGTCAGAGAGGCTTCTCGTATAACTTTTCTGTTATGTTTTCAGAGAGCCTATAGAACAAGACTACTTAATACACTTGTTCAGTGTATGGCAATCTGCTCTTTACTGACCCAAGTAATTGATGTCCGTTCTGGAGAATGAGCTTCAGAAAGGTTATCTGATAGTTCAACTCTTTCACGAATAACAATCTCTTGTTAAGGTTCAGGACAACTTAGAACTACTAGTGATTCTTCAAGCAACAGAAAGCTTTCAGAAAGGGTAGTAGAGTGCTTGAGAGAATACTTTGCTAGATTGTAAGTTTGCAAGTTAGATCGTTCTTCGGTCGTATTTCTCAGCATCTAAGTGTGTGATATTTATAGATGAATTAGAGAGTCGTTGGGATGTTATCCGTTAGACACAATTCAAATTCAGTCTATACTTATCTTGAAATGAGTACTCAGAAGTCCTTGTCTCATATCTCAGAGAGGACTGTGCTTTAGCGGCTTTTCTGCCGATGCAATTAATGCACATGTACTATTTCTTGTCCTGTAGTCTTCAACGGATACATTAGCCTTTCTGATGGCTTGCATGCTCCATACTCATGATGTCATATGTTCCAGAATCATGTTTCAAAAGTAACTAAATGTACTTAAGAAAGGATTAAGGACATAGTCTTTCCGAGCGAGACTAAACCTTGGTGTCTTCATAAATCTTGTGCAATCTCCGGTCTTGTAATCTTCAGAAAAGCTCCATTGCTAGGATTGATCTTCATGGGTCTTCTTGAAATAAAAATTAAACTCAGAGACCTATAATCCTAATACAAGATTTACTAGACTAATCATACTCAGTGATTTCCTCTTTTACAATGTTCAAGTGAACCAAGAGTACTTAATCACTTTTCTGGCAAAGATAAGAACATGTGATGAATGATCAAAATACTAACAGATATTCCTAACAAATTTCCCCCTTTTTGATCAGTCATCCATGACTATCTTTTAAAGTCCTATTACAAATTTGTAATCCTGGAAGAGAAAACAATCCACCACTTAATCATTTCAAATGATATTCAATTTTAGTTGAATTAAGTGCAGAAAGTAAACATCAACCAAATCACAAGAAGTGACCTTTGCTGATAAGTTGTCATCTATTAGAGTGTATCTGAGAGTATGATCTTCAGATAGGTACAGATTACAGAATGAGATGCAACTTTTACAAATAGATAAAGTTTAGAAACAAACAGCAAGATTACAAAAGTAACAAAACATAGTAAGTAAATTAGAACAACAGGAGAGTCGAAGCTCCAAGTAAACATTCTAAGATACTAGTCTTCAAGTCTTCAAAAATAACTTAGGTTCAGAAACCTCAAGTTCTTCAAAGACCCTTTCGGATCGATTGACATAATCATCCACTTTTCTGCATTCTTGGACATAGTCATAAAGTACATTCTGACAGAAAGTTCTGTCTTTCTGGATAAGATACAAATTTCATGGTAACTTTTGCCAAGATTGTAGTTTTTCTTCAGAAAGTGTTTGACCCAGTAGTATTTTCCCTAGACCCAGGCATGGTCTACTTGTAGCTCAGATAGGTTGAAATACTTGTATATTTCTTCCAGCTAGTGAATATCATCCAGATATTCATCCTTTGTCATGTAGAATGACTCATAGGGATGAACACCTAGCTTGTTACGCTTTTCAGTAGCTACCATCCGCTTTTCTTGTCTTGTGCACATCTTACGGCTTGGGTAAGGACAAGGAAAAGAAAGGTCCATCTTTCTGGCATCATTTCTCTTTTCAACCTCAAAGTTTAGCCAGGCATGAAGGTGCTCATGTTTTAGCAAATTTGGCTTGCCTTCACTCCATTTTAGGATCTGGTTGAAGATGGGAGTTGGAAACTTATCATTGACAAGTAGATGTTGCGGTTCGAATCCAATACCCTTTCTTGTTCAGAATGCACCTATATGAAGACTCTTCATTACTGGTCTTCACATACTCAATGTGGGCATCAGTTGGCTTTTCTTGATGAGTTTCTTTGTTTGCTCTGCCAAACTGAATATCCCTTCTAGCCTTTCTGTTAGGTGGCCTTCTGTCAAGAGATCCTGTGACTCTTTCTTCCTGCTTTGAAATTTGTCTTGGTGGAAGTCCCTTGAATTGACTTGGTATTTCGAGGGGTTCTGCCGCTAATGGCCTTCTTGCCAGAGGAGGTTGTAACGGGCTTGCTTGCCTTCTTCTTTTGTGAATTGGATGCTCATCTGTATCAGATTCATCCTCATCATCATCATTGATGTTCCAGTTGTAAGGCTTGCAGCTCTCTTGTCCTCTTACCTCACCTTCTTCTTGATTTTCTTCTTGAAGCTTTCGGTTGTTCCGAGATCCTAAGGGACTTGGTACCCTAGTGACCATACTTCTCGACTTTTCTTTGGTTGATCCGGAACAACTTCTTCAAGAGGGTGTCTCCAGTGGTGTCCTTAATGACTAGTTGACTTGAGGAGGGAGATTTGATTGTTTTCTTTTCTTCCTCCGCCTTTCCGAGGCATCTCTCCTTCCCCTTAGTCATGAATGACTCATGATAGCATAAGCTTCGAGAGTGATTCAAAGTTCTTCCGGAGGTTGTTATGCACCGACCAATTCTTGGATTTCTTCTTTCATGTCCTTGTTTTGCCTAACCAACACTTGCTCTTTTTACATTGAGCTCTTCAAGAGGCTTTAGAATAGCCTCGACTTGTTGAGTAGCATAAGTAGCATCTGCTAGTGCTTGATTGGCATTGTTGCGTCTTCTTCCCCGATCGTAGCTAAGTCTTTCCGAGAGAGAGCTATCTTTGGTTGCTCTATTTAGCAATGCAAGACCAAATCTTTCATCTCTTCTGGATCGATCAGAGGACTTGGTTGTCTTGAGCAACAAGTCATCTCTTAGTTCCAAGAAAACAATTACGGACTGTGCTCATCACTTCTTGAAGCACAGGAGCAGAGAAAATTTGAGGAGCCAGAAGGGCTAGCTTTTCCTTAGTGATTAGCCTCTCATCTTCTGCTTGGGAGATCAAGTTTGGGTTTATTTCAGCATCATTCTCATAATCCTTTTCTTGGATTGTTTGCAGAGTGGCAATCTTTTGTTTGCCTTTGAGTATGCTGGCCTTCTGAGAAGTAGAAGGTCTTTCTGATGCAGCCTTAGCATAATGCTCTTCATCATCATTGTCATCCATGGCATCTATCTCAGCAACAGTGACAACGATGGCATTTTTCAACAACCTTTGCTCATCTAGGAGTGCCAGTTCCTTAGCATTAGCTTCTCTGAGCTTTTCAAGTTTGGCTTCCTTTTCTTCGATAAGAGCTTGACACTCTAAGTTGATTCTCTTCTCCTCTTCCAACTTTAAATCTGAGTTGTTCAATCCTGAACTCAGTGGCTGTGATTTCTTCAATTGTGTCTTGTTCATCCTGTTGGGTATTTTGATGAGACTTTGGTGGTGATGATGATGGGGCTTTCTGAGCATTGGAAGGAGTAACCTTTTCTGCACTTCCTTTGCTAAATTTCTGAATCCCCGCTTTCGGTTGGGGATCATCATTCTGATCATCATCATCATCATCCTTTTTCTTGTCTTCTTGACTTGGATGCTCAGAAGGAGGTTCTTGGTAGTCATTTTCATCAGTTTCCTCCTCATCTTCAGAAACCAGGTTGATCACATTAGGAAGTGTGATCATCCTCCCATTTACTTCTTGCTCAGAAGGGTAGGTTGTGAGCTTGTTGGGCAAGGCAGGATGGGTCACCATCTGCTCTTGGGTTTGAGCATCAGCAGCTTGAAAGTCTGCTAGGAGTCTGTGAGCTACTTCATTTAAGAAGTTATCATCCATCAGAGTGGCAAAAGAATATGATTCTGTGGGAAACATAGCATGGATATGGTCTTCCAGATTGATTGCTATGGCCCTTTTCTCTGGGATGTCAATTACTCTTGCAATTTCAGAAAGATCGGCCTTTCTGAGTTTCTGCCATTGTCTGAAGCACTTTAGATGTTTCTTGAGAGTGTGGTTCTTAAAGGCTTGGAGTAAGTTGAGTGGCACTAGACATTGAGCCTGAAAGAAAGGGATCAAGTTAGTTTTGTCCAAACTACTTGTGTTAGTATCTGTGTGCAAAAGTAAGCTTTCTGAGCATACCTGTGTAGAAACACTAGGCTCATTTGCTTGGACTTCTGCTTGTTTGGGCACAGAGGCCTCAGATACCTTGATGTGAGGAGAAGTATGATCCTCAGCATCATTTCTTTCTGATTGATCCTGAGAAATAGAATCAAATATGTTTAGAAACTTGTTACCAGAAAAGATAAGTGGAAAAATGCTTTCTGAGACTTCACTTACTTCCAAGTGAGGAAGCTCAGTGGCATCTTTCTCAGAAACCTTGGGGGTTTCTGGAACCTTTTCTTCAGATACTGCTTGTTCAGCAGTTTTAGTTTCTCTTGGAGGAGATAAGATCACATTCTCTCCGTCCAAGTGTTCTTCTGATTGAGCCTGTAAGATAGAACAAACATATTGATTAAGTAGTGAATTTTACCAAAATTTTCTTAAGAAAAGTTTACTGATACTTACCTTCTCAACAGAAGGCTCAGTAACTACTTCCTCAGTAACCTTGGATTTATTCCTTAGTTTCCCAAACTAAGTACTTCCAGTACTCCACGCCGTGTATGGTGTTGGTTACGAAGAGTTTGTCAGATTGGTAGATTAATAACTTCTATAGTTATGTAATACTACCTTCTTGAACAAGAGTCACTTAACACACTTCACAACGTGTGGTGATATGTTCTTTACTGACCCAAGTCTATGTTAAATGTTCAGGAGAATGAAACCCAGATACTTGATCTTTTGATTCAACTCCTTCACAGATAGCAATGCTTGTTAAGGATCAGGACACTTAGAACTTTAGTGCTACTTAGAATTCAAGAGCTTAGTCGCAACTGTAAGCTAGAGATTAAGTAGGCTGAAGGCTTGTATACTTGAGAGAAAGATACCACTAGTTGTATTATCAGAGAAGCTTGGTATTTTCAGTGTAAGTTCAAGGTGTAGTGTATCTTTCAAGCATTCTAAGTGGTGATATTTATAATTGAATTCGAAGCCGTTTGAATAGTATCCGTTAGGCTCAATTCATATTCAAACTATTGATATCTGAATATAGTACTGCAGAAGACCTTGTCTCTTTTCAGAGATTTCCTCTTTTGTTCAGATGTCTCTGTCTGCGCATTTATTGCATTGTACTATTTTTGTCCTGCAGTGCCAACGGAACTATGCACACTTTCTGAAGCATTGCATGTCCCTTTCCAGAGACCTTCACATCTCCATATACCTGTTGAACATTGTTTCCCAGAAATATAGTTTTATCCTAGGTATCTGAGTATGGGTTTCTGTGGGCACTTTTCCTTGTTCAGAAACCTTGTGTTCTCAGATATCTTTTGCAAAACTTGTTTATTGAAAAACACTTGTTTCTTTAAGATATTTGGACATAGGTATCTAATGACCTTCGTCTTCATCAATCTTGTGCAGTCTTCAAATTTGTTGAACTCTTCTGCCGGATGCCTTCTTCTTGGTCTTCTTAAAAGATATAAAAATTACATTTAGAGACCTAACATCCTATACAAGATTTGCTAGACTAACATACTTAGTGATCTTCCTCTTTTACAGTTTTCAAGTGAACCAAGAGTACTAACCACCTTTCTGAGCTAAGATAAGTCATTAAGTTGCTGATTAAAATCTAAACAGATATCCTAACAAATTTCCCCCTTTTTGATCAGTCAACGATGACTATCTTTAAAACCTATTACAACTTGGAAGAGGGAACAATCCAACACTTAATCATTTCTTATGATCTGTTCAATTCATTTAATTAAGTGCAGAAAGTAAACATCAACCAAATCACAAGGTGTGATCTTTACTGACAAGTTATCTTTTTATAGATTGATATCTGAGAGTAGGTTCATCAGATATGTTACAAAGAAGGTTCACATATAACTTAATAAATAAAACACATTTCAGTACAATCAGCAAGATACAAAAATACATAGTTTTTTTTTTTTGGTGCAATTTTCTACGTATTATTGAAGCTGATAAAAAAGGATTCACGGGGATTTATAAGAACCCGTGTACAATTCCCAATCAGTAAAAGACCCAAAGTGAACTAAAACTACTTCAAAGTGAACTAGTATCCAAAATACATAAACCAAACTAAGTACTCCAGTTTTTCCACAATCCATGAATAGAGTCATATCTGCATCCAAGAATTCATTCTGCTTTCCAAACCAAGCTTGTTGCAAGTCTGTTCTAGTAAGCATATTAACCAATATCATAAACAAAGTCATTGCCTTTTGCCAAATATTTTGATTTCTTTCCTGTCAAAGCTTTCAAGTGGAGTCTCTCACTTCTTCTTCCCACAGTCTCCTGACAATTAACGTCTCCATTTGTAGCAACAGGAGTAACCAAGATCCAAGTAAACATCCTAAATAACTAGTCTTCAAGTCTTCAAAATCTTCAAATCTTCAATCAGCAGATCTATGGATCAATTAGCAAATTCCCTATCCTCAAACCTTTTGATATCATCTGAGTAGTCATAGAGCAAGGTCCTGACTATCATCTCAGTGTTTCTGGCAAATCCATAGACTTCCTTGTAGGTTTTGGTGGGATTCTTCTTGGCAAAATGTTTGACCCACATATACTTTCTCCATTTCCAGGCATGCTCAATTCTGATATCTGATAGCTTGAAGTATTCATATATGATCCTCAGATATCTTATGTCACCCTTGTATTGCTCTTGAGTCATGTAAAAAGACTCATAGGGTTCCACAACAAGTCTTGCTCTTGTGTCTGTTCCAGTGATGTTGGGAATTCTGTGCACATCATCTGGCTTTCCATAAGGACATTCATCAGAGAGGTCTTTCTTCATGGCTTCTATTCTATTGATCACTTCAAAATCCAACCAATTTTTTGATATGATTGGTGTTGATCAAGATAGACTTGTCTTTTCTCCATGCCATGAGCTGTTGATGGATGGGTACTGGAAATTCCTTCTCATTTACAAGCAAGTGCTTGAGTTCCAGTATCCAATAGCCATTTTTTCTGTTGAATGCACCTGTAGGAGGAATGTTCATCAGTCTTCACATATTCAATTCTGGCATCCTCTGGCCTGAGTGGAAGTTAAAGTTTTCTTTGTTCAGCTCTCAGCCTGTTCCTCCTTTGTCTTGAATTCTCCCTTGGGGGATTGCTTGAAGAACCACCCTGGATAGACTTTGTATTTCCAGAGGGTGTTTTAGCTGCTATTGGCTTTGCAACTAAGGGCTCAGTTAGGCTATCAACCCTTCTTCTCTTTCTGTGAAGAGGAGCTTCATCTTTATCCTCATCTTCATCATCATCTTCTAGATTTCTTTTGTTGGGTAATTTGTAGCCTTCCTCATTGCCCTGGGATTTGATTTGGCCTTCTTCTTCTTCTTCTTCTTCTTCTTCTTCTTCTTATTCTTCTTATTCTTCTTCTTCTTCTTCTTCTTCTTCTTCTTCTTCAGAAGACTCTTCAATCCCTTTTACCTGTTTTCTCCTTGGGGACTTGGTTCCATTTGGAGGTCTCTGTGATCTGGCCCTTGTTATCATTCCTTGTTTAGGAATCTGCTGAGTTGTTGCTACTATCTGAGTAGCAGCTTGACTGAAGGAGGGCTCAATTAGTCTGAGAGGTGGTTGTTCAGATTTTCTTTTGTTTCCTCTTCCTCTCTAAGCACCTTGAGATCCTTCCCCCCTTAGTCATTGTTGACTGACTAAGAATCACAGGATTCTGAGAAGGAGTCAAAGTTGCCTTGCAGATAGTTGTAAGCAGCAACCAACTTTTCCAGATCAGCCTTGAGCTCCTGATTTTGTTTGATAAGTCCATTGTCCTTATCAGTGAGTTCTGCTAGTGGACCTTGAATAGCATATGCTTTTCCAGAAGCATAGCTAGCCTCTTCAAAAGCTTTTGCAGCTAAGTTTTGGTCATCATCCCTAACCATGCCTATGTCTTTCTGAGCAATAACCAGACTGGTTGTTCTCTGAGTGATGAGCTCAGTGAATTTCTTCATCTTTGCAGGGACTGATGTTATGGCGGCTTCATTATGAGAAGATAACTCCTTGTTCAATTTAGCCAGTACTTGGTATCTGTTCAAGTATTCATTGGAGTTGACATTTGGTAGCTTGTTGAAAATTTCAGATGCAATTAGCATCATTTTCAAATGAGAAACCACCAAGTGCTCATTTCGGTGTTCTACCAATTTTTTCTCTTCTTCATCATCTGAGTCATCAGCCCAGTGATCTTCATCCTCTTGGACATTTTCATCAATGTTTTCTAGTCCAGCAACCATCTCAGAGATGGGCTTCTTTCCTTTCAGTGAGGAGGATGGTACATCTTTTGGTAATGCAGCCTTAGCATCATGCTTGTCTTCAGATACTTGCTCAGTATCTAATTCTTCAGCAATTGCTGCGACAAAATTTGGAGTTCTTTCATTTCAGCATAAGCTTCCATTTCCTTGATGGTTTGATCTTCAATCTTTTGGAGCTTTGCTTTGGATTTACGTATCTTTTCTTCCAGTTGAAGATTTAGCTGTTGTTCTTCCTCCAACAATTGTTTGAGTTGAGCAACTCTGACTTGTGCATTCAATATTTTCTGAGTGTTGTTCTCAGAGTGCTCAACTACTTGTTCAGTAGTGTCTTTTTGTTGGGGAGGTAGATGGGTAGATCTCTGAGGAGATGAAGGAGGGGATTTTTGTGATGTCCTCTCAGTGAGCTTTTCAGCAGCTGAGGCACTAGTTCCTTGTGCTATCCCTCCTGTCCCTGGTGCAGGGGCATCATCATCATCTTTCTTATCATCCTCATCCTTGTGATGGTCAGAATGAGGTTCTTCATAATCATTCTCATCAGTCTTCTTCTCTTCTTCATCTTTAGAGACCAGATTGATCACTTCTGGAATAGTGATCATTTGCCCATTTACTTCCTCTTGCTCAGAGAGTATGATTTGTAGAGACTTGGGCAAGATTGGCTTGAATGTCATCTTCATTCTGGTCTGACCATCTACCTTTTCAAAGGCTTGAGTGAGCTTGTGTGCCACTTCCTTGATGAAGTCCTATGCATTAGAGAAGCAAAAGAATATTGCTCTGTTGGGAACATTGCATGGACATAATTTTCAAGGTCAAATGCTCTTTCTCTTTCTGTAGGGTGATCAGTTACCCTTGTTATTTCAGTCAAATCAGAGCATCTGAGTCTCTGCCATTTCTTGAAGCACTTGAGATGCTTTGGCAGAGTGTGATTCTTGAAAATGGGAGTAGGTCCTTGTCTGAAACTTCAGGGACCATTGTGGCACTAGCTTGAGCCTGAAAGAGAAAGCTTTGAGTTAGTTTCAAAACTTTAGTGGATATCTGGGTTTTAGAGTAGTCAGGTATCTTGTGTTACCTGTGCAACAGCAATAGGCTCAGATGGTTGGACTATTGAGATTCCAGGTGTCTCAGATATCTTGGTGTGATGAGGGGACTTGGAAGTCTGATCCTCAACATCCTCTCTTTTTTTTTTTTTTTTTGAATCTGAGAATATAGCATAACACTTAGAAATTTGTTAAGAGAAATAATTAGACAAATTCAGATATCTGAGAAGTCAATTACCTCCACAATAGGAGGCTCAGATATTTGTCTCTCAAAAACTTGTGCAGTTTCTGGTATTCTCTCAGATGATGAAGGCTTGTTGGCCTCATCAAATTCCATTGGTTGTGGGGATTGAGGTGGCATACCCCTAGCAACTTCTACTTCTTTTTTAGTCTGTAAGTAGAAAGTGTTAAGCATTTTAGAAAAATGATCAGAGTTTCAGAGTGGAAAGTATAGATGTCTGAGATATATACCTTCTTAGTAGAAGGCTCAGAATCTTGTTCCTCAGAGACTATGTGAGTCTCTGGTTAATTCTCTGATGAGCTAGGCTTCTCAGTCTCATCATTCTTCTTTTCAGTTGGAGCCTATTAGAAACATTCACTTAATTAGTTAAGTGTATTAACATATATCTGAAAAGTAATATCTTAAGGAACTCTCTATCACCTGTAGCACAGGCTTAGATTCCTTAAGAGGTGAGGCTGTGGTAGCCTCCTTCTCAGTCTCTGAGGCAAGCTTTCTAGCTTCCTCTTGTTCTTGTGTTTCTAATTCAGCCTGTAACAAAAAAAATTTAACGAGTAACAAGATTTAAGCATAAGTTATCACAAGTAAAGAGTTAAACCATTCAGCTACCTGAGCTTTATCAGGCTGACTGGTCTCTGGAACTTGTGAAGTTTTCATGCGTTGGTCTTGTTGTTCTTGGACCACTTCTTTGTTGGAAGTTTGAGGTACTTCGGACCTATCCTGAGTGTGCAACTCAGTTGCCTCCCCCGATTGATCATTCTAAGCAGATGCCTCATTTTGATCCCTCTCATTGAGTTGGGGAACCTGCTCTTTTACAGGATTTTCTTCAGCAAGGAAAGATGTTGGTATCTCATGCTGTAACTCAAGTATCATCTCAGCAACATCCACTATTGGCTATTTTGGTTGGTATGGTGATTCTGATCTGGATGAAGAAGGTGATGCTGTATGGGGCCTATTCAGATCTGCTTGAGACAGACTTTTAATTGTTGAGGCAATGGCAGTATCCTCCAACACTAAGTTGCCACTCATCAGAGCATCTTCAATATGCTTAAGTGTTACTTGCTCTGATGGTGTGTTTTGTCCAGTGACTTTGGACACAGTTGCTTCTTCAACAACCTTTGAACTAGTTGCTCTTTCAGCAACCTTGGGGATTATTGCTTCCCCCTCATCTTCAGATTCCTCATTGAAATCTGGGACTGAATTATCAACAATCCCTGCTGCTTCTGCAGAGAGTGTTTGAAGTTTCTCACTGCTTTTATCAGCATTGATGAGTTCATCAGCTGTGGACTTAGCAGCATTGATGAGTTCATCTTCATTGATTAGTTTATCAGCAGTGGTGTCAAATATCTGAGAGTCGACATCCACAATGGGTATGCCTTCTGATTTGCCAGCAGACTTTTTTCATGAAGTTGTGGGCCTTTTGGCCGCAATGGAACCCTCAGATACCTCATCAGTCTTTCGTTTCTTGTAACCTTTCTGAGATGCAGTAACATTTTTCATCATGTTTGTATATTGATATTTGTAGAGCAGGTTACTGTTGGCTATGTCAACCTTCTGTATGAGTTCAATGCCAAGCTTCTCCAGCAAGAAGCATATCTTTAGTCCATAGCTTACTGTGGCTTTTGACTCAGCAAGTCCCTTAACGATTTTAGGCTCAAAGCCTTGAATCTTCTTCACAAATTTTATAAAGGCGTACTTCCCCCAATTGAAAGGGTTTTCCGGCCTTTTGTTTTGTTGATTCAACAAGAACATCATCATCTAGCGTTCTTGGCTTATCTGGTCGGCACCTCCTTGTAGACCATCAAAGAATCTATGAAGAATGCATGCCAACACATCCCAGTGAACCAACAGATGTCTGGTCTGATGTCAGCAAGTTTGAAGTCGATGGGTGTATCTGATTTTTCAAGATCACACACATCACTGTATAGTTGTTTCACACCTTCAAGGAGATCATTATCCTTGGTGTTTATGTCAAAATCATTTCGAAGATTTTAAAGTTCAAACAACTCACAGAAAGTTGTTAAGTTCAAAAGGATGTCCTTTCCTTGAACTTTTGATTTTATAGACACTATTTCAGTGCCCTTAGCAACACAGAAAATAATCCTGGAATTGTTGTAAAATTCCAACACATCCAGTGAAGAAACTCCACTGGGAATAGCAGATAGGAAACCCTTGATTTGTGCCTTTTCAAGCATACCAAGAATCAACTTCCTTTCAGCTTGGTTTTCAATAGCAGCAACTAGAGGTATTCCTCAATCATGGCACCACCCCAAATCATCCTGTGATTTGAGGTCCAATGATCAGGATTGAACTCTCCAATCAACCGATTGTTTGTTATGACCAGCACTGGTGCTTGCTTTTCGATGCAGGATGTAGTAACAGGAGTTACGGGTAGAAACGCGTTTGGAGCCATCTCTTTAAATAGTGAAGTTTTTAAAAGTCGAGAAGAGATTAAGGTAGGAGATTAGTGATTCTTTGCAGAAAAACTAAGTAGGATAAGTATTTGCAGGGAATTTGGGAATTTTTTTCTGTTTTATGCAAGTGCAAATGTAGGATTGAGTAAAAGTGAATTCTTTTGCCAAAATCCTATATATATAGCAACACAAATCTCAACAAACGTATACATACAAATTGATTTTGTGCATATGTATCTGTGTACGTGTAGAAGGTCGTGGGTGAAAACTACTTTGCATTAAATGCTAGTGGGCCATAACTGTTTTTACAGTCCACTATTTTCTAGCGAGATTAAATCTTGGCCGTTGAATCTGGAACGCCCATTTCATCAAGGGTTGCGATTGCTTTTCCAGCAATTATCACAATCACTTCATGTAATCGTGCCCAATTAATGAACTTTGGCGAGTAGCTATCTGAATCACATTTCTTCTGTGTGACTAAGGGACAGTTTTGTTTTCTGAATTTATCTTCAAACAATACATCTGTTCATATATTTCACAAATATGGAAATAATACACAACATGAGAGAGTAGTTGACCACGGATAGTTGTACTACTTTCTTCTTTTGTGTTCCCCCTCACTAAGTGATCTAGATTCCTGTCTCAGAAATCTTCAAATAGCCATTTTACCCTTTAACCTTTGATAACTGAGTACCCGTCTAAGTTATCTTTTTGCTATGTGTTTCACGTTTTGCCTTTGATATTCTGGATTCCCGTTCCAGATATCTTATCTCTTCTTTTCCCTTTTTAATCATATTGATTTCCTGTCTCACTCACACTTTTAGCTCCTTTTAGTATATGAGTTCCTTTCTCATATACCTTTTTGCCTTGGATATCTGGATACCCGTTTCAGATATCTTTTCTCCCTTTTGAGTTTCCATCTCAGCGATTAGAACTTTTCAGTTATTTTGGTAACTCCATTAACCCAAGACTATGTCTCAAGGTTAAGAACATGATTTCTTGCGAAGGCTTTGTAAAGATATCTTCAAGTTGGTCTTCAGTACCAATTTTGAATACCTCTATATTGCCTTTTTCAACATGGTCTCTAATGAAGTGGTGTCTAACATCAATGTACTTTGTTCTTGCATGAAACTTAGGATTCTGATTTATGGCAATAGCACTTGTGTTGTCACAGAAAATAAGAGTTTTCTCTTCATTGATCTCATAGTCTTTGAGTTGTTGTTGTATCCACAATATCTGTGAAGCACAACACCCAGCAACAATATATTCAGCCTCTGTGGTAGATGTGGCAATTGAGTTTTGTTTCTTGTTGAGCCATGATATTAATCTGGCACCAAGAAATTGACAAGTTCCTGAGGTGCTTTTTCTATCAAGCAATGATCCAGCATAGTCAGCATCAGAATAGCCAACTAAACTCAATCCACTGTCTTTTGGATACCACAATCCAACTTCTACAGTACCTTTTACATATCTTAATATTTTCATAGCAATGTTGTAGTGTGATTGCATTGGATTTGTCTGAAATCTAGCACACACTCCAACTGCATATTGAATATCAGGTCTACTTCCAATGGGGTATAGTAGAGATCCAATCAATTTCCTATACTTGTGTTCTTCAACACTCTTATCAGATTCAGTATAGGTCATCTTGGTTCCTATGCTCATAGGTATCTTTGCATTCTTTTTAGAAGACTTTAGATTAAACTTGTTGAGCATATCTTTTGCATACTTTGTTTGACTAATGAATATTCCATCATTAAGTTTCTTGACTTGCAATCCTAGGAAGTAGTTCAATTCTCCCATCATGCTCATCTCAAATTTACTTTTCATGAGCTCAGCAAAGTATTCACAAAATTTCTTGTCTTTAGATCCAAATATAATGTCATCAACATATACTTGAACTAAAAGTAGTTTCCCTTCATGGTTCAAAGTAAAGAGTGTTTTATCAACATCTCATTTCTCGAAGCCACTTTCCAGCAAGTATTTGGCTAAAGTATCATACCATGCCCTTGGAGCCTGTTTCAGTCCATACAGAGCTTTCTGAAGCTTATATACCATTCTACTTTCTGTGGAAACTTCAAAGCTTGGTGGTTGTTCAACATAGACTTCCTCAACAAGTTCACCGTTTAGAAATGCACTTTTGACATCCATTTGATAAACTCTAAAGTCATTATGAGCTGCAAAGGCTAGAAATAGTCTAATTGCATCCAATCTTGCCAGTGGAGCATATGACTCATCAAAATCTAGTCCTTCAGTCTGCGTGAATCCCTTGGCAACCAACCTTGCTTTGTTTCTGGTTATTTCACCAGACTCATTCATTTTGTTCCTGAAAACCCACTTGGTTCCAATTACATATTTGCCATCAACAAATGGAACCAGTTTCCAGACTTTGTTTCTCTCAAATTGATCCAACTCTTCTTGCATTGCAGAGATCCAATCTTGATCTTTCAATGCTTCTTCTATAGTTTTTGGTTCAATGTTTGAGATGAAACATCCATAGAGAGGTCTGCATTTTCAGCAATTGCTCTCCTAGTTCTAACTCCTTGGTCTAAAGGACCAATCACATCCTTGGCAGGATGATTTCTTATCCATTTTATAATGGGTTTTGAACTAGTAGGATCAATATTATTTTGATCTGAATGTGAATAATTCTGATCTTGACAGGATACTTTTTCAGTATCTGAGATATCTGGCACACGAAAAATGCCATAGATATCTGACACTTTTTCATTGTTAGAGATATCTGGGATCGAATTTTCAGCAATCTCATTGTCAGAAACATCTTCATGATGAAGATTCTCAGTAACCTGTTCTATTTCTGGAATTCTGATAGGAAATTTTTCATCATGTCTTAGAGTCATATGGTTGTTACTAAGCAATGGTTACTTTTCATCGTCAGAGTCATCCTCTAAGTGAATGACAGAATTGTTTCCTTTTGAGGATTCTTCTTCAGAATCTTTTAACATTAGTTCTTTGAACCTATCTGAGAGTTCTTCATTCAAGGGTACTTTCTTGTTTCCTTCATAGAAAACAACATGAACAAATTCTTTAATCTTTTGCGTTCTTTTGTTGTAGATTGTGTAGGCTTTGCTATTCAGAGAATAACCAAGAAATACTCCTTCATCTGCCTTTGGTTGAAATGCTCTCAAGTATTCTTTTCCATTGTAAAGAACAAAACATCTGCAACCAAACACCCTTAGATGTTTGATACTAGGGAACCTACCAATCAAAAGTTCATAAGGAGTTTTGTCATGGTGTTTGTTAATCAAACATCTATTTGAGTGTAGCAGGCTGTGTTAACAGTTTCAACCCAATAGATTTCACTTATTTCAGTGTCAGCAAGCATTGTTCTTGCTGCTTCTTTTAGGGTCATATTCTTCCTTTCAGCAACACCATTTTGTTGTGGTGTCCTTACTGAAGATAGTTGATGTTGTATACCTTTGCAGGTACAAAACTCTTTTATATACTGGTTCACAAACTCAATACCATGGTCTGTTCTGATTACAGATACCTTATCATTTTTCATGACTTCAAGCTTATTCAGCAAGTTGGGTATTTCAACCCTTGCATCAGATTTTTATTTGAGAAAAAAAACCCAAGTGAATCTTGAGTAATCATCAACAACAACCAGACCATACTTCTTTCCTGCATAGCTAGTTACAGAGGATTCAAAAAGATCCATATGTAACATTTGCGTGGTCTTTCACTGGAGTGTCTAGTTTTAGACTTGAAAGATATTTTGGATTGTTTCCCCATTTGGCAGGCTGAGCATATACCATCTTTTCTATATGCCATTTTGGGTAAACCAACCACCAATTCTTTCTTTGCTAGCTTGTTCAGAGTTTTGAAGTTCAAGTGACTCATTCTTTTATGCCATAGCCAATTTTCTTCTGGCCAGATTGACTCACCATGAGACATTCTTCAATTGTGGCAGATGCCCAGTCAGCAACATAAAGACTTCCTTTCCGCCTAGCAACCAAGACTGTCTGCTTTGACTCATTGTCAATCAGTTTGCAGAATTTTGATTTGATCTTTACTGAGAACCCCTTGTCAGAAAATTGATTCATGCTTAACATATTATATTTCAGTCCCTTTAGATGAAGTACATCAGAAATTGTAAGGGCTCCCATTTTCAGATCTCCAAATCCTACAGTTGGATTTATTTCTCCTCCAGCAAATCTGATATCTGGTCCAGTATTGCAAACTTTGTAGTTGACCAGATTTGCTTTTTCTCCTGTCATGTGCTTCCCACATCCACTATCAAAATGCCATGTTGGATTCTTCCTTGGAGTGTTCTGCACAAAACAGGAAATAGGAGTTTAAGTTCTCATTCTTCCTTGGAGTGTCCTACTGGAACCATCTTCCAGTAGGAATCCATTTTAATATATTTCTTAGGAACATGTTTTTGTCTATTAGGAACATAAGGAGGAATTCTATGTGAATGAGTAGTATTATCATTATTAAGAATTATTTTCCTTTTTTGTGCGTTCCTTGGTGCTCCTCGTGGTGCTTTCAGATACTGTCGATTCTTTGAGTGCCTTTTATGAACTTAGCTTTCCTTGCCATATTTCTTGTAGCCCTGGCATTCAGAGTGGTCAAAGCCTGTTCTTTCTTCCACTTCTGAAGATTGCTATGCGCAATTCTGACTTTTATCCATCGTTCTTGCTCTTGTTTATATTCACAAGCAAGTTGTTTCCCGATGGCTTTATAGCCAATGCCATTTCGAGCACCTGGTGCTATCTGAGTTCTCTTCTCAGCAGCTTTGCTAGTCTCTGGAACGTCTTTCTTTCCAGAAAACGTGATGTTTGAAAATTTGCCTGCTCCAGCAATTTTTCCTTTTTGAGAGACATAGCAATGTGGGTGATTACACTTTTCAGTGTTATGTTTCTTTACAGAAGTATTCCCAACAGTTTTCTTTTGGACTTGTTTTTCCCACAAAGGTTTGGTCGCAACTTCCTTGCCTATTGTTTGGGAACCATCTTGCTGAGCACTAACAAATGTTATTCTTTCTTTACTTTTATTCAGAGTGGTAGAACTATTTGTTTGTGTGTCCAACCCAAGTCCTCCTTTTTTCTGAAGGTTCTCTTAAATAAGAGTGTACTTCAGTAAGAGTGTCACTAGCTTTGGCATAGGATTGAAAAGATAGTTCTTTCTTTTTGAGTTCCTCATTTTTAGAAAGAAGATCTTTATATTCCTCTTGGAGTATTTTCGTTGCCTTTCTGTGTGACTTCTCCGTCTCAGATATCTGTGCTTTGAGAAATGCATTTTCGGCATCCTTTTTCTCAGATATCTTCAGTAATTGTGAATTTTCCTTTTTAAGAGAATTCTTTTCTTCTTCAAAAATTTCGGCTCTAGCTCGGACCATATGAAATTCTCTTTTGTAGAGATCAAGTTCTCTTCTGAGATATTCTAGATCTCTGATTTCTTCCTCATCACTCTCATAGTCTATGAATTGAGAAATGTTGGTTACCTTGTCAGTCATTAGGCAAGGCTCAATGTTGGAGCAATCTGAATAGATCTCTTCAGCAACCCCACATAATTCCCTTTTCTTTTGACCAAAGTCAACCAATTCATGAGTGATGCAACATAATTCTGGTGAAGGTAGTTTGGAGTCACCTGAGTCTTCTTCCTCAGATTCTGACTCAATATCAAGAGCATCCAGTTGGATTTGAATCTTTTTCCTTTCTTCAGTAAGCATAGCTCTCTGACCTCTCTTGAAGTTTCTTCTATCTTTCTTGTCACCTGTCTTTAGCTTATTGAAAAGCAGGCCTCTTTTAAAATGACCAGGTTTCTGACAATAGAAACAGATATCGTTTCCGATTTCTGCTTGCTCAAGATTAGATGCTTGTGGTAAATGCTTGTTCAGCGAGCTTGACAGCTGCATATTTTTGTACTGGTGATAGTTCGAGCCTAGATGCTTTTTCAGCTTCTCTATGGCTTTTCTTCTCTCAATCTCCCGACTGACATATTTTCTCATTTGCTTCACAGCAAGAGCATCTTCCTCAGTCATTTCTTTGGTATCCTTCTTTTCAGAAGTACCATGTGTTACTAAAGCAACATTGTGAACTTTCTCAACAATCATTTGTTCTCTCTAAGTAGTTTCATAGTTGACAGTAGCTAAGTGAGAAAAGAGTTCTACTGGAGTGATATTTGGCATTCCTTGGTTGAAATAAAAGTACTGAGTATGTTCCCAGTTTTGATTCAAGCTTCTCAGGATAGTCTTAACCTTTTCAGTATTAGAGTATCTCTCACTTTCACCAAGTGCAGCCATTTCACTCATCAGTGTTGTAAATCGGAAATCTAGTTCTTCAAGAGTCTCTGCGGGACCTTGTTTAAAGTTTTGGAATTTGAGCTTCAAAACTTCGAACTTATTTTCCTTTGTTTTCTCAGTGCCGGCACAGATTTCTTCAATCAGTTGCCAGGCCCCTTTCGCCGTTTTTGCACCCCACAATTTACACTATATGTGCTCTGGAGTGGAACGTATGATGATATTACGAGCCTGACCGTCCAGTCGATTTCTCTTAGCATCTTCAGATGTCCAGAGCTCTCTGGGCTTTGGCTCATAAACAACTTAAGCAGTAGGTCTTCCACTGGTTGACGCATCTATCTGTGAGTAATCAGTACTTGGTTCTCTGTCTCTACCATTAGAAACCTCTATGACCTGCTTGAGTTGTTGAATGACTATGGGGCTATTCTTTATCACGTCGATCATTTCGTCACTGATAGCTTCTAGGTGGAGCATCATGTTGTTCTTCCATTTCTCATAGTTCTCTGGCTTGAGAATTGGAGCATCACTTAAAGACATCCTGCAGCAAACACACTTACAAACAAATCAAGTGAAGGTGAAAAGCAGTTAGTGGGCACTTATCTGGGATCTAGGTTCAGTGCAGAAGGCTTGGGAACCTCCTGCTCTGATTCCACTGGTTGGTCCAGATAACGGCAAAGGAAAAGATTGGGGGGGGGGGGTTGAATAGTCTTTTACAACTTTTGTCGATAAACACAATTTCTTAGATATCTGTGAAGATATCTGATACTTAATTTCAGAGAGCGGAAGACTTTTTGTGATAAGTGCACGTGCTCAGTAGTGTGTAAGTACTTATCAAGATGACTAAAGCAAGGTAAATGCAGTAAGTAAATAACACAGCAAATTATAGTGGTATCTGAAGGTGGCGTAATCCTTCAACTAATCCAATTCGGCCTTTCTCAGACCTAGAATCCACTAAGACAGATAATTGAGTTCACCTTACAAATATCTTCTCTCGATTCCTAAATACACTAGGTTCCCAACCAAGTGTTCCCCCTGAGTTATTCCCCGGCTCCCAGCCAAGTACTTCCTATACTTAGAAACCTTTGAGTTGTTCCTTAGTTTCCCAAACTAAGTACTTACTATGCTCAGTAACCTTGGAGTTATTTCTTAGTTTCCCAAACTTAGTACTTCCTGTACTCCACGCCGTGTATGTTGTTGGTTAAGAAGAGTTTGTCATATTGGTAGATTAATAACTTCTACAGTTATGTAATACTACCTTCTTGAACAAGAGTCACTTAACGCACTTCACAATGTGTGGTGATATGTTCTTTACTGACCCAAGTCTATGTTAAATGTTCTGGAGAATGAAACTCAGATACTTGATCTTTTGATTCGACTCCTTCACAGATAGCAATGCTTGTTAAGGATCAGGACAGTTAGAAATTTAGTGCTACTTAGAATTCAAGAGCTTAGTCGCAACTGTAAGCTAGAGATTAAGTAGGCTGAAGGGTTGTATACTTGAGAGAAAGATACCACTAGTTGTATTATCAGAGAAGCTTGGTATTTTCAGTGTAAGTTCAAGGTGTAGTGTATCTTTCAAGCATTCTAAGTGGTATATTTATAGTTGAATTTGAAGCCGTTTGAATAGTATCCATTAGGCTCAATTCAAATTCGAACTATTGATATCTGAAAATAGTACTGCAGAAGACCTTGTCTCTTTTCAGAGATTTCCTCTTTTGTTCAGTTGTCTCTGTCTGCGCATTTATTGCATTGTACTATTTTTGTCCTACTGTGCCAACGGAACTATGCACGCTTTCTGAAGCATTGCATGTCCCTTTCCAGAGACCTTCACATCTCCAGATATCTGTTGAAACATTGTTTCCCAGAAACATAGTTTTATCCAAGGTATCTGAGTGTGGGTTTCTGTGGGCACCTTTCGTTGTTCAGAGACCTTGTGTTCTCAGATATCTTTTGCAAAACTTGTTTATTGAAAAACACTTGTTTCTTTAAGATATCTGGACATAGGTATCTAATGATCTTCGTCTTCATCAATCTTGTGCAGTCTTCAAATCTTCAAATTTGTTGAACTCTTCTGTCGGATGCCTTCTTCTTAGTCTTCTTAAAAGATATAAAAATTACATTCAGAGACCTAACATCCTATGCATGATTTGCTAGACTAAAATACTTAGTGATCTTCCTCTTTTACAGTGTTCAAGTGAACCAAGAGTACTAACCACCTTTCTGAGCTAAGATAAGCCATTAAGTTGCTGATCAAAATCTAAACAGATATTCCTAACAAACTTCTTGGTCCTGAAGTACCATATCTTAGTGATATTGGTGCACTAATGTACCTTGCTAACAATACACGACCTGATATAGCTTTTGCTGTTAACTTACTAGCAAGATATAGTTCTTCTCTAACTCGAAGACATTGGAATGGAGTTAAACAAGTACTTCGATACTTACGAGGCACAATGGATATGGGCTTGTATTATCCAAAATCTAGTCCAGAATTAATTGGATATGCTGATGCGGGATATTTATCTGATCCGCACAAAGCTTGATCTCAAACAAGTTATCTGTTTACATATGGAGGTATAACCATTTCATGACGATCTGTTAAGCAAACTTTATCTGCTACTTCTTCTAACCATGCAGAAATTTTAGCGATTCATGAAGCATGTCGTGAGTGTGTTTGGTTAAGATCTTTGACTGGACATATTCGCGATATGTGCGGTCTTACATTCAAAAAGGAAGTCCCGACTGTGATATATGAGGATAATGCAGCTTGCATAGCTCAACTAAAGGGAGGTTTCATCAAAGGAGACCGGACGAAGCATATATCACCAAAGTTTTTCTTCACCCATGATCTACAAAAAGAAGGCTCCATCCAAGTTCAACAGATTCGTTCAATTGATAACTTGCGAACTTGTTCACTAAATCACTTCCATCATCATCATTTGAGAAATTGGTTCGAAAGATTGGAATGCGACGACTCAAGGAAGTGATGTGATATTTTAATCAGGGGAGTTGGATATGCACTACACTCTTTTTCCCTTAGCTAAGTTTTTATCTCATTGGATTTTTCTTAGCAAGGTTTTTAATGAGGCAGTATATTTTTCGCGTACCAACCATAACCCACTCATGTTCATTTAAGGGGAGTGTTATGTATAAATGCTCAAGAGATAGTGGGTGATGTGCATGAATGAGAGAATTGTTGTACACAAGTTAGTGGATGAGAGAATTAATGTACACAAGTTAGTGGGATCTCTTAGCCCTTAGAGATGATTTTATACTTGTATAAATAGCTAGCTTGTACTCTCATTTGGATGCTAGAATAAACTCTATTTTCTTCTCTTCTCTTCTCTCTTTACTCTCTTTTATCTTTAGCAGTTTATTTTTTGTTGGAGGTCAATTATAGTAATCTTTTTTGCAATGGTCTAATTTGGAAAATATAACAAAAAAATTAGACGTGGAAGATTAATTTTTTGTGGTGTTTTGTGTCATGATAGTTTTATATTTAATTCTTGTGTGTTTAGATTTGTGTCACATGGAACGAGAGCGGGAGCGAGAATTCACCAAAACCCAAAAAAATTAGGATCAGGGGCGTCGATGGAGCATTAGTATATATACATTTTCGACAAATATACATGTACATATTTAGCAAGATTTAGCCTCATAATAACATTTAGAGTAAGTATAGTAATGATCAAGACTTTCTATTATATAGGAAAGTCCGGTTTTCATATCAAAACCAACCAAATGAACCAGCAAGCGGTTTTTAACCAGACTGGCTGCCTATATATAGGCCACAAAACATGTTAAAACCCTGGAGAAGAAAAACACATACCAAAAGGTGTTCTGTGCGTGTTTCTTAAGTTCATCTCTACCATCTACCGTTTTCTCGCCGGAATCTTGTCGTTTCTACCTCGTTTCCACCAGATTTCACCTTCCTAGCTAGATTCTATCGACATGAATCAGGTAAAAACCTCCCCATTTTTGTATGTTTCTTTTGCGTAATTATGAGTTTTGTGCATGTTTTGAGTGTTTTTTGTGTGTGTTTCATGATTTTCGATTCAGTTTTCATGAGTTGTTTTCTAAAACTTTCAGATTCAGTTGTTAGGATGTTTAAATCCACAAATCCAGAACGATGAAGAAGCTAGCTCATCAGATCTGGAAGTCATTCTAGAAAATATGTTCAGATCTGGAAATATATCAGATCTGAACAACAAATTTGTACGTTGTTTACTGTTTTAACAACCATCGTTATGGCTTTTAGCTTGTGTTGCATGTTTATGCTTTGTTATAGTTTTAAGAGGCATTGTTATAATTTTAAGAGGCACTATTATAGTTTTAATACAAAAACTTGTGAAAGTCCAAGTTTTTGTGAGAGTCCTGAGAGTCCTGCAATATTGTATTCTAATTGTGCGGCTTTGTGAGTAAATTGTTGATTTTTGTCTATTTGTGAATTTTCTATTGTTGTATACTAATTGTGCGGCTGAATCTTTTTGTGTAGGACTTTCCGGACTCTCAGGAGAGTTTCTCTAGTTTTAAACATCATAACTAGATCGAGAAGGAGACACGAAAAGGATTTTCGAGGAGGCCTATTTTATTGTTTTTAGTTTGTGTTGCATGTTTCTGCTTGTTATAGTTTTAAGAGGCGATGTTATAGTTTTAAGCATCAATGTTACTTTTTTTAGCTTATATTGCATGTTTCTGCTTTGCTATAATATTAATAGGCATTGTTATAGTTTTAAAATGCACTGTTATAATTTTAAGCATAAATGTTACTGTTTTTAGCTTGTGTTGCATGTTTCTGCTTTGTTATAGTTTTAAGGGGCATTGATATAGTTTTAAGAGACACTGTTATTGTTTTAAGCATCAATATTACTGGTTTTTAGCTTGTTTTGCGTGTTCTTGCTTTGTTATAGTTTTTAGAGGCATTGATATAGTTTTAAGAGTCTTTTTTATGGTTCTAAACATCAATGTAACAGTTTTTAGCTTGTGTAGCATGTTCCTGATTTGTTATAGGTTTACGAGGTATTGTTATAATTTCACATGTGCACTGCTATGGTTTTAGGATCAATGTTACTGTTTTTAGTTTGTGTTGCATGTTCCTGCTTTGTTATTGTTTTAAACACGAATGACGAATCTGATAGTTTTCATGAGAGTTGTTACGGTTTTAACCTAGTTAGTGAATGTTTTGAGCAGACACTGATGATGACATTGAGTTTGACGATGGGTCTCTCAAAGGTGCGCTGCAGTATTGAAGCAACAAGTACAAGCAACAAAAGGCAGGAAGCTAAAGTTCACCAACAAGTTTAATCGAAAAAAAACTTATTTCAACATTGTAATGACTGAATGTTTAATATTGTAATGATCGAATGTTTCAAGTAGCTTATTTTAAGCTTGTTCATTGATGTTTTAATGGCATCCATGAAACCTTTAAACTTGTTTAATGGTGGTTTAATGATATTTGTGAATGATTTCAGATTGTCACTTAAAACTATAACAAACCATTTTAAAACTATCATGTAGCTCCTTAAAACCATCACATCATCTCTTAAAACATTAACGAAAGAGGTTAAAACTATAAATAAAACATATAATACTGACACATCTAAACCATCACATCATCTCTTAAAACAATAATAAATGACATTAAAACTATAACTGAAACTTTCAATGGTAACAGTTTAAAATTAAAACATAATCTCTTAAAAGCATACGAAAAAGGTCTGCCCCAGCAGTTTTTTAAGACTCGGCCGTTCAGACCGCAAAAATCCACAAACCGCGAAAAACCACAAAAAAACCTTGACTTTCTTATTGTTTTGAAAAATCAAGAATCTGGCTAACATTTATTACCAGTGTATGAGAAATATAGTAGACATAAGGATAAGATTAGTCAGTACATTATAAAAGATGGGTGACACTTAGCATTACATTGCAAATTTGTTTAGGTGACACCAATGTAGCATTCTCAAAACTTCACAAAAATCTGATAATTAGCAACTATCACCAAACTACAGACTATCATCAAAATATCTAGCATCAACAAGTCAGCAATCAATATATTCATGTTTCTACAAAATAAGTATCCTCATGTCATGGATAACTAAACTTAAGCAGTCCTAGTAAGCTCATCTTCGATAACCTCAACATCAGGTTTAAGAAAGTCTTCATAAGTGTTTCTGTCCCAATTCTTATACTTCTTCTCATAGTTTGCTTCATACCTGGTCAAAATTCTATTATTATTGATGTGGGGTAAAACTGAATAAGTCAAAGCAAAAGTAGTGTTAAAGGGTGGTGAACTTTATGAGTGGTGAGGTGAGCTCGAATGGTAATAGAATAGCTCGCCAATGTCGTAACCACTTTAGATAAATAAATACTAAATTCTAAAGTGTAATTATAATAATTTTCATTTTCTAGTATTATTACTTTGCATATTTAGTTTTTGAACTTTAATTGTTATCGTTATTTTATATAATAATTTTAGGCCCGGCTTGTTTATAGTTTTGATTTAAACCGTTTTATATCTAAATGACGGCCTATGAAAGAATGGACACCTTTATATGAACTGTACGAATTTATATTATTTGTTTATTGGACCTCTTTGATTTTTAGAACGTATTTGTAAAATCGAAATAAGCAGGCTGGTGCAAATAATTTACGTATTAAAATATTAATCTTAGTACACATATACTGAATATGTGTAATGGTGACTTATCTCACAATTCAACGTGTCCCTCTTCTACCTTTCCTTAATTAGCAAGTATTCTTCCATTTCTCACCATTTCACGTCTCCACTATTTCACACTTAGACACCACCACAATATCCTGCATATACACAGTTCACGAACAGAGGAGACTAGTACACCAATCAATTAACTCTTGATCAATCGATTAGTAACATATATGGGAAATTTAAACAACCTTAGATGTCTCGGTCGTGAACAAATCAAACGAGCCAGAAGCTTAATTAATCACGATCTCAAAGATCGACTGTGAAAGCTGCGAAAGATAAAGAACACCAATATGATGATTCGATGCATCAGTCGAACAAGCCGTGATCAGCCATGCTTAAGATTCACCATGGCAAGGTGGCGTAAGGAAGTAGGAGTGGCTAAAGCTATGGTGATCAATCTGTTAAACAAGAAGGACAGAGGATAAATCGAGTTTATCCTTGACGCGAGCTCGGCGTTGATTTTTTTATGTGAGACCACGCTTTAATGACACACCAAGAGCGGGATGTGCTGGCTAATCTCCACTGGTTAATTTAAGGTCGATTCATTGAATCCTTATCCTTCTTGTTGCGGTTAAGTTTTATATAATATCGGATTTTAGGAGTTGCAGTTAACGATAGTCTCACATTATTATATTTATAAAAGACTAATGAAAAATAATTTTAATAACAGAGAACAAGAATATATAATAGTTCTTGGGCTTACAAGTTGTGCAGTCTAGCTAGCTAATCACCATTGAATTTCTAAAGCAATATTCTGAAATAATAGTACCATAGTTACTTGGTTTGGTGAACGCATGCAAATGAATTGCAATCGACTTGTTTAAATTCTGATGATTAAAGGAAGTGTCCATAAAAAGCTGTTGTTATGCGCTACAGGCCAATGAATAGCCATGCCTAAATATGATTGAGAGAACTTGGAACCTGTAACCAAAATCAATTAGAATAATAATGTATTGGGTTAAATTAGTTATGGATTACAATCTAGCTATATTCAAGTTAACCAGAAATTATTACAAAGTTAGGTTCTCCAAATATATATAAACATCATAATCAACTTTCCAATTAAACTAATAATATTTTGATACCTTATCTAATCAGGTTTCATGAAACTATTGTGGATATTCCTCAGCTTTAGAGCATGTTATGTACGAGGTAAGGATTATAGCCTTCTCTTTTATACCGTTCGGGCATCCGGTTTCTGGGAAAAATGAATATTTATTATGTCTTGTTCCTGCAAGTATTTTTTATTGATAATGTGCGGTACTACTCTTGATACAGTACTTCATCATGCATAACCCCTTTCGGTTAGGCTTATTCAATTAACCTTGATATCTTGTGTCACCTGATATTGATCCGATTTCCTCGTACCATTATTCTTTATCAGACTAGCCATTGTTCATTGTTTCGATATTTGACCAGCCTTTCTTCATATATTCCTATTAAATAACCATTAGTTTATTCATGTACTTGTTAACCTCCTCATTCATTTGTTCATTTACCTCATTTGAAATCCATATTACTCTTTGAAACCTCGTATTTTGTATCTCCCATTTTCTTGCCTGTTAACCCCTTGTTTATTTGACAATCAATTCCTGAACCCATTTCTCTCTGTTTCAAGTATCCTCACTCATATTCATGTATTGTCCTTTTCATCATTTGCTTCTTTTGTCTGGATTAATTATGTCATCACTTCCATTGTTTCTCTGGATATTTCTATGCCCATGATTTCCTTGTCCAGTTGTTCCCGTGATGACTTTCATTTTAAGCAGTTATGTTTCATGTCCTATTGATCAGATTGCCCTCTTTCTTTGGATTCCTTGTATCTTACCTTGATCAATTGTACCCTTATTCTTTATCATATATATATTTTCCCCACACATTGTTTCCTTTCCACTCTGATCATGTTGAAATGACATATGTATCCTTGTACCTATTTGTACAATTGTAATCTTCTATTCTGACCACACATGATGAAATCATGATTCATATGTTCCTCTTCTTGACATTGTTGACCAATCAGTCTAGTGTTGTGTACATGAAATCATATTGATATACCTGATTCGAGTTCAGGTTCTGTTTATTTGATATTGTTCTCTTTCAGAGATGATAACGAGCATACGTGATTATGAGTTACAGATCTTGATTTGAATTCGATTCGGGCCCAAGACTGTAAGTGGGTGGCTACCGGGCAGGACGGACCGACGGTTAAGGTCATCTCTTGCAGATCCCCAATTCCCAGACTCCGATTACTACCGGTGGTTGGTGTGTTCCATGATCTGGTATAGCATGAACCTCGGCATGCTTGATCTTGTTTGTTTGCGAGGTCGCACCTCGATGGAGTAATAAGGTAGTCTATATGTTCGGGAGTTATATGGTTGGTATCTGATTCGTACTCGTATCATCATCTGATTACACATTGAAATCTCTGTTTCACATTTTTGTCATTCTATTGCCTATCAAATCTTGTTATTTCTTTGATACCGTGTAACCTTTAAACCTTACTAAGTCATCAAAGACTTACTCCTTTCATTCTTCTTCTGTCCATATTTTCTCAGGTGCATCACTTTAGGACAGTTTGTTGATTATTGGAGAAGCTAGGATAAATCCGACTTGTTGGAGATTAGTTTATTGATGTAAGTTGGCAAGATGGACCCACATCGAGGTGTAAAGAATGCTGAAATTATCAGGTATAGTACATGGCTTTTCATTTCTTGGGTTTTAGTCCGTTCCCGCAACTTCTGACAGATTAGAGATGGTCTGGTAGGAAGGGTGCAGGCGGGTGCAGTCCGTTCCTGCAACTTCATGGCGAGGCGTCACAAGATCGTCGATGTCCTAGACGGCCTCGATGTCCTAGAGATCTTCAAGGTCCTATGCTCCGAGATTGAGCCCTTCCAGTAAATGTAGGTCTGTCACTACAAGGTCCGCAACTCATCATAGGTCCTTCGTAGAAATGTGCTTAGTCAAGGTCCTTCTGGAAATATAGTCCGTCACTAAGGAAAGGTCCGCCACTCAACATAGGTCCTTCTTGGAAATGTGCTTAGCCAAATGGTCCTTCTGGAAATATAGTCCGTCACTAAGGCAAGGTCCGCCACTCATCATAGGTCCTTCGTGGAAATATAGTCCGTCACTATGGCAAGGTCCGCCACTCATCATAGATCCTTCGTGCAAATATGCTTAGTCAAATGGTCCTTCTGGAAATATAGTCCGTCACTAAGGCAAGGTCCGCCACTCATCATAGGTCCTTCGTGGAAATATAGTCCGTCACTATGGCAAGGTCCGCCACTCATCATAGGTCCTTCGTGGAAATATGCTTAGGCAAGCGGTCCTTCGGGAAATATAGTCCGTCACTAAGGCAAGGTCCGCCACTCATCATAGGTCCTTCGTGGAAATGTGCTTAGTCAAGTGGTCCTTCTGGAAATATAGTCCGTCACTAAGGAAAGGTCCGCCACTCATCATAGGTCCTTCGTGGAAATGTGCTTAGTCAAGGTCCTTCTGGAAATATAGTCCGTCACTAGCTACTGTCCTTCTGGAAGTGTAGTCCGTCGTTGAATACGGTCCGTCTCTGGAGTACTTGGTTATCTATCTGAAATAAGAGGAGAAGGGGTTCCTTTTGGGCCGGTTTGCCTAAGACAAACCTGGCTCGGACTCAACTTGTTTAGAAGGTTGGTCAAGTTAGGGCTCGAACCTCTAAACTTAGAGAGTGGAATATTGAGAAATAGTTACTTATCTTATGAGGAGTAAATGAACTCCTATTTATAGGCAAAGGCTCAGGGGACAAGACCCCGGTTAATCGGAGGTTGGTCGACCCTATTAGCTTGTGACACGTGATGCCAGAGCGTGGTGGCGCGTTTAGGTCACGTGGTAGGTTACCGGGGGTCGGACCTCCTTTGGAACCCGGGGGTAGGACCTCCTTTGGAACCCGGGGTAGGACCTCATTTGGAACCCGGTGTAGGACCTCCTTTGGAACCCGGGGTCGGACCTCATTTGGAACCCGGGGTCGAGCCTCCTTTGGAACCCCGTGTATGACCTTCTTTGTAATAGATCTCATAATACACTTAAGTCGCCTTAATCCGTCAATCCTTAGGTCGGACTTATTAGTACATATCATAAGTCCCCCAGTTTCCAAGTATCTTTGTAGAAATAGTTAAGAAACTATAAATTTGAGGTTTCTTTGAGGTTGCAGGAGGTCGGACTTCCTGAAGGTCGGTCTTGATCATGACATGGGAGGTAGGACTCCTTGATTGGGTCACGGGAGGTAGGACTCCCTGAAGGTCAATCTTGATCATTACATGGACTCCCTGATTGGCTCATGGGAGGTAGGACTCCTTGATGGTCAATCTTTATCATGACACGGGATGTAGGACTTATTAGTACCTATCATTTAAGTCCCCCCAGTTTCCAAGTATCTTTGTAAAAGATAGTTGTGGAACTCTATGATTGAAGTTTCGTCAAGGTTTCTCTTTGTAATTATGGTCGGAACTCACATGGTAGGATCCCATAAGGTCACACCTGATCTTGTTGAGGTTTCTCTTGATCTTTATTGTGGAAGTTAAGGTCGGACCTTGTGGGGTCGAATCACATGTGGTCGGACCCCCAAGGTTCGGACGGTGAGTAGGTTCTGATTTGTCTTTATTTTGACAACTCTGATTCTTCAAGGTCGGACCCCCTTAGCCAGGGTCGCACTAGATGTAGTTCCCCACGGTGGACTTCTTCTGACTTGGTCTTAATTTACGTTTGGACCTTCGGCTTGATGAGCTAGGTTGGACATATTTCCATCTTGATATTCCACACCCTTTTAGGAGTAAGTGCGGACTTTGAGAGTTCGACTTCTCCAAGGTGGCTTCTTGATATTCAACACGATTTTAGGAGTTATCTAGGACTCTTTGGGTCCGTGGTGGTTTTTCTTTGTCATCACCCTTTTAGGAGTTAGCTCGGACTTTTTGGTTCCGACTTTTCCAAGGTGGTTTTATTCACATCACCCTTTAAGGAGTTAGCTCGGCCACTCTGGGTCCTACTTTTCCATGGTGGTTTTTTGACATCACCCTTTTAGGAGTTAACTCAGACTCTCTGGGTCCGGCTTTTCCAAGGTGGTTTTGTTGACATCATCCTTTTAGGAGTTAGCTCGGACTCTCTGGGTTCGGCTTTTTTCAAATTGGTTTTGTTGACATCACCTTTTTAGGAGTGAGCTCGGAGGCGTGGACGCCAGGCCTCTCCAAGGTGGTAAGGACAGTAGGGAGTGGCCCTTCAAGTGTCGACTTTGTTTTCTGATGATCTTCTTTCTCGTGGATACGACTTCGCCTAGGACTTGACAAAATCCTAGGATTTTCGGGTCGCCTTGGACTATGTCTTCTCTCTTTCACTACGCCAATCCTTCATCCCGTGCCTCGAACGAGAGGGGGCTAGCTTCGCATATTGTTCCTTCGCCGAATAGGTAATGGGGTCTCTCCTCTAAAGTTGGTGTAGGTCTCATCCTATTCATACTGATCCTCTAGATCATCTTGCCTATCTTCATACTCATCCTTATAACGGTCTCTTTCGGAGACCTGGGAAGGAGTTTGGCCACGATGGGTCCTCTTGATTCTACCACGTGGTCAGCGGTGGTTTGATTCTGTAGTTGGTCCTGGATTAGCAATACAGCAGCGGTCCTCATGGGAATTCCTTGTGATACAACAGGAGCTTGATGATTCACTTCATCTTGCGGTTGGCTCCTTAGAAGAGGGAACCTTGTAGGATTTGAATTTGTGCCTTGTTGAACCCGTACATTAGGCCGTCGGCAGTAACTTGTGGAATGTTGGCAGTTATTTGAATTGGAGGTTGGACCGTGGGAGGAATGTCATTCCGCCCTATACATGTGACGGTCCGAGGTGGAGAGGGAGGCCTCGTTCCCATCTCTCTCATCGTGTTCGAAAACGATTCGGTTTTCTCTGATTGGTCCGGCCCCGGTAGAGGTTTGGGTCCGGACCTGGTTAGAGGGGCCGACGTCGGATGCGGCTGGCCATAGTCTTGTAGCAGTTGTCTTCCTAGAATATTTTTGTGGTGGTGCCATGGCTTTTCATTCCAAGGGATGCCCACAGACGGCGCCAATATGATGTGGGGTAAAACTGGATAAGTCAAAGCAAAAGTAATGTTGAAGGGTGGTGAGGTGAGCTCGAGTGGTAGTAGTTTGCCAATGTCCTAGAGATCGTCAATGTCCTAGAGGGCCTCGATGTCCTAGAGATCTTCAAGGTCCTATGCTCCGAGATTGAGCCCTTCCAGTAAATGTAGGTCCGTCACTACAAGGTCCGCCACTCATCATAGGTCGTTCGTGGAAATGTGCTTAGTCAAGGTCCTTCTGGAAATATAGTCCGCCACTAAGGAAAGGTCTGCCACTCATCATAGGTCCTTCGTGGAAATGTGCTTAGTCAAATGGTCCTTCTGGAAATTTAGTCCCTCACTAAGGCAAGGTCCGCCACTCATCATAGGTCCTTCGTGGAAATATAGTCCGACACTATGGCAAGGTCCGCCACTCATCATAGGTCCTTTGTGGAAATATGCTTAGTCAAGGTCCTTCTGGAAATATAGTCCGTCACTAAGGAAATGTCCGCCACTCATCATAGGTCCTTCGTGGAAATGTGCTTAGTCAAATGGTCCTTCTAGAAATATAGTCCGCCACTCATCATAGGTCCTTCGTGGAAATGTAGTTCGTCACTATGGCAAGGTCCGCCACTCATCATAGGTCCTTCGTGGAAATATGCTTAGTCAAGTGGTTCTTCGAGAAATATAGTCCGTCACTAAGGCAAGGTCCGCCACTCATCATAGGTCTTTCGTGGAAATGTGCTTAGTCAAGTGGTCCTTCTGGAAATATGGCCCGTCACTAAGGCAAGGTCCGCCACTCATCATAGGTCCTTCGTGGAAATGTGCTTAGTCAAATGGTCCTTCTGGAAATATGGTCCGTCACTAAGGCAAGGTCCGCCACTCATCATAGGTCCTTCGTGGAAATGTGCTTAGTCAAGGTCCTTCTGGAAATATAGTCTGTCACTAGCTACTGTCCTTCTGGAAATGTAGTCCGTATACGGTCCGTCTCTCGAGTACTTGGTTATCTATCTGAAATAAGAGGAGAAGGGGTTAGACCCATTAGGCAAACCGGGCTCGGTCTCAACTTGTTTAGAAGGTTGGTCAAGCTGGGGCTCGGACCTCTAAACTTAGAGAGTGGAATATTGAGAAGTAGTTACTTATCTTATGAGGAGTAAATGAACTCCTATTTATAGGCAAAGGCTCAGGGGACAAGACTCCGGTTAATCGGATGTTGGTCGAACCTATTAGCTTGTGACGTGATGCCGGAGCGTGGTGGCGCATTTAGGTCACGTGGTAGGTTACCGGGGGTCGGACCCCTTGATAACCAAATCTAGTTCCTTGTATTGTGATTTCTATTTGTGGGAACCCGATGTCGGACCTCATTTGGAACCCGGGGTCGGACCTCCTTTGGAACTCGGGGTAGGACCTCATTTGGAACCCGGGGTCGGGCCTCCTTTGGAATCCCGTGTAGGACCTTCTTTGTAATAGATCTCATAACACACTTAAGTCGCCTTACTCCGTCAATCCTTAGGTCAGACTTATTAGTACATATCAGTTATAATGCACATAGACAAGGGATTCAGAACAATCACAATTAAACTTATTTCTCTTGACACTATGAATAAAGTTATATGAGCTCCAGACTCTCTCACTGCAATACTATTTCAGATATCAATAGTTTGAATCCCATAGTGCCTAACGGATACTATTCAAACGGGAGGATTTTCAACAATAAATATCACCACTTAGAAATGTTTGAAGACACTGATTACACCAAGAACAATGAACACAAGCTTATAAGCCTTCAAACCTACTTACAAACTCTCAAAGCTTTCTGTTGTGACTAGAGCTCTAGTTTCTAAGTAGCTCTCAAAGTTCTAAGTGTCTTGATCTTCAACAAGCCTTGCATAATGTGAAGGAGTTGAATCACTAAAACAAAGTGGCGACTTAATCAGTGATTCATTCTCCTAAACAAGTAACAAACCTTGGGTCAGTAAGAACAAATTCCCATACTTTGAGAAAAGTATTAAGGAAGATTGTTTCTCTAAGTTCTAACTAAGTAACTGAGATACGTTACAAAGTTGAACTTACTGTGACAAGTACCATAACCTTAAAACACCAACATGTGTGTTAAAAAAAGGATTTAGCTGAGAAAGTTAAAGTCCTAACCTATCTGAGCATAAGAAGTACTTAGTTTGGGAAGCTGAGGAATAGCTCAAGGTTATTGAGTAAAGGAAGTACTTGGCTGAGAAAGTCAGGGAATAACTTAGGGGAACACTTGGTTGGGAACTTAGTGCTTTAAAGGGATGTGACTAGAGATAGGATTTTGTAAGGAAGCTCATCATCTTATCATAGTGAATTCAAGTCCTGTGAAAGGGCGAGTGGATTAGTTGAGGGATTACGCCACCCTCAGATACCACTATACTGCACTTACATCTCAGTTATCTATTTACTATATGTGCTTATATTATTGTTATAGTTAACTGACACTCACACCCAGCAAACACTTATCATAAAGACTTTTGCTCTCTGAAAACTAAGTACCAGATATCTGAGAAATCTGTGAATCGACAAAAGTTTGAAAATACTATTCGCCACCCCTGCCCCCTCTAGTGCTCTCCACCACTGTGCTCCCTTACTTGTGTCCACCCCCACGTTCCCTCATTGAGTCATTGTGTCGCGCTCCACCACCGCATGCTCCACCGTGCTCCAGTCCACCACGCTTCCGTTAAATGCCCTTTCTTGTTTATTTTCTGCTCCGCTATGTTTAGTGAATTTTTTGTTTCTACTTGTTTCCGCTCCGCTGGGCGGGCTTGTTTCTGCTCGTTTTTGTACTTCTGTTTCTGCTCCATTTCTTGTTCTTTTTTTAATAGAAATTCGAACTTAATCGATTCTGACCCGGGCAGAACCGAAAACCGGTCCGGTCCGTATCGGTTCAGTTCAGATTCAAACCTATTTCAGTTTTCAGTCCAGCTAAAACAACAAAATTCGGCTCTCTATTTTTTCGGTTTGGTTCTAGACCGGTAGGAGCCACCACTGCTTCCGAAGTCCGCTTGGCTTTTGACGGCCTACCACGACGTTTTCGGATCTTGGACGACATGAAATCAGTGTTGATTGTGTTTACATGTTAGTAGGTGTAAATCGCCCCTACCAATTTGGGAGAAAGTTTACATTTAAAAAAAAAAACCATGTAGTCCCACAGTCCCTTAGAACCATGTGTTTAAGAAACATTTGTTTTGTATCTTCTACAGTAAAAAATTTAACTCAATTTTTTTTACACTAAACAATCATCATTTTATTTCTACTATACTCTTACTCCCTCTTTATTTTTTTTACTTTTTCAATGAAACTAACTAGGGTTTTTCTATTCTGAGGTCGGCTTCGTACCGACCTGAACACAGTTCACCGTTAGATGTTCGCCATGTGGCATGTAATTCAATATGATCTGTTCGTTTCAGTTCGAAGTCAATTTTTCAATAATTTTAGGTTCGAAGGTTTATAATTTTTTTTAATAATTAAAAATTACCAAAAATATACAAATTAACTATAATAACCTTAATGATATAATTATTTATTAAAATATATATATATAATAAATAATTTCAATATTGTAAAATTGTATAAATAACATATATCAAACGTTTATTTGTTAATTTATTGAAGAACACGAAGAACCCTAATTTTGATTTCATTCAAAGAGGGCTTTTCTGGATATCTCTTGAGTGCCCAGTAAAGGAAGCGTAATTTGGGTGGGCTAAACCAAATACTCTTCTAAAAATCAAGGTTGGCTGGTTGTGCGGGTATGAGGTATAAGGTGAGGACCTTAATTAGATAGTGCATTAGGCTAGCTAAAGATTCAACCATGTCAGTATGGGCTAGGAGCACGCAAGGATTGTTAAGACAAGACGGAGAATGGAGATGAAGACCGATGAGCAATCCTCTGTTTATTACAATGGTATAATTGGATGTTTGAATATTGATGAAAATTTATTAGCAATAATTAAATTTGAATAAGGGTATAATTGTACATTCTTATTAAACAATTAAAATATAATTATGATAATATAATTTGTGAGATCGTACATGTTGATCATCTAATCTGAGATCTGCTCGCGCCTGCAATTTCGACCGAGATTAGAATAAATAACTAACAATCTTAAACCAATCAAACAACATTTAAACCAATCAAATAACCTTAAAGAGTATCAAACACATCACTTCCTTCTTAGATACATCATTTTATTCTTATACACCATATATAACAACTTTATGAACCCTATAAATTTTAACTCTATTTCAAACACCATTTTTTATAATTCACATTTAATTCAATTATTATTCATCAACTAAATTTTTCCTTAAATCATTTTTTAACTTTATAACAAACAGTCAGATAGTGTTTAATATTAGTCTCCTTATTTTACGTGTCGAAAATTAAAATGGACAACTTCTAAAGGAGAGAGGGAGTAAGAAGTTTTTTTGAAGTATAACTAATGTGTAAGAAGTTTTTAGAAATAACACTATTTTGTAATTATTGAATGATAAAATTTTACCCGATAAAATAATCGATCAGGTCGTCCCAAACCTGCATATACATAATACATAATAGGACACATAACACACTTTTTATAAGCTGTTTGGATCGGCATGATGAGGATATTTTAATTCAGTCTCCTAATATTTTGTGTTTATCTTAGAATTTTAATGGACCTGTACAATTTACAACTTCCTCCGTCCCGAAAATAACTTACCGTTTAATTTTTGGGTGGAAAAAATAAGGTATATATTACTTTTGGATAAAATAGTACTAGTGGGTCCCTCAAATTGATTTTTAAAGTTGAAATTTGAATAAAACAATGTTAGTGTATTTACTTTTGACTATATTTAATGTTAAAGTTGGGTGAGTGGTTACCAGAAAAAGAAATGAAAAGTTTTTTTTGGACACCCAAAATGACAAAATGGAAAGCTATTCCCGGGACGGAGGAAGTAGTTTAATTGAGAGGGCTAAAAGAATACCTCAACTAAAAGATTTACTCTAAGAATCTATAAAAATTTTAACTTTATACCAAATACAAATTTTCATAATTCAATAAAAATTTATACTTTAATTAAATTCACCCAATTAAAGTTATGTTTCAAAAAGTTATCACTCAAACGCAATCCATACAATTAAGTAGATGATCATCAAATGATGCTATACATAATACATAGTACTTCCTCCGTCCCGAAATAGCTTATCACTTTAACTTTTTACAGTTAAACTTTTTCAACTTTGACTACGAATTAATTTTTAACCGAAAATGTAAAATGTTTAATTTTTTATATGATAAAAATTTAGGGATGGAGGAAGTAGTATACTTATTTGAGAATATATGTTTGATTTGAAAACGCACATGGCGCAAAGTACCCAGCTAGCAACAAGCCATATTTAACCTTTTCCGTTCAGTCCCATGTGATGTGACCAAAAATTGTTCCTCTGTTCACCTTCCTATAATCCTACAGTAATTTAGGGAAAAATCGACCCAGCTGGATTCAGACCATGTTACATTTCTTGATTTCTTACACAAAGTCAAGCTAGATTAGCCAGCTCCTTAATTTTCCTCCCAAAATTTCCCTTTGAATCTCCATTAGAGCAAGTAAGCCTCTTCTCTGTTCACTGCTACCTATCTGAGAGAATTTCTTTAAACACAAAGCAAAGAAAAAAGATGATCACCAGTAAAGACATTTACGATGTGTTTACAGCAGTAATCCCACTGTATGTGGCCATGTTCCTCGCCTATGGCTCAGTCAAGTGGTGGGGAATCTTCACCCCTGACCAATGTTCCGGCATTAACCGTTTCGTCGCAGTTTTTGCCGTTCCATTGCTCGGTTTCCACTTCATTTCAACAAATGACCCTTATGCCATGAACTACCACTTCATAGCTGCAGATTCTCTCCAAAAAGTTGTCATCCTTTTTGCACTCTTCCTCTGGCATGTTTTCAGTAAAAATGGTAGCTTGGAATGGATGATCACTCTCTTTTCGCTCTCCACTCTGCCTAACACTCTTGTCATGGGAATCCCATTGCTCAAAGCCATGTACGGCGAGTTTTCCGGTGACTTGATGGTCCAGATTGTTGTTATGCAAAGTGTTGTTTGGTACACACTCATGCTTTTCTTGTTTGAGTACAGGGGAGCTAAGATGCTCATTACTGATCAGTTCCCTGAGACTGCAGGTTCGATTACTTCTTTCAAGATCGAATCCGACGTCATTTCGCTAAATGGTAGAGAGCCCTTGCAGGTATTCCATGAAGTTATATAGCTTGTAGTAGTTGATAAACTGTATAGTTAAGATTGAATGATTTTAATTGATGTGTTAGTAAACTGAGAGCTGATAAGTTAGCTGATTTTTTAATTGCAGGCGGATGCAGAGATAGGTGATGATGGAAAATTGCACGTTGTCGTGAGGCGGTCGACCTCTGCTTCGATGATCTCATCTTTCAATAAAGGAATGCATTCGACTGGTATCACACCGAGGGCTTCCAATCTGACTGGAGTCGAGATCTACTCGGTCCAATCATCTCGAGAGCCAACGCCTCGTGGTTCGAGTTTCAACCAAACAGATTTCTACGCCATGTTTAACAGCAAGGCTGCAAGTCCAAAACATGGGTACACAAATAGCTATGGAGGAGATGTTTACTCGTTGCAATCGTCAAAAGGGCCCACGCCACGAACGTCTAATTTTGAGGAGGAGATGATAAAGATAGGGAAGAAAAGGAGCGGTACCGGGAAGAGTATGAGTGGGGAGCTATATAATGGTGGGAGCTTGCCTTCAAACTATTATCCACCTCCAAATCCTATGTTCTCTGGTCCTAGGAGAAAAGAAAGTGGCAATAACAATAATAGCAATGGGACTACTATTACGACTACTAGTACTACGAATCCGAACAAGGAGCTTCACATGTTTGTTTGGAGCTCAAGTGCTTCTCCTGTTTCTGAGGCTAATATGAGAAATGCTGTTAATAAAGCAGCTACTTCTGATTTTGGTCACATTGATGCTGCTAAAGCTGTTTTTCAACAAGATCATGTTGCTCCTTCAAGAGGTACATAGTTATATATATACTTTGTTCGATCATCCGTATTGGTATATCAATAATGAGGCCTATTGTGTCCGTTTTCTTAGCTTGTGGAAACTTTTATTTGTTTTTGGTGTTGATGTTAGATAACAATTCAAGCCCTCTACCTGGGAAGATAAACGGAGAGAAAGAAATCGAGATGGAGCTGCAGGATCCGGTGAAGTTTCCAGCAAGTGTATCTCCATACTCAGGGCACAAGCAAGTGAATCTTGAGGAAGGAGAGATGATGGGGAAGAAGACACAGATGCCTCCTGCAAGTGTAATGACCAGGCTTATACTAATCATGGTTTGGAGAAAGCTCATCAGAAATCCCAACACGTATTCGAGTCTTTTAGGGCTCATTTGGTCGCTTATATCATTCAGGTCCGAACACATTACATCATTGTGGGATAGACGTTGTTCGTTTTCATTCCTTGATACGTTAACTTAGGTGTTGTTTTAATCTCCGGGTGCAGGTGGAACATTAAAATGCCTGCAATCGTGGAAGGATCGATATCGATCTTATCAGATGCTGGGCTTGGGATGGCCATGTTCAGTCTAGGTTTATTCATGGCATTGCAACCAAAGATCATAGCTTGTGGAAAGACAGTAGCTACATACTCAATGGCTGTTAGGTTCTTGACTGGACCTGCAGTGATTGCTGCAACTTCCATTGCTATTGGCCTCAGGGGAGTTCTTTTGCATGTAGCTATTGTTCAGGTCAACTTTTCAACATCCTCATTCTCTTATTTCCGTATTAACGCGAAAACACCGATATTTTACCCCTAGTGAATGTGTGTACTGGTATTGTATTATATGTTGCACCTTAAATGCATCGTAATGTGGCATAGAATACGAGTTCATATAATTTGTGAATGAATAAACGATCGATTAATTATACATGTGGTCATTTGTGTATTTGTTGTACGTATCTTACTTGTTATTGTATGATACCACTTAAAGTATCGGTTAATATATATTAACCCTTAATTAATAATTATATATGCAGGATTCCAATTGTTTGAATGCGGAATTATTCATTTAATTATTAATTTATGACTGCAGGCTGCTCTTCCCCAGGGAATTGTTCCCTTTGTGTTTGCAAAAGAGTACAATGTTCATCCAGACATACTCAGCACTGCGTAAGTTTATCTTATCTAGTACTCCCTCCATTTCAGAAAAATTGTTATATTTTGACTTTGACCGGTCAACTGTCTTCGAGTTTGATCACAAATTACTCATAAACGATAAAAAATTATATAATAAAAATTTAATTACTAAATTTTCATCATATAATTTTAATAATTTATTTATTAATATCGTTTAAGAGTAAATTGTGGTCAAACGCGATTAATAATGACCAAGAAATGTAACACTTTTTCTGAAATTGAGGGAGTACTATATTGGAGATGGATTAGTGTTGGATTATATTACATGAAGGATTTAAGGATATTAAAATAACTATTATGACGTTTGGTACGCTTATAAATCTTATGCAAAAACTATTTATTTTAGAAATATCGAATAAATTTGCATCCATAGTTGGTAAATTTATCACTAATTACTAACTTTCCACCAATCATATTTGATAATATGTTTAATCCTTTCTCATAAGTATATCTCTCCATTTTCTAGGAGATTATTATATGCCAATAATACTGGGCTTGCATGATTTAATACACTTAACTCTGTAATAAATAACCTTTACTAAACACCATTTAAGAGGGATAAGTTAGGTTTTTTCACCCTACAGCATGCCGCACTACCTCATAGTGCTTTAATATATTGTACAATACAATAGTTAATGCATATAGTACAACCATAGTACAACATTTAAAGTATCAGAAGGTAGTGCAGCATGTGGTAGGGAAGAGAAAACCGATAAGTTATGTTAATATGCCATAATTTGTTCTAATATACTTAGAGAATGGCTCCTTAACTATATTTGTTTGTACTGCACTTTTCTTAAAACTATAATTATTTAAGATAAAGTATAGTAATTAAAAAATCTGATTTTCCTATATATTAGAAAAGACCTCATTAGACTAGTGTAATCTATATGATCATGTCAAACACATATATTGGAGGAATATGGTCTTTTCTAATGTTTCGGAAAATAAGATTTTTTTAAAGAATTACACACTTTGAAATATATTATTTAAAAAATCAGTTTATTATAAGGTATAAAATGTTTAAAATATCGTGTTTCTTAGAAAAATACTTTGAACACCCGTGTTGAAGATTATGTAGTCTTAGTTTTAAAATTAAAATATAAATTTAGACCACGCATGCTAATTGTCGAAATTTTAAATTTACTATAAATAAAAGAAATTCCAAAAAATCAATCCGTACCGAACACGGGCTAGTGGAGTGCTTAGATTCGCCCCGTACCGTACACTGATACAAAAAGTGTACATGTAGTATGAAAATACTATGTACATGTAGCTATCATTTCATTCTAAAACAAGTATTATGTTTAGACTAATTTCATATTAAAATGTGTCAACTAACAATTAAACATTAACTAATTTACTCACTTATTTCTTACTCATTGTATTCGCCTAATTTTCTCATTGTCTTTTTTGTTTTCTCCAATTGTTTTACAGGGTAATATTTGGAATGCTGATTGCTTTGCCCATAACAATCGCATACTATGTTCTTCTTGGGGTATAAGTAACTTGAATAGAAATAAATTGGGCACAGTAAATTAAATTAAATTAAATGAATTATGAGTAAGTAGATCGATCGATGAATCGTCATAAGAATCAGTGTACAGCTTGCTCATATGCTGGCTGCATGTGCATGCCTTTTCTTCTCCTTCATCTTTATAATTAAGCTAGCTAATTAGTATTCAATCCTGCCTGTTAACCTTATTATATTCCCACCTGTCTTTCTTCATAGTATTTTTTTTTTTAACTAAGAATCACTTTTATTACCAAAAAAAATAGTGAAGTACACGCCGACGAAAAAGTTCATCCAAGCAAATTCAGAGGAAGACAAAAAGATCAAAACAACTAGGCTATGCTAGACTCCAAATCAAAACATAAAATTACTCATCCAGTCGTCGACAGTGTTCCCACAGCATGGGGTACACACTACACCTATGTGCCACGGTATAGGTGATGTCTCGGGCAAGCACATCGGCATTATACGGCCTCTGTTGAAAGATGATTGCATTCCGACAAGTCCATATGGCATATATGAATTCCGCAAACAAAGCTTTCAGCATTCTAGCTCTCCATCCTTTCCCCTGTGGATTTTCGCAATCCAATCCCTGAGCTGATCCCAGGATCCAAAGACAGGGGAGATAACACGCAACCAGTTCAATACTTTCTTCCATATCAATCGAACCACAGTGCAACAAGCATAAAGGTGGTCAAGTGTTTCTACCCGACCACAGAACACACATAAACCATCTGTGTATCCCAAACTTTAAGAGGCGGTCCTTTGTAGCCACCCGTTCATGTAGACAAAGACACATAATGAATATAGCACGAGGTCTAGCCAAATTATGCACCATAAGACCCCGCCATGGGACAAGTGTCCGAACCCCACGCAGCGAGGTATAGATCTGCCGCGTGCGATAATGCTCGCCAGGCGCTGCTGCTGACCAGTCCGGCAGCGCGGTGAGCACCAGGAGAAACTTCAATGCTGCTCTCAAAATCCACGACACATGCATAGTGTCCCGGATATCCTCAAGTTCACGTCCTTTGATATAATATGCATATAACCATCGAACCCACAATTTATCGGACTTAGCTTGTATATTCCATAAGATCTTCCCAATAGTGGCTTTGTTCCATTCCACAAGTGATGTCACATTTATCCCTCCATGTTCTTTAGTATCACAAACTCTATCCCATGCTACAAGAGACTTCTTCGAATCTCCATCCTTTCCACTCACAAAAACACCCGACAAATGCATTCAATCTTTTTTAAAACATGTTTCGGAAGAGGAAAAATTTGCAGCCAATAATTGGTAACAGAAAATAGCACACTCCGAATTAACTGAGCACGCCAGCATAACTTAACAGTTTTGCTGTCCAATGTCGGATACGAGCCAGAATCTTGTCTATCAGCGGCTGATACATGTAAGTTTTCAGTTTTCTACTCGTCAGTGGCACACCCAAATATTTAAAGGGCAACTGCCCCCTCAGAGAAACCCGTAATGTGGGCGAAAAGTTGTTGCTGTTCACCACTAATGCCCCCCAAATAAATTTTACACTTGGAGGGATTGACAGATAGCCCTGTACTCTTTGCAAACTCATCAAAGAACCCCATAATAATGCGAATAGACATATCATCACCACGAGAGAAAAGTAGAAGATCATCCGCAAAGCAGAGATTAGTAATCTTAAGTCTTTCACACTGTGGGTGAAAATTAAAGTTAGGAACTTTGCTAACCTGCTGCAGACATCGGTGAAGATATTCCATCACCAGAACAAATAACAAGGGCGAGATGGGGTCCCCCTGGCGGAGTCCATATTTCGCCTTAAGTAGTCTTGTAGGCACACCATTGACAGAATACCTATAAGATACCGTTTCAACACAGACCATAATCCAAGAGACAAAAACACTGGGAAATTCGAGTTCCTGGAGGATTTCACGCAAAGCCCTCCAATCAATTGTGCCATATGCCTTCTGTAAGTCCATCTGAATCATACATCGTGGTGAAGTGGATTTCCGACCATATCCTTTAATGAGCTCATGTGCTAGCAAAATATTATCCTGAATAACTTTCCCAGGAAGAAAAGCCGATTGACTATCATCCACAATAGAGTTATTTACTTTTTCCAACCTGGATGTTAGTATCTTTGAAATCACTTTATACACCGTCGTGCAACAAGAAATAGGACGTAAATTCTTGACCATCTTTGCATCAGATTTCTTCGGAATCAGAGTGACCAGAGTGCAGTTGAAAGCAGCATAAAACGTACCGTGAGAGAAAAAATCATGAACAGCTTTCAGCACATCATGCTTCACAATACTCCATGATGTTTTAAAGAATTTAGCATTGAAACCATCAATACCAGGTGATTTTGAATCTCCAATGTCTCCCAACGCCTCCCAAATTTCAAAGATTCATGACCGAGCAATTAAGAAATCACCACGAAAAGGGATAATCAGCTACCTCTCATAGTCGGCACATTAATCTGATGAAGGTCATTGTTAGGAATATCTGTTAGTATTTTGATCACTCATCACATGTTTTTATCTTAGCCAGAAAGGTGATTAAGTACTCTTAGTTCACTTGAACATTGTAAAAAGAGGAAATCACTGAGTATGATTAGTCTAGTAAATCTTGTATTAGGATTTTACGTCTCTTAGTGTAATTTTTTATTTCAAGAAGACCTTGAAGATCAATCCTAGCAATGGAGCTTTTTTGAAGATTAGAAGACTGAAGATTGCACAAGATTTATGAAGACACAAAGGTTTAGTCTAACTCAGAAAGACTATGTCCTTAATCCTTCTTAAGTATATTAACTTACTTTCGAAATATGATTCTGGACATATGGCATCATGAGTATGGAGCATGCAAGCCATCAGAAAGGCTCATGTATCCGTTGAGACTAAAGGACAATGATAAAGATTATGCATTAAATGCATCGGTAAATCTTTAAAGCGATCCTCTCTGAAAAATGAGATAGTGACTTCTGAGTACATAGTTCAAGATATAAACGGATATAATTTGATAGAGAGCACAACGGATACAATTCAAACGCCTCTCAAATTTATCTATATATATCACACACTTAGATGCTTGAAGTACATACCTTAGAACGCTCTATCTTGCAAACTTACCATCAAGCAAAGTATTCTCTCAAGCACTCTACTATCCTTTCTGAAAGCTTTCTGTTGCTTGAAGAATCACTAGTAGTTCTAAGTTGTCCTGAACCTTAACAAGAGATTGTTATTCGTGAAAGAGTTAAACTATCAGATACCCTTTCTGAAGCTCATTCTCCAGAACGGACATCAATTACTTGGGTCAGTAAAGAGCAGACTGCCATCCACTGAACAAGTGTATTAAGTAGTCTTGTTCTATTAGGCTCTCTGAAAACATAACTGAAAAGTTATACGAGAAGCCTATCTGACAAACCTTATAACCAACACCATCAAGGCGTGGAGTAGAGGAAGTACTTGATTTGGGAAATCAGGGAATAACTCCAAGGTTATCTGAGTAGAGGAAGTACTAAGCTCTAGGAGCTGGGGAATAACTCAGGGGGAACATTTGGTTGGGAACCATTTGTTTAGGAATCTTAGAATAGGATTATTGTAAGGTGAACTCAATTATCTTTTCTAGTGAATTCCAGGTCTCAGAAAGACCGAAGTGGATTAGTTGGAGGATTACGTCACCTCCAGATACCACTATACTTGTTGTGTCATTTACCTTCAGATTTACATTTCAAAGAAAGCACACACACATACTTATTGTTTCGCACTTACCTATCTTAAAGTCTTCCGCCTGAATTTAAGTATCGAAACTCCTGTGTTTCGAGAAGCGTGTTTATCGACAAAAGTTTTAAAAGACTATTCAACCCCCACCCCCTCTAGTCTTGTACTTTGCCGTTATCTGGACCAACAAGTGGTATCAGAGCAGGAGGTTCACAAGCCTTCAAGATGAACCTAGATCCCGTGATAGGTGAAGAAACTTTGTCCCTCTCGAGGACTATATAATTTGTGTGTTAAGTGCGGTATGTCTCGAGTGATGCCCATTCAAACCGTAAAACTACGAGAAATGGAAGAACAACATGATGCTCCATCTGGAGACCATTAGTGATGAGATGATCTATGTCATCAATGAAGGGCCTATCAAAATCAGACAACTCAAACAAGTTACTGAGGTGTCTGGTGGAAGAAAAGCCTCAGACAAGGAAGATGGAAGCAAGGATATGGCTGCTAGTGATAGTGGTCATGTTGCTCGTGGAAGCATTATGTATGAAGACAAGCCAAGAGAGCTCTGGACATCTGAAGATGCCAAGAGACACAGATTGGATGGTCAAGCTCGTAATATAATCATCAGATCGACACCTGAGCACATACAGTGTTAATTGTGGGGTGCTAAAATGGCGAAAGTTGCCTGGCAATTGATTGAAGAAATCTGTGCCGGAACTGAGAAAACCAAAGAAAACAAGTTCGAAGTTCTTAAATTGAAGTTCCAAAACTTCAAACAAGGTCCCACTGAAACTCTGGAAGAACTTGATTTCAGATTTACTACTCTTATGAGTGATATGGCTGCACTTGGTGAAAGCAATAGATACTCCCAGTCAGAAAAGATTAAGGCTATTGTCAGAAGTCTTAATCACAACTGGGAACACACTAAGTTCTTTTATTTCAATCAAGGGATGCCAAATATTACTCCAGTAGAGGTCTTCTCTCATCTTGCTACTGTAGACTAAGAGACAACTCAGAGAGAACAAACAGCTGAAAAGTTGCAAAGTGTTGCTCTAGTTTCTCAAGGTACTTCTGAAAAGAAGGATACCAAAGAAGCATCTGAAGAAAATGCTCTTGCAGTAAGACACATGAAGAAATTTGTGAGTCAAGAGATTGAGAGAAGAAAAGCTGAAAAAGCATCTTGGCCCAAACTATCATCAGTACAAGAACATACAAATGAACAACTCTCTGAACACCCCCATTCAGAAAGGTGTTAGTACTGAATCTGCAGAAATAGGAAATGACATCTGTTTCTATTGTCAAAAGCCTGGTCACTTCAAGAGAGATTGTCCTGCTTTAAACAAGCACAAGACAGGTGACAAGAAGGACAGAAGAAATTTCAAAAGAAATCAAAGGGCCTTACTGACTGAAGAAAGGAAGAAGATTCAAATTCAACTTGATGCTCTAGACATTGAGACAGATTCTGAAGATGGAGATTCAGATGACTCAAACCTACCATCACCAGAATTGTGTGAAATCACCCACGATGTAATCGACTTCGGTCTTAAGAAGAATGAAATATGTGGAGTTGCTGAGATTGCTGGTCCAGACATCTCCAACATTGAAATGTGTCTTATGGCTGATGAGGTAACTAACAATTCACAATTTCTGTACTATGAGAGTGATGATGGAATTGAGGATCTGGAGTTGGTCAAGAGTGAATTGGATCGTTATGAGAAAGAATTTCTGGAAGCACAATCCAAAACCAGAATTCTAGAGGAAAGCAAAGAAATTCTTGAAAAAGAGGTTTCTGAGCTAACCAGAGTATCTGAGAACAAGAACGCTGAAATAGCCTTTCTGAAATCTCAGATATCTGAGAATAAAAATTCTCACAAACTAGCCTTGGATGAACATACTAAGAAAATGATGAAGCTGCTTTCTGAGAATGAAGAACTCAAAAAGAAAGATCTATCCTTCCAATCTTATGCAAAGGCTAGTGACACTCTCACTTAGGTTCAATCCTATCTGAGAGATCCCTCTGAGAAAGGTGGACTTGGACTTGATGAACAATCGAGTAATTCATCTCCTCTGAAGAAGAGTGATGAAAGGTTGACCTTTGTAAAAAGTCAACAGAATGGTTCTTCAACCACCTATAGCATTGGTCAGAAAGCTAGGGTAGTTGACAAAGGAAAAGGAGTAGCAACCCAGCCTTTGAAAGAACAACAAGTTCACAAGAAACTTGCGGATAAGGTTTCTGAAAAGAAACATAACCCTCAGACATGTAACCATCCACATTGCTACATTACTAGGAAAGGAAGAATTGCTGGAATAGGCAAATTCTCTACTGTACCATTTTATGAAAATAAAGATGGTGCAGAAACTAGTAAGGCTTCTGAAGAACGTATTCAGAAAGCCAAAGGTGTTCGAAATGGCATTGGCTATCGTGCTATTGGAAAAGTTCTTCTGCAACAATATAAGGAAGGACAAGAACAATGGCGCAAGGCTGATATTGCACGTAACAGAAGTGGAAGAAATCTCAAGCCACTGAAAAACTGAATGCCAGAGCTAGAAGGAACCTGGCCAGAAAGGCTAAGTTTGCTGAAAAGCAATCCCAGAAATCCAGGGTCCAGAAAGCACCAAAAGGAACACCTAGAAACACCACAAGAAGGAAAATTGAGATCAAAATTACTGATTTTATTGCATCTCCTTCTAATCAAGTTAGACAAAAACAAACTCCCAAGAAATTCACTAAAATGTGGATTCCTACTGGAAGAATGTTTAGTCTAAATGGTTCTATCTCTGAAGTAAGAACCTAACTCCTGTTTCCTGTTTTGAACAGAACTCCTCTTGGACTAAGACTCAATGGCTATTTGATAGTGGATGCGGAAAGCACATGATAGGAGACAAAGCAAATCTGGCCAACTACAAAACTTGCAATAATGGACCAGACATCAGATTTGTTGGAGGAGAATTAAATCCCTCTCTGGGATTTGGCAACGTCAAATTAGGATCGTTAACTATCACTGACGTATTACATGTTAAGGGTTTGAAATATAATCTATTTAGCATGAGCCAGTTTGCAGACAAGGGATTTACTGTGAAATTCAAAGCAAAGTATTGCAAACATATAGACAATGAGTCGAAGCAGACAGTGTTGGTTGCTCGGCGGAAAGGCAGTCTTTATGTTGCCGACTGGGCATCTGCCACAACTGAAGAATGTCTCATGGTGAGTCAATCAGGTCACACAGAAGAGCACTGGTTATGGCACAAAAGAATGAGTCACTTGAATTTCAAAACTCTGAACAAACTTGCCAAGAAAGAGTTAGTGGTTGGCCTTTCCAAAACATCTTTCAGAAAGGATGGTATATGTTCTGCCTGTCAGATGGGTAAACAATCTAAGATCTCTTTTAAGTCCAAAATCAGACACTCTAGTGTTAGACCACTGCAACTATTACACATGGATCTTTTTGAATCATCTGTAACTAGTTATGCAGGAAAGAAGTATGGTCTTGTTGTTGTAGATGACTTCTCAAGATTCACTTGGGTTGTCTTTCTGAAGCACAAATTTGATGCAAGGGTGGAGATACCAAACTTGCTGAATAAGCTTGAAGTCATGAAAAATGACAAGGTATCTGCAATCGTACCATGGTACTGAGTTTGTCAACCAGTACATTAAGGAGTTTTGTACCAGCAAAGGTATACAACACCAACTTTCCTCTGTAAGAACACCACAACAAAATGGTGTTGCAGAAAGGAAAAATAGAACACTTAAAGAAGTAGCAAGGACAATGCTAGCTGACACTGAGATAAGTGAAGTTTATTGGGCTGAAGTTGTAAACACAGCATGCTACACTCAGAACAGATGTTTGATAAACAAACACCATGACAAGACCCCTTATGAACTCTTGGTTGGTAGACCCCCTAATATCAAACATCAAAAAGTATTTGGTTGTAGATGTTTTGTTCTTAACAATGGAAAAGAGTATCTAAGGACATTTCAACCAAAGGCAGATGAAGGTGTGTTTCTTGATTATTCTATGAATAGCAAAACATACAAAGTTTACAATAAAAGAACAAAGAAGATTGACGAATCAGTTCATGTTGTATTCTATGAAGGAAGCAAGAAAACACCCCTTGCTGATGAACTCTCAGAAAGGTTCAAGGAACTAATGATAAAGGATTCTGAAGAGGAACTCTCAGAAAGGAAAAACATCATTGTGGAAAGGGAGGATGACTCTGACGAAGAAAAGCATGAAATGCCTAGTAACAACCAGATGATTCTCAGACATGATGAAGAATTTCCTATGAGAATTCCAGAAATGGAAACTGAAGATGTTCATCGAGAGCTAATTCTGGAAATGACCTCTCTGACAGGCATGTCCCAGAAAGCTCTCACACTGAGAAAGTGTCACACATTCACCGCCCTTCTGAGGTGCAAAATGTCACAGATACTGAAGAAGTATCAAGTCATAATCATAGTGATTCACATTCAGATCACATAGATGTTGACCCTACTAGCCCTAAACCCATGATGAGATGGATCAAGGATCATCCTGCAAAAGATGTAATTGGACCAATCAATCAAGGTGTTAGGACTAGGACAGCAATAGCTGAAAGTGCTAATTCTCTCTTTGGATGTTTTATCTCAAACATTGAACCAAAAACTATAGAAGAAGCATTAAGAGACGAAGACTGGATCTCTGCAATACAAGAAGAGTTGGATCAGTTTGAAAGAAACAAAGTCTGGAAACCAGTTCCATTTGTAGAAGGAATATCTGTGATTGGAACTAAGTGGGTTTTCAGAAACAAGATGAATGAATCTGGTGAAATAACCAGAAACAAAGCAAGGTTGGTTGCCAAGGGATTCACCCAGACTGAAGGTTTAGATTTTGATGAGTCATATGCACATGTTGCCAGATTGGATGCAATAAGACTCTTTCTAGCCTTTGCAGCTCATAAAGACTTTAAAGTTTATCAGATGGATGTCAAAAGTGAATTCTTGAATGGTGAACTTGCTGAGGAAGTCTATGTTGAACAACCACCTGGTTTTGAAGTTTCCTCAGAAAGTAGAATGGTCTATAAGCTACAGAAAGCTCTTTATGGACTGAAACAGGCTCTAAGAGCATGGTATGACACTTTGGCCAAATACCTTCTGGAAAGTAGTTTCAAGAAAGGTGAAGTTGATAAAACTCTATTTACTTTAAACCATGATGGGAAACTACTCTTAGTTCAAGTATATGTTGATGACATCATATTTGGATCTAAGGACAAGCAACTTTGTGATGACTTTGAAAATCTCATGAAAAGTAAGTTTGAGATGAGCATGATGGGAGAATTGAACTATTTCCTAGGATTGCAAGTCAAGCAACTCAATGATGGAATATTCATTAGTCAGACAAAGTATGCAAAAGACATGCTCACAAAGTTCAAACTTAAGCCTTCTGAAAAGAATGCTAAGATACCTATGAGCATAGGAACCAATATGACCTATACTGAATCAGATAAGAGTGTTGATGAACACAAGTATAGGAAATTGATAGGTTCACTACTTTACCTTACTCCAAGCAGACCTGATATTCAATATGCAGTTGGAGTGTGTGCTAGATTTCAAACAAATCCAATGCAATCACACTACAACATTGCTATGAAAATATTAAGGTACGTGAAAGGTACAGTAGATGTAGGTTTGTGGTATCCTAAAGAAAGTGGATTGAGTTTGGCTGGTTACTCAAATGCTGATTATGCTGGATCAATGCTTGATAGGAAAAGTACATCAGGAACTTGGGGTTTACGAACTAGACTTATCTCATGGTTTAGCAAGAAACAAAACTCAATTGCAACTTCTACCACAGAGGTGAATATATTGTCTTGGTTGTTGTGCAACACAAATTCTGTGGATTCAACAACAACTCAGAGACTATGGACTCAATGAAGAGAAAACTCCCATTTTCTGTGATAACACAAGTGCTATTGCAATCACACAGAACCCCAAATTCCATGCCAGAGCAAAGCACATTGATGTTAGACACCACTTCATCAGAGACCATGTTGAGAAAGGCAATATAGAGATACTCAAGATTGGCACAGAAGACCAACTTGCAGATATCTTCACTAAGCCCTTACAAGAAAGCCGGTTCTTGACCTTAAGACATAATCTTGGATTAATGGAGTTGCCTAAGGACTGAAAAATTGTCCTGAATCTCTAAAAGACTGAATAAGTGAGTAGGCCTCTGAGAACAGGTTCTCAGAAAGCCAAGTTGATAAGAAGTGATGCAAAGGTTTCTGAGTAGCAACACTCAGAAAGGTAAAACATTTCTGGAACGGGTATCCAGAAAGGCAAAGGTCAGTACACACTTAATAAGTAAATAAATCTAGAACTTACTTACTGAGAGTGGGTCAAATACATTCAAACAACTGAAGCTTCTGACACTTGAATTCAGAAAGCTATGTAGTCATAAAGAGATATGGACACACAAAGCCCAAAAGGTATAAGTTCTGAAAGTCAAACATGTGCAATGTCTTGTATTTTTTTCATGATAAACAATATATAGATAAGGACTTGACACTCAGAATGATAAGCTCAAACGTTTAAGTGTTCCTACTCTTTACTAAGTGACACAATGAATATAGCATATAAAAAATCCATCAAGTCGGCACATTACCATTTGTTTATTGTTATCATTACAAGATATTCAATATAAGCCCTTGATGAATAAACGTTTGATCTCAACGGTTGAGGTTAAAACAAAGCAAGTAATGTCTTTTGAGAAATGCAGACATGGCCCACTACACATTTAATGAAGTACAAAGGACGTACCACGCCTATGCAGATGCAAAGACACGCATTCATATTCAGCTATATGTATGTTGTATCTATGTACATTTTGTCTGCTATATATATAGGATTTGGGCAAAAGACAAACACTTTTACCAATTCCGAAATTTCAAACTTGCATCAAAACAACAAAATCTCTCAAGATTTCTGCAAAACTCAACTTCTTGTGCTTAGTCTTCTGAAAAGATAGACTAATCTCGATTAATTGTGCAATATTCATCTGAAAAACACTCACTCTAAACTCTATATAAGAGATGGCACCCAAGAAGATGACCACCAAGAACCCTATGGCACATCCTCTGCTCCTGCTGAAAAGCAAGGAGGAAAGGAACTTAAGGTGTTGAATAAACGCCTTCTGGGAAAGTTTACCCCATCGGACTGGAACCCTAAACACAAAATGAATTGGGGAGCCTTTCTAGCAAAGAGATATGTACCAGCAGTTATATCTTCAAAACCAGAAAGGGAACTGATATTGGGAATGCTGAAGAATTCCCATATCTACAAGCTTCTATCTGCTGCACCCAAAGGACTATCCACACTGGATGTACTGGAGTTCTATAACAACTCCAAAATCTTCACAAAAGTTGTGAATGATGAAGAAGAAAAATACATGCAGACTGAAGTCCAAGGACAAGATATTGTTCTAGACTGCAAGACTTTCTGCAAGATATTCCGATTGAAAAATCGAGGAACATTTGAAGACAGCAACATCAAGGACGCTTCCATGGTTCAAGGCGTCAAAGAGCTATTTGAAGCAATCCAGTTAGAAAATGCAAAAGGTTGCCCAGGAGACTTTGTTCTGAAGGCCATCAGAACTAGTCATCTCCAGAAACACTGGAGTACTTTAGCTCTTATTCTGGTCCGTTGCTTTGATGGCAACAAAGGTGGAGTAGACCAGATAAGCATGGAGAGATGGATGATGATGCATCTTCTGAACAAGAAGCATGAAGGGCAGGAAACCCACTTCAATTGGGGGAAGTACGCCTTCAACAAATTTCTTGGACACATTGAGGAATTTGAGCCCAAAATCATCAATGGCCTTGCTGAGCCAAAGGCCAATATGCACTTTGGTCTCAGGATCTGTTACATTCTGGAAACAATGGGAATCACTCTCAGAGAGAGGCAGAAAATCCCAGTCACCAACTCCCTTTTCAGACACGCTTTTGAAGAAAAGGAGAAACTTGCTGCTGAGAACGCACTCAGAAAGGCAGAAGAAGAAGAAACTGAACCAGAGGCACAACCTTCTGGAGACAAGGTCTCAGAAGATGTTGGACGCTCAGAAAGGCAAATCCAGAATGCCCCAAGTGTCATGAACCAGAATGCTCCAGAGATGATAGAAATATCATAGATGGGTCTGCACCAACACAGAATAGTGATTCTGAGGATGATGAAGTACTTGCAAAAGTACTCAAAAGATTCAAGTATGAGACCCATGGAGGAGCATCAAGCTCAGCTCTTCAGAAAGACAAGAGCCCCTCTGCCCAGCATGAAGAAGAAGGCCTGGGTGAGGAAGATAGAATGATGGAAGATGTTGCCATTGCTTCCACATTCACAATGCCAGCACTTAATATTGCTGAAGAAAACCCTGTTCTTGAACAGGTTCCTCAACCTTCTGAGAAAGCTCAACTCTCAGAAAGGGATCAGATTGAGATGGAGACTCAGAATGATACTGTAGAGGAGATCAATAATGAGCACAGAGAGACTGTGGAATCACCACAAGTTCAAGAGATCAATGATCACTGACTATTCTGTAACAAAGATAGTTTGTATCTAACATGTCAACATAATTGTATGTTAACTTGTTACTCATAAGCTGTATTTGTTATAGGCCAACTTGGAGACACACTTTCAGGGGGGAAGAAAACCTGTCCACCCCCTTGAATCAAGAAGAGGTTCCTCCAACCTCAGAACATCAAGAAGAGCCTGTCCCACAGGTAGTAAAAGTTATTTCTGAACAAGAAATAACTAACTAAAATTGCTCTTATGTTCTAATATTCTTAATGCCTCTTCTTAGGCTCCAACTGAGAAAGTAGTGGTGGTGGAACCAACACCCCAAAACTTAGAGACTCCAGAAGCTGAAAAGCTTTCTTAGGAAGTATTTACTGAGCCTTCTGCTGAGAAGGTAAGTAATCTATAATAGTCTTCTTCAACGAATGCTCTGGAAAATCCACTACTAAAATCTCTTATGTTTGTTCTTACAGGCTCAGTCAGAAGAACAATTGGATGGAGAAACAGTTGTGTCATCTCCTCCAAAAGAAACTAAAGCTACGAACAAGATTCTGCGAAAAGGTGCCAGAAACCCCCAAGGTTTCTGAGGAATATGCTACTGAGCTTCCTCACTTGGAAGTAAGTGAAGTCTCAGAAAGCACTTTTCCACCTATCTTTTCTGTTCAAAAATTTCTAAACATGTTTGATTTTAACTCTCAGGTTCAAACAGAAAGAAAGGTTGATGAGGATAAAACTTCTCCTGACACCAAAGTATCTGAGGCCTCTGTGCCCAAGCAAGCAAAAATCCAAGCAGATGAGCCTAGTGTTTCTACACAGGTATGCTCAGAAAGCTCACTTCTGCACACAGATACTAACACAAGGGGTTTGAACAAAACTAACTTGAACACTTTCTTTCTGGCTCAAAGTCTAGTGCCAGTTGATTTACTCAAGGCCTTCCAGAAGCACACCTTAAAGAAACATCTCAAGTGCTTCAGACAATGGCAGAAACTCAGAAAGGCTGACCTTTCTGAAGTAGCCAGAAAAGAGAGAAATTGCCCTAAATCTGGAGGATTATATCCATGCATTGTTCCCTACAGAGTCCTACTCATTTGCCACTCTAATGCATGAAGAATTCATTCATGAAGTAGCACAAAGACTTATAGCAGATTTCAAGTCTGCGGATGCTCAAACCCAAGAGCAGATGGTTACCCATGCTGCCTTGCCCAGCAAGCTCACTACTTATCCTGCTGAACAAGAAGAAGTTAATGGGAGGATGATTACATTCCCAAATGTGATCAACCTGGTTTCAGAAAATGACGAGGAGATGGACGAAAATGATTATCAAGAACCTCCCTCTGAGCATCCAAACCAAGAAACAAAGAACAAGAGTGATGATGATGATGATCCCCAACCTGGATAAGGCGGGATTCAGAAAGCTAGCAAAGAGAGTGAAGAAAAGGCTACTCCCTCAATTGCTCAGAAAGCTCCATCATCATCACCTCCCAAGTCTCATCAAGATACCCAACAGGCTGAACACAATGATGCCTTAGAAGAAATTTCAGCCGCTGAGTTTAGAATTGAACAACTCAGAAAGGTATTGGAAGAACATAAGAGAATCAACATTGAGACTCAAGCTCTTGTTGATGAAAAGGAAGCCAAAATCAAAAAGCTCGAAGAAGCTAATGCCAAAGAATTGGCACTCCTAGATGAGCAAATAAATTTGAAGAATGCCATTGTTGTCACAGCTGCTGAAATAGATGCAATGGATGACAATGATGATGAAGAGCATGATGCTGAGACTGCATCAGAAAGACCTTCTACATCTTCTCAGAAGGCCAACACACTTGATGGAAAGCAGAAGAAGATTATCAATCTGCAAACAATCCAAGAAAAGGATTATGATAGTGATGCTGAAACCCACAACTTGATCACTGAAGCAGAAGATGAGAGACTTGTCACTCAGCACAAAAGAGCCCTACTTGCTCCTCATATATTCTCTGCACCAAGTAGTTCAAGAAGTGAAGAGCATCGTGCAAGGAACAATGTCTTTTTAGAACTCAAAAAGACACTAGTTGCCCAAGATACAGAAGTGCTAAAATCCATCCCAGATGAGATGAAGCCTTTGGCTGCTTCTTTACTCAACAGAGCAACCAGCATCGCTCTCTCTCAGAAAGACCTAGGGTTGGTCAGGGATGAGGATTGTAAAAATGCTAATGCAGCATTGAATGAAGCTACCATGCGTCACCGCAAGCCAACACCATCCTAAGGCCGCTTGAAGAACTCAACAGAAAGGAGCAGGAACTGGTTAGACAGAGCAACGAGCTGAAGAAAGAACTTCAAGAATTAGTCAGGATGCACAACAATCTCCAGAAAAACTTTGAAACTCTCTCTGAAGCTTATGCTATCATGAGTCAGTCATTCATGACTAAGGGGGAAGAAGAGATGCCTCAGAAAGGCAGAGGAAGAAAAAGAAAATAATCAAATCCTCCCTCCTCAAGTCAACTTGTCATTAAGGACACCACTGGAGACACCCTTGCTGAAGAAGTTGTTCCAGATCAACCACCGTAAGGCCGAGAAGTATGGTCACTAGGGGAACCAAGTCCTTAGAATCTCGAAGAGAAGAAGACTTCAAGAAGAAAAGGAAGAAGGAGAAGTAAGAGGCCAAGAAAGTCGCAAGTCTCCAATTTTGGACTTCAATAATGATGAGGATGATTCTGATGAACATCCACTTCACAAGAAAAGGAGACAAGCAACTACTTCACAACCTCCTCTGGCAAAGAAGTTCTTAGCAAGTAACTCCTTCCGCAACACCAAGTCTATACAAGGAACATCCACCAGCACAGCCCCAAGGCAAGAAGAAAGGGTTAGAGGATCTCCTGACAAAAGGCCACCAAACAGAAAAGCAAGGAGGGATTTCCAGTTTGGCAGAATAAACAATGAAACACATCAAGAAAGGCCAACTGATGCCCACATTGAGTATATGAAGACTAATAATGAAGAATCTTCATATAGGTGCATTCTGAACAAGAGAGGGTATTGGATTCTGGAACTACAACATCTACTTGTCAATGATAAGTTTCCAACTCCCATCCTCAACCAGATCCTGAAATGGAGAGAAGGCAAGCCAGAATTGCTAAAACCTGAGCACCTTCATGCCTGGTTAAACTTTGAAGTAGAAAAGAGGAATGCAGCCAGAAAGATGGATCTTTCTTTTGCCTGTCCTTACCCAAAACTTGATGATGTACACAAGGTAAGAAAACTGGATGGTAGCTACAGCAGGAAGAACAAACTAGGTGTTTCAACCTATAAGTCATTCTATATGACATTGGATGAATACCTAGATGATATACACTATCTGGAAGAAATATACAAGTATTTCAACCTATCTCAGCTGCAAGTGGACCATGCACAGGTCCAGGAAAGTACTTCTGGGTCAAACATTTTCTGCGGAAGAATCACAAGCTTGGCAAGAGTTACCATGAAATATGTGACTTATCCAGAAAGACAGAGCTCTCTGTCAGAAAGATTCTTTATGACTCTGTCCAAGAATGCAGAAAAGTGGATGATCATGTCAACTGATCCAGAAAGGGGTGCTGAAGAACTTGAGGTATCTGAACCCAAGTTGTGTTTCTGAAGACTTGAAGACTAGTAACATTAGAATACTCTCTTGGAGCTTGGACTCTCCTTTGTTCTAATTTACTTAGTATATTTTATTACTTTTTGTAATCTTGCTGATTGTTTCTGAAATTCTCTATCTGCAAAAGTTGCATCTTACTCTGTAAACTGTACCTATCTGAAGATCATACTCTCAGATACATTTTAATAGATGACAACTTATCAGCAAAGATCACTTCTTGTGATTTGGTTGATGTTTACTTTCTGCACTTAATTCAACTAAAATTGAATATCATTTGAAATGATTAAGTGGTGGATTGTTTTCTCTTCCAGGATTACAATTTTGTAATAGGACTTGAAAGATAGTCATGGATGACTGATCAAAAAGGGGGAAATTTGTTAGGAATATCTGTTAGTATTTTGATCACTCATCACATGTTCTTATCTTAGCCAGAAAGGTGATTAAGTACTCTTAGTTCACTTGAACATTGTAAAAAGAGGAAATCACTGAGTATGATTAGTCTAGTAAATCTTATATTAGGATTTTAGGTCTCTTAGTGTAATTTTTTTATTTCAAGAAGACCTTGAAGATCAATCCTAGCAATGGAGCTTTTCTGAAGATTAGAAGACTAAAGATTGCACAAGATTTATGAAGACACAAAGGTTTAGTCTAACTCAGAAAGACTATGTCCTTAATCCTTCTTAAGTATATTAACTTATTTTCGAAATATGATTCTGGACATATGACTTCATGAGTATGGAGCATGCAAGCCATCAGAAAGGCTCATATATCCGTTTAGACTAAAGGACAATGAACAGTACTATGCATTAAATGCATCGGTAAATCTTAAAAGCAGTCCTCTCTGAAAAATGAGATAGTGACTTCTGAGTACATAGTTCAAGATATAAACGGATATAATTTGATAGAGAGCACAACGGATACAATTCAAACGCCTCTCAAATTTATCTATATATATCACACACTTAGATGCTTGAAGTACTAGAACGCTCTATCTTGCAAACTTACCATCAAGCAAAGTATTCTCTCAAGCACTCTACTATCCTTTCTGAAAGCTTTCTGTTGCTTGAAGAATCACTAGTAGTTCTAAGTTGTCCTGAACCTTAACAAGAGATTGTTATTCGTGAAAGAGCTGAACTATCAGATACCCTTTCTGAAGCTCATTCTCCAGAACGGACATCAATTACTTGGGTCAGTAAAGAGCAGACTGCCATCCACTAAACAAGTGTATTAAGTAGTCTTGTTCTATTAGGCTCTCTGAAAACATAACTGAAAAGTTATACGAGAAGCCTCTCTGACAAACCTTATAACCAACACCATCAAGGCGTGGAGTAGAGGAAGTACTTGATTTGGGAAATCAGGGAATAACTCCAAGGTTATCTGAGTAGAGGAAGTACTTAGCTCTAGGAACTGGGGAATAACTCAGGGGGAACATTTGGTTGGAAACCATTTGTTTAGGAATCTTAGAATAGGATTATTGTAAGGTAAACTCAATTATCTGTTCTAGTGAATTCTAGGTCTCAGAAAGACCGAAGTGGATTAGTTGGAGGATTACGTCACCTTCAGATACCACTATACTTGATGTGTCATTTACCTTTCTGTATTTACATTTCAGCAAAGCGCACACACACATACTTATTGTTTCTGCACTTACCTATCTTAAAGTCTTCCGCGCTCTGAATGTAAGTATCAGAAACCCCCAGGTTTCTGAGAAACTGTGTTTATCGACAAAAGTTTTAAAAGACTATTCACCCCCCCCCCCCTCTAGTCTTTTACTTTGCCGTTATCTGGACCAACAGTCATGGGTGACAGAACCCACCAAGCTCTCATAATAACGTATAATCTCCTCAGCAATGGTAGAATCTCCATAAACGACCCTTCCCGTGCCGTCCTCTAGTTCCTGTAAACTTGAGTACTTCCTCCTTTCATTCAAGGTCGCATGAAAATAAGAATTATTTCCATCCCCATGTTTGATCCATGTTGCTTTAGACCGTTGTAAAGCAATTTTCTCATCAACAGAATTCCAAAAATCCAGTCTCTGGGAGAGGGTCTTCACAGCAGCAAGGTGGCCACTGTTGAACAGATCCAGATTCAGATCGGCTTGTGCCTGTTCCAGTTCTCTCCTCGTTTCATCAATGCGTTGAGTAACACTCAAGTATTTTCTGTTATGCTGTCGAAAGACCTGTGCCAAAACCTTCAACTTCTACCAGAGAACAAATTGAGGATACCCTCGAATAAAGACATTCCATTGCTCACGCACGGTATCTAGATAATCAGGATCCTCTGTGACACAATTAAGAAAACGAAAACATCTTCTTCTAGGCTGGCCAGGTACCATATGTCGAACCCGTAGCGGTGCATGATCTGAGATTCCAGGTTCAAGCACCTCCACTCTCGTATTTGTGAACTTCTGGAACCAATCAATATTACAAATGGCCCTATCAATGCGAGAATAAATTAACCCGTGGTCATGTTTGTTTGACCAAGTGAAGTGACACCCATGCGACTGCACTTCATAAAGCCAGCCACATCCATCATAGCAGCTAGATCTGCATATTCATAAGCCTGCACGGGTGAACCTCCTATTCTATCATCAACAGTTAACACATTATTAAAATCACCTATAATCATCCATGGCCCCTGAGACACAGGCGCTAGATTGGCTATATCACGCCAGAGTGTTCGTCTCTTATCTAACTGATTGTGAGCATATACCACAGTAAGGAATCCAACAAAGCTACCATCAGACTCCTGCACCGTACAATGAATAAACTGATCAGTATACGAATTAGCAATAACTCGTACCTAGCTTGGATTCCACAATATCCAAATGCGACCATTCGGATGAGCCGGATAATTATCAATAAAAGACCACCAATTGCCAAATTTACGTCGAATCTTCACAGCATTCTGTTCTTTAACTCTAGTTTCCAAAAGGCCAGCTATATTTATATTCCAGAATCGGAGACGGGAGCTAATCTCATTATGTATGGCCGCCTTATTCAGCCCCCTTGTGTTCCATATAATCATGGAGAAGGCTCAGCCCCCTCAGGATCAGTTCCAAATCCTAACGGGCTAAAAGTATTAGACTCCATCAAATCCCCAATATTTCGATTGCCTTCACTGTTCCTAGTCGGATTGTGTTGTTGCGATCTCTCTGAACTGTTTCTATGCGCTTGAACAATCTTCCATATGCCTGAGGACGTGTTGTGATCCTGATCAGTGGGCAAACCAGACGATACAACAGCTGACAGAGCAGCAGGCTGCTGCGTCTGTGCGTGCAGCAGAGCAGGAAATTGCAGGTCCTGCTCCTGCTCTGCATTTAGGACTTCCGCCTCCTTTTCACGTGGTTTTGGCCTCCATTCCTTCCGGATCATCAGTTTCTTTCTAGGTCCACTATGAGCTTGGTTCCCTCGTTGTTTCGCATCACAATCATGTCCAACTATGTTGCAATGCAAACAAAACCTTGGTTTCCATTCAAACTCCACCTTTTGTGTATAAGATCGCCCCTGCTTGTCCTTGATATTCACATGAGTTCGTAAAGGCTTGGTGATGTCTACTTCAATCAACACACGAGCATAGGACACACGCAATTTCTTCGCAGTACATTCATCCGTAAACATTGGTGTTCCTATGGCACTAGCAATTTTTCCCAAACTCTTCTCACCCCACAGATAAAGAGGAAGATTTGGGAACTGAACCCAGAGGGGTAAAACTCGTAGTAAATCATTCTTGAGCTCAAAATCCACATCCCAGGGTTTCAGAAACATCGACATGCTATAAATCGTATAAGGTCCTCGTGTCAAAACTTCATCTCTGTCTGCACATGTCTTAAATCGTAGCAAGAAATACCCTTCATCATGATAAAATATTTCAGGCATAGAGACAAAGTTCCAGTTTTTCTTGCTAAACTGTGAAACAGCGTTCATGGAAAGCTCAGAATTCATGACATACATGATAAGTGCGGATTACCAATAATCAATTTCCTCTTTCACATCCTCATCCTCTATCTCAATCAGAACATCATCATCAACAATTCGAGGAGCAACATAGTTAATATTAATACCACGTCCCGGAAGTCGATTTCCAGTCAAAACATCAACCCAAGGTTTAGGAGAAACCGGAGTATGATCATCTTCAACATCAATAGGCGGGATTGGGTTGTCCGGCATATTGAAAGTCCGTTCATCAGAGGTCTGCTGTCTGAGAATTCCCAGATCCACCTGTCCTAAATCGGTAATCAATAGGGGCTGATTTTTGTCCGTCGATGCTGCTGTTCTGACGGGATTATCCTGTAAATTCAAATCTTCCACTATTTCCGTTGTCTCTCCAATCACCTGAGAAGCAGATTCAGTCGGTGTAGTCGTAGCCACCGTTCGTTTTGGAGGCCGGCCACGCTTTGCCATTGGAACCCTGTTTTTTCTTCATAGTATTTTTCTTTTAATGTTTTTACTCTCACTTTTACTAATTCAAATCAATTTTAATAAAGTCCCACATCATAATCTACAGGTTTGTTTAGAAAGAAAGAAAAAAAATATTGTATGAAATTTTATGGGACATCAAGTTCTGCGGTATAAATAAACTATTTAAGACAACGAATACTATATATGTTTCACTAATAATTCTTGAAGGGCCTATTTAATTTATCTTGTAGTATTAAAGAAAATTAAGAAAAAAATAGTTTGGAAAAAATATTATATTATATTAATTAAAGGTTGTGATAAAGTAGAAAAGATAAATAATAAATAAAAAATTAATTATTAGTGTAAAAGAAATATTTTTATGGGTTATAACTCTATAAAGTTATATACTTATGGAATGTTAAAAATAAAAATTAGAGAGGTTTATGGAACATATAGAATGGTTGATAGGTAACTCTAATTGTTTTACAGTTAAATGTATGTTTGTCGATACAAACTAGTTCAAGATGACTATGAGCTACTCAAGAATGTGCTACTGCTGCCATGAGGCCCTAAATTTTTAGGGCCCCAGGGGCTGCCCATATGTGTATAAAAAAAAAATTAATGGCAAGAAACAATCGGAACAGAGAACAAATTACTTTCTTCATTTCCTTCTCTCTTCTTCATTCTTCCTCTTTCTTCTCAAAATCTCCTAATTCTTCCCAACATTCCATTAATTCTCAAATCAATTCTCCTATTTCCTAGCAAAGTGACGTTGGTGGGTTAGATTTTTCATTCTCCTTCCTCTCCTCAATGACTATAAATAGGATGTTTAACCCTCATCTTCTCAATCTACTTTTACCCAATTCAAACCATTTTCTATTAAGATTTTGATTTTTACAATTGATTCCTATATACAAGCACACAATATACGATTCGGTAATTTCGACTTTTCGAACATCTGGTGACTGGGTTTGTCGAACTGTCAAAGAAAGGTAATTTTTCACTTCGCTTTGATTTCTTGAAAATTTGGATTCGTGGATTCATTTCTAATTTCTTTTTATTTTAGGCAAGTTCGATTGGAATCTGCTCAGAATCCGGATTTTAGAGACCATTTGAGAACTGATTGGGCTGCTCTATTGAATTCGGACTGTTAGGGAATTTTCTTTTGATTGCAAAAAGGGAAGTTTCCTTCACCTGGACAATTTCTTTTTGAAATTTTAATACTTTCTGTAGTCAATTATCTATTATCAATTATCTTGTATTGTGTTGTTGTTATAATTAAATTATTTAGTTTTGCACTTTCAAATATGAGAAAATACAAATCTGGTTGCGAAAAACGTAAAAGGAAAAGACTACTGATGCGTTAATTCAATCTCAAAGGGGAGCTCTAGACAAATTTGTTGTTAAAGAATCTCAAACTTCTAGTAACAACCAAAGTGCTGAAATTGAAGATGATTTAAATGTGACTTTGAATGAGAATGATGATGTTGTTGATCGTAATGTGTCATTTGATGAAGAAAATATTGAAAATGTGAATTGTGACCTGCCTCTTCCAAATTCTAATGATGTACTTGTAGAAAGTGTTTCTGATGTGCCTCTTTCGAATTCTAATGATGTGCCTGTTGAAAATGTTACTGAACCTAACATAAACATTGATTATGATTGTGATGTTAACAACGATGAGCCTAATGATATAAATGTCAACTGTAATATATATGATCCAAGATATTGGGATGGCCTAGAAGAAGGATTGATTTGCGTTTTAGCACGTAATGGCCCAAAAAGAGATTTAACAATTGTGAACGGCCCTAATGATAAATTTAATAGACACTTCCCGTCTATCCATTATACTAGAGTTTTGCCGAATAGAGAAAAATGTGATAGAGATTGGCTTGTTTATTCAAAAGAGTTGGACAAAGTGTTCTGTTTTTGTTGTAAATTATTTAGAAAAGGTCATGGTGTGGGTGAATTAGCAAAGGGGGGTTTCAATGATTGGTCTCATCTTAGCCTTAGACTAAGAGAGCATGAAGTAGGTCTGGAGCATGTTAGAAATATGACAACTTGGTATCAATTGCGCTTAAGATTGAGTAAGAATCAAACAATCGATAAAGAAGCACAAAGACAATTTGAGAAAGAGAAAGAACATTGGACAAATGTTTTATCAAGAATTATTTCAATTGTGAAATTTCTTGCGAAGCATAACATGGCATTTCGTGGTAGTAATGAGAGATATGAAAATAGTAATGGGAATTTTTTAGGTCTTGTTGAAATGTTAGCAGAATTTGATCCGATCATTCAAGAACATGTTAAGCGCATAGAAAACAAAGAACTTTATCATCATTATCTTGGTCACATAATTCAAGATGAGTTAATACTTTTGCTTGCCACAACGATTAAATCTGAAATTACAAATAAAATAAAGGAGGCAAAGTATTTTTCTGTGTTACTTGATTGCACCCCCGATTCTAGTCACCAAGAGCAAATGTCTATCATATTAAGATATGTTTCTTTCTCTTCAAATGAAGTATGCGTGGAGGAATCCTTTTTAGGGTTTTTATGTGTAGATGATACGAGTGGGCAAGGAATTTTTGATGTTCTACAACTTGAATTAGAGTCTCTTGGTTTGGACATTGATGATGTAAGAGGACAAGGCTATGATAATGGTTCTAACATGAAAGGAACAAAACAAGGAGTACAAAGTAGACTTATTGCTATAAATCCTAGAGCTTTTTATACTCCATGTGGTTGTCATAGTCTAAACTTGATCTTGTGTGACATGGCCAATACTTGTGTCAAGGCTAAAAGTTTTTTTGGAGTTGTACAACGCATATATACTATATTTTCAAGATCCACAAAGAGGTGGCAAATTTTAAAGGATAATGTGAAATGGTTGACTCCTAAACCTTTGTCGTGTACTCGTTGGGAAAGTCGTGTTGATAGTGTGAAAGCTATAAGATTTCAAATAAAAGACATACAAAATGCTTTAACTAAAGTTTCTGAAGTTGATCTTGACGCTAAGATAAAAAGTGAAGCTAACTCTTTGGCAACTCATGAACTCGGTAAGTTTGAATTTTTGTTGGCACTTGTTATTTGGTTTGATGTGTTATCTCATGTGAATGTGGTTAGCAAGCAACTACAAACTAAGGATATGCATATTGATGTTGCAATAAGAGAAATAAATATTTTGATTGCATTCTTTAAGGATTATAGAGAAACTGGTTTTTCTAAGGCATTGGAAAAGGCTAAGGAAATAGCTACAGAATTAAATGTTGATACTAATTTTTCTCAAAGACGTGAAATCCTTCGAAAGAGGCAATTTGATGAGAATCGAGATGATGATGTATCACATTTGTCTGAAGTGGAGTCATTTAGAATTAATTATTTCATATATATTATCGATCAAGCAATTTCTTCATTTAAAATAAGGTTTGAACAATATCAAGAATATAAAAATCTATTTGGATTCATGTTTACATCAGAAAATTTACATTCTTTGGATGATCCAACTTTGACAACTTGTTGTATGAATCTTGAAAAAGCACTTGAGCACAAAAATCAATCAGATATTGATGGAAATTCTTTGTTTGTTGAATTGAAACTTATTAGAGAGTTCATGCCTAATACGAAGATGAGAGCTATTGAAATTTTGAGTTACATAAAAGATGTTGGTTGTTATCCTAATGCAATGGTTGCTTACAGAATTTTGTTAACCATCCCTGTTACCGTTGCATCCGCCGAGAGAAGTTTTTCCAAGTTGAAGTTGGTGAAGTCCTATTTACGCTCTACAATGTCACAAGAACGTCTCAATGGCCTAGCGATGATAGCAATTGAGAAGGATATAACCGAGAAACTTGATTATGAAGACCTAATTGATGATTTTGCTTCAAAAAACGCTAGAAGAGTTGCGCTTTTCAAGTAATTTTTTAGTTATGTGTAATAATATCTTGAGACAATATTTCAATGACTTATAATATATGATTTTTATTATTTAATTATAATATAAATTTTTTATTTTGTTAATGCTTGGGCCCCGTTTAAAATTTTCGCACAGGGCCCTTTAAATTTATGGGCCGGCCCTGCTCAGTAACCTTATTTTTTTCAAAATGTACATATAAGTAGAGTAGATTTCAGATAAGCCACCATATTTACTGACTTATTTCCATGTATTAAATGGACTTATTGTAATTAAACGATCCTATTTTTTGTCAAATAAATCGGAATAGCTCGACAATAAGAGTACACCATTTCGATAACTTATCTCGTGTCTAGTTAGGTGCTTTTTTCCCACCTATACAAATCTATAAAACTGCTGGATCAAAGTTATAACTTTTAGGATTACTTTAACTAGTAAATGACCCGTCGATATTCGACGGGGAATGAAAATAAAATGTCGTATATGTTATCTATAACTTTTTTAATAATTTTACAAAATTATAAATTAAGTTTATAATGTGGAGGGATTCATGCTTCAACATTTCATACATAACTGGAAAAAAATGAAGGAGGTATATATATATATACACACACACACACACACACACACACACACACTATTAGCAAACATAGTTTCAGCAAAATGAGATGAACTTATAATTTTTTTTAATAACACTTATAATACATAATATTATTTCATAATTTGATGAGCACTTTCGATGGTTGTCATAATACCCGCCCTGAACTAGTTTAAAGTCCCCCCACCCCCCAAACGGGTGTTGAAAATCAATAAATATTTAACATGTCATGACCCGCACCCGTTAATTTGTTTAGAAAAATGAATCCGTTTAACCTGAACCAAATTGAAACAAAAAATGCATGACACAGTTAATTGGATCGGGTGACAAAAACCCACCCCATAAAAAAGATTCACCAACCACCCCCCCCCCCCCCCCCCCAAAAAAAAAAGATAATATCATTTCAAAAACTTTTTTTTTTTTTGCATGTATCGATGAACTTTTTGTGGGTCAACTCACATACCCCCCGAAAAAATATCAATTCACAAAAATAATAATATTTTTCAATGATTTTCCAATTCTTTAACGTAAACAGGGAGTGTGAGCGCCGCTCCTCAAATTTAATATTTTGCATACATAATTTGTATCATATGGGTCCACACCCCCCCTCGAACCCCCCTATTATTATTTCACGATAGAGGTCGATTTTTTGGGTTCGAGTAGATGCTCGACCCGAAAAATAATTATTTTGAACGGATATTGGCGAGTTCACTTTTGGTTGGATGGACCCGTTTGAAAGTCTATATAAGAGTGAAGGGATGTAGAGGACCACGTGAGAGATAAATGTCTCTGGCTCTTGTTTATTGTCATATTAGAGGAGACCGATGTAGGCAACCGTCTCCTATTGAAACCAAACCGGAACTTTTTCTCATGGATGAGCTCATTATCATTTCTATGATGATAACCTTTTTCCTAATATTGATTCTAGATATCAAATTCACCTTAGTTATAATATGCTTGGATTATACTTTTCTAACCCATTTGGGACGCTACCCGGACCCATTTGGGCCTTTTAACTTTTCATGGATCTTTCGGGTAGGAATCGTTTGTGAAAAGACTGGCGAAATGAAAAGAAAAAACGAAAAGTATCGAGGATCTAGGCCCTATATTGAACCCGTTCATCACCTATTTAAGACATAGAACCATATGATTAACATTTAGAGTAGGGTGTAAGTCCGAGAAGAATACAACCTCGACTTCCATGGAGATTGCCGACAATCATAATTTGTTTGAATGTAATAAATATTTTCCTAAAATTTTAGGATGAAGCAAATATATACTCCCCCCGTCCCCGATTTCAACTTCCCATCCCTTAAATGGAAAATATCTCTCCTACTTTATTCACTATATCTCATACTTTATTCACTATCTTTCATACTTGTCAAATTCAAAGCTTATTGTCAAGTCCCCCCGCTTCTTGTATAATTGATGCAATGATTTTGTCTCCAAATTGGTTACTCAACTGGATGACTTAAAAAGACATCGATATTGTTAGAGTGAACATTTTAAATATGTTAAGAGAAATTTTTGCGATAGACGTATTTCAGAGTGATCAAATCAAACATCACATATTTTGTCCAAAGCTCACATGTTTAGCTATAAACATCACATGTTAAAAATGCATGTATTTCACGTATAATGCATGCTTACTATACACATAATGTTTGAAGAGAGGCGGTCTTTCACAAAAGTTTGTAATATGTACAATTTCAACTTATGTATAATTAATCAAATTGAGATAGTATTACCACAATACTTCTCTCTAACATATTTTGTTGACTAAACCATACAATTGCAATGTAATCACATACCATTGTAATAGCATATAACTTACATTTCTTAATTACAACTACTGTGGTTTTACAAAAATGTAAATTATTGGTTTACTAAAATTTGTAACAAAATCCTTCAAGCATATCAAATCCTTAAGAATTACAACGATACATGCACACTTTCCAACTTTACTTAACCTTAACATTTTCCCTAAACCATAAACATTTTTAATAAAACCTTACACTTTGTTTTCCGTAAAATATTAACTACTATATACAAACTTTTTTTTTCTGTTTTATTTCAGTGATTTTTTTTTTAACGTTCTACATAAATAAAGTTAAAACTTGGATGTCTTATGTGGATCTGTTCACGTGTTTGGTTATCGACTCAAGTTGAGTTTTGTCAAATGAATATGAATTTAAAATGACAATATTTTAGAATAAACACACACATATCGGTCGAGAGTATGATTTTAGCCCAATTGGTAATGTTAATGACCAAACAAATTAGGCTCTGTTCTCTTCGTCTGGACTGAACAAAACTAAACTGAACTGAACGGAATAGAACTGAATTGTAGTATAAAAATGAACTAAACAAAATTGAACAAAACTGAATTGAACTAAACTGAAATTAATGAGTTTTCAGATGAAAAGAATATAAATCGATCGAGAAAGCAATCAATCTCCACGGGACAATATTTAAAATCCATTATATGAACATTTGTCATTATATTTAAATTTATGCTCAAATACGCATCGTGCTGCCATAATTTACTACTTAATCAGCACACATTTTAGTAATAATAATTAATCCTAATTTAAGAGATAATGATTGCATCAGTAGGTGCAATTAGATGGGAAGGTATAGTAAAATTTGATTGAAATCAAAATACTTCCACAGTTAAAGAAAATATACGAATGGATAATCGACCAATAACAAATTGAATTTCATACTTAATTTAGTTATATACGGACCTATATCGTTACTATAATACATCTTATATTTGTACAAAAGCACCTACGTTCTTAACTAACCATCTTACATTTTGATTAATAATATTAATGATTGTTCGTCTTTTTTATCATTACTATAGACGGTCTTTGAAGAGAATCACACATTTTTATTTGAACGTTTCCATGAAACTTTTAAATTATTTTAATTCCTTATTAGACGAAATAAATAGGTGAGGGACATAGTATTACATTTTCCATTTGAACTTTTGAACTGACCAACTATATGGATGAGATCTAAAGACGTTCATTGGATTTTAGGCTTTTTTTTTTTTTCTACATATTTATAAATATCAAACTTCCATAATGAAGTAATATTTCCAAAATTCAGACAATATTTTGAATTTAATGCACTAATTGATTTCACACGGCATAAGATTTTCCACATCACCATATTAGCAAGACAATGTTATTTTGACCAATCAGAATGAAAGATTCATCCAACCAAGCATTAATACTGACCAATCAGAGCACAAAGATTTGTCAAACAATTGAATGACTTGGACACCCTAAAATGACTTCAATACTTTTTTGCTTAATATATTATATAGATAGATAATTAATACTTCACTTTATTATGTTGAATATCATTTTTATAGAAATTAGAAATTAATTAGTAGTACTAATAGAGAAACAAGTACGTAATTGTGGTTAAATTAGCCAGACAGGAAATCGAAATCCTGACAAGATGGTAAAGATACGCGCTGAATTGTCTGAGCATATCATAATTAAACTGTAATAGTGACAAGATCTTGTTATGCGGAAGTCAAACAAGAAATGGTGACTCTAATTTCATCGATCGATCTCTCGAACAATTGGCGTTTGAACCTTTTCACGAATAAAATTTAAAATGTAACACAAACCGTGTTGAATTTTCTCGAGTCGAATTGAATCTTTTAAAATTTTATGATGTTCAAGTTGTATTACTAGAGATATTGTTTCTAAACAAATTATTTAAAAATCAACTTATATTTAATAAAATCATTGATATTATTAATAAAAATGTATATGATGTCAACATTGATTATAAAATAAATGCTTTTTGTTTAGAATATAAATATTATGATTATTAACTTTAATAATTTTAATGATAATATAGGTCGGTATATACGTTTTTATTTAGATAAATTATCTAGAGACGGTGTCTCACGAAACTTATTCAAAATGTAAATAGAATACATTTTAAATAAAGAATTAATAAGGAATTATAAAGCGTGATAAAATTGTACGTATGTTTAATATATGAGGGTCTTTCTATATTTTAAAAATTAGGAATAATTTAAAATCATATTCCATTTCTAATATGATATAATATGATAAAATGACATATTATTAGCGGATCTCAGACTTATATCTCTGCTTCAATGGTTTGTGCATGTGAGTCTATAGTTAAATAATGAACGTCTAGTTGCTAATTTGTAGTTTGAGGAAAGGATAAACCTCAGTGCAATGTTTGATCGTTTTGCCTTTGCTGTAAAACCGTAAAATGTAGCATCTATTATTTTTGTATGTGGTGGAGTAGCATTTTCCAACTAGTGGGCAAAATGACATTTTCTTTTCTTACTTTTTTTGGAGCGCGAAAAAATTCTTATTCCAAAAAACACTTCCTTGAAGCCGACTAAAAAAGTCCAGGCAACCAAGTCTACTAGGGCCTAAAACAAGTCACCTATCAACACAACTCTAATACTAGAAAAAACAAGGAAAAGCCGCCATTTACTACAAATATCGACGACAGTAATTAGCTAACACATGATGTACAGTAACTCTAGCTAGAACAGTTTCAATAATCAACCCACTAACATGAGTGTCACAAGGTAAGGCTTGGAAAATCTGTAGATTCCTCCATCGCCAAATAGCATACACAGCTTCAACTAAAGCACACTTGAGAATTCGGCAAAGAGGACCTTTCCCTTTAGTAGACCGAAGAATCCAACATACCTTTGAGTCCCAACCATAAGTTGTATGTGAAATGTGAAACCAATTCAAGACTTGCATCCAGATGCATTTGGTGTGCGGACAGCAGAAGAACAAATGCTCAACCGTCTCTTCCTAATGACACCAGATACACTGTTTCTCATTAATAAGACCAAACCGGTAAAGCCTTTCTTTTGTAAGTAGCCTATCCAGACAGACCAACCAGGTAATAAACCAAGCTCTTGGACGCGCCATATTATGAAAATGCAATTCCTTCCAAGGCATATGTGGCCTATCACCCCTAATCTCTCTGTATACAAGTTTAGTGAAAAATTCCCCATTAATACTCGCATTTTGCAAGGCTTGTGACTGCTGACCATAGTCTCGTTGCTTCAAAATGGCCTTCATCAACCATGAGCCGGTTGTTTGTGGTTGATAATCCCAAACTCCTACCTATTTGAAGAAATATGTGTGCATCCATTTAATCCAAAGTTTGTCAGCTTTCTCACATAAGTTCCAAAGTAGCTTAAGTAAGGTAGCCTGATTCCATTCGCCCCTAGAGATCAGATTCAAACCCCCAGCATTCTTGGGATTACAGACAAAATGTCACGCCCCTGACCTTTTTCAAAGCATGTTTAAATATGCTTTTAAAAAAAATATATCAAGCAAATTTTAATATTTTAATGTGTTATACACGTGCCATTATTTGTAAAAAAAAAATTATAGAACAAGAGGGGTGTATTTGTGCTATATGAAATTGATGTTAAATGAATTGATATTACGTGAGTTTTTTTTTTTTATTTTAATTGTCATTGTTGAGTTATATAGTTTAGGGTCCGGCTTGTTACTAGTTTTAACTTTAACCGTTTTATATCCAAATGAGGGCCTATGAAAGAATAGATACTGTAATATGAATCATACGAATTTATAGTATTTGTTTAGTGGACCTCTTTGACTTTCATGTTGTATTTGTGAAAACCGAAACAGGTAGGCTCGTGTAAATAATCCATTCATTAAAATAATATATTAAATTAATTACAATTGATATTCACTTCACGTCCACCGCCTCATCATTCTTATCTACAGCATTTAATTTCTATTTCCAGAAAAACTACTCATCTCGGTGGAATTCACATACTTTACTCTCCTGTCTCCAATTAATTCACAAAACAAATCACACACTACACACAGATCACACTTCGGGCACAACACTCCAAACACAATTTCACACACTTGCGAAACAGAACCAAGAAAATGAAAGGATGGTTTGAGAAGGGTAGGAGATAGAAAAGGAAAATAATAGATAATAGTAGTAGCATCATCCGATTTCGGAATTTTAGAGGGTACGTATTTGTGTTTTGTTATCTGATTTTAATATTATGCCGTGTTCATTTTATTTAGTAATGATATCTTGTTACAGGTGAATTAAGATGAATTAACACGCTAGAACTTTTGGACGGTAAACTTATTTAGTATCTTTGTACTTGTTATTTGACAAATACGTGTTTTTTAAATGATTTCTATTGTGTTAGCGTACGGCCTTTGTGTTACTTGAAATTATTGGTACTAGCTAACGGACTATGTATATGTAAATTATATGATTGAAGTTGATGATATGAAACGGTGGTCTTTATGTTCTAGATAGGATGAAAAGCCGAAAGTGATTGGCTGAAAATTTGTGATCGATGCTCCCACGTACGGGTGGGATATGTATTTCTGCCTGAAAATATAATTATTATATGATCAAGTGTTATATATATATATATATATATATATATATATATATATACATATATATGTATACGGGTTGGATATGTATTTCTGCCTGAAAATATAATTATTATATGATCAAGTGTTATCCATATATATATATATATATATATATATATATATATATATATATATATATATATATATATATATGAATTGCATTCATAAGAGATAAGAGGATAAGAGATGAGAGGATTCTATTATGGCTGCTGACGATCTTGAGTCATATGTTATGTGAAAATTCTCCAGTATGACTGGATACAGAGTACCGTACGGCCACCCTGAGTTCACTGAACTCCATGTGTTATATGATGAAATGGCTAGTAACGCAATGGACATCATCGTGATCACGAATTACTCTTGGTTGTAACAGAGCCATAGCAGACAAAGAAAGAAAATGACTAAACACGTGCATTATTGTATAAATGTGAATGATATTAAGTGTTTATGGATGATTTGTTGGAAGAAGTGAACTGATGTGATTTTGAAACTGTGAAATAAATGGAAGTCTTATGCTAACTGTAAATCGATGTGAATATATGTGACTGAAAGCGATGATTAAGTGATGTGCTTACCTGGAGTTAAATGGCTTGTTGCCGGTTATTTTACAGGTTATTAAATGACATGTTACTAATTATACTTATTGAGATCCGTAATTCATTCAAAATGCGATGATGTTTGTAGATGCTCAGAAATCTACAATAGAATTTAGGGTTGAGAATTGGGGGGAGGGGGGGCACCGACAACCTGCATGGCAACAAGAGAAAACGAGACGTAAGATTCCAAGGTGACACCGGTGTGGTGCCGACCGTATGGACTCCGACGCTCAAGTTAGTATGCTGATAGAAGGTGAATAGAGTGACAGAGATAGAGAGAGATGATGGAGGTCGACTTATCCTGTTGACAGTTCGGCAATGTATGGATGGGCACCGACGATAGGCTAGCTGACCTTGCTGGAGGTGGCTGGTTGGCTATCGTCGAATAGTGAGGTGAGGTGGCAGAAGGTGATAGATGACTGATGGACGATGGTGGAAGGCCGGAAGCGTTAATCAGAAAGCTTGAGAGAGATGGAGGCGTTAGAGTGATAGCTAGGGTTTCTCGTAGTCTGAATGAGATGCCTTCATCCTTCCACCTGCCTCCCTATATAGACTTTCTACCCGTTAGAGTCCATACCCACCTCTCCTATATTTCGGGTGAGGAGTCTCTTAGTGGGTTGGACCATGTCATGATCAGTTGGCAGAATCGTTTACCACTTCACTTGTCCATTGAGCTAGCCTCCCATGTTCGGTTGGTTGACTAGCCTTCTAACACGTTAGTTGGTTAGTCGACTGAGCTAGGTAAGATAGCTAGCTCATCTATCGGCTTGATGATGGACGAGGTCAAGCGTGTCAGCTAGCCTATGGACTACATGGTTGGATGAGTGGCTTAGCTTGGTGGGTGAACTTATTGATCTTTGGAATTCAATTTGCGTATAAAGCCAAAATGGACTCCTTAATTTGGGCCTAGCCTTGGTGGGCTAATCAAGTACGAATTTTAGCCAATACAATGTTTTTTATAGATCCTGAAGAAAATGCAGGTGTTAGCTGAAAAAGAAGTCAAGTCATGCATCAAGGGTCGGCCGGCTGGTTTCCAATCCTTCTCCCTCGGCTCGTCATCTGCATATCATACATGAAAGCGCTTTTGTTTTGTAAAAAGAGTATTTATAAGAAAGATGTGAAAATGTATTTTGCTGGCATGCATAGGTAATTGTGGTCAAAGTACTTCTTTTTAAAGCTTCCGCGCATCTAAATTATATTTTAATTGTCAGTAATTATGTGTGAAGGTGATAGGGCGTCACACAAAATCCCATGCTACAAGGCTCTTCCTAGTGATAGTTTCCTTCCCACTCCATATAAAAGATCGACAATGGCTTTCTATGTAGTGAACAACGTTTTTGGGTAGAGCAAACACTTGCAACCAGTAGTTAGTCATGGAAAAAATAACACTTTTGACTAACTGGGTTCTTCCGGCATAACTGAGAAGTCTAGAGCTCCAATGCCTCAATCGACTAATGATTTTGTCAATAAACGGCATACATACTTGAACAGTGAGCTTTTTACTAGCTAAAGGCACTCCAAGATATTTAAAAGGTAATGAACCATGAGAAAATCCAGTAGCTTGTAAAATATGCATCTGTGTAGCAGCATCCACCCCCACCAAAATAAAGTTTACACTTAGCAGGATGTGCAACCAAACTAGTGGACCTTGAAAATTCTTCCAGCTGCTGCATCAAAAGCTGCACAGAAATCACATTTGTTGGTCCAGATAACGACAAAGTAAAAGACTAGGGGGGGGGGGGTGAATAGTCATTTAAAACTTTTATCGATAAACACAGTTTCTCAGATATCTGTGTAGATATCTGATACTTAATTTCAGAGAGCGGGAGACTTTTATGTGATAAATGCACGTGCTCAACAAGATGTGTGTAAGTACTTTGCAAGATAAGTAAAGCAAGTAATAAACTGCAGAAAGTAAATAACACAAGTCTTTTTATAGTGGTATCTAAAGGTGGCGTAATCCTTCAACTAATCCACTTCGACCTTTCTCAGACCTAGAATCCACTAAGACAGATAAATGAGTTAACCTTACTGATATCTTCTCTTGATTCCTAAATACACAAGGTTCCCAACCAAGTGTTCCCCCTGAGTTATTCCCCGGCTTTCACAGCCAAGTACTTCATGTACTCAGAAACCTTTTTGAGCTATTCCTTAGCTTCCCAAGCTAAGTACTTCCTGTGCTCAGCAACCTTGGAGTTATTCCTTAGTTTCACAAACTAAGTACTTCCTATACTCCACGCCGAATATGGTGTTGGTTTTAGGTTTATTTGTCAGGTGAGCTTCTTAAATAACTTATTCAGTTATTCAGATAGCTCTATGAATCAAGTATACTTAATACACTTTTCAATGTATTGTATCTTGTTCTCTACTGACCCAAGTCTATTGTAAGTGTTCCAGAGAATGAATCTCAGATATGAAATCTTAGTTCAACTCCTTCACAGATAACAATGCTTGTTAAAGATCAGGACACTTAGAACTTTTGTGCTACTTAGAATCAAGAGCTTTGGTCGCAACAGATAGCTTGAAGGTAAGTAGTTTGCTTGAGAGAGCTTGTGTGTGAGTATTCAATGTAAGTTCAGTGTTAAGTGTGTGTTCTCAAGCAGTCTAAGTGTTGATATTTATAGATGAATTTGAGTGCCGTTTGAATAGTATCCGTTAGGCTTAAATCAAATTCAAACTATTGATATCTGAATATAATCTTATGTGGTTTGTCTTCTTCTTGGTTACCATTTTTTCCAGACATTTCGTCATGCATTTAATGCATCAGATTATATTTTGTCTGTAGTGCCAGAACTATGCATGGTATCAGAGATCTTTATACAATCAGAGTTTTCTGAAACTTTGCATGTTCTTTTCCATCGATTATCACAACTCCAGATACCATTTGTTGAAACAACTTTGTTATAAAATATTTCTTTTTCAGAAACATAGTTTATATCCAAGGTATCTGAGTGTAGATATCTGTGGGCACTTTCCTCGTCTCGAAACCTTTTATTCTCGGATATCTTTTGCAACACTTGTGTTTCAAACACTTGTTTCTTCAAGATATCTGGACATAGGTATCTGAAAACCTTTGTCTTCGAGAATCTTATGCGATCTTCAAATCTTCAAATCCGTTGAACTTTTCCTACTGGAAGTCTTCTTCTTGGTCTTCTTTAGAAAATAAAAATTACATTTCGAGACCTAACATCCTATACAAGATTTGCTAGACTATCATACTTAGTGAGTTTCCTCTTTTACAGTGTTCAAGTGAACCAAGAGTACTAACCACCTTTCTGAGTTAAGATAAGTCATTAGATTGCTGATCAAAATCTAAACATATATTCCTAACAACATCTCCCCTACTAAACACCAAAAGATCATCATCAAAGCATAGACCAATAATTTTCAGCTTAGCACACTTGGGATGGTAATTAAAATTAGGATTCATATCCAAAGTTTGTAAAGATCTGTACAAGTATTCCATGATGAGAACAAATAATAGGGGGAAATAGGATCCCTCTATCTCAAGCCTCTCCTTGCTTTAACCAGCTTTGAAGGATTCCCATTAACTATATATCTATAGGAAATTGAAGACATACAAAGCATGATCCAGTTCACAAACACAGTAGGAAACCCCAATTCAACCATGATCATCCTTAAAGCCTCTCAGTCAACAGTATCATACGCTTTATGTATGTCCATTTGGATCATACATCTAGGTGACACACCTTTCCTGCCATACCCCTGCACCAATTCATGTGTCATGATAATATTATCTTGGATCAGTCTTCCTGGAATGAAGGCAGATTGACACTCATTCACCACAGTATTGATCACCTTACCCAATCTCACAGTTAGAACCTTAGAAATAATCTTGTAGAAGGTTGAGCAACAAGATATGGGTCTAAAATCTTTCGCAGTGCAAGAAGTAGTGATTTTAGGCACCAGAGTTACGATAGTGCAGTTCAAAGCATCCAGAAGATGCCCTCCCTTAAAAAATTCCTGCACAGCAGCCATAATATCCACCTTAACTATAGACCAGCAAGACTTAAAAAATAATGAGCCATAGCCATCCAAACCAGGTGCTTTATTTACACCAATACTCGTCAAAGATGTAAAAACTTCATCCTCAGTAACCGGTTGAATTAGCATTTTAGCTTGTTCCCAATTCAATGTTGGACCATTTCTAAGAGCTGGCAAGTTAACCCCCTTAGTAACAGTGCTTGGAGAGCCAACCAACCCAGTATAGAAGCTAACAATCTCTTGTTCTATCTCCTCATGAGTATAAACAGTATGCCCATCAGTCCTTTCAAGTTGATGCAATCTCTTATATCTGGATTTATCTTTAAGTGAGGCATGGTGTAGCAAGTAAAGTTGCTCAAATGATAATTTTATTGATCCTGATAAAAGCGGGTACAATTCTCTAGTCTAGTCCTCTGATTCTGGTCTTCTAAAGCGGCGAACATGGATCTTCAAATTCTTCGTTTTAGGAATTTTGACGTGAAAGTCGAGGAAAACGCTGATGCGAGAGCTTCTCAGCATGATCTCGGATCGAATTATGACCTTGGGAGTGCTTGATGCGAGCGATGACGAACTTCTTGGGGATTTGATGAACTCCACGGAGAACGCTTCTAGATCGTCGCAGGATTTGGCCTTTGATCTTCTTTAGAGGAAGTTTGGCCGGCAGGAAACGTTTCTCCAAGGGCTTTTGATCTTGATCTTGGATCTAACGATGGTCTTGGCTTAGATTTGGTGATGAACTTCAAGAACGTTTGCTCGAGTTTCGTCAGGATTCTCGGATTTGATCTTCCTTTTGGCGTAGTTGATCTTCCAATAACGTTTCTCCAAGTGCGTTGATGCTTCTTCTTGGATCAAACGGTGACTACTCCTGGATTTGTTGATGAACTTCTTGAATACTTGCTAGAACTTTGATGCTGATCTTGAGAAGACTTGTGATTCTTGCTCTTGATCTTGCTTGTTGTTTGCTTTTGCTTCTTCTTTGCTCCTCTTCTTACGCCTCTTGATGTGTTCTTGGTGTGTAGAAATGAATGAAGTCTCTATTTATAACACTTTGAAAAGGCGTAAGAAAGATATTCCCTAGAATATAGTGGTCCATTCAACTCTTCAACTCTAGCCATTTTCATTACATGGAGTCCATTAATTTTACCAATTTCACCATTACATTCTAAACCATTACTTCCTACCAGCCTACATGGAGCCCTAGTCCATCACCTATGGCCCTTTATCCACACGTAGTCCAATTTACATGATTTACTTTCACGTTGGTCCATGTGACATAATTTGATTTAAATTTATATATATATATATATATATATATATATATATATATATATATATATATATTAGAAAATAATCTAGCAATTTTATTTTAGAATTTAATTTAATAAAATTCTAAAAATGCTAGAAAATTATATTTTTATTTTTCTAGTATATATTTTAAAATGTCGTTTTATAGTAGACGAATTTCGTTCGTCTACAAATGCCCCTTCACGACTTGTTCATGAGTAGCATCTTTTGAGATGCGTTTTGAAATGAACGAGTTGCGACTCTTGACTCGACCCATTTCGTACATTCAGAACTTGGAGGCTTGGTGCTAGAGCTTGCCTATTTTATTATTTTAGCCACAATTTATCGACTAAAGTGAAATAGTGACCTGGATGGCTAAAGTAGTTGAATCAACAATCACTACTTGGCTTTTGGTGTACATGGCCCAAGATGCATTTGTTGACAAGTTTAATAATTACTTCACTCCTGGTCGTCTTCTTCAGCAAGCAAGCAGAGTCCTCCAACTCTTGCAAGACTGCAACTTTTATACAATTTGAGACGGTCGATTGATTGGGTCTCCTTTTCCGATCCAAATCCGGTGAGTTCCAATCTTCTTCATCTTTATCCAAATCCGGGACAGAGGAGAAAGAAAGAGAGAGGCGGGGAGCTGGATAGATTGAGCGGATGGCGAGGCAGGGAGGCGCTGGAGCTATGGCAGGGAGCTGGATACATTGAGCTGGAGCTATGGCGGGGAGCAGATGGCGAGATGTGGTGGCGGAGCAGGTGGCGCGGTGAGGAGAGGGACGGAGCAGGTGGCGCGGTGAGGAGAGGCGCTGTATTCGATTTGGGGAGGAGGTGCGGTGGAGTGGACTAGTCGAAGAGGAGTGGCCGGCTATGGTGAGAATGGCGTGAAGGGAGAGGAATTGTGGAGAAGAAGGCGCCATTGATGGAGAGTAAAGGCGAAGGCGTGAAGGAGAGAGCAGGCGTGATTTGGGGCTTTTTATTCCCTTTTGCTCTTTTCTCTCTCTCTTTTATTGTTTTAAGTTTTCTTTTGCCTTCTTTTTCTTTGAACTCTTCCTTCCTTATTTCTTTTGCTCTAATTGTACCGTGTTACTTCGTAGGAACCAAGAAGAATGGTGTATTTCAGAAAATCGACTGCAGGCTCTACTCATTGTGAATTCCTCGCCATATCAAAAGATGAACACGAATTTGTTGGGGAAGCAACGATGGTACCAGTTGCAAGGCCTCTAATCGGGCGTTACGCAAGACGATGGCCGTCTTTGTCGAATTTCTTGCGGATGAGCAATTGGACGCGGGATTACGTCGATTCATCGGGAAAACACACCAAGGCACAAGTACTTTTGAACAAGCACCATAAGAGGACCGCCAAACAACTCCGAACTCTAGGTCGCAATATTCTGGAGGGGAAGGCAACTTGGAGCAGTGAGGCATTTTCCTTCAATGGGGGCTTCCATTATTTTAAAGGCTATTGGGAGTGGACAGAAAACATTTTGAGACGTTGCCAACCTATGTTACGTAGTGCACGGATTTATGAAGCGGTCACCGCGTCACTTTTCACCTATGATTTTGAGGTGAACATAATGAAGGCGTTCTGCGAGGCTTGGTCTTCGGCGACAAATACACTTCACACATCGGCTGGGGAAGTTTCTATCTCCATATGGGATTTATCACGACTTGCTGGGTTACCTATATTGGACAATTTGTATGATGAAGTAAATCTCGACGTAGTGGAGATCACTGGCTTTGATGAGAAGAATGATTTGTATCTTCCGCGATCTTGCAAATATTTATACTATGCCTTTCATATATTGACGGCGGATGCTGAAGATGGGTGTGACACTTCTGTTAGTCTTGAACAGTGGATCCACTTTTGGTGTAGCAAAGAGGTGAAGTACTCTAAACCACCCGTGCGCAAGGCAAAGAGTAGAATCCTGCCTAAAGACACTCATAACCCAACTGGAGATTTTGGAGCTCATAGTGAATGGAACTCTACAGAGGAAGCACTTTTCGAGAAGCTTGGGGTCAAAAGAGGGTTAAAGACGGAGGTTTATTTAGCCGTATACCTTTCTTGTTGGTTGTGCGCCTTTGTCCTGCCAGTGAAGAATGTCGGCATGATACGCCCGAGTACTTTCAAGATGGCTTGCCATATGGCAAGTGGAAAATCCGTGTCTTTGGCAATCCCGGTGCGAGCCTCGATTTATAGAGGTCTTAGTCATATTGCAGATTCTCCTCATCCGTCACGTTCGACTCGCCCGTTTCCAGCTCACTTTGTTTATAGCTGGGTGGCCCATTATTTTCAAACACACCATTTAGTGGCTCGGCCTTCTCGAAGTCCTGACATGGCGTCATTTTCCGGTGAGAATTTTGCGAAACCATTTTCTCCTAGGGATGCGCGCTCAAGAATCCACAAAGGTATTTCTGTCAGTTGGAATTGCTTTATTGGTTTGAGACAGAACTACAGGTTCGTTGATAACGCTCTTGCTTCGGATTCTGAGTGTGAATACTTTGCCAGCATTCGATCCTCTTATCTTACGTTGCGGGATGGCGATCGTTTCATCGTCGAGGCTTATTCTCCACATCGATTCAGCCGTAAGTTCGGTTATTATCAAGACGTCCCAGGTGAACTTGAACGAGTGATTCATAGTGTTGACTTAGATGAGGATCTATCACTTTGGAGGATGAGTACATATTCCAGGTCTTTTGACAAGGCATGGTTTCCTGGAGCTTCCATTTCAGTGAAGCACGATCATACCGACGAGTATTTGCGTTGGTGGATAAAGTTTGATGGGGACTTTCTTGAAAGGAATATTGGTCATTTGGTGCCTAAGAAGAGTGCTGAGCCTGCCCGCATAGATGTTGCGCCTGTTCATGTTCCCGAAGCTTCTAGAGGTACATCTCTTATTCCTGTTTATTGCATCTTTCTCTTCTTATTCTTCCTTTGCTAATTGCCACTCTTCTTTATCAGGTAAAAAGAATACTCTTTATGACATAGATGAGAGTGCTAGTTGCGGTAATTTCAACCGTCATTGGAAGAGACAAAAGGGAGAAAGGGCCTCTAAGCCAATAGATGTAGAAATGTGTGTGGATGCATCGAGTAATCCAACATCGTTGGTAGGATTTGTTGGAGAGGTAATGACTTCAAGTGGTCTTGCTTTCCGCTTCTTCTTGCAACAATGTACTTTTGATTTATTAATTTGGTGTTCTTCTTTGTAACAGTTGGAGAATGATATCATACCGAACTCTGTCAATGCTGATCATGAGCCCGAAGCTGTGTTAGATCCTGAGATAACCATTCCTCTACAACTTGCTTCTCCTGTCGAGATCACACCGGTTGTGGTAGAGAGTCAAGGGGAATCCTCTCGTTCAACAACTCCTTTACCTATTGTCCCTTGTCATCCTGCTGCCTCTGTTATTCATGGAGAAAGATTTGTGGACAAATGGGAGAGACAATGCCTTCAATGTTGTGGTCCGGACTTAGCACCAAGATCACTAATACTCCTTTGGACATGATGTCAAGCCTTAAGGACGAGATTCCTGTTGTTTTGAAGAGGTTGGAGGACTTCAAATGTGATGATATTCCTCCATTGAAAGCTTTGCTTGAAGCTTTTTTTGAGAAGGTTGAGAGGTTCGACTCTGCGAGGTCTACTATTGCCGACATGCCTTCTGATGAATCACTTGCTCAACGTATCACGGGGTCTGGAACCCGTCTTGAGGAAGCTAAGGCGAATATGGCCAATGAGGCTAAAGAAGTTAAAGCCATGAGGAAGAAGCTTAAGTCTTTGAAAAAGGAGGTAACAGATCTGGAACAGGAGGTCAAGGTTAAGGCAGCATCCCTTAAGGCCGTGAAAACAAGTATTACTGAGATGGAAGGAGAAATTGTTGAGTTGAATAACACCTCTGCACCGTATGACGAAGCTCAGAAAAAATTGGACACTCTAAGGGCTGAGTTGGAGACTGCTCACGAAGAATTGAAGAACTTGAAGCCTTTCTAGAGATAGATATTTGCCTTTTTGTTGCTTTTCTTAGAGATAGATGTTTGTCCTTTATTTCCTTTCTAGAGATAGATGTTCGTCTTTTGTTGCTTTTCGCTTTCATTCTTGTAGCAAACATTAGTATCTCTTGAGATTAATAATAAAGACTGCCTTTTCCTTCTTGTCATATGACTTTCACATGCTTTTATATAAAGTATCATGTTGCTTTAGATAAACAAACATATAACATTAACACTTATGACTGGACTTAGAATATACTAAGTTGCCTACGTACCTTCATAGGGAGGATCAAGTCAAAACGTAGTTCAAAGAAGACTTTATGATTGGAAGGGGGGGGGGGGGGTGCCGTCCACAGTTTATACTCATGCGGGCCAGGAGTATCTATTACTTAGCCACCTTAGACGAGGTGAGGCGAGTTAACAGTTTAGCCACGTGTCATGCCATTGGTGGTCACCGTTCACAGTTTAAGCTCATGCGGGTCAGGAGCTTTCTAATCTATAAGCACCCCTGCTTTGTTTTGAGGGCTCCTGCGATTTTTTTTTTTTTTAAACTAGTCTAAGCACCCCTGCTTTGTTTTGAGGGCTTCTGCTTTTTTTTTTTTTAACTATATACATTACGGGTAGTATCGCTTCAAGAATTTTCCATTGATGGGACCAATTCTCAATCCATCATCAGCTCTAAGTTTGTACGAACCGTTGGCATAAACTTCTTTGACAACATATGGCCCGTCCCACTTTGAAGTGAACTTGTTTCCCGTTTTGTGAGTCACAATGATTGGTCTTCTCACGGCAAGCACGAGATCTCCTACTTGAAAGGAACGAATGTGAACTCTTTTGTTGAAGGCTTTAGAGATGCGTGCTTGATAGCATTCGAGCCTTTGTTGGGCTTCCAGCCTCTTCTCATCCAACGATTCCAACTCTTCCAGCCTGATGCGAGCATTTTCTTCATCAGTGAGCCCTTCTTGAATTGCGATCCTTAGAGATGGAATTTGACGTTCTAGGGGAAGAACAGCCTCTACACCATAGACTAGTGCGTAAGGGGTGGATTGAGTTGGAGTTCGATGTGTCGTCCTATAAGCCCACAAAGCCTCTTCGATTCTTTCATGCCAGTCTCTCTTCGACTTTGCCATTACCTTCTTCAGCAAATTGCACAATGTCTTGTTGAAAGCTTCCGCGAGGCCATTTGCTGCTGCGTAGTAGTACATTGATGACTTCCTTTGCTTGATTTCAAACAGCTGGCACAGCTTGTCGATCGTATTGTTACAGAATGGCTTTCCATTGTAAGTGATTATGCATCGAGGAACTCCATAACGATAGATGATGTTAGTATTGTTACAGAATGGCTTTCTTTACTTCTTTCAAAGGCATAGCCTCTGCCCATTTGGAGAAGTAATCCGTTGATGCTAGTATGTATAGATGTCCACTAGAGGACTTCGTCATTGGTCCCACAATATCCATCCCCCATGCGTCAAAGGGCCAGGAGGCAACAGTCAGATGTAATGGCTCTGGCGATTGGTGAATGAAGTTAGCATGAAACTGGCAAGCTTGGCATCTTTTAGCATAATCCATGCAATCCTTGACCATAGTAGGCCAATAATAACCCATCCTCTTGATTCGAAAATGTAATTTCGGGCCAGATTGATGTGCACCGCAGATTCCAGAATGTGCTTCCTCCATTGCTTGTGTAGCTTCTTCCTCGCCTAGACAACGCAAGAAGACTTCATTGAAGGAGCGTCGATAAAGTGTCCCATTGTAGTATATGAAGCGAGTTGCCCTTTGATTTACGATCTTAAATGCGTGTTTCATTGGGCAATCTATCATACTTCAAGTAATCCACAATGCATCGCCTTGATCTTCTTTCTCGATTTCATACACCTCTATGACATAGTTGTCTTCTTCTTGATTATATCATCATCTTCAAGATTGGAGGATGATGAATTTTTTTGACCGGGACATTGAAACTTTTCCCTGGTATTGCAAGAGTGGAGCGAGTTTAGCTAGAGCATCGGCTTGGCTATTTTGCCCTCTTGAAATATGTTTGATTGTCACACCTCCAAGCCATGCAACCATTCTTCTAGCATAGTTGACATATGGCAACAACTCCATCTTTTTTACCTCATATTCACCGGATAGTTGATTAACTACCAATTAGAATCGCCATACACGTTGAGCTCCAATCGTTTTGCATCAGTTGCTAATTCTAACCCATTTATCAAGGCCTGGTATTCTGCAACATTATTTGAGGAGTTTTGAGTTAGAGTGAAGGAGTAAGGCAACACGTCGCCTTCAGGTGAGATGAACACTACTCCTGCCCCCGCACCATTTCTATGAGAAGCCCCATCAAAGTACATCTTCCATGGAGGAGTAACTTCGACGACCATAACATCCTCATCGGGCAAGTCATCCGCTAGCTCCCATTCTGCAGGAATTGGGTGATCAGCAAGGAAATCAGCTAAGGCTTGTCCTTTGATGGCTTTTTGTGGTACATATATGATTTCAAACTGTTGAAGTTGCAAGTACCATCTAGCAAGCCTATCGGAAAGCACTGGTTTTGACATGACATACTTCAATGGATTAGCTCTTGAAACAAGGTGAATCGTATGAGCTTGAAAATAGTGCTTCAGTTTTTGGATTACAAAGATTAGAGCTAAACAAAGTTTCTCAATGGGGGAGTATTTGACTTCATTCTACTCAAATAGTAGAGTGCAATCTCCTTTCCGTCATCATTTTCTTGGGCCAACAATGCCCCCACAGAACATTCCTGGGCAGCGATGTATAGGATTAGCGGGCGTCCTGGTATCGGAGCTGCCAGCACTGGAGGCTTCATCAAGTAAGACTTGATACATTGGAATGCATTCCTACAAGCTTCATCCCATTCAAATGGAACATCCTTTTTCATGAGACAGCTAAATGGTTGACATCGTCCCGCCAGGTTAGATATGAATCTTCGGAGATAGGCTATCCTTCCTTGCAAGCTTTTAAGCTCATGTATATTCTTGGGTTCAGGCATCTTCATAATTGCATCGATTTTAGCTTGCTCGATCTCAATGCCACGCTGCCGGACAACGAATCCTAAGAACTTTCCTGAGCTAACTCCAAATGCACACTTCAAGGGGTTCATCCTCAATTGATACCTTCGTAGTCGTTCAAATACTCCCCTTAAATCTTGCCAGTGATCTTTTCTTTCTCTTGACTTCACCACTAGATCATCCACATAGCATTCGACATTCTTATGGAGCATATCATCGAATATCTTTTGCATAGCCCTTTGGTAAGTAGCACCGGCATTCTTAAGACCAAATGGCATCACCTTGTAGCAGTATACTCCTTTTGGAGTGCGGAAAGCTGTCAGTTCTTCGTCTTTGGGTGCCATGCGGATTTGGTTGTATCCTGAAGATCCATCCATGAATAGCGATTAGCGTGACGATGGTGGCATCGATCATAATCTCTGGTATGGGCAACGGGAAGTCATCTTTGGGACATGCTGAATTCAGATCTCTAAAGTCCACAAAAACTCGAATCTGTTTATTCTTCTTCCTCACCGGAACTATGCTGGAGATCCAAGTGGGATATCTGACTTCGCAGATAAACCCCACTTCAATTAACTTATTCACTTCACCTTCAATGGGAGAAATCAATTCGGGGCGAAATCTCCTTTGGGCTTATTTTATAGGTCGGGCTCCACATTTCACCGAGAGTTGATGAACAGCTCTCTTGGGATCAAGTCCAGGCATCTCCTTGTATGTCCATGCAAATATATCTATGAATTCTCGAAGCAAGGCCACACAAGTTGCTTCCTCCTCCGGGCCTAGGGATGCACTTATATAAGTAGGTCGGGGATTATCAGTATCACCAAGATTGACTTCTTTCAGTTCATCGATAGTGGACTTAATTCCCTCCTCAAGCTCGGGCGGTGCCTCTTCGGCATCTTCTTCCTCAGTGCAATCTTTCAAGGTGATATGATATGATGATTCTATGTTGTTGTTTCCTTGATTGCTAATAGCGTGTGGCTTCGTATGAACTATTGCGACCCACTTAGCTTTGAGTACTTCGCCGCTTGAGACCTTGATGTCTTCCTTGCGCACCATTCGGGACGGGATTAAACTTCGTAGTTTCTCAGGGGCGCACAACTTGCTAGCATCTTCTTCCTTTTCGGGATTTACAGGCCCCAACCTTTGGTGTACAGATTTAGCTGGCTTTAGTCTTTGATGTGTGGACTTCTTAATTGGTCCCAATCTTTGGTGTGCAGACTTCTTAATTGGTCCCAATCTTTGGTGCACATTTCTTCTAGTTGTTCCCAACCTATCAAAGACGGACTTGCGTGGTGCTATCACTATTGATGGAATTGCTTTCCATCCGAGACTTCTCATCCTCTTCTATATAATTGCTAGTGGCTCGCTTAATGGTGATACGTACGGGGTTGGGTCGTGTGAATCCCAAACCTTCTCGAGTCTTTCCATTCCTTTGTGAGCTGGTGGACTTTGACGCATCTTCTTTTAGGGGAGAGCCCCTCTTAGGATTGTATCCTGCTTTCACCAAGAGTTTAAAAGCTTTAGGTCCAAAATGACTGTCTCTTTCCTCAGGATGAGCAGTTTCATGTTCTGCCAAGCCCCCTTGCACGGGACGAACGAATCCCTTCAGTGGTGGTTTGACAGGACCGGCAATGCTGAGCTTTGTCAAGGGTAGGGTAAGACCTTTCAAACAACCGTCTTCTATCTGTGAGACTTTGTGACTTTGGGGCAATGACTTCCCCTTATTCAGCACGACAATTTGGTCTTTTGACTCTTCACCAGAGCTTGATTCTTCATTCGGACTCTTGGTGCGTTCTATGTAGTATTTTGCATCAGCGAAGTAAGATTCGACTTCAGTGAAGGGTTTCTCATCTACAAGCACTTTCTTAACCATTCCATTCTGGCAGTATTGGAAACATTGATGTAAAGTCGATGGAACTACACCATTTTCATATATCCACGGTTTCCCTAGGAGTATGTTGTAGGATGTTTTAGCATCAATAACATGGAAGAGTGTGACTGATGACATATCACCAATTATCAACTCTAATCATATAATGCCCATTGCTCGTTGACCTCCTTGATTGAAGCCTTGGATCATCAGTCGACTGCTACCAAGATCTCCAGTTGGGATTCCTATTTCTTTCATAGTACGTAATGGCAGGATATTGACTGTAGATGCTCCATCAATAAGTATCCTTTTCACCTTATGCTCGTGGGTAAAGCCGCTTACGAACAACGGCCTATTATGGGGTTTAGAGCCAAGTAAGAGGTCCTCGTCACTGAAGGATATGGTGCTCATGTAGTTGATATGCTTCAACTCTTTAGTTGGTGAAGGCATGTCATCTAAAGATCTTTCCAACGGAGGTGTGTTGATTGTATCAACTTCAGAGGATGAAATAGTGTTAACATCGGCACCCTCCTCATCTAGCGAGATCTTCCCTTCCCTTACAAGTTTCATCACTTTTTCCTTGAAGACAAAGCAATCTTGGATGGGGTGGCTTATGAGACGATGGTACTTGCAGTACTTGGGATCATCTAAGCGTCCTTCTTCATTTGGCCTTTTCATTTCTGGCAGTTCGATCAAGTTATTCTTCAGTAGCTCATCGAATATCCTAGGGACATCGGAGCTGAGGAACGGATACTGTTTTGCCATCATCTATTTCAAAGTAGACCTTCTTTGTTCTTCCTTTTGCGAGCTATTTGTTGGCATATACGCTACTTTCTCTTTGTCTTTTGACCCTCTTGGCACAGTGATCTTTGTAGCATTTGAGGCCATTGCTTCTTTCCCTTTGAAGAGAGGTTTGCCCCCTCTCTTGGTGTCATACTTGCGTGATTCGTTCATTGGAGGGCCATCAACACTACTGTTATTCATGCTTAGCTCCATATCATGTGCACGAGTGGCCAGCTCCTCGAATGACCGTGGCTGGATTGCTTGGAGAATATATCGGAGCCCCCAGTGCATCCCTTGAACACACATTTCGATTGCTGAAGCTTCAGATAATCTATCTTTGCAATTAAGGCTCAGATTCCTCCAGCGATTGATGTAGTCGATGGCTGTCTCTTCTTTCCATTGACGTGCATTGGTAAGCTCGACCATGCTAACAGTTCTTCATGTGCTGTAGAAACGATTGAGGAATTCTTGTTCCAGCTGATCCCAACTATCTATGATCCAGCCTCCAAGTCGGTGTACCAGTCAACCGCATTGTTTTTCAGCGAGCGGACAAATTGCTTCACCAGATGATCGCCATAAGTCCCGGCATTGTTGCATGTCTCGACAAAATGGGCAATATGTTGCTTTGGACTTCCCTTACCATCGAACTGTTGAAAGTTAGGGGGTTGATATCCAGCTGGCATTCTCAGATTGTCAATCCTCCGTGTGTATGGCTTATTGTATGTGAAGGATGATTTCAAACCTTCATCAAGACTTTCTTTTAGAGCTCCCCTGATGAATTCCTTCAACTGATCGGCCGGAATCATTCCACTGGAGTTGATTGACATATCTCCTTGTTTTGATATTGGCTTAGCGTATGATGGTTCCTCATACACCACATGGCGCTTTCCTCCCGCCTTGCTAGTTTCAGCTATTTCCTTGCTCAAAATCTTCTCGGGTGTGAATTCTCGTTCCATAAGCTTTGCAATCTTGAGGTATTGTTCCTGAGTATGCTTCATGAGGAACTCCATAGATTTTGTCAAAGCTAACACCATTTGGTCGAGTGAAGGATTATTCATTGTTGGGAGCTGAGGAGGGACTTCTCTTGTCTTAGGAGATGATGGCAAAGACCCGTCGTCATCATCGGATGTTTCTTCTCCATCTCTTTTGGTGGCAGTTGCACCTAGAGCTTCAAAGGCTTTGTTAGCCAAGGTTTTGCGGGTCTTCAGCACCCCTGGATTGCGCTTCATCTGAGGCTTGAGAAGAGTTAATCGTCTTCCTAGGAGGCATATTGCTTCACTAGAGATGAGAGGTAGAGATGTGCCACTGGGCGTGCCAAAAATCTGTAGCAAGTAAAGTTGCTCAAATGATAATTTTATTGATCTTGATAAAAGCGGGTACAATTCTCTAGTCTAGTCCTCTGATTCTGGTCTTCTAAAGCGGCGAACTTGGATCTTCAAATTCTTCGTTTTAGGAATTTTGACGTGAAAGTCGAGGAAAACGCTGATGCGAGAGCTTCTCAGCTTGATCTCGGATCGAATTATGAACTTGGGAGTGCTTGATGCGAGCGATGATGAACTTCTTGGGGATTTGATGAACTCCACGGAGAACGCTTCTAGATCGTCGCAAGATTTGGCCTTTGATCTTCTTTAGAGGAAGTTTGGCCGGCAGGAAACGTTTCTCCAAGGGCTTTTGAGCTTGATCTTGGATCTAACGATGGTCTTGGCTTAGATTTGGTGATGAACTTCAAGAACGTTTGCTCGAGTTTCGTCAGGATTCTCGGATTTGATCTTCCTTTTGGCGTAGTTGATCTTCCAATAACGTTTCTCCAAGTGCGTTGAGGCTTCTTCTTGGATCAAACGGTGACTACTCCTGGATTTGTTGATGAACTTCTTGAATACTTGCTAGAACTTTGATGCTGATCTTGAGAAGACTTGTGATTCTTGCTCTTGATCTTGCTTGTTGCTTGCCTTTGCTTGCTCTTCTTTTTGCTCCTCTTCTTCTTATGCTCCTCTTGATGTGTTGCTTGGTGTCTAGAAATGAATGAAGGGGGTCCTCTATTTATAACACTTTGAAAGGGCATAAGAAGAGCATATTCCCCTAGAATATAGGAGCCCATGGCCCAACTCTTCAACTCTAGCCCATTTTCATTACATGGAGCCCTAGTCCATTAATTCTGGCCCAATTTCACCACATGGAGACCTAGCCCATTACTTCTGGCCCAATTTCTACATGGAGCCCTAGTCCATCACCTATGGCCCAATTTATTTACATGTAGCCCAATTTATCCACACGTAGCCCAATTTACATGATTTACTTTCACGTTGGCCCATGTGACATAATTTGATTTAAATTTATATATATATATATATATATATATATATATATATATATATATATTAGAAAATAATCTAGCAATTTTATTTTAGAATTTAATTTAGTAAAATTCTAAAAATGCTAGAAAATTGTATTTTTGTTTTTCTAGTATATATTTTTAAATGTCGTTTTATAGTAGACGAATTTCGTTCGTCTACACATGGAAGTAAGAATTATTTCATCCCCAAGTTGCAACCAGTCTATTTTTGCTTTTTGAGCTAGGATTTCTTCCTCAGCTTGAAGAAGTGAAGTTAAAGTATCATAAGCAATTTTAGTATCATAAGCAATTTTAGCTTCTTGTATCAGATGAGCGTTAAACTTATCAAGCACAAGTTTATCATGCACATCCTCTAGCTGAATCCTAGCAGCTTGAACTTGCTCACAATTATATCACCATATTTCCTGCTTATAAGTCTCAGGTCTGGCTGCAGTCTCAGCAATTTTTTCCAAAGACAAAACATAGCAGTCCCTTGAATAGGCTGACTCCAACTGTGCTGAACCACCGAGAGGAAATTCTGCTCTTTAACAATGTAATTCACAAACTTAAAAAGCATACTCTGTGGACCAGTTGTAGGCAAAACATCTCTCAATAAGAGTGGGGAGTGATCAGACACCCCCGGATTAAGTACCTGCACTTGGACCTGATTGAACTTCAAAAACCAATCTACATTACCCAATACTCGGTCAATTCTAGAGTATATAGGTCTATCCACATGTTTATTAAACCATGTGAAGTGAGAACCAGTAGAGGGCACTTCAAACACACCAATTTTATCCATCATTGCTGAGAGATCAGCAAACTCATTCAATAGAACTGGATTGCCAACATATTTTCCTAGCTTCAAGTTGGTTGCAAGCATAAATAGCAGTCATCCAAAATTGCAAAGAACCATCCAATTTATGTACTGTCATATGCAAAAATTGGCCCGTGGCTTGCACCATGTGTACTTTAATCTTTGCAGGATCCCAAAGACACCAGATTCTACCATTCTCTTGGTGAGTATAATCATAATAATTCCATCTGTCACCCAAGACCTTTCTAACCTTACTAACATTCACCTGTTTCACCCTCGTTTCCACTAGGATAGCAATAAAAACCTGTAGCGCAGAGAGGCGAGAGCTAACCTCTTTACTCCTAGCTTTCTTGTTCAGCCCCCTGACATTCCAAGAGACAATCATGGCACTGAATTAGTGCCATCCCCGGGATCATCCTCAATACATAAGGGAGCAAATTCATTACTACATTGTACCTGTCCAACCATCACATTAGCCCTCTCCATCCTAGCAGCAGACCCCCCTCTGACCTCAGTCTAAGGATCCTGAGAAGCCACAGCAGTATCAGTCACATAATTAACCCTCTGTTCCACTTCTTTCTTCATCTGCTTATCCACCCCACTGGTCTGCCCCATATCCTGCGGTTTGGCCTTCCATGTGCCAGCTTTATGGGGAGTTTTATGTTGCGGTTTAGGATGTGGAGGCACATTTTCGCATCCACATCAAAAGGGGTTTGACTATGTTTATTGTCAATTAATAAGTTGAGATTATTTACAACTTCAATTGATTAATTTGGCATTACAAATGGGATGTGGAAATGGTCGTGGCCATGGACGAAAACTACTATGGCCATTATCTTACTCCTGCTTTTATTTGTAAGGCTGAATCCTGAAAAATGAATTACAGTGGTCCGTGGCACAAATGTGGCCATCAATTTTTCTTTTTTACATATTAAACATAGTATAAGAGTATTTAAAAGTTTAAACTAATTAAATCGCAAGTAAAATATTTTCAAATTGAATGGGAACAAAATCAGATTTCAGCTTTGTGAAATCGAAAGAACAACACAAATTTAAACAAGAACAACAACAATTTTATTAATTGAAATCATAATAACAAACATTGAAGCAAGAAAACACAATGCCTTACGATTAAACAAAATACACACAACAACACAATATCATACGATCAAAAAGAAATCACACGGTACTATCCATATGGATTTACATAAAGCTTACGATACCGTAGAGTGGAGAGCCTTAGAGGAGATTATGATTGAGATGGGTTTTCCTAGACAGTTTATTCACTAGATTATGGTTTGTATGGAATCTGTATCCTACAGATACTCCATCAATGGATGTCCTAACAAATTGTTGAAGGCTAGTAGAGGTCTTAACAGGGGATCCTATCTCCCCACTACTTTTTGCGCTGGTGATGGAGTACTTGCATAGATGTCAGCAATGTGAGCAGCTAGATATCACTAATATATGCTTTGCCAATGATCTTTTATTGTTTATCAGAGGTGATATTACTTCTGTTCAGCTAATTATGGAGAGATTTGCTCAATTCTCAGCTAGCACGGGATTGAAAGCTAATAAGGCGAAGTGTAAAGTCTTTTTGGGGGGTGTTACTAGTCTTGAGCAGGCTTCCATTTTACACGCTACAGGCTTTGTCCAGGGGGTGCTTCCTTTCAAATATTTGGGCGTTCCTTTGGCCAATAGGAGGTTAAGTGTGCATCTGTGTTCTCCTCTTATCGATAAGATTGTTGCTCGTATCCAACATTGGAAATCTAAACTCCTAAGTTATGCAGACATACAACAACTTATCAAGAGGGTTTTGTTTTCTATTACTGGTTATTGGATGCAGATCTTTCCTTTGCCAAAAAGGTGCCAAAGCATATTGAATCAATCTGTAGGAGCTTCTTATGGACATGAAAGGAGAATATTAGCAAGAAAGCACTTGTGACTTGGGATATTGTTTGTGATCCTAAGAGTGCAGGAGGGTTATGTATTGTACATCTTTGGTGGAATGGAATGCAGCTAGTGTTTCCAAGTTGCTATGGAATATTCATCTCAAGGCTGACAAGCTTTGGGTGAAATGGGTGCATATGTTTTTTCTCAAAGGGAAAACGATTGCGGAATATCAGCAATCTGTTTCCTGCTCTTAGATTATGCGAGGGATCTTTAAATGCAGGGATTTAGTTCTTTCTACACAAGCATGGGCTGATATGGTAGCAATTGGTAAATTTCGGACTACTTTAGTGTATAGAGAGTTGAGAGGAGATAAACTCCCCGTAGCATGGAGAAAGGTCTTCTATTCTAATTTAGCTTGGCCCCGTGCTATATTTGTCTCATGGATGCTGTTTTTGGGCCGTTTGAACACAAAGGAGAGGTTGAGTAGGTTTGGAGTTGCCACATATGGTCTTTGTTGTTTTTGTGGAGGTATTGAAAATGTTGATCATCTTTTCTTCCAATGTCTAGTTACTTAACAGGTTTGGTGTGATGTTTTACAGTGAATTGACATTGTTCGGACTCCTACTGCCTAGAGTTGTGAGAGTGTATGGTTGATTCAGAAATGTAGCAAGAAAGGCTGGAAACGAAAGCTTCTGAAAACAACACTTGCTGAAGTGATATATGTTGTGTGGAGAGCTCGAAATGAGCAAATTTTTCTTCAAAAAGGCCTGAACATGAATTTGTCTTGGGATATTTTACAAGTTTTTTTTTTTTAGATGCAGCTTGGATAGGAAGTTGGTGTTGCATATTCCTTCTTTGAGATAGCAGGTGCATCAAAGTTGTTTGTGTGATCAATAAATAGATTAGAATTTTTTGTATTGTCAGGATCGTTTCGATCGGCTGTTTGATTGTCCTTTTGGTAATGAGAAAGTAATGCTCTTAGTCCAAAGAAAAAGAAATCACACAACAACTTGAAGCATTCACACTTTTAATTTGGACTTCAGTCTCTAGCAAGTAGTCTCGAACTGATCCGAAGCCATCTATCGCGAAATGAATCAGCATATCTTACGTCAGATTTTCAGCAAAGTAATCATCAAATAATAAGTCTGCAAAGTGTTCTCTATTACAGTCGATGTATTTACGTGCATGAAATACGTTTTGTGGAACGGATGTTTACAGTTGTTGGATGTGGACGTTAATATGAGAAGTAGCTTGAGCAAGTAGCTGGGTAAATTGGTAATACGAGTTCTAAGTTGATGAACCTTCAATGGTCCGTTCATCATCGTCAAAACTTGAAGAAGTGTTGTTGAGATAGTGGTTAATAAAACAAATGTTTCGAGAGCGTTTTGAGTTTAAGAGTGGTAGAAGGGGGAAAGTTGAGGTGTGGTGAAATAAGTAAAAATTGGTGCAATTTATAAATCTCGAAAGAATATGACCATTGGTATAATTTTTATATTTGATTAATTATGTAGTATTTTATTTTCTTCTAAACTAAAAAAGAAATTCTAGCACCAACCAACAACTGGATAATAAAACCAACCGTGTTACAATTGATTTCCCCAAACCCGCCATGCGCCACGAAGGGTTCATGGACACTCCCTACAATGAAATATTCACCGATAGCATGACAAAGTGAATATATCAATTTGTATACTCTTTATTTCCATAAATTAACTATATCACCACCTACATTAATTCATTACATATCAATATGAAAAGTAATTTAACTGGAGTTGATTTTAAAAATTTGTGTTGGTATTGAATTGCAATTTTAAAAGGGATTAGTAATATATTTAGTTATGAATTTAGAAGTTGAAGAATAGTAACTCAACTCGAGTACAATAGTGTAGAACAGAAAAACAAACACGAAAATTTGACATCTTGTGTTTCCATAGTTGCTCTAATCTAAGCTGATCAAGCATCTCCGTGGCCTCTAGCTTTTTTTGTACACATTCAAAGTGGATTCAGAAAGCTCAGGAAAGATCTGTAAGACACAATTTGAAACCTCCATTCAAAACCTAGTCATTAGGACCCGAAAAGTGGTACCGAGATATAAAATCAATGATCTTAGAAAGCAAGAGTAGAGGAGACTAGGTGATGCAACAGGTAATTATTTCCACCATAGGAGAAGTAATACTGCACTTTGAATCAAAGATGCTAATGGTAACTGGATGCTAGGAACGGAGATAGTATCATTCAAGTCTTCTTCAATGTGAGGTCCAAGTGATATAAATGATAGTAGACAACGCTTACACTCGCTTACATATTTCTTTTCATTTCAAACCTCACAATTGTGCTCGCATCTGAGCTTTGTGTGATCAAGTGGCTCACAATCTAAAACACTAATCAACACCATTGCATCGGCTCAAGGTTGAGAAAAGTGGAGTAAGGTACTGAATCTTGCATGAAACCTAAAAATTAATGGCTATTATAAGGACTCTGGAAATTCATGAAACCCCAGCAACTGAGCAACGCCAGCTGGAATGACATAAACATCACAAAGCAGAACATGAACAAAGATCCACGTATAAGAACACGAGATAGTAGATCAGCCTGTGTTTTAACATACTCAGAGTTAAAATTCAGATCGCCACAAAAAAAAGAATAGATGCATAAGCACAACCAACTTGGATCAGTTTCAACAGCTCGGTGTCATGGTCATGTATGGAAATACAACAAATGTGCCGCTCGGGGAAAAACAACAAATTCTCACATTAATAGGATCTAAAAACCATCTTCTAACTCTGTCAACCATCAGATACAGATAGAAACACATCATTCATGACACCACTTTTAACTTTTCCGTGTAGACGAGAACAAATTACTCAAATAGCTAATTCTGTTTATTTACATATACATTGTTGCTAACATAGTAACATTGAAGTAAAACAGGGAGAGAGAAGAGGCGAGATAATAGCCAGTGCTGCTGTTATCTGTACAAGAGAGCCACCATAATCTCTAGACAGGAGGTATGGTGGAAAAGGAGAAACCTTTGTATCCCTTGTATGCATAATAAGCTATTCTGGTATAGTAGAATCCAGGAAGGAAGAGCATTCCACCCAGTAAAGCAAAAAATATTCCTGCATTATGGCATCAGGTCAAAACAGTTTAATAATGAGCTAAAAGAAAGAAAAAAGTGCTTAGTAAAAGAGAGACATGTTAACCTCTTACTTCAGAAACTGTTTGTGTTAGTCCCACCCAAAACTTCCCAGGTTGGACAACCTTGCCCATTTATTAACTCTATTAATTAATATTCAAGGCATATGGGTATGCTAAAGAGATATTTTCTCACTATTGATAACTTGATTTCAGGTTGACACAAAAATCCACAAAATTTAAACATGATCCATAAAGCAGTGTACTTTTTGGAGAAAGCAGCACATCATTTCTTTTACAGCTTCATGATACTCTCCTACTTTTTCCTTTTTCTTTACTCAAACAGAGGATCAATTCCCTTACAAGTCTTATGTACATTTTGTTTTTTCTTTACTCAAACAGAGGATCAATTCCCTTACAGGTCTTATGTCAATCTTGGTCTGACAGCCTTCCCAAGATAGGATAATTGCAGAGAATAACGACCACTCCCAGAGATAAAGGGTTTACAATATCAGATTCAGCTATTACAAAAGTATCATGGCTGCACAAGCGATATGTGTGGCTGCACGTGAGAAAATTCTGTGTCTAAATGGCTGAAATTGACAAAGATAGAACAACGCATGAGCTGACAATTAGTTACTTGACCAAAACACGCATATCAACTTACTAACTGATTCTTCCAGCCATATAATTGAACCTCAGAAGACATCAGACAAACACGCTCATTAATTTATGAAGCTACACCCACTTTCAATTTACTTCTTTGACAAGTTCTCCCAAATAATTTAGTTGATATAATACTATAATAGTAAATTTCTAGAACTCCAGACATATACACAGTACACACCCAACCTTGACACACACAGGGACACACACAGGGGTGAGGCTCGTTCCAGCAAAGGGTGTCTAACAAATGCATGTTTGTTAATTATTATTGCAACTTGATTATAGCTGTTCGGAAGAAAAATCACCAAGTTATGTTTGCAAGAAACAGATTATAACTTCTGACAACTTAAAATAATCTGCTAGAATGAACTTTAAATAATCAATGGTCTCGCTGATTTTTCCAACTTATTCTGTTTACACTGTTTGTAATATCATTTCCAATAACTCGACAAATCATTTGATCACTTCACAGTTATCTTAAGTTTTCGGAAACAGGTACTACCAAGTATAATGTCATATAATCAAAGGGATGAGAGACTACTTCACATTTGCATCTACTTGAAAGGAAGCCTATACTACGGTTACCCCCACCCCCCCCCCCCAAAAAAAAAAAAAAAAAAAAAACGTGACCACAAGATATGGCCTTTAAATCATCAAGAAACCCCAAAATAAATCACAGGGCTAGACTTTATACCATACATCCATGGTAAACAGCACTTCTCAGGATACTTGGTGCACAGTTTTGTTAACCTCCTCTACATGAATTTTGAACTCTCAGCCTTGAACTCATAGCAAGGCTAACTTCGGCACAGCAATAATTTAAGCAGGCAATGTCTTAAATTAACTAAGGGATGCTAACACACATCTTGCGCATTAATTTTCACACAACCATCCACTTTTGATTTACAACTTCCATACCAAGAAAATGCAGAAGTATCAATCTTTGTAAATCAAGATTATTAACATAGATAAAGCAGTATCCATCCATAAGTAAATACTACAAACATGACTTGGGGGCATAAAAGTCCTAGAAAAGCTTAGAATCATTTGCAAAAACACCACCTTAAGTCATCTACGATTATATACAACTATCACAAACTATATTCCCTTTCTTTACAGATGACATAATTAAAGCTAAATTCATTCGTTTCACTTCCCTTTTCAAACTCTTAAACTTGTAACCAAATGCTCCAATAAGAGTAATTTACAGGCGACTATAGAATTAGCCTTAAGGCATCTACGATTAGTCGATTATATGCAACTATCATCAACTATATTTCCTTTCTTTACAGATGACATAATTAAAGCTAAATTCAAACTCTTCGACTTGTAATCAAATACTCCAAAAAGAGAAATTTACAGGCGACTAACGAATTAGGAAAGATCTGAAGTAAAAATGAAGTTCCTGAAGATAAAAAGAGCTGAAAAAAGAAAGAGAAAGGGGAAAATAAAGAGTACCATGAGTACGATCGCCGCCGACTTTATTGACGGCCATGATAACGCCGAAGATGAGTCCAAGGACGCCGAAGACGAGGAGAGCGATGGCGAGTGCGATCTCTTTGATCGGAGGCTTGTTGTTAACTGTGTATGAGGTTTCCATCATTATGTCATCGTCAGATATCGAAAAGGCGTGATCCACATACGCCATTGCTGCTCCAAAGTAGAGATTGATTTGATGTGATGATGAATGAATCGGAATTGGTGTTTGATTGGAGACGAAGACAAAGGAATCCGATGCTGATATGCGGCTGCTACACACAGATTTTGTAACTTCTGTAGAGAGAAGAGAGAAGAAGAAGAAGATGAAGAAGAGTCTTTACCGTGACCGATACGATGGTGATGATGTGTTTGATGAAGCAAGGCAAGGGTTTGGTGTGGGGCTTTGATTTGGGATTTCTTCGACTAAATCAAAATTGAAAATATTGGATATTTAGTAGTTATTTAGATAAACAAGTTTAAATTTTGTTTTTTTTGTCAGCTTTTTCAACTTTATTCTGATTAATTTTATATGAATGTAAACTGTTCAATTTTTTTATAATGAAACTTTAGAGGCTAAATTTTCATTATATAAAGAAATTGAACATTTTACATTCAAATAATTCAGAATAAAAGTGAAAAGTCACAAAAAAAATTAAAGTGGAAAATTTGTTCCGGGACGAAGGAAGTAGTAGGCAGTAATAGTATTACTATTACCCTTGGTACTGGGTCTGCTAGCTATAGGGAGGGGTGTACTTATCGAACACATGAGAAAGTTTAGTAAAATGTCTTATTTTTTTATACAATAGGAAAGTGCACATTAGACTAGTATAAGCTATATGGGGAATTAATGTTGTGTCTGTGAGTTTTTATAACTAGGGGAATTTATGTTGTGATTGTAGGTTTTTGCATCTAGCGCGTTGAGAAAAAAAGAGCAGATGAAAAGTTCGTAGTCCGACTCGTTTGCAGCCCTAGTTCGGACTTATCTGAGAGATTTATCTGGTGTATGTGGGTTTTTGCATCAGTGAAATTTATTTTGTGTCTGTGAGTTTTTATAGCTAGGGGAATTAATGTTGTGTCTGTGAGTTTTTATAACTGGGGAATTGATGTTGTGTTTGTGAGTTTTTATAACTGGGGATTTATGTTGTGTCTTTGAGTTTTTATAACTGGGAGAATTAATGCTGATCGCGCGCTGGTCTGACCGCTGACCGCAAGCAACTTAAAAAAGTGGCTTTCTATTCTAATGGAAAGTCAGGCATTTTTCTAGAATTTGTAATCGAAGATCCCTCGAAAAGATCCAATTAAATTTACAAAGTCTTATAAAAATTTATACGCATTAAAACATAATAAACCCTAAAAACCTGACAACGTGATCTTTCGCGGGTTCATCCGACCGGGCCGGGTGGCCCCACGATTTTTTTAAAAAGATCTTACATCAGCTCATCTTGACTTTCCATTAAATTGCATGTTAGTATTTTACATCAAATTGATTATGCTTATTGTATAATGGTCTACGTTTAGTATTGTTATGGATAAATGCACAATGAGTTAGTGGATAAGAAGATTAATGTGTACAAGTTATGGGTTGTTTGGTATGCTTATGCCGTCATTCTTACTCGATTTGGCATCATTTCGGCATGTTAAAATCGTGTTTGGACTCTGAAAATTTCAGTATTAATCGGCAACTGACCGATCCAAATCTGTAGGGCAGCGATCTGATTGGCTAATGGGCCTGACGTGGCTAAGTTTTGGCATGCCATAATGCCGAGGAGTTGGGCTTGGCATAAGGAATTGGGTTGTGGTATCTGCACAGTCCATTTTTATGAGGGCCAGGGAACTTTGTGAATTGTCCAAACACAAAAAGGGCAAGTTGGCAATTGTGAGAGCATAGGCCTGGATTGTGCTAAATCTTGCAAAAATATTGCCAAGAAGAGTCCTGTCATAACCATACTAAACAACCCTTTAGTGGAGATGTCTTTTTCTCACCATATCCTCTTAACCTCTTGAGATATATACATTTCTACTTGTATAAATACCGATTATGTATTCTCATTTTAATACGAGAATAAACTCTTCTTTCTAATACTCATAGTCCCCAACTACTCTCTTTTTTCTCTTAATACGTTATCAGCACTTTAAACCACTTTTATCTAAAAACTACCGTACCCTTACTACGACGAAACTAAAACTACAAAGTCTGACGGTCCTTTGTTCATGGAATGGTTGATGATCAAGCATGGAATGGATTATTATGTGGCTGTCTGGCAAGCGACTAAAATGGATCGGTTTTAACTGTGAATAGTAACTAAATTATAATTGAGTTTTGAAAATTTGTGTTTGGGATGGAATTAAAATTTTATAAATTTTTGTAGGTTTGTTATGTAGGTTATGTAAGAGGTGAATGATTAGTGTAAGTAAGATCACTACAAGAAATCACTATTTTAGAGACGGATATTAGAGACGGATTTATCCGTCTCTAATTAGCGACGGATCGGTCGCATTTAGCGACGGATTAGAGATGGATTGAGGTTGAAGTTCAATCCGTCTCTAATCCGTCGCTAATTAGTGACGGATAGATTTATCCATCTCTAGTTACGTTGACCTAAAAAAAAAAAGGAATTTAGCGACGGATAGGGCTATCCGTCGCTAAGGTGAAATAAACGGGGCAGAATCTTTTTCTTCCCCCATTTCACTTCTGCTTCTCGTTTCTTCTCCTCTTTCACGCCATTTTCGCCTCCACCAATTTCCGGTCAAAACTCCACCATTCCGGCCAATCTTGGACTCTTTTCGAAGCTCGTTGAACAAGGAATTCAGGTGGCCATTCAATTTCATTCTTCTTCGGCTATTTATTCCGTAATTGAAGGTATTAGTCTAAAACCCTTACTTTGTTAAATTTGGAATTTTTTGTAATTTCGACTAATTTGAGCAATTGTATGTTTATGGGGAAGTCTCTACTAGCTAGTTTAACTTATATTAAGTAGTAGGTTAAGCTTGAGGTTGTACAATTGATAGATTTATTGTGAAATTGAATTGTTAGTATCATGTTAGGATGTTTGTAAGTATGTAGGGTATTTAATTTGATATTTCCGTACATGTAGTAGGATTAGGAAGATTCGGTTGAGTGTTTGGAGACCATTTAATTAGTGATTTTGATGGTTGTAGTATAATTGGCTCGTATTAACTTAGAAATAATTATTACTATTTTAATCTAAAATTTGTAATTTTAATAGTGAAATGGAAATTTAAAATTTATAAAATTCAATTTTAAACGTAAAATGCATGTAATTCATAAAATTTTAAACGTATTATAATTAACAATGTAATTATAGACCGGGAATTGGGCAATTGTAATGAAATTGAATGCGTAATGCGTATAGTTATAAATCTAATAAATTCAGACGTGTCAGGTTAATCATCCAATGAATCCCGATCGTTCATGGATGTACTGTCGCACTGTTAATAGCATAATTCAATCTAGTTTTGCGGAAGGGGTTGAAGCCTTCATCGCATTTGCACTGACACAAACTGCTTGTTTGAGCGAGGGGATGATAAAGTGCACTTGCAATGCGAACAAATATAGGAACATGAAATATTTGCCTTCTACAACGGTAGTGCAGCACTTGAAATGTAATGGGTTCGTGCCTCACTATGAGGTATGGAATCATCATGGTGAGATAGCACCACCGTTCACCGTTCATGCAATGTGAGAAAACTAGGAAGCGTCGAAGAAAGCGTCAATATGAGGAATCTAGTACTCAAAATACGGATAAATCTGATGTTTTCCTGACCGGTTCCAAGAAATGGTGTTTAATGTTGCGGGCCCAGAGTATATGGACACTAGTACCACTGAAACCAAGGGTGATGTTGAGGAGTTTATGGACACTAGTACCACTCAAAATACGGCTAAATCTTATGCTTTTTACAGTGCTTTATTTGTTGTTTTAATCGTTGTTTTAATGTGAGTGGTATGTTAACCACTATATGTGAATGGTATGTTAGCCACTGAACGTGGGTGATATGTTAGTCACCATTAAATCTGTTATGTTATCTTATTAAATTGTTGTCTTTATTTACGTTATGTAATTTAGATGTTGTGTGAAATTGTTGTAGAAACACTACTTCATTCCCAATGCCTTGCTTCCCCGGCTGTGGATTGTTTTCGAGACTCTGGGGTCAGATTTGTATAGGAAGATGATCAACAAGGTTAAAAACGATGGTAAGAGGCCAGAGTGGATGGGAGTTAAGGAGTGGGGGCATTGGGTGGAGTACTGGAAAAAGAAGGAGGTCATTCAGGTTGCGGACCAGAACAGAGAGAACCGGCTGAGTGAGTCGTCTGATGGTACGGGGTGGCTATACACCAATATGGGTCGCAAGCTGTGGCTACGGCTCACCGTATAACGATTAGTGTACATGTTACTTATTTGTCCGTTTATTCGTACATGTGTTTTGTGTTTAATTTCTACCCACTTACTAGCTAATTGTTTGCATATATGTTCTTTAGCTCCATGTTGGGGAGGAGAAGACCGTGCTACAACTCTTTAAAAGAGCTAAGCTGAAGGATGACATATAGGTGGACAGGAGGTCCGAGCTTATTACGGTACGTTTCTTTTGTTAAGGTTCATATTTGTGTAGTATAAGTGATTTTGAAAACTGTAACTCATGGTATGCACTTTACGATTTCAGGCTGAGGTGGAGAGGAGGATCGCCGGTCAGAAGCTGCCAGTTGAAGAAGAAAACATCATCTTCTTAGCCGACAACCCAAGGGATGACAAGGGCCGAGTATATGGATTGGGGAGTTTCGGCCCTGAACTGGCTGGTCCTAGATTTTCAGCATCCAAGCTATCCAAAGCACATGTTTTCACACAGGAGCAGGTCCAGGAGTTGTTGCATAAAAGGTCACTCCTTTGGAAGAGGCATTAGCTAAAAACAAGGAAGATTACCCGGCAACTCCATGAGTCCCAGGCTTTGGTGATGCAACAGATGGAGGATTCCAGGAGACTTTTCGCCATCCCCCCCCCCCCCAACCGGATAGTTAGTTTGGACTTGTGTTTTTCTGCTACTTGACTTCTTATTTAATCTTCTCTATGGATATTTAATGTTCAATATGGATAATTTGTTTTCGTCGAACCCTTTATGTTAATTAATACAATTTAATTATTTTGGATTTATTACCGTAGATTATAATTGTGAAACAGGTGAAATATGAAAACATGCATCAAAATTAATTTTTTTTTAATAATCTGCAAATTTAGAGACAGATAAATTATCTGTCTCTAATTCTGGATTTTATTTATTTATTTCTTTAAAAAATGAAACTATCCATCGATAAATCCGTCACTATTTAGCAACGGATAATTATCCGTCTCACCATGTACAAATTTATGCATTTAAAAAAAATAAAAAAACCACCTTATCCGTCGCTAATTAGCGACGGATACTTATCCGTCTCAAAAAGAGCAATGACGGTCAACGAATTTATCCATCACTAACCGTCGCTAAATTAGATATGGATAAATTATCCGTCTCTAAAAAGTCTGTGACGCCATATTTGGTAATGATTGGTGTTAAGGTTGTTAAAATTAATTGATTGATTAAATTTAGTTGAAATTTGTTTGAAGGATTGGAGTATGTTTTTTTAATTTTATATGAATTAATTTATTGAACAATAATAATGAAATATGACTATTGACAAAATTTTGAAATAATTTCATATTAATTTATTGAAAAATAAACTAAAAAAGTTGAATAAGTACGGTATTTGAATCGTAAGAAATTTATAGGCAAGTTATCCTTTAAAGCATGTTCTAAACCATTGAAATAGATTTCGTAAACCCAATTTTTTTTTTAACTGCATTGTACATAAGCTAGTTATAAGTGAATTTGTTTGAAGGAGAGTGTTACATGCATAAGGAAATGATACATACGCAAGCCCTTTTCTTGAAGAATTTATGTAATGTAAGTGTTAAACAACCTGTTAATTTAATTTTGATGGCTCAATCTGTTTTTACCCAAATCCTTTATATTTCGTTCTTTTTACACTCCAAATAACACAATTTATACATAAAATATATCTTCCATAACATTATGTAATATGGGCAAATGACATACAAATTCTTAAGAGACATTCAACAAATTATCAACGATATTTTAAACCACAACGAATGTAAGATATGTGTGTCAACTCATTTTCTACCAAACCCAATCTTTAAGCGCATAAAGTATGAACATATTACTTAACCATGATCCAACATGTAGAATACAATAACGAAGCTTTGTAGTTAATGCAAAATATTGCTAACCTTGAAGTGATAAAGTGAAGCACAATTTAGGAACTGTTGACCGAGCGTATCCAGAATTAAGTAAAGAGCATTTGTACGAGTTATTGTGATTTTGGGTAATGAGTAAGGAATGAGTAACAGAATGAATGAATTCATGTATATATAGGCAAATTACACTAACTTTATACGGAAGAAAACAAACAAGGCAATTAAAGTTGTCATGATAAGGCACAACTTGTAACAAAAGTGATGTCTAATCATACTATTCTACCCATGCCTCAATAGTATCACTATTCAAATGTCAGAGCAAAATTATATACATTATTAACAGATCAATCATATATAGCAGATTGACATTTTAATAGTGAGGTTCAATAATGATGAGCCAATGCTACGTATGAACTACATTTTATATTCAGTAAAATTTATATTCATCTATCTAGTAAAGGAGGTGGACATGCTTATTTATACTATAGTAGTGGCTCAGCAGTTGGATACAAATAATCTCATGACCTGCCAGAAAACTATCGAAGGCCACCGCCATGGCTGCATATAACAAGTTTATTATAGCCAAGCCAAGATACGAGAAGGCTCATACAAAGTTTTTGTGCAGTTCTCAAGTTTAGTTGCTACAAAAAGCATCGTTATCATCATAGCCATGGTTCTTATGACTAAAAACTACACAAACAAACAATGATGCAAGTCGGGAGTTATATAGTCGAGGCGACTTTTCCAGCTGTTTTGCAATGGCGACATGTCTCGTAAAAGATTTTTACCGTTTTATCTCAAACAAGGACAGTACGCCATGGCTGCATTTGTCAGGACTAAAACGAAGCCCCATCAAGATACGTACCTTCTAATATTCCTACAAAACATGTCAAACTTATTAGCAATGATCAAAACTAATATTAGGATCATAGGATGCTTTCAAAAAAAAAATTGACGAACAAGAAACTAACCTTATTCGACAAAACAGCGACATCTATCATTCTGGCAAGGGCAACCATTAGCTCGTAATCGCCCACAACCGCTGCAACTACATATCTTATTCCCATCTCTCTCCCAATAACTAACATGCATAAGATAAGAGGAAATATTTATCAACATTGTGCAACATAACTACAATACAAAATGATACATCATATATCAGACGGAACAACAAAATTTTTATCTGTGTCCATAAGTTTTTTCTGACCGGAAACAACCCGCTCGAAAATTTTAATATATGGTACAGAAGACAGATACAAAGAGGGTAGAGGGAGAGACAAAAGCTGATAATCCACTACAGATGATTTCTATAAGGTCTTTCCAGTTTAGTCTTATAAATGGCATATCAACACAACAAGTCTTAGAAAAGCTATGCAGACAACGAACCAATCATCAATTTCAACATTTTCTAAGACCAATTTTATAGATCAGCATAAATGAACGAGGATGTTGAAAGCAAGTAGAACTTTTATACATAATTTTGAAGCACGTCAAATACTAATATCAGGATTGCGCGCCGCTTGCCAAGGACAGAAAGACCAGAAAAAATAGAAATAGTTCGAAGATAAAAAAAAACCTGAAAAGTTATATGTTTGGTTACTATTGCCAGATTGTATCATACTCGGATGGATCAGAGCATAGACAAAAGAAAGTAAACGGAAGAAAGTCAAAGCTGGCTGAAAAAGTAAACTAAAGAAAGGTATGTGATGTGCACTCAGGAGTTTTAATATCGTTGTAATGCCTAAAACTCCTAAATACAGTTAAAGATTAAATTTATATTATGTCGGAAGTTCTCAAATCCACTTAATAGCAGAAAGTTAACCCGGGATGTCGTTCTACACGGACACTTAGCATAGGAACAAACAAGTAATAAAAGTGGTTTGCATGCAGTTGGCAGACAAATAGATTATAAAGCTGATGAATTCTAAAGGTTTTGTTATCAATGGGAGGGAAAGTGTAAAGGATCCCCGACCTAGCTCGTACTATGCTAATCCCAACTTCCTGATTATCAGACTACTCTATTGTCTCTAACGACAGGATGGCATAATGCTTAATACCAAGGCGAAGTCGATACCAGCACCTGTATGGGGAATTTGAATTAAAAACCCAAGCAAGCAAACACGATCTTGAGGGTCGTTTGTATATCTTTTTACTGCATTTTTCCATGGAATGATTTTTTGGGCTTCCAAGAAATCTTCCAGATTCTTCCACTTAAATGAGAGGAGTCACATTTTCATTTTTGAAACTCCTGCCCACTGACAGTATGCATTATTCTGTTGTTATTTGTTCTTATTACTTCAGTTACGTTTCTGGCTACTAATGGTGAGATAGCTGTTACATTTTTCTGCAGCTATATATACATATCCCTCACTTGAGAAAGACACACCAGAAATTCCATTCTTCTCTTCTCCTCTCTATTTTCTTTCTGCACTTTAGAAATTCGAGTGTTTCTTCACCACAGAAGTTCGACGGAGCTTCCACTGCATAGCTTCCAGTAGCTGCTGAGATTGGACATTGTACCTTAGGAGCTAATTATCCGAAGGAGGCCTGAAGCTTAATAAGGCGGACAAATTTAGCTTAAGGGGAAGTGGTCACGCCGCTGACTCGTCCATGATTAAATCCGAACAATAGTGTTTTCCTGATTCTTGTAATTTTCTGTTGCAGTAAGTGTAATCCTTTATTTTTTCTGTTTCTTTCTGATTCTTTCTTGCAGCAAAAATGCTATCCGGAACCAACAATATTAAGCTAAATTTTGTTCTTGTGATTTTTTCTGGTCCGGTTACTAACTGTTCTCTGCCTTTTTGTAGTAACAATGGCTACTGATGGAAACTCCATCAACACTGCTCCCGGAAACAATGGTTCCGGAAACGTTCCTCCTACTGGTACTGAGACCGTGATTCAAGGGCCTTTCCAGTTTGGACAAATGCCCCCATGCCCTATCCAGTTTGGTCAGTTTGATAAACTGGAAAAGTTTAAGGGAGGAAATAATTTTAAACTGTGGAAAGAAAAAATAGTTTTTTTTTTCTTACTACCTCCCAACTTGTCTGGTTTATCTCTGAGGACAAACCTGTGGTAGATCCGGCTGATCCTAATACCGTGGAAACGTGCAAAGTGTGGGAAACCAGCGACTATTTGTGTCGCCACACTATACTTCTGAGTCTTGATGATTCCTTATATCAAATTTTTTATGAGAAAAAGAATGCAAAAGAACTTTGGGAATCACTACTCAAGAAGTATACTGTGGTAGATGCTGGCTCTAAGAAATTTGTTGCTGCACGTTTCCACGACTGTAGGATGGTGGATGCCAAGCATGTGCTTGAGCAATCTGAAGAGCTTCAAAGATCTATCATGACTTAGCCGCTGAGGGCATGGCGATCAATGATTCCCTACAAGTTGCGTTGATGATAGAGAAACTTCCTCCTTCTTGGGATGATTTCAAGCACTACCTGAAACACAAGAAGAAGAAAATGACCTTTGAAGACTTGTTCCTAAAGTTGAGGATTGAAAGTGATGAGGAAAGGCTGCGAAGAAGCCATTTGTTAATGTTTCTAAGGCTAATGTTGTTGAGGTTGAGAGCTCTCGAGCTGCTAAGAGAATGCGTAATGACCCCAAGACTTCTGCTCCAAACCAGAAGTGGGTTGGGGAATGCTATGTATGTGGTAGACAAGGCCACAAGGCTAAATATTGGAACGATCGTGCTAATAACAATCGTAGTAACAATCGTAACAACAACAGCAACAACAACAACAACAACAACAACCACCAAAGGAACAATAGAAATAGAAATAATAACTGTAATGGTAATGGTAATAATAACAGAATAGGTGGCTAAGCTAATGTAGTTGAGGCAGGTAGTCTGGGTATTACTCAAGGAACGGAGGAAATGCATATAAGTGCTGTTGTTTCCGAAGTGAACTTTATTGGGGGAAACTCCATGGATTGGTGGGTGGACACTGGGGCCACTCGACACATTTGTGCAAACAAATGGATGTTCAAGACTTACCAACCTCTAACTAATGAAGTGTGCTACATGGAAAACTCTGTTGTGGCAAAGGTTGCTGGAAAGGGTACTATGGCCCTTAAGTTGACATCTGGGAAGGAGCTGACTCTGACTGAAGTACTCCATGTGCCTGAGATCCTCAAGAATTTGATCTCTGAATCTATGCTGAAAAAGAAAGGTTTTCGTCAGTGTTTTGAGGCTGACAAATTTATCCTTACCAAGGATGGCTCCTACATAGGACAAGGTTACTTTTGTGATAATTTGTTGAAGGTGGTTGCTACTAGTGTAATTCCTGCTACTGAGCCTTATGGCGCAAATGTAACTGAGGCTTCCACTAGCTCAGATGGAAAGAATGTTGCCCAAGAGGCTAATGAGTATGTTAAATTTGCTTACTCGCCTGATTCTTTTAATTTATGGCATGGTAGACTAGGTCATGTGAAGTAAAAGTTTACAAAAATTAATATCACTTGACCTTCTACCCAAATTTAACATTGATAAACAATACAAGTGTGAGACTTGTGTCGAAGCGAAGTTACCAAAAGCATCTTTCCGTTCTGTTGAGAGAAGTTCGGAGCCATTGGATTTGGTACATACTGATGTTTGTGATTTAAAGTATGTCCAATCACGAGGTGGTAAAAGTTACTTCATCATTTTTATCGATGATTGCACAAGATATTGCTATGTTTACTTGATGAGAAGTAAAGATGAAGCAATTGACATGTTTGTGCATTATAAGAATGAAGTTGAAAATCAACTTGGTAGGAAGATTAAAATGTTGAGGAGCGATAGAGGTGGAGAATATGAGTCTCTATTCGCTCAACTGTGTGCTGAAAATGGAATCATTCATCAAACAACTTCACCTTACTCCCCTCAACAAAATGGAATTGCTGAGAGGAAGAATAGGACACTTAAATTCCATATTGCTTTGTTCAGGGACACCCCAAAATTTATGGGGGGAAGCTTTGCTTTCCTCAAATTACATCCTAAATAGGCTACCACATAAAAGGCTAGACAAAACACCTTATGAATTATGGAAAGGTCATGCACCTTCTTATAAGTTCCTTAAAGTGTGGGGGTGTCTAGCAAAGGTTCCTATTCCTCCTCCCAAAAGGACTCGGATTGGACCTAAAATAGTAGATTGCGTGTTTATAGGATATGGTCAAGATAGTAGTGCATATAGATTTCTGATTCATAAATCAGATAATTCTGAGATGCATATTAATACTATTATTGAAGCAAGAGATGCTTCTTTCTTTGAGGGGACTTTTCCTTACATTGATCGGTCTACTATTATTGACTCGAAGATCAATAAAGAGGCGATAAATGTGGGGGAGGCGAAATCACAAAAGGAAGTTGAAGAACCTAGACGTAGCAAGAGGGCTAGGACAGCAAAAACCTTTGGTTCGGATTTTCTAACCTACATGGTAGATAAGGATCCGGTCACCTATAAAGAGGCCATCTCGCCAGCAGATACTTATCTTTGGAAAGAGGCGATTGATAGTGAGATGAATTCGATTCTTCAGAATCATACATGGGAACTTGTGGATCTTCCACCTGGTTCTAAACCACTGGGTCATAAGTGGATCTTCAAGAGTAAGATGAAATCAGATGGTTCTGTGGATAAATACAAGGCAAGACTTATAGTTAAGGGATACAAGCGAATAGAGGGTGTTGACTACTTTGACACGTATGCTCCTGTATCTAGAAAGACATCCATTAGATTAATCATTGCTTCTGCAGCCTTGTTTAATCTTGAGATTCATCAAATGGATGTGAAAACTGCTTTCCTCAATGGCGAACTTGAGGAAGAAATCTACATGGAATAACCCGAAGGGTATGTGGTTCCTGGGAAAGAAAACAAAGTGTGTAGACTTGTTAGATCCTTGTATGGATTAAAACAAGCTCCTAAACAATAGCATCAGAAATTTGAGTGTTATGCTTTCAAATGTGTTTAGGATAAATCAATGTGACAAGTGTGTCTACGTAAAGGGGGATGACAAAGACTATGTCATAGTGTGCTTATACGTGGATGATATGATAATCATTGGCAACAATGATAACATCATAACTACTAAGAGAATGTTGTCACGGAATTTTGATATGAAGGACATGGGTCTAGCCGATGTCATACTTGGAATGAAAATTTCCAAGATGGATGTGGGATACTCACTTTCCCAAAGTCATTATGTTGAAAAGGTTCTTGAGAAGTTTGACAAAGACAGTAATGGGATTGTCAGAACTCCTATGGAGGTGGTGTCAAAGCTCTGCAAGAATAGGGAAGAAAGTGTGGGACAACTTGAGTATTCTAGGATCATAGGCAGTCTAATGTACCTCATGGACTGTACTAGACCAGATATCGCTAACTCAGTGAATAAGTTAGCTCGATATACGAGTAACCCGAATCATGAACATTGGAAAGCAGTAGTTAGAGTCCTTAGATATCTAAGGGGCACGACTAGCTATGGGTTGCACTTTACGAGATATCCAGTTGTACTTGAAGGGTATTGTGATGCGAATTGGATTACGGGTTCCTCGACAATGAAATCCACGAGTGGGTATATTTTCACAATCGGTGGAGCAACGATTTCTTGGAAATCTTGCAAACAAACCTTGCAGTAGAAGAGGCTGATTGGTTACGGAGTTTCTTGGAAGACACTCCTATGTGGACTAAACCTATGCCTCCAATTAGCTTGAACTGTGACAGTATGTCTGCTATTGGACGAGCAAGGAATAATGTTTATAATGGGAAGTCTCCACATATTCGTAGGAGACATAAATCCATGAAGAAACTATTAAAAACGGGAGTTATAGCTTTGGAGTTTGTGAGATCAAAAGATAATATTGCGGACCCATTAACGAAAGGTCTTACTATAGACCGTGTGTAGGAATCATCAAGGGGAATGGGGTTAAAGCCTATTAAATGATTACCGCCCATGATGGCAACCCTACCTGAATTGTAAACCCCAATTTGCAGGTTCAAAGGGACAACCAAATTGGGGGGGGGGGGGGTCTCCGACCAAAGCACTCGGGAAATAGAGTTCCCTACCTATTCCTATGATGAATGAGTGATAGACCTGTACAGTGGAGGATAAGCGAAAGCTTTTAATGATCCTTATACGTTAAGTTGATAACGTGGGGTATGACAGGATACTTCTAATGAGAGATCACCTATGTCGAACGTGAAGGGGCCGCTTCTATGAGATGATAGTTATTGCTAAATCTCTAGAGCGTTTGGTGAAAGTTTCCAAGGCAGTCCAGGACCAAAACGGACAACAACAAATGAACCTATGTGGTGTAGAGGAAATCGTTGTGTGTATATCATTGTCTTGTTACACACAAAAAGCCAAAAAGTTCAAGGCATCACGTCCACTTGTTGGTAAGTGTATCCGATGGTATTTCACTAGGGAAGGTACAAGGCTAACAACCACCTTCACCGATGCAACGTTTTTCTCGAAGAACTCTCGAACTTGCATTAATAGGCTGCATTTGCATTTACCAGCCAATTGTCTCATTCATGTGGGGGATTGTTGGGGAATTGGTTGTAAGAGGCAACAAAATGTGGTTGCAAGAGGCAACCAAGAGAGAGCCAAAAGTGTTATGAGTTACAATGTGTTAAGTGAGTAACTTTGAGCAATTATTTATCTAAGTTCCACCGCTCGGTTTTGCGTGTTCTTTAGATCGTTGTGAAGTGGGATGCGCAAGCTTCGTAACGGTATAAGATACGAGAGGTAACCAATTCTAGGTGTGAATGATAAATTGGCTTAAAATGTGCTAGTTGGGACTTGCTATTTGTATTTGTCCCACATTGGAAATAAATGGAAGGAAAGAGTAGTATAAAGGTATGCTTGTGTTTACTCTTGTTCATAAGTGTGTGTTGTAGTTATGGCAAACTTCCTACGCGCGCGTGCCGGTGGGGGGGGGGACAATTTGAACTAAAAACCCAAGTAAGCAAACACGATTTTGAGGGTCGTTTGTATTAGGACTGAGCACCGGGTCAAACCCGGCCTGAAATGACTCAGCCCGAAATGGACCGGAAGTTAAATGGTCAGGTTTTGCTGACCCGAAACCCGGACCTGTTTGAAACGGGTCCAGCCCGGTCCGGATCCGGTAAATCTGGTCGATCAAGCTTCACCGTTCAGCCGGTTGACCATTTGACTAAGTTAAAAAAAATCATAATATTATTACTCCAATATATACAATTGCAGCCTAATTGCAGAAGAACTTTTCCACACACAGCACAATGAATGCCAAATAGCATTTTTAACTATCAAATCAGAAACTCAAGACAACAAGATCGGCAAGACTGGAGTAGATTAGCGACGGAGGAGGTGAGGCGGTGCAGCGTTCGGCAGGAGATAACGAGGGGGGGGGGGACTGGGGCGGCGCACATGTGGAGGCGTGGAGCGAGATTTAGAGATGAATGAATGAAATTGATTGATTGAATAACATCTCTAGATCTGGATCTGGGAGTACCACCATCATTAATTCATGTATCTTCAATTTCGTGTGGTGGTGTGAATTGTGGGGGTGAGGGTGAATGGATGAGTGAGAATGTGAGATGGGGCCTGATATGAGATGGACATATAGTGAGTAATTAGGTCTAGGTAAACTTACAGTACTATATACCATATTCTTTATGCATTTCAATTTTCCAGGCTATTAAATTTGGACCGAAAATATCTTGGTTTGGAGTCCGGCCCGGGACCCCGAATGAGGAATAATGGTGACCCGAAACCCGGACCGAAAACTACAGTCCGGTCCGGGTCAGGTCCGGATTCAGGTAAAATTCGGGTCCGGTCCATTAGTGCTCAGCTCTAGTTTGTATATCTTTTTACTGCGTTTTTTCATGGAATGATTTTTTGGGCTTCTCAAAAATCTTCCAGATTCATCCACTTAAATGAGGGGAGTTACATTTTCGTTTTTGAAACTCCTGCCCACTAACAATATACATTATTCTGTTGTTATTTGTTCTTATTACATCAGTTACATTTTTTGCTAATAATGGTGAGATAGTTGTTACGTTTTTCTACAGCTATATATATACCTATCCCTCACTTGAGAAACACACACCAGAAATTCCATTCTTCTCTTCTCCTCTCTGTTTTCTTTCTGCACTTTAGAAATTTGAGTGTTTCTTCACCACAGAAGTTCGACGGAGCTTCTACTGCAGAGCTTCCAGTAGTTGCTGAGATTGGACGTTGTACCTTAGGAGCTAATTGTCCGAGGGAGGCATGAAGCTTAATAAGGCGGACAAATTCAGCTTAATGGGACACACCGCTGACTCGTCCAGGATTAAATCCAAACAATAGTGTTTTCCTGATTCTTGTAATTTTCTGTTGCAGTAAGTGTAATCCTTTATTTTTTCTGTTTCTTTCTGATTTTTTCTTGCAGCAAAAATGCTAACCGGAACCAACAAATCATTCCATTAATATATCACGGTATATAAAAGAATAGCATAGCAGAGTTTCGACGGTTCGCCTTTACAGAAAGTGTTTAGCTACTCATAGTCACGGTAAACTAACACAGGAGAATCGAAAATAAGCAATAAGGAAAAGAAAGATTAGTCTTTGATGTCGTCTTGTTGCTAGGGCTTCCTCCTTCGGTTGCTGACGGCCAGGGTTTTGCTATTTTGGGGTTTCACTTCCCCGATGACTGGTTCTCTCTCAAGAGAGCTACTTTTAATTGTCGGTGAATGATTATGAGACCCCAAGGGTCTTATTTATATTGTTGAAATCCTGCTTTGGCTGCCCATTATGCATAAGGAATGTTTTGAAAGGCGGGCTCAAACTTGACAGGCCAGGAAAAGCCTGAAATCTAGAATCTTCTCTCCACTTCGGTCACCAAGTGACCGCAGAGAGGCTTGTGCAGTCACTAGGTGACCGTGACCGCACAAGGTCGATCTTGCCAGATTCTAGTATGTTTCCCTTGTTCTTCAATTTCGGGCTGCGCAACTTCGTTTCCTCGGAAAGTGGTCTTCTACAATGTTGTGGCATTTTGAATTATCTTCGCATCGGTTGGTCACATGACATGATTTGACACCTCAAACTCCGTGTATGGGCAAATCATCGTATTTCTTTATTCTTCTCAATTTCGCACAAATATGACGTTTTGTCACCGTTAATCATGTAATTCCTCGAAAATGCAATCAAGCCCTACAAAATACACGAGAAGTTGGTAATTTTCCAAAATATGATATAAATATTGAATCTCGGGCCAAATACGAGGGTTTAAAAGTAGGGAAAATCGTACATTTCGTTGTCACATTACACCCCCAAACCAGTTTCTTGCTCATCCTTGAGCAAGGTAATAACGATAAAATAGAAGTGACTACGAAATGAGTAAAGAGCATAAACCGTGACATAGATAAGCAGCTAATCTCTAAGGTTTCGTAATCCACTAACTCACTTAATATCAACTCAGACCTTTATGACTCCACAACAGACAAATAACAAGTAAGCAACACTCACTACATCAAGCGGTTACAAATGTAACCCATTGTCCCTTAGGCATATAGTAAGATAATTACCTCGCGACAATGTTATGCAATCCTGCTCCCAAAACTCAAGACATAAATCAAAATGGTACTCAGGTTGGCTCGGTGAGTAAAGTAGGTAGGATAATATAGAGGAAAAGTGGCTAAGGATCATCAAAAGATTAATAAGGTATCAAAAGTAACTTCAAGGGGACTTATCCTTTCGGACACAAAATTCCTTTTTTCCAGCTTCATCTTCTTTCAATGACGTTTCTCCACTTCCAACTTCCATCATCATAAATACTTCACTAGTTACTTCACACATAGACTACTTGCTCCTTTATTTTTTCTTTTCCTTTGACATACTATATTTTGCAGTTGTTTCATTGCCTCGTATGTTTTTGGTTGGCAATTTTTTGGTAGTGTCTGTTTTACCGAATTTCGCACTTTTGTGCGAGCTGGTTTGGTATACATGCCATCAATCCTCACGGACATATAGCTTTTTAGGGCCACGCCGGTATGTGGGTAGTATCTGTAACATGTCCAACACGAATACAGTGATCACAAGGACCTTAGATCCACTCCGAGACTTTTAGTACCTTGGTTGTTTTAATTGGTACGCCTTTTTTCTTTATTTTTTAGGAGCAAGAGCTAGTGACTTTTAGGTACAAGAATACAAAAGTAAGGCCAACAATGGTTACCTTTCAGCGACGCTTCTCCTTCACGTCTCCCCCAAACCAATTTTTTGATCTCGGGTCAGGTTTTTCTTCTCTACTTTCCCCCAAACCAATTTCTCAATCATGGTCGGATCATGATTCTCCTCCATTTTTTGGAACTCAATGGTTCTTTTCTTGGTTGTAAGCTCGTCGGTGGAAGACAGTTACCGCTTAAATGAAGCATGTATAGGATATATATGGTGGAGTTTCATAAAGGCTCAAAAAATCTTTCAGAGGGGTAAGTGAAAGGTATATATATAAGTAATAAAGGCTTCAAGGCAGAGGTGAGTACCACAAATCATATTCTTGCTGATAACATAAAAAGACTCACAGGTAGCAGTGTTCACACAGTTATACACATGACTTTTATTGGTGCAGCAAACACACTCACTTATCAAAGTAGCATGGGTCAGGTAGGTCAAAGCATCTATTGCACAAGCACTAAAGCACGAAAACAAATCTATTGCGCCCATCTGGTCATACTTTATACTAAATACTCTTATCATAGATCCTTCTTCTTTTAAAAAATGCAAATAAACCTAAACGTAGACGGTAAAGGTAATCTTAATTCTAAGCTTAAATTAAAGGCGGCAAATAAAGTACGAATAATTTATAAAAGTTATTATCATTATACAGACCGAGTAGTTACCGAATGATATCCTCCCCCAAACCTACTCAAAAGCAAGTAAAAGAAACTAGGCAAATAAAGAAGAAAAAGAAAAGATACTTCCTGTCGAGGGCAGAGTCTCCCGAACACTTAAATGAATTTCACTTGTTCTCCTTCTCCCTGAGTACCTAGACCACCTAGCTCGTAAGGACCGAAGAGTAGAAGCCTGTAAGAACCGTCGTACTATTGAGAGGCGGCACGTGAGGACCTGCACAAGTAGCTTGGAGGGGGGGTTAGAACTTTATACCCGGTTTGCGCGGTGTCAAACCGGAAGGAGACTTCACTTGCGAGAGACTGAGAATCAACTTGGTACAATGATCGGGAGTTAGAAGTGATTATGGCTTACCGTTATTATGGGAATGTGTGCCATATATATAGATTTCTCCCAAAATGGGAGGGTTCCACCAGATCATGCCAAGTGTAAGGCCTGGATCGAGCCATCAAGGCTTCAATAGGCCCATGGCCCATTAATGACACTTGCCCCATTCCACTTTGGGCTTTCAGGGGTAGTTCAGTCATTAATGTGAGAGTATTAGAGGCTTTGATGCAGTCTGCTGCGGGTTAAGGTCCGAAGAGGTAGGTCCGGACGTTTGGTCCGGACTGTACTGGGTTGCTCATAAGATACTCTTCTCAGTCTGCCAAGTACCTTTCATTCGGACCTTGTGCCTCAGACCTCCTTACTCTCTAGTGCAGTTCACTTGGTTGTTTATGAGGTTGTTGTGTTGGATCCGGACGGACATCCGGGTCGGACCCCATGGTTACGGACCGTTGGCAGGGTCGGACCTACTACTCTTTGAGCCCTCCTGCCCCTTTCCTCCTGGGTGAGTCGGACTTGCGAGGGCTTAGGGTCAGACTGTAAGGTCTCAGATCCGTTGACAACTTGGGACGCCTTAGGATTCGTTCCAAAGGCGTCTATGACGGATTGGACATATTTCCGTATCAACATATGTCCCCCTAGTTTCCAAGTATCTTAGTAGAAGATAGTTGTGGAACTATGGTTAAAAGTGGAGAGGACAGTTTGTTTCCCGGTTCAATCCGTCCCTCGTAAGCAAAAAAAAGGTGTAATCCGTGCTTCTTGTAGTCCTTAACTTAATCTCTCTCCCCCCCCCCCCCCCCCCCCCCCCCCGGTTTCTTTCTTTTGTTGCAGTCCGAGGAAGGAGGCTCAGAGTGCAACAAAATTAAAGAAAGAAGGGATATTTGTAAGTGAGATCAAGTGAAGACAGAGAACGTCGAAGTTGTACCTCTTATGGGTGAAGGGATGATCCGAAGAGGGATATCCAAACGGACGAGGGTCCGTGTGATGGTGAGTTAAATCATCCTTCCTTGTAAAAATAATAGGGTTTTTATCAACCTGGCTGGGATGGTCCGAAGAGGGACATCCGAACGGACGAGGGTCCGTGTGATGGTGAGAAATCATCCTTCCTTGGAAAAAGGATAGGGTTTTATTCAACCTGGTTGGGATGGTCCGAAGATGGACATCCGAATGGACGAGGGTTCGTGTGATGGTGAGAAATCATCCTTCCTTGGAAAAAGGATAGGGTTTTATTCAACCTGGCTGGGATGGTCCGAAGAGGGACATCCGAGCGGACGAGGGTCCGTGTGATGGTGAGAAATCATTCTTCCTTGTAAAAAGGAGAGATATCCGAGACAGAAGATGGACCGGCCATCCGAAGGTTGAGTGGTGTCCTTCTCCCGAGAGTGGTGGAGTTCGTTGTATGTGTTTTTATCATCGTAAGGTAAATTTTTTTGTACCAATGCGTCATTTCACTTGGTATTGTTGTACTATGCCGTTGGATGAATTTTGATCTACGATTGAGATTTAATCTCGAAAAATGGCGACGGTTGGGCTTCCAGATTTAACCCTCTATAAATAGGGGCTTTTACCGATGTCACTTTCACATTTCTAGAGAGAGGATTTTTCGAATTTGAGTACATTCGAAGCAAGTTCAAGTGATCTGAAGCGAGTAAGAAGAAGTTCGTAGCGAGTTATCCGCGTAAAGTCAGCTGCCTTCAATCCAAGAATCCGAGTGCAAGTAAGTTGCTTGTTTTCTTTCTTTACTTCCAAGTTTTCTGTGCATCTTATTTGTCCATCTTCAAAATGTTGCATGTTCGGATGTATGCCTAGTTTTCGTATTCCGTAGTTGGCTATAACATAGTATGCTTTGGATATGTTGAGTAGTTAAAACTAACACCGAACTGACATCTTACTAACTCCGAACTAACCTCGTCCGACGGAGTCGTTCCCTATGCTCCGATCGTAGATTTCTTTAACTTTAATCTACATAAATGGCCTATCGGACTACAATCTTAAAACTCATAAAACTGCCTTTTCTTTCCCCTAGGATGTCCGAGAGTGATAGTCAAAACCGATCCGAAGCTGAAGGATATGCTTCCGAAGCGTTGTCCTTACTAGAGAGCTCCGAGGAGATTGACGTTGGTGGTGCGGAGGATTCGGAAGAGCTGGATCGTTCTCCTCATTCGAGCCGGGAAGAGCCCGAGGTAAGCTCTTTACTTCGGTCAGTTGTTCCGGGTTCAGGGTCTCCGAAGCGTCAGGATTACCCGCAAGTCTCTATTGTGCAGGGTGTTGGTGCTGTCCAAGAGACGGCCTCTCGGACCATAGGGGTCTCCGTCCGCACCGTACTGGGAAGGAGCCCGGACTTCCGGTAGAGATTCGATCCCTCATACGCAACTTAGGCTATGATTTTAGGAGTAACCCTAACTGAGTGCCATTCATTCCGGATCCACAAGAGCCTAAAATCGAGGAAGTGCATGATACCTCCGAGGCACTACCCGAGCTGAATATGTCCTAAGGCATATTAGGGTATTGCTGGATTCTTTGGGTTTCCACAGCAATTTCAGCTCTCCAATCAGTGATGCTTAAGGAAGAAGAGCCTCCAGGGGGCGGTGGAGGATAATATCCTTGGTAGCCTTGATAATGTTGCGATGGATTAACTCCGGGTGGTGGGTAGAGCTGTGGTGGTGGATAGTATGGTGGGTAGTCATAGGAATTGAACCCTTATGTGTTCTCTTATTGGAAGGAGATTTGTTGATAGTTGTGGAGATAGGACACATGGTCGTTCCACTCCATCCTCCGGCTCATATAGTTCATTTCATTCCTTCTCCGCATCTGATCTTGGCTTCCCATTTGATAATTATTTACGAACTCGTTGAAGGAGTTCATGTTAAAAGCATCTTGTGGCGGGGTTGCCACTCCTCTTGTCCTCAATTCGGCTTTCACCGCCCTTTCGTGGTTCTCTAGAAAAACCTTTATTCTTTTTTCGTCAAAAGGCTCGGTGAGTGAAGCATACCCCAACTCACTAGTAGGAACTCCGTTCTTCTTGCAAATCCCCGTGATCAAACCGGGAAAGGGCAAGTTCCTCCTATTCTTCTTCACCAATTGCCTTTCTTCCATAATAACTCTTCCAACATCAATGTAGTGACCCTCCATGATTGCGTAGACAAGTGTGGCTACGTCTCCCTTAAGCTCTTCCTGGTGTAGTGTTGGCTTTAAGTTAGTCTCTACAAAGTGCATCCAAAATCTTGCTCTTTCGTTGAGTGTGGCTCTAGGAATAGATATTCCTACCGCATCTCCTCTAAATCCTTCTCCAAGTAGTACTCTTGGGATGTTCAGTAGTATATCTTTATATTTCAACTCATGGTAGGCCGGTTCCTTAAATGTGCCATGGATGTGCTCTTCAGGGCTTTCAAAATATTCGTTGATAACTCCGGGTCAAAATATGAACTCTACCCCTCGGATGGTGATAGGACGGTCTAGTATTGAATCCTCCGGATTTTTTTTTATCTTGAGTTGAAAGAATTCCGCATAGAATTTCCGGACCACTTCTATGTCATATCCCGTGAGGATGGTGGTATAGGTTCCCCAAGCATAGAGGCTCAAAACGTCATGTATCCAATTAAATGCATGGTTCATTCTCCATCCAACGTCTATGCTCCTCTCGGAAATTACTCCTCGATTGCTATTGACTAGTAGCCAACTCTTAGCTTTGTCCGAAAGGGTTGTCGATGCCACTTTCGTCCCCTTCTTAACTCTCTTTGTGCTTGGTTTGCCAATGTCTTTTCCACCTCGACTTCTCCCCATGGTACCTAGGTTAAAAAATGTGTGAGATAGCATGTTTGGAGCTAAATCAATTCTAAGGCTAACATGCTAATCTAACGGCGTTTCTTCTCCCCCAAACCTAGAGTATGGTACAATACGCATGCAAAAATCAGCTTGCAATAAAATCAATAGCTACTCCAAAATGATGCAAGAGTTAGGCATGTAAATCAAGTTTTCATAATAAGTCAAGCATCAAAGTGTGAATCATATTGCAATGAATTTCCATCCTAAAGGCATATAGTAAAACAAGCATGTTTCCTAAGCATAAATCATCAAGCAATTATAAACCATGCGAGCATACTTTCGAAAGAGAAATAGGCCGACAAGAGAATTTGTTCTAGTGAGGCATTTTATCAAACACATGGTGAGCATGAACAAGAACACTCAATTTCTCAATCAATTTTCCAAATCTCTACCAAGACAAATGAGAATAGGGTGAATACTAGAAGTAAGCATGTATTCACTTCTCTTAAAAATCATCAAATCAAACAATTTAAGCAAGCAATTGCATAGCACCCAAGAAGCAATAAGAAAGCACTAGCAAAAGAGTGAAGGATAGAAACTTGAATTTGAAGATGTAAAGAAGATAGCATTGAGTAGAGATCACTTACTTGGTGTTGTTGATGGATGAGCAAGCTAACTGTGTATGATGGAAATATAGAGAAAGTGAAGAAATTTGGAGAGAAAATGAAATGGGAAGAGGAAAATTTATTTTTGGGGTTTTTAAAAGGGGTGGGGGAGTGAGTTGCACAGCTCACCAGGTGACCGCAGTGAGACTGCTGCCTTCTGCACCTTGCTCCTTCGACTTTTCGCATTTTTCGTTTTTCGGGTTTTCGTTTTTAAAATGCAAATATAAATAATAAATAAGATATTTGAAAATTATTTTTGGAAATTTTGAAAATTTTTTTGGTACGAAAATCGAAAAAACTGAGAAGTGAAAATCTATATGTGCAAATGCAAGTGCGTAAAATGAACGTAATCTTGGCTTACCTCGTAAGAAGCGCTTGTTTTAGGTCTTATAGCTCGACCACTGTTTAGTGATGACTTAGTTGTCAGGGTTTGACCCCTTGACTCCTCCAGTGTGGTTCGTCAACCAATCCTTCATGAAATCTGGGTCGGTGTCCCAATCCTTCGCTCCCATGTTGAATCGATCTCTTTCTCTTATAATCTCGAACTTGTACAGAGTACTACCTTCATTCTTTAGCCGGTTTCTAAAACCTTTGTCATCCTTGAAGTTTTCGTAGTATAACCTCTCGTTCCCCATCTTCCATCTTCCCGTCGTCCATTTATCGACGTAAACCTTATAAGGTTCGTTCTTCTCACTCTTCGGATATGGGAACTATAAATGAATTTCATGTGAGTAGAAATAGTTCTTGTCTATGTCCTTCATCTATGTTAATGCATCCTGAAATTCTTCTAGTGGCTGACCATCTTGTTTTTCAGAAGGGCCTTTAGTTACGAGCTTCCCCACTTTCATGCGTGCCTTGTCGATGGACAGTCTCACGCCACTCTGCAATCCTTTTACAAACATAGAAACTTTTCTTCCTGTTATATCAATTACAGTGTTAGTCATTATCATAAAGGGTCTTCCCAAGTATAAGTTTCTATTGTTGTCGTTCTCGTAATCAACTACCAGCAAGTCCACAAGGATTATAAGAGTTCCGATCTTAATGAGTACATTCCTAAGTGTTCCATAACTTTTTACGATGTTCATATCTACGTAGTAAGACATGCTACAAACATCGGTTTTTTCGGTCAGCCTAATTCTCCTATACATCTCTAGGGAAATAACATTTACATCGGCTTCTAAATCGAAAGTTCCAACTACTTCCCTATCACCAATGCTTAAGGCCACGTTAAATGCGACAGGGTTAACTTCTTTCCTAGGGACATTAGTTCGGAAGTAAGGGTTCTCCTTCCTTTAATTCCTACATAAACTTTCTAGTTTGTTCTTTTCCTTGTAGAGGTATTTGCACAATCTAATAGAATCAGTCTCTATGCGTAATTCGCTAGATAAAGTAAACTTAAAGGAAGAGTTAGAGAGCTTATCGAGTAGTTTCTTAGTACTTTTTTCTTCGGCGTCTATTCGTATTATGGCTTCGTCCTCGTCCTCCTCATGTTCTCCGTTCTCTTCCTTGTGGTGTTCCAAGAGTACCATTACTTTACCTGCTATATTCACGAAGCTCCCCTCAAGTTCCTCTACCTTCTCATTGACCTTGCAGAGTTTTTCCTCAGTCTTTTCGATGAATGCTTCCACCCTTTTATTCATCTCCCTTTGTTCTTCCATAAACCTTCCCACACCCTTCAGTTCCTTGATGATGTAGTTGATCTTCTCTTCCGGGAAAGGTGATTCCGGCTGAGTAGGAGTAGTTGGTGCAGTTACTCTTACTGGTGCTATGGGGGTCGAAGGTGGATTCCTGTGTTGTCTAGCCTCTTGCCAAGTCTAAGTTGGTCGAGGAATCGGGTTTAGCGCAGGCCTCCATTCCTGTACATAATGTATCTCCTTCAATTCCTCCTTTGCTTCCTTCCTGGATTCGGGTTTTTCCTTGAACAGTTCGGTTTCTATGTCGTCCAATCTTTTCAAGATCACTTTCCATGGAACCTCTTCGACAAAACGAACTCAGTTCAGTCCAGTTCAGACGAAGAGAACAGAGCCTAACACTACGGTTAACATACAAATAGTCAAATATTAATGTTTTTATTAACTAAAAAATGTTTTTTTTGTTAAATAGGGTTAAATGCAAAACCCCCCTAACTTTATCAATAACGTGCCCAAAAACCCCTTAATTAATGAATTTTTAGAAAAATACACGAGTTATGTACAAAGTCAGTGGGTCTCTCCAAGTTTTCTGGGCCCTGTTTAAATTTTAATATGTTAACTTCTAAACTCTAGACCACAACTAAATAATATTTCAAACTACACATGCAAAAACGATCTTGAAACATGAAAATAATAGTGAAACATGAATCGTCGAATCTCCGCTCCACCATGAAAGTTCAAGGCTGATCTGCTCCCATGTCAGAATTACCACGGAAGCTCCAATGGCTATTTGTTATTTTTCACTCTTTTTTTTTAAAAGAAAGGGTAATCTTCAATTCAAAATTTAAATTGTTTTTTAATGAAATGGATTATTTTACATTTTTTTTGTTGAGAAAATGCAATATTTTTTAAATGAACTAATACCATTTGTTTAATTGCATTCCGGCAAAATAGATTTTCCATTTTACAAGGTGACATGTGTTATTTAAATATTATATCTGGCCTAATGACAATGTTGCCATATAAAATATCAAATCTGATATGATTTAAATAAAATATAAAAAATATTAGTTCTTCTACTTGATCAAGTAGCTTGTTATTTATCAGATTTCAATTTATATAATATAGTTTACTTATCTTAGCATAGCCAAATATTTCCACCATCTCGATTTCAACTTCCCACATTTTGAGACGTCCAAGTTCAACTTCCCATCTCTTAAATTGATAATCCCTCCCTTATTTTATTCATTATCCACTCCAACAACATTCACTGTTATTTTAAAACTTGTGTCCGAGTCTGCGGGAATTTGGAATTTGGATGTAGAGAGTATTTTAACCATGAATATATTTAGCCTAATCCGTAGTAGAGCTTCTAAAATATTACTCCTCTCTCAACTATCAACTAGTACTAGAATCATCTGAAAGATCCATTCCATTCATCCTTTTTACATAAAGTTTTCTCATCTTCTCTAATATCTTTACTGAAAGTCGGGTTGATTTGGTTTTGTTTTCACAAATCGCAAACACAATACAGCGTTGGTTTCGCAATTATCTTCTCTCTCAACTCTCATCTCTCTCCTCTATTGTACAGCAGTGTTGTCTACCTCTAAAACCCCATCATCTCGTCCACTCATTTCCACCACCCCCTTTCATAACCTAACTTTTGCCTAACCTAATTCCATCGATTCCTCTTCAATTCAATCATCACATCCCCATTTCTGTCTTTTCTCTTCCATGGACTGATTCAATTCCTAGCTATGATGGAGTGGGACAGCAATTCCGAGTCTGATCTGAGCGAAGACGAGCACCCGCATCAGGAAGAGGAAGACGAAGAAGAAGAAGGAGATTTGTTAGATGAAGACGAAGATGATGAGCTCCTCGATGATGGTTTAGGGTTTATGTTAAGGAAGAGCGGTGATGGCATGTTGCCCTTTCCGATCGACACGATTCTGCAACCTGGCCCTTGTGGTTTTGTTGTTACTGATGCTTTGGAGCCCGATAATCCCATTATTTATGTCAATTCTGTCTTCGAGAAGGTCACCGGTTACCGAGCCGAAGATGTTCTGGGCCGTAATTGGTCAGTGTTTCTTTCCATTTCAGTTGTTTTGTATATTTTGCCTGATTGCTTTTTTTGGTTACTGTTAATGGTGGTTTACTTAACTTAATTGATGTGCGAATGAGTTCGAATTGGGAGAGGTGCGTTTTTCTTTTCCTTGTTTTGCCGTGGCAGATGTATAATCAGTTTAGGCTGTCTTTGAGGAGGGGTTTGATATATGGGTGAGAATATATGTTTAAGGGAGAGGTTTAGGTGGCATTTGAGGCTATTGTGATACCAGGTACACTTTTACTATGGCCTATTTTGTGGTCAGGAAGAAATTTTTGGCACATTTAATTATCAAAGAAGCAAAAACCACATCTTGTTATTCATCAGGTCGCTCTATTAGGTTAATGAAATCATCCCTTCCAAATTCTTCAGTTCAATAGAACAGTAGATCATATGCCAAACAGTATCACCAATAGCTCCGGATAGCACGCTATTCCATGTTAGAGCAGCGGATATTCACTAGACCGCTACACAGGTTACTGTAGCGCTTAGTAGCGGGAATAGTGGTATAATTGTTCCTGACACAGTGACACTATATCATGTGTCACACCGAAACTGCTTGAAAAGACCAATTACTCCTCACCTAAACCTGGGATACATTGAAAATAGACTAAAAAAAAGTACTCCCAACTTAAACCTAAAATATTGGTTCTCCGTGTTTGTTTATCCTTCTCTATAACACACAACACATCGCTGAAGCTTTACTTCTACATCTGAAGTTCGAGTGGAAAGGGTAGGGGGACCCAGTTTAGAAAAGAGGAGCTTCTTCTTGTCAATAGTGGTGATTGAAGTGAAAAGAAGAGCTGTATCTTTTAAGATGAAGACTGATAGTTTATTCAATTTTGAGTTATGACTTATGGTTTGGTTTATGACATTTAGAGTTTAGACTCTTTACCACCTATTTGGGGTGTGCAACAAACCCGAATCCGAAAAACCGATCCCATTCGGTAGGCTCGGATAGGATTCGGATCAGTCTTTCAGTAATCGGATTAAATCTGTGGATTTCCTGATTCTATCCAAATTCCAAAATTGATTTTGTTTTTAATATATTAACATTTTATACATTAAGCAGCTCACCACACACAAACCTAATCCGTAACAGCTTATACATTGCCTCCTCTCCCAACTCCCATCGGCTGCCACTGCCACCGCCTCCGGCCTCTCCCGCCTCCATCTCCATCTCCATCTCATGGCCTCCCATCCGCTTGCTCTAATCCTCACCGAGAGAAGAAATATGAATAAGATTTAAATCAACCATTTGGAATCCGACTATTCCAAATCTGTCATTTAGGCACAGAGAATTCAATATGCCTTGTTACGGATAGCTTCAATCTGGTTCTTCTAATATTGTTATAGGCAGTCTTCCTTCTATTCCTTTGGAGGAAGCTCTGTCTTCTAGCGGCTACTACCTCTCTGGTCTCGTCACATTAAACTATAGACTAGGGATGTTTTTATCGGTCTCATCCACTAGTCTTCCATTCTCACATTACTTCAAGATTTGAATCAACTTTGTGTCTTTTAGTTCATCTTTAGTTTTATTGTTTTCCGACTATTTTGGATAAATGGGAATTTTAGATATCTTTTTTGGAACTTTCTGACTTTTTGGGCTGGATCTGAAAATCCAATCCTATTTTGGATTGATATGAATCTGATCCGAATACCGGATTGGATTTCAGCGGATTGAGCAAATTCTGGTTTAAATTTTTGGATTAATCTGATGCACAATCCTACGAGCTATGCCTCTTTTAAGTGTTAAGCATTTATATTTTGCTCAATAAATAATAGTATTATATCATATGATATTATGTATCACAGTATATGTTAAAATTCAGTGTAGCTCCTGTCCCACTTCCACGATCCTATTTGTTTAGGTTGACTGCAACAGGTTGTTCTCCAGGATTGATAACAAGAGTCTAGCTGTGATACTTGGCTACCTCCTGTTGGAGTTTAACAGTGAAATTACTTTGTTTTATCTGTCCCATGCACAGAAATGTAGCGTCTACCATAGTAGTTTACGTAGCAGACCTTTTTTTGAAAACAATGGTGTTCTCAATTTGAATTCCTGAAACTCTTGTCTTTATTATTCTTCGTAGTTATCTAGTTTATGTTGCTTGGAAAGGGAAATCTGAAAGGTCTTGACCAGAGTTGTTGCTGGATCGTATGCTAGGTGAACAGCTTTGAAATGTCAGAAACATACTGTTGGACTGCAATGACAAGAGTCATGAGCGTGGATCTGTCTGATCTTTGCATAGATTATGGAGTGCTTTACCCTTTTTGTGGTTTATTGATAGGGCTGATTTTATTTAGAAAAGGTAAAACTGAATACGCCAATACGTAAACCAGAATCAAATACCGTGAAGCTTATTTGGTTGTCTGCTGGGCAGTTTTTATGCATCATCCGTGCTGTTTGGTTTTGGTAAATAATATGACTACACTGTAAGTGCATCGTGGTGGCCTGGGGGGGAAAAAGATTCTATGGATTTTTTTATCTAATCAGAAATGTTAATACACACCTTGATTATCCATCTTGCCTCCTAATATGTGACATTGCCTATAAACAGACCGACCTTGGAAGCATATACCTTTAATCTAGTTTGTACTCGATTAATTATTCAAGTTTGATCGGATCTTGTGAATGAAAAGAACCAATAAGACTACACGTAGTACTGTTAATCATGGGAGAACATTGAGTCTGAACAATTAATTTTCGGTTTCCTGAGTCTAAGCTGTGTAAAAACCAAATCGAGATAGTTTCTCCTGAACCATGATCATGGAGTACGATTACATATACTTTCTACTAGAACTTCTAGAAGGTTCATTTGCCCAGAGATATCTATCCCGGATAGCAGCGAGAGCGGCCGACCCCGAATAGCAGGAGCGGGATGACCACTATTTGAGTATTAAACATGTCGTAAAACTTATATAGTACTCATATTATTCGTAAATATGCTAACAAATAACCAAAATGCAAGTATATTACTGATATAATGACAAAGTAGCTTAGAACAAGTAAAATAAACTAGAAAAATAGTATATAATTATAGCTCAAAACATAATAAAAAAAGATACACATTCATGAACAAGCTCCAAAACATGGTAAACTGAACTTGCTGCCATTCTCCGCCAAGCCGGAGAAGAGGTGGGAGTGGTGGAAGAAAGGAGAGAATGAAGAAGAAGAGAGAAATGAAAATGGGAGGTTGTTTTTGTCTATTTTGGGACTGATTTTAGGTTTTAAGTGGGGCCCCAAATTTTACCTAAAAGCAGCCCCCCACACAGCCAATAAGATGCGGCTGGCGCGGCCGCTCCAATCGTGGAGTGTTGCAGCTGCTCCAGACCCCATCTTGCATCTTGGCCACTCCGTAGGAGCCCAGGCCGCTCCAGGCGCTATTAACAATTCTGTATTTGCCCATGTCAAACCTAGAACTGACTTGGTGACTCCTGGTTATCACCTTGCTGAGATCAGGGAAGATGTATCTATACTATTATCCTAATGAAACCCATCTAGGTAGTTTTTAGTTATTACTACCAAAATGGAAGTTACAACAATAAAAAAGAAATTAAAGAAAAAGAAAACAAAAATACTGCTCAGTTGAAAACTTCCTCTGCTATCTATCAATGTCACGTATATACATTATTATAGAATTGACCATAGCTGACTTCCATGAACTTATTTTCTCAAATAAGTGAACTCTTTTGCGAAAATATATATTTTTAATATTGAACTTAAAAAGTCAATCTCATAAAATTCTTCCTTATTCCCTTTTCTCGGTAAATTATGCATTACTTTATTGAAACGAACACATGGATATCCGACAGTCACTGATGCTAGTAATAACATATTCAATTAGTTGATGCATTTGAGATGTTCAGCTTAGGAGTCCATTTCCTGGATCTTGTAGAAAGTTTTGCTCAACAGAGAACTAGAAAAGGACTGCTGGAGAAATCATGAGTTCTGGCTTGTCCTAAAAATCGTATTCTGTAGAATATAAACTTTGAAGCAGATATAGCTTTTCCTGGATAACTAGCAATTTTACTTGCATCGTATTATGGAAGTTCAATTTAAATAGTTTGGATCTCTATCCTACATGTATTGTTTGTACCTCACTGGCGCTACAAGGTTCTGTTAATAGCTGGATCCGTATTATTCTAATTAGTTTCCTAGTTCAATGCTGATAGTGTAATACTGGTATTATCATATTCTTAGTCGCATGTTAAAATTTATATTATGTTTATCATAACTGAAAAATGTGAAAGAATAGAAAAGCTTGTTTGGTTCAAGTCACCCTGCTCTGGGTTTATCTTTATATTCATGTGGGTTGTTGGCAGAAATTATGCTGTCTTGAGCTTGACTGTGACTGATCTCGAGGTTATCTTTCTGCATATCATTATGATCTTTCACCTTTGAAGTTTTTTCTCTATTGTTATCCATTTACATATAGGAAAATAATGGTTTGATTTATTACCCCCCTCTGTCCCAGGCCAAATACCATGTTAATGCTTCTGGCATATTTTACAACAATGTCCCACTACCCTTCCACACTGCACTTCAATCTCCGTGCCCAAAACCAAATGTACATACGGCCCTGGATGGAGGTAGTATTTTTTTTCTTCCATCCCAATATTAGGGCTGCAACTTGTTTCAAATTAGGCCACTGCATATTTATGTGGTACTGTTCTGCAGTTGTCACTTCCCCACAAAAGGATGAAGAATGGTGCTGAAAACTGATGACTAGAACACTTGATTATGTTTGTTGTTCATGCACAGAGTTCTACTTCCAAAGTAGTCATTAGTCTTATTTTGCTGGGACCTTGGGTTTGTTGATGCACTATAGGAATTTTCTTGTCATGAAGGATTAGAATTTCCCCAATGCTACTGATAGGATCTGAGTACTGCTCAATTTAAATTGAAAAAATACTTGTGACGAGAAGTTGCCTGTAATATCCTTGTTTTAGCTTTTTTAATATAATTTTCTTGATAACCATTGCAAAAAGAAGTCAAAAGCGGTTCATCACCACCTCTTGTTTCCCCATTTCTTGTTGATATATACTTAAATATCCCTGCTAATGTGTTTATTGTTGTTGATTTGCTGCAGCCGCTTCTTGCAGTGCAGAGGTCCTTTTGCCAAGCGAAGACATCCTCTTGTGAATTCCACAGTTGTTGCTGAAATAAGAAGATGCCTGGATGAAGGGATTGAGTTTCAAGGAGAATTGCTAAATTTTAGAAAAGATGGATCCCCACTTATGAATAGATTGCGTATGACCCCTATATACGATGATGAAATAATAACACATATCATTGGCATACAAGTATTCACAGAAGCAACCCTTGACCTGGGCCCAATTCCAGGATCTAAGGAAAGAATATTTAGTACCCCCAGATTGAAAGTATCTCCGCCGGATGGGAGCCGAAATATAAGCCGTGGGTTTTGTGGGTTACTGCAAATAAGTGACGAAGTACTTGCCTTGAAAATACTATCAAGATTGACACCTAGGGATATCGCAGCTATTGGTTCCGTCTGTCGGCGGCTTTATGAGCTAACAAAGAATGATGATCTCTGGCGGATGGTTTGTCAAAATGCCTGGGGTAGTGAAACAACTCGTGTTTTAGAAACTGTATCTGGTGCTAAAAGATTGGGTTGGGGTAGGCTGGCAAGGGAACTCACCACTCTTGAAGCAGCAGCATGGGGAAAACTCACTGTTGGAGGTGCTGTAGAGCCCTCTAGATGCAACTTCAGTGCTTGTGCCGTTGGGAATCGCGTGGTTCTTTTTGGTGGGGAAGGTGTTAACATGCAACCGATGAATGACACTTTTGTCCTTGACCTAAACTCCACCAATCCTGAATGGCAACATTTCCAAGTGAACTCTCCGCCACCTGGGCGGTGGGGCCACACACTGTCTTGTGTCAATGGTTCTCATCTTGTCCTATTTGGGGGATGTGGAAGACAAGGTTTACTCAATGATGTCTTCGTGTTGGATTTGGATGCCAAGCATCCCACTTGGCGTGAAATATCAAGTTTAGCCCCGCCACTCCCTAGATCCTGGCATAGCTCATGCACACTTGATGGCACTAAGTTGATAGTATCTGGTGGTTGTGCTGATTCGGGGGTGCTTTTGAGTGATACCTTCTTACTTGATCTATCAATAGAGAAACCAATCTGGCGAGAGATCCCAGTGGCATGGACACCACCTTCACGCTTGGGCCACACATTATCAGTATATGGCGGAAGGAAAATTTTGATGTTCGGGGGTCTTGCAAAAAGCGGACCTTTGAGGTTTCGGTCAAGCGATGTGTTCACAATGGATTTGAGTGAGGATGAACCATGTTGGAGTAGTGTCACTGGTACTGGAATGCCTGGAGCAGGCAATCCTGGGGGTATGGCTCCGCCTCCTCGTTTGGATCATGTGGCGGTAAGTCTGCCTGGTGGGAGAATCCTTATTTTCGGTGGCTCTGTGGCTGGTCTTCACTCTGCTTCCAAACTTTACATACTTGATCCAACTGAAGAGAAGCCGACTTGGAGGATTCTGAACGTGCCAGGCAGACCTCCTAGATTTGCATGGGGACACAGTACTTGTGTTGTTGGAGGGACAAGAGCTATAGTTCTTGGAGGCCAAACTGGGGAAGAATGGATGCTTGGCGAGCTTCATGAACTGTCTTTAGCAAATCAGATAAAATCATGTGAAGAAGAGTAAAAACATTGCTATTTGGGACCCTGGAGTGGTCGAACCTCCTCAGCTTGTTGTCACTAGCCAGTATATCCGACCATCTTGTACTTAAATTTGGTTTCGTGTAATGCTTGTGGGAATACAGTTGAGCTAATGGCACGATCTCATCTTAGTTTAATTTTGTGAGTCGTCTATGTATGAAATTGTTGGAAAATACACCATCCATTGCATTATTAGCTATATAGGGTTCTAGTACTTGGTAGAAATGTTAGGCTTCATATATGTAGGTTTAGATTACATCATGTATGTGGTGTTGTGCTTCAGGTTCTGTAAGTTGAAACTTGCCGGAACACAGGCGAAAAGAAAGAGTAAGAGAACGGTAGTGTGTTCTGTGTGTAGTAGTATTGATTTATGTTGTTTTGTCTCTCAAGTCAAGTCTAATAATTTAGTTGTAAATTTGTGCCCGTCTTTTCTTCAGAGTTTTCTGTCTGGTCGCATTTTCCTTTTAGCTGCGTTCACATTCAAATTTTAGGTGATTTTACTGCCGACAGTTTAGTACTAGTAGTATAAGTTACTATAGCTCTTTGTCCCTCCAAGAAGAGATGAATTTATCGTGTAAAAAGGAAAAATGCCTCCACCAAACAAATAATAATAAAAACCTTACGTTTACACTGTTTTAGCACAGATTTACCACTAAAAGTAAACAGTTTTACCATAATTAATGTTTTATCATTCATTCTAATTTTTTTTCAATTAAAACTACGCGTTAATTCTAATGTATAAAGTTGGAGTACGAAACACACCGTACGATGGGTAAACCTATAATCCCTCCATTTCAGAAAAAGTGTTACATTTTGACTTTGACCGGTCAACTGTCTTCGAGTTTGACCACAAATTACTCTTAAACGATATTAATAAATAAATTATTAAAATTATATAATGAAAATTTAGTAAGTGGTCAAATGCGGAGACAGTTGACTGTAAAATAGTAAAATGTAACACTTTTTCTGAAATGTTTCCAGTAATTGTTACTTCCATAATTTTTTTAATAAAAGGAAATTTTCAAAGATAAAGTAACACTAAACCTACTTGGGGTATCCAATTCATGGTGCCAAAAGGCAACCGAATAACATGGACACTCGTGCACAAAGCTCTAACCTTGTAAGGTAGGCAGGGCAGGCTGCTGTTGGTTCAAGAGATGGATAATGTTGGGACTGAAGAAAGATATGCACTTTTATTTTATTGGTTTCTCTATGAAGCCAAAGGCAAGGCATTTTTACAAACTGTGTTAGAATTACAGTATTTATTTTAACTTACACAAGAAATGAAAAAACAGTAACTGATACACATGCTTCATTGCCTGAAGCTGAAAATTGAAGGACTCATTCTCCATTCTACAAAATTCTATGCTACACCCACAAAAGAGAGAGTAGCACTGTGATGTAAAAGCTTCAGTCGATATTGTTATACACTATGCTTTCAACACTCCTCTGGATCATGATTCCATATTTTCTCTGATTCGAAAACTAAGCCTCTGCGCCGCTTGCTCATCGAATGAAGTATCCTTCTCCTTCATCTTGGACACAAAATCCGTGGCGTCTTTATACTTTCTCGCCTTGCAATACCCATCTATAACGATGTTATATGTCAGCTCATTCGGCCTGCAGTTATGCTCAATCATATAACTAATCAATTCATCCACTTCAGCAAAAAAACCTCTTGCAGAGTACCCTGCGATAAATGTGTTGTATGTTACAATGCAAGGTCGAATTCCTCTATTTGTCATCTCTCTGAAATTCCTCATAGCTTCCTGCATAAGGCCCTGTCTGCAAAACGCTTTAATAACTGTGTTATACGAAACAAGATCAGGTTTTCCACCACCCTCCAGTAAACCGTCCAGAACTTCTTGTGCTTTCCAACATTCACCAGCCCTCGCATGCATATCCATCAAACTATTGTAGGTGACAAGATCGGGCTGCAACCCGTTTTCACGAATCATATTGAAAACTTCCTGCGCACGCTCATACATCCTGTTCCGAACGAACATGGAAAACATGTGATTGAACACCACCAGATCGGGCCGATAACCATTCTTTGTGAACTCTTGAAATGCTCTCTCCATACCTGAAAGTGATCTACACTTGAAATTCGTGATAATTAGAGCTCTCAAAAGCATCCAACTAGGAAATATCCGCCCATCATAAATTTCGGTAGCTATCCTTTCAATCCCTCTAACATGTCCACCTTTCGAGTAGCTATGGAGCATCAAAGAGTATGAAGTCTCATTGGGCTTAAAACCATTACTCCTCATGTCTGAAATAACAGATTCCGCTGCTCTCCAATCTCCTCTACGAGACAAAGCATTTAAAAGGGCATTATAACTTGTCATACATGGAGCAAATCCCGCTTTGATCATCTCATTGTACATTCTTCCAGCATTTATTTCCGAGCCAGACCTGCCATACACACTTATCAGCGTGTTAAAAGTATCCCGGTCAGGCTCAAACCCACAACTTTTCATCTCACGGAAAATTTGGTTAACATAGCTATGCATTCCTTTATTACCACACATCGAAAGCACGGTGTTCCATGTAATATGGTTTGGTGTACATCCATTCACCTTCATTTCAGACACGATTTCCATCATATCTTCCACACGTGACTTCTTTCCCAGCATTCCAAGAATAGAATTATAGGTACACACATTAGGGACGCAACCTGATTCCTTCATCTCTTTAAATAAGCTCAAAGCTTTGTCCTCCTTCCGAGCCTTTCCATACGCATCTATCACAGTTGTGTAAGTGATGGCATTTGGCCTTATACCGTTTGCCATCATGGTTCCAATGAGCGCAGCTCCTTCATCGTGGAACCCAGCCCTTACAGACGCGCCCACAAGTTCATTATAAGTTACAGAGTCAGGAGGGCAATCACTATCCTCCATATCCTTCAAGATACTCAAAGCTTCATTATAAATCCCTGCTTTACCATAAACTTGAATCAAAGCATTATAAGTAACTGTTCCAGGCACATATCCCTTCGACTTAAGCCCATCAAAGAAACTCTTGGCCTCCTCCAACAACCCTTCTCTACCACAAGCAGAAATTACGGTGCTACAAGTGAACTCGTCAAATTCTAGCCCCAAATCCCTCATCTCTTCTAAAAGTTCCAAGATTTTGTCCCAAGACCGTCCCATCTTCCCATAAACATCTAACATGACATTGTAAGTAACCAGAGTTGGAACCACACCCCTACCCTTCATAAAATCAAACAAAGCTATGGCCTTTTCGTATTTCCGACTGCGAGAATACGCGTGTAGGACAGTAGTCCATGCTCGAACATCAAGCTTATAATCCTCCACAGGTATGATATCAAACAGCCTAGAAGCAATTGAATGTTGAGACTCCCTATTGAGAATCCTAACCATCATTTCAATCATCTGATTATCCAACACATCATTATGAGACACATCCAAATTGAGAACAACCCATTCAAACAACAGAACAGCCCTCTCACTACATCCAGAGAGTTCCAAACCTTTCAACAGACTAATCAAATCGATTTCTTTAAGCAACTTAAACTTGACAGAATCAAAAAAAGAACGCAAGCTACACAAGGGCTGTGCCAAAATCGAGTTGAGCATAGACTTACACTGGTCAGGAAGAAAATCAAGCGAACCATCATCATAGCCAGCGCCAATTCTTGGAATTGCAATTCCATTATCTTTGGTATCATGTGAAGGGATGAGTTGGGAAGAAGTTAAGGATGATTTAACAGGAGAAATGTGAAGGAGATTCTGGAGAAGGGAATCCAAGGGCAAAGTTTGTGATTGTTGGTGCTGTTTGGGGAGCAATTGGGGGAGAGGAAGAGTGGAGGGATTGGACTTGAGGCGTTGATTGTTTGGGTTTGAGGTTGGCTTCGTGGGTTGGATTGGAAGTGCTGGTCTGTTGGGGAAAAGGGCTCCTTCCATTGTTGGATGATGAGATACAGATGAGATGACACACTACTGTGAGTGAGAGACTGAGAGTTGAGGTTTACATAGAAAAGATATGGCTTTTAGGGTCACAAAGCAATGGATTCTCTTCTAATTCTATGGCATTGTATTACATGTTTTATAACCTCATCTCTTTTCCCACCTTATTCGGTTTTTGTGTATGTGGCTCATTGTGATTTTTTTTTTTTTGTACAAGTCTACTTCATTAGATAATATTAGCATTTTACATTTGGGTTTCCTATCGTGTGAATGCTAATATCACGAAAGGTAGTTTCAAATACATCACCTCTCAAAATGTTCCTGGACAAATATCCCAAATCTTTAGATCATTACTGTTGAGGGTATAAGTCCCCCAACCACTTAGAGATTTACTCCTTAAGTTGCTCCACACACAATGACTAGGATACATTTAGGTAAGAACCACCACACTCTTAAGAGCCAACGTGTAAGAACCCGAGATCCTAAGCTTCTTCAAGATGTCTTCTTGGTAAGGACCTGCACAAGTATTTGGGGTTAGGACCGTAGACCCGGTTTTCTAAGTATCAAACCGGTCTGAGACTTTACTCAAGAGAGACTGAAGATCTACTCTGTATAATAGTTGGGAAGGTAAGTGTAAGACACCTCGGAAAAAATAAATAAATAAATAAATTAGTCTGGCGCTCGGTTAAAGGGTACGATTTTAGTTTCCTCTATTTTCTTTTTCCCTTCGTCTTCGATCATGAGAAAAGAGAGCGATTATGATCGGTGCATTCATTGATTGTTACCGTTTAGGATAGTTAACGTAGGGGTCTCTCCCTATGTATCTCAATAAACGTAGTACACTTTGAATAACCCGAGGAAGGAATTTAACAAAATTATGCTGCACGTTTGGATCAAAATAATAATATAAATTCCTTGAAACAAAAAAAAAAAAAACCAAAATTAATTAGGCATTATCTTGCAACAACTAGAAGGGTTGACTATTGTCAACTATACATTGAATAAATAAGAGTAGACACTCTCACTCACTCTTCACCCAAAAGGTAAGAAAAAAAGAAGACAAAAAGTCTCCTACTTCCTTCTCTAGCTCTCTCTCGGCTCTCTCTCTTGCTCTCCTACAATTCTTCCAATCTTGCATGTAAGATTAGTACCTTCATCTTCAATCTTTAAGCATTCTAAGGATGTGATTTAATCCACCATCCATTCAAGAGAAGACATTTTTCCAAGGATGAACTAACTCTTCACTCTTTTCATCCTTGTAGGCAAGGAAGACTTCAACAATGGAAGGATTCTAAGCACTCTCATCACATCTAGTAAAGAGGTAAGAAAAGAGAACCATTTTCCCTTTACCCGGCCTCTTTGAAATCTATCTAAAATGTTACTTTTCTTCCTTGCATGTCTAAATTCTTGGAAGGAAGGAAGCACCCAAGAAACAAAGAACAACAACATCCCTAAGAGAATCTACTTAGAAGAAAAAAAGGTGGGTAAAACTTCTCAATATGAATGTTTGTATAAAACTTGCTTGCTTGAGTGAATCTTGAATATAGCTTGATCATTAAATTAATTGCATGCATGAATTCTTTGGTAGATTTGAAAGTGTGATGTTATACAATCTCAAAAGTGTTTAATAGAATTTCAAGTTATGGTCCTTGAATTTTGGTGACATGCATGTGTAGTAGATGAGACATTAGGGAGATTCTCAAGTTGAATTTTTTGAATTATGGGGACTGCTTTACTACTACGTTTTGAAATGGGTTTATTGCGTCTCAAAAGTGGGTATTTTAAAGAATACATTTTACTGGAGTAGAAGTTATCCTTAAGGATGAACTGGCCTGTGGAATTAATCCATTTGAACTTTTGATGAATTAACTAAAATTCGTACAAAATCGTGTCGCTGTTTGCCTATATGATTTTGAGAAATTGTTAAGGTAAGGTAAAACACTATATTGGTCTTTGTCAATTATATGTGAAATAGAGAACATCATTAAAGTTACTCAGAAAATCGATTTGGTAAAAAAGAAGCTCAAATGAAGTAATTAAAAATCATCAAAGTCTCAGTACCTATTCTGGTTACAGTACAGTGCAAGGATGGGAGAACGTGCAAAAACATACCTGAACAAGACCTAAACTAGCCTAATTTCTGAAAAGTGAAAGTCATTAAGTAATTGATATTATACAAAAAAGAAAGGACTTAATTGGATAAGAAACACATTAAGTGTGAATTTTCTCTCATGATTGCTCCCTGCAGGAGCAACCTAAGAAGAGAAATGTTAGAGCCTAAAATACTAGGGCCATTGAGACCTCCAAGTAGGCTCTGGAAAGATAACTCAACAAGCTACCTCTAAAAAATTCAAAGAAAAATATTTGAACCTGTTTATATGTTCAAAATAATTTATCAAGACGATTCTGAAAATCTGCCAGAATTGGGTTTTATAAAAATTAACTTGATTTCGAATTGAAGCATGCGAACGACTTAGAGGACTTATTAAAATCTCTACAAAACAATTAGAATAGGTAAGTTAAAATTTTGTAGTAAGTGACTTAAGGATTGGAACGTAGTTCTGTGATCGAAAGGTAAAAGGTATACGTCACCTACGGAATCAAACCTGTGGGAAACCATTAATACTAAAACTAAATGTTAAACACAACGATAGTTATGTACGGATCAAAATTAAAATAAGAGGGTGACAACCTCGCATAAAAGAGATTCATAAGAGGGTGACAACCTCGCATAAAAGAGATTCATACGAGGGTGACAACCTCGCGTAAAAAGAGATTCGGACGAGGGTGACAACCTCGCGTAAAAAGAGTTTCGGACGAGGGTGACAACCTCGCGTAAAAAGAGACTCAGACGAGGGTGGCAACCTCGCGTAAAAAGAGTCCTTAATATGAATTAGGATCGTCGCTAAGTACCATACGGCGAAGTGCGCTTACACACCGAGTAGTGGAAGCCGCTTACTGAGTCCGTAAGGGTCACCTCTAGAAGACTCCTATCATGATTGTATAATATTGAGTTGTTGTGGCATAAAAATCCGGATAGTTGTTAAATCTATGTTTATAATTGAAATATCTTTGTCGATGCCAAAGATAAATTGTGAAAAGAAAAGAAAATAAAATAAAACAAAGAATAATAAAATATATAGTGGTCAAGATTCCACCCTAAAACCCACTGAGCTTTTGGCTCACCCCATTCTAAATTTCTTTTCAGATGAACCTGGATTTGGGGCACTCACTGATGTTCCGCTGGATGAGGGCCATTGATGCACTGAAAGAAGTATGCGAAAACTCATGATGTTTATCTCGATAAATGTTACCCAATATGATGATTAGTATTTTGATATCTATGAACTGTGCTTCCAGACTAGTAGCTATTCGGCTTTTGTAATAACTTTATCTTCGGCATGTAATCCTAAGACTCTTAATTTTTTTTTTTTTGCATCGACTTGATCCCTGGTATGACATTGTTATATTCCCAGAACCAGGGTGTTACAGTAAGAGTCTGGGAAGAAGGCTTGACTTACTTTCCAGGGAGCTTAGAATGCCTTTGACGCCTTGGACATATTTCTGTATCAACATATGTCCTCCTAGTTTTCAAGTATCTTAGTAGAAGATAGTTGAGGAACTATAGTGTCCGGGGAGCTTCTTTGTGCAATCGATCTTGTGAGCTTTAAAATTTTTTTCCTTATCAGTGTCCTCTCTTGTCTTTCCCCCATCCCCCCCCCCCCAATCCGTCTTGGACTGTAGGAAAAGATGTATTTATAAGCGAGATAAGGGTCAAACGTGGAGGCTTAGGATCTGGGTAAATTTTGTCGCTTGGATGTGTGGATCGAGGTGCCATGCCGGCTAAATTTTATCGCTCGGATGTCGGATCCGAGGTGCTAAAATTTTTACGGGGTAAAAAGCCATAATTGATATGCGGAATTTGGTTGGTCTTGAAATGAAGTCCTAAGCTTTCTCAAAATAGCAATCAATAGCTTCTTTTGATCAGCTACATTTTACAAAGCCAACTGATGGTCTACATAGTTGCTATATATTGCATCGTGCCCAATGACTTTAGTAGCATCTCTGTTCTCTTCCAACTTTTTACTATAAATAGTAAACTTCCATCTCAATCACCACACCTCACATGGTTACGCCAGCTCACTACCATTCACTGTGGTAATTGTAGTTTGGCACTACAATCAAAGTACTTCTGGTCCATTTGACAAATGAAAGCAATGGCTCGAGTTTTGGTCTGCATCTCTTTTCCGTTCATGCTCTTGGCTTGTCCGAATCTGGTAACATCAAGCCATGAATCTTGTTCAATTGTGTTACTAATGTGACTAGTGTTGTTTTACAGACGCCACGACTCCATTTCGAGCTTTCTCTCTCTACAATCGACACTAGCCTTATTCTTCCGCTGCTCGTCCTAATCTCGCAGTTTGCTATAGTCCAAATTCGGATCTCTTTAGTCCGAATCTTGGACTGATCCGAGGCAACTGTTACGAGCTCGTGATTTGCCGCTATTCGTCGGTTCAGTCCGTTGTGCTCCGTGTTCTTCTGTTCTCTACTGTTCGAGATCGTCCGAGGCGAGTGTCTGCAGATCCGGATCTGCTAAAGCTCTTATTTTATGCTACAGCCCGAGCTTTTCCGTTCTGAGTGCTCGGAGCTTTTCTGTGACATCAAGCTCGGACCGAACTTTGGTAATTTCTCTGTGAAGGAAGAAGTTGCGAGTGACGATGGCAAGAGGAGGTGATCGAAGCTGGTGAGCCAGACGGTGCGGTAATGGAAGAATATAGAAGAGTGCTCTTCCTGCTTGGGCTTTGAGTCCGCCACACTCTCTTTTATGTCTAAGCCCGCTCTCTATTTCCGTCCGAAGCGGATTGGCCCCGGATCTGGGTGTCACGCTCGGATTCGCACTGCCAGGGGAGGAGGAGCTCCGATTGGCGGCATTTGTTGAGAGGGACAATAAGTGTGTGCACTGATCGTGGGTCCGAGCCCGCTCTTTGTCCGGATCAGGCCATTTGGTCGTGCCTCTCTTGTCCTGTTGATGCCACAAGGAGTTCCGGATCTGTTATGTTTAATTTCTGCTCCGCCGTGATGTTCTATTTTCTGTTCGTCGATTTGCTATAGTCCGGGACTGTTCTGTCCGCTACGGTTCCGTTCAAGCTCTATTTCGGATCTGTTCTTTGTGAATTGTTGTTCGTTGTGTTGGGAAGCAAACTGGCTCGTAGTTAGGCCTGTTAATGGATGCAATCCATCCAAGGCCCAAACCTTGATATAACATTCGGGTCCAAAAACCGAGACCGGCCCACGAGATCCATAACGGGAATCGGGCCGTGAAATAAAGTAATAATTGATCGGGCAAACGCTTTGCCATTATCAAACTGTTGCTAGAGATTAAGCTCTTTGGATGTAGCCATCTGATTCATTTTGGCTGGACTAAGAAATTTAACAATTCGGAGAAGAAGATGGTTCCGATTTCGATGTCTCCATCGGGAAACATTTCGATTAGCAACATGCCGTGAAATTGGGTTGCAGGTCGAGTTTGTACGAACTGATTCGGAGCTCTTCTTTACTAACTCCAAAGATGTCAGTGCTCCGAAGCTTCTTGTGTCCGGATCTGAGCTACGGATCTGCTTTGCCATTTTCCTGTTTGGAGCGGACCTCCGGATCTGTTGTTTAGTGACATATTGACACCTCTGTTGAGTTTCGAGTTTCATCGGTCCGGAATTGTCCAGATCCGCTGTGCCAGATCGGAATCTCTATGTCCGAATCTTGTTTGTTGTTCCAGTTCTATTTAATCCGAAGCTGCTATTTAGTTCCTCTTGCCTCCGTTGCTACAGTCTTGGTCAGAATCTGCTACAGTGATATAGTTTGAATCTGCTATCGTGTCGACCAATAATTGTGTTACTAGGTTGAGGCGAAACTGGGGCAGATAACTCTTGTGCTTAACCAAGATATGCCAGCGAAAAAAGCTGCTCGACTCAAGGCAGAAGGAATGGCCTTGGCTGCTCAGGCGAAATCTCAACATTTTCCGCCTCCCCATTGTGCTATTTTGTAACAAAGTCTGAGTTTACTCTTGTTCCGGATTTGAAGCTGTGGATCCGACGCATTGCTCTTCTGTTCTGATTTTCTTGTCTCAGGCCGGATCACTCGCCACTGCTACAGTCCGAATCAGTAAGTCCGTTGCTACAGTGATTTTTTTTAAAATCTTGATGTTTTTGTGCTTGGACTTTGCAGATCTTGTCCGAAGCTAGGATACGGATCTACTGTTCCGGTTGTGCTCAATCCGAGCCTCTTCTCTGTTTGCAGTTCGGAACTATTTAGTTAACTATTTTTGCTCTGAGAATAACTTTTTATTCAACAATTGTAATTCTCAAGAGTAATGTTGTTGTTGTTGTTTTGTCCGAAGCTATCAGTTTTGTTTGGATATGTGTAGAATTTAACATAAGGCTTTGATTCCATCTCCTTTATTTCAAACAGAAATTCACTGTCCGAAGCTTGTTTGGAATGTCTTCTTCTTGACTACCTTGGGAAGCTTCGGACATTGTGTTCGCAGAAATTATCATCATCCATATATGATGTCTTTGGCATAAGGAAGTGACGTACTACCATTGACTTTATCATTTGGACATGTGTATATGTACTATTCCAAGCTGCATGGACTATATAGTTCCATCTTACTTTTAATGGGCGCGTAGGCTAGGGCCTATGCCGTCCCGAGTAGACTTTTGGTGATGGTGTAGTAGTGCTTTGGAAGAAGATCTGAGCCTACTTGTCCAAGCCAAGACCAACTTGTATTAGCTACTTAGTAGGATTGACTTAACCCCTTTTGTACATTCGAGGGTCTTCTGTTGTGAGGCGTCCGACCCGGAGTTTGTCCGGTTCTAGGCTAGCTTCGGATGTTAGGCTTCCATTTGTCTATTTATTCAGTAAGAGTGATTGGACATGTGGTGAGGTCGGGTCGGACTGAGTAGATACGAAAGGACGTAGGATAGAGACGCTTTTCATTAGTGGAAAGATCTGGAAGTGGACATCCGAATGGACGAGAGTCCGTGTGAGAGGATAACTTATCCATCCGTAAGAGGGATGGGGTGTTATCTCTTTACGACAACCGATTTTCCGGGAGGGTCCGAAGGAGGACATCCGAACGGACGAGAGTCCGTGTGAGAGGATAACTCATCCATCCGTAAGAGGGATGGGTTGTTATCTTTTTAAACAACCGGTGTTGCGGGATGGTCCGAAGGAGGACATCCGAACGGACGAGAGTCCGTGTTATGTCGAGATGGTCGGGCTTATATTGAAGTACTCATGCCGAGACGGTCGGGCTTATATTGAAGTACTTATGCCGAGGCGTTCGGGCTTATATTGAAGTACTTATGCCGAGACGGTCGGGCTTATATAATTTCGTGGGTGTCGGACCCCCTTATTAATCGGAAACAGGTCCTTGACGAATCATGTACGCTTGTAGTAAATGAAGTATTGATAAATAATGCGTGCGTGCATGATGAATGAATGAATGAATGAATGATGCAATTGATGTGAATGTATGGTAAATGATGATTTCAACTTAAGTCAGAATACTTACTTTTTCATCGAAAAATGTAGAGCATTATTTTTGGTTCTCCGTTTTAAGAGAAGCCAGCAAATTGGAGATCGAGATTCGAAATACAAATCCCAACCTTTGAAAGTATCTCCTAGCTTTTAAGCTTATGGAGTTGGCCTCACTTTTGCTTGTGCAACTAAAGGTGTAAGATACTTGTCCTAGCCACTCTGGTGGTAGGAGACTTGTCCTGGCCACTTTGGCGTTGGAGACGGTCCTAGCCACTTTGGCGGTAGGAGGCTGTCCTAGCCAAAAGTGTCGGATGTTTGTAGAACGATGAGTGTCTTACTTAGTTGGTCCGGAGGACGTAGTATGACCTTAGGAAGCGATCTCTAAGACATGGTCAAGGACCTGCTCCGAGGATATGGTGAGAACATGGTTCGAGGCCACAGTGAGAACCTGCTCCGAGGAGAGGGTGAGGACCTGCTCCGAGGAGATGGTAAGAACCGGGTCCGAGGCCATGGTGAGCACATGCTCCGAGGAGATGGTGAGGACCTGGTCCGACGAGATGGTGAAGACATGTCCGAGGCCATGGTGAGAACCTGGTCCGAGGACATGGTGAGCACCGGCTCCGAGGAGATGGTGAGGACCTGCTCCGAGGAGATGGTAAGAACCTGGTCTGAGGCCACGGTGAGAACCTGCTCCGAGGAGATGGTGAGGACCTGCTCCGAGGAGATGGTAAGAACTTGGTCCGAGGCCATGGTGAGCACAAGCTCCGAGGAAAAGGTGAGAACCTGGTCCGAGGAGATGGTGATGACCTGGTCCGAGGAGATGGTGAGCACATGTCCGAGGCCATGGTGAGAACCCGGTCCGAGGACATGGTGAGCACATGCTCCGAGGAGATGATGAGGACCTCCGAAGAGATGGTAAGAAGCGGGTCCAAAGACATGGTAAGAACATGGTCCGAGGCGACGGTGAGAACCGGCTCCGAGGAGATGGTGAGGACCTGCTCCGAGGAGATGGTGAGGACCTGCTCCGAGGCCATGGTGAACACATGCTCCGAGGAGATGATGAGGACCTCCGAAGAGATGGTAAGAACCTGGTCCGAGGACATGGCAAGAACATGGTCCGAGGCCACGGTGAGAACCTGCTCCGAGGAGATGATGAGGACCTGGTCCGAGGCCATGGTAAGAACCTACTCCGAGGAGATGGTGAGCACATGCTCCGAGGAGATGATGAGGACCTCCGAAGATATGGTAAGAACCGGGTCCGAGGACATGGTAAGAACATGGTCCGAGGCCACGGTGAGAACCTGGTCCGAGGAGATGGTGAGAACCTGGTCCGAGGAGATGATGAGGACCTCCGAAGAGATGGTAAGAACCTGGTCCGAGGACATGGTAAGAACATGGTCCGAGGACATGGTCCGACCTTATCCGGCCTTAGGGAGCCTAGGATATGGTGCCTAGGACGTGGTCCGAGGATTGTCCCTAGGGCAAGGTCATATCCTGCCTTCCTTGGATGATTTTTGCTAAATGCTCCACTGACCTCATCTTCTTTTGCCTTCTCAAACCGTTTTAGGAAGAGCGTGATGATGTCCACCTAAGACTTGATGGAGTCATCGGGTAAGAGTGGTTGAGAAGGTAAGAGCCTTCATGTTATCATTCAGACCATTTGACTCCATCCGACTCTCATACCTAGTTAGATGACCCACGGGACAAGTATCATTCGTCCTCTTCGCATGAGAGGTCTCCCTTGCGGCCTAGGAGCTGAACTTCTTACTGCTGTAGTAACGGTTCTCGCTGATCTTCTTGGTCTTTCAATTGCTGGAAGAGTACAGAGCTTCTTGTAACGCTTCCCACAGACGACGCCAAAATGTTGATGGTATAAGTCCCCCAACCACTTAGAGATTGCTTCTTAAGTTGCTCCACACACAATGACTAGGATACCTTTAGGTAAGAACCACCACACTCTTAAGAGCCAACGTGTAAGAACCCGAGATCCTAAGCTTCTTCAAGATGTCTTCTTGGTAAGGACCTGCACAAGTGACTTGGAGGGGGGGGGGGGGGGGGGAGGAGGTTAGGACCGTAGACCCGGTTTGCTAAGTGTCAAACCGGTCTGAGACTTTACTCAAGAGAGACTGAAGATTTACTCTGTATAATAGTCGGGAAGGTAAGAGTCTGGGAAGAAGGCTTGACTTACTTTGCATTATGAGGATATGTCCATATTTATAGGTTTCCCTTGAGAAAGGGAGGACTCAAAAGATCACGCCAAGTGTAAGGCTCAGATTGCACCAACAATGCTCTATTAGGCCCATGGCCCATTAAGGAGACCTAACCAATTTCCCTTTTGGGCTTTCGAGGGTAGTTTAGTCTTTCATCGAGAGATTAGAGACTTCTGATGTCCGCTTCGGACCTTCGTCCGAAAGGGTAGGTCCGGAGCAATGGTCCGAGCGGTACTCACTTGAAAGTAAGATAACTTAAATAAGCTCCTAAAGTACTGTGGTTTGGACCTTGCTAGCCTCGGACCCTGCCTTCTCTCTTGGTGTCAGTTCACCTGGTTCCTTATGAGGTCCAAGTCATACGTCCGAAGCAACGTCTCTGGGTTGGACCATCTTGTCTTGAAGGCCAAGGTTCTCATTGCTCATTCCGGGAAGGTCAAGGGTCGGACCTCTGGGTCGGACATTGAGCCTCTTGTCCTTAGACAGTTTGATACGACTTGGACATATTTCTGTATCAACATATGTCCCCCCTAGTTTCCAAGTATTTTAGTAGAAGATAGTTGTGGAACTATAGTGTCCGGGGAGCTTATAATGCCTTTGACGCCTTGGACATATTTATGTATCAACAATGACAAACGAACAACGGAGTCTCATAAACGCTAGACATATTTAAACTACTAGGCCGGGATATAACATCTTTATCTTGTGCACTAGCTTTTTTTAGCTAAAAGGTCTGCCACTCTATTTTCCTCCCGGTAGACAAAAGAAACTTTCACTTCCATTCCTTGCTTCATAAGATAGAGGATATCATCCACGAGTGCTCTGTGGGACCACTGCATCTCCGCCATCCCGTTGAGACAATTAAAAGCATAATTAGTGTCCGTTTGTAGATAAAGAAGCTTAATATCAATTTGAAGGGCTTTATGTGATTGTATGAAGGGATATATATCCATGAAAGTTAGGGGTTACCTAGACAGTGGTCGGTTGGGGGCGAGATGCGAGAGTAACGATCCCACTCAAACATGAGTTTTTCCCAATAAAAGATACAAATATATTAGGGTTGATTTGGTTCGATGCGAAGTGATGCTATTTAATGGTTGGCTGCATGTCAACTGGTGTTTGGTAAGGTGCGTTTTGGTCCAAATGTATTTGAAAAAGCTCGTGAACATTTCCTCGAAACACACTCCGAGTAGTGTTTTCAAATACATAAGAACCCTAATGTGTTTGAGAAGTGTGTTTTAATGCATTTCTAACATTTATTGAATGGACTATTTTAATCGCAATTTTTAAAACCTAGGTACCCCATATATAAACCCAAATCAACACTTGTCATTCTTCAGCAACCATTCATCTCCATTCTTCACTGGTCGCGACGAAGAACGAATGTTTCTCTCTCACTTGCTGGAATAGTGTACAATAATTGCCGGAATCTAATCTTCTTCATACTTCCTGGATCACAGGTCGAATCTAAAGCGGCAAAGGTGGTGGTTGTCGGAATCGGAGCTTTCGCCCTGAACAGAATTGCTTGAGCTTCGTTGTAAGGTAAAATCTGGACATCAGACTAGTTTATCCTAATTTCCAATTCCGCCAACAAAATTCAAGAAACTCGTTTCACTCCAACTCAATTCCACCAACAAAATTCAAGAAACTCGTTTCTTTGTAAGCTTTAGGGACAGTGCTTTGCAACAGTTTCATGGTTCTTGGTTGTTAAATTAAACTTTAGCAGCGGTTGTAATTGAAAGGAGAGCATTCGGTAGGAAGCCTTGTTTTGGATCATGCTAGAAGAACATAGGTGAAGTTGTGATTCCTTCTGCATATTTTGCAACAATTTCATGGTTCTTGGTATATTTTTCTGATGAAGTATCTGTTGTAAAGTACAAGCTTTTCAGAACATACAACACTACATGTCTACATCTATGTTCATTGGCAGAGTTCCAAAAGCATGATTTCCATCTGAACTAGTAGTTGTTAGCTCACATAACTAGATTGCTTAGTTTTTTGTATGTAGGATTCAAGTTGATTCATGTTAGTGGAAGTAACACAACTCGAAATGTAGTAGCATAACCCTTCGTATAAAGCTCTAAAAGTCTACCTTCAACACACTTTCCTGTACTTCTCCAATCAAACAGAAATCGAAAATACAATAATCACTTTTCCACGAATGTCTACTGCTCATGGCTTAGCAGGTTGATACACATGGTATCAACACGTAGAACAAACAATATAACATTAATGACAACTCTTCTCTTTGATCCATTCAACTCATTAGATGGATTTCTTGGATGCTTCCTGCAGGCTGCAACTATTGGCATTGTTTCTTCTACTAGATGTTGCTTAATAATTACAATATTCGATTGTAATATATGTGCAAGTATTTGTCAACTATTTTCAATTACTTGCTAAACGTCAAGTATTGTTTATATATTTTTCAATTACCCAGTGTCTTAGTGTCTGTTTGGCTAACGCTTAAAACCCTTGAGCTAAGGAAAATTTTATGTAGGTTTTCATGATTTTAATCGTTAACCAACCATGTTATCAATCTCCATGGTACATATATATTGGTGGTGAAAGGTTCTTTTGAAAAAGTAGATGAGTGGATTCAAGTTTTAGGTTCCTATTTATGAATGCTGGTAGAGTTATGCCCGTAGAGCAAGAATCGATTGTATACTAAGTCGTATTTTGGTGGCTGAAATAAAACGAATCGTATTATACAATTCAGTGCTTGTGTTTGATCTGCATTTACATATAAGATTAGACACTTAGGCATATATTTTGAAATCCAAATGCTCATCATACAACCTCCAGTCTAGTATACATGGGATATATACAGTGGATTAGATATGGATCTGAAAGAATAACAGTTCCCCCCCCCCCCCCCCCACTATTCAAAGGATGACATGGATCTGATTTTTGCTGATGTGGAGGGTAAAGTTGAAGTTATAATTAACGAAAATGCCACTCCTTATTTTGTTTTTGACTTTCTTTAATTCTTTTAATCAATTTTTTTCCCTTTATTTTTCTTTTTCTAAATTTTGGTGAATTACAATCCGAGTCCCAGAAAAATTCTAATTCTCTATTGGCAACCCATGAAATTTTTAAAAACCTCAAACAAGTACCAAAACTTTTGAATCGATTTAAACATCGACGTCAATGGTGAATCGGAGGTTTTACAGCTCCATGTAAAGAGCTGCACATAGCTCCGATTGGAGCTGTAAATCAGCTTTGGTGCAGAGCTTTTTAACAGCTCCGGTGGAGCTGTGATTACACCTTGACCGGAGCTGTAAATCTGTATTTTGGGGCTATTACATCCCCAAAAATTGGAGCTTTTCTACAGCTCGACCGGAGAAGATGTAGAAGGGAAGAAAGGAAGAAGAGAAGATGGGGAAGAAGGAGAGGAAGAAGATGGGTTTGTTGGGTATTTATTTTTCTTTTATTTTTTCTTTAATTTTTAAATTAATTTAATTTATTTTAACTTTTCTTTAATATTCCAACCAACAAAAATCCATGTAGGAGATAGAAAATGCTGAATTTGCGTGTTGGTCAACGGGAGGGGGGAATTTGTTATTGTTTGGATAGTGGGGGGTAATGTGTGAAGGGGGTGTATTGCAGGGGGTACCAGATGTAATTTTCTGCATGGAAGGATGATGTTCATTAAACTAGTCAACGACAATGTCATATCCTTAGGATTGTGATATATCGATAAAGTCTTTAGTGTATTTCTCGGACAAATTAGTGGGCTAACTTATCCCAGTCGGTGATCTTGAGTGATCGGACATGAATTACACTTATATGGTTTCGGGATAAATCATATATGACTGGACACGACGAGAAGCGAGCATTCACTAACCAATACCGTTGAACAAGGTTTGATTGGCTAAACATTAGTATTGTCACCGATGATCATATGTGACAGATCTTACTAGTCTTTACATGGACAAACCAATGCGTGTCTCCATTTAACCATTGGTTCTAAGGAGTGTTCACCTATAGGTGAAACTGGCCTCAGTTACCGAGGAAACTGAGTTTCACGTAGACGGAAACGTGTGTGAAAGAGCTGGATTCACTACTCCGTAAAATAAGGAGAAAAGTTAGACTCCCTGTAAAATCCCGGTAATTTTTTGACCGTCCATTTTATTTTGTGGAATTAAATTAATTAGATAGACGTGAGATAAATGGGATTTTATAAGTTATTATTTTTATGGACTGTTAAATCGAAACGCACTATGATAATTTTATTGGATTGAATTTGAACCGGAATAATAGTCCAAAGAGGTGTATCGAAGAGTTATTGAATATTTGGACCAGACAAGTCTTAGGTTAGTTATACCTATTTGCCGTGAAAGTGCACCATGGACTGGCAGCTTACTCACGATGGATTTTCGCAGGTGAGCTTAAGTATTAGATTACTTTATTAGTTCTTATTCGGTCACATTAAAATTCGAGTACCAGTACGGTTATGGTTGGAGTCTTGAGAGTACAGATTGATTGGATTAAAATATTTTATTCTATGCGCAGTGTTGATCAAGATGATTGATGGATGGACTATGTATGTTGTGATCGAGAGTTGCCTATGTAATTATTATTGGAGTTAGCATGGTAATTAGATGATTTATTGTCATGATTCAGAGATAATTAATTAGTTTCTTCGTTACATGTCAAGATGGAGGTGAAAGGCTTGAAGTTGGTCTAGGAGGGTCCGAATTTAAGGATTTCTTATGTTTGGCCAATGAGATACAGTCGTACACGGTTTATGGAGCTTACAGGGATTCTTTGACATTTTTTTCTCTTATTTTCATATTATCGTATATATATAGTTTTAATATTTGATAAACAACTTATGGTTATTATATCAAAATATGAGATTTGGTATAATAGTCTATTCGAAAAAGGATAAAGTATGTGAATATCCAAAACGTATTTTATGATGTGTGTGATGTGTGAAATGCTTTTGCTCAAGTGCATGGATAAATGTTATGTTTGAACTCTCAGTTGTGACTATGAAATGTTATGTGCCCTTCGGGGAATTTGTCAGGCTGAAGTACTCCCTTATGTTATGTTACCCCTTTGGTAGGGGATTATATTTATGTTATGTGAGCCGACTTCTGTGCCACCGGACTTATACTAGTGGCCATAGGATCATGTCTGATTGAGCCGAAATGTTACGTTTGTTATGCCATGCAACTTTTGTATACGTGTGATATTATTGAATGTATATATATATATGTACTTTTGAATGACACTACTTGATCCGAGTGGAAATGTCGGAAACTCACCCTTACACCTTTTTTTCCAGACGATCAGCAGGACGAGCAGAGTTAGTCTTTTGCTTGGAGTTTCGAGCTTAGCTATGTATGATTTGTTCTTTATAGGATATCCCTTCTGTTCAGACCTGGATGTTTAGTTTTCTTTGAGTTTCGAGACTTGTAGTTGTTTTTGCTGACCTTTGTTATTTTCAGTTTTTAGTCGCTCTGATACTGTACATTTGGACACAGTTTTAAAGTCTTTGCTTCCGCATTTGTTCTGCTTATGTTATTGTTTATGAGGCTTTGTGTTGGCGTAAGATCATCTTACGATACACGGCTGTTAGGAATATCTGTTAGTTTTTTGATCATTCATCACATGTTCCTATCTTAGCTAGAAAGGTGATTAAGTACTCTTGGTTCACTTGAACATTGTAAAAGAGGAAATCACTGAGTATAATTAGTCTAGTAAATCTTGCATTAGGATTATAGGTCTCTGAGTGTAATTTTTATTTTAAGAAGACCATGAAGATCAATCCTAGCAATGGAGCTTTTCTGAAGATTACAAGACCGGAGATTGCACAAGATTTATGAAGACACCAAGGTTTAGTCTCACTCGGAAAGACTATGTCCTTAATCCTTTCTTAAGTACATTTAGTTACTTTTGAAACATGATGATTCGAACATATGACATCATGAGTATGGAGCATGCAAGCCATCGAAAGGCTAATGTATCCGTTGAAGACTACAGGACAAGAAATAGTACATATGCATTAATTGCATCGGCGAAAAAGCTAAAGCACAGTCCTCTCTGAGATATGAGACAAGGACTTCTGAGTACTCATTTCAAGATAGGTATAGACTGAATTTGAATTGTGTCTAACGGATAACATCCCAACGACTCTCTAATTCATCTATAAATATCACACACTTAGATGCTGAGAAATACGACTGAAGAACGATCTAACTTGCAAACTTACAATCTAGCAAAGTATTCTCTCAAGCACTCTACTACCCTTTTACATTGCTTGAAGAATCACTAGTAGTTCTAAGTTGTCCGAACCTTAACAAGAGATTGTTATTCGTGAAAGAGTTGAATGTCGGATAACCTTTCAAGCTCATTTTCCAACGGACATCAATTACTTGGGTCAAGAAAGCGATTGCCATACACCTGAACAAATGTATTAAGTAGTCTTGTTCTATTAGGCTCTCTGAAAACATAACTGAAAAGTTATACGAGAAGCCTCTCTGACAAACCTTATAACCAACACCATCAAGGCGTGGAGTAGAGGAAGTACTTAATTTGGGAAATCAGGGAATAACTACAAGGTTATCTGAGTAGAGGAAGTACTTAGCTCTAGGAGCTGGGGAATAACTCAGGGGGAACATTTGGTTGGGAACCAATTGTTTAAGAATCTTAGAATAGGATTTTTGTAAGGTGAACTCAATTATCTGTTCTAGTGAATTCTAGGTCTCAGAAAGACCGAAGTGGATTAGTTGGAGGATTACACCACCTCCAGATACCACTATACTTGCTGTGTTATTTACCTTTCTGTATTTATCTTTCAGCAAAGCACACACACTTACTTATTGTTTCTGCACTTACCTATCTTAAAGTCTTCTGCGCTCTGAATTTAAGTATCAGAAACCCCCATGTTTCTGAGAAACTGTGTTTATCGACAAAAGTTTAAAAGACTATTCACCCCCCCTCTAGTCTTTTACTTGGCCGTTATCTGGACCAACAAGTGGTATCAGAGCAGGAGGTTCCCAATCCTTCTGCACTGTACCTAGATCCCCAGATAGGTGAAGAAACTTTGTCCCTTTCTGATGACTATATAATTTGTGTGTTAAGTGTGTAGGTATGTCTCTGAGCGATGCACCCGTTCTAAAGCCAGAAAACTACGAGAAATGGAAGAACAACATGATGCTCCATCTGGAGGCCATTAGTGATGAGATGATCTATGTCATCAATAAAGGGCCTATCAAAATCAGACAACTCAAACAAGTCACTGAGGTTTCTGATGGAAGAAAAGCCTTAGACACGGAAGATGGAAGCGAGGACATGGTTGCTAGTGATAGTGGTCATGTTGCTCGTGGAAGCATTATGTATGAAGATAAGCCAAGAGAGCTCTGGACATCTGAAGATGCCAAGAGACACAGATTTGATGGTCAAGCTCGTAATATAATCATCAGATCGACACCTGAGCACATATAGTGTAAACTGTGGGGTGCTAAAACGGCGAAAGTTGCCTGGCAATTGATTGAAGAAATCTGTGCCGGAATTGAGAAAACCAAAGAAAACAAGTTCGAAGTTCTTAAATTGAAGTTCCAAAACTTCAAGCAAGGTCCCACTAAAACTCTGGAAGAACTTGATTTCAGGTTTACTACTCTTATGAGTGATATGGCTGCACTTGGTGAAAGCAACAGATACTCCCAGTCAGAAAAGATTAAGACTATTGTCTGAAGTCTCAATCACAACTGGGAGCACACTAAATTCTTTTATTTCAACCAAGGAATGCCAAATATTACTCCAGTAGAGCTCTTCTCTCATCTTGCTACTGTAGATTATGAGACAACTCAGAGAGAACAAACAGCTGAGAAGTTGCAAAGTGTTGCTCTAGTCTCTCAAGGTACTTCTGAAAAGAAAGATACCAAAGACGCATCTGAAGAAAATGCTCTTGCAATAAGACACATGAATAAATTTGTGAGTCAAGAGATTGAGAGAAGAAAAGCTAAAGAAAAGCTGAAAAAGCATATTGGCCCAAACTATCATCAGTACAAGAACATTCAACTAAACAACTCTCTGAAGACCCCCATTCAAAAAGGTGTTAGTACTGAATCAGCAGAAATAGGAAATGATATCTGCTTCAATTGTCAAAAGCCTGGTCACTTCAAGAGAGATTGCCCTGCTTTAAACAAGCTCAAGACAGGTGACAAGAAGGACAGAAGAAATTACAAAAGAAATCAAAGGGCCTTACTGACTGAAGAAAGGAAGAAGATTCAAATCTAACTTGATGCTCTAGATATTGAGACAGATTCTGAAGATGGAGATTCAGATAACTCAAACCTACCATCACCAGAATTGTGTGGAATCACCCACAACGTAATCGACTTCGACCTTAAGAAGAATGAAATGTGTGGAGTTGCTGAGATTGCTGGTCCAGACATCTCCAACATAGAAATGTGTCTTATGGCTGATGAGGTAACTAACATTTCACAAATTATGTACTATGAGAGTGATGATGGAATTGAGGATCTGGAGTTAATCAGGAGTGAATTGGATCGTTATGAGAAAGAATTTCTGGAAGCACAATCCAAAAACAGAATTCTAGAGGAAAGCAAAGAAACTCTTGAAAAAGAGGTTTCTGAGCTAACCAGGGTATCTGAGAACAAGAGTGCTGAAATAGCCCTTCTGAAAAGTCAGATATCTGAAAATGAAAATTTTCACAAACTAGCCTTGGATGAACTTAATAAGAAAATGATGAAGCTGCTTTCTGAGAATGAGGAACTCCGAAAGAAAGAGCTATCCTTCCAATCTTATGCAAAGGCTAGTGACACTCTCACTGAGGTTCAATCATATCTGAGAGATCCCTCTGAGAAAGGTGGACTTGGACTTGATGAACAATCAAGCAATTCGTCTCCTCTGAAGAAGGGTGATGATAGGTTGACCTTTGTAAAAGTCAACAGAATGGTTGTTCAACCACCTATAGCATTGGTCAGAAAGCTAGGGTAGTTGACAAAGGAAAAGGAGTAGCAACTCAGCCTTTGAAAGAACAACAAGTTCACAAGAAATATGTGGATAAGGTTTCTGAAAAGAAACACAACCCTCAGACATGCAACCATCCACAGTGCTATATTACTAAGAAGGGAAGAATTGCTGGAATAGGCAAATTCTCAACTATACCATTTTATGAAAATAAAGATGGTGTAGAAACTAGTGAGGCTTCTGAAGACCGCATTCAGAAAGCCAAAGGCGTTCGAAATGGCATTGGCTATCGTGCTATTGGAAAAGTCCTTTTACAACAATATAAGGAAGGACAAGAACAATGGCGCAAAGGCGATATTACGTAGCAATAAGCGAAGTGGAAGAAATCTCAAACCACCGAAAACTGAATGCAAAGCTAGAAGGAACGCCGGAAGGCTAAGTTTGCTGAAAAGCAACCCCAGAAACCCAGGATCCAGAAAGCACCAAAGGGAACACCTAGAAACACCCCAAGAAGGAAGATTGAGATCAAAATTACTAATTTCATTGCATCTCCTTCTGTTCAAGTTAGACAAAAACAAACTCCCAAGAAATTCACTAAAATGTGGATTCCTACTGACTGAAGGCTTAGATTTTGATGAGTCATATGCACCAGTTGCCAGATTGGATGCGATAAGACTCTTTCTGGCCTTTGCAGCTCATAAAGACTTTAAAGTTTATTAGACGGATGTCAAAAGTGCATTCTTGAATGGTGAACTTGCTGAGGAAGTCTATGCAGAACAACCACCTGGTTTTGAAGTTTCCTCAGAAAGTAGAATGGTCTACAAGCTACAGAAAGCTCTATATGGACTGAAACAGGCTCTAAGAGCATGGTATGACACTTTGGCCAAATACCTTCTGGAAAGTGGTTTCAAGAAAGGTGAAGTTGATAAAACTTTATTTACCTTAAATCATGATGGGAAACAACTCGTAGTTCAAGTATATGTTGATGACATCATATTTGGATCTAAGGACAAGCAACTTTGTGATGACTTTGCAAATCTCATGCAAAGTAAGTCCGAGATGAGCATGATGGGAGAATTGAACTATTTCCTAGGATTGCAAGTCAAGCAACTCAATGATGGAATATTCATTAATCAGACAAAGTATGCAAAAGACATGCTCACAAAGTTCAATCTTAAGCCTTCTGAAAAGAATGCTAAGATACCTATGAGCATAGGAACCAAGATGACCTATACTGAATCAGATAAAAGTGTTGATGAACACAAGTATAGGAAATTGATAGGTTCACTACTTTACCTTACTGCAAGCAGACCTGATATCCAATATGCAGTTGGTGTGTGTGCTAGATTTCAAACAAATCCGATGCAATCACACTACAACATTGCTATGAAAATATTAAGGTATGTGAAAGGTACAGTGTAGGTTTGTGGTACCCTAAAGAAAGTGGATTGAGTTTGGTTGGTTACTCAGATGCTGATTATGCTGGATCAATGCTTGATAGGAAGAGTACCTCAGGAACTTATCAATTTCTGGGAGCTAGACTTATCTCATGGTTTAGCTAGAAACAAAACTCAATTGCAACTTCTACCACAGAGGCTGAATATATTGCTGCTGGTTGTTGTGCAACACAAATTCTGTGGATTCAACAATAACTCAGAGATTATGGACTAAATGAAGAGAAAACTCCCATTTTCTGTGATAACACAAGTGCTATTGCAATCACACAGAACCCCAAGTTCCATGCCAGAACAAAGCACATTGATGTTAGACACCACTTCATCAGAGACCATGTTGAAAAAGGCAATATAGAGATACTCAAGATTGGCACAGAAGACCAACTTGCAGATATTTTCTCCTTTTTTTGTATTTGTTGTTTGTAGCAAGCAGATTCCTCTTATCTTATTAAGTCAAATATGAGAAATATGTATGTAGTAAGGAGAAGGGATTCTTGTTTACCAAAACTCTGGAGAGTAGAGAAAAATATGACTTTGATTACATTGTACATTATATTAGTAGATACAACTTAGAAGGATAAAAAATAAATTTGTACTGCCCGGAAGGATATTTGTGTATTGTGTTGGATCAACTCATATGATGGAAGTGTAAGATATAAACGTAGTTGTGAAAGATTGTCAACGCCTAACTTATGTTGTTAAATGAAAAGGGCTGGGCCTTAAATATTTATTACCAAACACAAGGAGGAGTATCTATTAGAGCTATGAAGAGACTCGTGTGACAACCACGAAAGATAGGTTAGAACTAATTACTAAGTAGATTAAGTAGTATTATATGTTAGAGGACTAAAACCCATTTTACATAGTTAAAAATAACGCGTTAAGGAAATCATAAAGATCCTTGGAATAAACAATTTAGTGGGCCAGAAGATCAGATCGCAGAAAGAAAGGAATGTAAATTCTAGTGGTACATAGTCCTTAATAATATATGAACCCCCTCTTGTTATGAGTCAAACATGTCCAATGTCTTGTATTTTTGCCATTTTTATGATAAATAATATAAAGATAAGGACTTGACACTCAGAATGATAAGCTCAAACGATTAAGTGTTCCTACTCTTTACTAAGTGACACAATGAATGTAGCATATTAAAAATCCATCAAGTCGGCACAATACCATTTGTTGATTGATATCATTACAAGATATTCAATATAAACCCTTGATGTATAAACGTTTGATCTCAACGGCTGAGATTAAAACAAAGCAAGTAATGTCTGTTGAGAAATGCAGACATGGCCCACTAAGCATTTAATGAAGTACAAAGGTCGTACGCTTATGCAGATACAAAGACACGCATTCATATTCACTATATGTATGTTGTATCTATGCGTTTATGCTATATATATAGGAATTGGGCAAAAGACAAACACTTTTACCAAATCCAAAATTTCATACTTGCATCAAAATAGCAAAATCTCTCAAGATTTCTGCAAAACTTCTTCTGCAACTCAACTTCTTGTGCTTAGTCTTTTGAAAAGATAGACTAATCTCGATTATTCTTGCAAAACATCTGTAAACACTCACTCAAAGACTCTATATAAGAGATGGCACCAAAGAAGATGACCACCAAGATCCCTAAGGCCGCATCACTGCTCCTGCTGAAAAGCAAGGAGGAAAAGAACTCAAGGTGTTGAATAAACGCCTTCTAGGAGAGTTTACCCCTTCTGACTGGAATCCAAGTCACAAGATGAATTGGGGAGCTTTTCTTGTGAAGAAATATATTTCTGCAGTCATTTCTTCAAAAGCAGATAGAAAACTGATATTGGGAATGTTGAAAAGTTCCCATATCTACAAGTTTCTGTGTGCTGCACCCAGTGGACTTTCCACACTGGATGTGTTGGAGTTCTACAACAACTCCAAAATCTTCATAAAAGTTGTGAATGATGTAGAAGAGAAGTACTTGCAGACTGAAGTTCAAGGACAAGAAATTGTCCTAGACTGCAAGACTTTCTGCAACTTATTCCGATTGAAAAATCGAGGAACAATCGACGACATCAACATCAGGGATGCCTCCATGATTCAAAGTGTTAAGGAGCTATTTGAGGCAATCCAGATTGAAAATGCAAAGGTTGCCCGGAACTTTGTTCGAAAGCCATCGAACCGGTCATATCCGTAAAGCGAAGGAGTACTTTGGCTCTCATTCTGGTCCGTTGCTTTGATGGCAACAAAGGTGGAGTAGACCAGATAAGCATGGAGAGATGGATGATGATGCATCTTCTGAATAAGAAGCATGAAGGGCAGGAAACCCACTTTAATTGGGGGAAGTACGCCTTCAACAAATTTCTTGGGCACATTGAGGAATTTGAGCCTAAAATCATCAATGGCCTTGCTGAGATAAAGGCCAATATGCATTTTGGTCTCAGAATTTGCTACATTCTGGAAACAATGGGAATAACTCTCAGAAAGAGACAAGAAATCCCAGTCACCAACTCTCTTTTCAGACATGCCTTTGAAGAAAAGGAGAGAATTGCTGCTGAGAAAGCTCAGAAAGAGGCAGAAGAGCTTGAAGCTGCCCAGCAAGGTGAAGAGGTCTCTGAGCAAGCTCATGCTCAACCTCCAGTTGCCAAGAGAAAGAGGACTCAAAGTAAGAAAGCCTCTAAGTCCCAAAGTGTACAAAAAGCACAACCTTCTGGAGACAAGATCTCAGAAGATGTTGTTCGGCCAGAAAGGCAACACCAGAAAGCCCCAAGAATTCTGAGATAGGCTGCTCCAGAAATCTCCAGAGATGATAGAAATATCATAGATGGGTCAGCTCCCAATCTGGACAGTGACTCTGATGATGATGTAGTACTTACACAAGTATTCAAAAAGTCCAGGATTGAGACCCATGGAGGAGCATCAAGCTCAGCCCCTCAGAAAGAAAGGAGCCCCTCTGTCCAGCAGGAAGAAGAAGGCCTGGAAGAGGAAGATAGAGTGATGGAAGATGTTGACATTGCTTCCACATTCACAATGCCAGCACTTAATGTGGCTGAAGAAAACCCTGTTCTTGAACAGGTTCCTCAACCTTCTGAGAGAGCTCAACTCTCAGAAAGGGATCAAACTGAGATGGAGACGCAGAAAGATATTGTAGAGGAGACCAACAATGAGCAAAGAGAGGCTGTGGAAACTCCACTAGTCCAAGAGACCCAAACTCAGCCTGACTCTATTCAGGTAACAAAAGTAGTTTGTATCTAACTTGTCAACATTAAAATGTTAACTTGTTACTCATAAGCTTCATTTGTTACAGGCCAACTTGGAGACACAATTTCAGGGGGAAGAAAACTTGTTCACTCCCTTGAATCAAGAAGAGGTTCCTCCAACCTCAGAACATCAAGAAGAGCCTGTTCCACAGGTAGTAAAGGTTATCTCTGAACAAGGAATAACTAACTAAAATTGCTCTTATGTTCTAATATTCTTAATGTCTCTTCTTAGGCTACAACTGAGAAAGTAGTGGAGGTGGAACCAACATCCCAGCACCAAGAGTTTCCAGAGGCTGAAAAGCACTCTGAGGAAGTAGTTACTGAGCCTTCTGTTGAGAAGGTAAGTATCAGTAAACTTTCCTTAATAAAATTTTGGTAAAATTCACTACTTAATCAATATGTTTGCTCTATCTTACAGGCTCAATCAGAAGAACACTTGGACGGAGAGAATGTGATCTCATCTCCTCCAAGAGAAACTAAAACTGCTGAACAAGCAGTATCTGAAGAAAAGGTTGCAGAAACCCCCAAGGTTTCTGAGAAAGATGCCACTGAGCTTCCTCACTTGGAAGTAAGCGAAGTCTCAGAAAGCATTTTTCACTTATCTTTTCTGATAACAAGTTTCTAAACATATTTGATTCTATTTCTCAGGTTCAATCAGAAAGAAAGGATGCTGAGGATCAGACTTCTCCTCACATCAAGGTATCTGAGGCCTCTGTATCCAAACAAGCAGAAGTCCAAGCAAATGAGCCTAGTGTTACTACACAAGTATGCTCAGAAAGCTTACTTTTGCACACAAATACTAACACAAGTAGTTTGAACAAAACTAACTTGATCCCTTTCTTTCAGGCTCAAAGTCTAGTGCCACTCAACTTACTCCAAGCCTTTAAGAAGCACACTCTCAAGAAACATCTAAAGTGCTTCAGACAATGGCAGAAACTCAGAAAGGTCGATCTTTCTGAAATTGCAAAAGTAATTGACATCCTAGAGAAAAGGGCCATAGCAATCAATCTGGAAGACCATATCCATGCTATGTTTCCCACAGAATCATATTCTTTTGCCACTCTGATGGATGATAACTTCTTAAATGAACTAGCACAAAGACTCCTAGCAGACTTTCAAGCTGCTGATGCTCAAACCCAAGAGCAGATGGTGACCCATCCTGCCTTGCCCAGCAAGCTCACAACCTACCCTTCTGAGCAAGAAGAAGTAAATGGGAGGATGATCACACTTCCTAATGTGATCAACCTGGTTTCTGAAGATGAGAAGGAAACTGATGAGAATGATTACCAAGAACCTCCTTCTGAGCATCCAAGTCAAGAAGACAAGAAAAAGGATGATGATGATGATCAGAATGATGATCCCCAACCTGGAAACGGCGGAATTCAGAAAATTAGCAAAGGAAGTGCAGAAAAGGCTACTCCTTCCAATGCTCAGAAAGCCCCATCATCCTCACCACCAAAGTCTCATCAAAATACCCAACAGGCTGAACAAGACACAATTGAAGAAATCACAGCCACTGAGTTCAGGATTGAACAACTCAGATTTAAGTTGGAAAAGGAAAAGAGAATCAACTTAGAGTGTCAAGCTCTTGTTGAAGAAAAGGAAGCCAAACTCGAAAAGCTCAGAGAAGCTAATGCTAAGGAACTGGCACTCCTAGATGAGCAAAGGTTGTTGAAAAATGCCATCGTTGTCACTGCTGCTGAGATAGATGCCATGGATGACAATGATGATGAAGAGCATTATGCTAAGGCTACATCAGAAAGACCTTCTACTTCTCAGAAGGCCAGCATACTCAAAGGCAAACAAAAGATTGCCACTCTAGAAACAATCCAAGAAAAGGATTATGAGAATGATGCTGAATTAAACCCAAACTTGATCTCCCAAGCAGAAGATGAGAGGCTAATCACTAAGGAAAAGCTAGCCCTTCTGGCGCCTCAAATTTTCTCTGCTCCAGGTGCTTCAAGAAGTGATGAGCACAGGTCCAGAACAGCTGTTTTCTTGGAACTAAGAGACAGACTTGTTGCTCAAGACAACCAAGTCCTACAGTCAGTCCCAGAAGAGATGAAAGATTTGGCTGCTGCATTGCTAAATAGAGCAACCAGCATAGCTCTCTCTCAGAAAGACTTAGCTCTGATTAGGGAAGAAGACTGCAACAATGCCAATCAAGCACTAGCAGATGCTACTTATGCTACTCAACAAGCTGAGGCTATTCTAAAGCCTCTTGAAGAGCTCAACAAAAAAGAGCAAGTGTTGGTTAGGCAAAACAAGGACATGAAAGAAGAAATCCAAGAATTGGTCAGGGTGCATAACAACCTCCAGAAGAACTTTGAATCACTCTCTGAAGCTTATGCTATCATGAGTCAGTCATTCATGACTAAGGGGAAGGAGAGATGCCTCAGAAAGGCAGAGGAAGAAAAAGAAAACAATCAAATCTCCCCTCCTCAAGTCAACTAGTCATTAAGGACACCACTGGAGACACCCCTGCTGAAGAAGTTATTCCAGATCAACCAGCCAGAAAGCTGAGAAGTATGGTCACTAGGGGAACCAAGTCCCTTAGGATCTCAGATGGGAACAACCAGAAAGCTTCTGAAGAAGAAAATCAAGAAGAAGGTGAGGTAAGAGGTCAAGAGAGCTACAAGCCTCACAACTGGAACATCAATGATGATGATGAGGATGAATCGATCGATGAACATCCACTTCACAAAAGAAGAAGGCAAGCAAGCCCTTACAACCTCCTCTCGGCAAAGAAGGCCATTAGCAAAGTAACCCTTCGAAATACCAAGTCAATTCAAGGACTTCCACCAAGACAAATTTCAAGGCAGAAGAAAGAGTCACAGGATCTCTGACGAAGGCCACCTAACAGAAAGGCTAGAAGGGATATTCAGTTTGGCAGAGCAAACAAAGAAACTCATCAAGAAAAGCCAACTGATGCCCACATTGAGTATGTGAAGACCAGTAATGAAGAGTCTTCATATAGGTGCATTCTGAACAAGAAAGGGTATTGGATTCTGGAACTGCAACATCTACATGTCAATGATAAGTTTCCAACTTCCATCTTCAACCAGATCCTAAAATGGAGTGAAGGCAAGCCAAATTTGCTAAAACATGAGCACCTTCATGCCTGGCTAAACTTTGAGGTTGAAAAGAGAAATGATGCCAGAAATATGGACCTTTCTTTTCCTTGTCCTTACCCCAAGCCGTAAGATGTGCACAAGAAAAGCTGGATGGTACTACAAGCAGAACAAGCTAGGTGTTCATCCGTATGAGTCATTCTACATGACAAAGGATGAATATCTGGATGATATTCACTATCTGGAAGAAATATACAAGTATTTCAACCTATCTGAGCTGCAAGTAGACCATGCCTGGGTCTGGGGAAAATACTACTGGGTGAAACACTTTATGAAGAAGAACTACAATCTTGGCAAGAGTTACCATGAAATTCGTATCTTATCCGGAAAAGATGTAACTTTCTCGGAAGGATACTTTATGACTATGTCCAAGAATGCAGAAAAGTGGATGATTATGTCAACTGATCCAGAAAGGGTGCTGAAGAACTTGAGGTTTCTGAACCTAAGTTAATCTTTGAAGACTTGAAGACTAGTATCTTAGAATGTTTACTTGGAGCTTGGACTCTCCTGTTGTTCTAATTTACTTAGTTTGTTTTGTTACTTTTTGTAATCTTCGATTGTTTCTAATTTTCTCTATCCGTAAAAGTTGCATCTTATTCGTAATCGTACTATCAAGATCATACTCTGGATACACTCTAATAGATGACAACCTATCAGCAAAGGTCACTTCTTGTGAATTGGTTGATGATTACTTTCTGCACTTAATTCAACTAAAATTGAATATCATTTGAAATGATTAAGTGGTGGATTGTTTTCTTCCAGGATTACAACTTTGTAATAGGACTTTGAAAGATATTCATGGATGACTGATCAAAAAAGAAGGGGGAAATCTGTTAGGAATATCTGTTAGTTTTTTGATCATTCATCACATGTTCCTATCTTAGCTAGAAAGGTGATTAAGTACTCTTGGTTCACTTGAACATTGTAAAAGAGGAAATCACTGAGTATAATTAGTCTAGTAAATCTTGCATTAGGATTATAGGTCTCTGAGTGTAATTTTTATTTTAAGAAGACCATGAAGATCAATCCTAGCAATGGAGCTTTTCTGAAGATTACAAGACCGGAGATTGCACAAGATTTATGAAGACACCAAGGTTTAGTCTCACTCGGAAAGACTATGTCCTTAATCCTTTCTTAAGTACATTTAGTTACTTTTGAAACATGATTCTGGAACATATGACATCATGAGTATGGAGCATGCAAGCCATCAGAAAGGCTAATGTATCCGTTGAAGACTACATGACAAGAAATAGTACATATGCATTAATTGCATCGGCAGAAAAGCCGCTAAAGCACAGTCCTCTCTAAGATATGAGACAAGGACTTCTGAGTACTCATTTCAAGATAAGTATAGACTGAATTTGAATTGTGTCTAACGGATAACATCCCAACGACTCTCTAATTCATCTATAAATATCACACACTTAGATGCTGAGAAATACGACCGAAGAACGATCTAACTTGCAAACTTACAATCTAGCAAAGTATTCTCTCAAGCACTCTACTACCCTTTCTGAAAGCTTTCTGTTGCTTGAAGAATCACTTAGTAGTTCTAAGTTGTCCTGAACCTTAACAAGAGATAGTTATTCGTGAAAGAGTTGAACTGTCAGATAACCTTTCTGAAGCTCATTTTCCAGAACGGACATCAATTACTTGGGTCAGTAAAGAGCAGATTGCCATACACTGAACAAATGTATTAAGTAGTCTTGTTCTATTAGGCTCTCTGAAAACATAACTGAAAAGTTATACGAGAAGCCTCTCTGACAAACCTTATAACCAACACCATCAAGGCGTGGAGTAGAGGAAGTACTTAATTTGGGAAATCAGGGAATAACTCCAAGGTTATCTGAGTAGAGGAAGTACTTAGCTCTAGGAGTCAGAATAACTCAGGGGGAACATTTGGTTGGGAACCAATTGTTTAAGAATCTTAGAATAGGATTTTTGTAAGGTGAACTCAATTATCTGTTCTAGTGAATTCTAGGTCTCAGAAAGACCGAAGTGGATTAGTTGGAGGATTACACCACCTCCAGATACCACTATACTTGCTGTGTTATTTACCTTTCTGTATTTATCTTTCAGCAAAGCACACACACTTACTTATTGTTTCTGCACTTACCTATCTTAAAGTCTTCTGCGCTCTGAATTTAAGTATCAGAAACCCCCAGGTTTCTGAGAAACTGTGTTTATCGATAAAAGTTTAAAAGACTATTCACCCCCCTCTAGTCTTTTACTTGACCGTTATCTGGACCAACAACGGCCGGTCGCGTCTTTTGAAAATGTCAAAAATCGTTGTTTTGGTTTTTGGGGCGTGACACTCCCATGCTAAGTTGGTTTGGGATTGTAAGTCGAGGTCCTAAGTTCAAGTTTCCTAAAATGGAAACTGGAGTCCTTATATAGAATCAATGGTATTCATGAATAAAGAGGTAATCAAAATAACGACTTTGTCTATATTCAGTTTACGAGTCAACTGTGAAGGATCTTATATATATATATATATATATATATATATATATATATATATATATATATATATATATATATATATATATATATATATATATATATAGTTTAACAAGCTTGTCAATAGTCGCAGGTATTTTGATACTATCATCAACGACTACATGATTTTATTTTGTAAGATATTCTACATCTTAGGGAGTGCAATCTCACAAGTTTAGGTGGAGTTTTGTTGAGGTTTAACATGAGGATCTTCTAATGTCTGTGAGTCCGGGATAGAGGGTGTAAGTGTTAGTAGCCCAAAAAGATGCTAGGTCCATCATCCTCTTTAGCACAATCATTATCGGACAGGTAGTAATAACAAACCACATTTTTATATTCGTTTATATGTTTTAAGTATTTGTTGTACTTTGAGTGATATTTGTTTCATTCACAGTTTAGACTCGGGAAGTCTAAGATGTAATTATAGGAACATCATGGATATGTTCTGGCAATTAATTAAAGTACATTGACTAAATTGCAATTTACCAAAAGTTACAATTACCCGTGAGATATCTTATTATGTTTAGATTAATAATATAAGTGTCATGTATACTTGGGAAAAGTGTATGATCGTTTTCTGGATAATTCTAGAAAGTCCATGGGCTAATTTACAAATAATGAAAAGTTCCATATTTTGCAAATGTGGTTTATCTATGTTATTTGGATGATAACAAGTATATTAGATATAGAACATGTGTTTGAAAAGTGTTAGCATTGTTGTAGAAATTTTTGGGGTCACTTTTAATATGTTTCCAAAGTATTTGGGCCAAAGTGCAATTTACCATAATTCGGTGAATAGTGCTACACGAAAATTAATATTAATTTATTAATTTTCAGTATGGGAAAAGATATTAAGGATCAATTACATACCCCCTGCTGGAAGCCTCAGGTGCATATAAAGCCCTCTTAGACAATTAAACCTGGGTCCTTTCAACTGATTTTGAGTTGACCAACTAATTTGCTACAGTAACTTGTTGTTCAAACAAACATCGCCTTACCAATTATTTCTTAAAACTCCCATTTAAATTTTCTAAACTATTAATTGTTAAATGATTAATTTTGTATTGTATCCACTACTAACATATGACATACATAATACGTACACTAATTTTTTTATTAATTATTAAATGGTTAATTGTTATAAAAATGATGACTTGTTATAAATTTTTTTAATTGTTATAAAAATGCTATAAATTGTTAATGTTATGGCATATGTTATATATGCATTATTGTCCAATTTAAATACAATATGACACGTGGTGGCTTATTTACGCGACACGTGTCACGTTGCAAAATACATAAATACATTGGACTAAAGTGTAAATTCGGTAGATATTTGTTAATTTCACATTGATCCTATTTTATTGAAAAAAATCAAAATTACCCATAAACTTCAAAAATATTTAATTTTCAGCTCTGCCATTGAGTTAATTCCATGGCAGAACCACCATATGGAAGCGCCGTGGAGTTAATTCATGGCAGATCTGTCATGGAAGCTTCCATGGCAGAAAATGCAATTTTCTTTCCTTTTCTTAACTTTTTTATTTTAGTAAAATGGTGGTTTTGGAAATTGTGTTGGCAAAATAGTGTCGATTCATAATTTTTCGAACAATGTGGTTCAATTGAAATTGACTGAAAAAAATAATATTAAAAAAAAAACTGTCAGATTTCAATTACATGTAATAAACTCTTGGTTGAATTTCAATTACATCTAAGTCCACACGTGACTGGCACATGACACCTATAAGTTAAGCCTGTTTGGTGATTTCTAAAAGTTGATAATTGGAGAGAGGTAAAACAGGCTTTTCCAAGTTTTAATACGCCAAAAGTTTAATTCGTGGACATAGATGTAATTAAGTTGTATTTAATTGTCTAGTTTTCTATTGTTTATCTAACATGGATCCATCTGTAATAAGAAAGTCTAGTAGGGGATCCAGATGTAAGTTTCCCAGATATTAAAGATATGAGAATATCTATAGTCCCCATAATAAATTTCGTAATAACATCGTAGTCCCTAACTTTTAAACAGTAACAAATTTCAACATTTTTCATAAATGAATAAGAACATAGTCTAAAATTCATATTTCAGCCAAACAGATCCTTAATTTTGAACTTATATATGATTAGGTTTTTTTTCAAATTATTTCTTAGGTTAAATGAATTCAATACGATATTTACTTGTTCCTATGCTAAGTGTACATGGAGAACGACATCCCGAGTTAATTTACCACTATTGTTGTGTGTTTGTGAGCTTCGGACAATAATATAAATTTAATTTTTGATTGTAATTGAGGATTATAGGTACTACAACGCATTCAAATTCTCAAATGCACATCAACAAGCTACACGGATTACCCTCGACATAATTACCCACCTTGCTACCCTTAGCCACCGTTCCACCCACCACCTGGCACGGGACCAAAGCCAATACTATGGAAGCCAGGACAACTTCTTTACTCCATCGACGGACGATCCTCTATCCTAGATGCATTTCTCCATGGAAGCACAACACCGAGAGGGAAGTCTCTTTCCTTTTTCTTCTTTATTTTCCTAGTTCTTTTATCTGATCTCTGCTAGGTTGGGGGGAAGAATTCGATTTGACTACTACTTGCTAAATTACTCAGTCTGTAATAATTTTTAAATATTTGCATTTAATAATTTATAGTTTAATTACGTCTAAGAACTAGATTTATCTTTATCTGCTACGTCTAGGGTTAATTGCCTTTTTTAAAAGAAGTAAGATCTGTGATAAGAGTTCTCGGTATAAAGTATGACTGGATAGGGGCAGTAGATTCGTTTTCGTGCTTCACTGCTGACGGAATATATGCTCTGACCTACCCCGACCCATGCTACTTTGATGAGTGAGTTTACTTGCTGCTCCAATAAAGTCCTGTGTACAACTGTGTGAACACTGCTACCCTTGAGTCTTTCTATGTTAACAGCACAAACGTGATTTGTAGTACACCCTTTTCTGAACCCTTTTGCTTAATTATATACCTTTCACTAGCCTCTCTGAAAGCTTTTTGAGCCTTTATGAAACTCCACCATATATATCCTATACATGCTTTACTTAAGCGGTGTTAGCTATCCGCTGTCGAGTTTGAACGAAGAAATGAAGCAACGAGTTCCAAAGAGTGGAGGAGAATCATGTTTTGACAATGATTGAGAATTGGTTTGGGGGAAAGTAGAGAAGAAAACCCTGACCCTAGTTTGAGAAATTGGTTTGGGGGAGAAGTGGAAGATGAACATCATCGAAAGGTAACCTTGTTGGCCCTACTTTTGTATTACCGGTGCTAAAAATCATTAGCTCTTGCCCCAGAAAAATAAAAAATAAAGTACCGAAAAAAGCAAAGGTACAAAAGTCTCGGAGTGGATCTGTGGTCCTTGTGATCACCGTTTTTGTGTTGGGCATGTTACATATACTAACCACATACTGGCGTGGCCCTAAAAAGCTACATGTCCGTGAGGGTTGATGTCATGTATACCAAATCAGCACGCACAAAAGTGCGGAATTCAAAAAAACAGACACTACCAAAAAAATGTAGAGACTAAAAGAGCCCAATGATGGCAACAAAAAACATACGAGTCGGTAAAACGACTACAAAAAATAGTATGTCAAAAAAAAAAAGAAAAAGAAAAAAGAAAAAATAAAGGAGCAAGTTGTCTGTGTGTGAAGCAACCAATGAAGTATATATGATGATGAAGGAGAAGATGGAGAATTATCGTTGAAAGAAGACGGAGTTGAAAGAAGGAACTCGGTGTCCAAAAGGATAAATTCCCCTGAAGTACCCTTTACTTTGCCTTACTCGTCTTTTGATGATGCTTAGCCAACATTCCTCTATATTATTCTACCTATTTTACTTACCTGTTGATACGGAAATATGTCCAATCCGTTATAGACACCTTCGGAGAATATCCTAAGGCGTATTAAGCTCTCAAGGGCAATTACAAGTGATCCGACCCGGCTGGTCTGACCCAACGTCCCTCCGAGGTCACCCTCTCTGTAAGAAGCACCAGGGACTATGACTTTAAGACAGATGGTCCGACTCAACTCATGGTCCGACTCGGACGCTAGTTTGTCTCACCCGATTCGGACACTCGACCCTAACCTCATAAGGAACCAAGTGTACTGGCACCAAGAGAGAATGTACGGTCCGAGGCTCTCAAGGTCCTAACCAAACTACTTTTGAAGCCTAACAAGGATCTCTTACACTCCTTCACATCCGCCCTCCTTCATCGTACCTGTCCGCCTTCTTCTTCTCAGCTCTCTCTCATCTCCTCCTCATCACCTTCCAGTTGCCGTCAAAGCTAGTTTTTCCGGTCTGAAAGAATATTTGCTGTCGACATCGTCTCTCTTCGCGAAAGATTCTGGCTTCCCTGGTTCTCCAATCCGCGCGATGTCTAAGTTTCCCCACACTGTCGATATCGTCTCGTCTTCTCCATGTTATCTTCTTCTCCGGCCAGATCTGGTTTTTGGTCTCCTCATCCCGTGTCTGTTCGGTTGTTTATCTTGCTCCATCATTTTCATGATTCCGGCCTTGTAAGCTTTCTGGTATGGTTGTCTTAGCCCCTGGGGTGGTTTCAGGGCCGACCCTCGGATTCTGCCCTCTTCAGCTAGGATGATTTTTGATCCTGGTCGAGTGGTCCCAAAAAGGATGCCTAAGGATCATTCCTTATCATTTTATTGATGGTGTTGCGTCTCAAGTGTTCGGAAAGTAGTTGAAGCTAAATATTTGGCTGTCAATGGAGGAAATCGCTGGTTCATTTCAACACAGGGATTTTCCTCCATTGACAGCCAAGCTTTAAAAGCAGGGCAACCACAGTTTTGTGATCTTTGCCGCAAGTTAGGTCATGGAACAGATTCTTGTTTGAGTTCTCCAAAAGGAAAGTGTGGTTCCATCTTGAGTCCTTTATCTAGTAGCAAGGATTCAGTTCTTACTAGCCTCCCTGCTCAGACTAGTAGTAAGGAATCGGTTGTTGAGCAAGCTAGTAAAGTTACCTTTGAGGAAGTTTCAAAAGTGTTGAAGGTGATTGAACCTGTATTGGATGATCACGTTGAGTATCCTTTTGCTTTTGAGAACTTCTTTGAACCGAACCCGGGAGATCTTGGTGAGACTAGTGATCTGGTTAGTGCAGTTTCTGAAGAGTTTCCTTTTAACTTTGGAAACTACTTTGAACCCGAACCTGGAGACTTTAGAGTTTTCAAAGATAGTGATGAACTACTTCTCAAGGCTGTTGGAGAATGATGCGCTCAAAATTAATACTTGTAAAATAACACAAGTAGTAAAGCGGTTGTCGTAGTACAACAAGGCTTAAACCACAGGGTCATTCTCTCGAGGAATTGATTAAGCTAGTTCTAAGGTGTAGGCTCAAGGTGTGAGTTGTAAACAAATAGTGTGGGTAAAGTGATACTTTAAAACCCTACAACAAACCGCAATTACAAGACAAGGTAATACCTAGATCATGCAATTTCTACAATTAAAACGAAGCAAGCGATCTTTCAAAAGTGCTGACGTGATATAGCTAATGGTACACTGCCCGCGAATGCAACAACTTTGCTATTGGAAAATCGAACCAGATACAGATTATAAGTACATATGAGTTATGGCAAAAAGCTTGTCACTAGCTATGCCCTCATTCGGATATATACTAATTAGAGGTAAATACTGATGCAAGTTCACAACAATACAAGCATGCATTCCTCGTACTATTGAATACCAGGGCGCCTAATGGTCTCTGCGATCGTCAGAAAGATCAATGAAAGCTTCTTCGAATTAAAAGAGAGATTGAAATCTCTGAGTGTTTAAAATTCTTGGAATTGGAAGTATGAAAGTAGGAGAATGTAAAGATATCTTAAAGACTGATACAAGGGGTCCTATTTATAGACCTAGGAAGATGAAATTTGAAATCATGGGAAAAAACTGCCAGAAATCGTGGGTTTGATTCTGTCAAACAGAGCTCACTGCGGTGAGGGGACCTTGCCCGTTCCAGCTCACCGCAGTCTATCCTTTCTGCCTTCTTTTCTGCTTGGTTGTACCGCGGTGAGGCTCCTTGTTGCAGGAGCTCACCGCAGTGAGCCATGTGCCCGAGAAATTCAGCATTTTCCCACTTTCTCCTATTTTCTCTCCTTTTCCGACCTCCATGTCACCTCTCTTGGAGTAGTGGCCCACTAACTTGGCCTCATGGTGCTTCTAGAAACTTTCCCAAGTCTTCTTGCACCTTGGTCCTCCATTTTCCTTGCCAATTACAATAAAGTACCTAGAAAAGCACAAAAACACACAAAAACCCAAACGTGACACGGAACAAAAAATACTAAATAAAGGCTAAAAGACGCAACAAAACACGAAAAAAGGTACTAAATGAGTCGTTCAAATATCGACTCATCAAACTGCCCAAACCGAACCTTTGCTCGTCCTAGAGCAAACAACTCCAAAACCTAGAAAAAGAAAAAATACATAGACACGACGAAACATAGAAGAGTTCAATTGACAAGCTACCGGAACAAGTATTGCCAGAGATAAGCCCTTATACTGATGTAAACTTCTATCCCCCCTAACTTTGACAAGTAGCTTTGCAAAGATCACAATCTTCCGTTTCAAAGGTAAATAAAACATAATCCTATCCTAGTAGTCCTCCACAAAGGAAGATAATAGTGCAACTCTCAAGTTTCTCATCTGGAAGTGTCCAGTAAATAGAGTATTCGCTCAAGACTTAACTCAGGATGGTGACAACAAACGTCACGAGCTGCCACTAATATTACATGCTTTTGCACTCAATTCAAATGAGTCAGAAAGGACTTTAGTAAAGGGGTCGAAATCAAATACTAGGAAATAAAATGAGCTGCCGTTCTCGTGCTTTTCTCTTTTTGCATGTTTATTTCTCTCTTTTTTCTCTTGTGCTTTGCTCTTTTTGCACATATTTTCTATTTTTTCATTTTTTCTTTCCTGTTTTATCTCAATGTTGCAAGTGCATCCCAATAGGTTGCCTAAGATCCGTACTTTTGTACGTGTTGGTTTGGTATACACCCCATCAACCCTCACAACATACGAGCACCGCCCACGCGCTGGTTTATAGGTGGTATTTGGCATGCATTTTGGAAACAAAACCATCAACCCTCACAGCATACGCACAATCAGCCCCGCATTGGTTTATAGGTAGTATTTGGAATGCCCAACACGATCTTAGACGATCATAAATGATCTTGGAATACACCTCGAGATTTTTTTATTATTTTTTAGAACGGCAGCATAGCAATACAAAACAATTTCAAAATCGACCATATCTCATTTATAGAAAGTAGTGAGCCTCAGTATGAAGTTGACAAGAGTCCTCCTCCCCAAACCTGTTCCTTGGAACAGGTTCGAGAATCGAGACAACAAGTTGAAAATGTCGTTCGTTATACTCGTTTTAAAAAGAGTGCACATGTATGTGAAGTGGCGCAAGTTAAAAAAAAACTTGCTCATCCTACTAGAATCACACATTTGCCAGTGCAAGATTTTTTCATCGGCTTTAAGGCTTCTCACCGACTTTTTGACTACTAAAACAGGAAAACTTTTTATTTACAAGTGAAAGGAACTAGAATGATTTTCAAAAATTCCTTAGCACTCAGTCAGAGGCCATCTAAGATCACATCAGTAAAAAGGCTTAACTAAGGCAATAGATAACCAAACTTGTCAAAAGAACTCAAGACTCGACACAAAATTTTTTGAAATAGGCCAAAAATTAGGCCAAAAGACTCGACTCAACTGCAATCACACAAAAGTGGCTAACATACCACCCCACATAATCGCAAAAACAAAAAATAAAAGAAAAAACACATATATACAAGACAACAAATATCCGAGGCATGTAAATATATGATACAACTTCCCTCTCCAAACCTATTCGATAGCTGGAAACTAGCATAAGGAATAAATAAAAAGGAGAAAATTCAGAGTTACCGTCCGTAGTATGCCTCGGTCGGCATGATCACTAAGAGGAAGGCAGACCATGGGGTCTAGAAGATGAGCCTCCTCTTTGTTACTGCCAGTCATCCGTCTGAGCTTTGCGCATTTACGCTAGGTGCTCAGTCGCCTTTTTGAATGTCCGAGTTATCAAAAGTGAAGAGAGAAAAGTCTGTCTTCATCTTTACTACTCGGGGGCTTACTCCGGTTAGGCTTGGGAGAATGATCGCGGTCCAAGCTGAATTGAACAGTGTTCCGTTGTACTTAGACCGTGGTGAGATCTTCCTTCCCCTAAGCTTACCGTGGAGGGCCCTTAATTTTTTTTAGTTTTTTCATAATAATAATGAAATAAATTTTAACTAAATTAAGAAGCTACCCTATGAAGCAGTAAATCATTTGAAATGCAATGCGGGAAATTAAACGCGAGGTTACCTAAATGCATTCTACGTCCTACGTGCAAAGCGGTAAATCATGCTTTGGTTATAGTCGTTAGAGTCGACTCTTCCTCAGCTTCACTCCCTGGTGTCGTCGATGGCCTGGGCTTTCTCCGTAGTGCTCGGGAACTTTCCTTGTTCCCGTCTTTGCGACCTCACCATCCGTTCCCCGACCATGTTCTCGATCCTCCTTGTCGAATTCTCTAGCACCTCGAACCTCTTATCATTACTCTCCTGGATTTGGCTCGACTCTTTGTAGAAGCGATCGGAGTTCTCCATGATCATCTTGATCCTGCCGGCAAGATCGTCCCTGGGTGGTCTTCCCTGGCTGGCAGCTTCAATGGGCGCCTCGTTCTGTGGCACAGGTGGAACGTAGTTCTCGTAGTTATTGTTTGAGTAACTCAACATCCTACGGTCCCCGTATTCCATTGGCTTCCTGCACGGCACGAACCCTGGGCACCTTATCGACCCAATACACCTCCTCCGTAAGGTTCGGGTTCATCTCCCGAGCTTGTGGAAACTTGCATACGTTAGCACCGTGCCCGGAGTTATAGCACACTCCACATTGTTCGTTGGATTGCTGGGTTGGTGCGGTAACGATCACAACCATCTTGACCTGCTGCATCTCTTCTAGCATGCGGTTGAAGTCGGGAGCCCCAACCTCTCCGGCGGCTTTGGCTTTGCCTTTTCCTTTTTCTCGGCCCCTCACACCCTTGTGTTGAGAAGCTTGTGCCAATTTGTCGATGGCAGTTTCTATCTCCTTTCTTGTGCTCTGCATTATCGAGCCACCCAAGCTCATGTCCACAAGCATCTGTGTTGTTACGTCAAGTCCTTCATAGAAGCTCTGACACAACATCATCGCGTCAAACCGGTGGTGTGGACATTGGGCCAATAGGTACTTGAATCGCTCTCGGGCCTCATATATGCTCTCGTCATATCGCTGCTGAAAGTGGGCGATTTGACTCCTCAGGTTCGAGGTCTTCGAATAAGGAAAGTACTTCCCCATGAAGACCTTGTAAACATCCTCCCAAGTCCTCAGAGAGTTCTCTGGAAGGTGCAAGAGCCACGTCTTCGCGAGATCCTGCAAGCACATTGGGAACAACTTCTTACGGACGTCGCCGTCCGTAACTCCGGAGTTCCCACCTATCGGAATCCTCCCAACTAATGCCTCGAATTCCTTCAAGAATTTCATCACATCTTCGTTTACATGCCCGTAGAACTTGGGCATGTCGTGGAAGTGATGGTTCAGGATCTCCAGGTTCCTTGGTGCTGTTGAAAGCTCGATCGGAGATCCAGACACTTGCACCGCGGGCTGCATGTACTCCCCAAACTCCCGCCTAGGCGCATTCGCAGTTTCAAGGGCGTTTGCAATTGTGGTCGTCACCGTTCTTGTTGGTATGCTGTTGTTGGTACTTGTGCCTTCTTCCGACATGGTAACTTTCGTTAGGTTCCTTCTTCTTTGCCGGATTTCCCTCTCTAGGTCGTTGATTCGTTCATTCAACGGAGATTTCAATGAATGTCTCCCTTGCATAAACCTGGAAATGAAACAAAAAACTTAACTCAAAAAGCAGTACATGTTCTTATGAGTTCTATTAGATGCCTCAAATTGAAACGACCTGATCAAACTATTTTTGATTTTTTTTTTTGAAATTTTTAGATTTTTTCTTTGGTTTTCGAATAAGATAAAAATAAAAATACGCAACTACACACTGATCCTACTTATTGAAGAACGTAGGAATCAACTTCCCCGGCAGCAGCGCCAAATTTTGATGTGCTCAAAATTAATACTTGTAAAATAACACAAGTAATAAAGTGGCTGTCGTAGTACAACAAGGCTTAAACCACATGGTCGTTCTCTCGAGGAATTGATTAAGCTGGTTCTAAGGTGTAGGCTCAAGGTGTGAGTTGTAAACAGATAGTGTGGGTAAAGTGATACTTTAAAACCCTACAACAAACCGCAATTACAAGACAAGGTAATACCTAGATCATGCAATTTCTACAATTAAAATGAAACAAGCGATCTTTCAAAAGTGCTGATGCGATATAGCTAATGGTACACTGCCCGCGAATGCAACTACTTTGCTATTGCAAAATCGAACCAGATACAGATTATAAGTATGTATGAGTTATGGAAAAAATCTTGTCACTGCTAAGCCCTCATCCGGATATATATTAATTAGAGGTAAAGACTGATGCAAGTTCACAACGATACAAGCATGCGTTCAACGATCAGATAACAATATGTCACAATACAAGTTATTAAAAGCAGCCGCCTAACTCGTACTAATGAATACCTGGGCGCCTAATAGTCTCTGCGATCGTCAGAAAGATCAATGAAAGCTTCTTCGAATTAAAAGAGAGATTGAAATCTCTAACTGTTTACAATGCTTGGAATTTAACGTTTGAAAGTAGGAGAATGTAAAGATTCTTAAAGACTGATACAAGGGGTCCTATTTATAGACCTAGGAAGATGAAATTTGAAATCATGGGAAAAAACTACCAGAAATCGTGGGTTTGATTCTGTCAAACAGAGCTCACTGCGGTGAGAGAACCTTGCCCGTTCCAGCTCACCACGGTCTACCCTTTCTGCCTTCTTTTCTGCTTGGTTGTACCACGGTGAGGTTGCTTGTTGCAGGAGCTCACCGCGGTGAGCCATGTGCCCGAGAAAATCAACATTTTCCCACTTTGTCCTATTTTCTCTCCCTTTTCCAACCTCCATGTCACCTCTCTTGGAGTAGTGGCCCACTAACTTGGCCCCATGGTGCTTCTAGAAACTTTCCCAAGTCTTCTTGCACCTTGGTCCTCCATTTTCCTTGCCAATTACAATAGAGTACCTAGAAAAGCACAAAAACACACAAAAAACCCAAATGTGATACGGAACAAAAAATACTAAACAAAGGCTAAAAAGACGCAACAAAATACGGAAAAAGCCACTAAATGAGTCGTTAAAATATCGACTCATCAGAGAAACATTGGAAAAAGATGAGTTTGGAGACTCTTTTGGAAAACATTTTATCTATCCCAATCCTTTGTTGGTTGCTTACAATAGTGGAGTGCCAGAGTTCGAACCTTGTATTTTAAAACATAGAAGAAGGAAATCAGAAGGTTCTGCTCCTTCTCGTGGAGACAATTTTATGTATTATGGATCTCGCTCTGTTGGGTTTCGTGATTATTCATCTGGTTCTGAACATGAAGATTGCGTCTCCCCCTGTTTCTCTACCTTTCACTTTGACTCTTATGATTGAAAGCTAAATAAGTGTGGTTTCGGCTATGGTTCCTTTGGCTATCCCATGTGATCTAGTTGTTTGATCGTTGTGATGTTGTTGTGGTACTTCCTTGCTTTATTAACTACTTGTATTCATGGCTTCCTATATTCCCTCGTGTTTGTCTTTTCATTATTAATAAAATCCGAGATTCGGCTCTTAAAAAAAAGGATCTCTTACACTTATGGGAGTCCCTTTTGGACTAATGCTTCGGACCTACACTTTTGGACGAAGGTCCAGAACAAACATCAACTGTCTCAAGTCTCTCGGAAAAGACCATACTGCCCTTGAAAGCCCATAAGGGAAATGGGTTAAGTCTTTCTAATATTAATTATAAGGTGGTCTGGTGGTAAGGAGTTGAAACTGAATGCAGGAGGTGCAGAGTTCGAACCCTGGCAGCGTCAATTATTGAAAGGAGTTATAAGGTGGTTGAGGCAAGAAAGGAGTTATATGGTGGTTGACAAGAAGTGGTAATTCAGCCCTTGTAATATAATTAGCTTATTTAAAAAAAAGTCTTTCTAATGGGCCATGGGCCTAATAAAGCCTTGTTGGCACAATCTAAACCCTATACTTGGCATGATCTAGTGAAGCTCTTCCATTTTGGGAGAAGTCTATAAATATGGCACAGATTCCCATGCAAACGGTAAGTCATCATTACAAACTAATCCCGATCACTATACAGAGCAGATCTTCAGTCTCTCTGAAGTAAAGTCCTTACCTAGTTTGACACTTAGCAAACCGGGTCTATGGTTCTAACCCCCCCAAAGTCACTTGTGTAGGTTCTTACCCGCTGGTACTTTGGAGTGCTTTAGACCTTTGCTTTGGACGTGGACGTTCGATAGTGATTTGGACCTAGAGATTTAGAAATAACTTATTGAGTGTTTTGGGGACTATACCCTCAATATTTTGGCGCCGTCTGTGGGAAACTTTACAAAAAGTTTCATAGCTCTTTAAGAAATGGCAAGACCAAGAAGATCAGCAAGAACCATTACTGCTACTGTAGGAACCCTTGCTCCTAGGCAGCGAGGAAGATCTCCTACTCGGAGAGGACGAATGGCAAGAGGCACATCAAGGAATGAGAATGAATATCCCAGTGATGGCTGTACTGCAAGTGTCTCTTCAGAGGAGGAAAGAGTCGCTGACATGCCAGCGAGAACCCAAGGACTTGGAACAACAATCCAAGGGATGGTAGGACAAGTTCCTTCGGCAGGAACACATGGTCCTCCACCAGGAAGGAACTTTACTCTTCCCAATGGACAGATCATATGCCCAAGTGAGTTTGGGATGAGTGAGAACTAGTTTGGCCTCTTACTCATTACCATTCAAGGATGCTTTGGTTCTAACAACGTTCAACCTCCTCAACCCACTCCACCCTTGGCGATTCCCAGGCAAGCTGAGCATGCCCAATCAAGAAATGAGCATCGCTCTGTTTTGGAAAGATTGGGTGAGCAAACTCAACCAGAGGACCTGCGCAAACTTATTAATAGAAGAGTCACTGCATCTCAAGGACATCGAGAAAGAAGCCCCGTCAAACCAAGAGTGAATGAAGCTGGTCCTAGTCGTCCCGTGGCTCCTCAGCCAAGAGCGAGAGACCACATGGTTGAAAGTATCCCGGCACTACAAATGGAAGATCTTCCTCCAGATGTGGCGATCAACCTTAGAACTGGCGAGAGGGTCACTGCTGAAGAAATCCACATTCAGCAGAAGGCCTTACAGACTCCGATTGCCAGTCTAGGGAAGATGGTGAATGCTCATGAGAAAGTACTGATAAGAGATCTAAATCCATTAAGTGATGAGATAAGAAGGGAAAGAAAGCATCCTGACTCCAATATCCCCAATCTTGAACATTACTATGGAGATACTTGTCTTGTTGGCCACTTAACTAGGTATGAGAGTAAGATGGAATCCAATGGCTTGAATGACAATATGAAGGCTCTTACCTTCTCAACCACTCTTTTCGGAGAAGCGATGGATTGGTGGACAGCCTTACCCAACGGCTGCATCAAGACCTATGTAGATATCACCACCCTCTTTGTCAAAAGATTTGAGAAGGCAAAGAAGAGAAAGAGGTTGGTGGAACATTTGGCAGGAGTCATTCAAACGCATAATGAGGATCTTAGAAGCTTTCTCGATTGCTTCAACGCTGAAGTATGCCAGGTTGAATCTCATAGCATCAAAGAACGGGTCCGACACCTGTACGCTAACACCTACAATGATGAACTCAGAAAGAAGCTCTCCAATGAACAAATCACGACTGAAAAGTACCTTGAATATATTTGTGAGGGAGTCTTGTACGGTGAGGAGTATAGAAGAAACGTTCCAGTGAGAGCCGGATCTAAGAAGGGTAAAGAGCCAATGAGACAAGATCCCGTGCCTCGATCTGGGAAGTTTGAGCAAAGAAAGGATTTCAAAGACAAGAGGGAGTTCCGAAGGGAAAGAACCCCGCCCAAAAGGTAATGGAGATTACACATGCCTCAATAGACCAAGATCCGACATTTTGGCCTTTATTGTTGAAAACAAGTTGGATGTCCAATAGCCCAAACCAAGCCGTAGTAGCAAAAGAAGCCGGGCTTCTAAGGACTATTGCATATTTCATAAACACAAGTGCCACTCCACTGAGGACTATGTCCAATTGAAAACCGAGATTGAGAATCTGATAAGAAGCGGAAAGCTAAAAGAACCAATCTTTGAGAGGCACTAACATGATCTCCTTTGACGATAGTGAGATACCTCCCCCAACATCTGGTGGAGAAGATCTCAGAGATCCGGATGTTCCTTTGGTCATTTCTTTAGTCATCGCTACTTACAGAGTCAACAAAGTACTCATTGACACTGGGAGCTCCTCTAATGTCATCTCCAAATGAACCTTGGATCAAATGAACTTGGGGAGAATCGAGTATGGGCGAGTCTTTACATCCATACTAGGATTCGGAGGGTCAACTGTTCGTCCCATAGGAAGCGTGCCTTACAAGTTTCTATGGGAACTTTTCCAGCCAGAGTAACACACACGGTTCTCATTGTAGTAGTTGGTCAAGTCTTCGACTACAATGCCATCTTCGGTCGTCCGACACTCAATCAATTCAGAGCTATCTCTTCTCCTCTACATAACCGATTTAAGTTCCCCACTCCAAACGGGGTAGGGGAAGAAATTGGGAACGTTAGAGAAGCGTGGGAATGTTACATTATGTCAACAAAGAACGCCTCTACTTTTGTTCTTACAGTCACCAAGATGCCTGAGTTGCTCTTACCCGTGCCTCTTACCCCAACAAAAGAGGATATTGGGGTTAGAGCCCTTAAAGAGAAATTTCCTAAGACAGCAAGGATTGAACCCCATGAAACCTTGAAAGAGGTCCAGTTGATAGAAGGAAATACATAAAAGAAGGCTAGGATTGGAACTGAGATGAGCATTGAAGTAGAAATGAAGCTCATAGCCTACCTCAGAGATAACTATGATATCTTTGCATGGAGTACCGATGATCTTAAGGGGATAGACCCGAGGATAGTAGTTCACCGACTGAACATGGATCCTTCGGTAAAGTACATCCGTCAGAAGAGAAAAGACTTCAGTCCTGTTGAGGATGCTATCACAGCCGGAGAGGTTGAGAGGCTCATGAAAGCAGGGCACATTGAAGAAGTGAGATACTCAGATTAGGTCTGCAACGTGGTACTCGTTGGGAAAGCTTCAGGCAAATGGAGGATGTGCAATGATTTCACTAGACTTAACAAGTTTTGCCCCAAAGACCCCTATCCTTTGCCTAGGATCGACCAACTAGTAAACTCAACAGCGAGATGTGCTCTTTTGAGCTTCATGGATGCTTATCAAGGTTTTTATCAAATCAGAATGGCTCAGGAAGACATCAAGAAGACAACCTTCTTTGCGGCAGGAGGAGTTTATTGTTTTAAGGTTATGCCACTTGGACTGAAAAACGCCGGGGCTACTTACCAACGTCTGGTAAATAAGATGTTTAAAGAAGAAATTGGCAAAACCATGGAGGTATATGTGGATGATATGCTGGTTAAGAGCAAGACAGAAGAACAACACATTGACCACCTTAACAAATGCTTCTCTATCTTGAGAAAGTATGGGATGCGGCTGAACCCGGAGAAGTGCACCTTTGGTGTGAAAGGAGGCAAGTTCCTTGGTTACATGGTCATAGAAAGAGGCATCAGTGCCAACCCAGAAAAGATTAAAGCTATTCTTGACCTGCCACAACCCAAGACCATCAATGAGGTTCAACGGCTTATAGGACGAGTGATGTCCTTAAGTCGCTTCATCTCTAGATCAGCTGAAAAGAACTTACCCTTCTTCAAAATCTTGAGGAAAGGAGACAAGTTTGAGTGGACTAAAGAATGTGAAGAAGCCTTTGACAACTTGAAGAATTATCTCCTCTCACCTCCACTCTTGTCCAAGCCAGTGGAAGGAGAGTGCTTATACTTATATTTGCCTGTCACAGATGAGGCTATGAGTTCCGTATTAGTTAGAATCCATGCCAACGATCATATGCCTGTCTACTACTTAAGTAAGGCTCTCGCCGGTACCGAAACTAGATATGTCAAGATTGAGAAGTTAGCATATGCTGGGTTTACACCGCACGGCGATTGAAGCCGTACTTCAAGTCCCATAGGATTGTGGTTCTTACTGGTGAACCCTTGAGACAAGTCCTAGGGAAGCCAGATCAATCCGGACGTTTATCTAAATGGGCGATTGATCTAAGTGAGTATGATATTGAGTACCAGGCTCCGTCAGCAAAGAAAGCCCAAATCTTAGCCAATTTCCTGGTTGATTACCCTGAGAAGGATGATGAAAGAGCTGAAAATCAACAAAAGGAAGTCGAGTGCCTAATGATAACCCAAGAAGAAACTAAACCTGAACAAGTGAGAGGTGTTGCGAATAAAGTACCAATAGAGGTATGTGAGGATGCCCAGTTCATAGGTTATCCTCAAGAACCTATGCTCGACTCTCTCAGAGTGAGACACATGTTCCTCTTAGATGAAACTCCTAATACTTTGACATTTGCAACCTCCGTCAGGAAGTAGGAAGAGACTCCCAAAGAAAAGAACACTGAGACAGAAGTAGATACCATGGTTCTTACTCCTGAAACCAAAATGCAAGGCAAAGATACTTGGATGCTACAAGTGGATGGATCCTGTACCGGTGGACAAGGAGGAATTGGAATCCACCTTAAGAGTCCCGAAGGCGCCAAGTTGGAGTACTCCATCACACTTGACTTTAAAGTAACCAACAATGAAGCTGAGTATGAGGTGCTTCTTATTGGGTTACGGATGACAAAATCACTCCAAGTCAAAAGAATCAAAGCATACACTGACTCGCAACTTATTGTATCCCAGTTTTCAGGATCTTTTGCCACTAAAGGGCCGACCATGGTAAAGTACTTGGACCTACTCACGAAAGAAGTAGAACACTTTGAAGAGTTCACATTGGAAAGATTTGCAAGAGAATGGAATGAGAAAGCAGATGCACTTTCGAAGTACGCTTCTGCTTCAGGAGCACTTGACACAAGGAGCATCATTCTATTGACTCTTAGGACTTCATCACTTATGAATCCTAGCCTTAAGATTCTCATCTTAAGTATTGAACAAAATTGGATGACGGACATCTTCAACTACCTAAAGGATGGGTCTTTGCCAACAGATCCTAAGGAGGCAAGAAGAGTCCTGTGCAAAGCAAACAGATACTTTATCCTTGGTGAGGACCTCTACAAGAAGTCCATCAGCGGTACTCACTTAAGATGTCTTGGACCCCAAGAGGCAAGAACTGTCTTGGAAGAAATTCATGGCGGAAGTTGTGGAAGTCACTCTGGAGGACGAACTCTGGCCCAGAAAATCATAAGGCAAGGCTACTACTGGCCAACAATTGATAAGGATGCAGCAGACTTTGCTCGCGCATGTGATGATTGCCAGTACTATGCCAACATCCCTCATCGTCCCACTAATCCTATGATTCCGTCGATCCTAGCCTGTCCATTCGACCAGTGGGGGATAGCCATAGTTGGTCCTTTCCCCCGTGGTACTCATCAAAAGAAATTCCTCATTGTTGTTGTGGAATACTTTACCAAGTGGGTTGAAGCATAAGCTGTATCAACCATTACAGAGAGCAGAGTGAGAACCTTCATTTGGAATAATATCATTTGCCAATTTGGTCTGCCAAGGGTCATTGTTTCCGACAACGGGGCTCAGTTATCGGGAGCTAAGCTCAAATAATGGTGCAAGTCTTTCAAGATAGAACAACGCTTCACATCAGTTGGTCATCCCCAAGATAATGGACAAGTCGAGTCAACAAACAAAACAATTGTGAATATCCTAGAAAAGAGGCTGAGAAATTCTCAAGGAGGATGGGCAGATGATTTGGATGGGTTACTTTGGGCACTTTGCACCACAGCAAGAACCGCCACTCAAGAGACACCCTTTGTGCTAGTCTATGGCACTGTGGCAGTCATCCCTTCGGAAATTGCAGTAGAGACCCAAAGAACTCAACAGTACCAACCTGCTGAGAATGAAGTGGCAAGAATTTATGACTTGGAGATGCTCGATAGCAAAAGAAGCATTGCACTAGCTAACATCCATCGTTACCAAGCAACGGCTGCGCTAGCCTACAACAAGAATGTCCAAACAAAAGATTTGCAAGTCGGTGACTTGGTTCTCAGAAGATCAGACATTCTCAGTACGGTGGGGAAACTCAAGCCCAAGTGGGAAGGACCTTACAAGATCATTGGAGTAAGAGTCAATGGAAGTTATGAGCTAGAAGATGATCAGGGCAGAGTTCTAAAGAGAACTTGGAATGCCAAGAACCTTAAGAAGTTTTATGCTTAGGACACTACAAAAAAATCGGGCTTTAGCGACGGATTTATCCGTAGCTAAAGCCCACCCGATTCGTCGCTAATCTCTTAGTGACGGATCGGGCGACGGATGAGATGTCCGTCTTAAAAACGGGCGTCGCAAACGAATTAGGGACGGATAAGGAATCCGTCCCTAATTCGCAACAGATTGGCGACGGATAAATCCGTTGACCTTCCATCGCGACTTAGGGACGGATTATTATCCGTCCCTAACTGGCTGGGACTGTTAGAGACGGATTCCTAATCCGGCGCTAAAAGTCCCAGCCTTAATTCACCCAAAGTCGGCATTTTTAGCGACGGATTCCTATCTGTCGCTAAAAACCCTGTTTTTTTTTTAAATTTTAATTCCTGTTTCACATTTCACCTGTTTTTCACACAATATAATTGTAGATAATATACCTGAAAAAATTAAATTGTATTAATTAATAATAGAGATTCGACGAATACAAATTTCCAAACCGAAGACTGAATATCCGTACATAAGATGGAATAGTGTATATGTAGCATAAACAACATAAGCATAAGTCCAATGTAACTAAGAATCGGCCGGAGGAGGCGGTCGTTGTTGGGTCATCAAGATCATTTGGGTCAAAGCATCCACCTGCTGAGCCATACGAGCCTGGTTCTCAAGCACTTGTTGGTAAGCTGCCTTGGTTTGCTCAATCTCTTCCTTGTTTCTAGCTAACTCCTCTTGCAGAGGAGTCATCATCTCCTGGACCTAGTCCTGTGTGAAAAGATTAGCTCGTGTGGATGCCTGGGACACTGAGAAGCTAGGACCCATCAATGTAGGGCCCAAACTTCCAATTCCATACACTCGACCCTTGCTGTCCATTGGGTTGACGACAAAGAAGATCTGGTTTTGCTCTTGAATCAACAGCTCCCGACCGTCGATCCTCCTCTCGATCTCACTTTGCAATCGTAATGTGCATACGAAATGAGATACAGTTTTAGGAATCTCTTATAATACACAAATACAAATGTGAACCTTAACAAAGAAATGTACCGCAATACGCTCGGACTTCTCGTCCACCCAAATTCCGTCCTTCAGCTTAGCCTTCTTGAAGTGGTATAGCGCGGTCTTGGGGTCCCCAGCCTGGATCTAAAGAACATACATGCAAACAAGTAGTTAGTTGGTTGAAATGAAAGCAGAAAACATATAAATCATCTTCCACAACGGATAATGAAAGCAAAAAACACAAGTAGTAAGTAATTAATATATTCACTAATCGCCATCTGGTGATCCGTAACAACAGCTCGCGACCCATAATGGTGTCTGGAAGTGCCCGTACCATCACCGCCTACCACCGGTTCTCTCTTTTGTCACTGATCCACGACAAAGGGTTCCCTCCAGTACTCCACCAAATGCGCCCACTCCTCATCCCCTATAAACAATGGCTTAGTGCCCTTGTCTCCACATTTTTTCGCTGCATTAACCATTTTCCTATAGAGGTCTGACCCTAGCCTCTTGAAAACTGACCACAACTGGGGAATCAGGGCATTGGAAATGTAGTAGGTTTTCTACAACAATTCTACACAACATAGAAATTACACAAGGTAAATGGAGACAACAATTTAAAGATAACACATGCAACAAGTTTATTAATGGTGACTAACATATCACCCAAGTTCAGTGGCTAACATACCACTCAGATTGTCCTAAAATTTACTAACACAATGGTGACTAACATATCACCCAAGTTTAGTGGCTAACATACCACTCACATATAGTGGCTAACATGCCACGCACATTAACACAACGATTAAAACAACAAATAAAGCATTGTAACGTTTAAGCTTACCCGCAACTCATCGAAGTAAAAAGCCTTCATCCCGAGAAATGTGACCACTTCTCCTGCCAGCGCCAGGTAACTCCCTCCTGCCCCTAAAAATGTCATCAAGTTACCGGAAGCATCGGGGGGCCAAAAACTGTTATCAATGAGAAAGACAAGAAATAAATATTCATTAGTATATATAGTTAAATCAATGGTATGTGACATATACTTTTCTTCAGTTATGTTCTACAAATGCATTATATGTACTTACTGTGCCTGGCCGTTGGGGAACAACACCGGCTTCCCCTTCCACATAGCACCGGGTGTCAAAACTAAAAAGGGGCAATCGTCAGGGGGTAAGTGAGCCCAGACATGTGACTGGCCCATGCTCGAGCTCGGTGGAGTCTCAGGAACCGTAGACTGGTTGCTCCCACCAATATCAAAGCCCATAGAAGGACTACTCGCTCCACTGGGTGGTGTACTGCCTGTACCAAAACCACCAGGGATCCCACTCGATGCAGGAGGACGGTATGTAGGTCTCCTATGCCGCGGCATCTGCAAAAACATACAACAAATAGAGAAAACATGTGTTAGTAAATTACCGTGAATTTGCATGTAAAACATATACATTTGACACCTAATAAAGCACAAAAATATGGAATAATCAACAACTAACAGTATATATACATATAATCTACCACACATACCCTCGTCCTCCTCGCCTATGGTTAAGTCTACATATTGGTCTTCATGCAGCTCTATGAACTCATCGCGAGCCTGTACAGGATTTCTCGCTGATTCATCAACAACCTCTTCTTGGTACGAGTTGGTGATTGAGTCGTCCCTCTGAACGTACTATACTCTGGAGCGGGCCCATATATGTATCACAGCCAACCATTCCGCCTTATCGCGTTTCAGGCTTGGATATTCAATAAACACCACTTGGCGTGCTTGAGTCGCCAAGATAAACGGTTCGTACTTAGTACGGTACCTCCGCCTATGGTTAATGTCAACCATTTCATACTGCTCGTGCTTCCTCGTACCAAGTGGAGTAGGATCATACCAGTCAACATCAAACAGAAAGGTTCTTTTCAAAGGTAGACCGGGATATTCAAGCCGCACAATTCGTTTTAGCTTCCCGTAGAAATCATACAAATCAGAAGCTACATCTAGATCTTGCCCACTGACACACACCCCACAATTTCTTGTGGCCATGGTCGTGTCAGAGTCAGTTGTGTGGAACCTAAGGCCATTTACTATGTACGATGAGAATGTGGAGACCTTTCTGTTTGGTCCCTCTGCTAGAGCTACTACATAACGACATGTGACGTTGTTGACAGGATCTCAGACATACTCCCTGAACCAATCTGGAAATTCTGTTTCCAACTTCTCTTCCAGCAGTTCTTCAAGCGTGTCATCTGCCATTATTGGATTCTTCTCCAGACAACGCTCTTCGAAAACACTATGGACATGATGACATGATTAGATAGCTAGTAGTTAGAAGTTCAAATTTATGTGTTATAGTAAGAAAGCTACTCACCGAGCAAAAATCACCATAAATTTGTTAACTTCAGCACAGTTCGAGAGGACATAATATTGGGCTGCCTTCAGGTCCCTATCCGTCAGCCATTCTTTCTTTTCTTGTCCCATAGGTCTCCCTGAGACCCTAAAAATTGAAATGGCAACATCATCATCCTCTTGAACTTCGAATGTGTTTGCGTTTCGAGACGGCCTAGATGTCTTTGTCGGCACGTGGTCCCCAAAGTAATAGGAGCAGAAGGTTCCAACTTCCTCTCGCACGTATGCATTAGCAATCGATCCCTCAGGCCTACCTTTGTTGCTGACATACTTCTTTAATTTCCCCAAGTACCTGAATTGCTTATATATTTAGGTAAGAGAATGTTACTTGGGAAAATTCAGACATTTTAAGTAAACTCAGACTTGGGAAAATTCACACCTCTCGAATGGATACATCCATCGATACTGAACTGGTCCAGCAAGCCTCGCTTCATGTGGGAGATGAACCGGAGAGTGCTCCATAGAATCAAACCATCTCGGTGGAAAGATACGCTCGAGCTTGCATATAATCAATGGTATGTTGCTTTCAAGATTTGCTAACACTTGATCGTCAACCACCCTTGTGCATAAATTCTTGAAAAATAAGCTTAGCTCGGTGAGAACGATCCATACAGGTTTCGGTAGCAGTTCTCGAAATGCAACCGGGAGAAGCCTCTCCATGAATACATGGCAATCGTGGCTCTTCATCCCATACATCTTTGTCTTCTTCAAATCCACACACCCTCCCAACTTCGAGGCATAATTGTCGGGGAACTTCAATCCCCTCACCCAATCATACAGTTTGTTCCTAGATTAAGTGTCAATTGTGTAGCATGCCTTGGGCCACTTGCCTTCATCATTCCGCTTTGTCAACTTAGGCCTTTTACACCATGTATCCAACTCGGCTCTAGATTTAACGGTATCCTTTATTTTTCCGGGAATGTTGCAAATCGTGTTGAAGCAGTTCTCGAACATGTTCTTCTCAATGTGCATGAAATCCAACATGTGACGTATAAGAAGACTGCTCCAATAAGGCAAGTCCCAGAAGATGCTTCTCTTCTTCCATCCACATTTGTCGGCAATTTTCTTGTTATGCTTCTCCCACCCAAGTTCAGTCACTTTCATAAGACCCAACCTATCTATCTCGGCAAGTATTTCTACACCAGTAAGTCGTCTCGGGGGCCCTTTCCTCTCTACTTTGTTTTTCAAGAACTGATTCTTGTTCTTCCTGAACGGATGGTTACTTGGTAGAAACCTAAGATGACAATCAAACCAAGATTCCTTTCCTCTCTCCTTCAGTCTAAATGCATCAGTGTCGTCCAAACAATGTTGACAAGCATGAAAGCCCACGGTTTTCCTTCCAGATAGCATGGAGTACGCTGGAAAATCACTCACGGTCCACAGTAGTGCTGCTCTCACGGTGAAGTTCGTCTTGGTTGACACATCATATGCCGGGATACCATTTCCCACAACTCAATCAGCTCCTTGATTAGGGGCTGCAAAAACACATCCAGTTTCAGTGCTGGATCTTCTGGCCCCGACACCAACACAGTCAAGAACATGAACGGTTCCTTCATGCACTCACCAGGGGGCAGGTTGTACGGTGTCAGCATCACTGGCCAACAAGAGTACTTCCGGTCACTTCCAAATGGGTTAAAGCCATCCGTACAAAGCCCCAAATGTACATTTCTAGACTCGGCTGCAAACTCCGGATATGTCTTATCGAACTCTTACCATGCCGGTGAGTCTGATGGGTGCTCCATTCTACCCCCTGCATTTGTCGGGATTACTCTCTCCTTGTGCCACCGTATTTTATCGGCACAAGCACTTGAAGCGTACAACCTCTTCAAACGAGGTGCTAGAGGGAAGTACCACATTTTCTTATGTGGGAGATTTTTCTTCTGGCGTTTCTTTGCAGCCCCCTCCTTGTAACACTTGTAGCGGTCCTCCCATAGAACTTGCATACCAGTAGATCTACATCCTCGCCCCAATAGATCATGCACATATCCGGACAATAGTCTATGGTTCCATAGGCAACCCCATCCCCCGCATCTTTTTCTTCGCATGGTAAAAGTTGGTGGGAACTATGTTTTCTTCAGGACAACACTCCGATATTAGTTGTAGGTAATTATTGAAGGTCGCTTCAGATTGCCTACCCTCGGCCTTACAACTCATTAGCCGAGCCAACAAAGACAACTCGGTGTGCTTCTTACACCCCGGCCAAATTGGCTTCTTTGCTGATTCCAACAAGTCAAAGAACACCTGATCCTTGAGATTCGGTGGCTCCTCCACACCCCCCTCGGTGTCCATGAACTGAGGGCCAGCAACATTAAACAACATTTCTTTCAACCGTTCATGATCATAATTAGCATAAGATGTAGCCGTATTTTGAGTACTTCCGATCACATTTTGCTGCTTTCTTTTACGCTTCCGGATATGCTCATATGACATAACGGTATTGGTGTCTCACCATGATAACTCCATACCTCATACTCAGGCACGAACCCCTTACGTTTCAAGTGCTCGACTACCGTTGTAGGAGGCAAAAATTGCTTGTTCCTACATTTGTTGTGACTGCAAGGGCACTTCATCATCCCCCACTCAAACAAGTAGTCTGTGTAAGTGCAAAAGCGATGAACGCTTCAACCCCTTCAACAAAACTAGACTGAATACTGCCATTAACAATCATCAGAAGTGGAAGAAAGAACAAGCCACAAACAATCTGAATGCCAGGGCTAGAAGAAATCTGATAAGGAAAGCTAAGTTCGCTGAAAAGCAGACTCAACAACCTGACAGATATCTGAAAGCACCACGAGGAGCACCAAGGAACACACCAAAAAGGAAAATAATTCTTAATAACAATGACACTTCTCATTTACATAGAATTCCTCATTATGTTCCTATTAGACAAAAGCATGTTCCTAAGAAATACATATAAAAATGGATTCCTACTGGAAGAATGTTTAGTCTAGAAGGTTCCATTATTGAAATGAGAACCTAACTCCCATTTCCTGTCTTGTGCAGAACACTCTAAAGAAGAATCCAACATGGCATTTTGATAGTGGATGTGGGAAGCACATGACAGGAGATAAAGCAAATCTGGTCAACTACAAAGTTTGTAACACTGGACCAGATATCAGGTTTGCTGGAGGAGAAGTAAATCCAACTGTAGGATTTGGAGATCTGAAATTGGGAGCCCTTACAATCTATGGTGTACTTCATGTGAAGGGATTGATATGTAATCTCCTAAGCATGAGTCAATTTGCTGACTAGGGGTTCTCAGTAAAGATCAAATCAAAATTCTGCAAATTGATTGACAATGAGTCAAAGCAGGTAGTCTTGGTTGCTAGGCGGAAAGGAAGTCTCTATGTTGCCGACTGGGAATCTGTCATAACTGAAAAATGCCTCATGGTGAGTCAATCTGGCTACACTGAAGAAAATTGGCTATGGCACAAAAGAATGAGTCACTTGAATTTCAAAACTCTAAACAAGCTAGCCAAGAAATAGTTGGTTGTTGGATTACCTAAAATGGCATACAAAAAGGATGGTGTATGTTCAGTTTGCCAATTAGGGAAACAAGCCAAAACATCTTTCAAGTCTAAAACTAGACATTCCAGTGTGAGGCCACTGCAACTATTACATATGGATCTCTTTGAGTCCTCTGTAACAAGTTATGCATGAAAGAAGTATGGTCTGGTTATTGTGGATGACTACTCGAGATTCACTTGGGTTGTTTTCCTCAAACAGAAATCTGACATAAGGGTCGAGATACCTAGCTTGCTGCATAAGCTTGAAGTCATGAAAAATGACAAGGTGTCTGTGATCAGAACAGACCATGGTAATGAGTTTGTAAACTAGTATATAAAAGCGTTCTGTACCTGCAAAGGTATACAACATCAACTATCTTCAGTAAGTATACCACAACAAAATGGTGTTGTTGAAAGGAAGAATAGGACCCTAAAAGAAGCAGCGAGAAAAATGCTAGCTAACACTTAAATAAGTGAAATCTATTGGGTTGATGCTGTAAATACAACATGCTACACTTAGAATAGATGTTTGATCAACAAACACCATGACAAGACTCCCTATGAGTTATTGATTGGTAGACGCCCTAGTATCAAACATTTAAGGGTGTTTGGTTGCAGATGTTTTGTTCTTAACAATGGCAAAGAATATCTAAGAACATTTCCACCAAAGGCTGATGAAGGTGTATTTCTTGGTTATTCAATGAATAGCAAAGCCTATAGAGTATACAACAAAAGGACACAAAAGATTGAAAAATCTGTCTATGTGGTATTCTATGAAGGAATCAAGAAAGTACCCTTGAATGAAGAACTCTCAGATAGGTTCAAAGAACTAATGATCAAAGATTCTGAGCAAGAATTTTAGAGAGGTAATAATAATTTCATACACTTAGAGGATGAGTCTGACGATGAAAGACAACCAATGTCTAGTAACAACAAGATAACTTTAAGGCATGATGAAGAGTTTCCTCGAAGAAATCCAGAAATGGATCAAATCAATGAGAATATTCATTATGAAGAGGTTTCTGAGTCGGAGGTTACTGAAAGACCAAACTCAGATACCCCAGACACTGAACAAGTGTCAGATATCTATTGCACATCACCTGTGCTAGATATCTCAGGTACTGAACAAGTATCTTATTACAATCATAGTGATTCACATTCAGATCAGCATGATAGTGATCCCACTAGTTCAAAACCCATTATAAAATGGATAAGGGATCATCTTGCAAAAGATGTGATAGGTCCATTGAACCAAGGGGTAAGAACTAGGAGAGCAATTGCAGAAAATGCAAAATCTCTCTATAGATGTTTCATTTCAAATATTGAACCAAAGACTATTGAAGAAGCATTAAAAGACCAAGATTGGATCTCTGCAATGCAAGAAGAATTGGATCAATTTGAGAGAAACAAAGTTTGGAAACTAGTTCTATTTGTTGAAGGAATATTTGTCATCGGAATTAAGTGGGTTTTCAGAAACAAAGTGAATGTGTCTGGTGAAATATCCAGAAACAAAGCAAGGTTGGTTGCCAAGGGATTCACTCAGACAGAAGGACTAGATTTTGATGAGTCATATGCTCAAGTTACAAGATTGGATGCAATTAGACTATTTCTAGCCTTTGCAGCTCATAATGACTTTAAAGTTTACCAAATGGATGTCAAGAGTGCATTTCTAAATGGTGAGCTTGCTGAAGAAGTCTATGTTGATCAACCACCAGGTTTTGAAGTTTCCTCAGAAAGCAAGATGGTATATAAACTATAGAAAGCTCTATATGTACTGAAACAAGCTCCAAGAGTATAGTATGATACATTGGCTAAATACTTGTTGAAAAGTGGATTCAAGAAAGGAGAAGTTGATAAAATTTTCTTTACATTGAACCATGATGGAAAACTACTCTTAGTCCAAGTATATGTTGATGACATAATCTTTAGATCTAAGGACAAGCAACTTTGTGAAGACTTTCCTAAGCTCATGAAAAGTAAATTTGAGATGAGCATGATGGGAGAATTGAATTACTTCCTAGGGTTGCAAGTCAAACAACGTGATGATGGAATATTCATTAGTCAAACAAAGTATGCAAAAGATATGCTCAACAAGTTTAATCTAAAGCCTTCTGAAAAGAATGCTAAGATACCTATGAGCATTGGAACCAAAATGACCTATACTGAATCTGACAAGAATGTTGAAGAACAGAAGTATAGGAAATTAATTGGGTCTCTACTATACCTCACTACAAGTAGACCAGATATTCAATATGCAGTTGGTGTGTGTGCAAGATTTCAAACAAATCCAATGCAATCACACTACAATAGTGCTATGAAAATTCTAAGGTATGTGAAAGGTATTGTAGAAGTTGGATTGTGGTATCCAAAAGATAGTGGAATGAGTTTAGTTGGCTATTCTGATGCCGACTATGCTGGATCAATGCTTGATAGGAAAAGTACCTCAGGAACTTGTCAATTCCTTGGTGCTAGACTAATATCATGGTTCAGAAAGAAACAAAACTCAATTGCCACATCAACCACTGAGGCAGAATATATTGTTGCTGGGTTTGTGCTTCACAAATATTGTGGATACAACAACAACTCAGAGACTATGAGATTAATGAAGAGAAAACTCCCATTTTCTGTGACAACACAAGTGCCATTGCAATCACTCAGAATCCTAAGTTTCATGCTAGAACATAGCACATTGATGTTACACACCACTTCATTAGACATCATATTGAAAAAGGCAATATTGAGATACTCAAGATTGGTACTGAAGATCAATTTGCAGATATCTTCACAAAGCCTCTGCAGGAAAGTAGATTCCTAACCTTGAGACATAGTCTTGGGTTAATGGAACTATCAAGGAGCTAAAATTGTGGTCACTGAGACAGGAACTCAGTAAGACAAAGGAAGAAAAAGAAGGGATTAGATATCTGGAACGGTAATCCAGATATCAAAGGCGAAAGGTTCAACACTCAGCAAAAAGGTATCTGAGACGGGTACTCAGATATCAAAGGTTGAGGGTAAAATGACTATTTGACGATTTCTGAGACGGGTACTCAGATATCTATGAGATCACCTAGTGAGGGGGAACACAAAAGAAGAATGTAGTACAACTATCTGTAGTCGACTACTCTCTTGTGTTTTGCATTATTTCTATATTTGTGAAATATATGAATAGTTGCATTGAGATAGATTCAGAAAACTGTCCCTTAGTCACACAGAAGAAATGTGATTCAAATAGCTACTCGCAAAATTTCATTAATTGGGCACGATTACATGTAGTGATTATGATCATTGCTGATGAAGCTATCCAAGCCCTTGATGAAATGGGTGTTCCATATTAACGCCCAAGATTAATTCTCGGTAAAAAGTAGTGGACTCTAAAAACAGTTATGGCCCACTAGCATTTAATGCAAAGCAGTTTTCACCCATACAAGACGCATTACAGATACATATACACAAAATTAATTTGTGTGTATATGTCTGTTGAATATACGTTGCTATATATATAGAATTTTGGCAAAAGAAATCACTTTTGCCTAATCCAACATTCACACTTACACAGAAATAGCAAAAACCCTTCGAAGATTTCTGCAAATCTCTGTTCTTCACTTAGTTATTATGCAAAGAATCACTAAACTCACACTCTAATCTCTTTCCGACTTTCAAAAATTTCACTATTTAAAGAGATGGCTCCAAAACGTGCTTCTACCCAGAAATCCCAGGCTACTACTTCTGGTACTGCTGAAAAGCAAGCACCAGTATTGGTTATCACGAACAATCGGTTGGTAGGAGACTTCAATCCTAAACGTTGGACTTCAAATGACAAGATGATTTGGGGTGGTGCCATGGTTGAGGAATACCTGGTTGCTGCTATTGAGAACCAGACTGATAGGAAGTTGATCCTTGGTATGCTTGAAAAGGCACAAATCAAGGGTTTTCTGTCTGCTATTCCCAGTGGAGTTTCTTCACTGGATGTGTTGGAATTTTACAACAATTCCAGGATTATTTCCTGTGTTTTTGAAGGCACTGAGATAGTGTCTGTAAAATTAAAAGTTCAAGGAAAGGACATCCTTTTGAACTTAACAACTTTCTGTAAGTTGTTTGAACTTCAAAATCTTGGAAATGAATTTGAAATAAACACCAAGGATGATGATCTCCTTGAAGGTGTGAAGCAGTTATATAGTGATGTGTGTGATCTTGAAAAATCAGATACACCCATCGACTTCAAGCTTGCTGACATTAGAACCAAACATCTGTTGGTTCACTGGGATGTGTTGGCATGCATTCCTCACAGATGCTTTGATGGTCTACAAGGAGGTGCCGACCAGATAAGCCAAGAACGTTGGATGATGATGTTCTTGTTAAATCAACAGAACAAAAGGCTGGAAAACCCATTCAATTGGGGAACGTACACCTTCATAAAGTTTGTGAAGAAGCTACAAGGATTTAAGCCTAAGATCGTCAAGGGCCTTGCTGAGCCAAAAGCCACAGTGAGCTTTGGACTAAAAATATGCTTCTTGCTGGAGAAGCTTGGCATTGAGCTTAGAGAGACGGCTGACATAGCCAATAGTAACCTGTTCTACAAATATGAGTATACAAACATGATGATAAAGGTTACTGCATCTCAGAAAGGTTCCATGAAACGAAAGACTGATGAGGTATCTGAGGGTTCCGTTGCGACTAAAAAGCCCAGAACTTCAAGAAAGAAGTCTGCCGGCAAATTAGAAGAGACTCCCATTGTGGATGTCGACTCTCAGATATCTGACCCCACTGCTGATGAACTCATCAATGCTACTGAGTGCCTTGCTGATGAACTTATAAAAGTTGATAAAAGTAGTGAGAGACTTCAAACACTCTCTGCAGAAGCAGCAGGGATTGTTGATAATTCAGTCCCGAATTTTGACGAGGACTCTGAAGATGAGAGAGAACAAATAATCCCCAAGGTTGTTGAAAGAGCAACTAAATCAAAGGTTGCTGAAAAAGCAACAAGATCCAAGGTTTCTAAGATAGAAACTAGTTCAAAGGTTGCTGAGAGAGCAACAAGTGTAGAGGTTGCTGAAGAAGCACCCACACCAAAGGTTGCTGAAGAAGCAACTGTGTCCAAGGTCACTGGACAAAACACACCATCAGAGCAAGTAACACTTAAGCATATTGAAGATGCTCTGATGAGTGGTAAATTAGTGTTGGTGGATAATGCCAATGCCTTAACACTTAAAAGTCTGCTCAAGCAAATCTGGATAGGCCCTATACTGCATCAACTTCACCATCCGGATCAAGATCACCACAACAACCACAACAACCACAAGTGGATGTTGAAATGGTACTTGAGTTACAACATGAGATTCCAGCATTTTTCAATGCTAAAGAAATTCCTGCAAGAGAGCAGGTTCCCCAACTCAGTGAGAGGGATCAAGCTGAGACTTCCACTCAGAATGATCAAATAGAGGAGGCAACTGAGTCCCAAACTCAGGATAGGTCCGAAGTACCTCAAACTTCAAACAAAGAAGTGGTCCAAGAACAACAAGACCAACGCATGGAAACTTCACAAGTTCCAGAGACCAATCAGCCTGACATAGCTCAGGTAGCTGAGTGGTTTAACTCTTTACTTGTGATAATTTATGTTTAAATCTTGTTACTTATTAAAATTTCTTTGTTACAGGCTGAATTAGAAACATAAGAACAAGAGGAAGCTGCAAAGCTTGCCTGAGAGACTGAGAAGGAGGCTCCCACAGCCTCACCTCTTAAGGAATCTGAGCCTGTGCTACAGGTGATAGATAGTTCATTAAGATATTACTTTTCAGATATTTGTTTATACACTTGACTAATTAAGTGATTGTTTCGAATAGGCTCCAACTGAGAAGAAGAATGATGAGGTTGAGAAGCCTAGCTCATCAGAGAATCAACCAGAGACTCACAAAGTCTCTGAGGAAAAAGGATCTGAGCTTTCTATTGAGAAGGTATTTATCTCAGATATCTATACTTCCCACACTGATACTCTGATCATTTTTCTAAAATACTTAACACTTTCTACTTACAGGCTCAAAAAGAAGTAGAAGTTACTGGGGATGTGCCACCTCAATCCCCACAACCAATGGAAATTGATGAGGCCACCAAGCCTTCATCACCTGAGAGAATTCCAGAAAATGCACAAGTTTATGAGAGACAAACATCTGAGCCTCCTACTGTGGAGGTAATTGACATCTCAAATATCAAATTGTCTAATTATTTCTCTTAATAAATTTCTAAGTGTTATGCTATCTTTATTCTCAGGTTCAAAAAGAAAGAGTGGATGTTGAGGATCAGACTTCCAAGTCTCCTCCTCACAACAAGATATCTGAGGCACTTGGAACCTCATTAGTCCAACCATCTGAGCCTGTTGCTGATGCACAGGTAACGCAGATACTTGACTACTCTAGAACACAGATATCTACTAAAGTTTTGAAACTAACTCAAAACTCTCTCTTTTAGGCTCAAGCTAGTGCCACAGTGGTCCCTGAAGTTTCAGACAAGGACCTACTTCCATTTTTCATGGATCACACTTTGCCAAAGCATCTCAAGTGCTCTGATTTGGCTGAAATAACAAGGGTCACTGATCACCCTACTCGAAGAGAAAGAGCATTTTACTTTGAAAACTATGTCCATGCAATGTTCCCAACAGAGCAATACTCTTTTGCTACTTTAATGCATAAGGACTTCATCAAGGAAGTGGCACACAAGCTCATTCAAGCCTTTGAAAAGGCAGATGGTCAGACCATAATGCAAATGGCATTCAAGCCAGTCTTGCCCAAGACTCTACAAATCATACCCTCTGACCAAGAAGAAGTGATCAATCTGGTTTCTCAAGATGAAGAAGAGAAGGAGACAGATGAAAATGATTATGAAGAACCTCCTTCTGACCATCACAAGGATGAGGATGATAAAAAGGATGATGATGAAGCCCCTGCACCAGGGACAGGAGGGATTGCACAAGGAAATAATGCCTCAGTTGCTGAAAAGCACACTGAGAGGACTTCACAGAATTCCCCTCCTCCATCTCCTCAGAGATCTACCCATCCCTCTCCCCAAGAAAAAGACACTACTGAACAAGTAGTTGAGCACTCTGAGGATAACACTAAGAAGATATTGGATGCACAAGTCAGAGTTGCTCAACTCAAACAACTGTTGGAGGAAGAACAACAGCTAAATCTTCAATTGGAAGAAAAGATAGCTGAATCCAAAGCAAAGCTCCAAAAGATTGAAGAACTTACTGTCAAGGAAATGGAAGCTTATGCAGAAATTAAGGAACTCCGGCTTGCCATTCAGGAAATTGCTGATGAATTAGATGCTGAGCAAGCATCTGAAGACAGGCATGATGCTAAGCCTGCACTACCAAAAGATGTACCATCATCCTCCTCACTGAAAGGTGGTGGTGGTGGCAGGGTGGTGGTGGTGGTGGAGGAGATGGTGGTGGTGGCAGGGTGGTGGTGGTGGAGGAGATGGTGGTGGTGGCAGGGTGGTGGTGGTGGAGGAGATGGTGGTGGTGGCAGGGTGGTGGAGCGGTGGTGGTGGGAGTAGAGAGGTGGTGGTGGTGGAGATGGTGGTGGAGGAGGATGGTGGAGGAAAGGAGGTGGTGGAGGAGATGGTGGTGGTGGAGGATGGTGGTGGTGGCAGGGTGGTGGTGGTGGGAGGAGAGAGGTGGTGGTGGAGATGGTGGTGGAAGAAAGGAGGTGGTAGAGGAGATGGTGGTGGTGGCAGGGTGGTGGTGGTGGGAGGAGAGAGGTGGTGGTGGAGATGGTGGTGGAGGAAAGGAGGTGGTAGAGGAGATGGTGGTGGTGGAGGATGGTGGTGGTGAGAGGGGAAAGGTGGTGGAGGATGGTGGTGGTGGGAGGAGATGGTGGTGGTGGAGGATGGTGGTGGTGGGAGGAGAAAGGTGGTGGTGGGAGGAGGAGGAGAGGAGAAGTAGTGGAGGAAAGGAGGTGGTGGAGGAGATATATTATATTTTTTTTAGGCTTTTAGCGACGGATAGATCTAGATCTATCCGTCGCTAACTTTTTTTTTTTTAATTTTCCGGCTATGTAGCGACGGATAGATCTATCCGTCGCTACATAGTGACGGATAGATTTATCCATCGCTATTTTTAGCGACGGATAAATCTATCCGTCGCTAAAATTTTTTTTTTTTTTTTTTATAAATTTTGGTCAACGCTCTGTAGCGACGGATAATTTTATCCGTCGCTACAGAGCGACGGATAACCTTTATCTGTTGCCAAACGGGGCGACGGATAGAATCCGTCGCCCCAAGTAGCGATCCGTCGCTTTTATCCGTCGCCCCTTTCCGTCCCGTTACAACAGAATTCTTGTAGTGCAAGGCAACTTTGACTCCCTCTCAAAATCTTATGTGATTCTTAGTCAGTTAACAATGACTAAGGGGGAAGGATCTCAAGGTGCTCAGAGAGGAAGAGGAAGAGGAAACAAAAGAAGATCTGAACAACCACCTCTCAGAATAAATGAGCCCTCCTCCAGTCAAGCTGCTACTCAGATAGTAGCCACAACTCAGCACATTCCTGAACAAGGAGTGACAACAAGGGCCAGATCACAAGAAAGATCACAGAGACCTCCAAAGGGAACTAAGTCCCCAAGGAGAAGACAAATAATAGGGATTGAAGAGTCTTCTGAAGAAGAAGAAGGCCAAATCAAATCCCAAGGCAATGAAGATGCATGCAAATCTCCCAGGCACAACTTTAATGATGTTGATGAGGAAACTGATGATGATGAAGCTCCTCTTCACAGAAAAAGAAAAAGGGAATTTATCTCATCTGTGCCTATTGCTTCAAAGCCATTGGCAGCCAAAACACCCTCTGGAAATGCCAACTCTATCCATGGTGGTTCTTCAGGCAATCCCCCAAGAGAAAATTCAAAGAAAAAGAGGAAGAGATCAAGGGATATCAAGTTTGGCAGGGTACTTCCACAAAAGCTAGAAGATGCCCTGATTGAATATGTGAAAACTGATAACAACTCCTCCTCATATAGGTGCATCCATCAGAGAAATGGATAAAGGATACTGGAACTCAAGCACTTGCTTGTGAATGAAAAGAGTTTTCCAGTACCTATCTATGAACAACTCATGGTATGGAGAAAAGAGAAGCCAGTCTTGATCAACCCTAACCATATCAAAGCTTGGTTGGATTTTGAAGTTGTCAAGAGAATAGATGCTATGAGAAAGGACCTTGCTGATGAGTGTCCTTATGGAAAGTCTGATGATGTGCACATAATTCCCAACATGACTGGAGCAGGCACAAAGCCAAAACATGGGGTACAACCCTATGAGTCATTTTACATGACTAAGGAACAATTCATAGGTGACATCAGGTATCTGAGGATCATATCTGAATATTAAAATCTATCAGATCTCAAAATTGAGCATTCTTGGAAATGGGGAAAGTATATGTGGGTCAAACACTTTGCCAAGAAGAATCCCATCAAATCATACAGAGAAGTCTGTGGATATGCCAGAGACACTGAGATGTTAGTCAGGACTTTGCTCTTTTACTACTCAGATGACATTTAAAATTTGGAGATAGGGAGTTTGCAAATTGATCCATGGATTTGCTGAAGACTTCAAGATCTGCTGAAAACTTGAAGATTTTTGAAGACTTGAAGACTAGTTAATTAGGATGTTTACTTGGAGCTTGGTTACTCCTGTTGTTCTAACTTAACTATGTATTTTGTTTCTTGCTGATTGTACAGTAATTTATTTTATTCATTGTAAAAGTTATTTGTGAACTTTCCTTTTAACATATCTGATGAACCTACTCTCAGATATCAATCTATAAAAAGGATAACTTGTCAGCAAAGATCACACCTTGTGATTTGGTTGATGTTTACTTTCTGCACTTAATTAAATGAATTGAAAAGATCTTAAGAAATGATTAAGTGATGGATTGTTTTCTCATCCAAGTTGTAATAGGTTTTAAAGATAGTCATCGTTGACTGATCAAAAAGGGGGAAATTTGTTAGGAATATCTGTTTATATTTTGATCAGCAACCTAATGACTTATCTTAGCTCAGAAAGGTAACTATTACTCTTAGTTCACTTGAACATTGTCAAAGAGGAAGTTTACTGAGTATGTTAGTCAAACAAATCTTGTATAGGATGTTAGGTCTCTGAATGTAATGTTTATATCCTTGAAGAAGACCAAGGAGGCATCTGGCAGAAGAGTTCAATGTATTGAAGATTCGATGACTGCAAAAGATTGCTGAAGACTAAGGAGATTGGTCTCCTCAGATACCTACTTCCAGATACCTTGATAAAACAAGTGTTTTTCAATAAACAAGTTTCACAAAAGATATCTGAGAATACAAGGTTACTAAGTGAGGAAAAGTGCCCATAGAAACACACGCTCAGATACCTTGGATAAAACTATGTTTCTGGGAAACAATGTTTCAATAGGTATCTGGAGAAGTGAAGGTCTCTGGAAAAGGACATGCAATGCTTCAGAAAGCGTGCATAGTTTCGTTGGCACTACATGACAAAAATAGTACAGTGCAATAAATGCGCAGACAGAGACATCTGAACAAAAGAGGAAATCTCTGAAAAGAGACAACGTCTTCTACAGTACTATTTACAGATATCAATAGTTTGAATTTCATTAAGCCTAACGGATACTATTCAAACGACATGATTTTCAACTATAAATATCAACACTTAGAGTGCTTGAAACACACACATCTACGAACTTATTCATTCAAGCGTACAAACCTTCAACCTACTTACTCTCTAGCTTACTATTGCGACCAAGCTCTTGAATTCTAAGTAGCACGAAAGTTCTAAGTGTCCTGATCCTTAACAAGCATTGCTATATGTGAAGGAGTTGAATCAACAGATCAAGTATCTGAGATTCATTCTCTAGAACATTTAACATAGACTTGGGTCAGTGAAGAACAAATCACCACACATTGTGAAGTGTGTTAAGTGATTCTTGTTCTATAGAGTATTCCTACATAACTGAGAAAGTTATTAAGACTACTCACCTGACAAACTACTTTAACCAACACCACACACGGCGTGGAGTACATGAAGTACTTAGTTTGGGAAACTAACGAACAACTCCAAGGTTACTGAGCATAGGAAGCACTTAGTTTGGGAAACTAAGGAATAGCTTAAAGGTTTCTGAGTACAGGAAGTACTTGGCTGAGAAAGCCGGGGCATAACTCAGGGGGAACACTAGGTTGGGAACCTAGTGTAAAAGGGAATCAAGGGATAGGATTATTGTAAGGAGAACTCAATATCTATCTTAGTGAATTTCAAGTCCTGAGAAAGGGTGAGTGGATTAGTTGAGGGATTATGCCACCCTCAGATACCACTATAGATCTGTGTGATTTACTTTCTGCAACTTATTAATTTCTTTATTTACCTTGCTGAGTATTTGCACACTTATATCTTACAAAGCACGTGCACTTATCACATAGAAAGTCTTCCGCTCTCTGAATATAAGTATCAGATATCTTCACACATATCTGAGAAACTGTTTTATCGTCAAAAGTTTTAAAAGATTATTCACCCCCCTCTAGTCTTTTACTTTGTCGTTATCTGGACCAACATCTTCACCCGCCTCTGCCCTCAGAAGCTCTTCCACTCGGAACTCAGTAGCGTTCCGAGGCTCCTGAATCGGAAGCACATTGGACGTCTTGATCAGCTGGTCTCGGACGCCCTCTTGAATTTACCTCTTTTGGGCAGCAGCTTGTTGCCTCTTGAGCTCTCTCATGGTCACCATGATGTAATCGAACCAAATCTCTGCAAGAAAGAAAGGAAACGGATTAGTTAAACCATTCGATCCAGAATGTAACAAGTCTCGGACACAAAGATGAGTCCGAGTCATGCAAACTTACTAAAATCCTCATTGCCATCACAAAAACTCGGCCCCGTGAAGCCTGCCAGATACGGAAGGGGTTGACATATCAGACCTGAAATTGTATGGATCGAGACTTAGTACCAAATACAAATATTGTAAACATGTATTGTAGCACTACTCAAAACCAATATCTAAAAACTATCTTAGAGTCTAAACAGCTGAATGTAAAGAACACAAGACACAAATAATTTCTAGCAGATTATAAATATAATCTGCCGAGCCACAGGTGAAATATCCACTATAATGAATAACGGATTTACAAAATAATATCTAGACAATATTCCTCTGATCTAGAATATCAAACAACTAAGCACTTTGAATCGGGCCACCAATTCGACGCTAGATATCTCACAAACAAAGAGAGAGATGACTAACTAAAAGCTTAGTAAAAGAGATGCAAAACAAGCTACTAAAGAATATCTATCTTACGCATAAAAGCTTGTTATAAATCTAAGAACCTATCGACTAGTATATATAGTTTTGAATATTAATCCAACTAGTACAATAGTTCTATCTTGATTGAAAGTCTTGATTAGGTCGAATCACCATGTTCTTCCCCTTGTTCTTCTCAGTCTTCCATGCATCGAGAATCCGTGTAGGAATACAAGTAGAATCCATCTTCGATAAGTAGAAACCTTCTTCGATTAGGATTTTTATTCCTATCCTTCTTCAATGTCTTCTAGTATTCAAACTCCAAGAGTTCTTCTCCATAAGACAACTGAACCTGTTAAACCTACTAAGACTAAACTACAATCGTGGAACTATATCAAAGTGAAGTAATGCAAAATTATAAATAGAAAGTCCAGTGTACAGAAAACTAGTATTGTGACAATACTAAGCCAAGTTAGTATTGCACCAATACTTAGCTAAAGCCTGCACTTTCATTCTCCCCCTTTTTGCATTCCTTCACAATAGCTTACCTGCAGAAAAATCAGAACACTTTATACAAACATACTAAGTAATTACTCCCCCTGAATAAGAAAACCAAGAGAATAATATACTAAGCAGTTATAGTCATAACACAACAAAAGTTAGACAATAGCAAAAGTATTAGAATAATACATGCCAGAACTAATATCCTACTGGGAACAAACTCCCAGGCAAATAGAACATATTAGAATACATAATATATTGTCCAGAAATAAAAAAAAGTTTAGTAAGCAGCAGGCAGGCAGGTTCACACATCTCCCCCTTATTGTGAGGAAAGCAAAAGCTCAGCATCCCCCTTCATCCCGCAAAGAATCACAAGTTCAGCAGCAGCTTCTGCTATATCCCTCTCCCTTTATGTAATCCTCTGAGTCAAGTGTTGCAATCTGGTCTTCACAGCGAACCCATTTCGAAACCAGACCACCAGAAAGCTCAGAGATAACATCATCCATATTCCAGTCAACAACAACCTCTGGTTCATTGGGCATGCACCATACCTCATTGATCAGAGAGGGACTAAAATCGTAGATTTCTCCACGAACAAAAGCTTTGTAGAATTTTGGGGATTTGGGATTTTCACAATATTTAGACAAATTGCAGTAGAATTCTTTCACAACGTCGACCACATACTCAGAAGGCTTAAGCATAGATTGAAGTAAACCACGATTTTCCAGAAACTCAAACACATGATATTTCTTGAAATCCTCATGACACAAAATCTTTCCGGGCCAAATTTCGCATTTACTAAGCTGTGCCCACCTAGCTTTGACTACCCTAGATTCAAATTGCTCACTCAAAGGAGGAGTTTGGAAATCGACAAGTACCTTAGGGTCGATGGGCTCAACAGCTTCTTCTTCGTCCATAGCAGCTTCCTCTTCTTCAGCTTCATCAGCACCTTTCTCCTCAACAGCCTCTTCTTCCTCTACCACCATGGTATCATCGTCTTCCTCGACAACAAATGTTGTCTTAGTATGAGGAGGAGACTGGGGTTCCTTCAAAATATCTTCAAGAACTGGGTTCTCTAGTTGAGCTGCAGCAGCCACAAGATTCTCCAACGGAGTAGCTTCCTCCGTCGAATGACGGTGAACAATCTTCCAATCATTCTTGGCCTTCTTGCAAGCCAATTGATTAAGCTTCTTCTTCGATAGAGCCGAAACAAATCTACCGCCGGAATCAAAGAGCTTTACTTGATTTCTTGCTTGCATGTCGAAATTTTGAAGAAAGAGGAGCCATGGATGCAGTAATTGAGAGAGGAGAGTACTATATTTGGCAAGAATCTGATTTGTGCTCAAGAGTGGATGTAAATAATGATGGGAAGAATCTACTAGAAAGCGACCTAAATAGCAGTGAGGAGACATCTGTATCCAACTAGAAGATGGAAGGTCAAAGATCTCTCAAGGAATTGGGCCAGTTCGTAATGGGCCAGATGTTGGGCCTGATCCAATATCCTTGTCAAATAGGGCTGTTGTCTCTATACCTGAAGTTAAACATGAAAACAATCTTGCCACAGGATGAGTATATGAATACACACATCAAGAGAGGAAAGTTTAGAAAATATTTAATCAAATATGATGAAATAACTCTAATTTAGGAAATAATTCCGTGTCATGGTACAACAAGATACAAAAACACGTATTTCTCTCCAAAAAAAAATAACATCGAACAATCTGACTAAATAACTTCCCCTCAATTAAAGTGCCAAAACATAAAAAAGAGTTTTATACAATATAATGCATGATGACACAACCCTATATGAAATTCACAATTATCACCTGTAGTGTGGCATTGTCAGAACATGCAGGTCAAAAACTTAACAACTACTCAACTTCTCCGGAAGATTTTATTAAACTCTAAAAGAGACACATAGTGCAGGCAACAACACACAGGCTTAAAGTAGAATTGAATGCAAATTGAATGCAGTTAACCAAAGTTCCAAACACCCCAACCGCATAGCAGAGCATATTGTGGCAACATAGGTAAGTACAAAGAATCTGGATGTAGGCAGCCTGAACTCCAGTCACCCCAGTTACTAAGGTACCCATTGCTATGAGACATAATCAAAGACAACCTCAAACTAATGCTACCAATGGATGAAGGCAGCCGGAACTCCAAACATCCTAAATTTAACAAGAGCTATTTTTGGTCATAAAATGTCTACCACATAGAAAAAAATAGTGAATAATACTGAATGAGGGCAGCCTAGACCCCACACACCCCAGATTAACACTAGTCAAAGAAGCCAACAAAGAAAAAGCACTTGGTCTAACAAGAAGAGTTTTTATTACTACCATAAACCATTTTGTAGAGAGAGCCCCCTTTCATGATCAATAAACCCACAACATACAATCAATAATTAAAGGAAGAGAGAAGAAACAGAAGATAAGAACCAGTTAACAACCTAATACAAACCTATATACCACATGCAATCTTCAGTGTTTACCTGTGGTATTATGGCAACACCTGTTTTTGATCTATTTAGACAATGCACATAAGGAGAAACATTCCAAAGTTAGAAAGTCTCTCACAATTAACTGAGTCAGTATTCATGTTAGCAGGTTGATGCACAAAATCAATTTGCTCTATATCTATATCACCTGAGTTAGCTAACTCTCTTAAGAAGTGATACCAAATGTCTATATGCATAACACTAGAATGCTGGACAGAATACATAAAAGAGTTTGGGGCACTTGTATTGGCGCAATCATGAGATGAGAATTGTTAGTCAGATCATAATACCACTCACTTGTCGTGCACATATAATCAGTTTTGACAAGAGAAACCCACATCCGTATCTGACTTTAACATGACACTAGATTATTACTTAAATATAAGCATACATCACTAGTCAATTGTCTATAGTCTAAAGTACTTGTCCAATGAGTAACATTGAAAAATACCCAATTAGTATAGGTATTGAAAGTATACCCTATACCAAGATAAGATGTACTAACTGCAGATATTGGAGCAACATTCTGACAGTTAGATAGAGTGTATATCATGTGATCGACATCTTCGTACCAGATGGCTGACTCGTTACATTTATGTGGAAAGCAACCTGGTCATGTAACTGGTAACAATCTTCTCTAGATCTAACACCTGTCAAAATACAAGTGCTTGTACTATCAAGAACTTCACATGATACCTTGTGAAAACATACTCTCATGTTATCATCACAGAACTGACTTATGCTGATGAGGTTAGCCTTGAGTCCCTCTACCAAGAGAACACCTTTCAGAGAAGGAAGTCCTTTGACAGCTAAAGTTCCCTTTCCAATGATTCTACTTCTCTCTCCACTACCATAAGTAACTGTACCTTTGGTTAGTGCAATAACATCTTTGAGATGGGTTGGAGATCCAGTCATATGATGAGAACACCCACGATCAAAGAGCCAAGTTCCTGCAAAGTCAGTTTTAACAGCAGAGAAAAGCATATGACAAACCTCACTAGACTTAGGTGTCCAAACTCTTTTAGTCTTCTGTTTAGTTCCAGATTTTCTCAAGTTTGTTCCAGGTGTTGTGACAATATTAGTTTTAAGAGATTTTGCAGAGTTTTTACCTGATATTGGCATAATATTACAAGAAACACTTGTTTTTTGTTTATCCAAGGAGCTTTTCTTCTTTCTTCTTGGAGGCTTACGTTGCACACTTAAACCTTCTTTTCATTACTCTGGACAAGAGTACTTGTTGATTCAGTGTTTTCATCTAGTGTTGTAGAAACATTAGAGATGTCCACACTATCATTATCAACATTAGTCGAAATGTCCTGAGTTTTTAGAAACTTGAAACAAAAATGTTTTTTATGACTAACTTTTAAACAAAATTGACAAACAAAAGTCTTTTTCTTATTTGATTCAGGGTCATTTACTTCTTTCACAAAAATAGGAGCCAAAGACTTTTTGGATTGAGGTACTAAACCATCTATAAAAGTTTGGAAACCCAAGCCAGTTGTACCTTCATTACCTAAAACTAGCATCTCATTAAGTTTAGATGTACCAGTATTAAGTTTGACAAGAGTAAGCTCATGAAGATTCAGTTTGGATGATACCTTTTCAAGCCCTAAACCCTTCTTGGTGAGACTTACTTCAAGTTTTGCAATGGTCTCCTTTAGTTCTCCATTCTCTTTGATCAGTTCCTTCTCAGATTTCATCATTTTCCTCAGTTCTTGCAAGACATCATTGTATATGATCTTTAGTTCTTCAGCAAATTCTTCGTGACCAATTCACCTTCAAATGGATAATCTGTTTCAAGATCAACAGATCCATGCATACAACAAGTGATATCTATGTCTACCTGATCAGTAATGTCATTACTGATATTGTCAAGACATTCCATCTCATCCATAGAGAATATATCCTGCATAGAATGATTAGTGATAGTCTACTGATAATAATCTTAATATTCTAACAATATCCCTTGTTCAGGAAATATACACCTTGTATTGTCACAATATTCATCATCAGATGGATATTCAGATCAATTAACTCATGAATGTAGGGAAGCTGTGTGTATATCTTCACAAAGGAGTATCTCTTCATCGTCTGTACCTGTCTCACTATCACTAAGGAAAACCCAATAAGAATTACCCTTCTTACGAAGAGTGTTAGGAATATCTGTTAGTATTTTGATCATTCATCACATGTTCTTATCTTTGCCAGAAAGGTGATTAAGTACTCTTAGTTCACTTGAACATTGTAAAAGAGGAAATTACTGAGTATGATTAGTCTAGTAAATCTTGTTTTAGGATTATAGGTCTCTGAATGTAATTTTTATTTCCAAGAAGACCATGAAGATCAATCCTAGCAATGGAGCTTTTCTGAAGATTATAAGACCGGAGATTGCACAAGATTTATGAAGACACCAAGGTTTAGTCTCACTCGGAAAGACTATGTCCTTAATCCTTTCTCAAGTGCATTTAGTTACTTTTGAAACATGATTCTGGAACATATGACATCATGAGTATGGAGCATGCAAGCCATCAGAAAGGCTAATGTATCCGTTGAAGACTACAGGACAAGAAATAGTACATATGCATTAATTGCATCGGCAGAAAAGCCGCTAAAGCACAGTCCTCTCTGAGATATGAGACAAGGACTTCTGAGTACTCTTTTCAAGATAAGTATAGACTGAATTTGAATTGTGTCTAACGGATAACATCCCAACGACTCTCCAATTCATCTATAAATATCACACACTTAGATGCTGAGAAATACAACGACCAAAGAACGATCTAACTTGCAAACTTACAATCTAGCAAAGTATTCTCTCAAGCACTCTACTACCCTTTCTGAAAGCTTTCTGTTGCTTGAAGAATCACTAGTAGTTCTAAGTTGTCCTGAACCTTAACAAGAGATTGTTATTCGTGAAAGAGTTGAACTATCAGATAACCTTTCTGAAGCTCATTCTCCAGAACGAACATCAATTACTTGGGTCAGTAAAGAGCAGATTGCCATACACTGAACAAGTGTATTAAGTAGTCTTGTTCTATTAGGCTCTCTGGAAACATAACTGAAAAGAAGCCTCTCTGACAAACCTTATAACCAACACCATCAAGGCGTGGAGTAGAGGAAGTACTTGATTTGGGAAATCAGCGAATAACTCCAAGGTTATCTGAGTAGAGGAAGTACTTAGCTCTAGGAGCTGGGGAATAACTCAGGGGGAACATTTGGTTGGGAACCATTTGTTTAGGAATCTTAGAATAGGATTATTGTAAGGTGAACTCAATTATCTGTTCTAGTGAATTCTAGGTCTCAGAAAGACCGAAGTGGATTAGTTGGAGGATTACGCCACCTCCAGATACCACTATACTTGCTGTGTTATTTACCTTTCTGCATTTATCTTTCAGCAAAGTGCACACACATATTTTTTGTTTCTGCACTTACCTATCTTAAAGTCTCCGCGCTCTGAATTTAAGTATCAGAAACCCCCCAAGTTTCTGAGAAACTGTGTTTATCGACAAAAGTTTTAAAAGACTATTCACCCCCCCCCCCCTCTAGTCTTTTACTTTGCCATTATCTGGACCAACAAGTGGTATCAGAGCAGGAGGTTCCCAAGCCTTCTGCACTGAACCTAGATCCCCAGATAGGTGAAGAAACTTTTTCCCTTTCTGAGGACTATATAATTTGTGTGTTAAGTGCGCAGGAATGTCTCTGAGTGATGCACCCGTTCTGAAGCCAGAAAAATACGAGAAATGGAAGAACAACATGATGCTCCATCTGGAGGCCATTAGTGATGAGATGATCTATGTCTGATGAAAGCGAGGATGCGACTGCTAGTGATAGTGGTCGTGTTGCTCGTCAAAGCATTATGTATGAAGACAAGCCAAGAGAGCTCTGGACATCTGAAGATGCCAAGAGACACAGATTGGATGGTCAAGCTCGTAATATAATCATCAGATCGACACCTGAGCACATACGATTAGCGTGGGGTGCTAAAACGGCGAAAGTTTCCTGGCAATTGATTGAAGAAATCTGTGCCGGAACTGAGAAAACCAAAGAAAACAAGTTCGAAGTTCTTAAATTGAAGTTCCAAAACTTCAAGCAAGGTCCCACTAAATCTCTGGAAGAACTTGATTTCAGGTTTACTACTCTTATGAGTGATATGGCTGCACTTGGTGAAAGCAACAGATACTCGCAGCCAGAAAAGATTAAGACTATTGTCAGAAGTCTCAATCACAACTGGGAACACACTAAATTCTTTTATTTCAACCAAGGAATGCCAAATATTACTCCAATAGAGCTCTTCTCTCATCTTGCTACTGTAGATTATGAGACAACTCAGAGAGAACAAACAGCTGAGAAGTTGCAAAGTGTTGCTCTAGTCTCTCAAGGTACTTCAGAAAAGAAAAGATACCAAAGACCCATCTGAAGAAAATGCTCTTGCAGTAAGACACATGAATAAATTTGTGAGTCAAGAGATTGAGAGAAGAAAAGCTAAAGAAAAGCTGAAAAAGCATCTTGGCCCAAACTATCATCGATAAGAACATTCAACTAAACAACTCTCTGAAGACCCCCATTCGGAAAGGTGTTAATCTTGAATCAGTGAGATAGGAAATGATATCGCTTCTATTGTCAAAAGCTGGTCACTTCAAGAGATTGCCACCTTTAAACAAGCTCAAGACATGTGACAAGAAGGACAGAAGAAATTACAAAAGAAATCAAAGGGCCTTACTGACTGAAGAAAGGAAGAAGATTCAAATCCAACTTGATGATCTAGATATTGAGACAGATTCTGAAGATGGAGATTCAGATAATTCAAACCTACCATCACCAGAATTATGTGGAATCACCCACGACGTAATCGACTTCGGCCTTAAGAAGAATGAAATGTGTGGAGTTGCAATTGAAATGTGTCTTATGGCTGATGAGGTAACAAACATTTCACAATTTCTGTACTATGAGAGTGATGATGGAATTGAGGATCTGGAGTTAATCAGGAGTGAATTGGATCGTTATGAGAAAGAATTTCTGGAAGCACAATCAAAACCGAATTCTAGAGGAAAGCAAAGAAACTCTTGAAAAAGAGGTTTACGAGCTAACGAGTATCTGAGAACAAGAAAATGAAATAGCCCTTCTGAAAAATCAGATATCTGAAAATGAAAATTTTCACAAACTAGCCTTGAATGAACTTAATAAGAAAATGATAAAGCTGCTTTCTGAGAATGAGGAACTTCGAAAGAAAGAGCTATCCTTCCAATCTTATGCAAAGGCTAATGACACTCTCATTGAGGTTCAATCATATCTGAGAGATCCCTCTGAGAAAGGTGGACTTGGACTTGATGAACAATCGAGTAATTCATCTCCTCTGAAGAAGAGTGATGAAAGGTTGACCTTTGTAAAAAGTCAACAGAATGGTTCTTCAACCACCTATAGCATTGGTCAGAAAGCTAAGGTAGTTGACAAAGGAAAAGGAGTAGCAACCCAACCTTTGAAAGAACAACAAGTTCACAAGAAACTTGTGGGTGAAGCTTCTGAAAAGAAATACAACCCTCAGACATGTAGCCATCCACATTGCCATATTACTAGGAAGAATTGTTGGAATAGGCAAATTTTCTACTGTACCATTTTATGAAAATAAAGACGGTGCAGAAACTAGTAAGGCTTCTGAAGACCGCATTCAGAAAGCCAAAGGTGTTCGAAATGGCATTGGCTATCGTGCTATTGGAAAAGTCCTTTTACAACAATATAAGGAAGGACAAGAACAATGGCGCAAGGTGATATTGCGTGTAATAAGCGAAGTGGAAGAAATCTCAAACCACCGAAAAGCTGAATGCCAAAGCTAGAAGGAACCTGGCGGAAAGGCTAAGTTTGCTGAAAAGCAATCCCAGAAACCCAGGGTCCAGAAAGCACCAAAAGGAACACCTAGAAACACCTCAAGAAGGAAGATTGAGATCAAAATTACTGATTCTATTGTTCCTCCTTCTGATAAAGTTAGACAAAAACAAACTCCCAAGAAATTCACTAAAATGTGGATTCCTACTGGAAGAATGTTTAGTCTAAGTGGTTCTATCTCTGAGGCAAGAACCTAACTCCTGTTTCCTGTTTTGTGCATAACGCCTCTTGGACTAAGGCTCAATGGCTATTTGATAGTGGATGCGGAAAGCACATAACAGGAGACAAAGCAAATCTGGTCAACTACAAAGCTTGCAACAATGGACCAGACATCAGATTTGCTGGAGGAGAATTAAATCCCTCTCTGGGATTTGGCAACGTCAAATTGGGATCCTTAACAATTACTGACGTATTACATGTTAAGGGTTTGAAATACAATCTATTTAGCATGAGCCAGTTTGTAGACAAGGGATTTACTATGAAATTTAAAGCAAAGTATTGCAAACTTATTGACAATGAGTCAAAGCAGACAGTCTTGGTTGCTAAGCGGAAAGGCAGTCTTTATGTTGCCGATTGGGCGTCTGCCACAACTGAAGAATGTCTCATGGTGAGTCAATCAGGTCACACAGAAGAGCACTGGTTATGGCACAAAAGAATGAGTCACTTGAATTTCAAAAATCTGAACAAACTTGCCAAGAAAGAGTTAGTGGTTGGCCTTCCCAAAACATCTTTCAGAAAGGATGGTATCATTACGCTTTGTCGGATGGGAAACAATCTAAGATCTCTTTCAAGTCCAAAATCAGACACTCTAGTGTTAGACCACTACAACTATTACACATGGATCTTTTTGAATCATCTGTAACTAGTTATGCAGGAAAGAAGTATGGTCTTGTTGTTGTAGATGTCTTCTCAAGATTCACTTGGTTGTCTTTATGAAGCATAAATCTGATGCTAGGGTGGAGATACGAAACTTGCTAAATAAGCTCGAAGTCATGAAAAATGACAAGGTATCTGCAATCAGAACAGACCATGGTACTGAATTTGTCAACCAGTACATAAAGGAGTTTTGTACCAGCAAAGGTATACAATATCAACTTTCCTCTGTAGAACAAAGACAACAAAATGGTGTTGCGAAAGGAAAAATAGAACCTTAAAGAAGCGGCAAGGACAATCTTTGGTGACCTTTGAAATAAGTGAAGTTTATTGGGTTGAAGCTGTAAACACAGCATGCTATACTCAGAACAGATGTTTGATAAACAAACACCATGACAAGACCCCTTATGAGCTCTTGGTTGGTAGACCCCCTAATATTAAACATCTGAAAGTGTTTGGTTGTAGATGTTTTGTTCTTAACAATGGAAAAGAGTATCTAAGAACATTTCAACCAAAGGCAGATGAAGGAGTGTTTCTTGGTTATTCTATGAATAGCAAAGCTTACAGAGTTTACAACAAAAGAACAAAGAAGATTGAAGAATCAGTTCACGTTGTATTCTATGAAGAAAGCAAGAAATCACCCCTTGATGATGAACTCTCAGAAAGGTTCAAGGAACTAATGTTAAAGGATTCTGAAGAAGAACCCTCAGAAAGGAAAAACATCATTATGGAAAGAGAGGATGACTCTGACGAAGAAAAGCATGAAATGCCTAGTAACAACCAGATGATTCTCAGACATGATGAAGAATTTCCTATGAGAATTCGAAATGGAAGCGAAGATGTTCATCAGAGAGCTAATTCTGGAAATGACCTCTCTGACAGGCATGTCCCAGAAAGCCCTCACACTGAGCAAGTGTCAGACATTCAACACCCTTTTGTGGTACAAAATGTCATAGATACTGAAGAAGTATCAAGTCATAATCATAGTGATTCACATTCAGATCACATAGATGTTGACCCTACTAGCCCCAAACCCATGATGAGATGGATCAAGGATCATCCTGCAAAGGATGTGATTGGACCAATCAATCAAGGTGTTAGGACTAGGAGCAATAGCGAAAATGCTAATTCTCTCTTTGGATGTTTCATCTCAAACATTGAACCTAAAACTATTGAAGAAGCATTAAGAGACCAAGACTGGATCTCTGCAATGCAAGAAGAGTTGGATCAGTTTGAAAGAAACAAAGTCTGGAAACTAGTTCCATTTGTAGAAGGAATATCTGTGATTGGAACCAAGTGGGTTTTCAGAAACAAGATGAATGAATTTGGTGAAATAACCAGAATAAAGCAAGGTTGGTTGCCAAGGGATTCACCCAGACTGAAGGTTTAGATTTTGATGAGTCATATGCACCAGTTTCCAGATTGGATGCAATAACACTCTTTCTGGCCTTTGCAGCTCATAAAGACTTTAAAGTTTATCAGATGGATGTCAAAAGTGCATTCTTGAATGGTGAACTTTCTGAGGAAGTCTATGTTGAACAACCACCTGGTTTTGAAGTTTCCTCAGAAAGTAGAATGGTCTATAAACTACAGAAAGCTCTATATGGACTGAAACAGGCTCCAAGAGCATGGTATGATACTTTGGCCAAATACCTTCTGGAAAGTGGTTTCAAGAAAGGTGAAGTTGATAAAACTTTATTTACCTTAAATCATGATGGGAAACTGCTCTTAGTTCAAGTATATGTTGATGACATTATATTTGGATCTAAGGACAAGCAACTTTATGATGACTTTGCAAATCTCATGAAAAAATAAGTTTGAGATGAGCATGATGGGAGAATTGAACTATTTCCTAGGATTGCAAGTCAAGCAACTCAATGATGGAATATTCATTAGTCAGACAAAGTATGCAAAAGACATGCTCACAAAGTTCAATCTTAAGCCCACTGAAAAGAATGCTAAGATTCCTATGAGCATAGGAACCAAAATGACCTATACTGAATCAGATAAGAGTGTTGAAGAACACAAGTATAGGAAATAAATACGTTCACTACTTTACCTTACTGCAAGCAGACCAGATATTCAATATGCAGTTGGAGTGTGTGCTAGATTTCAAACAAATCCAATGCAATCACACTACAACATTGCTATGAAAGTATTAAGGTATGTGAAAGGTACAGTAAATGTAGGTTTGTGGTATCCTAAAGAAGGTGGATTGAGTTTGGCTGGTTACTCAGATGCTGACTATACTGGATCAATGCTTGATAGGAAAAGTACCTCAGGAACTTGTATGGGTTTACGGAACAAGACTTATCTCATGGTTTAGCAAGAAGCAAAACTCAATTTCAACTTCTACCACGGAAATTTGAATATATTCTTTGTTGGTTGTTGTGCAACACAAATTCTGTGGATTCAACAACAACTCAGAGACTATGGACTCAATGAAGAGAAAGCTCTGTTTTCTGTGACAACACAAGTGCTATTGCAATCACACAGAATCCCAAGTTCCATGCCAGAACAAAGCACATTGATGTTAGACACCACTTCATCAGAGACCATGTTGAAAAAGGCAATATAGAGATACTCAAGATTGGCACAAAAGACCAACTTGCAGATATCTTCACCAAGCCCCTACAAGAAAGCCGATTCTTGACCTTAAGACATAATCTTGGATTGATGGAGTTGCCTAAGGACTGAAAAATGTCCTGAATCTCTAAAGTCAGAATTAGTAAGGGAGAAAAGAAGTAGGCCTCTGAGAACATGCTCTCAGAAAGCCAAGTTGATAAGAAGTGATGCAAAGGTTAGTCAGAAAGGCAAAACATTTCTGGAACGGGTATCCAGAAAGGTAAAGGTTGGTACACACTCAATGAGTAAATAAGACTAGAACTTACTTACTAAGAGTGGGTCAAATACATTCAAACAACTGAAGTTTCTGATTCTTGAATTCAGGAAACTATTTAGTCATAAAGAGAAAAGACACACAAAGGTATAAGTTCTGAAAGTCAAACATATCCAATGTCTTGTATTTTTACCATTTTCATGATAAACAATATATAGATAAGGACTTGACACTCAGAATGATAAGCTCAAACGATTAAGTGTTCCAACTCTTTACTTAGTGACACAATGAATGTAGCATATTAAAAATCCATCAAGTCGGCACATTACCATTTGTTGATTGATATCATTAAAAGATATTCAATATAAGCCCTTGATGTATAAACGTTTGATCTCAACGGCTGAGATTAAAACAAAGCAAGTAATGTCTGTTTAGAAATTCAGACGTGGCCCACTAAGCATTTAATGAAGTACAAAGGACGTACCACGCCTATGCAGATGCAAAGACACGCATTCATATTCAGCTATGTGTATGTTGTATCTATGTATGTTTTGTCTGCTATATATATAGGAATTGGGCAAAAGACAAACACTTTTACCAAATCCGAAATTTCAAACTTGCATCAAAATAGCAAAATCTCTCAAGATTTCTGCAAACTCAACTTTTTGTGCTTAGTCTTCTGAAAAGATAAACTAATCTCAATTACTTGTGCAAAATCCTTCTGAAAAACCACTTATTCAAAACTTTATATAAAGAGATGGCACCCAAGAAGATGACCACCAAGAACCCTAAGGCCGGATCATCTACTCCTGCTGAAAAGCAAGGAGGAAAAGAATTTAAGGTGTTGAATAAACGCCTTCTAGGAGAATTCACCCCTTCGGACTGGAACCCTAGTCATAAAATGAATTGGGGAGCATTCTTAGTGAAGAAATATGTACCAGCAGTTATACCTTCAAAACCAGAAAGGAAACTAATATTGGGGATGTTGGAGAATTCCCATATCTACAGGTTTTTATCTGCTGCACCCAGTGGCCTATCCACTCTGGATGTACTGGAGTTCTACAACAACTCCAAAATCTTCACAAAGGTTGTGAATGATAAAGAAGAAAAGTACATGCAGACTGACGTCCAAGGACAAGAAATTATTCTTGATCGCAAGCTTTAGCAAATTGTTCCGATTGAAAAATCGAGGAACTATTGAAGATATCAACATCAAGGACGCCTCAATGATTCAAGGCGTCAAAGAACTTTTTGAGGCAATCCAGTTGGAAAATGCAAAAGGTTGCCCAGGAGACTTTATTCTGAAAGCTATCAGAACAAGTCATCTTCAGAAACGCTGGAGTACTTTGGCTCTCATCCTGGTCCGTTGCTTTGATGGCAACAAAGGTGGAGTAGACCAGATAAGTATGGAGAGATGGATGATGATGTATCTTCTGAACCAGAAGAATGAAGGGCAGGAAACCCACTTCAATTGGGGGAAGTACGCCTTCAACAAATTGCTTGGACACATTGAGGAATTTGAGCCTAAAATCATCAATGGCCTTGCTGAGCCAAAAGCTAATATGCACTTTGGTCTCAGGATATGTTACATTCTGGAAACCATGGGGATTACTCTTAGAGAGAAACAAGAAATCCTACCACCAACTCCTTTTCGACACGCCTTTGAAGAAAAGGAGAATTGTCTTGAGCAAGTACTCGAAAAGGTGAAGAAACTACACCGCAAGGTGAGGAGGTTTGAGCAAGTCAAGCTAAACCTCCAGCCAAAAGAAAAGGGCTCAAGGCAAAGGACCTCCAAGTCCATAAACATTCAAGAGGCACAACCTTCGAGACAAGGTCTCGGAAGATGTTGTTCGCCGAAAAGGCGATTCGAAAGCCCAAGAATCAAAAGCAGTCGCTCCAACTCTCCGAGATGATAGAAATATCATAGATGGAGTGCAATGCCACAGATAGTGATTCTGAGGACGATGAAGTAATCGCAACAGTGCTCAAAAGATTTAAGCTTGAGACCCAAGGAGGAGCATCAAACTTAGCTCTTCAGAAAGATAAGAGCCCTCCTTGCCAGGAAGAAGAAGGCCTGGGTGAGGAAGATAGAATGATGGAAGATACTGACATTGCTTCCACATTCACAATACCAGCACTCAATATTGCTGAAGAAAACCTTGTTCTTGAACAGGTTCCTCAACCTTTTGAGAGAGCTTAACTCTCAGAAAGGGATCAAACTGAGATGGAGACTTAGAATGATACTACAGAAGAGAACAACAATGAGCACAGAGAGACTGTGGATTCACCACAAGTCCAAAAGATCAATGATCAGCCTGACTCTTTTCAGGTAGCAAAAGTAGTTTATATCTAACTTGTCGACATTTCAATGTTAACTTGTTACTCATAAGCTTCATTTTGTTACAGGCCATATTGGAGACAAACTTTCAGGGGGAAGTTAATTTGTCCACCCTTCTGAATGAAGAAGAGGTTTCTCCAACCTCAGAACAACAAGAAGAGCACATTCTCTGGTAGCTAAGTTATCTCTGAATAAGAAATAGCTTGCTTGAAAAATTAATATCTTGTGTTCTAAATTTCTTTTTGTCTTACTTTAGGCTCTAACTGAGGAAGTAGTGGTGGAGGGACCAACACTCCAAAACCAAGAAAACCCAGAAGCTGAAAAGCTTTCTGAAGAAGCATTTACTGAGCCTTCTGATGAGAAGTTAAGCACTCAGTAATAATCTTCTTCAAGAATGCTCTGGAAATCCCACTACTAAATCTCTTATGTTTGTTCTTACGTGCTCGTCGGAAGAACAATTGGAAGGAGAAAAATCCTTGAAAACTCCTCCAATAGAAACTGAAACTGCTGAACAAGCAGTATCTGCAGAAAAGGTGTCAGAAACCCCCAAGTTTTCTGAGAAAGATGCAACTGAGCTTCCTCACTTGGAAGTAAGTGATGTCTCAGAAAGCATCTCTCTATTTATCTTCTCTGATAACAGTTTCTAAACATACTTGATTTTGTTTCTCAGGCTCAAGAAGAAAGAAAGGTTGTTGAGGATCAGACTTCTCCTCACAACAAGGTATCTGAGGCCTCTGTGCCAAAACAAGCGACAGTCCAAGCAAATGAGCCTGGTGTTTCTACACAGGTATGCTCAGAAAGCTTACTTTTGCACACAGATACCAACTTAAGTGGTTTGAACAAAACTAACTTGATCCCTTTCTTTCAGGCTCAAAGTTTTGTGCCAGTTGATTTACTCAAGGTTTTCCAGAAGCACACTCTCAAGAAACATCTAAAGTGCTTCAGACAATGGCAGAAACTCAGAAAGGCTGACCTTTCTGAAATAGCACGAGTAATCGACGTCCCAGAAAAGAGAGCAATAGCCCTAAATCTGGAAGACTACATCCATGCATTGTTCCCAATAGAGTCTTATTCTTTTGCCAATCTGATGCATGAAGACTTCACTCATGAAGTAGCAGAAAAACTTCTAGCAGATTTAAAAACTGCGGATGCTCAAACCCAAGAGCAGATGGTAACCCATCCTGCATTGCCTAGTAAGCTCACTACTTACCTAGCTGAGCAAGAAGAAGTGAATGGGAGAATGATTACATTCCCAAATGTGATTAACATGATTTCAGAAGATGAAGAAGAAATGGACGAGAATGATTGTCAAGAACCCCCTTCTGAGCATCCAAGTCAAGAAAACAAGAAGGATGATGATGATAATGATCAGAATGATGATCCCTAACCTGGACAAGGCGGGATTCAGAAGGCTAGCAAAGGAAGTAAAGACAAGGCCACTCCTTCCAATGCTCAGAAAGCCCCATCATCATCACCTTCAAAGTCTCATCAGAAAACCCAACAGACATAACAGAACGATATACTTGAAGAGATATCTGCCGCTGAGTTCAGGATTGAACAACTCAGAAAGGTGTTGGAAGAAGAGAAGAGAATCAACTTAGAGTGCCAAGCTCTTGTTGATGAAAAGGAAGCTAAAATTCAAAAGCTCAAAGAAGCTAACACCCAGGAATTGGCGCTCCTAGATGAGCAAAGAAATCTGAAAGATGCCATTGTTACACACAATTCTTGAAATAGATGCCATGGATGACAATGATGATGAAGAAGATGATGCTGAGACTGCATCAGAAAGACCTTCTACATCTTCTCAGAAGCCAGCACACTTGATGGAAAGTAGAAAAAGGTTGTCAATCTGCAAACTATTCAACAAAAAGATAATAAGAGTGATGCTGAAAACAACCAAAACTTGATTACTGACGCAGAAGATGAGAGACTTGTCACTCAACACAAGAGAGCTCTACTTGCTGCTCATATATTCTCTGCACCAAGTAGTTCAAGAAGTGAAGAGCACCGTGCCAGAAGAGATGAAGTCATTAGCTGCTGCGTTACTCAACAGAGCAACCAGCATAGCTCTCTCTCAGAAAGACCTAGGGTTGGTCAGGGATGTGGATTGTAACAATGCTAATGCAACACTAAATGAAGCCAGCCATGATGTTCTGCAAGCCAACGCCATTGTTAGGCCACTTGAAGAGCTCAACAGAAAGGAGCAGGAACTGGTTAAGCAGAACCACGAGCTGAAGAAAGAAATCCAAGAATTGGTCAGGGTGCACAATAATCTCCAGAAAAACTTTGACTCACTCTCTGAAGCTTATGCCATTATGAGTCAGTCATTCATGACTAAGGGGGAAGAAGAAGAGATGCCTCAGAAAGGCAGAGGAAGAAATTGAAAACAATCTATGCCTCCCTCCTCAAGTCAACTAGTCATTAAGGACACCACTAGAGACACCCCTGTTGAAGAAGTTGTTCCAGATCAACCAGCCAGAAGGCTGAGAAGTATGGTCACTAGGGTAACCAAGTCCCTTAGGATCTCAGAAGGGAACAACCAGAACAATCCTGAAAAAGGAGAAGACCTAGAAGAAGGAGAAGTGAGAGACCAAGAAAGCTGCAAGCCTCCTTTGTTGAACTTCAATGATGATGATGAGGAGGAATCTGATACAGATGAACATCCACTTCCAAGAGAGGAAGGCAAGCAAGCACCTCACAACCCCCTCTGGCAGCAATGCCTTTGGCAGCCAGAACTCCTTCTGGAAATACCAAGTCAATACAAGGAACTTCCACCAACACAGCCCCAAGGCAGGAAGAAAGGGTTAGAGGATCTCCTGACAGAAGGCCACCCAACAGAAAAGCAAGAAGGGATTCCCAGTTTGGCAGAACAAACAGAGAAATTGTTCAAGAAAAGCCAACTGATGCCCACATTGAATATGTGAAGACGAGTAATGAAGAGTCTTCATATAGGTGCATTCTGAACAAGAGAGGGTATTGGATTCTGGAACTACAACATTTACTTGTCAATGATAAGTTTCCAACTCCCATCCTCAACCAGATACTGAAATGGAGAGAAGGCAAGCCAGAATTGCTAAAATCTGAGCACCTTCATGCCTGGCTAAACTTTGAAGTAGAGAAGAGAAACGATGCCAGAAAGATGGACCTCTCCTTTGCCTGTCCTTACCCAAAGCCCGATGATGTACACAAGGTACGAAAAATGGATGGTAGCTACAGCAAGAAGAACAAACTAGGAGTTTCAACCTATGAGTCATTCTATATGACATTGGATGAATACCTAGATGATATACACTATCTGGAAGAAATATACAAATATTTCAACCTATATCAGCTGCAAGTAGACCATGCCTGGGTCTGGGGAAAATACTTCTGGGTCAAACATTTTCTGAGGAAAAATCATAAACTTGGCAAGAGTTACGAAGAAATATGTGATTTGTCCAGAAAGATAGAACTCTCTGTCAGAAGGACTCTTTATGACTACGTCCAAGAATGCAGAAAAGTGGATGATTATGTCAACTGATCCAGAAAGGGTGCTGAAGAACTTGAGGTTTTTGAACCTAAGTTATTTTTGAAGACTTGAAGACTAGTATCTTAGAATGTTTACTTGGAGCTTGGACTCTCCTGTTGTTCTAATTTACTTAGTATGTTTTGTTACTTTTTGTAATCTTGCTGATTGTTTCTGAATTTCTCTATCGTAAAAGTTGCATCTCGCTCAGAATCGTACTATCTCAAGATCATACTCTCGGATACATTTTAATAGATGACAACTTATCAAAGAAAGGTCACTTCTTGTGATTTGGTTGATGTTTTACTTTCTGCACTTAATTCAACTAAAATTGAATATCATTTGAAATGATTAAGTGGTGGATTGTTTTCTCTTCCAGGATTACAAATTTGTAATAGGACTTTAAAAGATAGTCATGGATGACTGATCAAAAAGGGGGAAATTTGTTAGGAATATCTGTTAGTATTTTGATCATTCATCACATGTTCTTATCTTTGCCAGAAAGGTGATTAAGTACTCTTAGTTCACTTGAACATTGTAAAAGAGGAAATCACTGAGTATGATTAGTCTAGTAAATCTTGTTTTAGGATTATAGGTCTCTGAATGTAATTTTTATTTCCAAGAAGACCATGAAGATCAATCCTAGCAATGGAGCTTTTCTGAAGATTACAAGACCGGAGATTGCACAAGATTTATGAAGACACCAAGGTTTAGTCTCACTTGGAAAGACTATGTCCGTAATCCTTTCTCAAGTGCATTTAGTTACTTTTGAAACATGATTCTGGAACATATGACATCATGAGTATGGAGCATGCAAGCCATCAGAAAGGCTAATGTATCCGTTGAAGACTACAGGATAAGAAATAGTACATATGCATTAATTGCATCGGCAGAAAAGCCGCTAAAGCACAGTCCTCTCTGAGATATGAGACAAGGACTTCTGAGTACTCTTTTCAAGATAAGTATAGACTGAATTTGAATTGTGTCTAACGGATAACATCCCAACGACTCTCCAATTCATCTATAAATATCACACACTAAGATGCTGAGAAATACAACGACCAAAGAACGATCTAACTTGCAAACTTACAATCTAGCAAAGTATTCTCTCAAGCACTCTACTACCCTTTCTGAAAGCTTTCTGTTGCTTGAAGAATCACTAGTAGTTCTAAGTTGTCCTGAACCTTAACAAGAGATTGTTATTCGTGAAAGAGTTGAACTATCAGATAACCTTTCTGAAGCTCATTCTCCAGAACGGACATCAATTACTTGGGTCAGTAAAGAGCAGATTGCCATACACTGAACAAGTGTATTAAGTAGTCTTTTCTATTAGGCTCTCTGGAAACATAACTGAAAAGTTATACAAGAAGCCTCTCTGACAAACCTTATAACCAACACCATCAAGGCGTGGAGTAGAGGAAGTACTTGATTTGGGAAATCAGGGAATAACTCCAAGGTTATCTGAGTAGAGGAAGTACTTAGCTCTAGGAGCTGGGGAATAACTCAGGGGGAACATTTGGTTGGGAACCATTTGTTTAGGAATCTTAGAATAGGATTATTGTAAGGTGAACTCAATTATCTGTTCTAGTGAATTCTAGGTCTCAGAAAGACCGAAGTGGATTAGTTGGAGGATTACGCCACCTCCAGATACCACTATACTTGCTGTGTTATTTACCTTTCTGCATTTATCTTCAAAGAAAGCACACACATATTTTTTGTTTCTGCACTTACCTATCTTAAAGTCTTCCGCGCTCTGAATTTAAGTATCAGAAACCCCCCAAGTTTCTGAGAAACTGTGTTTATCGACAAAATTTTTAAAAGACTATTCACCCCCCCCCCCCCTCTAGTCTTTTACTTTGCCGTTATCTGGACCAACAAAGAGTTTTAGCATACTCATAGGCATAATGTCCAAAACCTTCACATGCATGACATTGTATCTTCATAAGATTATCAGTACCCTCATCAAATGGTTTTTGGTACAAATACTTAGCAAGTTTCTTAGAAGGAAATTTCTTACTAGCAGATATCATATTGTTGGTTCCAAGTTTAAACTTATTCTTGAGATTGTTCTTTTGAAAACGTTTAGCCATAGAATTAAAGAAAGCATGAAAATCAATTTCATCTTCTTCGTCAAGTGACTCAGAAGATTTAGATTGAAGCATAAGACCTTTTTCTCTACAGTTACCAGGAGGATTTTCCATGTTTAAATCATAGTTTTTCAGAATATTCATTAAGGTCCGTAAATCCATAGTTGCCAAATTAAGAGAAGTTTCAATAGCAATCTTCTTGGTTTCAAAGCGTTTGGATATACTCCTAATTGCTTTATAAACCAAGGTTTTGTTTAACAAAGGATCACCTAAAAGAGAGCTTTCATTAGAAATATCCAGCAATTTCTCAAAGTAAGAAGATATTGTTTCATCATCTTCCATTCTAAGGTTTTCAAATTTGCTAAGTACCATCTGAAGCTTAGTTTCTCTCACACTTGGATCTCCTTGACAATGCCTTTGGAGAATCTCCCAGGCTTGCTTAGCAGTCGAGCATGTTTGAATAAGCTTAAACATATGAAGATTAACATAACTAAAAATAACATTTAAAGCCTTTTTATTATTGTTAGTAACAATTAACTCTTTTCTAGTGTAGTGTTCTTCAAGTTTGGGCACACAGTGTTTGTCTTGATCAGGAGGTAGCATAGGCACCTTGTATCCTTCAAGTACAGTCTTCCACACCTTGACATCAATGGCCTTGAGATGAGAACGGATGCAGATTGACCATATTTGATAGTTGGATCCATCCAGAATAGGCAACTTGTTGATATTTTGAATGTTGTTATTCCTATCCTTCTTCAATGTCTTCTAGTATTCAAACTCCAAGAGTTCTTCTCCATAAGACATCTGTACCTATTAAACCTACTAAGACTAAACTACAATCGTGGAACTATATCAAAGTGAAGTAATGCAAAATTATAAATAGAAAGTCCAGTGTACAGACAACTAGTATGGTAACAATACTAAGCCAAGTTAGTATTGCACCAATACTTAGCTAAAGCCTGCACTTTCATTCTCCCCCTTTTTGCATTCCTTCACAATAGCTAACCTGCAGAAAAATCAGAACACTTTATACAAACATACTAAGTAATTACTCCCCCTGAATAAGAAAACCAAGAGAATAATATACTAAGCAGTTATAGTCATAACACAACAAAAGTTAGACAATAGCAAGAGTATTAGAATAATACATGCCAGAACTAATATCCTACTGGGAACAAACTCCCAGGCAAATAGAACAGATTAGAATACATAATATATTGTCCAGAAATAAAAAATAGTTTAGTAAGCAGCAGGCAGGCAGGTTCACACATCTCCCCCTTATTGTGAGGAAATCAAAAGCTCAGCATCCCCCTTCATCCCGCGAAGAATCACAAGTTCAGCAGCAGTTTCTGCTATATTCCTCTCCCTTTCTGCAATCCTCTGAGTCAAGTGTTGCAATCTGGTCTTCACAGCGAACCCATTTCGAAACTAGACCACCAGAAAGCTCAGAGATAACATCATCCATATTCCAGTCAACAAGAAACTCTGGTTCATTGGGCATGCACCTTACCTCATTGATCAGAGAGGGACTAAAATTGTAGATTTCTCCACAAACAAAAGCTTTGTAGAATTTTGGGGATTTGGGATTTTCAAAATATTTAGACAAATTGCAGTAGAATTATTTCACAACCTCGACCACATACTCAGAAGGCTTAAGCATAGATTTAAGTAAACCACGATTTTCCAAAAACTCAAACACATGATATTTCTTGAAATCCTCATGACACAAAATCTTTTCGGGCCAAATTTCGCATTTACTAAGCTGTGCCCACCTAGCTTTGACTACCCTAGATTCAAATTTCTCACTCAAAGGAGGAGTTTGGAAATCGACAAGTACCTTAGGGTCGATGGGCTCAACAGCTTCTTCTTCGTCCATAGTAGCTTCCTCTTCTTCAGCTTCATCAGCACCTTTCTCCTCAACAGCCTCTTCTTCCTCTACCACCATGGTATCATCGTCTTCCTCGACAACAAATGTTGTCTTAGTATGAGGAGGAGTCTGGGGTTCCTTCAATATATCTTCAAGAACTGGGTTCTCTAGTTGGGCTACAGCAGCCACAAGATTCTCCAATGGAGTAGCTTCCTCCGTCAAATGACGGTGAACAATCTTCCAATCATTCTTGGCCTTCTTGCAAGCCAATTGATTAAGCTTCTTCTTCGATAGAGCCGAAAAAAATCTACCCAATGGCCGGAATCAAAGAGCTTTACTTGATTTCTTGCTTGCATGTCAAAATTTTGAAGAAAGAGGAGCCATGGATGCAGTAATTGAGAGAGGAGAGTACTATATTTGGCAAGAATCTGATTTGTGCTCAAGAGTGGATGTAAATAATGATGGGAAGAATCTACTAGAAAGCGACCTAAATAGCAGTGAGGAGACATCTGTATCCAACTAGAAGATGGAAGGTCAAAGATCTCTCAAGGACTTGGGCCAGTTCGTAATGGGCCAGATGTTGGGCCTGATCCAATATCCTTGTCAAATAGGACTGTTGTCTCTATACTTGAAGTTAAACATAAAAACAATCTTGCCACAGGATGAGTATATGAATACACACATCAAGAGAGGAAAGTTTAGAAAATATTTAATCAAATATGATGAAATAACTCTAATTTAGGAAATAATTCCGTGTCATGGTACAACAAGATACAAAAACACGTATTTCTCTCCAAAAAAAATAACATCGAACAATCTGACTAAATAAATTCCCCTTAATTAAAGTGACAAAACATAAAAAAGAGTTTTATACAATATAATGCATGATGACACAACCCTATATGAAATTCACAATTATCACCTGTAGTGTGGTATTGTCAGAACATGCAGGTCAAAAACTTAACAACTACTCAACTTCTCCGGAAGATTTTATTAAACTCTAAAAGAGACACATAGTGCAGGCAACAACACACAGGCTTAAAGTAGAATTGAATGCAAATTGAATAAAGTCAACCAAAGTTCCAAACACCCCAACCGCATAACAGAGCATATTGTGGCAACATAGGTAAGTACAAAGAATCTGGATGTAGCTAGGCAGCCTGAACTCCAGTCACCCCAGTTACTAAGGTACCCATTGCTATGAGACATAATCGAAGACAACCTCAAACTAATGCTATCAATGGATGAAGGTAGCCGGAACTCCAAACATCCCAAATTTAAGAAGAGCTATTTTTGGTCATAAAATGTCTACCACATAGAAAAACATAGTGAATAATACTGAATGAGGGCAGCCTAGACCCCACACACCCCAGATTAACACTAGTTAAAGAAGCCAACAAAGAAAAAGCACTTGGTCTAAGAAGAAGAGTTTTTATTCCTACCATAAACCATTTTGTAGAGAGAGCCCCCTGACATGATCAATAAACCCACAACATACAATCAATAATTAAAGGAAGAGAGAAGAAACAGAATATAAGAACCAGTTAACAACCTAATACAAACCTATATACCACATGCAATCTTCAGTGTTTACCAGTGGTATTATGGCAACACCTGTTTTTGATCTATTTAGACAATGCACATAAGGAGAAACATTCCAAAGTTAGAAAGTCTCTCACAATTAACTGAGTCAGTATTCATGTTAGCAGGTTGATGCACAGAATCAATTTGCTCTATATCTATATCACCTGAGTCAGCTAACTCTCTTAAGAAGTGATACCAAATGTCTATATGCATAACACTAGAATGCTGTACAGAATACATAAAAGAGTTTGGGGCACTTGTATTGGCGCAATTCATGAGATCAGAATTGTTAGTCAGATCATAATACCACTCACTTGTGGTGCACATATAATCAGTTGCGACAAGAGAAACACACATCCGTATCTGACTGTAACATGACACTAGATTATTACTTAAATATAAGCATACATCACTAGTCGATTGTCTATAGTCTAAAGTACTTGTCCAATGAGTAACATTGAAAAATACCCAATTAGTATAGGTATTGAAAGTATACCCTATACCAAGATAAGATGTACTAACTGCAGATATTGGAGCAACATTCTGACAGTTAGATAGAGTGTATATCATGTGGTCGACATATTCGTACCAGATGGCTGACTCGTTACATTTATTGGGAAAGCAACCTGGTCATGTAACTGGTAACAATCTTCGCTAGATCTACCACCTGTCAAAATACAAGTGCTTGTACTATCAAGAACTTCACATGATACCTTGTCAAAACATACTCTCATGTTATCATCACAGAACTGACTTATGCTGATGAGATTAGCCTTGAGTCCCTCTACCAAGAGAACACCTTTCAGAGAAGGAAGTCCTTTGACAGCTAAAGTTCCCTTTCCAATGATTCTGCTTCTCTCTCCACTACCATAAGTAATTGTACCTTTGGTTAGTGCAATAAAATCTTTGAGATGGGTTGGTGATCTAGTCATATGACGAGAACACCCACTATCAAAGAGCCAAGTTCCTGCAAAGTCAGTTTTAATAGCAGAGAAAAGCATATGACAAACCTCACTAGACTTAGGTGTCCAAACTCTTTAAGTCTTCTGTTTAGTACCAGATTTTCTCAAGTTTGTTCCAGGTGTTGTGACAATATTAGTTTTAAGAGATTTTGCAGAGTTTTTACCTGATATTGGCATAATATTACAAGAAACACTTGTTTTTTGTTTATCCAAGGAGCTTTTCTTCTTTCTTCTTGGAGGCTTACGTTGCACACTTAAACCTTCTTTTCATTACTCTGGACAAGAGTACTTGTTGATTCAGTGTTTTCATCCAGTGTTGTAGCAACATTAGAGATGTCCACACTATCATTATCAACATTAGTCGAAATGTCCTGAGTTTTTAGAAACTTGAAACAAAAATGTTTTTTATGACTAACTTTTAAACAAAATTGACAAACAAAAGTCTTTTTCTTATTTGATTCAGGGTCATTTACTTCTTTCACAAAAACAGGAGCCAAAGACTTTTTGGATTGAGGTACTAAACCATCTATAAAAGTTTGGAAACCCAAGCCAGTTGTACCTTCATTACCTAAGACTAGCATCTCATTAAGTTTAGATGTACCAGTATTAAGTTTGACAAGAGTAAGCTCATGAAGTTTCAGTTTGGATGATACCTTTTCAAGCCCTAAACCCTTCTTGGTGAGACTTACTTCAAGTTTTGCAATGGTCTCCTTTAGTTCTCCATTCTCTTTTATCAGTGCCTTCTTAGATTTCATCATTTTCCTCAGTTCTTGCAAGACATCATTGTATATGATCTTTAGTTCTTCCGCAAATTCTTCGTGACTCAATTCTCCTTCAAATGGATAATCTGTTTCAAGATCAACAGATCCATGCATACAACAAGTGATATCTATGTCTACCTGATCAGTAATGTCATTACTGATATTGTCAAGACATTCCATCTCATCCATAAAGAATATATCCTGCATAGAATGATTAGTGATAGTGTTCTGATAAGACTCTTTATATTCTAACAATATCCCTTGTTCAGGTAATATACACCTTGTATTGTCACAATATTCATCATCAGATGGATATTCAGACCAATTAACTCATGAATGTAGGGAAGCTGTGTGTATATCTTCACCAAGGAGTATCTCTTCATCGTCTGTACCTGTCTCACTATCACTAAGGCAAACCTAATAAGAATTACCCTTCTTACGAAGAGTATTAGCATACTCATAGGCATAATGTCCAAAACCTTCACATGCATGACATTGTATCTTCATAAGATTATCAGTACCCTCATCAAATGGTTTTCGGTACAAATACTTAGCAAGTTTCTTAGAAGGAAATTTCTTACTAGCAGATATCATATTGCTGGTTCCAGGTTTAAACTTATTCTTCGTATTGTTCTTTTGAAAATGTTTAGCCATAGAATTAAAGAAAGCATGAAAATCAATTTCATCTTCTTCGTCAAGTGACTCAGAAGATTTAGATTGAAGCATAAGACCTTTTTCTATAGAGTTTCCAGGAGGATTTTCCATGTTTAAATCATAGTTTTTCAGAATATTCATTAAGGTCTATAAATCCATAGTTGCCAAATTAAGAGAAGTTTCAATAGCAATCTTCTTGGTTTCAAAGCGTTTGGATATACTCCTAATTGCTTTATAAACCAAGGTTTTGTTTAACAAAGGATCACCTAAAAGAGAGCTTTCATTAGAAATATCCAGCAATTTCTCAAAGTAAGAAGATATTGTTTCATCATCTTCCATTCTAAGGTTTTTAAATTTGCTAAGTACCATCTGAAGCTTAGTTTCTCTCACACTTGGATCTCCTTCACAATGCCTTTGGAGAATCTCCCAAGCTTGCTTAGCAGTCGAGCATTTTTGAATAAGCTTAAACATATGAAGATTGACATAACTAAAAATAACATGTAAAGCCTTTTCATTATTGTTAGTAATAATTAACTCTTTTGGAGTGTAGTCTTCTTCAGGTTTGAGCACACAGTGTTTGTCTTGATCAGGAGGTAGCATAGGCACCTTGTATCCTTCAAGTACAGTTTTCCACACCTTGACATCAATGGCCTTGAGATGAGAACGGATGAAGATTGACCATATTTGATAGTTGGATCCATCCAGAATAGGCAACCTGTTGATATTTTGATTAACTGATTCCATCCTAATGGTACCAAATCCAGACACCTATTGATTAGATGTCTGGCTCTGATGCCAATTGAAATCGTATGGATCGAGACTTAGTACCAAATACATATATTGTAAACACATATTGTAGCAATACTCAAAACCAATATCTAAAAACTATCTTAGAGTCTAAACAGCGGAATGTAAAGAACACAAGACACAAATAATTTCTAGCAGATTAGAAATATAATCTGCGGAGCCATAGGCGAAATATTAACTATAAAGAATAACGGATTTACAAAAAGATATCTAGACAGTATTTTTATGATATAGAATCAAATAACTAAGCACTTTGAATCGGGCCACCAATTCGACGCTAGATCTCTCACAAACAGAGAGAGAGAGAGAGAGAGAGAGAGAGAGAGAGAGAGAGAGAGAGAGAGATGACTAACTAAAAGTTTAGTAAAAAAGTTGCAAAACAAGCTGCTAGAGAATATCTATCTTACTCGTAAAATCTTGTTATAAATCTAAGAACCTATCGACTAGTATATATAGTTGTGAATATTAATCCAACTAGTACAATAGTTCTACCTTGATTGAAAGTCTTGATTAGGTCGAATCACCATGTTCTTCTCAGTCTTCCATGCATCGAGAATCCTTGTAGGAATACAAGTAGAATCCATCTTCGATAAGTAGAAACCTTCTTCGATTAGGATTCTTATTTCTATCCTTCTTCAATGTCTTCTAGTATTAAAAAAGAGTTCTTCTCCATAAGACATCTGAACCTGTTAAACCTGCAAAGACTAAACTACAATCGTGGAACTATATCAAAGTGAAGTAATGCAAAATCATAAATAGAAAGTCCAGTGTATAGACAGCTAGTATTGTGACAATACTAAGCCAAGTTAGTATTGCACCAATACTTAGCTAAAGTCTACACTTTCAAGACCTCGAAAGAAGTATCGGGGAGGATGCTCGTTTCGGTGGAGCTCCTGCATCCACAAGGGTATATTCCGAGTCGACAGCCTCCAGTTCGGAAGCTTCCCTCGGAATATCTTCTTCCGAAAGTTCCATCGGACTCTCTCTTCCTTGGACTGACCCGGTTTCAGAGCGGGCCGGACAAATATGTACCTCTGCCACCACTTGATCCCCAACGACGAGATCGGATCCTCTAAGAAGGTATACGCTTGCCGAGTCACCAGTGTGTAGAACCATTGGTTCTTCTTGCTCACAGTGATGCAGAACAACTTCTGAAAGTTGTCGAAGGTGATCAGAATATCCTTATACCTATAAAGGATTCCGAAGCACAACAAGTTCCCGAGAGAATTCGGAATTATCTGTGGGGGGTCAATCCGATCCCATCCAGAACGGACAACAGTTCGGGCACAACAGGGATCCGCCACCCGCAATGCAACGACGCCTCGTACACACACATGTATCCGGGAGGAGGATTATAGAAGGCATGGGATTCATCCGGAAACAAGATCTCCATGGACTCTAGATTCTATACCTCCTCCAGATCTCTTCGATTTCATCAGCAGTAACGATCGAAGGACAGGTCGGCAATAGGTAGTCCAAATTCAACTCGCCGTCCGGATCTGGACAAGTCACTTCGAGCCAAGTCCTCGGATACTTGATGCTCAACACATCATTCCCATTACTACTCCCCTCGGCACCACCTCCGGATGGTTTAACGACAAGTTCTCTACTCGATGCCTAAGTAGAGCTTTCACCTAAGGTCGCCGCTCTCGGACGACTGGTGCTCGGATGATTGACATCATCCGACCGCTTGCTCCGTTTCAAGTCAAGAACATCTTCTTCATCCTCATCATCATCTTCATCTTCCTCATCTTCTTCCTCTTCTCCTCCTTCCTCCACATTTTTATCATCAACTTTTTTGACCTCGAACGACGAATCTAATTCTACGATCGTCCGTCAGGGAGTTACTACAAACGAGCGAGGTTACGAATCTGTACCGAAAGTTCGGATCCGCTGGTTATCCGATGCGAATGAGGGTTGCCGATTATACGATTGGCTGTCTAATGAACCGCCACTGACTCTGCACACGAGAAGGCTCCAGATAATCTTGTCTATCCGGATATTTGTTACTACAAACAATCAATCAAAAGGACTGAGAGATCACCTCGGTTGCTTCACCACTCCTACTCGGAGCTTTCTCTTTATCTTCCTTGTCCGAGTTTCCATCAATGTCAACCTCCTCGGAGGTATCTGACCAAAACTCCGCCTCGAACGCGTACTCGGCAGCTTCGGAACGGTTCTGACTATCACTCTCGGACATCCTAGGGAAAGAAAGGGAATTCCTATGAGAATTAAGTTTAATGTCCGAGAGTCCATTTATGTAACTTATTTTAAGTCCATAAGGGTCTCGAGGAAAAAGACTAAGCGTAGTTGGATGCAGTTAGTATGGAGTCTGTACGAACTACTTAGAGGTTCCGGAGATACCTCATATTTACGTCCGAACAAGATATGACTACACATTAATCCGCGCAAGAAAAAGTTCAAGAAAGCTAAAAACACAAGTACTACTAAATGCAAAACAAACAAGACTTACTTGTTTTACGGGTTGGATTGAAGGCAGCTAGAAGCTTCGGACGAGATTTGATTCTCCTTCCTCGGATTGATACAACTTGCTTCAAACTGGAACACTTGATTCGGATCGCCTTAGCTTGCTTCGGATCACCTTAAGTTGCTTCGGATTCTCTCAAATTTGTAAAATTTCTCTCTCTAAAGTAGAGAAATGAATCCAACTGACGGCCTATTTATAGGAGGAAAAATCTGGAAATCCAATCGTCACATCACTTCAGGATTAAATTCCAGTCGTAGATCAAAATTCATCCAATGGTGTAGTTCAAAATACTTGGTGAAATGACTGATCAGTCCAATATATTTATTTCACAATGATTGGAATTCCAACAAACACTTGAAATTTTGGAGAAAACACCCCATTCCTCTTACGGATGGATAAGTTATCCTCTCACACGGACTCTCGTCCGTTCGGATGTCCTCTCTCCGACCATACCACAACACCGTTTGTTTTACAAGATAACACCCCATCCCTCTTACGGATGGATGAGTTATCCTCTCACACGGACTCTCGTCCGTTCGGACGTCCTCTCTCGGACCATCCTGCAACACCGGTTGTTTTAAAAGATAACACCCCATCCCTCTTATGGATGGATGAGTTATCCTCTCACACGGACTCTCGTCTGTTCGGATGTCCTCTCTCAGACCATCCCACAACATCGACTGTCTTACAAGATAACACCCCATCCCACTTACGGATGGATGAGTTATCCTCTTACTCGGAATCTCGTCCGTTCGGATATCCTCTCTCGGACCATCCCGCAACACCGGTTGTTTTAAAAGATAACACCCCATCCCTCTTACGGATGGATGATTTATTCTCTCACACGGACTCTTGTTCGTTCGGATGTCCTCTCTCGGACCATCCCACAATACTGGTTGTTTTAGAAGATAACACCCCATTCCTATTACAGATGCATGAGTTATCCTCTCACACGGACTCTCGTCCGTTCGGATGTCCTCTCTCGGAGCATCGCGCAACACCGATTGTTTTAAAAGATAACACCCCATCCCTCTTACGGATGGATGAGTTATCCTCTCACACGAATTCTCTTCCGTTCGGATGTCCTCTGTCGGACCATCCCGATTTTCCCACTAAAAAAAGCGTCTCTATCCTCCACCCTCCGCACCTACTCTTAATCTCGCTTACAAATACCCCTTTTTCCTACAGTCCGAGTCCAGGGGGGGGGGGAGAGAGAGAGAGATTAAGGAAAGGGCATCAAAAGGCACGGACTAAGCACCTTATTTCTTCTTACGAGGGACGGATCGAACAAAAAACAAAAACGTTCCCTCTACTTAAAACTATAGTTCCACAACTATTTTCTACTATGATACTTGGAAACTAGGGGGAAATATGTTGATACAGAAATATGTCCAGTCCGTCATAGACACCTATCCTAAGGGTATTAAGCTCTCAAGGTTAATTATAAGTGATCCGACTCGGTAGGTCCGACCCAATGTCCCTCTGAGGTCACCCTCTTTGTAAGAAGCACCAGGGACTACAGCTTTAAGACAGATGGTCCGACTCAACTCATGGTCCGAGACCATGATGGTCCGACTCGAACACTAGTCTGTCTCACCCAATTCAGATACTCGACCCTAACCTTTTAAGGAACCAAGTGTGCTGGCACCAAGAGAGAATGTACGGTACGAGGCTCTCAAGGTCCGAACCAGACTACTTCTGAAGCCTAACAAAGATCTCTTACACTTATGGGAGTTGATGAGGTCAAATTATACTCTAAATAACTTAAGAGAATACGATGTAGTTGTAGACTATGCTTAACTCGGTATCGTTCTCTAGGGAATCAATTAGGTTACCACAACGATTGAGAGTAAACAATTTGTTTGTAAGTAACAGATAGATTTGAGTGATTGTACTTCTAAAACACAGATTCAAATAGGAAATAGATAAACTGGTTTAATCAAAGAGAGAAGATGAACACAGTAGTAATGATCAAGTAATGCTAATTCGTTGTAGGGCAATCATTCATATTTGTCACACGGTCGGCGTACAGAAATCAATCAATCCAATTCAACCAATCGTTATTTGAATGTTTTGAACTAGAGAAACCGTGGGTCGTCAATCCACGATCCTTAACTGAAAACGATTTTGAATGTCTTGAACTAGCTTATTGGATTGAAGATTTTGAACTAGTCGAACCTATGTGAACGAATCCTCACCCTAGAAATGAATATGCAAGATATCACATAACTACCGTGTTCGGAGTGATTTAACTACTCATGAGGGAAGCAAAGATGAAAGAATGCATGGTATAGATCACGCAAAGCATAAACATGGTGATAATCGCATGCAAGATCATACAATTCAATAAACAGAAGAAAAAACGAATTGAAGATAAACAATAGAGAGTTATCAATAATAATTACCAAGAATTCGATCCCGATGGTTCTTACAAGAGGTAAACCAAACTCCAAAGATCAATCAATCAATATCAAAACCTAGTTCTAGGAGCTTTTTCTATGTAAAAATCGAGTATAAGAAGTTATGGCAAAGGAAGACCTAATTCTAACCTAAAAAGGAGTTTTTCTGCCGAATCTGTGAAGTTATCGCAAATCTCGCCGCGGCGAGGAAAATAGTTCGCCACGGCGAGACATTGTTTAGGCTCCCAAATTGCTCTCGCAAAATCCGAAATTGCTCTCGCAAAATCTCGAAAACGAAAGTTGTAGCCCTTTGAATTATCTTTCCGTGGCCACCACGCTCAGGTCAATCGGACATCATATGAGAGAGTTATGGCCAAAATGGCTAGACTGCTCCGTAAAACTTCACTTTTGCAAGCTTCGCTAAAACGGCTCTCAAATCTTCGTCCGAACTCCGAATCCACTTCCGTTTTCGCCCAGTTACTCTGCATTCAAAGATCTAGAACAAATGTTTTCACTCCGATTTTCACCTTCGGAACACAAAAATCCTACAAAACACAAATAACGCACCAAAGCATAAAAACGTACAAAAACACTATAAAACCATAAACAAAGACCGCTAAAAAGGAACAAATGAGACTCTAAATTATCGTCTTATCAAACATCCCAAACCAAACCCTTGCTCGTCCTAGAGCAAACACACAAACCAAAGACAAACAAGACTCTAGAAAAAGACAAACAAGAAACACAAAACAGAGTTGAACTCCCAAGTGACCGAATCTACCATTGTAAACATTAAATTCACAAGATGCAAAGATTATGCACTCAACTAACCTTGGCAGAATAGTGCACAGAAAATCAAACAAGAAAGTTTCTCAAGTAAATAGCACTCAAGTCTAACTCGCTAATCCCTCACAAGAGGATCCTATGCAATTATCTCTCACACTCTAGAAGTGTCCAGTGGGTTAATCGCTCATGAAATATGAAGAGAAAGGAAGGTGACTTTCGTAACAAAAGTGCCTCAAATAACTCATGCAATATACTCAGTCAGTTAAGTCGGAAGGGACTTTTTCTTCGCGTGCAGCAACTTGCCAGAAACATGCAACCAATCTTCCCATAGTACCACATTTTTGCATAGAATGAAATGTATGCTAATCAAATGGCCTCAAGGGCTCTTTTAGTCTCACTTTTTTAGTAGTGTCTGTTTTACCGAAAGTCGCACTTTTGTGCGTGTCAGTTTGGTATATGTGCCATCAACCCTCACGGACATATGGCTTTTTAGGACCACGCTGATATATAGGTAGTATTTGAAACACGCCTAACAAAACTAATGGTGGTGACGAGCACCACAGATACACTCCGAGACGAATTAATAATTCAGGGTGGGCAATATAGATTACTAGTATAGTATAGGCACATCAGTACAGCAGAGTCTTTCTCCCCAAAACTAGTTCTTTGTAATGCACTGGCTTTGATAAAACAGATCATAAAGAGCATGCCGTTCGTCTTACTTAACTTACACAGGGTACACATGAGCATGATGAGGCGCAAACAAGGGAGTTTGCACTTCCCGAAAAGATCACACAGGTGTCGGTACAATATTTTTTCATCGACTGAAGGTTTCTCACCGGTTTTTTGGACCAAAGAGCTACACATACTTGCTATTTACAAGAAAAACAGACTTATAGGATTTTAAATCCACTACGCCACCTTTAGTTAAATATCATGCAAAACACAAGCAGCTAGCGAGTTTAACAATCACAATAGATGCTCGATGACTTGGGAGAACAAATCAGACTCACCACAAAAATCAGAAAGTAGGCCAAAAACGCAGGCCAAAAGACTCAATTATGAAAAACTAAGACACAAACATAAACTGAAAACAAAACAAGCATATAAAAGTGGCTAACATACCATCCCACGTAGACAAATAAGGCACATAGGCCGGAAAAAGATATGCAATCCTATGTGGCTCACTGACCACCACTATGAAAGCGATAACAACGAACACAAAACACGTGAAATCCCTCCCCAAACCTTCAATCCAATAAGCTAGTTCAAGACTTTCAAAATCGTTTTCTGTTAAGGATCGTGGATTGACGACCTACGATTTCTCTAGTTCAAAACATTCAAATAACGATTGGTTGAATTGGATTGATTGATTTCTGCCGACCATGTGACAAATATGAATGATTGCTCGAGAACGAATTAGCATTACTTGATCATTACTAATATTTTCATCTTCTCTCTTTGATCAAACCTGTTTATCAGTTTCCTGTTTTAATTTGTGTATTAGTAGTACAATCACTCAAATCTATCTGTTACTTACAAACAAACTATGTACTCTCAATCATTGTGGTAGCCTAATTAATTCCCTAGAGAACGATACCGAGTTAAGCATAGTCTACAACTACAGCTTATTCTCTTAAGTTATTTAGAGTATAATTTGAGCTCATCAAATTTGGCGCCGCTGCCGGGGAATTAATTCCTACTGTAGCGTTCGAGTGTGATTTTTGTTTATAGTTTTCTTTTGTTTAGTTAGTTTTTGTTTTGTCGGAACTACTCGTGGTTTCTAGTCTTCGTGTGTATAGGAACGTATGCAACCAAGAAACCGTATCTGATGGATATGTACTCTATCCGCCAGAAAGAGAGGGAACTCCTTCGTAGTTTCCGTCAGTTTCCTGGAGAAAGATTCTATGATGTGTGGTATCGGTTTCGAGAGCTTGAGAAAGGGTGCATAAATGCTAGGTTGATCAAACCATATTAGAAGAAGCCGCAAGACAACCCATGGATGAGTTTAAACATAAACAATTTTTTGTGTTTGTTAATTCTTTGAGTTTTGCGATGTTGTTGCATGAGGACATCGAGCGTGAGAGGAAAAACCGTCTTGCTAAGCTGACTTCTGAATCTGACCCTACTGTACAAGAAGAAATCTATTCTACTTGCTTACTTGCTGAGCTGACTTCTTAATCTGCCCCTACGATACAAGAAGACACCCATGATTCGCACGTCATAGTCCCATCATACACATTGGACTGCCCAGGGGGTTTCGACCCACTTTGTCGTTTTTATTTTCCCTCTGATTCCCATAGTTATTTTTTAGTTTTTAAATTTTCTGATTTGTTTAATTCTAGTTTGCAGGGAATCATGGAATTGTTAGAAAACTTGAGGAGAGGAGCTAAGGATGGCTCCCAAAATACTATGTATACCGGGAAGGATGCAAGGGATTCGTTCCCGTTTGATAATGGATAGCAGCATTCCCAAAATGTCGAGCCAACGACCATAATAAAAGGCGCTTCCGGGAGGTAACCCGAGGGTAAGTTTTTCTTTATTATCAGGTTTTTATTTTTTCTTTTCTATTCCTTCGCTTAGGACGTCAATCCACGATCCTAACCGAAAACGATTTTGAATGCTTGAACTAGCTTATTGGATTGAAGGTTTTTACGAAGATTTTGAACTAGACGAACCTATATAAACAAATCCTAACCCTAGAAACGAATATGCAAGACTATCACATAACTACCGTGTTCGGACTGATTTAACTACTCATGACAGAAGCAAAGATGAAAGAATGCATGGCATAGATCACACAAACCATAAACATGGTGATAATCGCATGCAAGATCATACAATTCGATAAACAGAAGAAAACACGAATTGAAGATAAACAATAGAGAGTTATCAATAATTACCAAGAATTCGATCCCGATGGTTCTTACAAGAGGTAAACCAAACTCCAAAGATCAATCAATCAATGTCAAAACCTAGTTCTAGGAGCTTTTTCTATGTAAAAATCGAGTATAAGAAGTTATCGCAAAGGAAAACCTAATTCTAACCTAAAAAGGAGTTGTTCTGCTGAATCTGTGAAGTTATCTCAAATATCGCCGCGGCGAGGAAAATAGCTCGCCACGGCGAGACACTGTAATAGGCTCCCAAATTGCTCTCGCAAAATCTTGCCGCGACGAAGGAGTTTTTCTGCCGAATCTGTGAAGTTATCGCAAATCTAGCCGCGGTGACACACTGTGTAGGCTCCCAAATTGCTCTCGCAAAATCTCGCCGCGGTGAGCTTAAAACCTCTTTAACTTTTGCTACAGACAGAATATGGCCATGCATCGAAAACGAAAGTTGTAGCCCTTTTAATAAGTAACAAAATTTAAGCATAAGTTGTCACAAGTAAAGAGTTAAACCATTCAGCTAGCCGAGCTTTGTCAGACTGACTGGTCTCTAGAACTTGCGAAGTTTCCATGCGTTGGTCTTGTTGTTCTTGGACCACTTCTTTGTTGGAAGTTTGAGGTACTTCGGACCTTTCCTGAGTATGCAACTCAGTTGCCTCCCCTGGTTGATCATTCTGAGCAGATGCCTCAGTTTGATTCCTCTCATTGAGTTAGATAACATGCTCATTTGCAGGATTTTCTTCAGCAATCAGAAGTGCTGGTATGTCAAACTGCAATTCATTCACCATGGCTTCATTATCATCTGGTGAAGCTTGTGAATTGGATGAATTAAAGTGCGGCTCATCCTGATCCTTTTGCGACAGTTTGTATAGTGTGGAGGCAATGTAGAGACCTCCATCACTATACCACCACTTCTCAAAGCTTCTTCTACCAGCTTAAGTGTGTCTTGTCCAGATTCGTTGGACTTAGGTTCTGTCTCAGCAACCTTAGTACTAAGTGCTTCTCCAGCAACCTTAGTAATGGGTGCTTTCTCAGCAACCTTTGAAATGGGTGCTTGTTCAGCAACCTGAGGTGTGGGTTCTTCTTCAGATACCTCTATTCTTTCAGCATCCCTAGAACTTGTTGCTTCTTTAGCAACCTTAGCCCTTTTTTATTTCTGTAGGACTTGAGAGATGACCAATTCATCATCATCAGAGCTCTTATCAGCATTAGGAACTGATTGGTCCATAATCCTTGCGGTTTCTGCAGATAGGGCTTGATGCCTGCCAGTACTCTCATTTTTTCCAATGAGTTCATCATCAAGGCTTTCCTTGGTAGCATTGATGAGTTCATCAGCAGTTGTATCTTTTGCAGCATTGATGAGTTCATCTGCTGTGAACTTAGCAGCATTGATGAGTTCATCTTCTGTGAGCTTAGCAACATTGATAAGTTCATCTTCATTGATGAGTTCATCAGTAGTGGCGGCAGATATCTGAGAGTCGACATTCACAACGGGTATGCCTTCTGATTTACCAGCAGTCTTCTTTCGTGAAATTCTGGGCTTCTTGGTCGCAACTGATCCCTCAGATACTTCATCAGTCTTTTGTTTCTTAGAACCTTTATGAGACGTAGTGACCTTTTTCATCATGTTTGTATACTCATATTTGTAGAGCAGGTTACTGTTGGCTATGTCAGCCGTCTCTCTGAGCTCAATGCCAAGCTTCTCCAACAAGAAGCATATCTTTAGTCCAAAGCACACTTTGGCTTTTGGCTCAGCAAGGCCTTTGACGATCTTTGGCTGAAAGCTTTGTAGCTTCTTCACAAACTTCACATAGGCGTACTTTCCCCAGTTAAAAAGGTTTTCCGACCTAGTTAATTCTTCCTTCATAAGGAACATCATCATCCACCGTTCCAAGCTTATTTGGTCAGATCCACCTTGTAGACCATCAAAGCATCTGTGAAGAAGGCAAGCCAAGACATCCCAATGAATGTATAGATGTCTGGTCCTTATATCAGCAAGTTTGAACTCAGGAGGAGTATCTGGCTGGTCCATGTTGCAAACATCACTGTACAGGGTCTTAACACCTTCAAGGAGAGTTTCATCCTTGGTGTTAATCTCGAAATCAATTCCTTGATTTCAGAGACCAAAGATATCACATAATCCTTGGCAGTTAAGGAAAATTTCTTTTCCTTGAACTTTGGTTTTAATGGACATTTCATCAATGCCATTAGTAATTCTGGTGATGACACGCGAGTTATTATAAAACTCAAGTACATCCAGTGAAGAACATCCACTGGGAAGAGCTGAGAGAAAACCTTTGATTTGTGCCTTTTCAAGCATACCAAGGATATTCCTCCTATCTGCTTGTTCTACGATTACAGCAGAAGGTGTTGCTCAATCATAGCACCACCCCAAATCATCCTGTGGTTTGAAGTCCAGTTCTCAGAATTAAAATCGCCTATGAGACGATTGTTTGCTATTACTAGCACTGGTGCTTGTTTTTCAGCAGCAGTAGAGGTAGTAGCACTGGTATCCTTAGCAGCAGCACGTTTTGGAGCCATCTCTGTAAATAGAAGGTTTTTGAAAACAAGAGAAGAGATTATCAGGACAGATTAGTTGTTCTTTTCAGAAAAACTATGAGAGATGCAGTAGATTTGCAGAGAGATTTGCAGAAAAACATAGAGAGAAATTTCTGTTTTGTGCAAGATAAAATGTTGGATTAGGCGAAAGTGAATTCTTTTGCCAAAATCCTATATATATAGCATTGTACTCTCAGCAGACATATACATACAAATTATTTTGTACATATGTATCTGTGCAAATGCAGGTAGGCATGGGTAAAAAAAATCGTTTTGCATTAAATGCTTAGTGGGCCACGTCTGAGTTTTTACAGTCCACTAATTTACCGAGAATCGATCTCGTCCGTTGAGATCAAACGCCCATTTTATCAAGGGTCACGTTTGCTTCTTCAGCAATGATCACAATCAGTAATTGTAATTGTGCCCAATTAATGAAATTTGGCGAATAGCTTTCTGAATCACATGTCTTTTCTGTGACTAGGGGACAGTCTCTAGACTTATATAGTCAGTTCAGAGACTGTGTGTAACTTATCATATAAACGGAAAGATACAAGACATCAGAGGTGTGGTTGACTGAATACAGTTGTACCGCATTTCTCTTTTGTGTTCCCCCTCACTTTGTGATCTCATAGATATCAGAGTACCCATCTCAGAGATCTTTAAAAGACACTTTTACCCAATCTTTTAGTATATGAGTTCTCGTCTCAGATACCCTTTTTGCCTTAGATATCTAGATGCCTATTCCAGATATCTTTCTCCTTTCTGAGTTTTCATTTCAGAGATTAGAACTTTTCAGTTACTTCGGTAGCTCCATTAACCCAAGACTATGTCTTAAGGTTAAGAACCTGCTTTCTTGCAAAGGCTTTGTAAAGATATCTGCAAGTTGGTCTTCAGTACCACTTGAGTATCTCTATATTTCCTTTTTCAACATGGTCTCTAATGGAGTGGTGTCTAACATCAATGTGTTTTGTTATTGCATGATACTTAGGATTCTGAGTAATGGCAATAGCACTTGTGTTGTCACAGAAAATCGGAGTTTTCTTTTCATTGATCTCATAGTCTCTGAGTTGTTGTTGTATCCACAATATCTGTGAAGCACAACACCCAGCAGCAATATATTCAGCCTTTGTGGTAGATGTGGCAATTGAGTTTTGTTTCTTGCTGAACCATGATATTAATCTGCACCAAGAAATTGACAAGTTCCTGAGGTGCTTTTTCTATCAAGCAATGATCCAGCATAGTCAGCATCAGAATATCCAACTAAACTCAATCCACTGTCTTTTCGATACCTTAATATTTTCATAGCAATGTTGGAGTGTGACTGCATTGGATTTTTCTGAAATCTAGCACACACTCCAAATGCATATTGAATGTCAGGTCTACTTGCAGTGAGGTACAGTAGAGACCCAATCAATTTCCTATACTTGTGTTCTTCAACACTCTTGTCAGATTCAGTATAGGTCATTTTGGTTCCAATGCTCATAGGTATCTTAGAATTCTTTTCAGAAGGCTTTAGATTAAACTTGATGAGCATATCTTTTGCATACTTTGTTTGACTAATGAATATTCCATCATTATGTTGCTTGACTTGCAATCCTAGGAAGTAGTTTAATTCTCCCATCATGCTCATCTCAAATTTACTTTTCATGAGCTCAGCAAAGTCTTCACAAAGTTTCTTGTCTTTAGATCCAAATATAATGTCATCAACATATACTTGAACTAAAAGTAGTTTCCCTTCATGGTTCAAAGTAAAGAGTGTTTTATCAACATCTCCTTTCTTGAAGCCACTTTCCAGCAAGTATTTGGCTAAAGTATCATACCATGCTCTTGCAGCCTATTTCAGTCCATACAGAGCATTCTGAAGCTGATAAACCATTCTACTTTATGTGGAAACTTCAAAGACTGGTGGTTGTTAAACATAGGCTTCCTCAGCAACTTCACCGTTTAGGAATGCACTTTTGACATCCATTTGATAAACTTTAAAGTCATTATGAGCTGCAAAGACCAGAAATAGTCTAATTGCATCCAATCTTGCAACTGGAGCATATGACTCATCAAAATCTAGTCCTTCAGTTTGGGTGAATCCCTTGGCAACCAACCTTGCTTTGTTTCTGGTTATTTCACCAGACTCATTCATTTTGTTTTTGAAAACCCACATGGTTCCAATTACAAATATTCCGTCAACAAGTGGAACCAGTTTCCAGACTTTGTTTCTCTCAAATTGATCCAACTCTTCTTGCATTGCAGAGATCCAATCTTGATCCTTCAATGCTTCTTCTATTGTTTTAGGTTCAATGTTTGAGATGAAACATCCATAAAGAGAGTCTGCATTTCCAGCAATTGCTCTCCTAGTTCTAACCCCTTAGTCTAAAGGACCAATCACATCCTTGGCAGGATGATTTCTTATCCATTTTATAATGGGTTTTGAACTAGTAGGACTAATATCATTTTGATCTGAATGTGAATCAATATGATCATGACAGGATACTTGTCTAGTATCTGTGATATCTGGCACACGGGAAATGCCATTGATATTTGACACTTTTTCAGTGTTAGAGATATCTGGGATTGAATTCTCAGCAATCTCATTCTCAGAAATCTCATCATGATGAAGGTTCTCAGTAACCTATTCCATTTCTGGAATTCTCATAGGAAATTCTTCATCATGTCTTAGAGTCATCAGGTTGTTACTAAGCAATGGTTGCTTTTCATCGTCAGAGTCATCCTCTAAGTGAATGACAGAGTTGTTTCCTTTTGAGGATTCTTCTTCAGAATCTTTAATCATTAGTTCTTTGAACCTATCTGAGAGTTCCTCATTCAAGGGTACTTTCTTGTTTCCTTCGTAGAAAACTACATGAACAGATTCTTCAATCTTTTGCGTTCTTTTGTTTTAGATTCTGTAAGCTTTGCTATTTAGAGAATAACCAAGAAATACTCCTTCATCTGCTTTGGTTGAAATGTTCTCAAGTATTCTTTTCCATTGTTAAGAACAAAATATCTGCACCCAAACACCCTTAGATGTTTGATACTAGGGGGTCTACCAATCAAAAGTTCATAAGGAGTTTTGTCATGGTGATTGTTAATCAAACATCTATTTTGAGTGTAGCAGGCTGTGTTAACAGTTTCAACCCAATAGATATCACTTATTTCAGTGTCAGCAAGCATTGTTCTTGTTGCTTCTTTTAGGGTCCTATTCTTCCTTTCAGCAACACCATTTTGTTGTGGTGTCCTTACTAAAGATAGTTGATATTGTATACCTTTGCAGGTACAAAACTCTTTTATGTACTGATTCACAAACTCAGTACCATGGTCTGTTCTGATTACAGATACTTTGTCATTTTTCATGACTTCAAGCTTATTCAGCAAGTTGGGTATTTCAACCCTTGCATCAGATTTTTGTTTGAGAAATACAACCCAAGTGAATCTTGAGTAATCATCAACAACAACCAGACCATACTTCCTTCCTACATAGCTAGTTACAGAAGATTCAAAAAGATCCATATGTAACATTTGCAGTGGCCTTTCACTGGAGTGTCTAGTTTTAGACTTGTAAGATGTTTTGGATTGTTTTCCCATTTGGCAAGCTTAGCATATACCATCTTTTCCATATGCCATTTTGGGTAAACCAACCACCAATTCTTTCTTGGCTAGCTTGTTCAGAGTTTCGAAGTTCAAGTGACTCATTCTTTTACGCCATGGCTAGTTTTCTTCAGTGTGGCCAGATTGACTCACCATGAGACATTCCTCAGTTGTGGCAGATGCCCAGTCAGCAACATAAATATTTCCTTTCAGCCTAGCAACCAAGACTGTCTGCTTTGACTAATTGTCAATTAATTTCCATAGTTTTGACTTGATCTTTACAGTGTACCCTTTGTCTATCAATTAACTCATGCTTAGGAGATTATATTTTAATCCCTTTGCATGTAGTACTTCATAGATTGTAAGGGCTCCAAGCTTCAGATTGCCAAAACCTATGGTTGGATTTTGATCTCCTCCAGCAAATCTAATAATTGGTCATTTATCGCATTTCCTGTAGTTAACCAGATTTGCTTTGTCTCCTGTCATGTGCTTCTAGCGTCCACTATCAAAATGACACTTCGGGTTCTTCCTCAGAGTGGTCTGCACAAAACAGGAAACATGGAGTTAGGCTCTCATTCCAACAATGGAACCTTCTGGACTAAAGAATCTCCCTGTAGGAATCCATTTCTGAATGAACTTCCTTGGAGTATTCTTTTGTCTTGTTGGAACATAAGGAGGAATTTTAGGTAAATGATTAGTGTCATTATCATTTAAAGCTATTTTCCTTGTTGGTGTGTTCCTTGGTGCTCCTCGTGGTGCTTTCAGATACCTGTCAGATTGTTGAGTCTGCTTTTCAGCAAACTTAGCTTTCCTTGCTAGATTTCTTCTAGCCCTGGCATTCAGAGTGGTCGAAACCTGTTCTTTCTTCCACTTCTGATGATTGCTATGCGCAATCCTGGCTTTCATCCATCGCTCTTGCTCTTGTTTATACTCACGAGAGAGTTATTTCCCGATGGCTTTATAGCCAATGCCATTTCGAGCACTGGTGGTATCTGAGTTCTCTTCTTGGCAGCTTTGCTAGTCTCTGGAACGTCTTTCTTTCCAGAAAACGTGATGTTGGATAATTTGCCTGCTCCCGCAATTTTTCCTTTCTGAGAGACATAGCACTGTGGATGATTACACTTTCTGGTCTTATGTTTCTTTACAAAAACGTTCCCAACAGTTTTCTTTTGGACTTGTTTTTCCCACAAAGGTTTGGTCGCGACTGCCTTTCCTTTGTCAACAACCTTTGCTTTCTGACCAGTGATGTAGGTTATTTGAGAACCATCTTGCTGAGCACTAACAAATGTTATTCTTTTGTCACTCTTATTCAGAGTAGTAGAACTATTTGTTTGTGTTCAGCCCAAGTCCTCCCTTTTCTGAAGGATCTCATAAATAAGAGTGCACTTCAGTAAGAGTGTCACTAGCTTTGGCATAGGATGAAAAGATAGTTCTCTCTTTTTGAGTTCCTCATTTTCAGAAAGAGGATCTTTATTTTTCTTTTGGAGTATATCCATTGCCTTTCTGTGTGACTTCTCCATCTCAGATATCTGTGCTTTGAGAAATGCATTTTTAGCATCCTTTTTCTCAGATATCTTGAGTAATTGTGAATTTTCCGTCTCAAGAGAATTCTTTCTTTCTTAAAAAATGTCGGCTCTAGCTCGGACCATTTGAATTTCTCTTTTGTAGAGATCAAGTTCTCTTCTGATATATTCTAAATCTCTGATTTCTTCCTCATCACTCTCATAATTTATGAATTGAGAAATTTTGGTTACCTCGTCAGCCATTAGGCAAGGCTCAAGGTTGGAGCAATCTGGATAGATCTCCTCAGCAACCCCCACATAATTCCGTTTTCTTTTGACCAAAGTCAACCAATTCATTAGTGATACCACATAATTCTGGAGAAGGTAGTTTGGAGTCATCCGAGTCTTCTTCCTGAGATTCTGACTCAATATCAAGAGCATATAGTTGGATTTAAATCTTTTTCCTTTCTTTAGTGAGCATAGCTCTTTGACCTCTCTTGAAGTTTCTTCTATCTTTCTTGTCACCCGTCTTTAGCTTATTGAAAACAGGGCAGTCTCTTTTAAAATGATCAGGTTTCTGACAATAGAAACAGATATCGTTTTCGATTTCTGCTTCCTCAGTACTAGATGCTTGCTGAGCCGTCTTGTTCAACGAGCTTGGCAGCTGCATATTTTTGTACTGGTGATAGTTTGAGCCTAGATGCTTTTTCAACTTCTCTTTGGCTTTTCTTCTCTCAATCTCCCGACTGACATATTTTCTCATTTGCTTCACAGCAAGAGCATCTTCCCCAGTCATTTCTTTGGTATCATTCTTTCCAGAAGTACCTTGTGTTACTAAAGCAACATTGTGAACTTTCTCATCAATCATTTGTTCTCTCTGAGTAGTTTCATAGTTGACAGTAGCTAAGTGGGAAAAGAGTTCTACTGGAGTGATATTTGGCATTCCTTGGTTGAAATAAAAGTACTGAGTATGTTCCCAGTTTTAATTCAAGCTTCTCACGAGAGTCTTAACCTTTTAAGAGTTAGAGTATCTCTCACTTTCACCAAGTGCAGCCATTTCACTCATCAATGTCGTGAACCGAAAATCTATTCTTCAAGAGTCTCTGTGGTACCATGTTTAAAGTTTTGGAATTTGAGCTTCAAAACTTTGAACTTATTTTCCTTTGTTTTCTCAGTGCCGGCATAGATTTCTTCAATCAGTTGCCAGGCCACTTTCGCCGTTTTTGCACCCCACAGTTTACACTGTATGTGCTCTGGAGTAGAACGTATGATGATATTGCGAGCCTGACCATCCAGTCGATTTCTCTTGGCATCTTCCGATGTCCAGAGCTCTCTGGACTTTGGCTCGTAAACAACTTGACCAGTAGGTCTTCCACTGGTTGACGCACCTGTTTGTGAGGAACCACCACTTGGTTCTTCATCAGTGGGAGCTGTGTCTGTACCATTAGAAACCTCCATGACCTCCTTTAGTTGTTGAATGACTATGGGGCCATTCTTTATCACTTCGATCATTTCGTCAATGATGGCTTCTAGGTGGAGCATCATGTTGTTCTTCCATTTCTCATAGCTCTCTAGCTTGAGAATTGGAGCGTCACTTAAAGACATCCTGCAGCAAACACACTAAACAGACAAATCAAGTGTAGGTGAAAAGTAGTCAGTGGGCACTTATCTGGGATCTAGGTTCAGTGCAGAAGCCTTGGGAACCTCCCGCTCTGATACCACTTGTTGGTCCAGATAACAGCAAAGGAAAACACTAGGCGGGGGGGGGGGGGGGGGGTTGAATAGTCTTTTACAACTTTTGTCAATAAACACAGTTTCTCAGATATCTGAGAAGATATCTGATACTTAATTTCAGAGAGCGAAAGACTTTTCTGTGATAAGTGCACGTGCTCAGCAAGTTATAATGTGTTTAAATACTTAGCAGGATAAAGAGAACAATAAGTAAATAGCTGAAAGTAAATAACACGTCTTTTATAGTGGTATCTGAAGGTTGCATAATCCTTCAACTAATCCACTTCGGCCTTTCTCAGACCTGCAATCCACTAAGACGGATAATTGAGTTCACCTTACAAATATCTTCTCTCAATTCCTAAAATACACTAGGTTCCCAGCCAAGTGTTCCCCCTGAGTTATTCCCCGGCTCCCAGCCAAGTACTTCCTATACTCAGAAACCTTTGAGCTGTTCCTTAGTTTCTGAAACTAAGTACTTCCTATGCTCAGTAACCTTGGAGTTATTCCTTAGTTTCCCAAACTAAGTACTTCCTGTACTCCACGCCATTTTAAGGTGTTGGTTATGAAGGTTTGTCAGGTGAGTAGTCTTACTAACTTTTCAGTTATTAAAATACTCTATAGAACAAGAATCACTTAACACACTTCACAATGTGTGGTGATATGTTCTTTACTGACCCAAGTCTATGTTAACTGTTATGGAGAATGAAACTCAGATACTTGATCTTTTGATTTAACTCCTTCACAAATAGCAATGCTTGTTAAGGATCATGACACTTAGAACTTTCGTGCTACTTAGAATTCAAGAGCATAGTCGCAACTGTAAGCTGAAAAGTAAGTAGGTTGAAGGCTTGTATGCTTGAAGGAATAAGTTCGTTCTGTGTGTAAGTTCAAGGTGTAAGTTCTTGGTGTTTGTTTCAAGCATTCTAATTGGTGATATTTATAGTTGAAAATCATGTCGTTTGAATAGTATCCGTTAGGCTTAATGAAATTCAAACTATTGATATATGTAAATAGTACTGCAGATGATGTTGTCTCTTTTTAGAGATTTCCTCTTTTGTTCAGATATCTCTGTCTACGCATTTATTGCATTGTACTATTTTTGTCCTGTAGTGCCAACAGAACTATGCACGCTTTCTGAAGCATTGCATGTCCCTTTCCAGAGAACTTCACATCTCCAGATACCTGTTGAAACATTGTTTCCCAGAAACATGGTTTTATCCAGGGTATCTGAGTGTAGGTTTCTGTGGACACTTTTCCTCGTTCAGAGACTTGTGTTCTCAGATATCTTTTGCAAAACTTGTTTATTGAAAAACACTTGTTTCTTCAAGATATCTGGACATAGGTATCTGATGACCTTCGTCTTCAGCAATCTTGTGCAGTCTTCAAATCTTCAAATTTGTTGAACACTTATGTCGGATGCCTTCTTCTTGGTCTTCTTCAAAGATATAAAAGTTACATTCAGAGACCTATCATCCTATACAAGTTTTGCTAGACTAACATACTTAGTGATTTTCCTCTTTTACAGTGTTCAAGTGAACTAAGAGTACTCACTACAAGAAAGCCTGTTAATAGCCACGGAAGAATAGCGACGGATTCTATCCGTCGCTAGCTAGCGACGAATCGCTAGCTCTAGCGATGGATAAAATCCGTCACTAGGTTTAACGACGGATAAGCCTATCCGTCGTTAAACATAACGACGGATAGGATTATCCGTCTTTAGTTAACGACGGATATGACTATCTGTCGTTAAACCTAGCGACGGATAATCTATCCGTCGCTAGATTCGTTGACCAAGAAAAAAAAAGGCAACATAAATTTAAAAAAAAAAAAAAACTGGAACTCTAGCGACGGATAGGCTTATCCGTCTTTATTAGCGACGGATAGCCTATCCGTCGCTAGAATTCCAGTTTTTTACGGGAAGCAGAATGCTTCCTTCCCCATTTTCTCTTCTTCCTCATTCTTCTTCCTTTCTTCTCCTTATTTCGCCCAAAGCCATTCCGGTCCAAATCTCAACCATTTTGTCCATTCTTCGTGTACATTCGAAGCTCGTGAATCAAGGAGGTCAATTCTGCCGTCAATTTCAAATTCCATCGGCTCATTTCTCCAAATTCGAAGGTAAACCCTAATTTTTTATATTTGGGAATTTTGTTACTTTGGATTAATTTAAGCAATTGAATGTAAATGGAGAGTATATAGTACTTAGTTTAGATGTAATTAGGTAATGTTTTACCTTTGAGATGTGCAATTGATATATATTGATTGTGAATTTGAATTTTTAGTATAGTATGTTTGTAAGTATGTTGGACTTTTAATTAATTTGATTTTGGTGTATATTTAGTAAAATTATGAAGATTTAGTACCTCGTTTTGAAACCCTAACTTTTAGACATATTTGGAAAATTTAGTTAATTTAGACTAATTTAAGCAATTGTAATTGTATGTTTAATTAACTTTGAGATGTGAAATTATTTGAATTGTTAATTAGTATAATGTTAAGTATGTCGTAGTTTTGATTTAAGTATGTTAAGTATGTTAATTAAGATTTGCAATTGTTTCATTCGATAAATTTATACATGTACTAGATTATAAATTATGAGAATTTAATTAATGAAGTGTGTTGATATAATTTGGTGATTACATTCGTAAAAGGCATGTAATTTATAATTTATAAATTCGCATTAAAGGGTTGGAATGCTTTATTTGTAATGGGAATTTTGGTAAGAGACATAAACTTTATAACTTGCAAGAAATGGGAAAATGGGAATCGAGTTGAAAAAATACGATCTAATCAATTCAAACGTGTCTGGTTATATAATCATCCAATGAACATCGATCGTTCATGGATGTACCAAAGGATAGTTAATGGGAGAGTTTTACCTAGTTTTGTGGAAGGGGTTGATGCCTTCGTTACATTTGCACTGACACAGACTAATTGTTTGAATGGGGGGATGATGAAGTGTCCTTGCACCCAGTATAAATGTAGAAATAAGAAATTTTTACCTCCAGAAACGGTAGTGGAACACTTGAAACGTAAGGGGTTTGTATCTTAATTGTTATATGCTTACTTTTCCCATTACATGCCAATTCATGTCTTCATTTATACTAATACAATTTGTTTGTGTTTGTCATGTGCTTTTTGCAGATGCCCCGGCAAAGAAAGTGTAGTTACCAGATTCCCAGCTCTAGTGGGACCCAGGGTTCACCACTGACTGATGAGAGTAGCCCAGGTGGATCAGGCAGCTACTCTCATGTTAGTCAGACTCCCAGTGGATCGAGCATGGGGACGTCTGGTGGTGGTTATAGGCCAGGACAGTACCCGCCTGACGGGTGTCCATATACCGAGATCGTCGATGGGGCTATGTGGGAGGGGAAGTTGGTGTTGTTCCCTACTGGCAGGAGGAAGTAAGTATTATATATACATTTGTAGAACATAACTTAAGATAACTGTTTATATATATATGTCACATGAATTGTCTAATAAATATATGTACTCTTCTATATGTCATTCATAATTGCAGGTTGTGGCCTCCGCAATCTTCAGACGACCTGCATGAGATATTCAAGCTTAGGAGGGAGTTGCCGGGCCAGGGAGGCGAAAAGTGGAGCACATTGAAGGCTGAGACGAAGCATTTCTACTTTGATGAGCTTCGGGTAAGCTTAAATGTTACAATTTTTTGTGGTAAATGTTACAATGCTTTATTTGAAGAGAGAATCGATTAATGAACTAGTTTGACAATTTGTGTGGTATGTTAGCCACTTAATTGGGTGATATGTTAGTCACCATTGTGTTAGTAAATTCTAGGACAATTTGTGTGGTATGTTAGCCACTTACTTGGGTGATATGTTAGTCACCATTGTTTATCTTGAAATTGTGACCTTGGGCATTAATTTTTACTTTGAATGAAATTGGAATGTAGAAAAAATACTACATTCCGACTGGCCTTATTCCCCAGATGTGGCCTATTTTCGAGAGTTTGGTCTCTGACCTGTATAGGCATATGGTGGGCTATGTGGCATGAGTATTGGAGCATTAATCACGTCGAGGATTAGTCCTACAAGAACAGGCAGAACCGGCTGACTGAGCCGCGAGATGGCAAGGGCTCTTCCAGGCACCACTACGGGTCACGAGCTGTTATCACTGATCGCCAGATGTCGGTAAGTATATATGTGTGCTTTCATTTATACCAATTTACCACTTGTTTGGATTCCTACCAACTTACTAACTACTTGTTGCAATATATAATGTTCTTTAGCTGAACCTGAACCAACCCAAGACTTGCCTAGAGCAAATGAAGATGGGGATGTTCAAGAACGACGTTTAGGTGGACCAGAAGTCCGAGCTTATTGTGGTATGTGTATTTGCTAAGTGTTACAGTTGTATATGCATGTGTATTATATATTAAATATGAAATTGTAGCTCATTTCGTATACACTTGACTATTACAGAGTGAGGTGGAGCGGATCATTGCGGAGAGGCTGCTCGAGGGTGAGGAGTTGTCCGTGGAAGAACAAGACCGGATCTTTCTACAGGTCAACCCACCCGACAACAAGGGTCGGGTTTATGGTCTTGGTAGTTATGGCGAGACAATGACGCAGAGCTTCTCGTGTCCCAGCAGCAATCTCAGGGACATGGTGGTGTTTACACACACGGGCAGGTCAAGCAAATGGAGAATCAAGCAGTGACTCCTCTCCAGACTGAGATTGGAAATCTCAGGGATGAGCAGGCTCGTATGAATCAGAGGATGGAAGAGCTGTGCCACTTGTATATGAGCCAGAACAACCCCGGCTCCTCGTCTTAGTGATGTTCTGATGTTTTGGATAATATGCTACTTTTTACTTTGTGGGATATTTGGATTTATATTCGGATATGTATACTTTATTTTGGATAATTTATTTTTTGGACGAATCATTGTTGTTTATTACTGCAATTTCCCCTTTGTGACATATCACTATTATATTGGTTGAAAAAACAGGTTTTTATATTATAAAATAATTTTAAAAAAATAGTAGTTTAGCGACGGATAATTATCCGTCGCTAAACTACGAATTAGGGAGTGCTACCCTAATTCGTTGTTTAGCGACGGATAACTAGAACGCCCTAATTCGTTGTTTAGCGACGGATAGTTATCCGTCGCTAAACAACGAATTACGGTAGCACTCCCTAATTCGTAGTTTAGCGACGGATAACTATCCGTCGCTAAACAACGAATTAGGGCGTTCTAGCCCTAATTCGATTAGAGATGGACAATTATCCGTCTCTAATGGCGATGGAGGGTCAACGCCCTATCCGTCGCCACATCCGTGGCTATTAGCGACGGATAAAAATCCGTCGCTAATACGCCTTAGAGACGCCCGTCATTAAGACGGGCGTCTATCCGTCGCTAAGGCCGTCGCTAAGGCCTTAGCGACGGATCGGCAGGGGGTTTAGCGACGGATAATTCCGTCGCTAAACACCTATTTTCTTGTAGTGACTAAGCACCTTTCTGAGCTAAGATAAGTCATTTGGTTGCTGATCAAAATCTAAACAGATATTCCTAATAGATAAGCTGGTTTGATCAAAGAGAGAAGACGAACATAGTAGTAATGATCAAGTAATGCTAATTCGTTCTAGGGCAATCATTCATATTTGTCACACGGTTGGCGTACAGAAATCAATCAATCCAATTCAACCAATCGTTATTTGAATGTTTTGAACTAGAAAAATCGTGGGTCGTCAATTTTGAACTAGCTTATTGGATTGAAGGTTTTTACGAAGATTTTGAAATAGACGAACCTATATGAACGAATCCTAACCCTAGAAACTAATATGCAAGACTATCACATAACTACCGTGTTCGTAGTGATTTAACTACTCATGAGGGAAGCAAAGATGAAAGAATGCATGGTATAGATCACGCAAAGTATAAACATGGTGATAATAACATGCAAGATCATACAATTCGATAAACAGAAGCAAACACGAATTGAAGATAAACAAAAGAGAGTTATCAATAATTACCAAGAATTCGATCCCGATGGTTCTTACAAGAGGTAAACCAAACTCCAAAGTTCAATCAATCAATGTCAAAACCTAGTTCTAGGAGCTTTTTCTATGTAAAAATCGAGTATAAGAAGTTATGGCAAAGGAAGACCTAATTATAACCTAAAAAGGAGTTTTTCTGCCAAATCTGTGAAGTTATCGCAAATCTCGCCGCGGCGAGACACTGTTTAGGCTCCCAAATTGCTCTCGCAAAATCTCACCGTGGCGAGCTTAAAACCTCTGTAACTGTTGCTACAGACAGAATATGGCCATTCTTCAAAAACGAAAGCTGTAGCTCGTTGAATTATCTTTCCATGGCCACTGAGTTCAGATAAATCGGACATCATATGAGATAGTTATGGCCAAAATGGATAGACTGCTCCGTAAAACTTCACTTTTGCAAGCTTCGCTAAAACGGCTCTCAAATCTTTGTCCGAACGCCGAATACACTTCCGTTTTCACCCAGTTACTATACATTAAAATATCTAGAACCAATGTTTTCACTCCGATTTTCACCTTCGGAACACAAAAATCCTACAAAACACAAATAAAGCACCAAAGCATAAAAACGTACAAAAACACTATAAAACCATAAACAAAGACTAACAAAGACCGCTAAAAAGGACCAAATGAGACTCTAAATTATCGTCTCATCAAACTCCCCAAACCGAACCTTTGCTCATCCTCGAGCAAACACACAACCTAAAGACAAACTAGACTCTAGAAAAAGATAAACAAGAAACACAAAACATATTTGAAATCCCAAGTTACCGAATCTACCATTGTAAACATTAAATTCACAAGATGCAAAGATTATGCACTCAACTAACCTTGGCACAATAGTGCACAGAAAATCAAACAAGAAAGTTTCTCATGTAAATAGCACTCAAGTCTAACTCGCTAATCCCTTACAAGAGGATCCTATGCAACTATCTCTCACACTCTGGAAGTGTCCAGTGGGTTAATCGCTCATGAAATATGACGAGAAAGGAAGGTGACTTCCGTCACAAAAGTGCCTCAAATTACTCATGCAATATACTCAGTCAGTTAAGTCGGAAGGGACTTTTTCTTCGCGTGCAGCAACTTGCCAGAAACATGCAACCAATCTTCCCATAGTACCACATTTTTGCATAGAATGAAATGTATGCTAATCAAATGGCCTCAAGGGCTCTTTTAGTCTCACGGGTATATGGCTTTTTAGGACCACGCCGGTATATATGTAGTATTTGAAACACGCCTGACACGACTAACGGTGGTGTCGAGCACCACAGATACACTTCGAGACGAATCAATAATTCAGGGAGAGCAATATAGATTACAAGTATAGAATACGCACATCAGTGCAGCAGAGTCTTTCTCCCCAAAACCGGTTATATGTAATGCACTGGCTTTGATAAAACAGATCATAAAGAGCATGCCGTTCGTCATACTTAACTTACACAGAGTACACATGAGCATTATGAGGCGCAAACAAGGGAGTTTGCACTTCCCGAAAAGATCACACAGGTGGCGGTACAATATTTTTTCATCGGCTAAAGGTTTCTCACCGGTTTTTTGGACCAAAGAGCTACACAGACTTGCTATTTACAAGAAAAACAGACTTATAGGATTTTAAATCCACTACCCCACTTTCAGTTAAATATCATGCAAAACATAAGCAGCTAGTGAATTTAACAATCACAATAGATGCTCGATGACTTGGGAGAACAACTCAGACTCACCACAAAAATCAGAAAGTAGGCCAAAAACGCAGGCCAAAAGACTCTATTCTAAAAAACTAAGACACAAACATAAACTGAAAACAAAACAAGCACATAAAAGTGGCTAACATACCACCCCACGTAGACGAATAAGGCACACAGGCCGCAAAAAGATATGCAATCCTATGTGGCTCACTGACCACCACTATGAAAGCGATAAAAACGAACACAAAACACATGAAATCGATCCCTCCCCAAACCTAAATTTAGCTCGTCCTAGAGTTTCAAGTTTAAGCAAGCGAAGGAATAGAAAAGAAAAAATAAAAAACTGATAATGAAGAAAAACATACCCCCGGGTTGCCTCCCGGGAAGCGCCTTTTATTTTGGTCGTTGGCTCGACTTTTTGGGAATGCTGATATCCATTATCAAACGGGAACGAATCCCTTGCATCCTTCACGGTATACACAGTATTTTGGGATCCATCCTTAGCTCATCTCCTCAAGTTTTCTAACAATTCCATGATACCCTGCAAACTAGAATTAAACAAATCAGAAAATTTAAAAACTAAAAAATAACTATGGGAATGAGAGGGAAAATAAAAACGACAAAGTGGGTCGACACTCCCTGGGCAGTCCAATGTGTATGATGGGACTATGACGTGCGAATCATGGGTTTCTTCTTGTACCGTAGGGGCAGATTCAGAAGTCAGCTCAACAAGTAAGCAAGTAGAATGGATATCTTCTTGTACAGTAGGGGCAGATTCATAAGTCAGCTCAGTGAGATGGTTTGTCCTCTGACGCTCGATGTCCTCATTCAACAACATCGTGAAACTCAAAGAATTTACAAACTCAAAGAATTGTTTAAGTTTAAACTCATCCATTGGTTGTCTTGCGGCTTCTTCTAATATCGTTTGATCATCCTTGGTTAATCCAAAATAGAAATATCCTATCACATCCCTACTGCTCAACCTAGCATTTATGCACCCTTTCTCAAGCTCTCGAAACCGATACCACACATCATAGAATCTTTCTCCAAGAAACTGACGGAAACTACGAAGGAGTTCCCTCTCTTTCTGACGGATAGAGTACATATCCATCAGATACGGTTTCTTGGTTGCATAAGTTCCTACACACACAAAGACAAGAAACCACGAGTAGTTCCGACAAAACAAAACTAACTAAACAAAAGAAAACTATAAATAAAAAATCACACTCAAACGCTACAGTAGGAATTAATTCCCCGGCTGCGGTGGCAAATTTGATGAGCTCAAATTATACTCTAAATAACTTAAGAGAATAAGCTGTAGTTGTAGACTATGCTTAACTCGGTATCGTTCTCTAGGGAATTAATCAGGCTACCACAACAATTGAAAGTAAAACAAATAGATTTGAGTGATTGTACTTCTAAAACACAGATTAAAACAAGAAACAAATAAACTGGTTTGATCAAAGAGAGAAGATGAACACAGTAGTAATGATCAAGTAATTGTAATTCGTTCTAGGGCAATCATTCATATTTGTCACATGGTCGGCGTACAGAAATCAATCAATCCAATTCAACCAATCGTTATTTGAATGTTTTGAAATAGAAAAATCATAGGTCGTCAATCCACGATCCTTAACATAAAACGATTTTGAAAGTCTTGAACTAGCTTATTAGATTGAAGGTTTTTACGAAGATTTTGAACTAGACGAACCTATATCAACGAATCCTAACCCTAGAAACTAATATGCAAGACTATCACATAACTACCGTGTTCGTAGTGATTTAACTACTCATGAGGGAAGCAAAGATGAAAGAATGCATGGTATAGATCACGCAACGCATAAACATGGTGATAATTGCATGCAAGATCATACAATTCGATAAATAGAAGAAAACACGAATTGAAGATAAACAATAGAGAGTTATCAATAATTACCAAGAATTCGATCCTGATGGTTCTTACAAGAGGTAAACCAAACTCCAAAGATCAATCAATCAATGTCAAAACTTAGTTCTAGGAGCTTTTTCTATGTAAAAATCGAGTATAAGAAGTTATGGCAAAGGAAGACCTAATTCTAACCTAAAAAGGAGTTGTTTGCCGAATCTGTGAAGTTATCGCAAATCTTGCCGCGGCGAGACACTGTTAAGGCTCCCAAATTGCTCTTGCAAAATCTCGCCACGGCGAGAATGTCATTCGTCGCGGCGAGCTTAAAACCTCTGTAACTTTTGCTACAGACAGAATATGGCATGCTTCAGAAACAAAAGTTGTAGCCCTTTTAATTATCTTTCTGTGGCCACTGAGTTCAGGTCAATCGGACATCATATGGGAGAGTTATGGCGAAAATGGATAGACTGCTCCGTAAAACTTCACTTTTGCAAGCTTCGCTAAAACGGCTCTCAAATCTTCGTCTGAACTCCGAATCCACTTTCGTTTTCGCCCAGTTACTCTACATTCAAAGATATAGAACCTATGTTTTCACTCCGATTTTCACCTTCGAAACACAAAAATCCTATAAAACACAAATAAAGCACCAAAGCATAAAAACGTACAAAAACACTATAAAACCATAAACAAAGACTAATAAAGACCGCTAAAAAGGACCAAATGAGACTCTAAATTATTGTCTCATCAGGAGTCCCTTTCGGACTAATGCTTCAGACCTACACTTTCGGACAAAGGTCCAAAACAGACGTCAACTGTGTCAAGTCTCTCGGAAAAGACCATACTGCCCCTGAAAGCCCAAAAGGGAAACAGGTAAAGTCTTTCTAATGGGCCATGGGCCTAATAAAGCCTTGTTGGCACAATCTAAACCCTACACTTGGCACGATCTAGTGAAGCTCTTCCATTTTGGGAGAAGTCTATAAATATTACACAGATTCCCATGCAAACGGTAAGTCATCATTACGAACTAATCCCGATAACTATACATAGCAGATCTTCAGTCTCTCTCAAGTAAAGTCCTTACCCGGTTTGACGCTTAGCAAATCGGGTCTACGGTTCTGAACCCCCCCCCCCCCCACCCAAAGTCACTTGTGCAGGTTCTTACCCGTTGGTACTTTGGAGTGCTTTGGACGTGGACGTTCTACAGTGATTTGGACCTATAGATTTAGAAAGAACTTATTAAGTGTTTGGGGGACTTTACCCTCAACATTACCGAGCCAACCTGAGCACTATTTTGATTTGTGCCTTGACTTGTGGGAGCAGGATTGCATAACATTGCCGCGAGGTAATGATCTTTAAGTACACCTTAAGGGACATTGGGTTACACTTGTAACTGCTAGTTATAGTGAGTGATGCTTACATGTTAAATGTCTGTTGTGGATTCGTCGAGGTCTGAGTTGAAACTAAGTGAGTCAGTGGAGTATGAAACCCTGGAGACTAGCTGCTTATCTATGTCATGGTTTATGATCTATACTATTGTTGTTACCTTGCTCAAGGATGAACAAGAAAACTGGTTTGGGTGTGTGATGTGACAATGAAATGTGCAATTTTGCATGCTTTTAGACCCTTGTCTTTTGTCCAAGATCCAATATTTGCATCACATTATGGCCAATTACCAGCTTCTTGCATATTTTGTAGGTCATGATTGCGTTTTTGAGGAATTGCACGATTTCCAGTGCCAAAATGTAATATTTAGCCGAAATCGGGGAAAATAAGGAAATACGCTGATTTTGAGGTCTCAAAACATGTCATGTGACTAACCAATGTGAAGATAATTGAAGATGCTACAACATTGTAGAAGACCACTTTTCGCACCAAGTCCAAGTCACTATAAATCGTCCCAAATCAAGTTCCATAGCACTCCGAGGTCCAAAGCACTAGTGGGTAAGAACCTGCACAAGTAACTTTTTATTTTTTGGGGGGGGGGGGAGGGGTTAGAACCGAAGACCCAGTTTGTGTAGTGTCAAACCGGGTAAAGACTTCACTTGAGAGAGACTGAAGATCTACTCTGTATAGTGTTTATGATTAGTTCGTAAAGATGGCTTGACTTACCTCCCTTATTGATGTGTCAAAATCAAAGTTTTAATATTTGTTTAAGAGCCAAGAGTTAATTCTCAACACTACGAAAACTTGTAGTGTAGTGAAGTTAACCCCGAGGTCGGTCTGGGAGGAAATAACTAAGCTGAGTCTTGTTTACGAATAATAATAACAGTATGAAAGCAGTAAAGAGTTGTTTTTGCTTTGGCAACAGATTGATTAACTACGTTAAAGTAAAATACTTTGCAGACTAACCAGAAAAAAGATTTAAACTTAACGAGATTGATATGAATGAGGAGAATTATGGTGTGGTGACAGAAGACGATCTATCTAGCAGGAAATATGCGATCAACAAGAAAAATGATTACTCTCAAGTTGTCACTACTGGGGTTCAGAAAACGAATAGCATTAGTGAAGGTGCAATTTCACTAAGCTGGAATTAATTAAGCTAATCCTATTATTACCGTTTGCACCTAACTGTTAGATTGAAGCAAGACGAAAAACATTTTGGTTTCTAAAGATCAAATGCTTAATCTAACAGTGATATTGACGGATTGCACATCAAACGTAATAGCAGAATACGTAATTAATCTAAAAAGCTCATAGTAATCGTAACCTGAATATATATATATATATATATATATATATATATATATATATATATATATATATATATATATATAATCGCATAAAACCTAACTAGCATGCTTGAATTCGTCACCTCCCCATAATCAGGGTGTTTAGCTACTCATGTTATGCGAAGACATAATCAATAAAGCAATTAAACAATCAACACACATAATCTTCATACTAGAAATGTAGAATCGAATGATTGATACAATTTACCTTCGTTGTCACAAACTCTATGTAGAATTGAAGAACCTGAATCGAATCGATGCAAAGAGTATGTAGATTGCGCTCCCAATCAATGATAATTGTTGGATTACAAGGTGAAAATCGGTTCAATTACCTCAAATCGGTAATTGCCTTGGAAATTAGGTCTAGGTTGAGAGCAAAGTTGAATACTTGACAATAGAATGAATTATGAAAGTAATAATGTTGTTTCTAACTAATAGAAAGGAAGAAAAACTAAGTCCGAACGAAGTAGGAAAGAATCGGGAAAAAAACAATGCAGAAACAGAAGAAGTTGGCGTCCGCTAACTTTCTAGATGGCGTCCGCGATGGAAGAAAGTTGTCGGACGCCAAATACACTTGGCGGACGCCAAAATGGCGTCCGCGATGGAAGAAAGTTGCCGGATGCCAAATACACTTGGCGGACGCCAAAATTCATCCATGGCGTCCGCCAAAGTGAACTTTGGCGTCCGCCAACTCGTTCTGGACGAGTTTGGCGGACGCCAATCTTCAATGGCGTTCGCCAGGCCCTTTTTTGTCCTCTAAACGTTGGAATATGGAGATAGTTCCTTCTTCAAAGTTGTATCTCTTGGTCTTATCTACACGAGGACACAAAGATCAGGTCAATCGGAGTTCATATACAAATGTTATGGCCGAAATGCCAAAGCTACTCCATCATAGTTCGAATTTTGCGCGCTTAAACGGCTCTAAAATCTTCGTCCGAACTCCGAATCGACTTCCGTTTCGACCAATCAACTCCATTTTCAACCAAATTTCAGGTCTTGGAACTTATATGCTACTGTTAATGCATTAATATGCACTGGTTTAGCCTTGTTTCAATTTGTTTTCACCAAACACCTATAAAACACACAAAACACAAAAACGTAATAGAGCACTAATAAAATAAACTATGATACACTTAAGTACTACAACAAGATGGTGAAAAAGACTAAATGTGACGATGTAAAACCGACTCATCAAACTCCCCAAACCGAACCTTTCTTGTCCCCAAGCAACAAACTCTCTAAAAAACCTAGAAAAATGAAAACACATAGACACAAAGTAAAGTCTAACTCCCAAGCTACCGAGTCTACGATTGCAAATAATAAGCACGAATAATGCAAGAGTTTTGACATCACACTGAGGATCACAGAATCACATGCATAAGTTCAAAAAGTTCGTTTCCAAAGTAAATAGAACTTAAGTCTAACGCGGTAGTCCCTCACAAGTGGATTCTATGCAACTAATCTCTCACACTCCTGGAAGTGTCCAGTAGGGATAATCACTCAAGAATATCAAGAGATAAGGAAGGTGACTTGCGTCACAAAGATGCCTCAAATACCTCATGCAATGTACTCAATCAGTTAAGTCGGAAGGGACATTTTCATAGCTCTATAACAATCAGCAGTAGACTTATAAAAAGGCAATCGTTCTCTCGTTTTACAATTTTTCTTTTTTTTTTTGCATACTACTTTTTTGCAGTCTTATATATGACCCATATGCTTATATCCTTTTATTTTGTCTCAATTTTTTGGTAGTGTCTGTTTTACCGAAAGTCCGCACTTTTGTGCGTGCTGGTTTGGTATACACGCCATCAACCCTCACGGTCATATAGCTTTTAAGGGCCACGCCGGTATATAGGTAGTATCTAAAACGTGCCCAACACGACTAACGGTGGTAACTAGTACCATAGATCCACTATGAGACTTATTTTTTTGTTTTGAGAGAACGAAAAACCCGAACATAGTCTTTATCAATACAAGTGGTGCACATAAACCTCCTCCCCAAACCTGATCTTGGAACGGGTTTGGCATAAGCAAACAAGAATGTAAAACATGCCATTCGTCATACTTAACTTACACAGAGTACACATGAGAATGATGAGGCGCAAACAAGAGAGTTTGCACTTCCCGAGAATTCACACAAGATCAATAATGCCGATATCAATAATTCACTTTTCCTCGGCTCTTAGTCATGCTCACAGGTTTTTTGGACTACAGAATTAGAACAGACTTTGTATTTACAACAGAAACGAACTTAGAAAACTTGAACATGGAAACTACTAATAGTCAAGGATCAGCCAAAACAAAAGCATTAAACAGGTTTAGTACATGCAATAGACGCTCGACTTGGGAGACAGACATAAACTCAACAGACAAACTCGAATAAGAAATACAAAAAGAATCACATCCGAAAACATCGGATGTGAAAAAAGTATTCTAAATAAATATACAATAACATCGGCACGCAGGAAGGGCTCGTGCAGCTGCAGCAGGATTTGAAAAAGGAATTGATCGTGATTTTGAACGAGATTTATCTATGAAAAATACGAATCGGAGATCAAAACTCAAAACACCCCTCCCCAAACCTGAGAGTTGATAGGAGAGGGCTTCCCTGATTGAAGGTTTCCAAGATGTGTAGAAGACTGGTGGTGTTCATTTGCAATGTTAGGTACTAGACTTCCCCATGCTCGAATTCCTCTACCCTTGCACTTGCGAATAGATATAAAGGGGTCCAACATACCCCGCAGAATAATCCTTGCAGACAAAATCCTTAGGCAAATAATCCAATGCCTTCACTATGCCGACCTTACCATTCAGCTCGTATGTTGTTGTGCGTCTATATACGCTAATATCCATTCTAGAGGTGAATAAAAATGGCCAGCAAAGGAGGATTGTATCGGGTCCTGCCTTCTGATCTTCTCGGACATCCTTCAGAACAACAAAATTGGTGATAATAGTTTAACCATTCAGTTTAACTGCGATACCCTTTGTCAATCCAACTGGTCTTCTATGTGACCCATCCGCCATTAGGAGTCGAGCTTTCATCTCTTCCAAGCCTGTAAAGCCACATCCCTTAAACAAACTGTATGGGATTGTATTACATGTAGCTCCTGTATCTAAAGTCGCAATGACTTTTGAATTTCCCATCCCAACTACGATGCTAAAGCTCTATTTACTGAGAGGATGTTCCTTCACATTTTCTGCTAACTCTTCTTCCTTGGCAAGAACTTCAACTGCTCCAATTTCCGGAATGCTCACTATAGCTGCAGAATCTTCCTCTTTTGCAGAACCTAATTCTTCAATGGAAATGGCTGGATCTTCATCTTTTTCCGGGATCAACTCCTTAACAGAATTACCAGGAGTTATCACCTCTTCTACTGCTGCTTCACTAGCAATCGGAATCAACGATGCACACCCACAAGCTGCGCAAATCTGTTTTGAAACCTCAACACGGGTCTCATTTTCCGAAACAGTCACCTCAACCGGTGTTTCTGTGATCACCTTAATAACCATTGCCCTCTCGGGAGTACCAGGGAATTTTTCCTTTTCTCTCTCTTTGTTCTTCTCTAGTAGCTGCTCGAGAACTCTTTGGATCTTTTCACTATACTTTTCCAGCTTCCCAATACGGGCATCGGTAGACTGACGATGCGCCTTGACTCATTCATGAAACTCCGAAATTCGTCTGCCCATCCTAATCCACCTGCTGGTTGCACCAAACCTGCGCCGGGTCTCTTCTCTTCATCAGGAGCAGCGTTTGCTTCTCCCCATTGACCCCTGACATTTGTCTTGGGGTTACGGTGTTGGTTGTGTTGTGCCAACTTAGGAAACTTATCCTTGAGAGCAGCAGCAGTTAATTCCATAATATTACCCCCGCAGAACGCATCTATCACATACTGCTGTTTCTCATTCAACCCATCATAGAAATATTGATTCAGATCAGCCTGGGGGTACCTGTGGTGAGGACATTGACCTAGCAGGCTCTTGAACCTGTCCCATGCTTCATACAGAGACTCATCATACAGCTGGCTAAAGGTACTGATTTGCTGCCTGATAGAAGAAGTCTTAGACAGAGGGTAGTACTTCTGCATAAATGCATTGTAGACTTCAGCCCAGGTGGTTAAGCTTCCTTCATCCAAGCCATTCATCCACTGTCGTGCCTTGTTAGCTAAACATATAGGAAAAACCCTCATCTTCGATCATTGTCGGTGACATTCTCACCTTCAGGCAGTCACCCAATAAAGTGCTCCAGCTCCATAAGAAATCCCATCACTTCCACATTCTTCTGCCCATAGAATTTCGGAAGTAGGGCCATAAGATGCCCCTTAATCTCCAAGTTACGCACATTGGCAGGAGTGACAATACTAGGACGGTAAACTTTTACGGGCGGTGCGAAGAGTGCAGCCATAGAAGGCTGCTCCAACTCGGTCATCTCTTCGAACCTGTGCTGCAAGACAGACACAACACCAGAACTACGCAAACGTAAGTACCCGTTAGTTAAAACAAGCACTCAAGACGAGAAACACAGAGGTAACAAGGGAAAAAAGACTAACGAACACAAAAACAAAGTTTTAATATTTGTTTAAGAGCCAAGAGTTAATTCTCAAAACTACGAAAACTTGTAGTGCAGTGAAGTTAACCCCAAGGTCGGTCTCGGAGGACTTAACTAAGCTGGGTCTTGTTTACGAGTAATAATAACAGTATGAAAGCAGTAAAGAGTTGTTTTTGCTTCAGCAGCAGATTGACTAACAACGTGAAAGTAGACTACTTCGCAGACTAACAAGAAAACAGATTTAAACTTAACGAGATTGATATGAGTAAGGAGAATAATGGTGTGGTGACATAAGACGAGCTAGCTAGCAGGAATTTGCGATCAACATGAAAAACAATTACTCTCAAGTTGTCACTACTTGGGTTCAGAAAACGAATAGCATTAGTGAAGGCATCAATTTCACTAAGCTGCAATTAATTAAGCTAATCCTACTATTACCGTTTGCAACTAACTGTTAGATTGAAGCAAGACGAAAAATGTTTTGTATCTAAAGATCAAATGCTTAATCTAACAGTGATATTGACGGATTGCACATCAAACGTAATAGCAGAATACGCAATTAAACTAAAAAGCTCATGGTACTCGTAACCTGAATATATATATAATCCCATAAACCCTAACTAGCATGCTTGAATTCGTCACACCCCATAATCAGGGTGTTTAGCTACTCATGTTATGTGAAGACATAATCAATAAAGCAATTAAATAATCAACACACATAATCTTAATACTAGAAACGTAGAATCGAACGATTGATACAGTTTACCCTTCGTTGTCACAACACTAGGTAGAATTGAAGAACCTGAATCGAATCTATGTAAAGAGTATGTAGATTGAATGATAATCGTCGGATTACAAGGTGAAAATCGGTTCAATTACCTCAAAACGGTAATTGCCTTGGAAATTAGGTCTAGGTTGAGAGCAAAGTTCAATACTTGACAATAGAATGAATTATGAAAGTAATAATAATTTTTCTAACTAATAGAAAGGAAGAAAAACTAAGTCCGAACGAAGTAGGAAAGAATCGGGAAAAAAACTGCGCAGAAACAGAAGAAGTTGGCGTCCGCCAACTTTCTAGATGGCGTCCGCCATGAAAGAAAGTTGTCGGACGCCAAATACACTTGGCGGACCACAAAATTCATCCATGGCATCCGCCTATGTGAACTTTGGCGTCCGCCAACTCGTTCTGGACGAGTTTGGCGGACGCCAATCTTCAATGTCGTTCGCAGGCCCTTTTTGGTCCTCTAAACGTCGGAATATGGAGATTTTTCCTTCTTTAAAGTTGTAGCTCCTGGTCATATCTACGCTTGAACACCAAGATCAGGTCAATCGGAGTTTATATGCAAAAGTGATGGCCAAAATGCCAAAGCTGCTCCATCATAGTTCGAATTTCGCGCGCTTTCACTTAAACGGCTCTAAAATCTTCGTCCGAACTCCGAATCCACTTCCGTTTTGACCGATCAACTCCATTTTCAACCACATTTCAGGAATTGGAACTTCTATGCTTCCATTAATGCATTAATATGCACTGGTTTAGCCTTGTTTCAATGCGTTTTCACCAAGCACCAATAAAACACACAAAACACAAAAACGTAATAGAGCACTAATAAAATAAACTATGACTACACTTAAGAACTACAACAAGACGGTGAAAAAGACTAAATGAGATGATGGAAAACCGACTCATCACTTATCATGGGAATGTGTTCCATATATATAGAGATTCCCCCAAAGAGGATGGATTCCGTTGGATCGTGCCAAGTGTAAGGCTAGGATTGCACCAACAATGCTCCATTAGGCCCATGGCCCATTAAGAAGACTTAACCCATTTCCCTTTTAGGCTTTCGAGGGTAGTTTAGTCATTCTCCGAGAGAAATTAGAGACTTCTGAAGTCCGTCTCGGACCTTCGTCCGAGAGTGTTGGTCCGAGGGTCCAATCCGGGTTGTCATTCTGTCTGAAAGGAACTCTCCTAAACCACAAGGCATAGTAGTTCGGACCATGATTGTCTCGGACCCTGTTTTCTCTCTTGGTGCCAGTCCACTTGGTTGCTTATGAGGTTAATGACTTACGTCCGAACTGTTGTCCGGGTCGGACCCCCATGGCTTCGGACCACGGTTTGGGTCAGACCAACTGTCTTTGAGGTCCATTTCCCCGATATACTCAGGAGGGTCAGACCGGAGGTGGTCTTAGGGTCGGACCTTAAGGCCTTGGATGTTTAGATAGCTTGAGACGCCTTAGGATTCGTTCCAAAGGCGTCGTATGAAGGACTGGACATATTTCCGTATCAACATCTGTCCCCCTAGTTTCCAAGTATCTTAGTAGAAGATAGATGTGGAACTATAGTTTAAAGTGGAGAGGACATTTTTGTTTTTTTGTTCAATCCATCTCTCATAAGAAGAAAAAAGGTGTTAAGTCCGTGCCTTTTGTCGTCCTTACCCTAATCTCTCCCCCCCCCCCCCCCCCACCCTTTCTTACAGTCCGAGAGTGTGGTCTCGGATTGTAAGTATGAGAAGGGGTATTTGTAAGCGAGATTAGGAGTAGGCTCGAAAGGCGTAACAAAGTAACGCTTTTTAGTCGATTGCTCGGGATTGTCCGACGAGGGGCATCCGGACGGGCGGGTGTCCGTGTGTTTAAGATAAGTCATCCGTCTATCAGTAAGATGGTTTTTATCTTGTATTATTAATCGACTCTTCGGAAGTTCCAAAATAAGACCTACAGGCGATTTCATAGCTCCACATCCACAAGCTATTAAGGACAACCGGATGAACGGGGGTCCGTGTGATGTATCTAGTTGATTATCCGAGATAAACAATGGTGAGATATCCACACGGACGAGAGTCCGTGTAGATAAAAGATCCAAGCAGCTGTTTTGTAAGAAGACTGTTGGTATTATTTGTACTAATCAACTCTACGGACCCAAATAAGGACCTATGGGCGATTTCATAGCTCCACACCCATAAGCCATTAGTGAGATCCGGATGGAGTAAGGTCCGCATAACGGACATAGTTGATTATTCGGTTGAGTCCGACAGGGAATGTCCGAACGGAGAAAGGTCCGGCAAGTTTGAAGACTAAAAATAATCGTTTCTTAAAAAGATCGTGTTTGTCTCGTATTTCGCTAATCAAGCCTTCGGAAGTACTATAATGATCCTATGGGTGATTTCATAGCTCCACACCCATAAGCCATTAAGCCTATCCGGGGAGTGATGTACGTACGGACGAGAGTCCGGGTGCCTAGGATAGAGTGAACCGTCCGTGAGAGGATGGGGTGCCCTTTCCGAGGTTGCAAGTGTTGTTGGAATTCTAATCGTCGTGAAATAAATATTTTTGGATGTAACCGTCATTTCATCTAGTAATTTGAACTATGTCGTTGGATGAATTTTGATCAACGGTCCAGATTTAATCTTGAATTGATGTGACTGTTGAGCTTCCAAAAATATCCCTCTATAAATAGGACACCAGTCGCTTTCATTTTCTCACTTTTAGAGAGAGAATTTTCGTAATCTGAGTGAGTCCGAAGCAAGTGTAATTCAGTCCGAGTCAAGGGAAGTTTGTTTGTTGGAGCTAGCTGCCTTCAATCAAAGCCTTCGTATTTTTGCAAGTGTTCTCTCGGTCTTTTTTAGATTTGTTGAAGTCTGTGTTGTAGAAATTTCTTGCATGTTTTTCTTGTTCGGATAAGTGTTGTACGCAGCTTGTTCGGACGTATGTTGTACTAACTTCGAACTAACTACATCCGACAACACTTAGTGTCCTCCGAACCCTTTAGGGGTTTTAACCCTAGATTATATAAATGTACTCTCAGACCATAAACCTTCCATTTATAGGACCTCCTTTCTTTCCATAGGATGTCCGAGAGTGATAGCAAAAATCGTACCGAAGTCGGGGAGTATGCATCCGATGAATCCTCTTATTCAGTGACGTCCGAAGAGGTTGACATTGGTGATGTGGAGGATCAACGGGGTCACAGATATGTGTCGAACCGGAGTAGTGAAGAACCCGAGGTGAGCTCTCCATCCTTTCAGTTAATCGTGCCCGGATTTAAGTATCCGGACATACAGGATTACCCGGAGTCTTCTAATGTGCATGAGGCAGTGATGAGTCATGAGACAGTCACGTGGATAATAAGCAGCCCGCATCGGAGCGAGGATGATTCCGAGTTACCAGTAGAGATCCGAGCTCTCTGTAGGAACTTTGGTTATAATGTTAGGATTAACCCTAACCAAATCCCTTTCGTGCCGGATCCACAGGAGATAGACATAGAAGAGGTCCACGACACGACCGATGAGCCCCCCAAGTTAGGCGTGTTCGAGGCAGGGGTGGAAGAAGCAGTCCGAGTTGTTACTCCACTTCGGACTGTAGTGGTACTGTCGTCGTCCGAGGACGAAAAAGTTGAGGAACAAACCATGTATGGAGAAGAAGGAGACGGACAAGAAAATGATGAGGAGGAAGAGGAGGATGAAGTGCCGTTGGTTCGGACCAGGCGTTCTGATCGTCCGGGCCCGAGTCTCCCGAGAGGGTAGAGTTCTACTCAAGGGTTGAGCTGGGGAGTTACGTCCCAATCGTCCGAGGCGGCCAAGAACAAGGGTAATGATGTGATCCGAATTAAGTTCCCTCGGACGCGTCTACAAGTTACTCAACCAGACCCTGATGGGGAGCTAAACTTGGACGACTGTTGGTCCAGATAACGGCAAAGTAAAAGACTAGAGGGGGGGGGGGGGGGTGAATAGTCTTTTAAAACTTTTGTCGATAAAAACTATTTCTCAGATATCTGTGTAGATATCTGATACTTAGATTCAGAGCGCGGAAGACTTAAGATAGATAAGTGCAGAAACAGTTAAAGTGTGTGTGTGTGTTGCTGAAAAGTAAGTACTTTAGCTTGTGTGTAAAGTTCATTGTGTCTTCTCAAGCAGTCTAAGTGTTGATATTTATAGATGAATTTGAATGCCGTTTGAATAGTATCCGTTAGGCTTAAATCAAATTCAAACTATTGATATCTGTGTATAGTACTGTAGCAGGTTTGTCTTCTTCTTCAGAAGCTACCGTTGCTTTTGTTCAGACATCTCTGTCCGTGCATTTAATGCATTGTACTATACTTTTGTCCTGTAGTGCCAACGGAACTATGCTTTGTATCAGAGACTTAACTTTATCAGTTTTCTCTGAGTTTTAGCACGTCCTTACCTTTAACTTCAGATACCACTTTTATTGAAACAACTTTGTTTGCAATATATATTTCTTTATCAGAAATGTGGTTTAAAGCTCAAGGTATCTGAGTGTAGATATCTGTGGACACTTTCCTTGTTTTCCAGATGGACCTCTTGACTTCTCAGATATCTCTTGTGACATGATTTGTTTAGCAATCATTCGCGTCTTCAAGAAATCTGGCCAAGGTATCTGCAAAACTATTTCAGTAATCTTGTGCAGTTTCTTCAAATCTTCAATGTCGTTGAACTTGTTCTGCTTGGATGTCTTCTTCTTGGTCTTCTCTTCATAAAATAAAAATTACATTTTGAGACCTAACATCCTATACAAGATTAGCTAGACTATCATACTTAGTGGGTTTCCTCTTTTACAATGTTCAAGTGAACCAAGAGTACTAATCACCTTTCTGAGACTAAGATAAGTCATCATGTTGCTGATCAAAATCTAAACAGATATTTCTAACAAAATATCTAACAAATTTCCTAACAAATTTCCCCCTTTTTGATCAGTCAACGATGACTATCTGACCTATTACAAATCATGATGAGTGAACAATCCAACACTTAATCATTTCTTAAGATTTTTCAATTCAATCAATTAAGTGCAGAAAGTAAACATCAACCAAATCACAAGGTGTGATCTTTGCTGACAAGTTATCTTTTATAGAATACTATCTGAGAGTAAGTTCTTCAGATAAGTTACAAAGAAGATTACAGATAACTTCAATACATAAAAAAAGTTTAGCTCAGTCAGCAAAAATACAAAAAAAAAGTAAATTAGGACAATAGGAGTAGCCAAGCTCCAAGTAAACATCCTAATAGACTAGTCTTCAAGTCTTCAACTCTTCAACAGTAGTTCTATGGATCAGTCTGCAAATTTCCTATCTCCAAACCTTTTGATGTCATCAGAATAATCATATATATAGAGAAGTGTTCTGACGAGCATCTCAGTGTCTCTGGCAAATCCACAGACCTCTTTGTAGGTTTTGGTATGATTTTTCTTGACAAAATGTTTGACCCACAGATACTTTCCCCACTTCCAGGCATGCTCTATTCTGATATCTGAAAGCTTGAAGTATTCGTAGATAATCCTCAGATATCTGATGTCACCCTTGTATTGATCTTCAGTTAGATAGAACGACTCATAGGGTTCCACAACGAGTCTTGCTCTTGTGCCTGTTCCTGTGATATTCAGAATTCTGTGCACATCATCTGGCTTTCCATATGGACATTCATCAGAGAGGTCCTTTCTCATGGCTTCAGTTCTCTTGACAACTTCAAAATCCAACCAGGCTTTAAAGGAATTGGCACCTTGAATACTCACAAATTAAGGCTGGGAAGAAGTCCTTGACCAAAAATTGATTGGTGTTGATCAAGGTTGGCTTATCTTTTCTCCATGCCATAAGTTGTTTATGGATTGGTTCTGGAAATCTTGAATTTACCAGTAGATGCTTAAGTTCCAGAATCCAATAGCCAATTTTCTGATTGATGCACCTGTAGACAGAGGAATCATTGTCATTCTTCACATACTCTATTTTGGCTTCTTCTGGCCTGAGTGGAAGTTGACTTCGTCTTTGCTCAACTCTCAGTCTGTTCCTTCTCTGTCTTGAATTCTCTTTGGGGTTGTTGCTTGAAGAACCACCCTGGATAGACTTGGTATTTCCAGAGGGTGTTTTAGCTGCTTGGGGCTTTGCAGCTATGGGCTCAGTTAGGCTTTCAATTTTCCTTTTTCTGTGAAGAGGAGCTTCATCTTTATCAGTTTCCATCATCATCAAGATTAAATCTTGTGAAAGTTTTACAGCCTTCTTCATTGCCCAGGGACTTGATTTGACCTTCTTCTTCTTCTTCTTATTCTTCAGAAGATTCATCAATCCCTTTAACTTGTCTTCTCCTTGGAGCCTTGGTACTCCTTGGAGGTTTCTGTGCCATGGCCCTTGTTATCATTGCAGTTCCTTCAGTAGGTTTCTGGGAAGTAGCTACTATTTGCAAAGCAGCTTGGCTTGAGGAGGGCTCATTGATTCTGAGTAGTGGCTGGGAAGTTTTCAAGTTTCTTCTTCCTCTCTGAGACGCACCAGCTCCAGATTTCTTCTTGTATTCTTCTCCTTCTTCCCATTCCCCCTGACTTTGAGTTCCAGATTTGTACACTCTTTCCCCCTTAGTCATTGTTGGCTGACTCAGTCTCATAAACGAATTTGAGAGAGAGTCAAAATGCCCTTGTAAATAATTGTAGACAGTGACCAACTTCTGAAGTTCGGCTTTGAGCTCCTGATTTTGCTTGATAAGTCCATTGTACTTATCAGTGAGCTCTGCCAATGGGCCTAGGATGGCATCTGCTTCCAAGGTAACTTGCCTCTTGGAAAGCTTTTTCAGCTAAAGACGCATCATCGTCCCTTATCATTCCCAGATCATTCTGAGCAATGACTATGCTAGTTGTTCTCTGAGTGATGAGCTCAGTGAACTTTTTCATTTCAGAGGGGACGGAGGCAATTACTTCCTTGTTCTGTGAAGACATCTCCTTTTTTAGATGAGCCAGTACTTGGTATCTGTTCATGTATTCATGGGAGTGGACATTTGGCAATTTGCTGAAAGTTTCAGGAGCAATCAGTTTCCTTTTCAAGTGTGAAACCGCTAGATGTTCATTGCGGTGCTCTGCCAAAGTCTTGTCTTCTTCATCATCTGAGTAATCAGCCCAGTGATGTTCATCCTCTTGGACATTCTCATCGATTGTGTCGAGTTTAGCAACCATCACAGAGATTGGTTTCTTCCCTTTTTGGGAGGAGGATGGTACTTCTTTTGAAGATGATGCAGCCTTAGCATCATGCTTAACTTCAGATACTTCTTCAGTATCGAGTTCTTTGGTGATGGCATTTACAGCATCCTGTAGCTCTTTAACCTCAGAGTAAGCAATCATCTCTTGCAGATATTGATCTTATAGTTGGTCAAGATTGTCTCTGGATTTAGCTATTTGGTCTTCCAGTTGAAGATGGAGCTGTTGTTCTTCTTCCAAAAGTTGTCTGAGTTGAGCAGTTATGGATTGAGTATTCAACAATTTCTGAGCGATTTCCTCAGAATCCTCAACTACTTGTTCAGTAATAACCTTTTGTTGGGAAGATGGATGAGTTGACTTTTGAGGAGATGGAGACGAAGATTTCTGTGCTTTCCTCTCAGTTTGCTTTTCAGCAGTTGAGGCATGATTTCTTTGTGAAAATCCTCCGGTCCCTGGTGCAGGGGCATCATCATCATCCTTTTTGTCTGTGTCATCCTTTTGGTGATGGTTAGTGGGAGGTTCATCGAAGTCGTTTTCGTTTATCTCTTCCTCCTCATCATCTTCAGATACAAGATTGATCACTTCAGGAATAGTGATCTTCGCCATTAACCTCTTCTTGTTCGTAAGGTATAAATTGCGTAGTCTGGGGCGAATCGGCTTGAATGCCATCTGTAATCTTGTCGACCATCTTCTGCTCAAAGGCTTGTATCAAATCGCCACTTCTGGAGAAATCCTTATGCAATAGAGTCGCAATCGTATCGCTCGGTAGGGAACATTGCATGGATATATCGTCTCCAAGTCAAGAGCTCGTGCTCGTTGGTTGATCTGTGATTCTCAATATTTAGAGAGATCGAGCACCTTAACCTTTGCCATTTCTTGAAGCATTGAATATGCTTTATGTGGTTTGAGCTTTGAAGAAGGGAAGTAGGTCCCTTTTCTCATCATTGGGAGCCTGCTTTGCACTCGTTTGAGCCTGAAAGAAAGAGTTTTAAATGAGCTTCAAAACTTTTGTAGATATCTGAGTAGAAGTGTAGTTTAGTTTCTGAGTTACCTGAGTAAGTACTTCAGCTCGAGACTGTGCTAATCGAGACAATTGGTGTCTCAGATATCTTGTTGTGAGGTGGAGACTTGGAAGTCTGGTCTTCATCAACCTTTCTTTCTTGAACCTGAGAATTAAGATTAATACAATACTTAGGAAATTATTTGAAAGAATTTGTGCAAAAATGCTTTAATGAGTTCTGAGTTTTGGACTTACTTCCTCAATAGGAAGCTCAGAGTCATTTTTCTCAGAAACTTTCTCAGTTTCTGGTATTCTTTCATGTGATGTTGCCTTGGGAGCTTCATCAATTTCCATTGATGCAGGGGATGTCGCAACTTTTTCCCTTTGCATTTCTACTTCTGAATGAGCCTGTAAGTAGAAAGTATTGAATATTTTAGAAGAAGTTTAAGATAACCCATGATGAAGAGTACTTATCACTGATTTTTCATGTACCTTCATGCTAGAAGGCTCAATGATGTGTTCTTCAGAAACCTTGCCTCTGGGTTCGTCTCGGCATTTCGCTTTATCTTCCTCTTTCTCGCTTGAGCCTGTTAGAAACATTTACTTTAAATGATTAAGCACATAGACAAATGATCGAAAAGTGTTATCTTAAGAATCAATTATCACCGTGGTATGTGCTCAGATTTCTTAAGAGGCGAGGTTGGGGTAACCTCCTTCTCAGTTTCTGAGGCAAGCTTTCTAGCTTCCTCTTGTTTCTGTGTTTCTAACTCAGCCTGTAACAAAGAATTTTTATATAAGTAACAAGATATATAAGCATAAAATTTTTCACAAGGTAGGAGTTAAACCATTCAGCTACCTGAGCATTGTCAGGCTGATTGGTCTCTGGAACTTGTGACCCTTTTATACTTTGGTCTTCTTGTTCCAGTACAGCTTCTTTGTTTGAAGTTTTAGGTACTTCACACCTTTCCTGAGTGTGCAACTCAGTTGCGTCCCCTGGTTGATCATACTGAGTGGATGTCTCAGTTTGATCCCTCTTGTCGAGTTGGGGAACCTGCTCTTTTGCAGGATTTTCTTCAGCGTGTTGTAATGCTGGTAATTCGAAATGGAGTTCATTTACCATTTCATCAACCACTAGTGGCTGTTGTGGTTGTTGTGTTTGTGGTTGTTGTGGTTGTCTGGAAGCAGAAGATCGGTCAGTAGAGTGTTCTTCCAGATTTTTAGATGTGGCATTTTCATCAGCATCTGCCAGCACTAAATTACCACTCATCAGGGCTTCTTGAAGTTGTGCGTAAGAAACGTTCCCTGATGATGTGTTTGCACCAACAACCTTTGCTATAGGTGCTTGTTCAGCAACCTGAGGTGTAGGTTCTTCTTCAGAAACCTTATCAACAATTACTGTTACAGTAACCTTAGCCCTCTTTGTTCTTTCTAGGACTTGAGAGATGACTAGTTCATCATCTTCATCGTCAGAGCTCTCATCAGCATTAGGAACTGATTGGTCCATTACTCCTGCGATTTCTGCAGATGGGGCTTGGTGCTTTTCACCTGTTTTGGCAGCATTAATAAGTTCATCAGCAAGGCATTCTGCATTAGTCGCAACATTTCTGAACGCACTTTCTCTGCCGAGTCTACTTGTTCAGTAGTTGATGACTCTTTTGCAGCATTGATGAGTTGATCTGCCTTTATCAGTTCATCGACAAGGCCTGCAGATATCTGAGAATCGACAACCTCAATAGGTGTGTCTTCTGATTTCCAGCAGACTTCTTTCTTGAAGTTCTGGGCTTCTTGGTCGCAACCTTTTCTTCAGATACCTTTTCAGACTTTCGCTTCTTAGAACCTTTCTGAGACCCAGTAACCTTTTTCATCAAGTTTGTATACTCATATTTGTAGAGTAGGTTACTGTTGGCTATTTCATCGTTCTCGAGCTCAATGCCAAGCTTCTCCAAAGAAGTAGCATATCTTCGCACCATAGCCTATCAGGCCTTTCGCTCAGCTAGTCCTTTGGCGATCTTAGGTCGAAGCCTGAATCTTCTTCACAAACTTCATGAAGGCGTATTTTCCCGCTTAAAAGGGTTTTCCAAATTTTGTCTTGTTGATTCAAGAAGAACATCATGATCCATCGCTTCGCTTATCCGTCAAGACCTCCTTGTAGACCATCAAAGCATCTGTGAAGAATGCAAGCCAATACATCCCAAAGGAACCATCGATGTCCGGTTCGATGTCGAGAAGCTTGAACTCGGTGGGTGTATCCGATGTTTCAAGATCACACGCCACTGCATAATTGTTTAACACCTTCAAGGAGATCATCATCTTGGTGTTTATTTCAAAATCCTTTCCAAGATTTTGAAACTCAAACAACTTACGAAGTTGTTAAGTCCGTAGGATTTCCTTTCCTTGATCGAGGTTTTGATGTACACTATTGCAAAGGTTTCGTAAACACAGGAAATTATCCTGGAGTTGTTGTAGAATTCGAACACATCGGGTGATGAAATTCCACTTGGGCGAGCAGATAGAAAACCCTTGATTTGTGCCTATTCAAGCATGTCAAGAATCAGCTTTCTGTCGGCTTGGTTCTCTATTGCAGCCGTGAGGTATTCCTCAACCATGGAACCACCCCAAATCATTCTGTGATTTGAAGTCCAATGTTCAGGATTAAAATCTCCTACTAGTCGGTTGTTCACAATAACCAACTCTGGTGCTTACTTTTCAGCAGTACCAGTGGAGGATTGAGATTTCTGTGTGGAAGAATTCTTTGGAGCCATCTCTTTATATAGTGTAGGGAATTTGGATTGGTGTTTGAAAGAGATTTGATTCAGTAATTCTTTGCAGAAAAATTTAATCTTGATTTGCAGAGATTGTAGAAGGTTTGCAGAAAATCAAGAGAAGGTTTTGCTATTTTTGTGTAAGTCGGGATTTTTGATTAGGCGAAAGTGATTTCTTTTGCCAAAATCCTATATATATAGCAATAGAATCTCAACAGACAAATACATACAAATTGATTTTGTGTGTACGTATCTGTGATTTGCAAGCAGGCGTGAGCAAAAGCTAGTTCGGCATTAAATGCAAAGTGGGCTTTGTTGGAATTTTTACAGTCCACTATTTACTGTGAATTAATTTCCTCCGTATAGATCAAACGCTTAATTTCATCAAGGGTCACCATTGCTTCTTCAGCAATGATCACAATCAACAAGTGTAATTGTGCCCATTTAATGAATTTTGGTTATTAGCTATCTGAATCACGTTTTTGTATGACCAAGAACACTGTTTGCATCTGAATCTGTCTTATACTTAGGATTTTTCCAAGTTTTTCATCAAGATAGAAATAATGCGAATTTCAAGAGAATAGTTGACTGCAGATAGTTGTACTATTCTCCTTTGTGTTCCCCGTTTATAGAGTGATTCAGATATCTGAGTTCCCGTCTCAGAGATCTTAAGCTGTCTTTTTGCTCTTTTAGCCTTTTTCACTTCTGGATACCCGTTCCAGATTTCTCTTTTCTCTTCTTTGGATGTCCGTTCCAGATACCTCTTCTCTGGATGCCCATTCCAGCAACCTCCTCTCTAGATGCCCGTTCCAGATTCCTGAACTTTTTCAGTTCATTGGTAGTTCCATTAGTCCAAGACTATGTCTTAAGGCTAAGAATCTACTTTCTTGTAGTTGCTTAGTGAAGATATCTGCAAGTTGGTCTTCTGTGCCAATCTTGAGTATCTCTATATTGCCTTTTTCAACATGGTCTCTGATGAAGTGATGTCTAACATCAATATGCTTTGTTCTGGCATGAAATTTAGGATTCTGTGTAATCGCAATAGCACTTGTGTTGTCACAGAAAATGGGAGTTTTCTGTTCATCGAGTCCATAGTCTTTAAGTTGTTGTATCCACAGAATTTGTGTTGCACAACAACCAGCAACAATGTATTCAGCCTCTGTGGTAGAAGTTGCAATTGAGTTTTGCTTCTTGCTAAACCACGAGATAAGTCTAGTACCCAGAAACTGACAAGTTCATGAGGTGCTTTTCCTATCAAGCAGTGATCCAAAGATAATCGAGTACCCGGCTAAACTCAATCCGCTTTCTTTAGGATACCACAATCCTACATCTACTGTACCTTTTACATACCTTAATATTTTCATAGCAATTCTGTAGTGTGTTTGCATCGGATTTGTCTGAAATCTAGCACACACTCCAACGGCGTATTGAATATTAGGTCTACTTGCAGTGAGGTAAAGTAGTGAACCTATCAATTTCCTATACTTATGTTCTTCAACACTCTTATCTGATTCAGTATAGGTCATTTTGGTTCCAATGCTCATAGGTATCTTAGCATTCTTTTCAGAGGGCTTATGATTGAATTTTGTGAGCATATCTTTTGCATACTTTGTTTGACTAATGAATATTCCATCATTGAGTTGCTTGACTTGCAATCCTAGAAAATAATTCATTTCTCCCATCATGCTCATCTCAAACTTACTTTTCATGAGATTTGCAATGTCATTACAAAGTTGCTTGTCCTTAGATCCAAATATGATGTCATCAACATATACTTGAACTAAGAGTAGTTTCCCATCATGATTTAAGGTAAATAAAGTTTTATCAACTTCACCTTTCTTGAAACCACTTTCCAGAAGGTATTTGGCCAAAGTGTCATACCAGGCTCTAGGAGCCTGTTTCAGTTCATACAGAGCTTTCTGTAGTTTATAGACCATTCTACTTTCTGAGGAAACTTCAAAGCCAGGTGGTTGCTCAACATAAACTTCTTCTGCAAGTTCACCGTTCAAGAATGCACTTTTGACATCCATCTGATAAACTTTAAAATCTTTATGAGCTGCAAAGGCTAGAAAGAGTCTTATTGCATCCAATCTGGCAACTGGTGCATATGACTCATCAAAATCTAAGCCTTCAGTCTGGGTAAATCCCTTGGCAACCAATCTTGCTTTGTTTCTGGTTATTTCACCAGATTCATTCATTTTGTTTCTGAAAACCCAATTGGTTCCAATCACAGATATTCCTTCTACAAATGGAACTAGTTTCCAGACTTTGTTTCTCTCAAATTGATCCAACTCTTCTTGAATTGCAGAGATCCAATCTTGGTCTCCTAATGCTTCTTCTATATTTTTAGGTTCAATATTTGAGATGAAACATCCAAAAAGAGAATTAGCATTTTCAGCTATTGCTCTCCTAGTCCTAACACCTTGATTAATTGGTCCAATCACATCTTTTGCAGGATGATCCTTGATCCATCTCATCATAGGTTTAGTGCTAGTAGGATCAGTATCCAAATGATTTGAATGTGAATCACTGGAATTTTGATTTGATACTTTTTTAGTATCTAAGACATTTTGCTCCTCAAAAGGGCAATTAATGTCTGACACTTGTTCAGTGTTTGAGCTATCTGGAACATGTCTTCCAGAGAGATTATTTCCAGAGATAGCTTCATGATGAATATCTTTAGTTTCCATTTCTGGAAGTTTCATAGGAAATTCTTCATCATGTTTGTGAGTCATCTGGTTGTTACTAGGCATATCAAGCTTTTCTACGTCAGAGTCATCCTCACTTTCCATAATGATGTTTCTCCTTTCTGAGGATTCTTCTTCAGAATCCCTCAACATTAGTTCTTTGAACCTTTCTGAGAGTTCATCATTAGGAGGTGTTTTCTTACTTCCTTCATAGAATACAACATAAACTGATTCTTCAATTTTCTTTGTTCTTTTGTTGTAAATTCTGTAGGCTTTTCTATTCGTGGAATAACCAAGAAATACACCTTTATCTGCCTTTGGTTGAAATGTTCTCAGATAATCTTTTCCATTGTTTAGAACAAAACATCTACAACCAAATACTCTCAGATGTTTGATATTAGGGGGTCTACCACCCAAGATTTCATAAGGGGTCTTGTCATGGTGTTTGTTTATCAAACATCTGTTCTGAGTGTAGCAGGATGTGTTTACAGCTTCAACCCAGTAAACTTCACTTATTTCAGTGTCAGCTAGCATCGTCCTTGCAGCTTCTTTAAGGGTTCTGTTTTTTCCTTTCTGCAACACCATTTTGTTGAGGTGTTTTTACAGAGGAAAGTTGGTGTTGTATACCTTTGCAGGTACAAAACTCCTTTATGTACTGGTTGACAAACTCAGTACCATGGTCTGTTCTGATTGCAGATACCTTGTCATTTTTCATGACTTCAAGCTTTTTCAGCAAGTTTGGTATCTCCACCCTGGCATCAGATTTGTGTTTCAGAAAGACAACCCAAGTGAATCTTGAGAAGTCATCTACAACAACCAGACCATACTTCTTTCCCGCATAACTAGTTACAGATGATTCAAAAAGATCCATGTGTAATAGTTGTAGTGGTCTAACACTAGAGTGTCTGATTTTGGACTTGAAAGAGATCTTAGATTGTTTCCCCATCTGACAGGCAGAACAAATACCATCCTTTATGAAAGATGTTTTGGGAAGGTCAACCACTAACTCTTTCTTGGCAAGTCTGTTCAGAGTTTTAAAGTTCAAGTGACTCATTCTTTTGTGCCATAACCAGTGCTCTTCTGTGTGACCAGATTGACTCACCATGAGACATTCTTCATTTGTGGCAGATGCCCAATCGGCAACATAAAGACTGCCTTTCCGCCGAGCAACCAAGACTGTCTGCTTTGACTCATTGTCAATTAGTTTGCAGTATTTTGCTTTGAATTTTACAGTAAAACCTTTGTCTGCAAACTAGCTCATGCTAAATAGATTATATTTCAAATCCTTAACATGTAATACGTCATTGATTGTTAATGTTCCTAATTTGACGTTGCCAAATCCCAGAGAGGGATTTAATTCTCCTCCAGCAAATCTGATATCTGGTCCTGTGTTGCAAGCTTTGTAATTGACCAGATTTGCTTTGTCTCCTGTCATGTGCTTTCCGCATCCACTATCAAATAGCCATTGTGCTTTAGTCCAGGAAGCATTCTGCACACAACAGGAAACAGGAGATTAGGTTCTCAATTTACAGTTGGAACCATCAGGACTAAACAATCTTCCAGTAGGAATCCATTTTTGAATGAATTTCCTTGGAACATTCTTTTGTCTGATAGGAACATAAGGAGGAATTCTAATTGAATGATTATCATTATTAAGAATTATTTTCTTCCTTGGTGTGTTCCTAGGTGCTCCATTTGGTGCTTTCAGATACCTGTCAGGTTTCTGAGTTTGCTTTTCAGCAAACTTAGCTTTCCTTGCCAGATTTCTTCTAGCCCTGGCATTCAGATTTTCAGTGGCTTGATTCAACTTCCACTTCTGATAATTGCTTTGAGCAATTCTAGCCTTTAGCCATCGTTCTTGCTCCTGTTTGTATTCATGAGCAAGTTGTTTCCCGATGCCTTTATAGCCAATACCGTTTCGAGCACTTGAAGCTATCTGAGATCTTTTCTCAGCAGCTTTGCTAGTCTCTGGTTGGTCCAATTTCTTTCCAGAAAAAGTGACATGGGAGAATTTGCCAGCTCCTGCAATTCTACCCTTTTGAGAGACATAGCACTGTGGGTGTTTACACTTTTCAGTGTTGTGTTTCTTTTCAGAGACGTCCAACCGCTTTGTTGTTTTGACTTGTTTTTCCCACAAAGGTTTAGTCGAATCGCCTGTCCTTTGTCAACAATCTTCGCCTTCTGACCGATACTATAGATTGCATGGGAACCATCTTGCTGAGTACTTACAAATGTTCTTCTTTCCTCACTCTTATTCAGAGTGATAGAACAATCTGTCTGTGTATTCAGCCCAAGTCCTTTCTTTTCTGAAGGATCTCTTAAGTAAGATTGTACTTCAGTAAGAGTGTCACTAGCTTTGGCATAAGATTGAAAAGATAATTCTTTCTTTTCGAGTTCCTTGTTCTCAGAAAGAAGATCTTCATATTTCTTTCGTAATTCAGCCATTGCTTCTTTATGTGACTTTTACCTCGGATATCTCGAGCTTTGAGAAATGCATTTTCAGCATCCTTTTTCTCAGATATCTTAACTAATTGAGAATTTTCCTTTGCAAGAGAATTCTTTTCTTCTTCAAGATTTTCGGCTCTAGCTCGGATCATTAGAAATTCTCTTTCATAGATGTCAAGTTCTTTCCTGAGATTTTCTAGATCTTTTATTTCTTCTTCATCACTTTCATAAGTATAACAAGAAGTATGTGTTACCTCATCAGCCATAAGATGATTTCTATGTTAGAGATGTCCGACCACAATTTCAAAGAACTCCACACATTTCATTCTTCTTGAGGCGGTCAAGTCGATTATATCATGAGTAACTCCACATAATTTTGGTGATGGTAAGGTTGAGTCATCTGAATTGTCATCTTCAGAATCTGTCTCAACGTCTAGAGCATCCAGTTGAGTTTGGATTTTCTTTCTTTCTTCAGTTAATAAAGCTTTCTGGCTTCTAATGAAGATTCTTCTATCTTTCTTGTCACCTGTCCTTAGTTTGTTGAAGGCAGGACAATCCTTCTTGAAGTGACCAGGTTTCTGACAATAGAAACAGATATCGTTTCCAATTTCTACTTCCTCAGTACATGATGCTTTCTGAGCTGGCTTGTTCAGCGAGCTTTGCATATTTTTGTACTGGTGATAGTTTGAGCCTAGATGCTTTTTCAGCTTCTCTTTGGCTTTTCTTCTCTCAATTTCTCGACTGACATATTTGCTCGTTTGCTTTGCAGCAAGAGCATCCTCAGTCTCTTCCTTTCTTTTCTTCTTTTCAGAAGTTCCTTGAGCAACTAGAGCAATATTCTGCAACTTTTCAGTTGTTTGTTCTCTTTGTGTTGTCTCATAATCAACCGTAGAAAGATGTGAGAAGAGTTCCATTGGAGTGATATTTGGCATTCCTTGGTTAAAATAAAAGAATTTAGTATGCTCCTAGTTGTGGTTAAGACTTCTGACAATAGTCTTAATCTTTTCTGACTGGGAGTATCTGTTGCTTTCCCCAAGTGCTGCCATATCACTCATGAGAGTGGTAAATCTGAAATCAAGTTCTCTCAGAGTTTCAGTGGGTCCTTGTTTGAAATTTTGAAATTTCAACTTGAGAACTTCGAACTTGTTTTCTTTGGTTTTCTAAGTTCCGGCACAGATTTCTTCAATCAGTTGCCAGGCAACTTTCGCCGTTTTAGCACCCCACAGTTTACACTATATTTGCTCAGGTGTCGATATGATGATGATATTACGAGCTTGACCATCCAGACGATTTCTCTTGGCATCTTCCGATGTCCAGAGTTCTCTGGGCTATGGTTCGTAAATAACTTGACTAGTAGATCTCCCACTTGTTGACGCATCAGTTTGTGAAGATCCTTCGCTTTGATCTCTGTCTCTACCATTAGAAACCTCCATGACTTGTTGAAGTTGTTGAATGACTATTGGGCCATTCTTTATCACTTCGATCATTTCGTCACTTATGGCTTCAAGGTGGAGCATCATGTTATTTTTCCATTTCTCGTAGTTCTCTGGTTTGAGAACGGGTGCATCACTCAGAGACATTCCTGCACACTTAACACACAAATTAAATAGTCCTCGAAAATGGACAAAGTTCCTTCACCTATCTGGGGATCTAGGTTCAGTGCAGAAGGCTTGTGAACCTCCTGCTCTGATACCACTTGTTGGTCCAGATAACGGCAAAGTAAAAGACTAGAGGGGGGGTGAATAGTCTTTTAAAACTTTTGTCGATAAAAACTATTTCTCAGATATCTGTGTAGATATCTGATACTTAGATTCAGAGCGCGGAAGACTTAAGATAGATAAGTGCAGAAACAGTTAAAGTGTGTGTGTGTGTGTTGCTGAAAAGTAAGTACTTCAGATTGTGTGTAAAGTTCAGTGTGTCTTCTCAAGCAGTCTAAGTGTTGATATTTATAGATGAATTTGAATGTCGTTTGAGTAGTATCCGTTTGGCTTAAATCAAATTCAAACTATTGATATCTGTGTATAGTACTGTAGCAGGTTTGTCTTCTTCTTCAGAAGCTACCGTTGCTTTTGTTCAGACATCTATGTCCGTGCATTTAATGCATTGTACTATACTTTTGTCCTGTAGTGCCAACGGAACTATGCTTTGTATCAGAGACTTAACTTTATCGCTTTTCCGAGTTTTAGCACGTCCTTACCTTTAACTTCAGATACCACTTTTATTGAAACAACTTTGTTTGCAATATATATTTCTTTATCAGAAATGTGGTTTAAAGCTCAAGGTATCTGAGTGTAAATATCTGTGGACACTTTCCTTGTTTTCCAGATGGACCTCTTGACTTCTCAGATATCTCTTGTGACATGATTTGTTTAGCAATCATTCGCGTCTTCAAGAAATCTGGTCAAGGTATCTGCAAAACTATTTCAGTAATCTTGTGCAGTTTCTTCAAATCTTCAATGTCGTTGAACTTGTTCTGCTTGGATGTCTTCTTCTTGGTCTTCTCTTCATAAAATAAAAATTACATTTTGAGACCTAACATCCTATACAAGATTAGCTAGACTATCATACTTAGTGGGTTTCCTGTTTTACAATGTTCAAGTGAACCAAGAGTACTAATCACCTTTCTGAGACTAAGATAAGTCATCATGTTGCTGATCAAAATCTAAACAGATATTTCTAACAAAATATCTAACAAATTTCCTAACAACGACCTTCTCCCTACGTGTCCTTCGATCATTACCGCTGATGAGGTGGAGGAGCTTCGGAGGAGATTTGAAATTACGGACTCCATGGAGATTTTAATTCCGGATGAGGCTCATGCGTTCTACAATCCGCCCCCGGGTACATGCGCATGCATGAGGCTTCATTGCACTGTGGTTGGCATATACCCGTCGCGTCCGAACTGCTGGACGTTCTCAATGATATTGGGATAAGCCCACATCAGGTGATTCCGAATTCACTTGGAAACCTGATGTGCTTCGGAGTGTTGTGTAAACACAAGGGAATCCCGATAACATTCAACAACTTCCAGAAGCTATTCAGCATTACTCCGAGCCGGCCCCACCAATTCTTTTACACCCCAGTGGTTCGGCAGGCCTATACCTTCTTCGAGGATCCGATCTCCTCGTTAGGGATCAAATGGTGGCAGAGGTACATCTTTATCCGAGCCACATTGAAGCCTGGGCAGTCCGAAGCTCAGAGAGTCCAATGGAATTTTGAGAAGAAGTTCTTTCGAGGTACACTTTCGGACTGGAGGCCCACGGCTCGGAACATCCCCCAATGGATGCAAGCCCTACATAGAAAAGAAGAGCCGGAAAAGTACTTCTTCCGTGGTTTGATCTGTCAGCCGCTTCCATATCTGGCTGGACTATCGAGTCTGAGTTTTTGTGATAAGAAAGAAGATTTTGGTATGTGACCCAGAAGTGTACTATGGTTCGATTCCTTTATGTTAGAAATAGGTTTTATATGTCTAAATTTTATTGGTTCGGTTCTACCTTTCAATGTTGTGTGGTGGCTTATTTTATCAGTCCGTACTAACCCTTATTTGTGTCCGGACCTCTGTAGATTATTGGTTCGAGTACACAATGTCGACCATGAGGGAAATGAATAGGCAATAGCTGAGGGCTCAAAAGGAGGAGCAAAGGCTTGGTCTCCGAGACCAGGTCATTAAGACATCCACCACTCTTCCTATGGTCGAGCCTCGAAACGCTGCAGCTTTCCGGGCTGAAGATCTCTGAAGCAGAGCCTGGCCACTCCAGACAAGGGTAAGATCGTGGCTGCCAAGGGTGCCAAAAGGCCTCCGAAGCCAGTGACAAAGGAGGTCGGGGCCAGTAGCTCGGCTAGTGTGAAGCGTCCCTCCGAGGGCCCAATCCCTCCTGCAAAGAAGGGTAAGGGACTGATGGTGGAATACTCGGATCTGGATTCCGAGGTTGCTCGATTGGCTTCCGTTCCGGAGCTAGAGAGGATTGTGGAGCTTGCTGCTGCTCACTGAAAGTTAATCTTGATTCCGAATAGCCATTTTATTTTCCTACTTGCCCGAAAATGCATCTTTTATTGACTAGGAATCTTTTGTGTATATTTTTAGCTCACTGCTGTTGTCCGAGTGTGTTCCGAGGTGGCGGGTCAGAGGGCCACCTTAGATGTTGAGTTGTCCAAGTCCGAGGCGAGCAGAGAGGCCGAGGGTAACAAGGTCGTGGTCTATAAGGAGAAGTTCAAGAAGCCTCTTGCTGCGCTGAAGGAGTTCGAGGCCGAGAAGGGCAAGCTAAAGAGTGCCATTCGGGCCCTGGAAATGGATTTGGAGGCTTATAGGGAGGGCATGAGTGACTTCACTGCAACCTCCCGGAACTTCAAGGACTGGATTCTTGAGCTGCTACTGATGTGCTCAAATTAATACTTAGAAAACCAAGTAGTAAGCAGTTGTTATAGACAGACAAAGCTAAACCACAGAGTCGTTCGCTAAGGAATTAATCAAGCTACGTAGCAGTGAGAGTAAACAGATACTTGCCAGTAACAGTTGATTGATGGTTTGGTTATACTTCTAACTAGTTTAACTAAAATTACGATTACGATTAACAATGAGAGAAAGATGAATACAGTAGCAAGATCCAATTATGCTAATTCGAACTAGGGAAAACACTCATATTTGTCACACGGTTGTTGTACAGTAAATCAAACAATTCGATTCAACCAATTGTTCTTAGAATATATTATACTGGAAAAATCGCGAGTCGTCAATTCACGATCCTTAAACATGAACAATTTAGAGTATTTAATACGGACTTATCGAATTGAAGGTTTTTACGAAGATTTTATACGAGACTAACCTATATGAGTGATTTGATAAACCCTAGAATGAATATGCATAACCTTCACATACTACTGTATTCAGAAGTGTTTAGCTACTCATACTTGAGATTTGCACGCCAGGATTCATATCATATGAAACATAGATATGAAACTCGCATGCAACAACATACTATTCAATCGATAAATATAAAGAACGAATTGCAAAGAATAAAGCAATAGAGAAATCGATACCAATAATTCTGATGAGTAAAATCAATGAATAATCCAAGCTCCAAAGATGTCTCAATGTCAATGTGTGTATCCCCGGAGCTTTTTTCTCAAAACTAGGTAAAATAAGTAAGAAAGAAAGAATAAAAAAAAAACGAATTCTGGACTTGCGCGTCTCGCCGCGGCGAGCTTCCTTTTCTCGATTATATATCCAGCTCACAAATTCTCGCCACGGCGAGCGTCTCCTTCAAAACAAGGGAGCCAATCGCAAAATCTCGCCGCGGCAAGCCTTCTTTATCGCAATATATATAGCCTTCACATAATCTCGCCGCGGCGAGCAAGGTGCTCCGCCGCAGCGAGCTTCAATCTTCAAATCAGAGGCTCCATTCACAAAATCTCGCCGCGGCGGACCAATTCCTTCGCCGCGGCGAGTCTTCTTTAAATTTCCAGTTGCAAGCTCGTAAAATCTCGCCGCGGCGAGCCATGCTAAGCAGCTTGTTCTCATTCGGCTCAAAAGACATCGATTTCTACAAAATAAAAACAAAACACCAAAGCGTAAAAACGAACTAAAAAGACTACAAAACTAAAGACAAAGACTCACAAAGACCGCTAAAAAGGACCAAATGAGACGTTAGAATATTGTCTCATCAAAATCCCCATACCGAACCTTTGCTCGTCCCCGAGCAAACAAACAAATTAAAGACAACTAGACTTAGACTACGACATATAATAACACACAAACGAGTCAATCTTCGAACTGACCGAACTCTACCATTGCAAGCGTTAAATTCACAAGATGCAAAAGGTTTGCACTCAACTGGCGTTGACAGAAATAGTGCACAAAAAATCCTGCAAGAGAGTTTGTCAAATAAATAACACTTAAGTCTAACTCTCCAATCCCTCGCAAGGAAATCCTACACTATTCTCTCTCACACTCTGGAAGTGTCCAGTGGGTTAAACACTCAAGAACAAAAAGAGAAAAGGAATGTGACTTTCGTCACAAAGGTGCCTCAAATACCTCATGCAATGTGCTCAATTAGTTAAGTCAGAAGGGACTTTTTCCTTGCGTATAGCAGCTTGCCAAGACATACAACCGACTTCCATAAACCACATATTTGCATCAAATGAATTAAATTCTAATCAATTTGGCCACTATGGACTCTTTTAGTCTCACTTTTTTAGTAGTGTCTGTTTTATCGAAGTCCGCACTTTTGTGCGTGTTAGTTTGGTGTACGTGCCATCAACCCTCACGGATATATGGCTTTTTAGGACCACGCCGGTATATAGGTAGTATTTGAAACACGCCCAACACGACTACGGTGATGACAAGCACCATAGATACACTCCGAGACAATTCAACTAATCAGGGGGAATACATATATATTACAAAGTTTGAACAATAACATCATAACGCAGCAGATTTCTTGTCCCAAAACCGGTTCTTCGCAATGCACTGGCTTTCGACAAATTGAAACATGAAGAGCATGTCATTCGTCATACTTAACTTAACTGAGTACACATGAGAATGAAAAGGCGCAAACAAGAAGGTTTGCACTTCCCGAAAGGATCACACAAGCGCCGGTACAATATTTTTTCATTGGCTTAAAGTTTCTCACCGGCTTTTTGGCCTAAAGAGTTAAACAAACTTGCTATTTACAGGAAAAAAAAACCTTAGAGATCTTAAGTTCACTACACTATCTAAGATGAGAATCGTGCAAAACGTATGCAACAAGCAGATTTAACAATCACAATAGAAGTTTTCGTAACTTGGAAGAATGACTAACGAATGACTCTAGAGAAGAAAAGAAAAAATGACCAAAACAAACAGAAAGTAAAGGACGAAATACTCTAGAGACTCAGAAAAATAGAGAAAACGAACCAAAACAAACAGAATGTAAAGGATGAAAGACTCTAGAGACTCAGAAAAATAGAGAAAATGCAGAGAAGACACTAGAGAGCACATTCCCCCTCCCCAAACCTAAACTCAAGCATGTCCTCAAGCGCAGAGTAAAGAAGAAAAAGAATGGGGTCAACAGTGACTTGCCTGTGATGTATAGTTGAGAGTCATGTACTGGACTCGGAGAGTTCGACCACTTCTTCCGGTCACTCAGTGTACCCTTGAAAGTATGGTTTAACTCGCTGCCCTTAACCTTGAAGGTGGAACCGTCAGCGGAATTCAAGAGTTCAACAGCACCATGCAGTGCCACATGAATTATCGTGTACGGTCCATCCCAACGCGACCGCAACTTTCCTGGAAACAGTTTAAGACGAGAGTTAAAAACCAAACTTTCATACCTGGGTGCAAGTCCTTGCGGATTATCCCCTTGTCATGATACTCTTTTGTCTTCTGCTTGTAAATCTTTGCATTCTCAAAGGCAAGGTGGCAGAGTTCTTCCAGCTCGGAGATCTGCAGCAATCGGTCTTCCCTAGCTGCCTGCATATCGTGATTTAGCTCCTTTGGTGGCCCATGCCGCTTTGTGCTCCAACTCCACGGGAAGATGACAAGCTTTGCCATAAATCAACCGATAGGGGGTTGTACCAATAACAGTCTTGTAACAGGTTCTGTAAGCCCACAGTGCATCATCTAGCTTGGTTGACCAATCCTTACGATTTAGTTTTACGACCCTTGTGAGAATGCTCTTGATTTGCCTATTGCTGACTTCCACTTGACCATAAGTTTGTGGGTGGTATGCAGTTGCGACACGGTGTTGCACTCCATACTTCACTAGCAGGTTCGCAAATGAACGGTTAATAAAATGAGATCCGCCATCGCTAATGATTGCTCTAGGTGTACCAAACCAGCTGAAAATATTCTTGGACAAGAAAGAGAGCACAACTTTGGAATCGTTAGTTCTGGTGGCAATAGCCTCCACCCACTTAGTCACAAAGTCCACAGCAACAAGAATATATTCATTACCATTGCTTTTGGGAAAGGGTCCCATAAAGTCAATACCCCACACATCAAAGGGTTCTACCACAAGATTGCTGGTCAAAGGCATCTCATTACGCTTGCTAATGTTACCGCTACGTTGACATGCATCACAACTAGCACAAAACTTATGAATATCTTTAAACAGAGAGTGCCAAAAGAAACCTGATTGAAGAACCTTTAGAGCGGTTTTCTTCCCGCTGTAGTGCCCTCCACACTGCATGGTATGACAAAAGGTGAGAACACTGCCTACTTCATTCTCTGGAATGCAGCGCCGTAGGATGCCATCAGCTCCCTCCTTGAAAAGGTGGGGGTCATCCCAAAAGTAGCCATTAGTTCAGACCGCAAAGTTCCTTCTTTCCTGCGAAGACATGTTAGCGGGGAAAACACCTGCAACAAGAAAATTCACAATATCTGCAAACCAAGGTTCTAAGCTAACAGAGAATAGATGCTCGTCAGGTAGGTCATCGGGAATAGGTGGAGAAGGGGAGATTGTCTTACGATCAAGCCTAGATAAATGGTCAGCAACAAGATTATCTTTACCACACTTATCAACTATTTTGCAATCGAACACCTGTAACATCAAAACCCACCGAATGAGGCAAGGGTTGAGATACCCAACTTGCTGAATAAGCTTGAAGTCATGAAAAATGACAAGGTATTTGTAATCAGAACAGACCATGGTACTGAGTTTGTGAACCAGTACATAAAAGAGTTTTGTACCTGCAAAGGTATACAACATCAACTATCTTCCGTAAGGACACCACAACAAAATGGTGTTGCTGAAAGGAATAGTAGGACCCTAAAAGAAGCAGCAAGAACAATGCTTGTTGACACTGAAATAAGTGAAATCTATTGGGTTGAAGCTGTTAACACAACGTTCTACTCTTGTCCATGAGGTGGCGGATCACAGCGTGATCCGTGTGGATGATCACTTTGAACCCTTTCAGATACGAACGGAATTTATCCAATGCGAAAAGATCAGCTAGGAATTCTTTCTCAGTAGTGGTGTAGTTAAACTGCGCAAGGTTAAGTGTCTTGATGGCATAGTAAATCACATGAAAATGTCCATTTATCCTTTGTCCTAAAACAGCACCTAAAGCGAAATCAGAAGCATCGCACATAATCTCAAAGGGCAAGGACCAGTTAGGGGCAACAACAATGGGAGCGGAAACAAGCTACTCTTTCAAGATGTTAAAAGCCTGCATGCATTCATCATTGAAAACAAAAGGCACATCTTTCATAAGCAAGTTGCTCAAACACTTAGCAATTTTCGAAAAATCCTCATTGAATCTCCTATGAAAACCAGCATGCCCAAGAAAATATTCCAGCTCTTTCACACATGTGGGAGGGGGAAGTTTAACAATCACATCAAGCTTTGCTCTATCAACTTCTATCCCACGTTTTGAGACTACATGTCCTATGACAATTCCTTCTCTAACCATAAAGTGACTTTTTTCCCAGCTAAGAGTTAAGTCACACTCAATGCAGCGTTTATGCACTTTATCAAGTTTATGTAAGCAATCAGCAAAAGAATCTCCGAAAAGAGAGAAGTCATCCACGAAGACCTCTATAAAATCCTGCACCATGTCAGAAAATATAGAAAGCATGCATATTTGAAAAGTAGCAGGAGCGTTGCACAGTCAGAAAGGCATTCAGCGATAGGCAAAAGTCCCATAGTGACAAGTAAATGTTGTCTTCTCCTGATCCTCCTGAGCAATGGGTATTTGGTAGAAACCTGAAAGACCATCCAAAAAATAATAGAACTCTCGCCCAGCAAGGCGGTTAAAATCTTATCAATGAATGGCAGAGGGAAGTGGTCTTTCTTAGTGGCTGCGTTTCGTTTCCTGTAGTCAATGCACACACGCCACCCAGTGGTTTTTCTTACCGAGACCTCTATGCCCTTCTCATTTGTTTCGACAGTAACCCTCGACTTCTTAGGAACTACATGGACAGGACTCACCCATCTACTATCAGCTATGGAGTAAATTATGTCGTGCTCAAGCATCTTAAGGATCTCAGTTTTCACTACATCTTGCATGACAGGATTAAGCCTGTGCTGGGGTTGCCTAGCAGGTTTAGCATCATCTTCTAAACATATCATGTGTGTGCAACGGGTTGCGCTAATGCCCTTAATGTCCCCATCCTATGGCCGCAGAATTCTCCTTAAGAAGCTCAACAAGTTGGTTCTCTTCTTCCTTTTGCAATTTCGAAGAGATTATCACAAGTTTGGACCGATTTTCACCAAAGAAAACATACTTAAGGTGGGATGGGAGTTCCTTAAGGTCAGGCCTAAGGGGTTCAATTTCCCCAGTATTGCTACTGAGGGAGTCGAATTCACCTAATGGTTCACTAGGGGGATCAGGCTCACCTGCTGTTTCAATTTCAGCTGAATCTAAAGTACATATTAGCTCATGGCTTTCCTCACTCACAATTCCCTTATCAGGATCTAGTGTCAAAACGGACTCTAACTTATTGCTAGCAATATCATCAAGCAAAGCAGTATATACACAGTCATCAATGATGCAATGAAATTCTTTGGCAATCTCATGTTCAGTTTCACAATCTGTAACAGAGTAAGCATTAGAGTTACCTGCAGGACGGAATGCGTCCTTGCTGATTCGATTGCCTCTGATATCCATCGCTATCTTCCCTTCTACAACATCGACTTGAAGCTTGACAGTTTTCATGTACGGCCTTCCCAGCAAAATCACATGGTTTCTGCTACTGGTTGCTGCATTGCTGGGAGGTAGAACTACAAAATCTGCTGGTACCAAGTATGTGTCAACTTTGACCAAAGCATCCCGTATAATACCAAGTGGTCACTGGATACTACAATCAGCCATTTGCAAAGTCATATTCACAGGTTCCAACTTCCCCAAACCGAGCTCCTGATAAAGGTCATGGGTAATAAGATTAATGCTCGCTCCCAAGTCGAGCATACCTTTTGCTACCTTCCCATTCTCCATTTGTATATCAATCACGAAACTCCCTGGGTCTTGTTGTTTCACTGGTAATCCGATCACAGAATTCGCTGTTTTTGGAAGAATCAGATTTTCAGTAGACGAAAGCTTCTTCTTATTAGCATCTAAGTCCTTGAAGAACTTAGCATAGGAGGAGACATTATCGATAAGCTCCAGCAGTGGCATGTTCACGTTAACTTTCGAAAGCATTACCAGAATAGATTTGAACTTACTGTCGTCTTTTGGCTTCTTAACTCTCCCAGGGTATGGTAATAGCTTGGGCACTAGTGGTCCTGGGGGGCAGAAGGGATTATTAGATATATGTAGAACCTCAGTGCTGCTTGTTGGGTCCTCAATAATCTCCTCAGCTTCCTCCTCAGTAACGTCGATAGCTGGTGTAGGTGGAGTTTCCGGTTTAGTCATCATATCTGGCTTCTCAACAGCCCTACCACTACGCAGTACTGTAGTTGCTTGAATCTCCTCTTCCAAATCATCTTCATCCCCAAATTCTAGACCAGCTATGAAGTTAGCCAAACTATCTGCTATGTCCTCTATTCTGCGCATCATTCCCTCAATCTGTTGTCCTGTTCTCTCTTTCCCCTTCATAACAACTTGCATAAATTTTTCATCATGGGCAATTAAGGCCACCAATGTGCTTTCGCTAAATGACCTGCTCTCCGGTAAAATATTTGCACTATTCACCATTTCCGGAGCTGGTCCTCCTGTACTCTGTCGCCGTTCATTGGTAATCCTGTCAATATCTTCAGCATATAACAGTTCATATTTCTTTGATGCTTCGTCGATCACAATAGCAGGTCCAGCTACCCTTGCAGAGGGTGCGTAGTAGCTGGAAAAGGACTACATTCCTAGATCTCAACAATAGTAACTCAACAAATGATTAGTTTCTGTTAGTCCAAGTAAAATAAAATCACGACAAGTAACCACCGGCTCTCAGCGCTACAATAGGAATTAATTCACCGGCAGCGGCGCAAAATTTGATGTGCTCAAATTAATACTTAGAAAACCAATTAGTAAGCAGTTGTTATAGATAGACAATGCTAAACCACAGAGTCGTTCCCTAAGGAATTAATCAAGCTACGTAGCAGTGAGAGTAAATAGATACTTGCTAGTAAAAATTGATTGATGGTTTGGTTCTACTTCTAACTAGTTTAACAAAAGCTAAGATTATGATTAACAATGAGAGAAAGATGAATACAGTAGCAAGATCCAATTATGTTAATTCGAACTAGGGAAAACACTCATATTTGTCAGACGGTTGTTATACAGTAAATCAATCAATTCGATACAAGCAATTGTTCTTAGAATATATTATACAGGAGAAATCGTGAGTCGTCAATTCACGATCCTTAAACATGAACAATTTAGAGAATTTAATACGGACTTATCGAATTGAAGGTTTTTACGAAGATTTTATACGAGACTAACCTATATGAGTTATTTGATAAACCCTAGAATGAATATGCATAACCTTCAATGCTACTGTATTCAGAAGTGTTTAGCTACTCATACTTGAGATTTGCATGCAAGGATTCATGGTACTAATCATATGAAACATAGATATGAAACTCGCATGCAATAACATACAATTCAATCGATGAATATAAAGAACGAATTGCAAAGAATAAAGCAATAGAGAAATCAAAACCAATAATTCTGATGAGTAAAATCAATGAATAATCCAAGCTCCAAAGATGTCTCAATGTCAATGTGTGTATCCCCGGAGCTTTTTTCTCAAAACTAGGTTAAAAGAAGTATGAAAGAAAGAATCAAAAAAAAATCTAATCGAATTAAGCAAAACGAATTCTGGACTTCTGGCGTCAAGTAGCTTCCTTTGTCGATTATATATCCATTTCGAAATTCTGCGCAAGTAGCTTCTTCCTTCAAAACAGGGGAGCCAATTGCAATCTCGTCGCGGCGGCCCAATTGCCTCGCTGCGGCGAGCCTTCTTTATCACAATATATATAGCCTTCGCATAATCTCGCCGCGGCGAGCTTCAATCTTCAAATCAGAGGCTCCATTCGCAAAATCTCACTGCGGCGGACAAATTTCTTCGCCGCGGCGAGTCTTCTTTAAATGGCCAGTTGCAAGCTCGTAAAATCTCGCCGCGGTGAGCCATGCTAAGCAGCTTGTTCTCATTCGGCTCAAAAGATATCGATTTCTATAAAATAAAAACAAAACACCAAAGCGTAAAAACAAACTACGACTACGAAACTAAAGACAAAAACTCACAAAGACCGCTAAAAAGGACCAAATGAGACGTTAGAATATTGTCTCATCAGCTACTGACGGTCCGAACCGAGGCTGTTGATGTGCTCAAATTAATACTTAGAAAACCAAGGAGTAAGCAGTTGTTATAGATGGACAAAGCTAAAGCACAGAGTCGTTCGCTAAGAAATTAATCAAGCTACGTAGTAGTGAGAGTAAACAGATACTTGCGAGTAACAGTTGACTGATGGTTTGGTTATACTTCTAACTAGTTTAACTAAAGCTAAGATTACGATTAACAATGAGAGAAAGATGAATACGGTAGCAAGATCCAATTATGCTAATTTGAACTAGGGATAACACTCATACTTGTCACACGGTTGTTGTACAGTAAATCAATCAATTCGATTCAACCAATTGTTCTTAGAATATATTATACGGGAGACATCGTGAGTTGTCAATTCACAATCCTTATACATGAACAATTTATAGAATTTAATACGAACTTATCGAATTGAAGGTTTTTACGAAGATTTCATACGAGAGTAACCTATATGAGTGATTTGATAAACCCTAGAACGAATATGCATAATCTTCACATCCTACCGTAATCAAAGGTGTTTAGCTACTCATACTTGAGAATTGCATACAGAGATTCATGGTAATAATCATACGAAACATAGATGAGAAACTCGCATGCAATAACATACAGTTCAATCGATAGAGATAAAGAACGAATTGTAAAGAAGAAAGCATTAGTGAAATCAATACCAATAATCCTCATGAATAAAATCAATGAATAACTAAGCTCCAAAGATGTATCAATGTTAATGTCTGAATCTAGGAGCTCTCTTCCCAAACTAGGTTAAAAGAAGTATATGAAAAGAAAGACAAATTCTAAACTAATAAGGAAAACAAATTAGAGATCATGGGTCTGTACAAGGCGTAATTGCCATGGCGAAGCTTTCTTTGGTCGATTATATATCCATCCAAATTCTTGCCATGGGATTGAATCTCACTTGTGGCGCCTTCCTTCAAACAGGGAGCCATTCAAAATCTACATGGCGAAACCTCCCGGAATTCCCAAGTCCAAGCTCGTAAAATATCGCCGTGGCGGACTGAATCCCTCGCCACGGCGAGCCATGCTAAGCAGCTTGTTCTCATTTAGCTCAAAGGACATCGATTCCTGCAAAATGTAAAAAAAACACCGAAGTGTAAAAATGAACTAAAAAGACTATAAAACTAAAGACAAAGACTCACAAAGACCGCTAAAAAGGACCAAATGAGACGTTAGAATATTGTCTCATCAAAATCCCCAAACCAAACCTTTGCTCGTCCTCGAACAAACACACAACCTAAACACACTAGACTCTAAACCATGTAAACAAACAAAGAGTCAAATTCCCAAGCGACCGAATCTACCATTGAAAACATTAAATTCACAAGATGCAAAAATTTTGTTCTCAACCTAACCTTGGCAGAACTAGTAGCGGTGTCGACACGATCGTTTCTCAAATAAATAACAATTAAGCCTAGCCCGCTAGTCCCTCGCAGGTGTATAAAGTGTATCACTCACTCTCATGGAAGTATCCATACAGGGTATAGCTCAAAAAGTAAACTGGGAAGATGACTTTCGTTACAAGGATGCCTTAAATATCTTATGCTATTGTACTCGTCTCATTGAGTCAAAAGGGACTTTGGCACAAGACTGTATTCCTCCAGAAGAATCGAAAAACTGAAACTACTCCCCTCATCCATTTCAAAACAACATTAGGTCTCATAATACGTCACTGAATTCAGTGCATGGCCACCTAGGCTCTTTTAATCTCAATTTTTAGCAGGTGTCTATTTTACCGAAAGTCCACACTTTTGTGCGTGTCAGTTTGGTGTATGTGCCATCAACCCTCACGGACACATGGCTTTTTAAGTCCACACCGGTATATAGGTAGTATTTGAAACACGCCTAACACGACTAACGGTGATCAATGAAGACCATAGATCCACCCCGAGATTCAAATATCAAAAGCTTAGGGAGCAGTAAACAGTTTTTTGCAGCACAAATATAATAGCTCATAACATTCATAGTGAACAATCCTCTCCCCAAACCAGTTCGACAGAATGGGGGGAAATAAAATCCGCAAAGTAAAGCATGCCGTTCGTCGTCCCCAATGAAATTAAGTACACATAAGTATGAAAAGGCGCAAGTAATACGTAAAAACTTGCACAACCCAGGAAATCACACAATAACAGGTGCCGGTACAATATTTTTTCTTCGGCCATGCTCCTCACAGGTTTTGGACTATAGGGCTAACCAGACTTGCTATTTACAAGAGAAACGACCTTGCAGGATTAAAAGCCTACTACACTACTTCTAGCTAGACATAAAAAAAAAACGTAAGCAGCAAGATAATTTACCATTCACAATAGACGTTTGACTTGGTAATTGACTCAGAGTCACCACAAGAGAAAATAAAAATACTAACACCTAAACTGGACTCAACTGGGAAGGAAATATATAACTAACACAGAAATGTGGCTAACATACCACCACAGTCACATAACACAAGCAAGTGGCTAACATACCACTTGAACGGAATACATAAAAATAAAAAATGAGAAACAGAGTACGAAATAGAGTACAAAAATCGGAAATAAAGTACAAAATGAGACAACTTATGCTAAACATACAGTCGACCACCTCCCCAAATCTATACAAGTGCTAGTCCCTAGCAATGAATAGTGTAAGAAACGACTGTATAGAATGACCAACCATAGTGTTGTCTCAGCAGGGATGATCACACGGATCCAGAAGGGCCACCACCGAAGTGTTGCTCCTAGAAATCCTGTTGTGCCTTCTAGAGTGCCTCCTGCCTCTCGAGGCGCTCAGTCTCTCGCTGCTCCCTAGCCTCAACTCTCCTATCTCGCTCCTCTTGTCGCTGGTAGTTCTCCTCGATACGGGAGTACCGATCCTCAATCCGGGCATATTGTGGTCCTGCCCACTCCTGAAACTGTGCCGTCATCTGCTCGAAGTAACTCTGGAAGTCAGAAGAACCAAGTGGAGTGGGCTGCTCTGCAGTGTCATCGGTGCCCCTAACAGGAGTGGGATGGCGGCTGAGGATGACTCTGGCGCTAGCGGATTTCAGAGCCCCTTTGGGTTTCTCGGAGCCCTGAATACCGGGAATATTGAGGGACCGATAAATATTGGTAATAAGGCATGGAAAATTGAGGAGACTGCCTTTAGATTTCCGGGACTGAGCCTCCACCATAATGATATCTGGGGCATCAACAAACTACCCGTTCATGATCGCTCGAATAAGGCGGGCTGTGGGAGTGGTCAGGGTGGTAAAATGTGAGTTGGAGGTCACATTATACTGTATCAGATGTTGCCTGAGGCAAACCTCTGGCTTGAGGAAGTGGGTGGCTATGGTGGTTTTGGTCCTGTGGTCCTCCGGATCGGTACCAGGTAGAAGTACAAACTCGGCTAAGTCCCTCTTAAACTGCCGGTTGTGAAAATTGTCGCCAGCCGTCAGACTGTCATCTTCACTCGAACACCACCTTTGTAGGAATTCCCGAATACTCCTAGGTAAGAACTTGATCCTGACACTGCAAATCGTCATCACCCCTTCATCCAAGTCGTGGAGGCTGATGTAGAATTCCCGAACCACCGACTGGTCATAGGCAACCGCTGTCAAGAGCTTGCTCCAGCCTAAATATCTGATCCTTGCCCAGACTCGGGCGTAGATAGCATCCTCCAGCTCATCAAGAGCCAATTCCCGCTCAGGCCATGCTTTCCTAGGCTCCACAAAATTTGCTTCCATAACAGCCCTCCCTTTCGCGGACAGGTTGAAGAACTCATCTACGGGACCGCTCTGTCCGGCCGCGCTACTGGACTCGCCTCTATGGCATTTGCTGCCTGGGGCTCTGCGAGACATTATGCCTGCGAGAAAGGTGTTAGTGTAGAACAATGGGGGTAGAGAACTACCTCCCCACACCGATTAATGATCAAAAGGCAAAAGACAGGGGAGAATGCGAAATTCCCCAAACCAACTCAAGATTCTATATCATGGCCAGTGCTCGATTCACGTCAGTTCACAAGCATAAGAGTAGTGATAAGCAGAGCAAAAGTGGGACAAGATGGTATAAATTAGCAAAAATGGGGAAGTAGTGTAAAAAATTGAAAAACGCAAGGAAGTGCCAAAATCAACGAGGAAGGAATCCATGCATCAATCAAAATCGATCTACTACACCCAAGCAAATACAACTAACGACGATCAACCATATAATGCAAGTAAACTCGAAAAACATAGGAAGAAGGAAGTTCAAGCCAATTTACCTTTTGAATCCGAAGAATTGGGTGGAAAACACACAAAAGTGATGCAAGAAACGGGGAGAGGAGGAAAAACCCGTTGATTAGCAACAAGAATGGGGGAATTTGGTGGGGAAATGAGTGAGAAGGGAAATTAGAGTGAAGAGAATAAAAAAGAAACGGGAAGGGGAAAAAGAGGAGGATGGGGCGGTGAAGAGAAGAAGAAGAAGAAGAAGAAGAAGAAGAAGAAGAAGATAAAAAGATTTGAAAAAACCTAGCTCGCCGCGGCGGGAAGAAGTACGCCCCGCGGCGAGTTTTTAAGAAACTACATTTTTTTTTTTTAGTTTCTCTAAAGCTAAGATTACGATTAACAATGAGAGAAAGATGAATACGGTAGCAAGATCCAATTATGCTAATTCGAACAAGGGATAACACTCATACATGTCAGACAGTTGTTGTACAGTAAATCAATCAATTCGATTCAACCAATTGTTCTTAGAATATATTATACGGGAGAAAACGTGAGTTGTCAATTCACAATCCTTAAACATGAACACTTTAGAGAATTTAATACGGACTTATCGAATTGAAGGTTTTTAAGAAGATTTCATACGAGACTAACCTATATGAGTGATTTGATAAACCCTAGAACGAATATGCATAATCTTCACATCCTACCGTATTCAAAGGTGTTTAGCTACTCATACTTGAGAATTGCATACAGAGATTCATGGGAATTATCATATGAAACATAGATAAGAAACTCGCATGCAATAACATACAATTCAATCGATAGAGATAAAGAACGAATTATAAAGAAGAAAGCAATAGAGAAATCTATACCAATAATCCTGATGATTAAAATCAATGAATAACCAAGCTCCAAAGATGTCTCAATGTTAATGTCTGAATCTAGGAGCTCTCTTCCAAAACTAGGTTAAAAGAAGTATATGAAAAGAAAGACAAATTCTAAACTAATAAGGAAAACAAATTCTGAGATCATGCGTCTACAAGGGCCAACTGCTTCAGCGTGGCGAAACTTTGTCAATTATATATCCATTCAAAATTCTACGCCACAAGGAAACATCCCATAATTCCCAAGTCCAAGCTCGTAAAATATCGCCGCGGAGACTGAATCCCTCGCCGCAGCGAGCCATGCTAAGCTGCTTGTTCTCATTTAGCTCAAAGGAAATCGATTCCTGCAAAATGTAAACAAAACACCAAAGCGTAAAAACGAACTAAAAAGACTATAAAACTAAAGACAAAGACTCACAAAGACCGCTAAAAAGGACCAAATGAGTACAACCACGGTGGTCTGTATCTGCCTGCTTTCGTTCTGGAGGTCCTGATGTCCCATGTGTTTGTGCCCTTCGAGGAGTATGCGGAGCATAATCGGGAGTGGCTGAAGATCCCTGGTCCGGTGCTGCGTTATGAGCTAAGCTTGGACTTGTTTAAAGAGTGCCTGGAATTCATCCGGAAGAAAAAAGAAGAACATGCCCAGAGGTAGTTGATGAGTCGGTTTTATATCGTCTCATCTTGTCTTTTTTGCCGTCATTTTGTTATCCTTAAGTATAGTTTTAGTTGTTTTTTCTAGAGTCTTTTTACTTGTTTTGTTCTCTTTCACTTTTGTAGGTATTTGGCTAAACTGTGCTAATTGAAGGCAAAAAGGATGTGATTTACATACATCTGAAAGATACGGAGTGTCGATGCTTCGTATGGTTGTTAGAAGTGAAGCGGGGAAGCCTAAACGCCGAGATTTGATGTTACAGGGAGCAAAATCGAGCAAGAATGACAAAAAGGCCAAAATCGTCATTTTCCGGAAGAGTTAGCGAACGCCATCTTCAAGATTGGCGTCCGCCAAAACAAAACAGGAAGTTTTGGCGGACGCCAAAGTTGAACTTGGTGGATGCCATGTATGGGTTTTGGCGTCCGCCAAGTTTAATCTTGGTGTCCGCCAACTTCCTTCCATGGCGGACGCCTTGAGAGAAAGTCATGGACGCCTTGACTTTCTGTTCGGATCTGTTTAGCGTGATTTTTCCCGATTCTTTCCTAATTAGTTTTTCTTCCTTTCTTTTTAGTTTAAAAAAACAACATTATTACTTTCATAATTCATTCTATTATCAAGTATTGAACTTTGCTCTCAAGCTAGACCTAGTTTCCAATGATTTTCACCTTGTAATCCGACGATTATCATTGATTGGGAGCGTAATCTACATACTTTCTTGCATCAATCGCTTCAGATTCTTCGGGTTCTACCTAGGGTTTGTGACAACGAAGGGTAAAACTAGATCAATCGATCGATTCCTCGTATTTAGTATTAGACTATGTGTGTTAATGGTTTAATTGCTTATTTGATTATGTCTTCGCATAACATGAGTAGCTAAACACCCAGATTATGGGGTGGTGACGAATTCAAGCATGCTAGTTAGGGTTTATGCGTTTATATACAATCGGGTTACGATTACTATGTGCTTTTTAGAATAAATTGTATATCCTGCTATTACGTTTGATGCGCAATCCGTCAATATAACTTTTAGATTAAGTATTTGATCCCTAGAAACCAAAACGTTTTTCGTCTTGCTTCAATCTAACAGTTAGTTGCAAACGGTAATAGTAGGATTAGCTTTATTGATCGTAGCTTAGTAAAATTGACACCTTCACTAATGCAATTCATTTTCTGAACCCAAGTAGTGACAACTAGAGGTAATCGTTTCCTGTGGATTGCATATTTCCTGCTAGCTAGCTTATCTTCAAGTCACCACTCCATAATTCTCCTCATTCATATATCAATCATATCTAGTTTTGTCTGCCTAGTTGTTTACTTTCACGTAGTTAATCAATCTGCTGCCGAAGCATACAAACTTTTATTGCTTTCCATATTGTTTCTATTTATTCGTAAACTCAAACTCAGCCTAGTTAAGTCCTTCGAGACCGACCTCGGGGTTAACTTCACTGCACTTCAAGTTTTCGTAGTGTTGAGAATTAACTCTTGGCTCTTAAACAAATATTAAAACTTTGATTTTGACACATCAAGTTTTTCGCACCGTTGCTGGGGACTTAATTCCTTTGCTATGTTTACGAATTTTAGTTACAGTATTTTTGTTTTTTCTTTTTCTAGTTTTTGTTTTTGTTTTCGTTATTCTTTTTTTTCCTTGTTACCTCTGTGTTTCTCATCTTGAGTGCTTGTTTTAACTAACGGGTACTTACGTTTGCGTAGTTCTCGTGTTGTGTCTGTGTTGCAGCACAGGTTCGAAGAGATGACCGAGTTGGAGCAGCCTTCTATGGCTACATTCATCGCACCGCCTGTAACCATCATAGTATTGTCACTCCTGCCAATGTGCATAACTTGGAGATTAAGGGGCATCTTATGGCCCTACTTCCAAAATTCTATGGGCAGAAGAATGAGGAAGTGATGGAATTTCTTATGGAGCTGGAGCACTTTATTGGGTGGCTGCCCAAAGGTGAGAATGTCACCGACAATGATCTGAAGATGAGGGTTTTTCCTATATGTTTAGCTGATAAGGCACGACAGTGCATGAATGGCTTGGATGAAGGAAGCTTAACCACCTGTGCTGAAGTCTACAATGCATTTATGCAGAAGGACTACCCTCTGTCTAAGACTTCTTCTATTAGGCAGTAAATCAGTACCTTTAGCCAGCTGTATGGTGAGTCTATGTATGAAGCATGGGACAGGTTCAAGAGCCTTCTAGCTCAATGTCCTCACCACAGGTACCCCCAGCCTGATCTGAATCAGTATTTCTATGATGGGTTGAATGAGAACCACCAGTATATGATAGATGCATCATGCGGGGGTAATATGATGGAATTAACTGCCGCTGCTCTCAAGGATAAGTTTGCTAAGTTGGCACAAAACAACCAACACCGTAACCTCAGGAGAAATGTCAGGGGTTAAAGGGGAGAAGCAAACGCTGCTTTTGATGACGAGCAGAGACCCAGCGCAGGTTTGGTGCAACCAGGATGTTGATCAGGATGGGCAGACGAATTCCGGAGCTTCATGAATGAGTCAAGGGAGTTTATGCGCGAAACTAAGGCGTATCGTCAGTCTACCGATGCCAGTTTTGGGAAACTGGAAAAGGAAAGTGAAAAGATCCAAAGTGTTCTCCAGCAGCTACTAGAGAAGAACCAAGAGAGAGAAAAGGATAAATTCCCTGGTACTCCCGACAGGGCAATGGCTATTAAGGTCTTCACAAAAACACCGGTTGAGGTGACTGTTTCGGAAAATGAGACCCGTGTTGAGGTTTCAAAATAGATTTGCGCAGCTTGTGGGTGTGCATCGTTGATTCCAATTGCTAGTGAAGCAGCAGTAGAAGAGGTGATAACTCCCGGTAATTCTGTTGAGGAGTTGATCTCGGAACAAGAGGAGGATCCAGCCGTTTCCATTGGAGATTTGGGTTCTGCAAAAGAGGAAGATTCTGCTGCTATAGTGAGCATTCCGGAAATTGGAGCAGTTGAAGTTCCTACCAAGGAAAAAGAGTTAGCAGAAAATTTGAAGGAGCATCCTCTCAGTAAGAAGAGCTTTAACATCATAGTTGGGATGGGAAATTCAAAAGTCATTGCGACTTTAGATACAGGAGCTACATGTAATACAATCCCATACAGTCTGTTTAAGGGATGTGGCTTTACAGGCTTGGAAGAGATGAAAGCTCGACTCCTAATGGCGGATGGGTCACATAGAAGAACAGATGGATTGTCAAAGGGTTGCGCGGTCAAATTGAATGGTGAAACTGTTATCACCAATTTTGTTATTCTGAAGGATGTCCAGGAAGATCAGGAGATAGGACCCGATACAATCCTCCCCGGCTGGCCATTTTTATTCACCTCTAGAATGGATATTAGCGTATTTAGACGCACAGCAACATACGAGGTGAATAGTAAGGTCGGCATGGTGAAGGCATTGGATTATTTTCCTCAGGATTTTATCTGCAAGGATTATTCTACTGGGTATGTTGGACCCCTTTATATCTATTCGCAGGTGCAAGGGCAGAGGAATTCGAGCATGGAAAAGTCTAGTACCCACCATCGCAAATGAACACCACCAGTCTTCTACACATCTTGGAAACCTTCAATCAGGGAAGCCCTCTCCTATCAACTCTCTACTTTTCTCCTTTCACTCGTTTGCTCGAGGGCGAGCACGGGTTCAGGTTTGGGGAGGGGTGTTTTGAGTTTTGATCTGCTTTAGGCTTCTTGCTTGCATGTTTTCGGATGTGTTTCTTTTTGTATTTCTTATTCGAGTCTGTCTGTTGAGTTTAAGTCTGTCTCCCAAGTCGAGCGTCTATTGCATGTACTAAACCTGTTTAATGCTTTTGTTTTGGCTGATCCTTGACTATTAGCAGTTTGCATGTTCAATTTTGCTAAGTTCGATTCTGCTGTAAATAGAAAGTCTGTTCTAATTCTGTAGTCCAAAAAACTTGTGAGCATGACTAAGAGTCGAGGAAAAGTTAATTATTGATACCGGCATTATTGATCTTGTGTGAATTCTCGGGCAGTGCAAACTCTCTTGTTTGCGCCTCATCATTCTCATGTGTACTCTGTGTAAGTTAAGTATGACAAACGACATGTTTTACATTCTTATTTGATTATGCCAAACCCGTTCCAAGAACAGGTTTGGGGAGGAGGTTTATGAAAAATTGGAAGAGGAGAGAACGTTTGCCCTTTTATAAGTCTACTGTTGATTGTTATAGAGATATGAAAAAGTCCCTTCCGACTTAACTGATTGAGTACACTGCATGAGGTATATGAGGCATCTTTGTGACGCAAGTCACCTTCCTTATCTCTTTATATTCTTGAGTGACTACCCCTACTGGACACTTTCAGGAGCGTGAGAGATTAGATGCATAGGATCCACCTGTGAGGGACTACCGTGTCAGAATTAAGTTCTACTTACTTTGGAAACGAATTTTTTGAACTTATGCATGTGATTCTGTGAATGTCAGTGTGAAGTAAAGAACATCTGCATTATTCGGGCTTATTATATGCAATCGTAGACTCGGTAGCTTGGGAGTTAGACTTTATTTTTGTGTCTATGTGTTTTTCATTTTTCTAGGTTTTTTAGAGAGTCTGTTGCTTGAGGACAAGCAAGGGTTAGGTTTGGGGAGTTTGATGAGTCGGTTTTTTATTGTCTCATCTTGTCTTTTTTGCCGTCTTTTTGTTATCCTTAAGTATAGTTTTAGTTGTTGTTTCTAGAGTCTTTTTACTTGTTTTGTTCTCTTTCACTTTTGTAGGTATTTGGCTAAACTGTGCTAATTGAAGGGGAAAAGGATGTGATTTACATACATCTGGAAGATATGGAGTGCCGATGCTTCGTATGGTTGCTAGAAGTGAAGCAGCGAAGCCAAAACGCCGAGATTTGAAGTTAAAGGGAGCAAAATCGAGCAAGGACAAAAAGGGCAAAACCATCATTTGCCGGAATAGTTATCGAACGCCATCATCAAGATTGGCGTCCGCCAAAACAAAACAGGAAGTTTTGGCGGACGCCAAAGTTGAACTTGGCGGACACCATGTATGGGTTTTCGCGTCCGCGAAGTTTAATCTTGGCGTCCGCGAACTTCCTTCCATGGCGGATGCCAACTTGCTCTGTTTCGGCGTGATTTTGCCCGATTCTTTCCTAATTAGTTTTTCTTCCTTTCTTTTTAGTTAAAAAAAACAACATTATTACTTTCATAATTCATTCTATTGTCAAGTATTGAACTTTTCTCTCAAGATAGACCTAGTTTCCAACAATTTTCACCTTGTAATCTGACGATTGTCATTGATTGGGAGCGTAATCTACATACTTTCTTGCATCAATCGCTTCAGATTCTTCAGGTGCTACCTAGGGTTTGTGACAACGAAGGGTAAAACTGTATCAATTGATCGATTTTGCGTATTTAGTATTAGACTATGTGTGTCAATAGTTTAATTGCTTATTTGATTATGTCTTCGCATAACATGAGTAGCTAAACACCCAGATTATGGGGTGGTGACGGATTCAAGCATGCTAGTTAGGGTTTATGCATTTATGTACACTCGGGTTACGATTACTATGTGCGTTTTAGATTAAATTGTATGTCCTGCTATTACGTTTGATGCGCAATCCGCCAATATCACTGTTAGATTAAGCATTTGATCCCTGGAAACCAAAACGTTTTTCGTCTTGCTTCAATCTAACAGTTAGTTGCAAACGGTAATAGTAGGATTAGCTTTATTGATCATAGCTTAGTGAAATTGATACCTTCACTAATACTATTCGTTTTCTGAACCCACGTAGTGATAACTTGAGGTAATCGTTTCCTGTGGATCGCATATTTCCTACTAGCTAGATTATCTTCACGTCACCACTCCATAATTCTCCTCATTCATATATCAGTCTCGTTAAGTGTCAATCATATCTAGTTGTGTCTTCCTAGTTGTTTACTTTCACGTAGTTAATCAATCTGCTGCCAAAGCAAACAAACTTTTACTGCTTTCCATATTGTTTCTATTTATTCGTAAACTCAAACTTAGCCTAATTAAGTCCTTCGAGACCGAACTCTGGGTTAACTTCACTGCACTGCATGTTTTCGTAGTGTTGAGAATTAACTCTTGGCTCTTAAAAAAATATTAAAACTTTGATTTTGACACATCAGTAGTCCGAGCAACAAGCTTCCCAGCGTGAAGATCCGGAGAGTGCCCGCAACCGTGTCCAACCGGAGTCCCAGGCCGACCCTTCTGCAAGCCGGGCCAACTGAAGGTGGGGTATGCCCCCATGCTTATTGTAAAGGTCTTCGGACCTCCAAACAATCTCCATTTGACTAGTTTTTAATGTTTGAACAATTTGTTAATTTAACTTATTCTGTCTCGAAATGATGTCTGCTCGTTCGTACTGATGTCGATTCGGAGTGATGTGTTGCTTCGGATCGGCTCTTATTTATGTTGATGAAATTATGTTCCTTTCGTGCTTTCTAGTTCGGTCGGCTGGAATTACATCCGAGGCGACTTACAAACTTAAATCTGGAATGAGAAACATTCGAACTTATAGGATAGGTTCGGACACTTTTAGCAGTTGTCCGAGCAGGTCGCTCCAAATCAATATATTCACTAACAAAAATATTGTTTTGTATTATTGCTCCCAAGTAATTGTGTCTCGGGCCGTCCTTGACAAAAATAGGTCGAGTAAACTTTATAGGTCCGGATATACGAAGGTTAAAGTGTATCGATCCTGAGCGTCCAAATCAAAAAGTCATGTAAATCATGAATCATGCCATGGGTTGAGCAGTGTTCCGGCGTGAGGATTTAATCCGAACTACTTGATTCTCTGATGAGTCTGAAGTAGAGGCCTAATAGTGAAGGCCCAACTCAGGCCCAAGCCCATTGTTAACCTGTACATTGCACGCATCCCAATGTGATTGGTTGACGGTGTCTATAAATACCCTGACATTGTACAGCTAATGTTGACCACATTTGATTTGAGGTAGTGAGTGATTCGGATCCCTTAGCTCGGATGCTATCGATTGGATCGATTCCGACATTCCTATGTGTGATCCGTCTTGTAGGAGCCTATCAGTTGTCCGAGGTGCTTGTATGAGTCAGATCTCACTGGGGACGATGAGATCGGACCACTCGAATATGTTGGAAGTCTTAGGTTGGTTCTGAGGGTCGATTCCTGGACCCATCCGTCTCTTCCACCATTTACCATTTTCTGTGAGTATCTTTAAAACTCGAAAATGGTTATGGTTGAAGAGGTAGATGATTTGAGGAACTTCATTCGGACTCATTTATTCGGGAGTGTCAGAAAAATCACGCTTTGGTTCGGAGGACCAATTCCTTGATCCATCCGCCTCTGCAACACTTCAAAATTTTTTGTGAGTTGTTTTCGTCTAACTTCGAAAATGTTGGTGGTTGCAGAGGTAGATGGTCCGGGGAATACGCCGTTCGGACTTCGGTGCTTCGGACGTAGCGGCCCGCCTCGGTTATTGAGAGTTTTTTTTTTTTTTTTTTTTTTTGGCTTTGGATCTCTGAATCCAAGTCTTTGGTTCTTACGCTTTGTGCAAGTTGTAAGACAAATCTTAGGAGTTCGATCATGTGGTAATTTGTACAGGAAATGTCTATGGCTCGGAGCAATAAGTCCGAAGAGTAGGATTAAGCCTGAGATAGATGTAATCAAAAAAGATAGAAGTTGTATTGATTTGACGTAAATTCAATTACAACCGGTGGGCTTCAGGGCCGAAGAGCAAAAACAAGCAAAAGTAAGTAACTGACGTAGTTCTTAAGCATAAAACTTCTGAAGGTTCTTGGCATTCCATGTCCTCTTCAAGGACCTTCCTTGATCATCTTCTAACTCATAGCTTCCATTGACCCTTGCTCCAATGATCTTGTAAGGACCTTCCCACTTGGGTTTGAGCTTCCCGACATTACTGAGGATGTCTGCCCTTCTGAGAACTAGATCGCTCACCTGTAGATCCTTAGTATGGACGTGCTTGTTGTAGGCTCAGGAAGCTGTCGCTTGGTATCGATGGATGTTAGCTAATGCAGTGTCTCTTTTGTCCTCAAGCATCTTAAAATCATAGATCCTTTGAGTTTCGACTGCGACTTCCGAAGGAATGACTGCCTCAGTGCCATATACTAACATAAAGGGTCTCTCCTGAGTAGCAGTTCTAGCAGTGGTACGGTGAGCCCAAAGAACCCCGTCCAAGTCATTTGCCCAACTCAATTGAGAAGTCCTGAGCCTCTTTTCCAACATCTTAATAATTGTTTTGTTCGTTGACTCTACTTGGCCATTAGCTTGGGGATAGCCAACTGATGTGAATCGTTGTTCTATCTTGAAGGATTTGCACCATTCCTTGAGTTTAGCTCCGGAGAATTGAGCTCCATTGTCTGAGACAAGGATCCTAGGTAGTCCAAAGCGGCAAATGATGTTTTTCCAAATGAAAGTCCTCACTCGGTTCTCAGTGATGGTGGACACGGCCTCCGCTTCGACCCATTTGGTAAAGTATTCCACAGCAACGATGAGGAACTTCTTTTGGTGAGTACCGCGGGGGAAAGGGCCGACTATATCTATCCCCCATTGTTAGGAATATCTGTTTAGATTTTGATCAGCAACCTAATGACTTATCTTAGCACAGAAAGGTAATTAGTATTCTTGGTTCACTTGAACACTGTAAAAGAGGAAAATCACTAAGTATGATAGTCTAGCAAATTTTGTATAGGATGTTAGGTCTCTGAATGTAATTTTTATATCTTTGAAGAAAACCAAGAAGAAGGCATCCAGTAGGAGAGTTCAACAGATTTAAAGATTTGCAGACTGCACAAGATTGCTGAAGACAAATGTCATCCGATACCTATGTCCAGATATCTTGAATAAACAAGTATTTTTCAATAAACAAGTTTTGCAAAAAGATATTTGAGAACGCAAGGTTTATGAACGAGGAAAAGTGCCCACAAATATCTACACTCAGATACCCTGGATAAAACTATGTTTCTGGGAAACAATGTTTCAACACGTATCTCGAGATGAGAAGATCTCTGGAAAGGGACATGCAATACTTCAGAAAGCGTGCATAGTTCCGTTGGCACTACAGGACAAAAATAGTACAATGCAATAAATGCGCAGACAGAGACATCTGAACAAAAAGAGGAAATCTCTGAAAAGAGACGTCTTCTGCAGTACTATTTTCAGATATCAATAGTTTGAATTTCATTACGCCGAACGTATACTATTCAAACGGCATGATTTTCAACTACAAATATCATCACTTAGAATGCTTGAAATACACACACTGAACTCTCTGAAAATACCAAGCTTCTCTGATAATGCAACTAGTGGTATCTTTCGCTCAAGCATAAAAGCCTTCAACCTACTTATTCTTCAGCTTACAGTTGCGACTAAGCTCTTGAATTCTAAGTAGCACGAAAGTTCTAAGTGTCTTGATCCTTAACAAGCATTGCTATGTGTGAAGGAGTTGAATCAAAAGATCAAGTATCTTAGATTCATTCTCTAGAACATTTATCATAGACTTGGGTCAGTAAAGAACATATCACCACACATTGTGAAGTGTGTTAAGTGTCTCTTGTTCAAGAAGGTAGTATTACATAACTGTAGAAGTTATTAATCTACCAAACCTGACAAACTACCTTAACCTATACCTTAAGCGGCGTGGAGTACAAGATGTACCTAGTTTGGGAAACTAAGGAATAACTCTAAGGTTACTGAGCATAGGAAGTACTTAGTTTGGGAAACTAAGGAATAGCTCAAAAGGTTTCTGAGTACATGAAGTACTTGGCTGAGAAAGCCGGGGAATAACTCAGGGGGAACACTTGGTTAGGAACCTAGTGTATTTAGGAATCGAGAGAAGATATTTGTAAGGTGAACTCAATTATCTGTCTTAGTGGATTCTAGGTCTGAGAAAGGCCGAAGTGGATTAGTTGAAGGATTACGCCACCTTCAGATACCACTATAAAGATCAGTGTTATTTACTTTCTGCAATTTATTACTTGCTTTATTTATCTTGTTGAGTATTTACACATATCTTGTTGAGCAAGTACACTTATCACAGAAAAGTCTTCCGCTCTCTGAAATTAAGTATTAGATTTCTTCACATATATCTGAGAAATTGTGTTTATCGACAAAAGTTGCAAAAGACTATTCACCCCCCCCCCCTCCCCCAGTCTTTTCCCTTTGCCGTTATCTGGACCAACAAGTGGTATCAGAGCAGGAGGTTCCCAAGCCTTCTGCACTGAACCTAGATCCCAAATAAGTGCCCACTAACTGCTTTTCACCTACACTTGATTTGTCTGTTTAGTGTGTTTTCTGCAGGATGTCTTTAAGTGACGCTCCAATTCTCAAGCCAGAGAATTATGAGAAATGGAAGAACAATATGATGCTACACCTAGAAGCCATCAGTGTTGAAATGATCGAAGTAATAAAGAATGGCCCCATAGTCATTCAACAACTCAAGCAGGTCATGGAGGTTGCTAATGGTAGAGATAGAGTTCCCATTGATGAAGAACCAAGTGGTAGTTCCTCACAAACAGGTTCTTCAACCAGTGGGAGACCTACTGGTCAAGTTGTTTACGAGCCAAAGCCCAGAGAGCTCTGGACATCGAAAGATGCCAAGAGAAATCGACTGGATGGTCAGGCTCGCAATATCATCATACGTTCCACTCCAGAGCACATACAGTGTAAACTGTGGGGTGCAAAAATGGCAAAATTGGCCTGGCAACTGAGTGAGAAAATCTGTGTCGGCACTGAGAAAATAAAGGAAAATAAGTTCGAAGTTTTGAAGCTCAAATTCCAAAACTTTAAACAAGGTCCCATAGAGACTCTTGAAGAACTAGATTTCTGGTTCACAACTCTAGCGATTCACGTGGCATCATCGAATGATACAAGTCTTGGATAAGAATCTGAGTGAAATGGTTGCACTTGGTGAAAGTGAGAGAAGCTTGAATCAAAACTGGAAACACACTTTGTATTTTTATTTCAACCAAGGAATGCCAAATATCACAACAATAGAACTCTTTTCCCACTTAGCTACTGTCAACTATGAAACTACTCAGAGAGAACAAACAATTGCTGAGAAAGTTCACAATGTTTCTTTTGTAACACAAGGTACTTCTGAAAACAAGGATACCAAGGAAATGACTGAGGAAGATGCTCTTGTTGTAAAGCAAATGAGAAAATATGTCAGTCAGGAGATCGAGAGAAGAAAAGCCAAAGAGAAACTGAAAAAGCATCTAGACTCAAACTATCACCAGTACAAAAATATGCAGCTGTCAAGCTCGCTGAACAAGCCGGCTCAGCAAGCATCTAGTACTGAGGAAGTAGAAATCAGAAACGATATCTGTTTCTATTGTCAGAAACCTGGTCATTTTAAAAGAGATTGCCCTGTTTCAATAAGCTAAAGACAGGTGACAAGAATGATATAAGAAACTTCAAGAGAGGTCAGCGAGCTATGCTCACTGAAGAAAGTAAAAAAGATTCAAATCCAACTGGATGCTCTTGATATTGAGTCATAATCTGAGGAAGAAGACTTAGATCATACCAAACTACCTTCTCCAGAATTATGTGGCATCACTCATGAATTAGTTGACTTTGGTCAAAAGAAAAGGGAAATATGTGGGGTTGCTGAGGAGATCTATCCAGATTGCTCCAACATTGAGCCTTGCCTAATGGCTGACGAGGTAACCAACATTTATCAATTCATAATTTATGAGAGTGATGAGGAAGAAATCAGAGATTCAGAATATTTCAGAAGAGAACTTGATCTCTACAAAAGAGAATTTCAAATGATCCAAGCTAGAACCGACATTCTTGAAAAAGAAAAGAATTCTCTTGAGAAGGAAAATTCAGAATTACTCAAGATATCTGAGAAAAAGGATGCTGAAAATGCATTTCTCAAAGCCCAGATATCTGTAATAGAGAAGTTACACAGAAAGGCAATGGATATACTCCAAAAGGAAAATGAAGACCTTCTTTCTGAAAATGAGGAACTCAAGAAGAAAGAATTATCTTTTCAATCCTATGCTAAAGCTAGTGACACTCTTACTGAAGTGCACTCTTATTTAAGAGATCCTTCAGAAAAGGGAGGACTTGGGATGGACACACAAACAAATAGTTCTACCACTCTGAATAAGAGTGACGAAAGAATAACATTTGTTAGTGGTCAGAAAGATGGTTCCCAAATAACATATAACATTGGTCAGAAAGCTAAGGTTGTTGACAAAGGGAAGGCAGTTGCGACAAAACCTTTGTGGGAAAAACAAGCCCAAAAGAAAACTTTTGGGAACGTTTCTGTAAAGAAACATAACACTGAAAAGTGTAATCACCCACAGTGCTATGTCTCTCAGAAAGGAAAAATTGCAGGAGCAGGAAAATTTTCCAATATCACGTTTTCTGGAAAGAAAGACGTTCCAGAGACTAGCAAAGCTGCTGAGAAAGAACTCAGACAGTGTCAGGTGCTCGAAATGGCATTGGCTATAAAGCCATCGGGAAACAACTCGCTCATGAGTATAAACAAGAGCAAGAACGATGGATGAAAGCCAGGATTGCGCATAGCAATCATCAAAAGTGGAAGAAAGAACAGGTTACGACCACTCTGAATGCCAGGGCTAGAAGAAGTCTGGCAAGGAAAGCTAAGTTTGCTGAAAAGCAGACTCAGCAATTTGACAGGTATCTGAAAGCACCACGAGGAGGACCAAGGAACACACCAAGAACGAAAATAGCTTTAAATGATAATGACACTAATCATTTAATTCCTCCTCATGTTCCAATAAGAAAAAAGAATAGCCCAAGGAAGTTCATTCAGAAATGGATTCCTACAGGGAGATTCTTTAGTCCAGAAGGTTCCATTATTGGAATGAGAGCCTAACTCCATGTTTCCTGTCTTGTGCAGAACACGCTGAGGAAGAACCCGAAGTGGCATTTTGATAGTGAATGTGGGAAGCACATGACAGGAGACAAAGCAAATCTGATTAACAATAGAAAATGCGATAAAGGACCAATTATTAGGTTTGCTGGAGGAGATGAAAATCTAACCATAGGATTTGGCAATCTGAAGTTTGGAGCTTTTACAATCTCTGAAGTACTACATGTAAAGAGATTGAAATATAATCTCCTAAGCATGAGTCAATTGGTAGAAAAAGGGTACATTGTCAAGATCAAGTCAAAACTATGCAAAGTAATTGACAATGAGTCAAAGCAGACAGTCTTGGTTGCTAGGCGAAAAGGAAATCTTTATGTTGCTGACTGGGCATCCACCACAACTGAAGAATGTCTCATGGTGAGTCAATCTGGCCACACTGAAGAAAATTGGCTATGGCATAAAAGAATGAGTCACTTGAACTTCAAAACTCTGAACAAGCTAGCCAAGAAAGAATTGGTGGTTGGTTTACCCAAAATGGTATATAGAAAAGATGGTATATGCTCAGCTTGCCAAATGGGAAAACAATCCAAAACATCTTTCAAGGCTAAAACTAGACGCTCTAGTGAAAGGCCACTGCAAATGTTACATATGGATCTTTTTGAATCCTCTGTAACTAGCTATGCAGGAAAGAAGTATGGTCTAGTTGTTGTTGATGATTACTCAAGATTCACTTGGGTTGTATTTCTCAAACAAAAATCTGATGCAAGGTTTGAGATACCCAACTTGCTGAATAAGCTTGAAGTCATGAAAAATGACAAGGTATCTGTAATCAGAATAGACCAAGGTACTGAGTTTGTGAACCAGTACATAAAAGAGTTTTGTACCTCCAAAGGTATACAACATCAACTATCTTCCGTAAGGACACCACAACAAAATGGTGTTGCTGAAAGGAAGAATAGGACCCTAAAAGAAGCAGCAAGAACAATGCTTGCTGACACTGAAATAAGTGAAATCTATTAGGTTGAAGTTGTTAACACAGCCTGCTACACTCAAAATAGATGTTTGATTAACAAATACAATGACAAAACTCCTTCTGAACTTTTGATTGGTAGACCCCTAGTATCAAACATCTAAGGGTGTTTGGTTGCAGATGTTTTGTTCTTAACAATGGAAAAGAATACTTGAGAACATTTCAACCAAAAGCAGATGAAGGAGTATTTCTTGGTTATTCTCTGAATAGAAAAGCCTACAAAATCTATAACAAAAGAACGCAAAAGATTGAAGAATCTGTTCATGTTGTCTTCTACGAAGGAAACAAGAAAGTACTTTTGAATGAAGAACACTCAGATAGGTTCAAAGAACTAATGATTAAAGATTCTGAAGAAGAATCCTCAAAAGAAAACTCTATCATTCACTTAGAGGATGAATCTGACGATGAAAAGCAACCATTGCTTAGTAACAACCAGATGACTCTAAGACATGATGAAGAATTTCCTATGACAATTCCAGAAATGGAACAGGTTACTGAGAACCTTCATCATGAAGAGGTTTCTGAGAATGGGATTGCTGAAAATCAAATTCGAGATCTCTCTAACACTGAAAAAGTGTCAGATATCCACGGCATTTTTCATGTGCCAGATATCTCAGATACTGCACAAGTATCCTATCAGGATCATATTGATTCACATTCAGATCAAAATGACATTGATCCTACTAGTTCAAAACCCATTATGAAATGGATAAGAAATCATCCTGCAAAGGATGTGATCGGTCCTTTAGACCAAGGAGTTAGAACTAGGAAAGCAATTGCTGACTCTCTTTATGGATGTTTCATCTCAAATATTGAACCTAAAACTATAGAAGAAGCATTAAAGGATCAAGATTGGATCTCTGTAATGCAAGAAGAGTTGGATCAATTTGAGAGAAACAAAGTCTGGAAACTGGTTCCATTTGTTGATGGAATATCTGTAATTGGAACCAAGTGGGTTTTCAGAAATAAAATAAATGAGTCTGGTGAAATAACCAGAAACAATGCAACGTTGGTTGCCAAGGGATTCACCCAGACAGCAGGACTAGATTTTGATGAGTCATATGCTATAGTTGCAAGATTGGACGCAATTAGACAATTTCTAGTCTTCGCAGCTCATAATGACTTTAAAGTTTATCATATGGATGTTAAAAGTTCATTCCTAAACGGTGAACTTGCTGAAGAAGTCTATGTTGAACATCCACCAGGCTTTGAGGTTTCCACAGAAAGTAGAATGGTTTATAAGCTTCAGAAAGGTCTGTATGGACTGAAACAGGCTCCGAGAGCATGGTATGATACTTTAGCCAAATATTTGTTGGAAAGTTGCTACAAGAAAGGAGATGTTGATAAAACACTCTTTACTTTGAACTATAAAGGGAAACTACTTCTAGTTCAAGTATATGTTGATGACATTATATTTGGATCTAAAGACAAGCAACTTTGTGAAGACTTTGCCGAGCTCATGAAAAATAAATTTGAGATGAGCATGATGGGAGAATTAAACTACTTCCTAGGATTGCAAGTCAAGCAACTTAATGATGGAATTTTCATTAGTCAAACAAAGTATGCAGAGGATATGCTCAATAAGTTTAATCTAATGCCTTCTGAAAAGAATGCTAAGATACCTATGAGCATTGGAACCAAAATGACCTATACTGAATCTGACAGGAGTGTTGAAGAACACAACTATAAGAAATTGATTGGGTCTCTACTGTACCGCACTACAAGTAGACCTGACATTCAATATGCAGTTGGAGTGTGTGCCAGATTTCAGACAAATCCAATGCAATCACACTCCAACATTGCTATGAAAATATTAAGATATGTAAAGGGAACTGTAGAAGTTGGATTATGGTATCCAAAAGACAGTGGATTGAGTTTAGTTGTCTATTCTGATGCTGACTATGCTGGATCATTGCTTGATAGAAAAAGCACCTCAGGAACTTGTCAATTTCATGGTGCCAGATTAATATCATGGTTCAGCAAGAAACAAAACTCAATTGCCACATCTACCACAATTCTTTTTTATTCTGTCCTTTTGGTTAAATCCTTTTGATTCTCATATTCGAAAGTTATATTGCTGCTGGGTGTTGTGCTTCACAGATATTGTGGATACAACAACAACTCAGAGATTATGAGATCAATGAAGAGAAATACTGATTTTCTGTCATAACACAAGTGCTATTGCAAGAACAAAGCACATTGATGTTAGACACCACTTCATTAGAGACCATGTTGAAAAAGGCAATATAGAGATACTCAAGATTGGTAATGAAGACCAACTTGCAGATATCTTTACAAAGCCTTTGCAAGAATGCAGGTTCTTAACCTTGAGACATAGTCTTGGGTTAATGGAGCTACCAAAGGAACTGAAAAGTTCTAATCTCTGAGATAGGAACTTAGTATGATTGAGAAAGGAAAAAGGAGAGATAAGATATCTGGAACAGGAATCCAGAATATCAAAGACAAAATGTGAAACACATAGCAAAAAGATATCTGAGATGGGTACTCAGATATCAAAGATGAAAGAGTAAAATGGGTATTTGAAGATTTCTGAGACAGGTACTCAGATATCTAGATCACTTAGTGAGGGGGAACATAAGAGAAATGTGGTACAACTATATTCAGCCAACTACATCACTGGTGTTTTGTATCTTTCCATTTTTATGTTAAGTTACACACAATCTCTGAACTGACTACATAAGTCCACAGATTGTCCCCTAGTCACATAAAAGAGATGTGATTCAGAAAGCCTTACACCAAATTTCATTAATTGGGCACAATTACAATCACTGATTGTGATCATTGCTGAAGAAGCAATCATGACCCTTGCTGAAATAGGCATTTGATCTTAACAGATGAGATCAAATTCTCAGTAAAATAGTGGACTGTAAAAACATACGTGGCCCACTAAGCATTTAATGCAAAACGAATTGTACCCACGCCTAACTGCATTTGCACAGATACATATGTACAAAATCAATTTGTATGTATATGTCTATTGAGAGTAAGATGCTATATATTTAGGATTTTGGCAAAACAAATCACTTTCGCCTAATCCAACATTCTCACTTACACAGAAATAGAAAAAATCCTTCAAAGTTTTCTGCAAATCTCTGTTCTTCGCATAGTTATTCTGCAAAGAATCACTAAACTCACACCTTAATCTCTTCTCGTTTTTCAAAACTTTCACTATTTAAAGAGATGGCTCCAAAACGTGCTTCTACCCAGAAATCCCAAGCTACTACATCTGGTACTGCTGAAAAGCAAGCACCAGTGATGGTCATAACAAACAATCGGTTGATTGGAGAGTTCAATCCTGATCATTGGACTTCAAATCATAGGATGATTTTGGGTGGTGCCATGATTGAGGAATACCTCGTTGCTGCAATTGAAAACCAAGCTGATAGAAAGTGGATACTTGATATGCTTGAAAAGGCACAAATCAAGGGCTTTCTATCTGCTCTTCCCAGTGGAGTTTCTTCACTGGATGTCCTGGATTTTTACAACAACTCCACGATTATTTTCAAGTCTCTGAAGGCACTGAGACAGTGTCTATCAAGAATAAAGTCCAAGGACAAGAGATCCTGTTGGACAAAACAGCTTTCTGTGAGCTGTTTGATCTTCAAAATCATGGAAAGGATTTTGAAATTGACACCAAGGATGAAGATCTCCTTGAGGGTGTCAAAAAGCTATACAGTGATGTGTCTGATCTTGAAAAATCAGATACACCCATCGACTTCAAACTTGCTGACATCAGAACCAGACATCTGTTGGTTCACTAGGATGTGTTGGCATGTATCCTTCACAGATGCTTTGATGGTCTACAAGGAGGAGCTGACCAGATAAGGCAAGAACGCTGGATAATGATGTTCTTATTGAATCAAGAAAGCAAAAGGCTGGAAAACCCTTTTAATTGCGGGAAGTACGCCTTCATGAAATTTGTGAAGAAGATACAAGGCTTTGAGCCTAAAATCGTTAAGGGCCTTGCTGAGCCAAAAGCCACAGTAAGCTATAGACTGAAGATATGCTACTTACTAGAGTGCCTTGGCATTGAGCTCAGAGAGACGACAGACATTGCCAATAGTAACCTACTCTACAAATATGAGTATACAAACATGATGAAAAAGGTTACTGCATCTCAGAAAGGTTCCAAGAAACGAAAGACTGATGAGGTATCTGAGGGTTCCGTTGCGACCACCAAGCCTAGAACTTCACGAAAGAAGTCTGCTGGCAAATCAGTAGACATACCCATTGTGGATATCGACTCTCAGATATCTGCCGCCACTATTGATGAACTCATAAATGAAGATGAACTCATCAATGCTGCTAAGACTACAGCAGATGAACTCATCAATGCTTCTAAGACCACGACTAATGAACCCATCAATGCTGCAGAGTGCCTTGCTGATGAACTTATCAATGCTGGTAAAAGCAGTGATCTGCAGAAGCACCAGGGATTGTTGATAATTCAGTCCTAGATTTCGATGAGGAATCTGAAGATGAGGTGGAATCCATAATCCCCAAGGTTGCTGAAAGAGCAACAAGTACAGAGGTTGCTGAGAGAGCAACTAGTTCAAAGGTTGCTGAAGAAGCAACTGTGTCCAAGGTCACTGGACAAAACACACCATCAGAGCATGTAGCACTTAAGCATATTGAAGATTCTCTAATGAGTGGCAACTTAGTGTTGGAGGATACTGCCATTGCCTCAACACTTAGAAGTCTGTCTCAAGCAGATCTGGATAGGCCCCACGTAGCATCACCTTCTTCATCTAGATCAGAATCACCACACCAACCACAACAGCTAATAGTGGATGCTGTTGAGATGATACTTAAGTTACAACATGAGATACCAACATCTTTCCTTGCTGAAGAAATTCCTGTAAAAGAACAGGTTCCCCAACTCAATGAAAGGGATCAAACTGAGGCATATGCTCAGAATGATCAACCAGGGGAAGCAACTGAGTTGCACACTCAGGAAAGGTCTGAAGTACCTGAAACTTCAAACAAAGAAGCTGAAATGGAACAACACGACCAAAGCATAGAAGGGTCACAAGTTCCAGAGACCAATCAACCTGACACTGCTCAGGTAGCTGAATGGTTTAACTCTCTACTTGTGAAATTTTATGTTTATAAATCTTGTTACTTATAAAAATTTCTTTGTTACAGGCTGAATTAGAAACACAACATCAATAGGAAGCTGCAAAGTTTGCTTAGAATCTGAGAAGGAGGCTTCCATAGCCTCACCACCTAAGGAACAGGACCCTGTCTCACAGGTAGAAGAAAGTTCCGTAAGATATAACATCTCAGATATGTGCTTTATACACTTGAATGATACTAAAGTGTTTGTTTCTAATAGGCTCCAACTGAGAAGAAAAATGGAGAGACGGAAAAGTTTATCTCTTCAGAGAAGAATCCAGAGACTTCCAAGGTCTCTGAGAAACAAGTATCTGAACCTTCTGCAGAGAAGGTATTTCATTCAGATACCTATAATCTTCAAAGAAAAATCTCTGATCATTTTTCTCAAACTAACACTTTCTGCTTATAGGTTCAAAAAGAAGTAGAAGTTCCTGGGGAATTGCCCACTCAATCCTTGCAACCAATGGAAATTGATGAGGCATCAAAGCTTTCATCACAAGAAAAACTTCCAGAGACTGCACAAGTCTATGATAGACAAGTATCTGAGCCTCCTGATGTGGAGGTAATTGACTTCTCAGATAACTAAAATTGTCTAACGTAGTTTTCTTGCTCAAATTTTCAAAGTGTTATGTTTTTAATCTCATGTTCAAGCAGAAAGAAAGATCACTGAGGATCAGGCTTCCCAGTCTCCTCCTCATATCCAGATATCTGAGGCACCTGGAACCTCAGTAGTCAAGTCATCTGAGCCTGTCACATATGTAACTCAGATACCTTTCTACTCTAAAAGCCCAGATATCTACTAAAGTTTTGAAACTAATTCAGAACTCTTTCTTTCAGGCTCAAACAAGTGCCACTAAGGTCCTTGTTGATGAGAATAAGGACCTGCTTCCTTTCTTCAAGGAATACACTTTGCCAAAGCACCTAAAATGCTTCAAGAAATGGCAAAATCTTAGATGCTCTGATCTATCTGAGATCATTAAGGTTACTGATCACCCCATAAGGAGAGCACGAGCCCTTTACTTGGAAAATTATGTCCTGCTATGTTTCCCACTGAACAATACTCTTTTGGAACATTAATGCATAAGGACTTCGTCAAGTAAGTGGCCAAAAAGCTTATTCAAGCTTTTAACTAAGCAGATGGTCAGACCAGAATGCAGATGGCATTCAAGCCTATTTTGCCCCAGACTCTACAATTCATACCTTCTGAGCAAGAGGAAGTTAATGGGCAAATGGTCTGGTCTTCTGAACATCAAAAGGATGATGATGATGCCCCTGCACCAGGGAAAGGAGGGATTGCAAAAGGAAACAATGCCTCAGTTTCTGAAAAGCACACCGAGAGGACTTCACAAAATTCCCCTCCTCCATCTCCTCAAAAATTTACCCATCCATCTCCCCAACAAAAAGACTATACTGAACAAGTAGTTAAGCACTCTGAGGACAACACTTAGAAAATATTTGGATGCACAAGCCAGAGTTGCTCAACTCAAACAACTGTTGGAGGAAGAACAACAACTAAATCTTCAACTGGAAGAGAAGATAGTTGAATCCAAAGCAAAGCTCCAAAAAATTAAAGATCAAACAATCAAGGAAATGGAAGCTTATGCTGAAATGAAAGAACTCCAGCTTGCTGTTCAGGCAATTGCTGAGGAATTAGATACTGAGCAAGTATCTGAAGACAAGCATGATGCTAAGGCTGCATTACCAAAAGATGTACCATCCTCCTCACTGAAAAGAAAGAAGACCATCTCTGAGATGGTTGCTGGACTAGAAAACATTGATGAAAATGTCCAACAGGATGAAGATCACTGGGCTGATGACTCAGATGATGAAGAAGACAAAGCATTGGCAGAACACCACAATGAACACTTAGCGGTTTCTCATTTGAAAAGGAAGCTGATTGCTCCTGAAATCTTCAGCAAGCTGCCAAATGTCAACTCCAATGAATACTTGAACAGATATCAAGTACTGGCTAAATTGAAAAAGGAGTTGCCTTCTCAAGATAAAGCCGCCATTACATCAGTCCCTGCAGAAATGAAGACATTCACTGAGCTCATCACTCAGAGAACAACCAGCTGGTCGTTGCTCCAAAAGACCTACGCATGGTTAGGGATGATGACCAAAACTTGGCTGCAAAATCCTTTGAAGAGGCTAGCTATGCTGCTGGAAAAGCAGATGCTATTCACGGCCCACTAGCAGAGCTCACTGATAAGGAAACAGGTCTTATCAAACAAAATCAGGAGCTCATGGCTAATCTGGAAAAGTTGTTTGCTGCTTACAGCTATCTGCAAGGTAACTTTGACTCCCTTTCAGAATCCTTTGTGATTCTTAGTCAGTCAACAATGACTAAGGGGGAAGAATTTCAAGGTGCTCACAGAGGAAGAGGAAGAGGAAATAAAAGAAAATCTGAACAACCACCTCTTAGAATAAATGAGCCCTCCTCCAGTCAGACTGCTCTACAGATAATGGCCACTACTCAGCAACTTCCTGAAAAAGGAATGACAACAAGGGCCAGGGCACAGAGACCTCCAAGGGGTACCAAGGCTCCAAGGAGAAGACAAGTGATAGGGGTTGATGAGTCTTATGATGATGAAGAAGAAGAAGAAGAAGAAGAAGAAGAAGAAGAAGAAGAAGAAGAAGAAGAAGAAGAAGAAGAAGAAGAAGAAGAAGAAGAAGAAGAAGAAGAAGAAGAAGAAGAAGAAGAAGAAGAAGAAGAAGAAGAAGAAGAAGAAGAAGAAGAAGAAGAAGAAGAAGAAGAAGAAGAAGAAGAAGAAGAAGAAGAAGAAGAAGAAGAAGAAGAAGAAGAAGAAGAAGAAGAAGAAGAAGAAGAAGAAGAAGAAGAAGAAGAAGAAGAAGAAGAAGAAGAAGAAGAAGAAGAAGAAGAAGAAGAAGAAGAAGAAGAAGAAGAAGAAGAAGAAGAAGAAGAAGGCCAAATCAAATCCCAGGGCAGTAAAGAATGCTGCAAATCACCTAACAAGAGAAATCTGGAAGATGATGATGAAGATGAGGATGAAGATGAAGCTCCTCTTCACATAAAAAGAAGAAAGGTTGATAACCTATCTGAGCCCATAATTGCAAAGCCTTTGGCAGCTAAAAAACCCTCTGGAAATACCAAGTCAATCCAGGGTGGTTCTTCAAGATATCCCCCAAGGGAGAATTCAAGACAAAGGAGGAACAGGCTGAGAGCTGAACAAAGAAAACTTCAACTACCACTCAGGCCTGAAGAAGCCAAGATTGAGTATGTGAAGACCAACAATGACTCCTCTGTCTACAGATGCATTAATCAAAAGAATGGCTACTGGATTCTGGAACTCAATCACTTACTGGTAAATGAAAAATTTCCAGAACCAATCCATAAACAGCTCATGGCATGGAGAAAAGACAAGCCAATCTTGATTAATACCAACCACATCAAAGCCCGGTTGGATTTTGAAGTAATCAAGAGAATAGAAGCCATGAAAAAGGACCTCTCTGATGATTGTCTGTATGGAAAGCTAGATGATGTGCACAGAATTCCCAACATCACTGGAACAAGCACAAGAGCAAGACTTGCTGTGGAACCCTATGAGTCTTTCTACATCACTGAAGAACAATACAAGGGTGACATCAGATATCTGAAGATCATATATGAATACTTCAAGCTATTAGATATCAGAATTGAGCATTCCTGGAAATGGGGAAAGTATCTGTGGGTCAAACAATTTTCCAAGAAGAATCCCACAAAAACCTACAAGGAAGTTTGTGGATTTGCCAGAAACATTAAGATGATAGTCAGGACTTTGCTCTTTGACTGCTCAGATGATATCAAAGGGTTTGGGGATAGGGAATCTGCAAATTGATCCATAGATCTGCTGATTGAAGACTTGAAGTTTTGAAGACTTGAAGACTAGTTTATTAGGATGTCTACTTGGAGCTTGGTTACTCCTGTTGTCCTAGTTAACTATGTATTTTGTATCTTGCTGATTGTGCTTTACTGTTTTATCATTGTAAAAGTTATTTGTAAACTTTACTTGTAACATATCTGATGAACCTACTCTCAGATATCAATCTATTGTCAGCAAACATCACACCTTGTGATTTGGTTGATGTTTACTTTCTGCACTTAATTAAAATAAATTGAAAAGATCATAAGAAATGATTTAAGTGTTAGATTGTTCCCTCTTCCAAGTTGTAATAGGTTTTAAAGATAGTCATCGTTGACTGATCAAAAAGGGGGAAATTTGTTAGGAATATCTATTTAGATTTTGATTAGCAACCTAATGACTTATCTTAGCACAGAAAGGTGGTTAGTACTCTTGGTTCACTTAAACACTGTAAAAGAGGAAAATCACTAAGTATGATAGTCTAGCAAATCTTGTATAGGATGTTAGGTCTCTAAATGTAATTTTTATATCTTTGAAGAAGACCAAGAAGAAGGCATCCAACAGTAGAGTTCAACAAATTTAAAGATTTGAAGACTGCACAAGATTGCTGAAGACAAAGGTCATCAGATACCTATGTCCAGATATCTTGAATAAACAAGTGTTTTTCAATAAACAAGTTTTGCAAAAAGATATCTGAGAACGCAAGGTTTCTGAACGAGGAAAAGTGCCCACAGATATCTACACTCAGTTACCCTGGATAAAACTGTGTTTCTTGGAAACAATGTTTCAACACGTATCTGGAGATGAGAAGGTCTCTGGAAAGGGACATGCAATGCTTCAGAAAGCGTGCATAGTTCCATTGGCACTACAGGACAAAAATAATACAATGCAATAAATGCGCAGACAGAGACATCTGAAAAAAATGAGGAAATCTCTGAAAAGAGACAACATCTTCTGCAGTACTATTTTTATATCTCAATAGTTTGAATTTCATTAAGCCGAATGGATACTATTCAAACGACATGATTTTCAACTATAAATATCATCACTTAGAATGCTTGAAATACACACACTGAACTCACTGAAAATACCAAGCTTCTCTGATAATGCAACTAGTGGTATCTTTCTCTCAAGCATAAAAGCCTTCAACATACTTATTCTTCAGCTTACAGTTGCGACTAAGCTCTTGAATTCTAAGTAGCACGAAAGTTCTAAGTGTCATGATCCTTAACAAGCATTGCTATGTGTGAAGGAGTTGAATCAAAAGATCAAGTATCTGAGATTCATTCTCTAGAACATTTATCATAGACTTGGGTCAGTAAAGAACATATCACCACACATTCTGAAGTGTGTTAAGTGACTCTTGTTCAAGAAGGTAGTATTACATAACTGTAGAAGTTATTAATCTACCAAACCTGACAAACTACCTTAACCAACACCTTAAACAGTGTGGAGTACAGGAAGTACTTAGTTTGAGAAACTAAGGAATAACTCCAAGGTTACTGAGCATAGGAAGTACTTAGTTTGGGAAACTAAGGAATAGCTCAAAAGGTTTCTGAGTACAGGAAGTACTTGGCTAAGAAAGCCGGGGAATAACTCAGGGGGAAAACTTGGTTGGGAACCTACTGTATTTAGGAATCGAGAGAAGATATTTGTAAGGTGAACTCAATTATCTGTCTTAGTGGATTCTAGGTCTGAGAAAGGCCGAAGTGGATTAGTTGAAGGATTACGCCACGTTCAGATATCACTATAAAGATCAGCGTTATTTACTTTCTGCAGTTTATTACTTGCTTTATTTATCTTGCTGAGTATTTACACATATCTTGCTGAGCATGTGCACTTATCAAAGAAAAGTCTTCCGCTCTCTGAAATTAAGTATCAGATTTCTTCACAGATATCTGAGAAATTGTGTTTATCGACAAAAGTTGCAAAAGACTATTCACCCACCCCCCCCCCCTCTAGTCTTTTCCCTTTGTCGTTATCTGGACCAACACCCATTGATCAAACGGACATGCTATGATTGACGGAATCATAGGGTTTGTAGGGCGCTGAGGAATGTTGGCATAGTACTGACAATCATCACATGCTCGAGCAAAGTTCGAAGCATCCTTATCAATTGTTGGCCAGTAATAGCCTTGCCTTATGACTTTCTGAGCTAAAGCTCGGCCTCCTGAGTGACTCCCACAACTCCCACTATGAATCTCTTCCAAAACAGTTTTAGCCTCTTGAGGTCCGAGGCATTTTAAGTGAGTTCCACTGAAAGTCTTCTTATAGAGATCTTGCCCAAGGATAAAATATCTAGTGGCTCTGCAAAAGACCCTCCTTGCTTCCTTTGGATCTGACGGCAAAGACTCGTCCTTGAGGTAATTGAAGATGTCTGTCATCCAAGTCTGTTCAGTGCTTAAAAGCAAGATGTGCATTTCCGGACTCATGAGTGAAGAAGTCCTAAGAGTCAATAGGATGATACTTCTAGTGTCCAATGCTCCCGAAGCTGATGCATATTTTGAGAGTGAGTCAGATTTCTCATTACATTCCATATCAAACCTTTCCAGCGTGAACTCTTCAAAGTCCTCTACCTCTTTTTTGAGCAACTCCAAGTATTTGATCATGTTAGGGCCCTTAGCGGGGAAGGACCTTGAGAACTGAGATTCAACTAGTTGTGAGTCGGTGTAAGCTTTGATCCTTCTCACTATGTTGCCAGCTTGATTCCGACGAGGAGTGCCTCGTATTTAGCTTCATTTTGGGTTACCTTGAAATCAAGCGTGATGGCATAATCCAACTTAGCACCTTCAGGGCTCTGAAGGTGTATTCCAATACCTCCAAGTCTATCGGTAGAAGATCCATCTACCTGCAGTGTCTAAGTGTCTTTTCCTTGTTCTTTGGGTGCTATGGAAGTATCGGTGTTCTTACCTTCTAGGACCTCCCCTTGCGTCTTGACGGAAGATGCAAATATAGGAGCGTTTGGAAATTCATCCAAAAGTAACATGTGTCTCACTCTGAGAGAGTCATCCATAGGTTCAGATGAAAATCCCCTGAATTGAGCATCACAATAGGTCTCTTATTCCACTTCTCTTTCAGTAACTCTCGCTTGCTCAGAAAGGTTCATTCCTTGTGTTATCATCAGCACTCAGCTTCTTTCGACTGATCATTGACATTTTCTTCTTCCTTCTATGGGTAATCGACTATGAAGTCGGCGATGATTTGTGCCTTCTTTGCTGACGGAGCTTGATATCCGATATCATACTCGCTTAGTTCGATTGCCCATTTGGACAAGCGGCCAGATTGATCTGGCTTTCCAAGGACTTGTTTCAACGGTTCGCTAGTAAGAACCACAATCCTATGTGACTTGAAGTAGGGTTTCAATCTCCGAGCACTGTATACCAATTCATATGCTAACTTCTCAGTCCGAGCATACCTAGTCTCTGCTCCAGCTAGAGCCTTGCTTAGGTTGTAGAGAGGCATGTGATCATTGGCTTGGATTCGAACTATCACGAAACTCAAAGCCTCATTGGTGACTGCTAGATACAGGTAGAGGGTCTCGCCTTCTACTAGTTTGGCCAAGAGTGGTGGTGAGAGGAGATATTTCTTTAAACTGTCAAAGGCTTCTTCACACTCTTTGGTCCACTCGAACCTGTCCCCTTTCCTCAATATCTTGAAGAAGGGTAGGTTCTTTATTGCCGATCTGGAGATGAAGCGGCTCAAGGACATGACTCGCCCTATGAGCTGTTGGACTTCATTGATGGTTTTTGGTTGTGAGAGGTCTAGAATAGCCTTGATCTTTTTCGGGTTGGCGCTAATGCCCCTCTCCGTTACCATGTTACCAAGAAACTTACCCCGTTTCACTCTAAAGATACATTTCTCAGGGTTCAGTTTCATCTCGTACTTCCTCAAGATAGAGAAGCAATTGTTGAGGTGGTCAATATGTTGCTCCTTTGTCTTTCTCTTAACCAACATGTCGTCGACATATACTTCCATTGTTTTGCGAATCTCTTCTTTGAACATTTTATTTACCAGACGTTGGTAAGTAGCTCTGGCATTTTTCAGTCCAAATGGCATAACCTTGAAGCAATAGACTCCTCCAGCCGCAAAGAAGGCAATCTTCTTGATGTCTTCTTGAGCCAATATGATTTGATAAAACTCCTGGTAAGCGTCCATTAAGCTTAGAAGAGCACATCCAGTTGTGGGGTCCACCAATTGGTCGATCCGAGGCAAGGGATAAGGATCTTTCGGGCAAAACTTGTTTAATCTAGTGAAGTCATTGCACATCCTCCACTTCCCGGGAGCTTTTTCGACGAGAACCACATTGCAAACCCAATTTGAATATCTTACCTCTTCAATGTGTCCTGCTTTCATGAGCCTATCAACTTCTCCGGCTATGATACAATCCTCAACGGGTCCAAAGTCTTTTCTCTTTTGACGAATATATTTGACCGAAGGATCCATGTTCAGACGGTGAACAACTATCCTTAAATCTATCCCCTTAAGATCCTCAATGCTCCAAGTGAAGACATCACAGTTTCTTTTCAGACAAGCTATGAGTTTCATCTCAACCTCAATGCTCATCTCGGTCCCGATCCTAGTTTTCTTTTCGGGATTTCCTTCTATCAATTGGATCTCCTTTAGGGTCTCATGAGGTTCAATCTTCGCAGCCTTAGGAAATTTCTCCTTGAGCGTTCCGGCTCCAATTTCTTCCTTAGGAGGTGTAGGAGGTGCGGGCAAGAGTGAACCGTGCTTGTCAGCGACCGCAAGAACGGGGGCTGAGGCATTTCGGGTTGACATAATGTAGCATTCCCATGCTTCCCTAATGTTTCCTATTTCTTCTCCCACACCGTTTAGAGTAGGAAATTTGACCCTATTGTGTAGTGGAGAAGAAATGGCTTTGAATTGATTGTGGCCTGGTTGTCCTAGGATAACATTGTAATCAAAGACACTATCGACAACCACGAAGAGAACTGTCTAAGTCACTCTTGTTGGGAAAGTCCCCATGGAAACTTGTAGAGGAATACTTCCAATGGGATGAATTGTAGAACCTCTGAATCCCACTAATGAAGTATGGATTCTCCCATATTCGATCCTTCCCAAATTCATTTGATCCACAGTTCTCTTGGAGATGATGTTAGAAGAGCTTCCAGTATGAATAAGCACCTTATTGACCTTGTAAGTGGCGATGACCAGGGAGATCACCAGTGGAACGTTCCGATCTCTGAGATCTCCTCCTCCAGACATTAGGGGAGGTATCTCACTATCATTAAAAGAAATCAAGTTCGATCCTCTTAAAGCTGGAGGAGCATAAGCTCTATCGTTGTTCCTTAAATGCTGGGCAGTTCTTTCTCTGGCATTCCGACTATCTCCTCCACTTGGACCTCCCTCTATGGTGTTGATAACTCCACTATATGGAAGTTTTTCTGTTTCCAAATTTCCGGAGTACTCGTCGTACTGGCTAACGTGTTGGGGAGGGATCCCCGTGGGAGGCGGTGGTAACGATCCTGTTGCAATTTCCTGATCACGCTCTGCTCTCCTTCTTTCATTCCATTGGTGGCGGGAAGGTTCCTCTTCATAAACTATCTCTTTTAGCTTGACACTCCTTATCAATCCTTCAATCTCAGTTTTTAACTGGACGCAGTCTTCCATGGAATGGCCTTTGTACTTATGGAATCTGCAATATTCTTTGCAGGCCTTGCCTCTTTTACTATTCCTTGTTGGCTTGGGCCATTGAACATCCACATTCTTTTCAACAATAGATGCCAAGATGTCGGATCTTGGTCTATTGAGGCGAGTGTACTCTGCGTACCTCCTAGGAGGGGTTCTCTCTCTATGGAATTCTCTTTCATATCTAAAATCCTTCTTTTGTTCAAATCTTCAAGGACGAGTCGCGGGTTCCAGTTTCATTGGCTCCTTTCCCTTCTTAGTCCCGGCTCTTACTGGAACATTCCTCCTATACTCCTCACCGTACAAGACTCCCTCACATATATTTTCTAAGTAGTTTTCACTTGGAATTTCTTCATTGGAGAATTTCTTCCTGAGTTCGTCATTGTAGGTTTTGGCGTACAGGTATCGGACCCGTTCTTTGATGCTGTGAGACTGAACTTGACGTACTTCAGCATTAAACCGCTCTAGGAAGGTCCTAAGATCCTCATTGTCCCTTTGGATGATTCCAGCCAGGTGCTCTACTGATCTTTTCCTCTTCTTTGCCTTCTGAAATCTCTTCAAAAATACAGAGACCACATCCTTGTAAGACTTGATTGAACCATCGGGCAATGTGGTCCCCCAATCCATCACTTCTCCAAAGAGGGTGGATGAGAAGTTAAGGGCTTTCATGTTGTCATTCAACCCGTTGGTGTCCATCTTACTCTCATACCTAGTGAGATGTGCAACAGGGCAAGTATCTCCATGGTAGCGTTCAAGGTTGGGGATAGTGCAATTGGGGCGCTTCCTCTCTCTTCTGATTGCATCACATAATGGGTTCGGAGCTCTCATCATTACTTTTTCATGTGCCTTAACCATTTTGCCTAAGTTAGCAATCCGGGTCTCCAAAGCCTTTTGTTGAATGTAGATTTGTTCAGTGGTGAGCCTATCGCCTGTTCTTGGGTTGATGGCCACATTAGCAAGAAGGTCATCGACCTGGACTACTGCGATACTTTCCGCTACTTGGTCTCTTTTCCTGGTTTGGAGAGCAGCATGGTGACTGGTACTGGCCTCATCTAGTCTAGGACTCACTGGGCTCTTCTCACGATGCTCATGAGATGCAGTAGTTCTCCTATTAATAAGATTGCGCAGATCATCTTGCCGACCCTGTTCTCCTATACTTTCCAAGACATGGCGATGCTCATTCCTTGACTGAGCAACATCTGTCTGCCTTTGAGCTGCCAATGGCGGAGTAGTGTGGACATTGTTGGATCCAAAGCAACCTTGAATAGTAGTGAGCAAAAGGCCGAACTGATTCTCATTCATCCGAAACTCATTCGAACGAACAATTTGGCCATTTGGAAGGGTGAAGTTCCTTCCTGGCGGAGCACCGTGTGTTCCTGATGGAGGAACATGTCCTTCTACTCCTTGGACCACTACTCCAAGTCCTTGGGTCCTTACTGGCGGATCAATGATTCTTTCATCTTCTGAGGAAGTACTGACAGTGTGACCATCACTTGGATACTCCTCTCGATTCCTTGATGCAATCCTTGCCAATCGCGTTCTCCTAGTAGGTAGTCTACCTCGTGGCCTTGGAGCGGGAGTTCCAACTGCAGTGGTGGTGGTTCTCGCTCACTTCCTCTGTCTTGCCATTACTTGTAGAGCTAAGAAACTTTTCGTAAAGTTTCCCACATACGGCGCCAAAATGTTGAGGGTGAAGTCCCCTAAACTCTTAGTAAGTTCTTCCTAAATCGCACTAAGTACAAGTCACTATAAATCATCCCAAGTCAAGGTCCAAAGCTAGGGTCCAAAGCACTACGGGGTCCAAAGCACTAGTGGGTAAGAACCTGCACAAGTAACTTTGGGGAGAAAGTATACTATAACAGCGATATTTCCATTAGAAATGGAAATTCTGGTTTTTTCCATCCAAACCGGACGCAGTTCAATTCTAAACCGGGCACGGGCAGTGCTTACCCCTGCCCGAAATTCATCCGGTCAGTATAAAAGGACAAACCAAAATCAAAACAGCGCAGAAAATTGAAATTTCAAAGCCCACATTTGTTCATGGCGATTTTTTCTCCGAAATTCGGCAATTGGCTTCGTTTCCGGCGATTCCTCTTGAAAAAACTGAAGAATCAACATCTAATATGTCTTGCAATCGATCGAATGAGGTAAAATTTCATAATCACCAATATCTGTGAGATTTTTTCAATTCGAAACTGTTCCAATTTGATTTATACAGTTAAATCTGAACAAATCACAGATTGAAATAGCTTATCGTGATATCGGTATGATTTTTTTTTTAATCTTACGCTTTCTGTACAATTTTTCATCGTTCTGTTTGATTTTATGATCTGCCTGTGTGCGATTACCTATTTTCTGGATGATTTTTCATCATTCTGTGTGATTTTATGAGCTGCCTGTGTGCTATTACCTGTTTTCTGTACGTTTTTTCATCCTTCTGTGTGATTTTATGAGCTCCTGTGCGCGATTACTAGTTTTCTGTTTGATACATTGTCTGTGAGATTTTAGTATGGTCTGTGGATTTTAGCCTGTGTATGTGGGATTTTATTCAGTGTCTGTGGGATTTAGTGTGGTCTATGTATTTTTATTTATTGTCTGTGGGATTTAGTCAGTGTGTGTGGCTTTTGGTCAGTGTCTGTGTGATTTTGGTGTGGTCTGGGTGTTTTTGTCATATGTCTGCGATTTTTAATATGGTCTGTGAGTTTGATACATTGTCTGTGAGATTTTAGTATGGTCTGTGGATTTTTGCCTGTGTCTGTGGGATTTTATTCAGTTTCTGTGGGATTTAGTGTGGTCTGTGTATTTTTATTTATTGTCTGTGGGATTTTAGTAAAGTGTCTGTGGGATTTTATTCAGTGTCTGTGGGATTTAGTGTGGTATGTGTATTTTTATTTATTGTCTGTGGGATTTAGTCAGTGTGTGTGGCTTTTAGTCAGTGTCTGTGTGATTTTGGTGTGGTCTGGGTGTTTTTGTCATATGTCTGTGATTTTACTATGGTCTGTGAGTTTGATACATTGTATGTGAGATTTTATTTATTGTCTGTGGGATTTTAGTAAAGTGTCTGTGGGATTTTATTCCGTGTCTGTGGGATTTAGTGTGGTCTCTGTATTTTTATTTATTGTCTGTGGGATTTAGTCAGTGTGTGTGGCTTTTGGTCAGTGTCTGTGTGATTTTGGTGTGGTCTGGGTGTTTTTGTCATATGTCTGTGATTTTTAATATGGTCTGTGAGTTTGATACATTGTCTGTGAGATTTTAGTATGGACTATAGATTTTAGCCAGTGTCTATGGGATGTTATTCAGTATCTGTGGGATTTAGTGTGGTCTGTGTATTTTTATTTATTGTATGTGGGATTTTAGTAAAGTGTCTGTGAGTTTGACATCCTACAACATGGTAAAAACTTTTGCTATCTGTGAGATTTTATCACATTTTTAGATATTGATTAAAACAAAAAAAAACTTAAAAAACGACAATAAGATAATATTTTATTAGTAACTTAATAATATAAAGGATACAGGTTACATTAAAAAAAAAAACAAAAGAACAAACTACTCCAAAATGAACTGTATAGCTACCTAGAGGAGCTTGTCACAGCAAGGACGGATAGAGAGTAAGAGCAATGTTGTCCTCACTAGAGAATCTGAACATCTCTAATGCTATCCTTCTAGCAACATAACCCAGCTCCCTGTGATGATGTGCTATGGCCAATAAATGGGCAAGCATGTTTGCAGTTTTTTTCTTTGGATCATTTGCGAGATCATTCAAAAGTGTGTAAACACACAAACCCAATATCTTCTGATCCCTGCTAGGATTCTCCACCACCTCCCTTGTGGTTCAGGGTTATAAACCCATTGTGGATGTACTCCACAGCTGTTTCGACCGTTAACTGTCTTAGGGTTGCCATTATCTTCTTCTTCTTAAAATTTCAAATTATATAAGTAAAACTTGATGAAAAACTTAAATTTTGATGAATAATGAAGTGTCATCCGACGCCTATTTATAGTTGTATTTTTGAATTCATACAATTGATTGTTTGTGACTTTTCCAATACCCAAAAACAATGAATAAATGCTTTTAAGTTAAATGTACTGAATCCTACGCCTAAAAAACTTAAATGACTCTTATGTTACTAATTAATTATCTGTCTGTGAGATTAATTTTGTACATTTTGGAAAACTACCTAGTATCTCGAGAAGCAAAAATCTATATGACTGTTGGTATACTTTTCCTTTTCAACTGTTGCATTAAAAATGTTCATCTGCATTTATTCCATTCTTTAAATTAGAAATATCTTGTGATGTTGCCCCTGATCAAAATGCTGCTCTGTTTGAAATACCAAAAATACAACAAGTGCAGAAAAATGGTAAAAAATTTAAGCTATTACTATGATATTACTACATCTGTGATATAATATGTTTTTCTTTTGAGGATATGTGAAGACTTGCTTCCTGGTTTGGATGAAAATGAAATTTCTTTGATCGAGCAAATTGACATCTTGCAACAAGGTAACCATATGATGCAGAGAAGATACTTTTTTATTGATAACTTGATAAACATTACAACATGACTAAAATTCTACATGACCTGATTAAAATTGTTACTAAAATTTTACTTTTCAACTGTTACGATTTTTTCTAATCTTTAACTGCCAAATTTTTATTTATTTAAATGCAGATAATGAAATGATAATTGGCACACCATATGATGGGAATGTTGCCCCTGATCAGACTGCTGATCTGTTTGAAATACCAAATATTCAACCTCTACATAAGATAGGTAAAAAAAAAATTAAATCTTTTATTGTAATCTGTGAGATTTATTCTGAGATCTGTGAGAATTATTCTTGAAACTGTGAGATTTACAATGAAATAATCTGTCAGTAAGAGTTTATAATCTGTGTAATCTGTGTTTTATTTGTGAGATTTATTATCCTCGAATCTGTGAGATTTATATGTTTCATCTCTATGTAATAGTTTAGTCAATGACTGTGAGATTTATTCTGATATCTGTGAGGATTATTTTGAGATCTGTGAGATTTATCTGTTAGATTTACAATGAAATAATCTGTTACTAATAGTTTATTATCTGTGTAATCTATGTGTTTTATTTGTGAGATTTATCCTGGAATCTGTGAGTTTTATATGTTTCATCTCTCTGTAAGAGTTTAGTCATTAACTGTGAGATTTATTCTGAGATCTGTGAGGATTATTCTGGGATCTTTGAGATTTATCTGTGAGATTTAAAAAATTGTAGGTCCTGCCCAAGAAATTCCCAAGAAATTTTTTATGAAACAAGATCACTTGTTGGGGTTTGTGCGAACAACTATGACGAATTATATGAAATTTATAAGGCTCATGCGAACGAGAATGGCTTTACAACAAAAATGAGTGGTAAAAAGTATAGGAAGAAAATATAGTGTGTTGCAGAACTATACTCCCTCTGCTCCTGTGAAGGGAAGTCAAGGTCGAAGTACCTTGATTTAAAGAATCCGTCACCTGCTGCAGGGGGGCAATTAATTCTCCCATCTCCTGTTTTTGAAGAAATTCGTAAACCAATAAAAAAGAGGCGAGGTAATAAACCCATTGTAAGAACTGGATGTCAGGCTAAGGTAAGGGTTCAATACCAGAAAAAAGAGGACCATTTCAGAATAATTAAATGTTGGTCCAGATAACGGCAAAGTAAAAGACTAGAGGGGGGGGGGGGGTGAATAGTCTTTTAAAACTTTTGTCGATAAACAGCTTCGAAACAGGGTTTCTGATACTTAAATTCAGAGCGCGGAAGACTTTAAGATAGGTAAGTGCAGAAACAATAAGTATGTATGTGTGTGCTTTGCTGAAATGTAAATACAGAAAGGTAAATGACACAGCAAATATAGTGGTATCTGGAGGTGGCGTAATCCTCCAACTAATCCACTTCGGTCTTTCTGAGACCTAGAATTCACTAGAACAGATAATTAAGTTCACCTTACAATAATCCTATTCTAAGATTCTTAAACAAATGGTTCCCAACCAAATGTTCCCCCTGAGTTATTCCCCAGCTCCTAGAGCTAAATACTTCCTCTACTCAAATAACCTTGGAGTTATTCCCTGATTTCCCAAATCAAGTACTTCCTCTACTCCACGTCTTGATGGTGTTGGTTATAAGGTTTTGTCAGAAAGGCTTCTCGTATAACTTTTCAGTTATGTTTTCAGAGAGCCAAACAGAACGAGACTACTTAATACACTTGTTCACTGGATGGCGACCGCTCTTTCTTGACCAAGTAATTGATGTCCGCTCGAGAATGAGCTCGTAAAAGGGTATCTGATAGTTCAACTCTTTCACGAATAACAATCTCTTGTTAAGGTTCAGGACAACTTAGAACTACTAGTGATTCTTCAAGCAACAGAAAGCTTTTAGAAAGGGTAGTAGAGTGCTTGAGAGAATACTTTGTTTGATGGTAATTTTGCAAGATAGAGCGTTCTAAGGTATGTTCTTCAAGCATCTAAGTGTGTGATATATATAGATAAATTTGAGAGGCGTTTGAATTATATCCATTGTGCTCTCCATCAAATTATATCCGTTTATATCTTGAACTATGTACTCAGAAGTCACTATCTCATTTTTCAGAGAGGACTGCTTTTTGCAGAATTTCTGCCGATGCATTTAATGCATAGTACTGTTCATTGTCCTATAGTCTCAACGGATACATGAGCCTTTCTGATGGCTTGCATGCTCCATACTCATGATGTCATATGTCCAGAATCATATTTCGAAAGTAAGTTAATATACTTAAGAAAGGATTAAGGACATAGTCTTTCTGAGTTAGATTAAACCTTTGTGTCTTCATAAACCTTGTGCAATCTTCAGTCTTCTAATCTTCAGAAAAGCTCCATTGCTAGGATTGATCTTCATGGTCTTGTTGAAATAAAAAAAAAATTACACTCAGAGACCTATAATCCTAAGACAAGATTTACTAGACCAATCATAATCAGTGATTTCCTCTTTTACAATGTTCAAGTGAACCAAGAGTACTTAATCACCTTTCTGGTTAAGATAAGAACATGTGATGAGTGATCAAAATACTAACAGATATTCCTAACAAATTTCCTCCTTTTCGATCAGTCATCCATGACTATCTTTCGAGTCCTATTACAAAAATTGTAATCTTGGAAGAGAAAACAATCCACCACTTAATCCTTTCAAATGATATTCAATTTTAGTTGAATTAAGTGCAGAAAGTAAACATCAACCTAATCACAAGAAGTGATCTTTGCTGATAAGTTGTCATCTATTAAAATGTATCTGAGAGTATGATCTTCAGATAGGTACAGTTTACAGAAACAGATGCAACTTTTACGTATAGAGAATTTTAGAAACAATCAGCAAGATTACAAAAAGTAATAAAACGTACTAAGTAAATTAGAACACAGGAGAGTCCAAGCTCCAAGAGAGTATTCTAATGTTACTAGTCTTCAAGTCTTCAGAAACACAACTTCGGTTTAGATACCTCAAGTTCTTCAGCACCCTTTCTGGATTAGTTGACATGATCATCCACTTTTCTGCATTCTTGGACATAGTCATAAAGAATCTTTCTGACAGAGAGCTCTGTCTTTCTGGATAAGTCACATATTTCATGGTAACTCTTGTCAAGTTTGTGATTCTTCCGCAGAAAGTGTTTGACCTGTATACTTTCCTGCACTGTGCATGGTCTACTTGCAGCTGAGATAGGTTGAAATACTTGTATATTTCTTCCAGATAGTGTATATCATCTAGGTATTCATCCAATGTCATATAGAATGACTCATAGGTTGAAACACCTAGAGTGTTTTTCCTACTTTAGCTACCATCCAGTTTTCTTACCTTGTGTACATCATCAGGTTTTGGGTAAGGACAGGCAAAAGAAAGATCCATCTTTCTGGCTTCATTCCTCTTTCTACTTCAAAGTTTAGCCAGGCATGAAGGTGCGCATGTTTTAGCAATTCTGGCTTGCCTTCTCTCCATTTCAGGATCTGGTTGAGGATAGGAGTTGGAAACTTATCATTGACAAGTAGGTGTTGTAGTTCCAGAATCCAATACCCTCTCTTATTCAGAATGCACCTATATGAAGATTCTTCATTACTAGTCTTCATATACTCAATGTGGGCATCAGTTGGCCTTTCTTGTTGTGTTTCATTGTTTATTCTGCCAAACTGGAAATCCCTTCTTGCTTTTATGTTTGGTGGCCTTCTGTCAGGAGATCCTCTAACCCTTTCTTCCTGCCTTGAAATTTGTCTTTCTTGGATGTTCCTTGTAATGACTTGGTATTTCCAGAAGGGTTACGCTAAAGGTCTTGCTGCCAGAGGAGGTTGTGAAGTAGTTGCTTGTCTTCTTTTCTTGTGAAGTGGATGTTCATCTGTGTCAGATTCATCCTCATCATCATTGAAGTCCATAATTGGAGACTTGCAGCTTTCTTGACCTCTTACCTCTCCTTCTTCTTGGTCTTCTCCTTCTTCAGGATTATTCTGGTTGTTCCCATCTTAGATCCTAAGGGACTTGGTTCCCCTAGTTATCATACTTCTCAGCCTTCTGGCTGGTTGATCTGGAACAACTTCTTCAGCAAGGGTGTCTCCAGTGGTGTTCTTAATGACAAGTTGACTTGAATAGGGAGGAATTGATTGTTTTATTTTTCTTCCTCTGCCTTTCTGAGGGATCTCTTCTTCCCCCTTAGTCATGAATAACTGACTCATGATAGCATAAGCTTCAGAGAGAGTTTCAAAGTTTTTCTGGAGATTGTTGTGCACCCTGACTAATTCTTGAAGTTCTTTCTTGACATCGTGTTCGCTTAACGGTTCTGCTCCTTTCTGTTGAGCTCTTCAAGTGGTCTTAGGACAGCGTTGGCTTGCAGAACAGCATGGCTGGCTTCATTCAATGCTGCATTAGCATTGTTACAATCCTCATCCCTGACCAACCCTAGGTCTTTCTGAGAGAGAGCTATGCTGGTTGCTCTGTTGAGTAAAGCAGCAGCTAATGGCTTCATCTCTTCTGGGACGGATTTTAGCTCATCTGTATCTTGGGAACTAGTGTCTTTCTGAGCTCTAAAAAGACACTGTTCCTTGCACGGTGCTCTTCACTTCTTGAACTACTTGGTGCAGAGAATATATGAGGAGCAAGTAGGGCTCTTTTGTGCTGAGTGACAAGTCTCTCATCTTCTGCTTCAGTAATCAAGTTGTGGGTTTCAGCATCACTATCATAATCCTTTTCTTGGATTGTTTGCAGATTGACAATCTTCTTCTGTTTTCCATCAAGTGTGCTGGCCTTCTGAAAAGATGTAGAAGGTTTTTCTGATGCAGTCTCAGCATCATGCTCTTCATCATCATTGTCATCCATGGCATCTATCTCAGCAGCTGTGACAACAATGGCATTTTTCAAATTTCTTTGCTCATCTAGGAGTGCCAATTCCTTGTCATTAGCTTCTTCGAGCTTCTCGATTTTGGCTTCCTTTTCATCAACAAGAGCTTGAGTCTCAATGTTGAACCTCTTCTCTTCTTCCAATACCTTTCTGAGTTGTTCAATCCTAAACACAGCGGCTGAAATTTCTTCTATGGCATCATTGTGTTCAGCCTGTTGGGTATCTTGATGAGACTTGGGAGGTGATGAAGATGGAACTTTCTGAGCACTGGAGGGAGTAGCCTTTTCTCCACTTCCTTTGCTAGCTTTCTGAATCCCGCCTTGTCCAGGTTGGGGATCATCAATCTGATCATCATCATCATCACTTTTGTTCTTTGCTTCTTGGTTTGGATGCTCAGAGGGAGGTTCTTGAAAATCATTTTCGTCCATCTCCTCGTCATCTTCTGAAACCAGGTTGATCACATTTGGGAATGTAATCATCCTCCCATTAACTTCTTCTTGTTCAGTAGGATAAGTAGTGAGCTTGCTGGGCAAGGCAGGATGGGTAACCATCTGCTCTTGGGTTTGAGCATCCGCAGACTTGAAATCTGCTATAAGTCTTTGTGCTACTTCATGAATGAAGTCTTCATGCATCAGAGTGGCAAATGTGTAGGACTCTGTTGGGAACAATGCATGGATATAATCTTCCAGATTGAAGGCGATTGCTCTCTTTTCTGGGACATCGATTACTCTGGCTAATTCTGAAAGGTCAGCCTTTCTGAGTTTCTGCCATTGTCTGAAGCACTTGAGATGTTTCTTTAAAGTGTGCTTCTGGAAAGCCTTGAGTAAATCAACTGGCACTAGACTTTGAGCCTGAAAGAAGGTGTTCAAGTTAGTTTTGTTCAAACCACTTGTGTTAGTATCTGTGTACAAAAGTAAGCTTTCTGAGCATACCTGTGTAGAAACACTAGGCTCATCTGCTTGGATTTTTGCTTGCTTGGACACAGAGGCATCAGATACCTTGTTGTGAGGAGAAGTCTGATCCTCATCAACCTTTCTTTCTGCTTGAGCTTGAGAATTAAAATCAAATATGTTTAGAAACTGTTAACAGAAAAGATAGGTGGAAAAGTGCTTTCTGAGACTTCACTTACTTCCAAGTGAGGAAGCTCAGTAGCATGTTCCTCAGAAACCTTGGGGGTTTCTGGCACCTTTTCTGCAGATACTGCTTGTTTAGCAGTTTTAGTTTCTTTTGGAAGAGATAACACAACGGTTTCTTCATCCAATTGTCCTTCTGACTGAGCTTGTAAGAACAAACATAAGAGATTTTAGTAGTGGGTTTTCCAGAGCATTCTTTGAAGAAGACTATTACTGATTACTTACCTTCTCAGCAGAAGGCTCAGTAAATACTTACTCATAAAGCTTTTCAGCCTCTGGAATCTCTAGGTTTTGGGGTGTTGGTTCCACCACCACTACTTCCTCATTTGGAGCCTAAGAAGAGACATTAAGAATATTAGAACATAAGATAAGAGCATTTTTAGTTAGTAATTTCTTGTTCAGAGATAACTTTACTACCTGTGGGATAGGCTCTTCTTGATGTTTTGAGGTTGGAGGAACCTCTTCTTGATTCAAGGGGGTGGACAGGTTTTCTTCCCCCTGAAAGTGTGTCTCCATGTTGGCCTGTAACAAATACAGCTTATGAGTAACAAGTTAACATGCAATTATGTTGACATGTTAGATACAAACTATCTTTGTTACCTGAATAGGGTCAGGCTGATCATTGATCTCTTGGACATGCGGTGATTCCACAGTCTCTCTGTGCTCATTATTGTTCTCCTCTGCAGTATCATTCTGAGTCTCCATCTCAGTTTGATCCCTTTCTGAGAGTTGAGCTCTCTCAGAAGGTTGAGGAACCTGTGTTAAAACAGGATTTTCTTCAGCAACATTAAGTGCTGGCATTGTGAATGTGGAAGCAATGTCAGGATCTTCCAGCAGTCTATCTTCCTCACCCAGGCCTTCTTCTTCCTGCTTTGCGTAGGGGCTCTTGTCTTTACGGCTGAGCTTGATGCTCCTCCATGGGTTTCATACTTGAATCTTTTGAGTACTTTTGCAAGTACTTCATCATCCTCAGAATCACTATTCTGTGTTGGTGCAGACCCATCTATGATATTTCTATCATCTCTGGAGAGTTCTGGAGCATTCTGGTTCAGGACTCATGGGGCATTCTGGAGTTGCCTTTCTGGGCGTCCAACATCTTCTGAGACCTTGTCTCCAGAAGGTTGTGCCTCTTGTATGCTTAGGAACTTGGAGGCTCTTTTGCTTTGAGTCCTCTTTCTCTTGGCAACTGGAGGTTTAGCTTGAGCTGGCTCAGAGACCTCCTCACCTTGTGCGCTTTCTTCTTCTTCCGCTTCGAAAAGTGCGTTCAAGAAGAAGTTTCTCATTTTCATCAAAGGCATGTCCGAAAAGGAGTTGGTGATCGATTTCTGCCTCTCTAAGAGTGATTCCCATTGTTTCGAATGTAACATTCGAGACCAAAGTGCATATCGCCTTTGGCTCAAGAAGCCATTGATGATTTTGGGCTCAAATTCCTCAATATGTCCAAGGAATTTGTTGAAGGCGTAGTTCCCCCAATTGAAGTGGGTTTCCTGCCCTTCATGCTTCTTGTTCAGAAGATGCATCATCATCCATATCTCCATGCTTATCTGGTCTACTCCTCCTTTGTTGCCATCAAAGCAATGGACCAGAATAAGAGCTAAAGTACTCCAGTGTTTCTGGAATTGACTAGTTCTGATGGCTTTCAGAACAAAGTCTCCTGGGCAACCTTTTGCATTTTCTAACTGGATTGCTTCAAATAGCTCTTTGACGCCTTGAATCATGGAAGCGTCCTTGATGTTGATGTCTTCAATTGTTCCTCGATTTTTCAATCGGAATATCTTGCAAAAAGTCTTGCAGTCTAGAACAATTTCTTGTCCTTTGACTTCAGTCTGAATGTATTTCTCTTCTTCATCATTCACAACTTTTGTGAAGATTTTGGAGTTGTTATAGAACTCCAGTACATTCAGTGTGGATAGTCCACTGGGTGCAGCAGATAGAAGCTTGTAGATATGGGAATTCTTCAGCATCCCCAATATCAGTTTCCTTTCTGGTTTTGAATGTATAACTGCTGGTACATACCTCTTTACCAGAAAAGCTCCCCAATTCATTTTGTGGTTAGGGTTCCAGTCCGATGGGGTAAACTTTCCTAGAAGGCGTTTATTCAACACCTTAAGTTCCTTTCCTCCTTGCTTTTCAGTAGGAGCAGATGATGCGGCCTTAGGGTTCTTGGTGGTCATCTTCTTGGGTGCCATCTCTTATATAGTGTTTTCAATGAGTGTTTTTCAGATGAATTTTGCACAAATAATCGAGATTAGTCTATCTTTTCAGAAGACTAAGCACAAGAAGTTGAGTTTTGCAGAGGGGTTTTGCAGAAATCTTGACAGATTTTGCTATTTTGATGCAAGTTTGAAATTTCGGAATCGGTGAAAGTGTTTGTCTTTTGCCCAAATCCTATATATATAGCAGACAAAATGTACATAGATACAACATACATACAACTGAATATGAATGCGTGTCTTTGCATCTGCATAGGCGTGGTACGTCCTTTGTACTTCATTAAATGCGTACTGGGCCATGTCTGCATTTATCAACAGACATTACTTGCTTTGTTTTAATCTCAATCGTTGAGATCAAACGTTTATTCATCAAGGGCTTATATTGAATATATTGTAATGATAACATCAACAAATGGTAATGTGCCGACTTGATGGATTTTTAATATGCTACATTCATTGTGTCACTTAGTAAAGAGTAGGAACACTTAATCGTTTGAGCTTATCATTCTGAATGTCAAGTCCTTATCTATATATTAGTTATCATGAAAATGGTAAAAATACAAGACATTGTACATGTTTGACTTTCAGAACTTATACCTTTTGGGCTTTGTGTGTCCATTTCTCTTTATGACTAAATAGCTTTCTGAATTCAAGTGTCAGAAGCTTCAGTTGATTGAATGTATTTGACCCACTCTCAGTAAGTAAGTGCTAGTTTTATTTACTTATTGAGTGTGTACCAACCTTTGCCTTTCTGGATACCCGTTCCAGACATGTTTTGCCTTTCTGAGTATAGCTACTCAGAAACCTTTGCATCACTTCTTTTCAACTTGGCTTTCTGAGAACCCGTTCTTAGAGGCCTACTTCTTTTCTACCTCACTTACTCAGACTTTAGAGATTCAGGACAATTTTTCAGTCCTTAGGCAACTCCATTAATCCAAGATTATGTCTCAAAGTCAAGAACCGACTTTCTTGTAAGGGCTCGGTGATGATATCTGCAAGTTGGTCTTCTGTGCCAATCTTGAGTATCTCTATATTGCCTTTCTCAACATGGTCTCTGATGGTGTCTAACATCAATGTGCTTTGTTCTGGCATGCAACTTAGGGTTCTATGTTATTGCAATAGCACTTGTGTTATCACAGAAAATGGGAGTTTTCTCTTCATTGAGTCCATAGTCTCTGAGTTGTTGTTGAATCCACGAAATTTGTGTTGCACAACAACCAGCAGCAATATATTCAGCCTCTGTGGTAGAAGTTGCAATTGAGTTTTGTTTCTTGTTAAACCATGAGATAAGTCTAGTTCCCAGAAACTGACAAGTTTCTGAGGTACTTTTCCTATCAAGCATTGATCCAGCATAATCAGCATCTGAGTAACCAACCAAACTCAATCCACTTTCTTTAGGATACCACAACCCTACCTCTACTGTACCTTTCACATACTTTAATATTTTCATAGCAGTGTTGTAGTGTGATTGCATTGGATTTGTTTGAAATCTAGCACACACTCCAACTGCATATTGAATATCAGGTCTGCTTGCAGTAAGGTAAAGTAGTGAACCTATCAATTTCCTATACTTGTGTTCATCAACACTCTTATCTGATTCAGTATAGGTCATCTTGGTTCCAATGCTCATAGGTATCTTAGCATTCTTTTCAGAAGGCTTAAGATTGAACTTTGTGAGCATGTCTTTTGCATACTTTGTCTGGCTAATGAATATTCCATCATTGAGTTGCTTGACTTGCAATCCTAGGAAATAGTTCAATTCTCCCATCATGCTCATCTCAAATTTACTTTTCATGAGATTTTCAAAGTCATCACAAAGTTCCTTGTCCTTAGATCCAAATACGATGTCATCAACATATACTTGAACTAAGAGTAGTTTCCCATCATGATTTAAAGTGAATAAAGTTTTATCAACTTCACCTTTCTTGAAACCACTTCCCAGAAGGTATTTGGCCAAAGTGTCATACCATGCTCTTGGAGCCTGTTTGATTCAGAAGAGCTTTACAGAGCTTATAGACCATTCTACTTTCTGAGGAAACTTGAAAGCCAGGTGGTTGCTCAACATAGACTTCCTCAGCAAGTTCACCATTCAAGAATGCACTTTTGACATCCATCTGATAAACTTTAAAATCTTTATGAGCTGCAAAGGCCAGAAAGAGTCTTATTGCATCCAATCTGGCAACTGGTGCATATGACTCATCAAAATCTAAACCTTTAGTATGCGTGAATCCCTTGGCAACCAACCTTGCTTTGTTTCTGGTTATTTCACCAGATTCAATCATCTTGTTTCCGAAAACCCACTTAGTTCCAATCATAGATATTCCTTATACAAATGGAACTAGTTTCCAGACTTTCTTTCTTTCAAACTGATCCAACTCTTCTTGCATTGCTGAGATCCAGTCTTGGTCTCTTAATGCTTCTTCTATAGTTTTTGATTCAATGTTTGAGATAAAACATCCAAAGAGAGAATTAGCATTCTCAGCTATTGCTCTCCTAGTCCAAACACCTTGATTGATTGGTCCAATCACATCTTTTGCAGGCTGATCCTTGATCCATCTCATCATGGGTTTAGGGATAGTAGGGTCAACATCTATGTGATTTGAATGTGAATCACTATGATTATGACTTGATACTTCTTCAGTATCTGTGACATTTTGCACCTCAGAAGAGCGGTGAATGTCTGACACTTGCTCAGTGTGAGAGCTTTCTGGGACATGCCTATCAAAGAGGTCATTTCCACAGTTGGCTCTCTGATGAACATCTTCAGTTTCCATTTCTGGAATTCTCATAGGAAATTCTTCATCATGTCTGAGAATCATCTGGTTGTTACTAGGCATTTCATGCTTTTCTTCGTCAGAGTCATCCTCTCTTTCCACAATGATGTTTTTCCTTTTTGAGGGTTCTTCTTCAGAATCCTTTATCATTCGTTCCTTGAACCTTTCAGAGAGTTCATCAGCAAGGGGTGTTTTCTTGCTTCCTTCATAGAATACAACATGAACTTATTCTTCTATCTTCTTTGTTCTTTTGTTGTAAACTCTGTATGCTTTGCTATTCATAGAATAACCAAGAAACACACCTTCATCTGCCTTTGGTTGAAATGTTCTTAGATACTCTTTTCCATTGTTAAGGACAAAACATCTACATCCAAACACTTTCAGATGTTTGATATTAGGGGGTCTACCAACCAAGAGTTCATATGGGGTCTTGTCATGGTGTTTGTTTATCAAACATCTGTTCTGAGTGTAGCATGCTGTGTTTACAGCTTCAACCCAATAAACTTCACTTATTTCAGTGTCAGCTAGCATTGTCCTTGCTGCTTCTTTAAGGGTTCTATCTTTCCTTTCTGCAACACCATTTTGTTGTGGTGTTCTTACAGAGGAAAGTTGGTGTTGTATACCTTTGCTGGTACAAAACTCCTTTATGTACTGGTTGACAAACTCAGTACCATGGTCTGTTCTGATTGCAGATACTTTGTCATTTTTCATGACTTCAAGCTTATTCAGCAAGTTTGGCATCTCCACCCTAGCATCAGATTTGTGCTTTAGAAAGACAACCCAAGTGAATCTTGAGAAGTCATCTACAACAACCAGACCATACTTCTTTCCTGCATAACTAGTTACAGATGATTAAAAAAGATCCATGTGTAATAGTTGCAGTAGTCTAACACTAGAGTGTCTGGTTTTGGACTTGAAAGAGATTTCGGATTGTTTCCCCATCTGACAGGTAGAACAGATACCATCCTTTCTGAAAGATGTTTTGGGAAGGCCAACCACTAACTCTTTCTTAGCAAGTTTGTTCAGAGTTTTGAAATTCAAGTGACTCATTCTTTTGTGCCATAACCAGTGCTCTTCTGTGTGACCTGATTAACTCACCATGAGACATTCTTCAGTTGTGGCAGATGCCCAATCGGCAACATAAAGACTTCCTTTCCGCCGAGCAACCAAGACCGTCTGCTTTGACTCATTGTCTATAAGTTCGCAATACTTTGCTTTGAATTTCACAGTGAATCCCTTGTCTGCAAACTGGCTCATGCTAAATAGATTATATTTCAAACCTTTAACATGCAATACGTCAGTGATTGTTAATGATCCTAATTTGACGTTGCCAAATCCCATAGAGGGATTTAATTCTCCTCCAGCAAATCTGTTGTCTGGTCCATTGTTGCAAGCTTTGTAGTTTACCAGATTTGCTTTGTCTCCTGTCATGTGCTTTCCGCATCCGCTATCAAATAGCCATTGAGCCTTAGTCCAAGAGGTGTTCTGCACAAAACAGGAAACAGGAGTTAGGTTCTTGCTTCAGAGATAGAACCATTTAGACTAAACATTCTTCCAGTAGGAATCCACTTTTTAGTGAATTTCTTGGGAATTTGTTTTTGTCTAACTTGATCAGAAGGAAATGCAATAAAATCAGTAATTTTGATATCAATTTTCCTTCTTGGTGTGTTTCTAGGTGTTCCCTTTGATGCTTTCTGGACCCTGGGTTTCTGGGGTTGCTTTTCAGCAAACATAGCCTTTCTGACCAGGTTCCTTCTAGCTCTGGCATTCAGTTTTTCAGTGGCTTGAGATTTCTTCCACTTCTGTCTATTGCTACGTGCAATATCAACCTTGCGCCATTGTTCTTGTCCTTCCTTATATTGTTGCAGAAGAATTTTTCCAATAGCACGATAGCCAATGCCATTTCGAACACCTTTGGCTTTCTGAATACGTTCTTCAGAAGCCATACTAGTTTCTGCACCATCTTTATTTTCACAAAATGGTACAGTAGAGAATTTGCCTATTCCAGCAATTCTTCCTTCCCTAGTAATGTAGCAAAGTGGATGGTTGCATGTTTGAGGGTTGTGTTTCTTTTCAGAAACCTTATCCACAAGTTTCTTATGAACTTGTTGTTCTTTCAAAGGCTGGGTTGCTACTCCTTTTCCTTTGTCAACTACCCTAGCTTTCTGACCAATGCTATAGGTGGTTGAAGAACCATTCTGTTGACTTTTTACAAAGGTCAACCTTTCATCACTCTTCTTCAGAGGAGATGAATTACTCGATTGTTCATCAAGTCCAAGTCCACCTTTCTCAAAGGGATCTCTTAGATAGGATTGAACCTCAGTGAGAGTGTCACTAGCCTTTGCATAAGATTGGAAGGATAGCTCTTTCTTTCTGAGTTCTTCATTCTCAGAAAGCAGCTTCATCATTTTCTTATTAAGTTCATCCAAGGATAGTTTGTGAGAATTTTCATTCTCAGATATCTGAGCTTTCAGAAAGGCTATTTCAGCGTTCTTGTTCTCAGATACTCTGGTTAGCTCAGAAACCTCTTTTTCAAGAGTTTCTTTGCTTTCCTCTAGAATTCTGGTTTTGGATTTTGCTTCCAGAAATTCTTTCTCATAACGATCCAATTTACTCTTGACCAACTCCAGATCCTCAATTCCATCATCACTCTCATAGTACAGAAATTGTGAATTGTTAGTTACCTCATCAGCCAGAAGACACATTTCAATGTTGGAGATGTCTGGACCAGCAATCTTAGCAACTCCACACATTTCATTCTTCTTAAGGCCGAAGTCGATTACATCGTGGGTGATTCCACACAATTCTGGTGATGGTAGGTTTGAGTCATCTGAATCTCCATCTTCAGAATCTGTCTCAATGTCTAGAGCATCAAGTTGAATTTGAATCTTCTTCCTTTCTTCAGTCAGTAAGGCCCTTTGATTTCTCTTGAAATTTCTTCTGTCCTTTTTGTCACATGTCTTGAGCTTATTTAAAGCAGGACAATCTCTCTTGAAGTGACCAGGCTTTTGACAATAGAAGCAGATATAATTTCTATTTCTGCAGCTTCAGTACTAACACCTTTCTAAATGGGGGTGTTCAGAGAGTTGTTCATTTGTATGTGTTGATACGGAAATATGTCCAATCTGTCATTAAGGACCTAGGAACGAATCCTAAGACATCCCAAGTCATACAATGGATTCGAGACACTTTGGTCTGAGCCAACGGTCCGATCCGGGCAGACCAACCATGGTCCGACCCACATTGAAAGAAAGGGACGAAGGATTTGGACCTACAAGGCCCGACCCGGAACCACGGGTCCGACCCACCTTGGTCCGAGCCTCTCTGGGAAAGGAGCATAGTGCTAAGTCAGTACCCTCTCCGACCCAACGACTCCGATCCGGATGTCAACTCGGATCCAGCATGACCATCTCATAAAGCAACCAAGCAAATGGGCACCAAAGAGTGAGATGCCCGAACCCAGGAGCTCCGAATCGGAAGAGTTGGACAGGCAGGAGAACTTCCTCAGCTGACAACCAAATAATGGTCCGGACCAGTCGTCCGGACCCATCTCGAACACAGGATCTCGTAACTAGTCACATCCTCAAAAACTCTCCCAATAATGACCAAACTACCCCTAAAGCCCAAAAGGGCATGGGCTAAAGCTTCATTATTGGGCTATGGGCCTCATATTAGCATTGGTGGCTCAATCGTAGCCTTACACTTGGCGCAATCCTAGCAAGGCCTTCCATTTTGATGATAGCCTATAAATAAGGCACACATCCCCACAAGTAAGTCATCTGACAAGTCACATCACGACCTCAATCCCGAATATTAGACAGAGTTGATCTTCAGTCACTCTCGAGTAAATTCTCATCCCGGTTTGACACTTAGCAAATCGGGCACTAACCCCCCCCCCCCCCACTCAAGTGTGCAGGTCCTTACCGAAGCAGTTGGTCGCTGGTTCTTACGCCTTGGTCCTTACCTCGCAAGGAGCTTCTTACCTCGGAATCCATTAGTGGAGTTGAAATAAATCTAAGTAGTTGGGGAGTTACACCCTTAACATTTTGGCGCCGTCTGTGGGAAACTTTACAAAAAGTCCCGTTCTCTTCAGTAATGGCAAGAACAAGAAGGTCCACAAGAACCAACGCCACTGCCATTGGTACGCATGCTCCGAGACAAAGGGGAAGACCTCTCACTAGAAGAGGTGGGGTAGCAAGAGTTTCAACAAGAGAAGTAATAGATGATCCAAGTGATGGCCATACCGCTAGTCTTTCTTCTGGCGAGGAAAGAGCCATTAATCCACCAGTAAGGATCCAGACACTTGGGATCGAAGGCGAGTTCCTCCGTCAGAACACATGGTCCTCCTCCAGAAGAAACTTTACCCTCCGAATGGGCGGATCATTCGTCCTAGTGAGTTCGGGATGAATGAGAATCGGTTGGCCTCTTACTCACCACTATTCAAGGATGCTTTGGATCAAACAACCTCCACCTCCTCATTACCCGCCCACGCCAATCCCAAGGCAAGCCGAACCCGCTCAATCAAGAAATGAGCACCGTCCTATCCAACAAAGTCTGGGGGAACAAGCTCAACCAGAAGACCTGAGACATCTTCTCAATAGAAGAGCCGCTGCTTCTCATGAACAACGAGGGAGAAGTCCAGAAGTGCCACAAGTAGACGAAGTGGGAACCAGTCGGCGAGGAGCTCAACAACAAGCGCCTAGAGATCAAATGGCGGAAAGCATCCCGGTAGTTCCGATCGGTGATCTTCCTCCGGATGTAGCTGTCAACCCCAGAACTGGTGAAAGACTGACAGCTGAGCAGATCTACCTCCAACAGAAGGCCCTGGAAACACAAATTGCCACCTTGAGCTGGATGGTCAAAGCACATGAGAAGGTGGTAGTTAAAACTCCCAACCCTCTGTGCGATGAGATCAGAAGAGAAAGGAAGCGCCCCGACTGTGTTATCCCGAACCTTGAGCATTACTATGGAGATACTTGCCCTGTAGGGCATCTTACTAGATACGAAAGTAAGATGGAAAGCAATGGACTCAATGACAACATGAAAGCTCTCAACTTTTCCACCACACTCTTTGGAGAAGCAATGGATTGGTGGACCTCACTACCTAATGGTTCCATCAAATCTTATGCGGACATCGCCTCCCTTTTCTTGAAAAGGTTTGAGAAAGCAAAGAGAAGGAAGAGGTCAGTTGAGCACCTGGCAGGTATAATCCAGAAAGAGCATGAGGACCTTAGAACCTTCCTTGACCGCTTCAACGCTGAAGTACGACAGGTGGAGCCTCATAGCATCAAAGAGCGGGTCCGACACCTATATGCTAACACTTATAATGATGAGCTTAGAAGGAAGCTTTCCAATGAAGAAATCACCACTGAAAAGTACCTGGAAGATATCTGCGAAGGAGTCTTGTATGGAGAAGATTACCGAAGAAATGTCCCAATAAGAGCAGGGATAAAGAAGGGGAAAGAACAAGTACGACAGGAACTCCCTCCTCGTCAAGGGAAGTTCGAGCAAAAAAGAGATCTGGGACAGGAAAGAATTCCGTAGAGAAAGAACTCCACCTAGGAGATACGCCGAGTATACTCGCCAATGCACCAAGATCCGACATCTTGGCTTCTATTGTTGAAAAGGACTTAGATATACAATGGCCTAAACCTGTCAAGAGCAGCAAGAAGAGTAAATTTTCTAAAGACTACCGTAGGTTCCACAAGCAGAAAGGTCACCCGACTGAGGATTGCATCCAGCTGAAGACAGAAATCGAAAGACTAGTGAGAAGTGGGAAGTTGAAAGAACCAACAGGCGAAGAAGAACCCTCCAGGCATAGAAAGAATGAGCAAAGAAGAGAGGAGCATGATTCTGAACCTCCGACAGGATCTTTACCACCACCTCCAGCGGAAATCCCACCTCGGCATGCCCGAAGATACCAAGGGTACCGCGAGGATACAGAAATGGAGAACCTCCCTTACAGTGGAGTTATCAACGCCATTGCAGGAGGACCGACAGGAGGAGATAGCAGAAATGCAAGAGAAAGGACCGCGCAACACTTGAGAAACAACGACAGAGCTTACGGTCCACCAGCCTTGAAAGGCACAAATGCAATTACCTTTGATGATAGCGAGATCCCCCCACCAACGTCTGGCGGAGGAGATCTCAAGGACCCCGATGTCCCTTTGGTTGTTTCTCTAGTGATTGCCACTTACAAGGTCAACAAGGTACTAATCGACAAAGGAAGCTCCTCCAATGTCATATCCAAAAGGACCGTGGAGCAAATGCACCTGGGGCAAATACAATATGGACAAGTATACACTTCATTGGTAGGTTTTGGAGGGTCTGTAGTACGCCCCATTGGAAGTATACCACTACAAGTCTCTATGGGCACCTTTCCGACAAGGGTGACCAAGACAATCCTCTTCGTGGTAGTAGATAGCACCTTCGACTATAACGTGATCTTGGGCCACCCGGGACTTAACCAATTCAGAGCAATTGCTTCTCCCTTACACAACAGGGTAAAGTTTCCAACCCCAAACGGCGTGGGGGAAGAAATGGCCAACGTTAGAGAAGCCTGGGAGTGCTATATCATGTCAACCAGAGGAGCCACAATACCTATCCTTTCGGTCACTAAGGGCCCTCATGGCCATTCTTCCACTACTCTAACGCCACCAAAGGAAGAAATCGGTATTGGGTCGCTCAGAGAAAAGTTCCCCAAGACAGCTAGAATAGAATCCCATGAAGCCTTGAAAGAGGTCCAACTGGTCGAAGGAAATTCGGAAAAAACAACTCGGATTGGAACGGAGATGAGTACGGAAGTAGAGCAGAAGCTCATCGCTTGCCTTCGTGACAATCGCGACATCTTTGCTTGGAGCACAGATGATCTCAAGGGATAGACCCAAGGATCGCAGTTCACCGTCTGAACATGGATCCGACGGTCAAGCACATCCGGCAAAAGAAGAAAGACTTTGGACCAGTTGAGGATGCTATCATAGCAGGGGAAGTTGACAAGTTGATAAAAGCAGGTCATATTGAAGAAGTCAGATACTCCGATTGGGTCTGCAACGTGGTCCTCGTCGAAAAAACTCCAGGAAAGTGGAGAATGTGCAATGACTTCACTAGACTCAACAAATTCTGTCCAAAGGATCCTTATCCATTGCCACGCATAGACCAGCTGGTTGATTCCACTGCAGGATGTGCGCTTCTAAGTTTCATGGACGCATATCAAGGCTTCTACCAAATTAGGATAGCTCAAGAAGACATCAAGAAAACGGCATTCTTTGCGGCTGGAGGAGTCTATTGCTTCAAGGTCATGCCCTTTGGCCTCAAGAATGCAGGAGCTACTTACCAACGGCTGGTAAATAAGATGTTCAAGGAAGAATTGGGAAAAACCATGGAAGTCTATGTGGATGACATGCTTGTGAAAAGCAAGACTGAAGAGGAACACATCGAACACCTTAACAATTGTTTTTCTATTCTCCGGAATTACGGAATGAAGCTGAACCCTGAAAAGTGCACTTTTGGGGTGAAAGGGGGAAAATTCCTTGGTTACATGGTCACAGAAAGAGGCATCAGTGCTAACCCAGAGAAAATAAAAGCAATCGTAGATCTACCACAGCCCAAGACTGTCAATGAAGTTCAGAAGCTTCTAGGAAAGGTGATGGCATTGAGCCGTTTTATCTCAAGATCCGCCGACAAGAACCTTCCCTTCTTTAAGATCTTACGGAAAGGAACTAAGTTCGAATGGACAAAGTATCTCCTCTCGCCGCCCCTTTTGTCTAAACCCATGGAGGCTGAAACTCTTTACCTCTATTTGGCCACCACTGATGAAGCAATGAGTTCTGTACTAGTACGGATACAAGACAACGAGCATTTACCAATTTACTACTTGAGCAAAGCCCTTGCAGTCTCTGAGGCCAGATATGTCAAGGTTGAAAAGCTCGCCTTCGCACTGGTTTACACTGCACGGCGACTAAAGCCTTACTTCAAGTCGCATCGGATTGTGGTCATTACAAACGAGCCACTCAAACATGTCTTGGACAAACCGGATCAGTCAAGGCGCCTGTCCAAATGGGCTATTGAGCTAAGCGAATATGATATTGGGTATCAAGCCCCATCCGCCAAGAAAGCGCAAGTTCTGGCCGACTTCCTGGTAGACTATCCAGAGAAAACAGAAGAGGAGAACGAAAACTCCCAGGAAAAGGCTAGTCATGTGGTGATAGCCCAAAGCAAGGAATCAAGTGGAAAGAAAGAAGCAGAAGAGACACAAAGAGGCAGCATCCAACTTGTGACTAAGTATCATCAACCTATGGACGATTCACTGAGAGTAAGGCACATGTTTCTCTTGGACGAAGAACTCAATACCTTGACAACTGCATCTTCCGACAAGAAGCAGGAGGTTGGGAAAGCACTCACTCCCTCTTCGGGAGGAAAGGAAAGAAACAAAGAATGTTGGACATTACAGGTGGACGGATCATCCACCGGACGGTTGGGAGGAATAGGAATTTTCCTTGAAAGTCCTGAAGGAGCCAAGCTAGAGTACGACATCACCCTCAATTTTAAGGTGACGAATAACGAAGCCGAATATGAAGCACTTATCACTGGCCTGAGAATGGCAAAAGCCCTTCAGGTAAAAAGGATCAAAGCCTGCACAAACTCGCAGCTCGTACAATCCCAGTTCTCTGGGTCCTTTACCACCAAAGGACCTAACATGATCAAGTACTTGGAGCTCCTCAATAAAGAGGTTGAACACTTTGAAGAATTTACTCTTGACCAATTTCACAGAGAATGGAATGAAAAAGCCGACGCCCTCTCCAAGTACGCCTCAGCCTTAGGAGCTTTGGACACAAGAAGTGTCATCCTAATGACCCGCGCGGAATACTCCCTGGCAAGATGTTTCTCTTGAGCACAGAAAGAAACTGGATGACTGATATATTCCGTTACCTCAAGGATGGTACTTTACCTGTGGATCCTAGAGAGGCCAGGAAGATTCAATGTCGAGCTAACAGATACTTTATTCTGGAAGAAGATCTCTACAAAAGATCCTACAGCGGAACTCACCTGAGGTGCCTAGATCCTCAAGAGGTGAAAACTGCGATGGAAGAAATCCACGCCGGAAGTTGTGGAAGTCATTCTGGAGGAAGAACTTTGGCGCAAAATATCATAAGGCAAGGATACTATTGGCCAACTATTGACATAGATGCTGCCAACATCGACCGCGCCTGTGAAGACTGCCAATACTATGCCAACATACCACACCGCCCGACCAACCCTATGATTCCGTCAATCATAGCATGCCCATTTGATCAATGGGGCATAGACATAGTTGGTCCCTTTCCGCGAGGAACACATCAAAAGAAGTTCTTGATAGTGGCAGTGGAATACTTCACTAAGTGGGTTGAAGCTGAAGCAGTGTCAACCATCACAGAAAGCAGGGTTCGGACATTCATCTGGAAGAACATCATCTGCCGGTTTGGACTCCCACGAGTGCTAGTTTCGGACAATGGAGCACAATTTTCTGGGTCAAGACTGAAGGAGTGGCTTCAGTCCTTCAAAATAGAACAACGCTTTACTTCCGTTGGCCACCCCCAAGCCAATGGTCAGGTGGAAGCCACCAACAAGACCATAGTCAAAATTTTGGAGAAAAGGTTGAGAACTTCCCAAGATAGTTGGGCGGATGATCGCAAGGGTCTGTGACCTTGAGCTCCTTGAAGACAAACGCGATAAGGCATTGGCCAACATCCTTCGGTACCAAGCCATGACTGCTCGAGCCTACAATAAACGTGTCTTTCCCAAGGACATACAAGTTGGAGACTTAGTCCTCAGAAGTGCCGATATACTAAGTCATGTGGGAAAACTTAAGCCCAAGTGGGAAGGACCGTATAAAGTTACTGGGGCAAGAGTTAATGGAAGCTTTGAACTAGAAGACGAGCAAGGCAGGCCTTGAAGAGAACTTGGAATGCCAAGAATCTCCAAAAGTTTTACACTTAGAGAAGGAGTGTGGCAACGACTGTCACCTTCCTTTATCTTGTCGATCTATTTTTTGTGTTTGTTTTTTGAAAAGTCCTCGAAGCCCTCAAGTTGTAATTCGATTTCCGTCAAATCAATACAACTGTGATTTCATAAACATTGTTAATAATCATGTCCTTCGGATCTCATGATTCGGACAGGCCATGAAGATATTTAACTACTCGATCCGAAACTAGATCATACACTGATCCGAATCGGATTAACACAACCAAACATCTACCGAACCAAACCCCGTCCGAGCACTATTAACTTTATCTGTGGACGCTCCGAAGGAAGAAGGAATTCCACCATCCCAACTTTGATTGCTTACTGACAAAGATTTCGAAGCCCCCTTCGGACGATCTAAGGACTAAACAGCAGCCGGACGAGATAACTAAGGCCATTCAATGCTTCCAGAAAGGATACTCCATCACTTCTGAACGAAAGAGAGCTCTGAAGCAAGCAAGAAACACTATAACAATCCAGATCGCCTCTTACCAAATACTATAAATACATCCCAGATTCAGAGTATTTGGAAGGCGACTAACCCGGATAGTCGGATTAACCCAAGTCACTCCGGAGGCTTCCATTGGTCCGAGTCCCAACAAGACCGGCATTGTCAGGAACTCCTTCCCAGAATTGCAAGACGCTCCCTCGAGCCTTCAATTCTGGAACGCAGCCACCAACCAAGCCGAGCTGCTCGGACGAAAGACCTTAGGTGTAAGACAAACGAATTACCAGAAAGGTTACCTCCGGAAGTCCCCAATGATCCGACTCCAAACAAGCTAAGCACTGTTGGGGACTCCTTTCCAGAATTGCAAGTAGCTCCCTCGAGCCTTCAATCCTAGAAACAAAGTCACCAACAGAACCGAACTACTCGGATAACGTATCTTCAAGGACGAGCTGGAAGACCTACTAAAATGGATACATCCGGAGCTCCCTCAATCCGAGAAACGAACAACTAGACACAACAGGATTGGTAGAAAGCCTTCCAACATCTCAGGCGGTTTTTTACGACCGAACCACGAAATACTAGAAGGGATTCTACCAAACCAATTATGCCGACTTGTCGCCCCCCGGGCACATACCCAGAGCAGAATGCTTCGGGTACATTGAGGTTCAAAAACAACTATTTGAAGATCCCCAAACCATCCAGCTAATCTACCTCTCCGGGGCTAAAGTCGTGGATATAGACCACAGCCCCGGAGAAAGAAGATTAGCCTGACGATCAGAGGAATTGACTGGCAAAGATTTCAAGCCTCACTCGGCACGGACCGTATCCTCGAAGATCCGAGGTTGGCTTTCCGAGCAATTTAATTTCCAAAACCTCTCACCATGAACCAACCCGGGTAGACTTCCGAAGCATCGGAGAAACCCTGGGGACAAGATCACACGCAAGAGTGATGGCATAAACATGCTCACCAACCGCTCGGACCCGAGCTCCGGACCCTTGGCTACTATAAAAGGGAGAATTATCCTAAAGAAAAGCCGTACAAACCAGGAGTATATATAGAAAGAGAGGATCAATCAGAAGCGGACACGTGTCCCAGCTAGCTACCGGAAATGGGCTTGGGCCGAACATGGGCCTGGCTCTTCGGCTTCCATTGGCCCAACCCAATAATCCATCCATAAGGTCGGGCAAATCGACTAAGTTACTCACTCGGACGTATCAAGCTCGGGGCTGACATAACAACATCCGAAGCCACTGTGATTCGTAGAGAGTCACCCTATGCTTAATGCTGATTATCTTCTCACTCTTTCACAAGTCTGTATGGCTCGGGATGACGCACCAAATCAACGTCCGAATCGACTCTACTCACCACGATACAAGGAAATTCTTTCTCGCAAGCCTGGTCACTCTAAGACGTGGCTCCGAACCGTTCGTGGTCCGGTTTATTTCTATTAAAGGTTCCGATTCGGATGGGCACAATGGTTGATCATCCCCCAAGACCCGCACAGGAGAATTTGCATCAGGCAAATTAACGTTCTGGCGGTTTGAATCTCAAGGGTCCGAACCCATTATCCGAGTTTATGAGAGTTAATGAGCTACTAAACAGATATATGGGATTCATCGCGCGAGAATGTAAACAGAAACATTTAGCATTTCAACAACAAGAATAGTTCCGAGCCACCAATGGGCCCGAACCAACAACATTCAACAAAACAAGTATATGTTTAGCCAACAATAGATGACGAGCAAAAAGGACAACATTGTTTTTAGGCCCGGAGGCACCCTACTACAAAAAACCCGGGGCATACCCCGTCTTCACTGCCTTCGCCGCTCGGACGAACTAGGTTGAGACCGAGAGGGGCCCCCAGTATCCTTCTCCGAAGGCGCTTGACCTTCTGTTGGGATGCCTGGGCTAACCTCCGTTCTCTCCGAGCCTCAACCTCTTTCAGGAAGGCCGGACATTGCTCCATCAAGTCGCGATCAAAGCCATGGAGTGCCCAGCAGAGTCGGCCGCCAGGTTGTTCCAAGTGATCCTCCAAAGGAACGAAAACACTGGACATAAGCACCCGAGGGACGAAGGATGGGAGATACGGACCGCCATGATTGTACTTCTTGCCCTCCGGCTCGTTGCAGACCAGCTCCACAAATTCACACTTAAGCAGGTCTTCGTCCAAGACACCCTCCGGAGCAAAGTCCGAGCCATCTCCATTCTTAAAGGCGGACACTCCCTCAGCCTCCAAGTTGCAGTCATCCGGTATCTAACCCTTCCTCCGGCACTGGTCCACAGCTGCATCAAACGCATCTTGGCGGGCCTCGTCATACTTTGACTCGAACAAAAACTTGCAGGAGTCCGAATCAAGGAAATCTTGGATGCCTTGTCCGACCCGAAGCTCCTTCAGCATCTTATCTTTGAAAGTCCGAGAGACACCCACGAACTCGTCCAAACTATCTTGGTGCACTTTCAAATCAGTCTCCAAAGATCGAATGGCACTTTTCATCTTGGCCGTCTCCGACTCGGCCTCCTGTTTAGCAGCTATGTCCTTCTTTAGGTGCTCCGAAGTGCTGTTCAACCGGGACGCTTCAATTGCCCGGGCAGCCTCAGCCTTGGCCAAATCCTCTTCTTGCGTAGCCCTCCAAGCAGCTACCAAGCAGCTACCAAGGAGCATGCTTCCACGGCAGCAGCAAGCTAAAAACAAAAATGAAACATCGGAAGTGTTAGATACCTTCGAACAACAAGAAGATGTAAAACCAACGGAAAATTTAAACTCACTTTGCGCTGAGCGGCAGTTAACTCCGAGATCCGCTCCAACTCCGAGGCAGCAACCAACCGAGCAACTTCAGCATCCGAATCCAGCTCGGGCGCCTCGCTCATCTTTCCCTTGCCTTTCTTGGCGGGAGGATTCGGACCTTCGGAGCAGCGCTTTTTTGCAGCCGCAGCGCTTGATCCGCTTGCGGTAGGATCTCGGGACACGGATCTTGGAGGCCTCTTCGAGCCCTTAGATCCGACCACCTTACCCTTGTCCGGAGTAGGGATAGTTTGGGCCTCTTCGCCCGCAGCAGCTCTCCGAGATTCCTCCACTCGGAACACGGCAGCATTTCTTGGCTCGTCCATCGGGAGTACGGTGGAAGTCTTGATAATCTGGGTCCGGGAACCCTCTGCCAACTCCTTCCGCTGCGCAGCATTTTGTTGACGCTTCAACTCCCACATGGTCGACATCGTATACTCGAACCAAAAAGCTGCACATCCGAATCACAATGAGTTGCAAAATACAAAAGAATCTACAAATGGTAACTACATAGTCGACAAACCGAATCGGACAACTAACCAGAGGTAGAGAGAAACCACTTACTCAAATCCTCCATATTGTCACAAAAACATAGCTCGGACAAGCCGGCCAAGTAAGGAAGAGGCTGACATATCAGCCCTCGGAAGAAGTACTTTTCCGGCTCTTGACTCCGATGAAGCGCTTGCATCCACATAGGGATGTTCCGTGCCGGTGGCTTCCAATCTGGCAGCTTGCCCCGGAAGAATTTCCTCTCAAATTGCCACTTGGCCCTCTCCGCTTCGGATTGCCCGGGCTTCAGAGCTGGACGGACAAAAATGTACCTCTTGAACCATTGGATTCCCAACGAGGACAGGGGGTCAACAAAAAACGTGTACGCCTGGCGACATACGAACGTATAGAACCATGTGTTCCTATTACTTACACTTATGTTGAATAATTTACGAAAATTATCGAATGTGACCGGGATGCCTTTATATTTACGTAAGACCCCGAAGCACATCAGATTTCCGAGGGAGTTGGGGATGATCTGGTGCGGACTCAACCCCATACTGTTCAAAATCTCCAGAAACTCGGACGATACGGGTAGCCGGCACCCGCAATGGAGACTTATCTCATAAACACACATGTATCCCGGAGGCGGATTGTAAAACGCATGAGATACGTCTGCGACTAGAATCTCCACACACTCCGGGATCTCATATCTCCTCCGGAGCTCATCCACTTCATCGGCTCGGATGGTTGAGGCATAGGTAGGCAAAGTACCGTCTTCATTCAACTCGCCCTCCGGATCGGGGTGAGTGACCTCGTGTTTAGACCGAGGGAACTTTACTTGAAATACGTCCTCACCCTTCCTCAGCCTCTCCGGACGCTCCTCCTCAGCCGTCTACCGACTCGGTCCTGCTTGCCCAACAGATTCCACACGGAGCACACGAGCGGATGGCTCTACACTTTCTTCCTCTTCGGAACCAGAATCTTGGGCCCGCACACCTTCTTCTGCCTCATCTTCCTCGGATGAGGACGCTAACTCTACGACAATCCGAAGAGGCACAGCGACATGCACACGATCCTCCTCACCCTCTTCGAAGATGCTCAAAATGGGAGGTGCTTCCGAGGTATCATGAACTTCCTCGATGATCGGCGCCTGCGGATCCGGAACGCACGGGACTCGATTAGGATTACTCCTAAAATTATAACCAAGGTTGCGAATTAAAGATCGGATCTCTACCGGAAGTTCGGATTCTTGGCCAGCCCGACCCGGGCGACGAGTTCCTACAACTCGCGAACTTGTTTCTTGAGCCGCTACAATAACCTGCACATGGGACACTCGCAGGTAATCCTGACGCCTCGGAGGACCTGGATCCGGAACAACTAACCGAAGTAAGGAACTTACCTCGGGCTCTTCCCGGCTCGGATGGGGCGCTTGTTCCACCTCCGATTGCCATTGCCATCTACGATCTCAATCTCCTCGGAGCTATCGGTTAAAGATATCGCTTCGGAGTCGTATCCCTCAGCCTCGGATCGATTTTGGCTATCACTCTCGGACATCCTAGGGAAAGGAAAAGCAATTTCGTAAGCTTTAAGATGGCAGTCCGAGAGGTCGTTTATGTATATTAAAATGGTCAGTTTATAAGCAAACACTACTGGCTTTCCCAGGCGAAGTTAGTTCGGAGTCAGTACGATGCCGATTCGGCGTTAGTCAACATTGAGAACGTATGGAGTATTAAAACTATAATACACATCATAAGCATGCATCCGAGCAACTAGAAGATGAAAGACAATGCAGACAAATGATAAGACGAGACAAGTAAACTTACTTGGACTCGGATGATTAGATGGAAATGCCTTGGCTTCGTATGCGATCTCGTGCTTTGGATCTCTCGTCGCTCGCTTCGGATTGACAGTAGTCGCTTCGGATATACTCAGAATGCGAAAATTCTCTCTCTAAACGGTGAGCAAATGAACCGGCCAACCCCTCTATTTATAGAGGGCCATATTGGGAACTCCAACCATCACGATTTTTCGAGATTAAATCTCAATCGTAGATCAAAAATCATCCAACGGCATAGTACAAATATACCAAGTGAAATGACGAATTGGTACTACAAAATTATCTCACGGATAGGCAAATACAACAACTATCCCACTATCGGGCGGCAGACAACACGACAGTTCCGGATTATCATCTTCTCGGACGCCTAGCGGCTTATCAGTCCAACATAACTTGTCCACACAAGGAACCTCGTTTACTCGAGCAATTACACTTCGGACCTCCACTTGACCACAAAGGTTGGTTCGGACGGGACACGCACCTACGGTCCGCCACCATAGCTCGTCAAAGGTACACTACCGATGTTCGGAGCCTAAACTTAGTCTCCATTACAAATACCCCTTTTTTTCTTTTTTCTTCACTTCGTTGCCCTTCGGACACAGCCCCTCGGATGCAACGATGTTTTAGAAAAAGAAAAGGGGGGAGGGGAGAGAGACTAAGTCAGTGGCCACACGAAGTACGATTTACACCTTTTTTCAACTCGTTTATGTGGATTGGACTGAAGAACGGATCCTTCTTCTATAGCTTCCCAAGCCAATAGTTCCACAACTATCTTCTACTAAGATACTTGGAAACTAGGGGGACATATGTTGATACAGAAATATGTCCAATCCGTCATAAAGGACCTAGGAACGAATCCTAAGGCATCCCAAGTCATCCAATGGATCCGAGACACTTTGGTCCGAGCCAACGGTCCGATCCGGGCAGACCAACCATGGTCCGACCCACATTGAAAGAAAGGGACGAAGGATTTGGACCTACAAGGCCCGACCCGGAACCACGGGTCCGACCCACCTTGGTCCGAGCCTCTATGGGAAAGGAGCATAGTGCTAAGTCAGTACCCTCTCCGACCCAAGGACTCCGATCCGGATGTCAACTCGGATCCAGCATGACCATCTCATAAAGCAACCAAGCAAATGGGCACCAAAGAGAGAGATGTCCGAACCCAGGAGCTCCGAATCGGAAGAGTTGGACAGGCAGGAGAACTTCCTCAGCTGACAACCAAATAATGGTCCGGACCAGTCGTCCGGACCCATCTCTCCGAACTTGGGATCTCGGCAGAACTAGTCACATCCTCAAAAACTCTCCCAATAATGACCAAACTACCCGTAAAGCCCAAAAGTGCATGGGCTAAAGCTTCATTATTGGGCTATGGGCCTCATATTAGCATTGGTGGCTCAATCGTAGCCTTACACTTGGAGCAATCCTAGCAAGGCCTTCCATTTTGATGATAGCCTATAAATAAGGCACACATCCCCACAAGTAAGTCATCTGACAAGTCACATCACGACCTCAATCCCGAATATTAGACAGAGTTGATCTGCAGTCACTCTCGAGTAAAGTCTCATCCCGGTTTGACACTTAGCAAACTGGGCACTAACCCCCCCCCCCCCCACTCAAGTGTGCAGGTCCTTACCGAAGCAGTTGGTCGCTGGTTCTTACGCCTTGGTCCTTACCTAGCAAGGAGCTTCTTACCTCGGAATCCATTAGTGGAGTTGAAATAAATCTAAGTAGTTGGGGAGTTACACCCTCAACAGTATGTTCTTGTACTGATGATAGTTTGGGCCAAGATGCTTTTTCAGCTTTTCTTTAGCTTTTCTTCTCTCAATCTCTTGACTCACAAATTTCTTCATGTTTCTAACTGCAAGAGCATTTTTTTCAGATGCATCTTTGGTATCCTTCTTTTCAGAAGAACCTTGAGAAACTAGAGCAACACTTTGCAATTTTTCAGCTGTTTGTTCTCTCTGAGTTGTCTCATAGTCTACAGTAGCAAGATGAGAGAAGAGCTCTACTGGAGTAATATTTGGCATCCCTTGGTTGAAATAAAGGAACTTAGTGTGCTCCCAGTTGTGATTGAGACTTCTGACAATAGTCTTAATCTTTTCTGGATGGGAGTATCTGTTGCTTTCACCAAGTGCAGCCATATCACTCATAAGTGTAGTAAACCTGAAATCAAGTTCTTCCAGAGTTTCAGTGGGACCTTGTTTGAAGTTTTGGAACTTCAATTTAAGAACTTCGAACTTGTTTTCTTTGGTTTTCTCAGTTCCGGCACAGATTTCTTCAATTAGTTGCCAGGCAACTTTCGCCGTTTTAGCACCCCCACAGTTTACACTGTATGTGCTCAGGTGTCGATCTGATGATGATATTACGAGCTTGACCATCCAATCTATGTGTCTTGGCATATTCAGATGTCCAGAGCTCTCTTGGCTTGTCTTCATACATAATGCTTCCACGAGCAACATAACCACTATCACTAGCAGTCGTATCCTCGCTTCCATCTTCCTTGTCTGATGCTTTTCTTCCATCAGACACCTCAGTAACTTGTTTGAGTTGTCTGATTTTGATAGGCCCTTCATTGATGATATAGATCATCTCATCACTAATGGCCTCCAGAAGGAGCATCATGTTGTTCTTCCATTTCTCGTAGTTTTCTGGCTTCAGAATGGGTGCATCACTCAGAGACATTCCTGCACACTTAACACACAAATTATATAGTCCTCAGAAAGAGACAAAGTTCCTTCACCTATCTGGGTATCTAGGTTCAGTGCAGAAGGCTTGGTCCAGATAACGGCGAAGTAAAAGAATAGAAGGGGGGGGGGGGTGAATAGTCTTTTAAAACTTTTGTCGATAAACACAGTTTCTCAAAACCCTGGGGGTTTCTGATACTTAAATTCAGAGCGCGGAAGACTTTAAGATAGGTAAGTGCGGAAAAAATAAGTATGTGTGTGTGCTTTGCTGAAATGTAAATACAGAATGGTAAATTACACAGCAAGTATAGTGGTATCTGGAGGTGGCGTAATCCACCAACTAATCCACTTCGGTCTTTCCGAGACCTAGAATTCACTAGAACAGATAATTGAGTTCACCTTACAATAATCCTATTCTAAGATTCCTAAACAAATGGTTCCCAACCAAATGTCCCCCCTGAGTTATTCCCCAGCTCCTAGAGCTAAGTACTTCCTCGACTTAGATAACCTTGGAGTTGTTCCTTGATTTCCCAAATCAAGTTCTTCCTCTACTCCACGCCTTGATGGATGTTGGTTATAAAGTTTTGTCAGAAAGGCTTCTCATATAACTTTTCAGTTATGTTTACAGAGAGCCAAATAGAACGAGACTACTTAATACACTTGTTCAGTGAATGGCAGTCTGCTCTTTACTGACCCCAGTAATTGATGTCCGTTCTGGAGAATGAGCTTCAGAAACGGTATCTGATAGTTCAACTCTTTCACGAATAACAATCTCTTGTTAAGGTTCAGGACAACTTAGAACTACTAGTGATTCTTCAAGCAACAGAAAGCTTTCAGAAAGGGTAGTAGTGTGCTTGAGAGAATACTTTGCTTGATGGTAATTTTGCAAGATAGAGCGTTCTAAGGTATGTTCTTCAAGCATCTAAGTGTGTGATATATATAGATAAATTTGATAGGCGTTTGAATTATATCCGTTGTGCTCTCCATCAAATTATATCCGTTTATATCTTGAACTATGTACTCAGAAGTCACTATCTCATTTCTCAGAGAGGACTGCTTTTTGCAGCATTTCTGCCAATGCATTTAATGCATAGTACTGTTCATTGTCCTATAGTCTCAACGGATACATGAGTCTTTCTGATGGCTTGCATGCTGCATACTCATGATGTCATATGTCCAGAATCATATTTCGAAAGTAAGTTAATATACTTAAGAAAGGATTAAGGACATAGTCTTTCTGAGTTAGACTAAACCTTTGTGTCTTCATAAACCTTGTGCAATCTTTAGTCTTCTAATCTTCAGAAAAGCTCCATTGCTAGGATTGATCTTCATGGTCTTCTTGAAATAAAAAAAATTACACTCAGAGGCCTATAATCCTAATACCAGATTTATTAGACCAATCATACTCAGTGATTTCCTCTTTTACAATGTTCAAGTGAACCAAGAGTACTTAATCACCTTTCTGGCTAATATAAGAACATGTGATAAGTGATCAAAATACTAACAGATATTCCTAACATTAAGCATGACATGGGTCACAACCATGAGTTCACAAGGTTGCAATACAATCACCTAAAAAGGAATGAGCGTTCTATTTCTAAAGAAAAAGGTGTATTGATGGCCCAACTTGAGGATGCTAGTTTAAAACCTACTGAAGCATATAATATGTTGGTGAAAATGGCTGGTGGAGAAGAGTATGTTGGTCACACAAAGAGGGACCAAATCAATTGGATCAACAAGTATAGGACTGAAAAAATATTGCAAGGTGATGCTCAAATGGTCGTTAATAAACTCCAACGCCTGAAGGAAGAAGATCCAAGATTCTTTTATAGTTTCAGGTATGGTGAAGATGCAAAATTGATTCATTGTCTGTGAAGTTTTAGTATAGTCTGTGGATTTTAGCCAGTGTCTGTGGGATTTTATTCAGTGTCTGTGGAATTTAGTAGGTCTGTGTATTTTTATTTATTGTCCGTTGAATTTTGGTGTGGTCTGGTTTTGTCATATGTCTGTGAGTTTGAATTAGTGTCTGTGGAATTTAGTAAAGGGTCTGTGAATTTAGAAAAGTATCTGTGAGTTTAAATCACTGTCAGTGCGATTCATTGTCTGTGTGATTTTAGTATGGTCTGTGGAATTTTAGCCAGTGTCTGTAGGATTTTATTCAGTGTCTGTGGGTTTTTCATTTATATATATGTGAACATAGTAAAATATTATTTATCAGTGTCTGTGGGATTTAGTGTGGTCTGTGTATTTTTATTTATTGTGTGTGGGATTTAGTCAGTATGTGTGGCTTTTTGTCTGTGGGATTTTGTCATATATCTGTGAATTTTAATATGGTCTGTTGATTTTAGTAAAGTGTCTATCAGTTTGAATCAGTTTCTGTGGGATTTTGGTATGGTCTGGATGTTTTTGTCATATGTCTGTGAGTTTTAATATGGTCTGTGGGATTTAGTAAAATGTCTGTGAGTTTAAATCAGTGTTTGTGGGATTCATTGTCTGTGAGATTTTAGTATGGTCTGTGGATTTTATCCAGTGTCTGTGGGATTTTATTCAGTGTCTGTGGAATTTAGAATTCCACAGACAATAAATAAAAACCCACTAAATTCCACAGATAATATATAAAAACCCACACATATAGTAATATAACAGTAATATATTAAAAATAAAATACAGTTAGAGTTTCTCTGCTACACTAATTACTGATCAGAAAAATGAATTTTTCTTTTGGTCTTTCTTTCATACAATATAGACTTGGCCTTTTTCTCCATTGCATCTTTCTCAGCCTTTTCCTTTGCTTCCTGCTCAGCTTTCTGCTTTGCTTCTTTCTCAGCTTTCTCCTTTTCTTTTTTCTCTTTCAATTATTTCAACATGGAGTGCTTGTTCTTTTCAAAGAATTCAACAACTGTAAGCAGATTTTCCCTCCCCAAATTCATATCTGATAGAAGTAATGAAGCACAAATCTCAGCCCTCCTAAGTAATCGGCCTGATGGTTCCATCAAATCAGCACATTCATACAATGATCCATGAAAATCATTCATCTCTGACATCACATAAACACCACAATCATTGTTGCGCTCCTGTCCTATCAAATCCCATGGGAGTTCCATGTGCACAAAACGGTATTTGGGGACAAATTTCGCATCTGGGTGACTATTTGCAGACAGAAAAATACCAAAGTAATATACAAACAACAAAAAAAAAAAAACTGTAAAACTCACAGACACCTGATAAAAAATACACCATAATAATAAAAACAAACATATCACATACAGAAATGAAAAATACTAACCAACTTTATAAGATTTATTTTCTCGAATTTGATAAAATTGCTAGCTGGCCATCAGCATCCTCCAAATCATGCGATAATCTTATTATACTTCTCTAGGAACTTTATAGGTAATATGACTTTTCCAAGATGATGAAATCATGCTAACAGCGAACCAAAACCTTGAAGGGGATTCCTTTTTTTGCTCTATATAATTCAATAGTAAAGATCATGAATCCATTACAGGGCTATAAATCATACAGTTCTCGTCTAATGAAAGAATGTCATCTACAAAACAGTTTGATTGAAGTAAATTAGGACCCCAATAAACTCTTACTTTCGAATTTTTATCACCTAATAGATGAACATATTCAGAGAAACAATAGTCCACAACCTTCTTCCTTAGCAGTTTCATAACATCAAGAACTTTATGATTTTTTTTGAACAGATTGATACACAATCATAAGTAACATGCTCAACGCCACACTGTAGTGAACATCCCATACCATCATTTTCAGGCGACTCATTGATCAGCTCATCAAACTGTGATAAATCACCATCAGTAATAACAGTAAATGGCTCATTAAATAGTATGAAATCCCCTTGTGTTTGTAATGGGTCAATTGCTTTCTTTTGTACAACACAATCATCTTCAGGTGGTGTGTTGAACCCAAGATCAAACTGCTTCTTGGATCAAAATCATAGAGCTTCGAAAACTCAGACTGCATCTTCTTCTTGTTCAGCTGCAACTCTTCAACCATAGCATCGAATGTTGCCCAAATTTCTGGGATCTCCTAGAAATTTTGGCTTTCATCAGATTGTTGCGACCCCACAGTCTTCTCTTTCTCAACAACACCCTTCTCAACAGCACACTTCTCACCAGCAACCTCAACATTGACATCTGAATTAACATTGGTTGATGTAGACATGGCAAATCCAGGACAAATCCTTGGCATATGTGCATGTGTCACAACGTCGAAATCACGTTTGAAAATGGCCCATGATTCATTTACTTTCTGAAAAAAGAAAGTAAACACAATGATATATCAAACAAGAACCACACGGATAATTTCTAAAAGCCCCACACATGTAATAAAAAAATTCATATGGATATAAACTCCCACAAATCCGCAACAAAAACTCACAGACTTCCCACTAAAAATCCCACAGATAACTAAAAAACCACAGAAATAACTTAAAATCTCACAGAAATATAACTAGATCCCCCATAACTACAACACACAGGGGCTATAGAGACAAAAAAAAAAATAAAGAGAACAAAAAAAAAAAAAACTTACATCCATTCCAAGCTTTGTAATATCACTATTCTTCTGGATACCATTTGGAATACGATACTTCAAAAACCCATCATCAACATCAACAGCAGAAGCAGCATTCACTAGAATGTCAAACTCACCCTTACCTACTAATTCTGTATCAGGAGGAGGACAAGAAGGACCATCATCACCCTCATCAGAAATAGGATACACCCCAGCCAAATGGATCAAATTACCAAACTCACCCTTTTCATCCGAAACCCTTTGCAATAATCTATCATTAGGCGAATGTTGGATTAGAGTAAGAGTAGTAGGTTCTTTTTTACCTTTGAAAGGTAACCTATGGATATAAGATATCAGAAGAACCAACACACACCCAGACACACTTATACCTTTATCTGAACTCTGATACTTTAAAACCCCCTTGGACAATTTATCCAAAACAAAAGCACACCAATCAAGCTCTTTAATTTTTTAAGTATCACGTAAAAGGTAATAAATGTAATCAACCACATGGTTAGCAATTGGTGACATGAATACATCCACACGCAACTAAAACAAAAAGCCTTTTAAACTCATCCCCACCATCACCAATCTCCTTAATGACCGATATTATTTGACCAATGTAAGTACCTTCAGATGTCTTCTTATACTTGTCAACAAATTCAGCCCTCAACACCTTATCAACAGGTTTGGTAATAATCTGATTGGAGGTAAATCTAGGTAACATGAATATATCATATACATCGTTTACAGACACTTGATACTTAACATCATTAACCTTTTGGATCAATCTAACAGGATTGAAATTCTTAACTAAATATGGCATGATGCCACCAGGTATCCTCTTAATCTTGAAATGTAGCAAACTACCAAAACCAATATCAACAACATCGGCCCTTTGCTTTTCAGTAAGTGTAGAAACCAACTTGAAGAAATTGCCCGGTGAAGTAGCCTGCTCAAATGGTTTCACTACATCGTCAACAATTACCACCTGGTTTTTGGCGCGTCTCCTTTGAGGCTTTTGCATTTGGTCGACCACAACAGACAAGTTGTTACAACCATCAGTTTCTACATCCAACTGTAGCCTGCCAGTAACAACATCCTCCTCCTCCCCACCAACATCAGCCACCTTGTGAACAACATCAGTCTTAGGGGCGTTGTCATCAATACAATCCTTACTCCTCACCTTGAACTTCAACCTAGGTAACTTCTTCCTCTCTGCTGGAATATCTTCAAGGTCAATTGTCTCATTGGGTCCATAATTTGGATTCACTGTAATCAATAAAGAAAGTATAAGATACCACCAAAGACCCATACTAAAAACTCACTAAACCATACTAAAAGACACAGACCAAGACTTAAAACTTACAGACACTAACTAAAACAACACAGACCACTACTAAGTCACAGACAAACTAAAAACCACAGATCCATACTAGAACTCAGAAAAACAATATTAAAATTCACAGAACAAAACTTAAAACTTACAGACACTAACTAAAACCACAAAGACCCACAACTAAAGTCACAGACAAAACTTAAAAACACAGATCCATACTATAACTAACAACACCATACTAAAAAAACACAGATACATACTAAAAGTCACAGATCCACAAAGATTAGAAAACTTACACTTAGGTAAACCCATTGACGTTCCATGTTCACGCTTAACATCCATTAAACTCTTCAATGGAACATTTTCGTCACTTGATTTCCTCTTCGGCATTTTAGTAAAGTTCAAAAAATTACGTTTAGGAAGTTCAATCCGAGCAAAATGATGACGAAAAGTGAATCAAACAATAAAAACGAAGATAAAAACGTAAGAACACGCACAAACATGCCGAAGTGTGTGAAAACGGCTCGAAATAAAAACCTGCCCGATTAATAACGCTGGTCTGACCGAAAAACTTAAAAACCGGTTTTTCCAAAACGTAATGGAAAAACCGCTCTTTTCCTAGAATTTGGGAACTTTGGGGGGGGGGGGGGGATTAGAACCGAAGACCCGGGTTGCGTAGTGTTAAACCGGGTAAAGACTTTACTTGAGAGGACTGAAGATCTACTCTGTATAGGTTTGCGCCAAAATGTTGAGGGTGAAGTCCCCTAAACTCTTAGTAAGTTCTTCCTAAATCGCACTAAGTACAAGTCACTATAAATCGTCCCAAGTCAAGGTCCAAAGCTAGGGTCCAAAGCACTAGTGGGTAAGAACCTGCACAAGTAACTTTGGGGGGGGGGGGGTTAGAACCGAAGACCCGGTTTGCATAGTGTCAAACCGGGTAAAAACTTTACTTGAGTGAGACTGAAGATCTACTCTGTACAGTGTTTAGGATTAGTTCATAAAGATGGCTTGACATACCTCCCTTATCATGGGAATGTGTGCCATATATGTTGGTCCAGATAACGGCAAAGTAAAAGACTAGGGGGGGAGGGGTGAATAGTCTTTTAAAACTTTTGTCGATAAACACAGTTTCTCGGAAACCTGGGGGTTTCTGATACTTAAATTCAGAGCGCGGAAGACTTTAAGATAGGTAAGTGCAGAAACAATAAGTATGTGTGTGTGCTTTGCTGAAATGTAAATACAGAAAGGTAAATAACACAGCAAGTATAGTGGTATCTGGAGGTGGTTTAATCCTCCAACTAATCCACTTCGGTCTTTCTGAGACCTAGAATTCACTAGAACAGATAATTGAGTTCACCTTACAATAATCCTATTCTAAGATTCCTAAACAAATGGTTCCCAACCAAATGTTCCCCCTGAGTTATTCCCCAGCTCCTAGAGCTAAGTAGTTCCTCTACTCAGATGACCTTGGAGTTGTTCCCTGATTTCCCAAATCAAGTACTTCCTCTACTCCACGCCTTGATGGATGTTGGTTATAAGGTTTTGTCAGAAAGGCTTCTCGTATAACTTTTCAGTTATGTTTACAGAGAGCCAAACAGAACGAGACTACTTAATACACTTGTTCAGTGGATGGCGCCCGCTTTCTTGACCCAAGTAATTGATGTCCGTTCTGGAGAATGAGCTTCAGAAAGGGTATCTGATAGTTCAACTCTTTCACGAATAACAATCTCTTGTTAAGGTTCAGGACAACTTAGAACTACTAGTGATTCTTCAAGCAAAAGAAAGCTTTCAGAAAGGATAGTAGAGTGCTTGAGAGAATACTTTGCTTGATGGTAAGTTTGCAAGATAGAGCGTTCTAAGGTATGTATTTCAAGCATCTAAGTGTGTGATATATATAGATAAATTTGAGAGGTGTTTGAATTGTATCCGTTGTGCTCTCTATCAAATTATATCCGTTTATATCTTGAATTATGTACTCAGAAGTCACTAGGTCATGTTTCAGAGAGGACTTGCTTTTTGCAGCATTTCTGCCGATGCATTTAATGCATAGTACTGTTCATTGTCCTTTAGTCTCAACGGATACATGAGCCTTTCTGATGACTTGCATGCTCCATACTCGTGATGTCATATGTCCAGAATCATATTTCAAAAGTAGGTTAATATACTTAAGAAAGGATTAAGGACATAGTCTTTCTGAGTTAGACTAAACCTTTGTGTCTTCATAAACCTTGTGCAATCTTCAGTCTTCTTATCTTCAGAAAAGCTCCATTGCTAGGATTGATCTTCATGGTCTTCTTGAAATAAAAATTACACTCAGAGACCTATAATCCTATTACAAGATTTACTAGACCAATCATACTCAGTGATTTCCTCTGTTACAATGTTCAAGGGAACCAAGAGTACTTAATCACCTTTCTGGCTAAGATAAGAACATGTGATGAGTGATCAAAATACTAACAGATATTCCTAACAAACAACCAGCAGCAATATATTCAGCCTCTGTGGTAGAAGTTGCAATTGAGTTTTGTTTCTTGCTAAACCATGAGATAAGTCTAGTTCCCAGAAACTGACAAGTTCCTGAGGTACTTTTCCTATCAAGCATTGATCCAGCATAATCAGCATCTGAGTAACCAGCCAAACTCAATCCACTTTCTTTAGGATACCACAAACCTACATCTACTGTACCTTTCACATACCTTAATATTTTCATAGCAATGTTGTAGTGTGATTGCATTGGATTTGTTTGAAATCTAGCACACACACCAACTGCATATTGAATATCAGGTCTGCTTGCAGTAAGGTAAAGTAGTGAACCTATCAATTTCCTATACTTGTGTTTATCAACACTCTGATCTGATTCAGTATAGGTCATCTTGGTTCCTATGCTCATAGGAATCTTAGCATTCTTTTCAGAAGGCTTAAGATTGAACTTTGTGAGCATGTCTGTTGCATACTTTGTTTGACTAATGAATATTCCATCATTAAGTTGCTTGACTTGCAATCCTAGGAAATAGTTCAATTCTCCCATCATGCTCATCTCAAATTTACTTTTCATGAGATTTGCAAAGTCATTACAAAGTTCCTTGTCCTTAGATCCAAATATAATGTCATCAACATATACTTGAACTAAGAGTAGTTTTCTATCATGATTTAAAGTAAACAAAGTTCTATCAACTTCACCTTTCTTGAAACCACTTTGCAGAAGGTATTTGGCCAAAGTGTCATACCATGCTCTTGGAGCCTGTTTCAGTCCGTAAAGAGCTTTCTGTAGCTTATAGACCATTCTACTTTCTGAGGAAACTTGAAAGCCAGGTGGTTGCTCAACATAGTCTTCCTCAGCAAGTTCACCATTCAAGAATGCACATTTGACATCCATCTGATAAACTTTAAAATCTTTATGAGCTGCAAAGGCCAGAAAGAGTCTTATTGCATCCAATCTGGCAACTGGTGCATATGACTCATCAAAATCTAAACCTTCACCAGGTGAATCCTCGCAACCAACCTTGCTTTGTTTCAAGTTATTTCACCAGATTCATTCATCTTGTTTCGAAAACCCACTTAGTTCCAATCACGTATATTCCTTCTACAAATGGAACTAGTTTCACTTTGTTTATTTCAAATCGATCCAACTCTTCTTGCATTGCGTAGATCCATCTTGGTCTCTTAATGCTTCTTCTATAGTTTTTGGTTCAATGTTTGAGATAAAACATCCAAAGAGAGAATTAGCATTTTCAGCTATTGCTCTCCTAGTCCTAACACCTTGATTGATTGGTCCAATCACATCTTTTGCAGGATGATCCTTGATCCATATCATCATGGGTTTAGGGCTAGTAGGGTCAACATCTATGTGATTTGAATGTGAATCACTATGATTATGACTTGATACTTCTTCAGTATCTGTGACATTTGGCACCTCAGAAGGGCGGAGAATGTCTGACACTTGCTCGCAGAGAGCTTTACGACATGCTCGCCGAGAGGTCATTTCCAGAGTTAGCTCTCTGATGAACATCTTTAGTTACCATTTCTGGAATTCTCATAGGAAATTCTGCATCATGTCTGAGAATCATCTGGTTGTTACTAGGCATTTCATGCTTTTCTTCGTCAGAGTCATCCTCCCTTTCCATAATGATGTTTTTCCTTTCTGAAGGTTCCTCTTCAAAATCCTTTATCATTAGTTCCTTGAACTTTTCTGAGAGTTCATCAGCAAGGGGTGTTTTCTTGCTTCCTTCATAGAATACAACATGAACTGATTCTTCAATTTTCTTTGTTCTCTTGTTGTAAACTCTGTATGCTTTGCTATTCATAGAATGACCAAGAAACACTCCTTCATCTTCCTTTGGTTGAAATGTTCTTAGATACTCTTTCCCATTGTTAAGAATAAAACATCTACAACCAAATACTTTTAGATGTTTGATATTAGGGGGTCTACCAACCAAGAGTTCATATGGGGTCTTGTCATGGTGTTTGTTTATCAAACATCTGTTCTGAGTGTAGCATGCTGTGTTTACAGCTTCAACCCAATAAACTTCACTTATCTTAGTGTCAGCTAGCATTGTCCTTGCTGCTTCTTTAAGTGTTCTATTTTTCCTTTCTACAACACCATTTTGTTGTGGTGTTCTTACAGAGGAAAGTTGGTGTTGTATACCTTTGCTGGTACAAAATTCCTTTATGTACTGGTTGACAAACTCAGTACCATGATCTGTTCTGATTGCAGATACCTTATCATTTTTCATGACTTCAAGCTTATTCAACAAGTTTGGTATCTCCACCCTTGCATCAGATTTGTGCTTCAGAAAGACAACCCAAGTGAATCTTGAGAAGTCATCTATAACAACAAGACCATACTTCTTTCCTGCATAACTAGTTACAGATGATTCAAAAAGATCCATGTGTAATAGTTGTAGTGGTCTAACACTAGAGTGTCTGGTTTTGGACTTGAAAGAGATTTTAGATTGTTTCCCCATCTCACAGGCAGAACAGATACCATCCTTTCTGAAAGATGTTTTCGTAAGGCCAACCACTAACTCTTTCTTGGCAAGTTTGTTCAGAGTTTTGAAATTCAAGTGACTCATTATTTTGTGCCATAACCAGTGCTCTTCTGTGTGACCTGATTGACTCACCATGAGACATTCCTCAGTTGTGGTAGATGCCCAATTGGCAACATAAAGACTTCCTTTCCGCCGAGCAACCAAGACTGTCTGTTTTGACTCATTGTCAATAAGTTTGCAATATTTTGCTTTGAATTTCACAGTAAATCCCTTGTCTGCAAACTGGCTCATGCTAAATAGATTATATTTCAAACCCTTAACATGTAATACGTCAGTGATTGTTAATGATCCTAATTTGGCGTTGCCAAATCCCAAAGAGGGATTTAATTCTCCTCCAGCAAATCTGATATCCGGTCCATTGTTGCAAGATTTGTAGTTGACCAGATTTGCTTTGTCTCCTGTCATGTGCTTTCCGCATCCACTATCAAATAGCCATTGAGCCTTAGTCCAAGAGGCGTTCTGCACAAAACAGGAAACACGAGTTAGGTTCTTGCTTCAGAGATAGAACCATTTAGACTAAACATTCTTCCAGTAGGAATCCACATTGTAGTGAATTTCTTGGGAGTTTGTTTTTGTCTAAATTGATCAGAAGGAGATGAAATAAAATCAGTAATTTTGATCCCAATCTTCCTTCTTGGGGTGTTTCTAGGTGTTCCTTTTGGTGCTTTCTGGACCCTGGGTTTCTGGGGTTGCTTTTCAGCAAAATTAGCCTTTCTGGCCAGGTTCCTTCTAGCTCTGGCATTCAGTTTTTCAGTGGCTTGAGATTTCATCCACTTCTGTCTATTGCTATGTGCAATATCAGCCTTGCGCCATTGTTCTTGTCCTTATTATATTGTTGTAGAAGAACTTTTCCAATAGCACGACAGCCAATGCCATTTCGATCACCTTTGGCTTTCTGAATGCGCTCTTCAGAAGCCTTACTAGTTTCTGCACCATCTTTATTTTCATAAAATGGTACAGTTGAGAATTTGCCTATTCCAGCAATTCTTCCCTTCCTAGTAATATAGCAATGTGGATGGTTGCATGTCTGAGGGTTGTGTTTCTTTTCAGAAACCTTATCCACATGTTTCTTGTGTACTTGTTGTTTTTTCAAAGGCTGAGTTGCTACTCCTTTTCCTTTGTCAACTACCCTAGCTTTCTGACCAATCCTATGGGTGGTTGAAGAACCATTCTGTTGACTTTTTACAAAGGTCAACCTTTCATCACTCTTCTTCAGAGGAGATGAATTACTCGATTCTTCATCAAGTCCATGTCCACCTTTCTCAGAGGATCTCTCAGATAGGATTGAACCTCAGTGAGAGTGTCACTAGCCTTTGCATAAGATTGGAAGGATAGCTCTTTCTTTCTGAGTTCTTCATTCTCATAAACTAGCTTCATCATTTTCTTATTAAGTTCATCCAAGGCTAGTTTGTGAGAATTTTCATTCTCAGATATTTGAGCTTTCAGAAAGGCTATTTCAGCGTTCTTGTTCTCAGATACTCTGGTTAGCTCAGAAACCTCTTTTTCAAGAGTTTCTTTGCTTTCCTCTAGAATTCTGGTTTTGGATTTTGCTTCCAGAAATTCTTTCTCATAACGATCCAATTCACTCTTGACCAACTCCAGATCCTCAATTCCATCATCACTCTCATAGTACAGAAATTGTGAATTGTTAGTTACCTCATCAGCCATAAGACACATTTCAATATTGGAGATGTCTGGACCAGCAATCTCAGCAACTCCACACATTTCATTGTTCTTAAGACCGAAGTCGATTACATCGTGGGTGATTCCACACAATTCTGGTAATGGTAAGTTTGAGTCATCTGAATCTCCATCTTCAGAATCTGTCTCAATGTCTAGAGCATCAAGTTGAATTTGAATCTTCTTTCTTTCTTCAGTCAGTAAGGCTCTTTGATTTCTTTTGAAATTTCTTCTGTCCTTCTTGTCACCTGTCTTGTGCTTGTTTAAAGCAGGACAATCTCTCTTGAAGTGACCAGGCTTTTGACAATAGAAACAGATGTCATTTCCTATTTCTGCAGCTTCAGTACTAACACCTTTCTGAATGGGGGTGTTCAGAGAGTTGTTCATTTGTATGTTCTTGTACTGATGATAGTTTGGGCCAAGATGCTTTTTCAGCTTTTCTTTAGCTTTTCTTCTCTCAATCTCCTGACTCACAAATTTCTTCATGTGTCTTACTGCAAGAGCATTTTCTTCAGATGCATCTTTGGTATCCTTCTTTTCAGAAGAACCTTGAGAAACTAGAGCAACACTTTGCAACTTTTCAGCTGTTTGTTCTCTCTGAGTTGTCTCATAGTCTACAGTAGCAAGATGAGAAAAGAGCTCTACTGGAGTAATATTTGGCATCCCTTGATTGAAATAAAAGAACTTAGTGTGTTCCCAGTTGTGATTGAGACTTCTGACAATAGTCTTAATCTTTTCTGACTGGGAGTATCTATTGCTTTCACCAAGTGCAGCCATATCACTCATAAGAGCGATAGAATCAAATCAAGTTCTTCCGAGTTTCAGTGGGACCTTGTTTGAAGTTTTGGAACTTCAATTTAAGAACTTCGAACTTGTTTTCTTTGGTTTTCTCAGTTCCGGCACAGATTTCTTCAATCAATTACGAGCAACTTTTGCTTTTAGCACCCCACAGTTTACACTGTATGTGCTCAGGTGTCGATCTGATGATTATATTACGAGCTTGACCATCCAATCTGTGTCTCTTGGCATCTTCAGATGTCCAGAGCTCTCTTGGCTTGAGTTCACCTTACAATAATCCTATTCTAAGATTCCTAAACAAATGGTTCCCAACCAAATGTTCCCCCTGAGTTATTCCCCAGCTCCTAGAGCTAAGTACTTCCTCGACTTAGATAACCTTGGAGTTGTTCCTTGATTTCCCAAATCAAGTTCTTCCTCTACTCCACGCCTTGATGGATGTTGGTTATAAGGTTTTGTCAGAAAGGCTTCTCGTATAACTTTTCAGTTATGTTTACAGAGAGCCAAATAGAACGAGACTACTTAATACACTTGTTCAGTGAATGGCAGTCTGCTCTTTACTGACCCCAGTAATTGATGTCCGTTCTGGAGAATGAGCTTCAGAAACGGTATCTGATAGTTCAACTCTTTCACGAATAACAATCTCTTGTTAAGGTTCAGGACAACTTAGAACTACTAGTGATTCTTCAAGCAACAGAAAGCTTTCAGAAAGGGTAGTAGTGTGCTTGAGAGAATACTTTGCTTGATGGTAATTTTGCAAGATAGAGCGTTCTAAGGTATGTTCTTCAAGCATCTAAGTGTGTGATATATATAGATAAATTTGAGAGGCGTTTGAATTATATCCGTTGTGCTCTCCATCAAATTATATCCGTTTATATCTTGAACTATGTACTCAGAAGTCACTATCTCATTTCTCAAAGAGGATCGCTATAAAGATTTCTGCCGATGCATTTAATGCATAGTACTGTTCATTGTCCTATAGTCTCAACGGATACATGAGTCTTTCTGATGGCTTGCATGCTGCATACTCATGATGTCATATGTCCAGAATCATATTTCGAAAGTAAGTTAATATACTTAAGAAAGGATTAAGGACATAGTCTTTCTGAGTTAGACTAAACCTTTGTGTCTTCATAAACCTTGTGCAATCTTTAGTCTTCTAATCTTCAGAAAAGCTCCATTGCTAGGATTGATCTTCATGGTCTTCTTGAAATAAAAATTACACTCAGAGACCTATAATCCTATTACAAGATTTACTAGACTAATCATACTCAGTGATTTCCTCTTTTACAATGTTCAAGTGAACCAAGAGTACTTAATCACCTTTCTGGCTAAGATAAGAACATGTAATGAGTGATCAAAATACTAACAGATATTCCTAACAATATATATAGAGATTTCCCCAAAGGGGATGGACTCCGTTGGAGCGTGCCAAGTGTAAGGCGAGGATTGCGCCAACAATGCTCCATTAGGCCCATGGCCCATTAAGAAGATTTAACCCATTTCCCTTTTGGGCTTTCGAGGGTAGTTAATTCTTTCTCCGAGAGAAATTAGAGACTTATGAAGTCCGTCTCGGACCTTCGTCCGAGAGTGTAGGTACGAGGGTCCGGTCCGGGTTGTCATTATGTCTGAAATCAACTCTCCTAAACCACAAGGCATAGTAGTTCGGACCATGATTGTCTCGGACCATGTTTTCTCTCTTGGTGCCAGTCCACTTGGTTCCTTATGAGGTTAATGACTTACGTCTGAACCGTCGTCCGGGTCGGACCCCCATGGCTTCGGACCACGGTTTGGGTCGGACCTATTGTCTTTGAGGTCCATTTCCCCGATATATTCAGGAGGGTCGGACCGGAGGTGGTCTTAGGGTCGGACCTCCGGGTCGGACGTTAAGGCCTTGGACCTTTAGACAGCTTGAGATGCCTTAGGATTCATTCCAAAGGCATCTTATGATGGATTGGACATATTTCCGTATCAACATTATACCTTGTTGCGCTTTGGTATTCAGTATTAACTAGGAAGTTGGGAGTAGCATAGTACGAGGGAGGTCATGGGTCCTTTACACCATCACCATCATCGATTTCATCAACAAGATTAGGTTTTAATTGCGATTCGATCATCTGCTTACATACAATCTGTTTACTTAAAATCTGTCTGATTACTGCATTCAATACGATATTTGTTTGTTCCAATGCTAAGTGTCTGTGGAGAACGACATCTCGAGTTAACTTACCGCTATTGCTGTGTGTTTGTGAGCTTCCGACAATAATATAAATTTAATCTTTGATTGTATTTGAGGATTACATGTACTACAATGCTTTCAAATTCTTAAGTGCACATCAACGGGTTGGAAATAAATTGTTGATAGAATCTAGCCTGTTTATAATTCGGTTGATTTCCAATTCAGTCCATGCTACTAGATTTCGGGTTTCACCCCCTTTTGATCTCAGTTTTTCCTCAATGCTTTTGTATAGTTAGTATAACGAATAACGATTGTTTCAGCCAATATATAATAAATGATTCAATTTATGTAGTATGTATTCATATCCTGTGAATTGATGATGTGTGTAATTACTAATTCTCTATAGCCATGTCCCAACATGGTGACTTATAATTCACTTTTTTTTTAGCAGTTTGCATATTGAATGTCTTGTTTTGTTCTCTAACATTTGTGATTTATTCTCGGTTATGTACATCAGATTTATTTTTAAAAAATAAATTTTGTTCTCTCATTGTTAATCTTCGTACCCATTTGTTATTATACAATAATAATTGTCATTCAAGTATAGTAATATTATGTTATGCCAATACACCTTCGTTTTAAAAGTTGATTCACTTACCGTTAAAACCTTTCCACCACAAAAATATTCCCGCGTTCTTGAAACACTAGTAAACATGGGTCTAAATCTAAAACGTAGTAAGGAATTTGTTTGATAAGAAGAGATTTATGATTTTGCCAAACCTTTTTGGATCAACGATTGCTCAATTAGAAAATGCTCGGATCCACCAACATCCACTAGAGAAGGGAATATAATAGGTGGTGAATCACCTCGTTAATTTACAATCGACTACTTGTTTACTTGATTATCCAAGGGAAGCTATTAAGGAAACTGAGAATCATGACGAAACCGCACCGTAGCAAAGTGTCGGGTCTCGATCGAGTAGTGGTCTGGTCGTTATAATTTAAATGATAAATTTTTTTTATTTATATTTTATGCTTATACCTAAAATGCCCTCTTCAATCTTTATTGTCTTAAATATTTCAGATTATGGCATTTTCTTAATCAATGTAAAAATTTGAACATTTCAAAATACTGGATAATATTTTCGACATATTCACTAGTAAAATGGACCACAATGATTATTATGAATCTTGGTTGATACAAGCAAGGCCCATTATCAAGAACCTTCTAGATCGGCCCACCCACACAAACCCTAGCCATCGTATTCGTGCCCTATATATATACTCCATCAGTTACTTCTTCCAAGTATTACAAGTATTTATTTCTTGCCGTTTTAGATAGAATTTCTATGTCCAGAAAGAAATAAATGAAAAGGCTCGCTGAAATTTTTCCATAATTTTCTATCAGAGTGAAAATGGTCGGCTGATCGAAAATGGGGGATGGCATATCCCGAGATTGAGTTGTATGGACGGGTTGGAAATCAATTGTTGATAGAATCTAGACTGTTTATAATTCGGTTGATTTCCAATTCCGTCCATGCTACTGGATTTCGGGTGTCTCCCCCGTTTGATCTCAGGTTTTCCTTAATGCTTTTGTATAGATAGTATAACGAATAACGATTGTTTTAGCTAATATATAATAAATGATTCAATCTATGTACTATGTTTTTATATTCTGTGAATTGATGATGTGTGTAGTTACTTATTCTCTATAGCCATGTTTGAACATGGTGACTTACAATTCACTTTTCTTTTAGCAGTTTGCATATTGAATGTCTTGTTTTGCTCTCTAACTTTTGTGATTTATTCTCGTTGATATACATCAGATTTACTTTTGAAAAATAAATTTTTTTCACTCATTGTTAATTTTTGCACCCATTTGTTATTATATAATAATAGTTGTCATTCAAGTACTGTAATATTGGCTCAAGGAAAATTGTTAACAGAGATCAACATTATGTTCAATTACCCCATTTCTCACATGTTTGTAGATGTAAAGATTTTGGAGCAAGCCCATTCCAAATATTTTATATAATGATGTCAAAGTGACTAAATTCTACCACCAAGAAATTTCCCTTGTCGAGAAAGATTGTTGTACACGTTAAATTTTTCAATGTGTACTTTACCCTCAAAATAAAGATAAAGTTTTATATGGATTTTTTTCCACCATTTGGGCTCATAGAGATTGTTTTCTTTCAATCAATATAATGTAATAGAGAATAATTAACAATCATCGCCAGTTTCATTAATTTCTATACTGGTAAAGATGATTTGGATTGATATTGCAGCAGAGAATAATGAGGTGAAAAATATGTAACTAACAATATTGAAGATCTCCCAATGTCATAAGCAAGACAAGGAGGATTACTCTTTCTTTATGAAATATCCAGTTTATGATTAGAATTTTATTCTTGGACACGATAAATATCTAATTTCTCAACATGCTACATGGAATTCTTGTTTCTGACGTGTTGGACCAAATGACCAATACATCGAATGGCTTGGAAGCTCACTCATTTGACTGAAATTTCCAACATTCTATATCATTCAGATCAAGCTAATGATGTTAATTTGACTGGTTTAGCATTGTGCAACGAAATTATATAGTTTAATCCTTATGGATACTATAAATTTGTATACAAAGTTGAATTACTATTTTATGAATGGAAAGTAGCAAGTGTAGTAAGTATTTAGAGAAAGATTTACATTGGTGCACTACTATCACTATCCAAGACGCCTGAAGCATCAGAAAAAATTCACATCTCCGTTACTTTCTAAACTCGTTGATTTTACAACACTAGGTCTAGTGAATTCGTGCACTCTCCCATTTATTTTGTTCCACTTCACTAGAACAGTATTTACTTGGTCGAATTCAAGTTGATTTTTTCATTGCCAAGATGTGGAGTATTTTTTTCCCCATCAACCTATTTTGCAAAGAAGTATAAGATCTAAATGTGTGCACTTGTTCATCCTTCACAAGATTGCTTCTATCTTCTTCAAAAAATTATTTGAATCAACTTTAATCATTCATGAGACCACATATAGGTTCATTCAGTTATGCCAATACTCCTTCGTTTTAAAAGTTGTATCACTTACCGTTAAAACCTTTCCACCACAAAAATATTCCCGCGTTCTTGAAACGCTAGTAAACATGGGTACTAAATCTAAAACGTAGTAAGGCATTTGTTTGATAAGAAGAGATTTATGATTTCCCCAAAGCTTTTTGGACCAACTATTGCTCAGTTAGAAAATGCTCGGATCCGCCAACATCCACTAGAGAACGGAATATAAGAGGTGGTGAATCACCTCGTTCACAACCGACTACTCGTTTACATGATTATCCAAGGCAAGCTATTAAGGAAATTGAGAATGATGACGAAACCGCACCGTAGCAAAGAGTCGGGTCTCGATCGAGTACTAGCTTGGTCGTTATAATTTAAATGATAAATTGTTTTTATTTATATTTTTTGCTTATACATAAAATGCCCTCTTTAATTTTTATTGTCTTAAATATTTCAGATTATGGCATTTTCTTAATCAATTTTAAAATTTGAACGTTTCAAAATACTAGATGACCAAGTACTAGTAAGACCTAGACTGGATGAGGCCGGTACTAGTCTCCATGTTGCTCTCCAAACGAGGGCAAGAGACCAAGTGGCGGACATTATCGCAGTAATCTAAGTCGATGACCTTTCTGCTGACGTGGCCATCAACTCAAGAACGGGTGAGAGGCTTACTGCTGAACAAATCTGCATTCAACAAAAAGCTTTGGAGACCCAGATTGCTAATCTAGGCAAAATGGTGAAGGCCCATGAGAAGGTAATGACAGGAGCTCCGAACCCATTATGTGATGCAATCAGAAAGGGAGAGGAAGCGTCCTGATTGCACAATCCCCAACCTTGAGCATTACCATGGAGATACTTGTCCCGTTGCTCATCTTACTAGGCATGAAAGTAAGATGGACACCAATGGATTGAATGACAACATGAAAGCTCTCAACTTCTCATCCACCCTCTTTGGAGAAGCAATGGATTGGTGGACCACTTTACCCGATGGCTCAATCAAGACCTATGAGGATGTGGTCTCTCTCTTTTTGATGAGATTTTAGAAGGCAAAGAAGAGGAAAAGAGCAGTAGAGCACTTGGCTGGAATCATCCAAAGATACAATGAGGATCGTAGGACCTTTCTAGAACGGTTCAATGCTGAAGTACGTCAAGTTGAGTCTCACAGCATCAAAGAGCGGGTCCAATACCTGTACGCCAATGCATACAATGATGAACTCCGGAAGAAACTCGCCAATGAAGAGATTCCAAATGAAAAATACTTGGAAGGTATATGTGAGGGAGTCTTGTATTGTGAGGATTATAGGAGGAACATTCTAGTAAGAGCCGGGACTAAGAAGGGAAAAGAGCCGATGAGACTGGATCCCATGCTTCGTCCTGGAAAATTTGAGCAAAGAAAGGATTTTAAAGATAAGAGAGAATTTCTTAGGGAGAGAACCCCTCCCAGGAGATATGCGGAGTACACTCGCCTCAATAGACCTAGATCCGTCATCTTGGCCTCTATTGTTGAAAAGAATGTGGATGTTCAATGGCCCAAGCTAGCGTGGAATATTAAAAGAAGCAAGGCATCAAAAGAATATTGCAGATTCCATAAGCATAATGGCCATTCCACGGAAGACTGCGTTCAGTTGAAAACTAAGATTGAAAGTTTGATAAGAAGTGGCAAGCTGAAAGAGCTAGTTTACGAAGAGGAACCTTCCTGACACAAAAGGAATGAACGAAACAGAGCAGAGCGTGATCAGGAAACTACGACAGGGTCTTTACCACCACCTCCCACGGGGATCCCTCCCCAACAAGCTCAGCAATACGATGAGTACTACGAAAACTTATAAATGGAAAACCTTCCCTATAGTGGGGTTATCAACACTATAGCAGGAGGTCCAAATGGAGGAGACAGTCGAAATGCTAGAGAAAGGACCGCCCAACATCTAATGAACAACGATAGAGCTTATGCTCCTCCTGCTTTGAGAGGATCAAACTTGATCTCTTTTGATGGGAGTGGAATATCTCCCCCAACGTTTGGAGGAGGAGATCCGGACGTTCCATTGGTTGTCTCCTTGGTCAATGCCACTTACAAGGTCAATAAGGTGCTTATTGATACTGGAAGCTCTTCTAACATCATCTCCAAAAGAACTATGGACCAAATGAATTTGGGAAGAATCGAGTATGGAAGAGTCTATACTTCACTAGTGGGATTCGGAGGCTCTACGATTCGTCCCATTGGAAGTATCCCTCTACAAGTTTCCATGGGGACTTTCCCAACAAGAGTGACTCAAACAGTTCTCTTTGTGGTTGTGGATCGTGTCTTTGATTACAATGTTATCTTAGGACGGCCAGGCCTCAATCAATTCAAAGCCACTCATCTCCACTACACAATAGGGTCAAGTTTCCTACTCCAAACGGTGTAGGAGAAGAAATAGGAAACATAAGAGAAGCATGGGAGTGCTACATTATGCCGACTAGAAATGCCTCAGCTCCCGTTCTTACAGTCATTGGCAAGCCCGGTTCACTCTCGCCGGCGCCTCTCACACCTCCTAAAGAAGAGATAGGAGTCGGAGCTCTCAAGGAGAAATTTCCTAAGGCTGCAAGGATTGAACCTCATGAGACACTAAAGGAGATCCAATTGATAGAAGGATGTCCTAAAAAGAAGACTAGGATTGGAATTGAGATGAGCATTGAAGTTGAGATGAAACTCATAGCTTGCTTGAAAAGCAACTGTGATGTCTTTGCTTGGAGCACTGACGATCTTAAGGGGATAGATCCAAGAATAGTTGTTCACCGTCTGAACATGGATCCTTCGGTTAAGTATATCCGCCAAAAGAGAAAAGACTTTGGACCCGTTGAGGACGCTATCATAGCCGGAGAGGTTGAAAGGCTCATGAAAGCAGGACACAGTGAAGAGGTTAGATACTCCGATTGGGTCTGCAATGTAGTCCTCATGGATAAAGATCCGGTTAAGTGGAGGATGTGCAATGACTTTACTAGATTGAATAAGTTTTGCCCGAAAGATCCTTATCCCTTGCCTCGGATCGACCGGCTAGTGGACTACTGATGTGCTCAAACTACTACTTAGATAATAAGTAGAAAGCAGTTGTTGTAAACAGACAATGCTAACCACAGAGTCGTTCGCTAAGGAACTAATTAAGCTACCAAGCAGTCGAAAGCAAACAGTCACTTGTAAAAATGGTTTGATTTGTTTGGTTTTGATTACTTCTAATAACTAGAAAACATAAAAGAAAATAAACGGTTTTTAACAATGAGAGAAGAGACCACAACCGTTATGATCGAGTAATGCTAATTCGCTCTAGGGAAATCGTTCATATTTGTCACACGGTCGGTGTACATAAATCAATCAATCCAACCTCAACCAATCGTCATTTGAGTATTTTGAACTAGAGTAATCGTGGGTCGTCAATCCACGATCCTTAACCGCAAACGATTTAGAAAATCTTGAACTAGTGAATTGGATTGATAGTTTTTACGCTGATTTTGAACTAGACGAACCTATATGAACGAATCCTAATCGAATACGCAAAAATGTCACATAACTACTGTGTTCGGAGTAATTTAGCTACTCATAGTAGAAGCAAAGATCAAAGAATTCAAAGTATTGCGTATGATAAACATAGACATATTGATAATCTCACGCAATCTCATACAAATCGAATAACAATAGCAATAAGAATCGAAGAGATAAACGATGGAGAATTATCAAATATTACCAAGAATTCGATACCGATCCTTCAACAATGATGAAAACCAAGCTCCAATTATGTCTCTATGTCAAAGTATCAATATGGAGTTTTTTTCTAAGAACTAGGTTAAAAGAAAGTATGAGAAAAATCCCCAATTCTAAGCTAATGAGGAAAAACAAACAATCTGTTCTGCGCCTCTCACTGCGGCAGAAGGAATAGCTCGCCGCGGCGAGCCTTCTTTATCGAAATATATATATCCCTTGCATAATATCGCCGCAGCGGGCCAATCCCTTCGCCGCAGCGAGCTCCTCCCGATGGATTTATTGGTGCTCTCCTAAAATCTCACCACGGCGAGCCTCTCCAGCAATTCAAATGCCAGCTTCGCAAAATCTCGCCGCGGCGAGCCTCTTTAGCCACAAGATTGTTGCACTTCGTAAAATCTCACCGCGGCGAGCCTTGTTAACTTCCAGGTGACCGAATTCTACCATTCTAAGCATTAAGTTCACAACATGCAAAGGGTTTGCACTCAACTAACCTTGATAGAATAGTGCACAGAAAATCCTGCAAGAAAGTTTCTCAAGTAAATAGCACTTAAGTCTAACTCTCCAGTCTCTCACAAGGGAATCCTATGCATCTCTCTCTCACACTCTGGAAGTGTCCAGTGGGTTAATCACTCAAGAAACAACAAGAGGAAAGGAAGGTGACTTTCGTCACAAAGGTGCGTCAAATACCTCATGCAATGTACTCAATCGGTTAAGTCAGAAGGGACTTTTTCCTTGCGCATAGCAGCTTGCCAGAACACACAAACCAACTTCCATATCACCACCTTTTTGCATACTATAAATTATATGCTAATCAATTAGCCACAATGGATTCTTTTAGTCTCACTTTTTTGGTAGTGTCTGTTTTACCAAAGTCCGCACTTTTGTGCGTGTCAGTTTGGTATACATGCCATCAACCCTCACGGACATATGGCTTTTTAGGACCATGCCGGTATATAGGTAGTATTTGAAACATGTCCAACACGACTACGGTGATGACAAGCACCATAGATACACTCCGAGACGAATCAACTCATTAGGGGAAGTAACACTGATTACAAGTATAAGTAAACAAATCAGCACAACAGAATTCTTCTCCCGAAACCGGTTCTTTATAATGCACTATCTTTGATAAAATAGACCATAAGGAGCATGTCATTCATCATACTTAACTTAACGGAGTACACATGAGCATGAAGAGGCGTAAACAAGGGAGTTTGCACTTCCCGAAAGGATCACACAGGCGCCGGTACAATATTTTTTCATCGGCTTAAAGTTTCTCACCGGCCTTTTGGACTAAAGAGATAAACAGACTTGCTATTTACAGGAGAAACAGAGTTACGGGATTTTAAATCCACTACCCCACCTTAGTTAAATATCATGCAAAACATAAGCAGCTAGCAAATTTAACAATCACAATAGGAGCTTTCATAACTTCGAAGACCGACTCACGAAAGACTCTAGAAGGGAGAAGAAGAAAAGAAAAAATGACCAAAACATACAGAAAGTAAAGGATGAAAGACTCTAGAGACTCAGGTAATAGAGAAAAATGCAGACAAGACACTAGAGAGCACATTCCCCCTTCCCCAAACCTAAACTCAAGCATGTCCTCAAGCGTAGAGTGGAAAAGAAAAGAGAATGGGAGCTATAGTGACTTGCCTATTGGTGTACCTTTATATTCATGTACTAGACTCACCAAGAACAACCTCTTCATCCGGTTGCTCTTTAAACCCTGCCAGATATGGCTTAACCCGTTGTCCATTGAACTTGAAGGTGGATCCGTCACTTGTGTTCAAGAGTTCGATAGCACCATGTGGTGCCACTTGAACAATTTCGTACGGTCCATCCCATCGAGAGCGCAGCTTCCCTGAAAACAGTTTAAGGCGAGAATTAAAGAGTAAAACTTTCATACCTGGGGTCAAATCCTTACAAATTATTCCCTTATCATGATACTTCTTAATCTTAGCCTTATAGATCTTAGCATTCTCGAAAGCAGCATTCCGGAGTTCTTCCAGTTCTGAGAGCTGCAGTATACGCTCTTTTCCAGCTGCATCCAAATCAAGGTTCAGGACCTTAATTGCCCATTCGGCCCTGTGCTCAAGCTCTACTAGTAGGTGACAAGCTTTCCCGTAGACTAGCCTGTAAGGTGTGGTGCCTATAATAGTTTTATAGCTTGTGCGGTATGCCCACAAAGCGTCATTGAGCTTGTACGACCAGTCTTTCCGGTTAGGCTTCACTACCCTCTCTAGTATACTCTTAATCTACCGGTTACTAACCTCTACCTGGCCAGAAGTCTAAGGGTGATATTGATTTTTATAGTGTATCTATAACATCCCTGAGTTGAAAACTACATTTTTTTTGCATACTTTGCTAACAGATTCGCAAAGGAGCGGTTGATGAAGTAGGAGCTACCATCACTGATTACTACCCTGGGGGTACCAAACCTGCAAAGAATATTCTTGGCAAGAAAAGAGACAACAACTTTGGAATCATTAGTCTTGGTTGGAATTGCTTCCACCCACTTAGTCACATAATCAACAGCAACAAGGATATATTTAAAGCCATTACTCTTGGGGAAGGGTCCCATAAAGTCGATCCCCCACACATCAAAAGTTTCAACAACAAGATTACTGGTGAGGGGCATCTCATTCCGCTTGCTTATATTGCCATTTCTCTGACAGGCATCACAAGTAATACAGAATTTATGATCATCTTTAAAAAGAGAGGGCTAGAAAAAACCTGATTGAAGAACCTTCAAGGCGGTTTTCTTCCCGCTACAACACCGCATCACGCCATCATTGCCTAGCTTGAACAAGTATGGATCATCCCAAAAGTAGCTGCTGCAACGAATAGCAAAATTCTTCTTTTCCTGCAAAGTCATGTTAGCAGCAAACAAACCTGTGGCCTTAAAATTAACAAGTCGGCAAACTAGGGTTCTAAACTAACAGAGAATAAATGCTCATCAGGGAGATCATCAGGAATGGGGGGGGGGGGGGGGATGGCGCGATGGCGCCAGGATTAATCCTGGATAAGTGATCTGCCACTAAGTTATATTTGCCACACTTGTCAATTATCTCACAGTCAAAATCTTACAGCATCAAGACCCAGCGAATAAGGCAAGGCTTAGAATCGCTTTTGGCCATAAGGTGGCGAATTGCTGCATGGTCAGTATGCACTATTACCTTGAATCCCTTCAAATACGACCTGAATTTATCCTGGGCGAATATGACAGCCAAGAATTCTTTCTCAGTGGTAGTGTAATTAACCTGTGCACCATTTAGAGTATTGCTGGCATAATAAATCACATGAAAATCACTATCGACTCTTTGTCCTAGAACAACACCTGTAGCATAGTCAGAAGCATCACACATGATCTCGAAAGGTAAAGACCAATCAGGTGCCATGATAATAGGGGCAGAAACAAGCTTTTCTTTCAGGATATTAAAGGTTTCCATGCACTTATCATCGAAAACAAAAGGCACATCTTCACAAGCAAGTTACTAAGGCACTTAGCAATTTTTGAGAAATCCTGGATGAACCTCCGATGGAACCAACATGTCCTAGAAAAGATTGTAACTCTTTCACAGAAGTGGGTGGGGGAAGTTTCACTATAACATCAAGTTTAGCTCTATCTACCTCAATCCCCCGCTTTGAAACCACATGCCCTAGAACAATACCCTCTCGCACCATAAAGTGACTTTTTTCCCAACTAAGGGTCAAATTACACTCTATGCAACGTTTCAAGACGTTATCAAGCTTACCAAGGCAGTCGGTGAAGGAGTCACCAAAAAGAGAGAAGTCATCTATAAATACCTTAATGAAATTCTGCACCATGTCAGAGAAAATGGAGAGCATGCACCTTTGGAAAGTTGCCGGAGCATTGCATAAGCCAAAAGGCATCCTGCGATAGGCGAAGGTGCCATATGGGCAAGTGAAGGTGGTCTTCTCTTGGTCGTCCTGCGCTATGGGAATCTGATAGAAACCTAAAAGACCATCCTAAAAATAATAGAACTCGTGCCTCGCAAGGCGATTTAGCATCTCATCAATAAAGGGCAGGGGAAAGTGGTCCTTCTTAGTAGCAGCATTCAATCTCCTGTAATCTATGCAAACACACCACCTTGTGGTTTTCCTAACAGGAACCTCTATCCCTTTCTCATTGGTCTCAACAGTTACTCCAGACTTTTTCGGGACAACATGCACAGGGCTTACCCATCGACTAACAGCTATAGGGTAGATCATGTCATGTTCTAATAGCTTAAGCACCTCGGTTTTAACTACGTCTTGCATGACAGGATTAAGCCTACATTGTGGTTCCCTCACAGGTTTGGCATCATCTTCAAGACTAATCCTATGGGCGCACCTAGTCGCACTAATGCCCTTGATGTCACCAATCCCCCATCCTATGGCTTCGGAGTTCTCTCTCAAAAGCTCTACTAGCTTATTCTCTTCTTCCTTTTGCAATTTCGAAGAGATTATCATAGGTTTAGTTTTATTTTCTCCTAGGAAAGCATATTTAAGATGAGACGGGAGCTCCTTAAGGTCGGACTTAGGGGGGTCATTTTCCCCAGTGTTTCCACCAAGGGGATGGATTTCCTCACCAAGGTCGACTTCAGCCGAGTCAAGCATGCAGACTATCTCACTACTCTCCTCACAAAGCATATCCTCATCAGAACTAAGAGTTAAAGCTGCTTCTAGCTTATCATCAGTTAATGTAGCTAGGTAAGTAGCATGCACAAAATCATCAATAACATCATCAAGCTCAGCATTTATTTCGGAAATTAGATTACATTCTTCCACTGAGTAGGTGTCAGAATTACCTGCTGGTCGTGTTGCATCCTTGCTGATCTTATTGCCACCAATTTCCATGGCAATCTTCCCTTCTGCTACATCGACCTGCAGCTTTATAGTTTTCATAAAGGGACAATGATGTTCTGTGCTAATAAGGAAAAACAAACAATCTGTTCTGCGCCTCTCGCCGCGGCGGAAGGAATAGCTCGCCACGGCGAGCCTTCTTTATCGAAATATATATCCCTCGCATAATCTCGCCGCGGCGGGCCAATTCATTCGTCATGGTGAGCTCCTCCCGATGGATTTATTGGGGCTCTCGTAAAATATCACCGCAGCGATCCTCTCTGGCAATTCAAATGCCAGCTTCGCAAAATCTCGCCGGGGCGAGCAAAATGCTCCGCCGCGGCGAGCCTCCTTAGCTAAAAGATTGTTGCACTTCGTAAAATCTCACCGCGGCGAGCAAAATGCTCCGCCTCGGTGAGCCTTGTTAACCTTGACTTCTCATCTTTGGCTCAAAACTATCGATTCCTGCAAAACAACACCAAAACAACAAAGCATAAAAATGCACAAAAAATACTAGAAAACTATAAACGAAGACTCACAAAGACCGCTAAAAAGGACCAAATGAGACTCTAAATTATCTTCTCATCAACTCCACAGCCAGATGTGCCCTTCTGAGCTTCATGGATGCTTATCAAGGGTTCTATTAATTCAGAATGGCTTAAGAAGACATTAAGAAGACAATCTTCTTTGCGGCTGGATGCATTTATTATTTCAAGGTTATGCCATTTGGATTGAAAAATGCTGGAGCTACTTACCAACGTCTGGTAAATAAAATGTTCAAAGAAGAGATTGGCAAAACAATGGAAGTATATGTTCATGACATGTTGGTTAAGAGAAAAACAGAGGAGCAACACATCGAGCACCTTAACAATTGCTTCTCTATCTTGAGGAAGTACGGGATGAAACTGAACCCTGAGAAAAGTACCTTTGGAGTGAAAGGGGGTAAGTTTCTCAGCTACATGGTCACAGAGAGAGGTATCAGTGCCAACCCAAAAAAGATCAAGGCTATTCTAGACTTGCGATAACCAAAAACCATCAATGAGGTCCAACAACTCATAGGACGAGTTATGTCCTTAAGCCGCTTCATCTCCAGATCAGTGGAAAAGAACCTACCCTTCTTCAAGATATTGACGAAAGGGGACAAGTTTGAGTGGACAAGAGAGTGTGAAGAAGCCTTTGACAGTTTAAAGAAATATCTCCTCTCACCACCACTCTTGGCCAAACTGGTAGAAGGAGAACCCCTCTACTTGTACCTAGCAGTCACCAATGAGGCTATGAGTTCCGTGCTGGTTCGGATACAAGCCAATGATCACAGGCCTGTCTACTACCTAAGCAAGGCTCTAGCTGGAGCAGAGAATAGGTATGCTCAGATTGAGAAATTTGCATATGCTTTGGTATACACTGCTCGGAGGCTGAAGCCCTACTTCAAGTCACACAAGATTGTGGTCCTCACCAGTGAACTATTGAAACAAGTCCTTGGAAAGCCAGATCAATCTGGCCGCCTGTCCAAATGGATGATCGAACTGAGCGAGTACGATATTGGATATCAAGCTCCATCAGCGAAGAAAGTGCAGATCATAGCCGACTTCTTAGTCGATTACCCTGAAAAGGATGAGGAAAATGTCAATGATTAAGCGAAAGAAGTTGAGTGCTTGGTGATAACACAAGGAGTGAACCTCTCTGAGCAAGCGAGAGTCACTGAGAAAGAAGCGGAACAAGAAATCTATGATGACACCCAATTCAGGGGATTTCCATCTGAACCTATGGACGATTCTCTCAGAGCGAGACACATGTTCCTTTTGGACGAATTGCCAAACACTCCTGTACGTGCATCTTCCGTCAAGAAGCAAGGGGAGATCCCAGAAGATAAGAACGTCGATGCTTCTATAGCATCCAAAGAACAAGGGAAAGGCACCTGGACACTACAGGTAGTTGGATCTTCTACCGGTAGACTTGGACGCATTGGAATACACCTTAAGAGCCCTGAAGGTGCCGAGTTGGATTATGCCATCACGCTTGATTTCAAGGTGACCAACAATGAAGCTGAGTACGAGGCACTCCTCGTCGGAATCAAGATGGCAAAATCCCTCCAAGTGAGAAGGGTCAAAGTTTACACTGACTTACAACTAGTTGAATCTCAGTTCTCAGGGTCGTTCGCCGCAAAAGGCCGTAACATGATCAAGTACTTGGAATTGCTCAAAAAAGAGGTTGAGAACTCTGAAGAATTTACGCTAGAAAGGTTCGATAGGGAATGGAATGAGAAAGCTGACTCACTCTCAAAGTATGCCTCAGCTTCAGGAGCGGTGGACACTAGAAGCATCATCCTATTGACTCTTAGGACTTCTTCGCTCATGAGTCCGGGCCTACATATCTTGCTCTTAAGCACTGAATAGACTTGGATGACAGACATTTTCAATTACCTCAAGGACAGGTCTTTGCCCTCAGACCCAAAGGAAGCAAGGAGAGTTTTTTGCAGAGCCACTAGATATTTTATCCTTGGGGAAGATCTTTACAAGAATTCTTTCAATGGCACTCACTTGAGGTGCCTTGGACCCCAAGAGGCTAAAACTGTTTTGGAAGAGATCCATAGTGGAAGTTGTGGGAGTCACTCAGGAAGTCGAGCTTTGGCTCAGAAAGTTATAAGGCAAGGTTATTCCTGGCCAACAATTGATAAGAATGCTTCAAACTCTGCTCGAGCATGTGATGACTGTCAGTACTATGCCAACGTTCCTCACCGCCCTACAAACTATATGATTTCGTTAATCATAGCTTGTCCGTTTGATCAGTGGGGGATAGACGTAGTCGGTCCTTTTCCCCGCGGTACTCACCAAAAGAAGTTCCTCATTGTTGTTGTGGAATAATTTACTAAGTGGGTTGAAGCAGAAGCCGTATCTACCATCACTGAGAACCGAGTAAGAACTTTCGTTTGGAAAAACATCATTTGTCGCTTTGGACTACCCAGGGTCCTTGTCTCGGACAATGGGGCTCAGTTCTCCAGAGCTAAACTTAAGGAATGGTGCAAATCCTTCAAGATAGAGCAACGATTCACATCGGTTGGCTATCCCCAAGCTAATGGCCAAGTAGAGTCAACGAACAAGATAATTGTTAAGATCCTTGAAAAGAGGCTAAGGACTTCTCAAGGGAGTTGGGCAGATGACTTGGATGGGGTACTTTGGGCTCACCGTACCACCGCTAGAACTGCTACTTAGGAGACACCCTTTGCACTAGTCTATGGCACTGAAGTAGTCATTCCTTTGGAAATTGTAGTTGAGACTCAAAGGAATCAACAATACCAACCCGTTGAGAATGAAGTGCCAAGGATCTATGACTTGGAGCTGCTTGAGGACAGAAGAGACATTGCACTAGCTAACATGCACCGATACCAAGTGACAGCTGCCCAAGCCAACAACAAGCACACTAAGGATCTACAGGTTGGCGATTTGGTTCTTAGATGGGCAGACATTATCAGTAATGTTGGAAAGCTCAAACCTAAATGGGAAGGTCCTTACAAGATCATTGGAGCAAGAGTCATGGAAACTATGAGTTCGAGGATGATCAGGGAAGGGTCTTGAAGAGAACTTGGAATGCCAAGAACCTTCAGAAGTTTTATGCTTAAGAACTACGTTAGTTACTTACTTTTGCCTATTTTTGCTCATTGGCCCTGAAGCCCACCAATTGTAATTGCATTTACGTCAAATCAATACAACTTCGGTCTTTTTCGATTTCATTTATCTCAGAATTAATTCTACTCTTCGGACTCACCTCTCGGAGCCATAGGTATTTCCTATACAAAACACCACATGATCGAACTCCTAAGATTTATCTTACAACTTGCACGAAGTGTAAGAACTGCAGACTCGGATTCAGAGATCCGAAGCAAGAGCCTCACATAAAAAAAAAAAGAGTGGGAAACAACCAAGCCGAGATACGACGTTCAAAGCAAAGAGGTCCGAACGGAATTTTCAACCAAAGAATCCTTGGACCATCTACCTCTGCAGCCACCACCATTTTCGAGATAGGTGAACACAACTCACGGAAAATGGTGAAGTGTTGCAGAGGCGGACGGATCAAGGAGTTGATCCTCCGAACCGAAGCATGATATCTCCGACGCTCTCACATGAATGAGTCCGAATGAAGCACCTGCCACGAAGCACCTTGAACCATCTACCTCTTCAACCATAACCATTTTCGAGTTAGCCGAAAGACACTCACAGAAAATGGTAAATGGTGGAAGAGACGGATGGGTCCAAGAATCGACCCTCCGAACCAACTTCAGAACTCCAAAACGTTCGAATGCTTCGATCTCATCGTCCCCAGTGAGATTCGACTCATACAAGCCCCTCGGACAAGTGAAAGCCTCCTACAAGGCACATCACACATAGGAACGTCGGAATCGACCCAATCGATAGAATCCAAACTAAGGGATCCGAATCACCCACTACTATAAGACAAAAATGATACAAAATAGCCGTACAATGCCAAGGTATTTATAGACGCCATCGAGTTAGGCGTGCAATGTAACGGTTACCATTGGGCTTGAGTTAGGCCTTTACTATTGGGCCTCTACTTTAGATCCATCAAAGAATCGAGTGGTTCGGACTAAATTGTTACTCCATACCGATACTCAGCTCATTGTACGAATCATTATTTACAAGACTTTATGATTCGGACGCTCAGGATCGATACACTTGAATCTATAAAGTTTACTCGACCTATTTTTGTTAAAGACAGTCCGAGCCACGATCACTTGAGCAGAATAATACTAAGTTATATTTCTGATATTAGGAGCACATTGATTTGAAACGATCCGTTCGGACCATAGCCAAAAGAGTCTAGAGTCTAAAATGATTCTCTGAATTTGTTTGTTTCTCACCCCAAGTTTGAGTTTGTGAGTCGACTCGGATTTAAATCCAGCCGACCGAACTAGGGATACTTGAAACAAACATATGCAGCATGCATGTATCTACTCGGAGTACGGATGAAAGCACGAAAGGTAAATAATTTCATAAAGACGAATAGGAGTCGATCCGAAGTAGAACAATACTTCGAACCGACATCAGTACGAGCAGAATAACACAGAATCCCAGACAGAATAAGATAACAACAAATTGTTCAACATAAAAACAAATATTCAAATAAGAATTGTCGTGATGTCCGAAGACCTTTACATCATCTACGGGGCATACCCCACCTTCACTGAGTCCGACTCATGGATGGCTCGGACTGATTTCCTGGATTGGCTCCCATCGGATTGCCGCCCTTCGGACCGCCTTATTGAGATGCAGCTTCATCGGACAACATCTTTTCTTGCTCCTCCTTCATTTGGATGAAGCCCGGATACTCCTTGAACAAGTCCAGGTTTGGGTCTTGACCCAACACCAGAACAGGGATCTTCAGCCACATCTTGTTGTGCTCAGCATACTCTTCGAACGGGACAAAAGTATGGAGCATCAGTGCTTCCGGAACGAAGGAAGGCAGGAACGGACCTCCATGGTTGTACTTCATGTCCTTGGTCTCCTCGCACACAAGCTCAACGAACTCGTTCTTCACGAGTTCTCCATCATCCACTACCTCGGAGAGGAAGTCTGAACCATCTGCTTCCTTGAAGGCTTCAATCCCTTCCTTCTCATAAGGGTATTCCTTTGGAACTAACCGCTTTATCTCCAGTTGTCCGATGGCTGCATCGAACCCATCTTGCCGAGCCGCATCATAACTGGTGCCCGTGTGGAACTTGTAGGCAACCGAGCCAAGGAAGTCTCAGCCAGCCTCAGTCCGGACCAAGAGCAAATGCTCCAGAGTGAAGTCCCTTAAGCCTCGGGAGATTCCAATAAGATCACCCAAAACTTCTTGCTGGGCCTCGAGGTCAGTATTCACGGACTTGAGAGCACTTTTAAGCTTCTCATTCTCGGCCTCGAGCACCTTGTAAGCTGCTTGGGTCTTCTTCACCTTGTCCTTACAGACAACAGCTTTGTTTGCCTCTTCAACCCTACTAGCCTCGGACTTTGACAATTCCACATCTATCGTGGCCCTTTCACCGGCCACCTCGGAGCAAGCTCGGACCACTACAGTGAGCTAAAACATAAAGCAGGTCCGTGTCAGCTAAAGATCACAAAGGAGACTCTGACCAAGTCTTACCTTCCGATGAGCAGCCGTAAGCTCGGCAATCCTTTCCAGCTCTCCCATTGCAACCATCCAGTGCACCTCGGACTCTAACTCCTAATCCGAGTCATCCAGCACTTTTCCCTTGCCCTTCTTGGCAGAAGGGATCATACCATCGGAAGGACGCTTCACACCAGTTGAACCACTGGCTCCGTCCTCCTTTGTTACTGGCTTCGGAGGCCTCTTGGTGCCTTTGGCAGCAACGGTCTTCCCCTTGTCCGGAGTGGCCAGGCTTTGCTTTGGCTCTCCGGCCACTTCCCTTCGAAGATCTTCAGCCCGAAAAGTAGCAGCGTTCCGAGGCACAGCCATTGGAAGAGTGGTTGACGTTTTGATCACTTGTTCTCGGAGACCCTGCCTTTGCTCCAACTTTTGAGCCTTAAGTTGTTGCCTCTTGAGCTCCCTCATTGCCGACATGGTGTACTCAAACCAGAAATATACAAAAGACTGAACATAAATAAAGATTAGTCCGAAGTGACAAGACAAATAAGTAAGCAACAATGAAAAACAGGACCGAGCCAATAAAAGTTGGAAATATAAAACATATTTCTAACAAGAGTGACTCGAACCATGCAACATCTCCGAGTCACTCACCAAAATCCTCCTTGTCATCACAGAAACTCGGACTCGATAGACTAGCCAGGTACGGAAGTGGTTGACAAATCAACCCACGGAAGAAGTACTTCTCCGGTTCCTCTTTTCTATGGAGGACTTGCATCCACTGTGGAATGTTCCGAGCCGTAGGCCTCCAGTCCTGAAGCATCCCCCAGAAAAACTTCTTCTCGAAGTTCCACTGGATTCTTTGAGCCTCGGACTGCCCAGGTTTCAAAGCGGCTCGGACGAAGATATGTTTCTGCCACCACTTGATCCCTAACGAGGAGATCGGATCCTCGAAGAATGTTTATGCTTGCCGAACTACTAGATTATAGAAGTGTTGATGGGGCCTGCTCGGAGTGATGCTGAACAGCTTCCGGAAATTGTCAAAGGTGATCGAAATCCCTTTGTGTTTACAAAGCACTCCGAAGCACATCAAATTCCCAAGTGAATTCAGAATCACTTGGTGCGGACTTATCCCAATTCCATTGAGAACTTCTAGAAACTCGGAGGCAACATGTATACACCACCCAGAGTGCAACGAGGCCTCATGCACGCACATGTATCCGGGAGGCGGATTGTAAAAAGTGTGATCTTCGTCCGAAATCAAAATCTCCATGGACTTCGGGATCTCGTATCTCCTTCAGAGTTCCTCAACGTCATCCGCAGTAATGGTCGAAGGACACGTAGGGAGAAGGTCATCCAAATTCAATCCCCATTAGGGTCCGGATGAGTCACTTGCAGACGGATCCGATGGAACTTAATCCGGATCACGTTATCACTTTTACTCTTGCCTCCCTCGGACAATTGAGAGGCAACTCCCAGGCTCGACCCTTGGGTGGAACTTTCTCCTCTCGGACGACTCGTGCCCGGACGATCAGAAGCCTTGGTCTGGACCAAAGGCACTTCATCTTCCTCCTCCTCCCCATCCTCTTCCTGTTCCACTTCTTCTCCTCCTACAACTGCTTTCTCTTCAACTTTTTCTTCCTCGGACGATGATGACAGCTCCACCACAGTCCGAATTGGAGTCACGACTCAGACAGTCTCCTCTACCCCTTCCTCGAATACACCTAACTCGGGGAGCTCATCGGTTGTATCATGAACCTCTTCTACATTGATCTCTTGTTGATCCGGAATGAAAGGGATTTGATTAGGGTTAATCCTAGGGTTATAACCTAAGTTTCTACAAAGGGCTCGGATCTCTACCGGTAGCTCGGGCTCATGATTGCTCCAACGCGGGCTGCTTATTATCCGAGTGGTCGTCTCATGAACCATCATTGCACCCTGCACATTTGAAGATTCCGGGTAATTTTGCCTGTCCGGATACTTCGATCTGGGCACGATTAATCGAAAAGATGGAGAGATCACCTCGGATTCTTCACCACTTCGGTTTGACAGATATCCGTGACCCCGTAGATCCTCCACGTTACCAATGTCAACCTCTTCGGAGGTCACCGAGTAGGAAGTTTCATCGGACGCATACTCACCGGCTTCGGTACGATTTTGGATATCGCTCTTGGATATCCTAGGGAAAGAAAGGAGGTCCTATAAGTTGAAGGTTCATGGTCCGAGGGTCCATTTATGTAACTTATGGTTAAAACCCATAAGAGGTTCGGAAGGAACTAAGTGTTGTCGGATGTAGTTAGTTCGAAGTTTGTACGCAGTTAGTACAAACAACTTAGAGGTTCCGAAGAGACCTACTACATACGTCCGAACGGACTACATACAACACTTATCCGAACTACAAAAAAATGAGAGAATTTCCAAGAGACTACTACATTAGCAAAATTGAAACTCAAGGAGAGAACGCTTACTTGCAAAAACACAAAGGGTTGGATTGAAGGCAGCTGACTTCTTCAGATAGGGTTGCTTTGCTTCGAACACACTCCTTAACTCGGACCGCACTTCAATTTCTTCGGATCACTCAAAAGTATTTCGGAATCACTCAGTTTGCAAAAATTCTCTCTCTAAAAGTGTAGAAATGAAAGCGACTGGTGCCCTATTTATAGAAGGACATTTCTAGAAGCCCAACCGTCACATCAATTCAAGATTAAATCTCGGCCGTCGTTCAAAATTCATCCAATGGCATAGTTCAAATTACTAGGTGAAATGAAGGATCCATCAAAAATATTTATTTCACGACGATTAGAATTCCAACAACACTTGGAACCTCGGAGATGGCACCCCATCCTCTTACGGATGGTTGGCTCTATCCTAGGCACATTGACCCTAGTCCGTTTGGATGTCCTGAAAAACCGAATCATAAACAACACGGATTCTCATCCGTTCGGAGATGATACCTCTTCCTCACTCGGACAGATAAAACATCATTAACAACACGGATTCTCATCCGTTCGAAGGTGATACCTCTTCCTCACTCGGACGCAAAAAACATCATTAACAACACGGATTCTCATCCGTTCAGAGGTGATCCCTCTTCTTCACCTGGATAAATAAATCGCCCGTAGATTCATTATAGTACTTCCGATGTCTTGATTAGTGAAATACAAGACAAACCTGATCTTTTTAAAGACGGTTGCTTTGATCTTGAAACTACACGTACTCTCGTCCGTTCGGATATCCCACGTTAGATCATCTCGAATAATCAACTATGTCCATCACATGGACCCTCGTCCGTCCGGTTGTCCTTAATGGCTTGCGGGTGTGGAGCTATGAAATCGCCCGTAGGTCTTATTTTGGAACTTCCGAAGAGTCGATTATTAACACAAGATAAAACACCATCTTGCTAACAGATGGATGATTTATCTTAAGCACACGGACTCCCGTCCGTTCAAATGTCTCTAATCGGACAATTCCAGCAAATCGACTATTAAGTAACACGGACTCTCGTCCGTTCGAATGTCCTTCCGCGGACCATCCCGATTTCACCACTAATAAAAAGTGTTCCTTTACTGCGCCTCTTGAATCGACGCTTAATCTCGCTTACAAATACCCCTTTTCACACTTACAGTCCGAGACCACACTCTCGAACTGTAAGAAAAGGGGGGGGGGGAGAGAGCGATTAAGGTAAGGACGACAAAAGGCACGGACTAAACACCTTTTTTCTTCTGATGAGGGACGGATTGAACGAAGAACAAAAATGTCAGGGACACTTTAAACTATAGTTCCACAACTATATTCTACTACGATACTTGGAAACTAGTGGGACATATGTTGATACGGAAATATGTCCAATCCATCATAGACGCCTTTGGAACGAATCCTAAGGCGTTTCAAGCGGTCTAAGGTCTAAAGCCTCAAGGTCCGACCCTAAGGCCGCCTCTGGTCCGACCCTCCTGAGTGAAACGATGAACTAGACCTCAAAGACAGTAGGTTCGACCCAAACCATGGTCCGAGACCATGAGGGTCCGACCCGGACGATGGTCCGGACATAAGTCTCTAACCTCTTAACGAACCAAGTGAACTGGCACCAAGAGAGAAAATAGGATCCGAGGCTATTAAGGTCTGAACCACTATGCCTTGTGGTTTATGGGAGTTGCTTTCACACATAAGATTATGACCCGGACCAGGCCCTCGGACCTACACTCTCGGACGAAGGTCTGAGACGGACTTTAGAAGTCTCTAATTTCTCTTGGAGAATGACTAAACTACCCTCGAAAGCCCAAAAGGGAAATGGGTTACGTCTTCTTAATGGGCCACGGGCCTAATAGAGCATTGTTGGCGCTATCCGAGCCTTACACTTGGCACGATCCAACGGAGTCCTTCCTCTTTGGGAGATCTCTATATATATGGCACACATTCCCATTCTAAGGAGGTAAGTCAAGTCATGTTTACGAACTAATCCCAAACACTATACAGAGTAGATCTTCAGTCTCTCTCAAGTAAAGTCTTTACCCGGTTTGACAAAACATAAACCGGGTCTTTAGTCCTAACCCCCCGTCCAAAGTTACTTGTGCAGGTTCTTACCCATAAGTGCTTTGGACCTTGGAGTGCTCCGGACCATAGATTTGGACCTTAACTCAGACCCTAGCTTTGGACCCTGACTCAGGACGATCCGAAGTGGTTGGACTTGGATGACTTAGGAAGAACTTATTTAGAGTTTGGGGGACTTCACCCTCAACACTTATGGATACTATAAATTTGTATACAGAGTTGAATTACTATTTCATCAATGGAAATTAGCAAGTGTAGTAAGTATTTAGAGAAAGATTTACATTGGTCTCACAAGGTGGTGCACTACTATCACTATCCAAGACGCCTGAAGCATCAAAAAAAATTCACCGTTACTTTACAAACTCGTTGATTTTACAACACTGGGCCTAGTGAATTCATGCACTCTCCCATTTATTTTGTTCCACTTCACTAGAACAATATTTACTTGGTCGAATTCAAGTTGATTTTTTCATTGCCAAGATGGGGAGTATTTTTCCCCAATCAACCTGTTTTGCAAAGAAGTTTAAGACCTAAATGTGTGCACTTGTTCATCCTTCACAAGATTGCCTCTATCTTCTTCAAAAAATTATGTGAATCAACTTTAATCATTCATGAGACCAAATATAGGTTCATTCAGTTATGCCAATACACCTTTGTTTTAAAAGTTGATTCACTTACCGTTAAAACCTTTCCACCACAAAAATATTCCCGCGTAATTGAAACGCTACTAAACATGGGTACTAAATCTAAAACGTAGTAAGGCATTTGTTTGATAAGAAGAGATTTATGATTTCCCCAAACCTTTTCTGACCAACGATTGCTCAGTTAGAAAATGCTCAGATCCGCCAACATCCACTAGAGAAGGGAATATAATAGGTGGTGAATCACTTCGTTTACAACCGACTACTCGTTTACTTGATTATCCACAGAAGCTATTAAGGAAACTGAGAATGATGACGAAACCGCACCGTAGCAAAGTGTCGGGTCTCGATTGAGTAGTGCTCTGGTCGTTATGATTTAAATGATAAATTGTTTTTTAATATTTTTTGCTTGTGCCTAAAATGCCCTCTTCAATTTTTTATTGTCTTAAATATTTTAGATCATGGCATTTTCTTAATCAATGTAAAAATTTGAACATTTCAAAATACTGGATAATTTTTTCGATATATTCACTAGTAAAATGGACCACAATGATTATTATGAATCTTGGTTGATACAAGCAAGGCCAATTATCAAGAAACTTCTAGATCGGCCCACCCACACAAACCCTAGCCATCGTATTCGTGCCCTGTTGGTCTAGATAACGGAAAAGGAAAAGACTAGGGGTGGGGGGGGTGAATAGTCTTTTGCAACTTTTGTCGATAAACACAATTTCTCAGATATCTGTGAAGAAATCTGATACTTAATTTCAGAGAGCGGAAGACTTTTCTGTGATAAGTGCACGTGCTCAACAAGATATGTGTAAATACTCAGCAAGATAAATAAAGCAAGTAATAAATTGCAGAAAGTAAATAACACAGATCTTTATAGTGGTATCTGAAGGTGGTGTAATCCTTCAACTAATCCACTTCGGCCTTTCTCAGACCTAGAATCCACTAAGACAGATAATTGAGTTCACCTTACAAATATCTTCTCTCGATTCCTAAATACACTAGGTTCCCAACTAAGTGTTCCCCCTGAGTTATTCCCCGGCTTTCTCAGCCAAGTACTTCCTGTACTCAGAAACCTTTTGAGCTATTCCTTAGTTTCCCAAACTAAGTACTTCCTGTACTCCACGCCGTTTAAGGTGTTGGTTAAGGTAGTTTGTCAAGTTTGGTAGATTAATAACTTCTACAGTTACGTAATACTACCTTCTTGAACAAGAGTCACTTAACACACTTCACAATGTGTGGTGATATGTTCTTTACTGACCCAAGTCTATGATAAATGTTCTAGAGAACGAATCTCAGATACTTGATCTTTTGATTCAACTCCTTCACATATAGCAATGCTTGTTAAGTATCAGGACACTTAGAACTTTCGTAATACTTAGAATTCAAAAGCTTAGTCGCAACTGTAAGCTGAAGAATAAGTAGGTTGAAGGTTTGTATGCTTGAGAGAAAGAGACCACTAGTTGTATTATCAGAGAAGCTTGGTATTTTCAGTGAGTTCAGTGTGCGTCTTTCAAAATGAAATTCAAACTATTGATATCTGAAAATAGTACTGCAGAAGACGTTGTCTCTTTTCAAAGATTTCCTCTTTTGTTCAGATGTCTCTGTCTGCGCATTTATTGCATTGTACTATTTTTGTTCTGTAGTGCCAACAGAACTATGCACGCTTTCTGAAGCATTGCATGTCCCTTTCCAGAGACCTTCCATCTCCTGATACCTGTTGAAACATTGCTTTCCCAGAAACATAGTTTTATCCAGGGTATCTGAGTGTAGATATATGTGGGCACTTTTCCTCGTTCAGAAACCTTGCATTCTCAGATATCTTTTGCAAAACTTGTTTATTGAGAAACACTTGTTTATCAAAGATATGTGGACATAGGTATCTGATAACCTTTGTCTTCAGCAATCTTGTGCAGTCGTCAAAACTTCAAAAAATGTTGAACTCTCCTGCTGGATGCCTTCTTCTTGGTCTTCTTCAAAGATATAAAAATTACATTCAGAGACCTAACATCCTATACAAGATTTGCTAGACTAGCATACTTAGTGATTTTCCTCTTTTACAGTGTTCAAGTGAACCAAGAGTACTAACCACCTTTTTGAGCTAAGATAACTCATTAGGTTGCTGATCAAAATATAAACAGATATTCCTAACAAATTTCCCCCTTTTTGATCAGTCAACGATGGCTATCTTTAAAACCTATTACAACTTGGAAGAGGGAACAATCTAACAATTAATCATTTCTTATGATGTTTTCAATTCATTTTAAGTGCAGAAAGTAAACATCAACCAAATCACAAGGTATGATGTTTGCTGACAAGTTATCTTTTTATAGATTGATATCTGAGAATAGGTTCATCAGATATGTTACAAAGAAAGTTTACAGATAACTTTTACAATGATAGAACAATAAAGTACATTCAGCAAGATACAAAACACTTAGTTAAATTAGGACAACAGGAGTGACCAAGCTCCAAGCAGACATCCTAATAAACTAGTCTTCAAATCTTCAGTCAGTAGATCTGTGGATCAATTTGCAAATTTTCTATCACCAAACCTTTTGATATCATCTAAGTAGTCAAAGAGCAAAGTCCTGACTATCATCTTAGTGTTCTGGCAAATTCACAAACTTCCTTGTAGGTTTTGGTGGGATTCTTCTTGGCAAATTGTTTGACCCACAGATACTTTCCCCATTTACAGGTATGCTCAATTCTGATATCTGATAGCTTGAAGTATTCATATATGATCTTCAGATATCTGATGTCACCCTTGTATTGATCTTCAGTCATGTAGAAAGACTAATAGGGTTCCACAGCAAGTCTTGCTCTTGTGCTTGTTCCAGTGATGTTGGGAATTCTGTGCACATCATCTGGCTTTCCATAAGGACAATTATTATAGAGGACAATCACAAAAGATTCTGAAAGAAAGTCAAAGTTGCCTTGCAGATAGTTGTAAGCAGCAACCAACTTTTCCAGATTAGCCTTGAGCTCCTGATTTTGTTTGATAAGACTTGAAATCTTATCAGTGAGCTCTGCCAGTGGGCCTTGAATAGCATCTGCTTTTGCAGCAGCATAGCTAGCATCTTCAAAGGCTTTTGCAGCCAAGTTTTGGTCATCATCCCTAACCATGCCTAGGTCTTTCTGAGCAACGACCAGACTGGTTGTTCTCTGAGTGATGAGCTCAGTGAATGTCTTCTTTTCTGCAGGGACTGATGCAATGGCAACTTTATCTTGAGAAGACAACTCCTTTTTCAATTTAGCCAGTACTTGATATCTGTTCAAGTATTCATTGTAGTTGACATTTGGCAGCTTGCTGAAGATTTCAGGAGCAATCAGCTTCCTTTTCAAATGAGAAACTGCTAAGTGTTCATTGCGGTGTTCTGCTAATGCCTTGTCTTCATCATCATCTGGGTCATCAGCCCAGTGATCTTCATCCTCTTGTACTTCTTCATCAAGGTTTCTGAAGGCGGCAACGATCTCAGATATGGGTTTCTTGCCTTTGGAGGATGGTTTCTTTGGTGAAGATGCAGCCTTTGCATCATGCTTTTATTCAGATACTTGTTCAACATCTAGCTCCTTAGCAATATAATCAACAGCGTCCCGAAGCCCTATAATCTCAGAGTAAGCTTGCGTTTCTTTGCGCGTTTGTTCTTCAAGTTTATCTAGCTTGACTCTGGATTCAGCTATCTTTTCTTCTAGTTGAAGATGTAGCTATTGTTCTTCCTCCAACAGTTGTTTGAGTTGAGCAACTCTGGCTTGTGCATCTAATATTTTCTGAGTGTTGTCCTCAGACTGCTCAACTACTTGTTCAGTAGAGTCTTTTTGTTGGGGAGATGGATGGGTAGATTTCTGAGGAGATGGAGGAGGGGATTTTTGTGATGTCCTCTCAGTGTACTTTTCAGCAACTGAGGTATTATTACCTTGTGCAATCCCTCCTGTCCCTGGTGTAGGGGCATCATCATCATCCTTTTTATCATCCTCATCCTTTTGATGGTCAGAAGGAGGTTCTTCATAGTCATTCTCATCAGTCTCCTTCTCTTCTGCATCTTCAGAGACCAAATTGATCACTTCTGGAATAGTGACCATTTGCCCATTAACTTCCTCTTGCTCAGAGGGTATGAACTGTAAAGATTTGGGCAAGATTAGCTTGAATGCCATCTCCATTCTGGTCTGACCATCTGCCTTCTCAAAAGCTTCTATGAGCTTGTGTGCAGCTTCTTTGACAAAGTCCTTATGCATCAGAGTAGCAAAAGAGTACTGCTCTGTTGGGAACATAGCATGGACATAATTATCCAAGTCAAAAGCTCTGACTCTTCTCAATTGGTGCTCAATCACCTTTGTTAATTCAGTTAGATCTGAGCTTCTGAGCTTTTGCCACTTTCTGAAACACATGAGATGTTTCTTGAGAGTGTGGTCTTTGAAGAATGGAATCAGGTCTTCTGTTGAGAATGCAGAGACCTTTGGCACACTTGTTTGAGCCTGAAAGAAAGAGTTTTGACTTAGATTCATAACTTATGTACATATATGAGTACTAGTGTAGTTAGGTTTCTGAGTTACCTGAATGAGTACATCAGGCTCAGAGACTTGTACTACTGAGGCAGGGGGTGCCTCAGATATCTTGTTGTGAGGTGGAGACTTCGGAGTCTGGTCCTCATCAACCTTTCTTTCTGCTTGAACCTGAGAATTAAAATTATCACAATACTTAGGAAATTGTTATGAAACAATTTATGCAATTAAGCTTCAATGATCTCTGAGTTTTCCACTTCCTTCCTCAATAGGAGCCTCAGAATCATTTTTCTCAAAAACTTTCTCAGTTTTTGGAGTTCTTTCTGGTGATGTTGCCTTGGGGGCTTCATCAATTTCCATGGGTGCAGGGGATGTCGCAACTCTTTCCCCTTGCACTTCTACTTCTGAATGAGCCTGTAAGTAGAAAGTATTGAGTAATTAGAGAAGAATTCATATCAACCCATAATGAAAAATGTTTATCACTGATTTTTATATACCTTCACACTAGAAGGTTCAATGACACTTTCTTCAAAAACCTTGACGGTTTCAGGGTCCTTTTCTGGCATTTCTGCCTTACCTTCTTCTTTCTCAGTTGGAGCCTATTAGAAACATCCACTTAATCAGTTAAGCGTATTAACATATCTCTGAAAAGTAATATTTTAAGGAACTCTCTATCACCTGTAGCACAGGCTTAGATTCCTTAAGAGGTGAGGTTGTAGTAGCCTCCTTCTCAGTCTTTGAGGCAAGCTTTCCAGCTTCCTCTTGTTCTTGTGTTTCTAATTCAGCCTGTAACAAAGAAATTTTATTAAATAACAAGATTAATAAACATAAAATTTCACAAGTAGAGAGTTAAACCATTCAGCTACCTGAGCAGTGTCAGGCTGATTGGTCTCTGGAACTTGTGACCCTTCTATTTCATCTTCTTTGTTTGAAGTTTCAGGTACTTCAGACCTTTCCTGAGTGTGCAACTCAGTTGCATCCCCTGGTTGATCATTCTGAGCAGATGCCTCAGTTTGATCCCTCTCATTGAGTTGGGGAACCAGTTCTTTTATAGGATTTTCTTCAGCAAGGAAAGATGCTGGTAGCACATGCTGTAACTCAAGTATCATCGTAACAACATCCACTATTAGCTGTTGTGGTTGGTGTGGTGATTCTGATCTGGATGAAGAAGGTGATGCTGTATGGGGCCTATCCAGATCTGCTTGAGACAGACTTTTAAGTGTTGAGGCAATGGTAGTATCCTCCAACACTAAGTTGCCACTCATCAGAGCATCTTCAATATGCTTAAGTGTTACTTGCTCTGATGGTGTGTTTTGTCCAGTGACCTTGGACACAGTTGCTTCTTCAACAACCTTTGAACTAGTTGCTCTCTCAGCAACCTCTGCACTTGTTGCTCTTTCTGCAACCTTGAGGATTATGGCTTCCACCTCATCTTCAGATTCCTCATCGAAATCTGGGACTGAATTATCAACAATCCCTGCTGCTTCTGCAGAGAGTGTTTGAAGTTTTTCACTGCTTTTATCAGCATTGATAAGTTCATCAGCAAGGCACTCTGCAGCATTGATGGGTTCATCAGATGTGGTCATAGCAGCATTGATGAGTTCATCTGCTGTGGTCTTACCAACATTGATGAGTTCATCTTCATTTATGAGTTCATCAGCAGTGGCGGCAGATATCTAAGAGTCGACATCCACAATGGGTATGTCTACTGATTTGCCAGCAGACTTCTTTCGTGAAGTTCTGGGCTTTTTGGTTACAACGGAACCTTCAGATACCTCATCGGTCTTTCATTTCTTGGATCCTTTCTGAGATGCAGTAACCTTTTTCATCATGTTTGTATACTCATATTTGTAGAGTAGGTTACTATTGGCAATGTCTGTCGTCTCTCTGAGCTCAATGCCAAGGCACTCCAGTAAGTAGCATATCTTCAGTCCATAGCTTACTGTGGCTTTTGGCTCAGCAAGGGCCTTAACGATCTTAGGCTCAAAGCCTTGAATCTTCTTCACAAATTTCATGAAGGCGTACTTCCCCCAATTAAAAGGGTTTTCCAGCCTTTTCTTTTGTTGATTCAACAAGAACATCATCATCCAACGTTCATGACTTATCTGGTCAGCACCTCCTTGTAGACCATCAAAGCATCTGTGAAGGATACATGCCAACACATCCCAGTGGACCAACAGATGTCTGGTCCTTATGTCAGCAAGCTTAAAGTCGATGGGTATGTCTGGCTTGTTAAGATCACACACATCACTGTAGAGCTTTTTGACACCCTCAAGGAGATCTTCATCCTTGGTGTCAATTTCAAAATCCTTTCGAAGATTTTGAAGTTCAAATAGGTCATAGAAAGCAGTTTCATCCAATAGGATTTCCTGTCCTTGGACTTTAGTCTTGATAGACACTGTCTCAGTGCCTTCAGAGACTTTGGAAATAATTGTGCAGTTGTTGTAAACCTCCAGGACATCCAGCGAAGAAACTCCACTGGGAAGAGTAGACAGAAAGCCCTTGATTTGTGCCTTTTCAAGCATATCAAGCACCAACTTCCTGTCAGCTTGGTTTTCAATTGCAGCAACGAGGTATTCCTCAATCATGGCACCACCCCAAATCATCCTATGATTTGAAGTCCAATGATCAGGATTGAACTCTCCAATCAACCGATTATTTCTTATAACCAACACTGGTGCTTGCTTTTCAGCAGTACCAGAGGTAGTAGCTTGGGATTTCTGGGTAGAAGCACATTTTGGAGCCATCTCTTTAAATAGTGAAAGTTTTTGAAAAACGGAAAGAGATTAAGGTGTGAGTTTAGTGATTCTTGGCAGAATAACTAAGCGAAGAACAGAGATTTGCAGAAAACTTTGAAAGGTTTTTGCTATTTCTATGTAAGTGAGAATGTTGGATTAAGCGAAAGTGATTTCTTTTGCCAAAATCCTATATATATAGCATCTTACTCTCAACAGACATATACATAAAAATTGATTTTGTACATATGTATCTATGCAAATGCAGTTAGGCGTGGGTAAAATTCGTTTTGCATTAAATGCTTAGTGGGCCACGTCTGTGTTTTTACAGTCCACTATTTTATTGAGAATTGATCTCGTCTGTTAAGATCAAACACCTATTTCATCAAGGGTCACGATTGCATCTTCAGCAATGATCACAATCAATAATTATAATTGTGCCCAATTAATGAAATTTGGCGTAAGGCTTTCTGAATCGCATCTCTTTTATGTGACTAGGGATAATCTTGGGATTTATGTAGTCAGTTCAGAGATTGTGTGTAACTTAACATAAAAATGAAAAGATACAGAACACTAGAGATGTAGTTGACTGAATATAGTTGTACCACATTTCTCTTTTGTTCCCCCTTACTAAGTGATCTAGATATCTGAGTACCTATCTCAGAAATCTTCAAATAGCCATTTTACCCTTTAACCTTTGATATCTCAGTACCCGTCTCAGATATCTTTTTGCAATGTGTTTCACCTTTTGTCTCTGATATTCTGCATTCCTGTTCCAGATATCTTATCTCTCCTTTTTCCTTTCTCAATCATACTGAGTTCCTGTCTCAGAGATTTGAACTTTTCAGTTCCTTTGGTAGCTCCATTAACCCAAGACTATGTCTCAATATTAAGAACCTGCTTTCTTGCAAAGGCTTTGCAAAGATATCTGCAAGTTGGTCTTCAGTACCAATCTTGAGTATCTCTATATTGCCTTTTTCAATATGGTCTGTAATGAAGTGGTGTCTAACATCAATGTGATTTGTTCTTGCATGAAACTTAGGATTCTGAGTTATGGCAATAGCACTTGTGTTATCACAGAAAATCGGTGTTTTCTCATCATTGATCTCATGATCTCTGTGTTGTTGTTGTATCCACAATATCTGTGAAGCACAACACCCAGCAGCAATATATTCAGCCTATGTGGTAGATGTGGCAATTGAGTTTTGTTTCTTGCTGAACCATGATATTAATTTGGCACCAAGAAATTGACAAGTTCCTGAGGTGCTTTTTCTATCAAGCAATGATACAGCATAGTTAGCATCAGAATAGCCAACTAAACTCAATCCACAATACCACAATCCAACTTCTACAGTACCCTTTACATACCTTAATATTTCCATAGCAATGTTGTAGTGTGATTGCATTGGATTTATCTGAAATCTAGCACACACTCCAATTGCATATTGAATATCAGGTCTACTTGCAGTGAGGTACAGTAGAGACCCAATGAATTTCCTATACTTGTGTTCTTCAACACTCTTGTTTGTTTCAGTATAGGTCATTTTGGTTCCAATGCTCATAGGTATCTTAGCATTCTTTTCAGAAGGCTTTAGATTAAACTTATTGAGCATATCCTTTATGGTTCAAAGTAAAGAGTGTTTTATCAACATCTCCTTTCCTGAAGCCACTTTCCAGCAAATATTTGGCTAAAGTATCATACCATGTTCTCGGAGCCTGTTTCAGTCCATACAGAGCTTTCTGAAGCTTATAAACCATTCTACTTTCTATGGAAACCTCAAAGCCTGGTGGTTGTTCAACATAGACTTCTTCAACAAGTTCACCGTTTAGGAATGCACTTTTAACATCCATCTGGTAAACTTTAAAGTCATTATGAACTACAAAGGCTAGAAATAGTCTAACTGCGTCCAATCTTGCAACTGGAGCATATGACTTATCAAAATCTAGTCCTTCTGTCTGGTTGAATCCCTTGGCAACCAACCTTGCTTTGTTTCTGGTTATTTCACCAGACTCATTCATTTTATTTCTGAAAACCCACTTGGTTCCATTTACAGATATTCTGTCAACAAATGGAACCAGTGTCCAGACTTTTGTTTCTCTCAAATTGATCGAACTCTTCTTGCATTGCAGAGATCCAATCTTGATCCTTTAATACTTCTTCTATAGTTTTAGGTTCAATATTTGAGATGAAACATCCATAAAGAGTGTCATCAATTTCTCTCCTAGTTCTAACTCCTTGGTCTAAAGGACCGATCACATCCTTGGCAGGATGATTTCTTATCCATTTCATAATGGGTTTTGAACTAGTAGGATCAATATCATTTTGATCTGAATGTGAATCAATATGATCCTGATAGGATACTTGTGCAGTATCTGAGATATCTGGCACATGGGAAATGCCATGGATATCAGACACTTTTTCAGTGTTAGAGATATCTGGAATTTGATTTTCAGGACTCTCATTCTCAGAAACCTCTTCATGATGAAGGTTCTCAGTAACCTGTTCCATTTCTGGAATTCTCATAGGAAATTCTTCACCATGTCTTAGAGTCATCTGGTTGTTACTAAGCAATGGTTGCTTTTCATCGTCAGATTCATCCTCTAAGTGAATGATAGAGTTTTCTTTTGAGGATTCTTCTTCAGAATCTTTAATCATTAGTTCTTTGAACCTATATGAGAGTTCTTCATTCAAGAGTACTTTCTTGTTTCCTTCGTAGAAGAAAATATGAACAGATTCTTCAATCTTTTGCGTTCTTTTGTTGTAGATTCTGTAGGCTTTGCTATTCAGAGAATAACCAAGAAATACTCCTTCATCTGCTTTTGGTTGAAATATTCTCAAGTATTCTTTTCCATTGTTAAGAACAAAACATCTGCAACCAAACACCCTTACATGTTTAATACTAGGGGGTCTACCAATCAAAAGTTCATACGGAGTTTTGTCATGGTGTTTGTTAATCAAACATCTATTTTGAGTGTAACATGCTGTGTTAACAGCTTCAACCCAATAGATTTCACTTATTTCAGTGTCAGCAAGCATTGTTCTTGCTGCTTCTTTTAGGGTCCTATTCTTCCTTTCAGCAACACCATTTTGTTGTGGTGTCCTTACGGAAGATAGTTGATGTTGTATAGCTTTGCAGGTACAAAACTCTTTTATGTACTGGTTCACAAACTCATTACCTTGGTCTGTTCTGATTACAGATACCTTGTCATTTTTAATGACTTCAAGCTTATTCAGCAAGTTAGGTATCTCAACCCTTGCATCAGATTTTTATTTGAGAAATACAACCCAAGTGAATCTTGAGTAATCATCAACAACAACCAGACCATACTTCTTTCCTACATAGCTAGTTACAAAGGATTCAAAAAGATCCATATGTAACATTTGCAGTGGCCTTTCACTGGAGTGTCTAGTTTTAGACTTGAAAGATGTTCTGGATTGTTTTCACATTTGGCAAGCTGAGCATATACCATCTTTTCTATATACCATATTGGGCAAACCAACCACCAATTCTTTCTTGGCTAGCTTGTTCAGAATTTTGAAGTTCAAGTGACTCATTCTTTTATGCCATAGCCAGTTGTTAGGAATATCTGTTTAGATTTTGATCAGCAACCTAAAGACTTATCTTAGCTCAGAAAGGTGGTTAGTACTCTTGGTTCACTTGAACACTGTAAGAGGAAACTCACTAAGTATGATAGTCTAGCTAATCTTGTATAGGATGTTAGGTCTTTGAATGTAATTTTTATTTTCTAAAAAGAAGACCAAGAAGAAGGCATACAGCATGAAAAGTTCAACGGATTTGAAGATTTGAAGACTGCACAAGATTGCTGAAGACAAAGGTTTCCAGATACCTATGACCAGATATCATAAAGACACAAGCGTTTTTAAATAAACAGTGTTGCAAAAAGATATCTGAGAAATAAAAGGTTTCTGAGACGAGGAAAGTGCCCACAGATATCTACACTCAGATACCTAGGACATAAACTATGTTTCTGAAAAGAAATATATTATAACTAGGTGTTTCAACAAGTGATATATGGAGTTGTGATAAACTCTTGAAAAGGACGTGCACATCATCAGAGAAATCTGATAGTGTAAAGATCTCTGATACCATGCATAGTTCCGTTGGCACTACATGACAAAAGTATAGTACAATGCATTAAATGCGCGGATAGAGATGTCTGAACAAAAACGGTAGCTTCTGAAGAAGAAGACAAACGTACTACAATGCTATACTCAGATATCAATAGTTTGAATTTGATTTAAGCCTAACAGATACTATTCAAACGGCACTCAAATTCATCTATAAATATCAAACACTTAGACTGCTTGAGAACACACCTTAGAACACTGAACTTACATTGAATACTCTCACACAAGCTCTCTCAAGCACACTACTTACCTTCAAGCTTTCTGTTTCAACCAAAGCTTTTGATTCTAACTAGCACAAAAGTTCTAAGTGTCCTGATCCTTAACAAGCATTGTTATTTGTGAAAGAGTTGAATTAAGATTTGATATCTGATATTCATTCTCTTGAACATTTATCATAGACTTGGGTCAGTAAAGAACAAGATACCATACATTGCAAAGTGTATTAAGTATACTTGATTCTCAGAGCTATCTGCATAACTGAACAAGTTATTAAAGAAGCTCACTTGACAAACTACCTTAACCAACACCTTAATCGGCATGGAGTACAGGAAGTACTTAGTTTGGGAAACTAAGGAATAACTACAAGGTTACTAAGCACATGAAGTATTTAGTTTGAGAAACTCATGAATATCTCAAAAGGTTTCTGAGTACAGGAAGTACTTGGCTGTGAAAGCCGGGGAATAACTCAGGGGGAACACTTGGTTGGGAACCTAGTGTAATTAGGAATCAAGAGAAGATATTTGTAAGGTTACATCAATTATCTGTCTTAGTGGATTCTAGGTTTGAGAAAGGCCGAAGTGGATTAGTTGAAGGATTAGCTGAGCACGTGCACTTATCACAGAAAAGTCTTCCGCTCTCTGAAATTAAGTATCAGAAATCTTCACATATATCTGAGAAACCATGTTTATCAACAAAAGTTTTAAAAGACTATTCACCCCCCCCCCCTAGTCTTTTACTTTGCCGTTATCTGGAACAACAAGTGGTATCAGAGCAGGAGGTTCCCAAGCCTTCTGCATTGAACCTAGATCCCAGATAAGTGCCCACTAACTGCTTTTCACCTACACTTGATTTGTTTGTTTAGTGTGTTTACTGCAGGATGTCTTTAAGTGACGCCCCAATTCTCAAGCCAGAGAATTATGAGAAATGGAAGAACAACATGATGCTCCACCTAGAAGCCATCAGTGACGAAATAATTGACGTGATAAAGAATGGCCCAATAGTTATTCAACAACTCAAGCAGGTCATGGAGGTTTCTAATGGTAGAGACAGAGAACAAAGCGATAGGTCTTCACAGACAGATGCGTCAACCAGTGGTAGACCTGCCAGTCAAGTTATTTACGATCCAAAGCCCAGAGAGCTCTGGACATCAGAAGATGCCAAGAGAAATCGACTGGATGGTCAGGCTCGTAATATCATCATACGTTCTACTCCAGAGCACATACAGTGTAAACTGTGGGGTGCAAAAACGGCAAAAGTGGCCTGGCAACTGATTGAAGAAATCTATGCCGGCACTGAGAAAACGAAGGAAAATAAGTTCGAAGTTTTGAAGCTCAAATTCCAAAATTTTAAACAAGGTCCCACAGAGACTCTTGAAGAACTAGATTTCCGGTTTACAACACTTATGAGTAACATGGCTGCACTTGGAGAAAGTAATAGATATACCAAGTCAGAAAAGATTAAGACTATTGTGAGAAGTCTAAATCATAACTGGGAGCACACAAAGTTTTTCTACTTTAACCAAGGAATGCCAGATATCACTCCAGTGGAACTTTTCTCTCACCTTGCCACTGTTGACTATGAGACAACTTAAAGAGAACAAACAATTGAAAAGTTTCAGAATGTTGCTCTAGTTGCTCAAGGAACATCTGAAAAGAAGGAAAGCAAGGAGGTGACTGAGGATGCTCTTGCTGTAAAGCAAATGAGAAAATATGTCAGTCGGGAAATAGAGAGAAGAAAAGCCAAAGAGAAGCTGAAAAAGCATCTAGGCTCAAACTATCACCAGTACAAAAATATGCAAAGCTCGCTGAACAAGCCGGCTCAAAAAGCATCTAGTACTGAGGAAGCAGAAATCGGAAACGATATCTGTTTCTATTGTCAGAAACCTGGTCATTTCAAGAAGGATTGCCCTGCCTTCAACAAACTAAAGACAGATGACAAGAAAGATAGAAGAAACTTCAAGAGAAGTCAGAGACCTATGCTCACTGAAGAAAGGAAAAAGATTCAACTCCAATTGGATGCTCTAGACATTGAGTCTGATTCTGAGGATGAAGACTCAGATGATTCCACACTACCTTCTCCAGAAATGTGCGGTGTTTCTCATGAAGTAATTGACTTTGGTCAAAAGAAGAAAGAAGTGTGTGGAATGGCTGAAGAAATCTTTCCAGATATCTCTAACATTGAATCTTGTCTAATGGCTGATGAGGTAACACATACTTCCTGTTATACTTATGAAAGTGATGAGGAAGGAATTAAAGATCTGGAACATCTCAGAAGAGAACTTGATCTCTACGAAAGAGAATTTATGATGGTCCAAGCTAGAGCAGAGATCCTTGAAAAAGAAAAGAATTCTCTTGTAAAGGAAAATTCACAAATACTCAAGATATCTGAGAAAAAGGATGCTGAAAATGCATTTCTCAAGGCTCAGATATCTGAGACTGAAAAGTCACATGAAGAAGCATTGGCCAATCTTCAAAAGAAATGTGAAGATCTTCTTTCTGAAAATGAAGAACTCAAAAAGAAAGAACTATATTTTCAATCTTATGCCAAAGCTAGTGACACTCTTACTGAAGTACAATCTTATTTAAGAGATCCTTCAGAAAAGAGAGGACTTGGGCTGAACACACAGACAGATAGTTCTACCACTCTGAATAAGAGTGATGAAAGAAGAACATTTGTCAGTGCTCAGCAAGGTGGTTCCCCAACAACCTACAGTATCGGTCAGAAAACTAAGGTTATTGACAAAGGAAAGGCAGTTATGACCAAACCTTTGTGGGAAAAACAAGTCCAAAAGAAATCTGTTGGGAATATTTCTGAAAAGAAACATAACACTGAAAAGTGTAATCACCCACAGTGCTATGCCTCTCAGAAAGGAAAAATTGCAGGAGCTGACAAATTCTCCTATGTCACGTTTTCTGGAAACAAAAATAGATTACCCAAAGACTAGCAAAGCTGCTGAGAAAAGATCTCAGATAGCACCAGGTGCTCGTAATGGTATTGGCTATAAAGCCATCAGGAAACAACTTGCTCGTGAGTACAAACAGGAGCAAGAATGATGGTTAAAGGCTACAATTGCTCACAACAATTATCAGAAGTGGAAGATGAATCAAGACACTGAAAATCTGAATGCCAGGGATAGAAGAAATCTGGCCAGGAAAGCTAAGTTTGCTGAGAAGCAGACTCAGAAACCTAGCAGGTATCTGAAAGCACCAAATGGAGCACCAAGGAACACACTAACGAAGAAAATAGTTCTTAATAACAATGATACTAATCATTTAACTAGAATTCCTTCTCATGTTCCTGTTAGACAAAAGAATGTTCCTAAGAAATTCATTCAAAAATGGATTCCTACTGGAAGATTCTTTAGTCCAGATGGTTCCATTGTTGGTATGAGAACCTAATCTCCTGCTTCGCTTTATGAGAACACTCTAAAGACTAATCCAAAGTGGCATTTTGATAGTGGATGTGGGAAGCACATGACAGGAGACAGAGCAAATCTGATTGACTACAGAAAGTGCAATGATGGACTAATTATCAGGTTTGCTGGAGGAGATGAAAATCCAACCATAGGATTTGGCAATCTGAAGTTTGGAACCCTTACAATCTCTGAAGTACTACATGTAAAGGGATTGAAATATAATCTCCTAATCATGAGTCAACTAGTAGACAAAGGGTACACTGTCAAGATCAAGTCAAAACTATGCAAAATGATTGACAATGAGTCAAAGCAGACAGTCTTGGTTGCAAGGCGTAAAGGAAATCTTTATGTTGCTGATTGGGCATCCGCCACAACTGAAGAATGTCTCATGGTGAGTCAATCTGGCCACACTGAAGAAAATTGGCTATGGCATAAAAGAATGAGTCACTTGAATTTCATAACTCTAAACACGCTAGCCAAGAAAGAGTTGGTGGTTGGTTTACCCAAAATGGCATATAGAAAAAATAGTATTTGCTCAGCTTGCCAAATGGGAAAACAATCCAAAACATCTTTCAAGTCTAAAACTAGACATTCTAGTGAAAGGCCACTGCAAATGTTACATATGGATCTTTTTGAATCCTCTGTAACTAGCTATGCAGGAAAGAAGTATGGTCTAGTTGTTGTTGATGATTATTGAAGATTCACTTGGGTTGTCTTTTTCAAACACAAATCTGATACAAGGGTTGAGATACCCAACTTGCTGAATAAGCTCGAAGTCATAAAAAATGACAAGGTATCTCAGAATCGTAATGCACTGGTAATCGAGTTTGTGAACCAGTACGTAAAAGAGTCCTGTACCTGCAAAGGTATACAGCATCAGCTATCTTTCGTAAGAACACCACAACAAAATGGTGTTCTGAAAGGAAGAATAGGACCCTAAAAGAAGCGGCAAGAACAATGCTCGTTGACACTGAAATAAGTGAAATCTATTGGGTTGAAGCTGTAAACACAACCTGCTACACTCAAAATAGATGTTTGATTAACAAACACCATGAAAAAACTCCTTACGAGCTTTTCATTGGTAGACCCCCTAGTATCAAACATCTAAGGGTGTTTGGTTGCAGATGTTTCGTTCTTAACAATGGAAAAGAATACTTGAGAACATTTCAACCAAAGGCAGATGAAGGAGTATTTCTTGGTTATTCTCTGAATAGCAAAGCCTATAGAATCTCCAACAAAAGAATATTCTATGAAGGAAACAAGAAAGTACTCTTGAATGATGATCTCTCAGATAGGTTCAAAGAACTGATGATTAAAGATTCTGAAAAGGGATCCTCAAAAGGAAACAATTCTATCATTCAAATAGAGGATGAGTCTGATGATGAAAAGCAACCTATGCTTAGTAACAACCAGATGACTTTAAGACATGTTGAAGAATTTCCTATGAGTATTCCATAAATGGAACAGGTTACTGAGAACCTTCATCATGAAGAGGTATCTGAAAATGAGATTGCTGAAATGCAAGTTCCAGATATCTCTAACACTGAAAGAGTGTCAGATATCCATGGCATTTCTCATGTGTCAGATATCTCAGATACTGCACAAGTATCCCATCAAGATCATATTGATTCACATTCAAATCAAAATGATATTGATCCTACTAGTTCAAAACCCATTATGAAATGGATAAGAAATCATCCTGCAAAGGATGTGATTAGTCCCATAGACCAAGGAGTTAGAACTAGAAGAGCAATTGCTGAAAATGCAAATTGTCTCTATAGATGTTTCATCTCAAATATTGAACCAAAAACTATAGAAGAAGCATTAAAGGATCAAGATTGGATCTCTGCAATGCAAGAAGAGTTGGATCAATTTGAGAGAAACAAAGTCTGGAAACGGGTTCCCTTTGTTGACGGAATATCTGTAATCGGAACCAAGTGGGTTTTCAGAAACAAAATGAATGAGTCTGGTGAAATAACCAGAAACAAAGCTAGGTTGGTTGCCAAGGGATTCACCTGCATCAAGGACTAGATTTTGATGAATCTTATGCACCAGTTGCAAGAATGGATGCAATAAGACTCTTTCTAGCCTTTGCAGCTCATAATGACTTTACAGTTTATCAAATGGATGTCAAGAGTGCATTCCTAAATGGTGACCTTGCTGAGGGAGTCTATGTTGAGCAACCACCAGGTTTTAAAGTTCCCTCAGAAAGTAGGATGGTCTATAAGCTTCAGAAAGCTCTGTATGGACTGAAACAAGCTCCAAGAGCATGGTATGATACATTGGCCAGATACCTACTAGAAAGTGGTTTCAAGAAAGGAAATGTTGATAAAACACTCTTCACATTGAACCATGATGGGAAACTACTTTTAGTTCAAGTATATGTTGATGACATTATATTTGGATCTAAAGACAAGCAACTTTGTGAAGACTTTGCTGAACTCATGAAATGTAAATTTGAGATGAGCATGATTGGAGAATTGAATTACTACCTAGGGCTGAAAGTCAAGCAACTCAAAGATGGAATATTCATTAGTCAAACAAAGTATGCAAAGGACATGCTCAACAAGTTTAATCTAAAGCCTTCTGAAAAGAATGCTAAGATACCTATGAGCATTGGAACCAAAATAACATATATTGAATCTGACAAGAGTGTTGAAGAACACAAGTATAGGAAATTAATTGGGTCTCTACTGTACCTCACTGCAAGTAGACTTGATATTCAATATGCAGTTGGAGTGTGTGCTAGATTTCAGACAAATCCAATGCAATCACACTACAACATTGCTATGAAAATATTGAGGTATGTAAAAGGTACTGTAGAAGTTGCATTGTGGTATCCAAAAGATAGTGGTTTGAGTTTGGTTGGCTATTCAGATGCCAACTATGCTGGATCATTGCTTGATAGAAAAAGCACCTTAGGAACTTGTCAATTTCTTCGTGCTAGATTGATATCTTGGTTCAGCAAGAAACAAAATTCAATTGCCACATCTACCACAGAGGCTGAATATATTGCCATTCAAGGCCCATTGGTAGAGCTCACTGATAAGGAAAATGGACTTATCAAACAAAATCAGGAGCTCAAAACTGTACTTTAGAAGTTGGTCACTGCCTATAACTGCTTACAAGGGCATTTTGAGTCTCTCTCAGAATCCTTTATGAATCTTAGTCAGCCAACAATGACTAAGGGGGGAGGATTTTACAAATCTGGACCTCAAAGTCAGGGGGAATGGGAAGAAGGAGAAGGCTATAAGAAGAAATCTGGAGCTGGTGCTGCTCAGAGATGAAGAAGAAACAAGAAAACTTCCCAGCCACCACTCAGAATCAATGAGCCCTTCTCAAGTCAAGCTGCTTTACAAATAGTAGCTACCTCCCAGGAACCAACGGAAGGAACTTCAATGGTAACAAGGGCCATGGCACAGAAACCTCCAAGGCTCCAAGGAGAAGACAAGTGAGAGGGATTGATGAGTCTTCTGAAGAAGAAGAAGAAGAAGAAGAAGAAGAAGAAGAAGAAGAAGAAGAAGAAGAAGAAGAAGAAGAAGAAGAAGAAGAAGAAGAAGAAGAAGAAGAAGAAGAAGAAGAAGAAGAAGAAGAAGAAGAAGAAGAAGAAGAAGAAGAAGAAGAAGAAGAAGAAGAAGAAGAAGAAGAAGAAGAAGAAGAAGAAGAAGAAGAAGAAGAAGAAGAAGAAGAAGAAGAAGAAGAAGAAGAAGAAGAAGAAGAAGAAGAAGAAGAAGAAGGCCAAATCAAATCCCTGGGCAATGAAGAAGGCTGGAAAAATTTCACAAGAATTAATCTTGATGATGATGATGAAGAGACTGATGAAGATGAAGCTCCTCTTCACAGAAAAAGAAAAATTGATAGCCTAACTGAGCCCATAGCTGCAAAGCCTTTGGCAGCTAAAACACCCTCTGGAAATACCAAGTCAATCCAGGGTGGTTCTTCAAGCAATCCAAGGGAAAACTCAAGGCAAAGGAGGAATAGATTGAGAGCTGAAAGAAGAAAAGGTCAACTTCCACTCAGGCCAGAAGAAGCCAGAATTGAGTATGTGAAGACTGACAACAACTCCTCCTCCTACAGGTGTATTCATCAGAGGAATGGATACTGGATACTGGAACTCAAGCACTTGCTTGTAAATGAAAAAGGATTTCCAGTACCCATCCATCAAGAACTTATGGCATGGAGAAAAGATAAGCCAATCTTGATCAACACCAATCATGTCAAAGCTTGGTTGGATTTTGAAGTTGTCAAGAGAGTTGAAGCCATGAGGAAGGACCTTAATGACGAATGTCCTTATGGAAAACCTGATGATGTGCATAGAGTCCCAACCTCACTGGAACAGGCACAAGGCCATGACTTGCTGTGGAACCCTTTGAGTCATTCTACATGACTGAAGATCAATACAAGGGTGACATTAGATATCTGAGGATCATATATGATTACTTCAAGCTATCAGATATCAGAATTGAGCATGCCTGGAAATGGGGAAAGTATTTATGGGTCAAACACTTTGCCAAGAAAAATCCCACCAAATCATACAAAGAAGTATGTGGTTATGCCAGAGACACTAAGATGTTGGTCAGAACCTTACTCTACGACTACTCAGATGATATCAAAAGATTTGGAGATAGGGAGTATGCAAATTGATCCTTGGAGCTGCTGAAGATTTGAAGACTTGAAGACTAGTTTATTATGATGTCGACTTGGAGTTTGGTTACTCCTGTTATCCTAATTTACTATGTATTTTGTATCTTACTGACTGCAGTAAATTGTATTTTATTAAAGTTATCTGAACTTTCATTGTAACATATTTGATGAACATACTCTCAGATATCAATCTATAAAAAGATAACTTGTCAGCAAAGATCACACCTTGTGATTTGGTTGATGTTTACTTTCTGCACTTAATTATATGAATTGAAAGATCATAAGAAATGATTAAGTGGTGGATTGTTTCCTCATCCAGATTTGTAATAGGTCAGATAGTCATCATTGACTGATCAAAATGGGGGAAATTTGTTAGGAATATCTATTTAGATTTTGATCAGCAACCTAATGACTTATCTTAGCTCAAAAAGGTGGTTAGTACTCTTGGTTCACTTGAACACTGTAAAAGAGAAAACTCACTAAGTAAGATAGTCTAGCTAATCTTGTATAGGATGTTAGGTCTCTGAATGTAATTTTTATTTTCTAAAAAGAAGACCAAGAAGAAGGCATCCAGCATGAAAAGTTCAACGGATTTGAAGATTTGAAGACTGCACAAGATTGCTGAAGACAAAGGTTTCCAGATACCTATGACCATATATCTTAAAGACACAAGCGTTTTTAAATAAATAGTGTTGCAAAAAGATATGTGATAAATAAAAGGTTTCTGAGACGAGGAAAGTGCCCACAGATATCTACACTCAGATACCTTGGACATAAACTATGTTTCTGAAAAGAAATATATTATAACAAGGTGTTTCAACAAGTGATATCTGGAGTTATGATAAACTCTTGAAAAGGACGTGCACAACATCAGAGAAATCTGATAGTATAAAGATCTCTGATACCATGCATAGTTCCGTTGGCACTACAGGACAAAAGTATAGTACAATGCATTAAATGCGCGGACACAGATGTCTGAACAAAAACGGTAGCTTCTGAAGAAGAAGACAAACGTACTACAGTACTATACTCAGATATCAATAGTTTGAATTTGATTTAAGCCTAACGTATACTATTCAAACGGCACTCAAATTCATCTATAAATATCAAACACTTAGACTGCTTGAAAACACACCTTAGAACACTTAGAACACTGAACTTACATTGAATACTCTCACACAAGCTCTCTCAAGCACACTACTTACCTTCAAGCTTTCTGTTGCGACCAAAGCTCTTGATTCTAACTAGCACAAAAGTTCTAAGTGTCCTGATCCTTAACAAGCATTGCTATTTGTGAAAGAGTTGAATTAAGATTTGATATCTGAGATTCATTCTCTTGAACATGTATCATAGACTTGGGTCAGTAAAGAACAAGATACCAATACATTGCAAAGTGTATTAAGTATACTTGATTCTCAGAGCTATCTGCATAACTGAACAAGTTATTAAAGAAGCTCACCTGACAAACTACCTTAACCAACACCTTAATCGGCGTGGAATACAAGAAGTACTTAGTTTGGGTAACTAAAGAATAACTCCAAGGTTACTGAGCACAGGAAGTACTTAGTTTGGGAAACTAAGTAATAGCTCAAATGGTTTCTGAGTAAAGGAAGTACATGGCTGTGAAAGCCGGGGAATAACTCAGGGGGAACACTTGGTTGGGAACCTAGTGTAATTAGGAATCAAGAGAAGATATTTGTAAGATTACATCAATTATCTGTCTTAGTGGATTCTAGGTCTGAGAAAGGCCGAAGTGGATTAGTTGAAGGACTACGCCACCTTCAGATACCACTATAAAAAGACTTGTGTTATTTACTTTCTGCATCTTATTACTTGCTTAATTTACCTTGCAAAGTATTTACACCTATCTTGCTGAGCACGTGCACTTATCACAAAAAAGTCTTCCGCTCTCTGAAATTAAGTATCAGAAATCGTCACAGATATCTGAGAAACCGTGTTTATCGATAAAAGTTTTAAAAGACTATTCAACCCCCCCCCCCCCCAGTCTTTTACTTTGCCGTTATCTGGACCAACACCAGTTTTCTTCAGTGTGGCCAGATTGACTCACCATGAGACATTCCTCAGTTGTGGTAGAGGCCCAGTCAGCAACATAAAGATTTCCTTTTCGCCTAGCAACCAAGACTGTCTGCTTTGACTCATTGTCAATTACTTTGCATAGTTTTGACTTGATCTTCACAGTGTACCCTTTGTCTACCAATTGACTCATGATTAGGAGATTATATTTCAATCCCTTTACATGTAGTACTTCAGAGATTGTAAGAGCTCCAAACATCAGATTGCCAAATCCTATGGTTGGATTTTCATCTCCTCCAGCAAACCTAATAATTGGTCCTTTATCGCATTTTCTGTAGTTAATCAGATTTGATTTGTCTCCTGTCATGTGCTTCCCACATCCACTATCAAAATGCCACTTCGGGTTCTTCCTCAGAGTGTTTTGCACAAGACAGGAAACATGGAGTTAGGCTCTCATTCCAATAATGGAACCTTCTGGACTAAAGAATCTCCCTGTAGGAATCCATTTCTGAATGAACTTCCTTGGGATATTCTTTTGTCTTGTTGGAACATAAGGAGGAATTAAATGATTAGTGTCATTATCATTTAAAGCTATTTTCTTTCTTCGTATGTTCCTTGGTCCTCCTCGTGGTGCTTTCAGATACCTATCAAATTGTTGAGTCTACTTTTCAGCAAACTTAGCTTTCCTTGCCAGACTTCTTCTAGCCCTGGCATTCAGAGTGGTCGTAACCTGTTCTTTCTTCCACTTCTGATGATTACTATGCGCAATCCTGGCTTTCATCCATCGTTCTTTCTCTTGTTTATACTCATGAGCGAGTTGTTTCCCAATGGCTTTATAGCCAATGACATTTCGAGCACCTGGCGCTGTCTGAGTTCTTTTCTCAGCAGCCTTGCTAGTCTCTAGAACGTCTTTCTTTCCAGAAAACGTGATATTGGAAAATTTGCCTGCTCCTGCAATTTTTCCTTTATGAGAGACATAGCATTGTGGGTGATTACACTTTTCAGTGTTATGTTTCTTTACAGAAACGTTCCCAACAGTTTTCTTTTGGACTTGTTTTTCCCACAAAGGTTTGGTCGCAACTGCCTTCCCTTTGCCAACAACCTTAGCTTTCTGACCAATGCTATATGTTATTTGGGAACCATCTTGCTGACCACTAACAAATGTTATTCGTTCGTCACTCTTATTCAGAGTGGTAGAACTATTTGTTTGTGTGTCCAGCCCAAGTCCTCCCTTTTCTGAAGGATCTCTTAAATAAGAGTGCACTTCAGTAAGAGTGTCACTAGCCTTTGCATAGGATTGAAAAGATAATTCTTTCTTCTTGAGTTCCTCATTTTCAGAAAGAAGATCTTTATTTTCCTTTTGAAGTATATCCATTGCCTTTCTGTGTAACTTCTCCGTTTCAGATATCTGTGCTTTGAGAAATGCATTTTCAGCATCCTTTTTCTCAGATATCTTGAGTAATTGTGAATTCTCCTACTCAAGAGAATTCTTTTCTTCTTCAAGAATGTCGGTTCTAGCTCGGATCATTTGAAATTCTCTTTTGTAGAGATCAAGTTCTCTTCTGAAATATTCTGAATCTCTGATTTCTTCCTCATCACTCTCATAAATTATGAATTGAGAAATGTTGGTTACCTCGTCAGCCATTAGGCAAGGCTCAATGTTAGAGCAATCTGGATAGATCTCCTGCAACACCACATATTTCCCTTTTCTTTTGACGAAAGTCAACTAATTCATGAGTGATGCCACATGATTCTGGAGAAGGTAGTTTGGTATCATCTGAGTCTTCTTCCTCAGATTCTGATTCAATATCAAGAGCATCCAGTTGGATTTTAATCTTTTTCCTTTCTTCAGTGAGCATAGCTCTCTGACCTCTCTTGAAGTTTCTTCTATCTTTCTTGTCACCTGTCTTTAGCTTATTGAAAACAGGGCAATCTCTTTTAAAATGACCAGGTTTCTGACAATAGAAACAGATATCGTTTTCGATTTCTGCTTCCTCAGTATAAGATGCTTGCTGAGCCGGCTTGTTCAGCGTGCTTGACAGCTGCATATTTTTGTACTGGTGATAGTTTGAGCCTAGATGCTTTTTCAGCTTCTCTTTGGCTTTTCTTCTCTCAATTTCACGAATGACATATTTTCTCATTTGCTTTACAGCAAGAGCATCTTCCTCAGTCATTTCATTGGTATCCTTCTTTTCAGAAGTACCTTGTGTTACTAAAGCAACATTGTGAACTTTCTCAGCAATTGTTTGTTTTCTCTGAGTACTTTCATAGTTGACAGTAGCTAAGTGGGAAAAGAGTTCTACTGGAGTGATATTTGGCATTACTTGGTTGAAATAAAAATACTGAGTGTGTTCCCAGTTTTGATTCAAGCTTCTCACGATAGTCTGAACCTTTTCAGAGTTAGAGTATCTCTCACTTTCACCAAGTGCAGCCATTTCACTCATCAATGTTGTGAACCGGAAATCTAGTTCTTCAAGATTCTCTGTGGGACCTTGTTTAAAGTTTTGGAATTTGAGCTTCAAAACTTCGAACTTATTTTCCTTTGTTTTCTCAGTGCCGGCACAGATTTCCTCAATCAGTTACCAGGCCACTTTCGCCGTTTTTGCACCCTACAGTTTACACTGTATATGCTCTGGAGTGGAACGTATGATGATATTGTGAGCCTGACCATCCAGTCAATTTCTCTTGGCATCTTCCGATGTCCAGAGCTCTCTGGGCTTTGGCTCGTAAACAACTTGACCAGTAGGTCTCCCAATGGTTGAAGCACCTGTTTGTGAGGATCCAGCACTTGGTTCTTCGTCAGTGGGAACTTTGTCTCTACCATTAGAAACCTCCATGACCTGCTTGAGTTGTTGAATGACTATGGGGCCATTCTTTATTACTTCGATCATTTCATCACTGATAGCTTCTAGGTGGAGCATCATGTTGTTCTTCCATTTCTCATAATTCTCGGGCTTGAGAATTAGAGCGTCACTTAAAGACATCCTGCAGCAAACACACTAAACAGACAAATCAAGTGTATGTGAAAAGCAGTAACTGGGCACTTATCTGGGATCTAGGTTCAGTGCAGAAGCTTGGGAACCTCCTGATCTGATACCACTTGTTGGTTCAAATAACGGCAAAGGGAAAAGACGAGGGGGGGCTGAATAGTCTTTCGCAACTTTTATCGATAAACACAATTTCTCAGATATCTGTGAAGAATTCTGATACTTAATTTCAGAGAGCGGAGGACTTTTCTGTGATAAGTGAACGTGCTTAGCAAGATATGTGTAAATACTCGGCAAGATAAATAAAGCAAGTAATAAATTGCAGAAAGTAAATAACACTGATCTTTATAGTTGTATCTGAAGGTGGCGTAATCCTTCAACTAATCCACTTCGGCCTTTCTCAGACTTAGAATCCACTAAGACAGATAATTGAGTTCACCTTACAAATATCTTCTCTCGATTCCTAAATACACTAGGTTCCCAACCAAGTTTTCCCCCTGAGTTATTCCCCGGCTTTCTCAGCCAAGTACTTCCTGTACTCAGGAACCTTTTGAGATATTCCTTAGTTTCCCAGACTAAGTACTTCCTATGCTCAGTAACCTTAGAGTTATTCCTTAGTTTCCCAAACTAAGTACTTCATGTATTCCACGCCGTTTAAGGTATTGGTTAAGGTAGTTTGTCATATTTGGTAGATTAATAACTTCTACAGTTATGTAATACTACCTTCTTGAACAAGAGTCACTTAACACACTTCACAATGTGTGGTGATATGTTCTTTACTGACCCAAGTCTACAATAAATGTTCTAGAGAATGAATCTCAGATACTTGATCTTTTGATTCAACTCCTTCACAGATAGCAATGCTTGTTAAGGATCAGGACACTTAGAACTTTCGTACTACTTAGAATTCAAAAGCTTAGTCGCAACTATAAACTGAAGAATATGTGGGTTGAAGGCTTGTATGCATGAGAGAAAGATACCACTAGTTGTATTATCAGAGAAGCTTGGTATTTTCAGTGAGTTCAGTGTGTGTCTTTCAAAATAAAATTCAAACTATTGATATCTGAAAATAGTACTGCCAAAGACGTTGTCTCTTTTCAAAGATTTCCTCTTTTGTTCAGATGTCTCTGTCTGCACATTTATTGCATTGTACTATTTTTTTCCTGTAGTGCCAACGGAACTATGCACGCTTTCTGAAGCATTGCGTGTCCCTTTGCAGAGACCTTCTGATCTCCAGATACCTGTTGAAACAATGTCTTCCCAGAAACATAGTTTTATACAGGGTATCTGAGTGTAGATATCTGTCGGCACTTTTCCTCGTTCAGAAACCTTGCGTTCTCAGATATCTTTTGCAAAACTTGTTTATTGAGAAACACTTGTTTATCAAAAATATCTGGACATAGGTATCTAATAACCTTTGTCTTCAGCAATCTTGTGCAGTCTTCAAAACTTCAAAAAATGTTGAACTCTCGTGCTGGATGCCTTCTTCTTGGTCTTCTTCAAAGATATAAAAATTACATTCATAGACCTAACATCCTATACATGATTTGCTAGACTAACATACTTTGTGATTTTCCTCTTTTACAGTGTTCAAGTGACCCAAGAGTACTAACCACCTTTCTGTGCTAAGATAACTCATTAGGTTGCTGATCAAAATCTAAACAGATATTCCTAACAAATTTCCCCCTTTTTGATCAGTCAACGATGACTATCTTTAAAACCTATTACAACTTGGAAGAGGGAACAATCTAACACTTAGTTATCTTTGCTGACAAGTTATCTTTTTATAGATTGATATCTGAGAGTAGGTTCATCAGATATGTTACAAAGAAAGATTACAGATAACTTTTACAATGATAGAACAATAAAGTACATTCAACAAGATACAAAACACTTAGTTAAATTAGGACAACAGGAGTAACCAAGCTCCAAGTAGACATCCTAATAAACTAGTCTTCAAGTCTTCAAAATCTTCAAGTCTTCAATCAGCCGATCTGTGGATCAATTTGCAAATTCCCTATCCCCAAACCTTTGAAATCATCTGAGTAGTCAAAGAGCAAAGTCCTGACTATCATCTCAGTGTTTCTGGCAAATCCACAAACTTCCTTGTAGGTTTTGGTGGGATTCTTCTTGGAAAATTGTTTGACCCACGTATACTTTCCCCATTTCCAGGCATGCTCAATTCTGATATCTGAGAGCTTGAAGTATTCATATATGATCTTCAGATATCTGATGTCACCCTTGTATTGATCTTCAGTCATGTAGAAAGACTCATAGGGTTCCACAGCAAGTCTTGCTCTTGGTCCTGTTCTAGTGATGTTGGGAATTCTGTGCACATCATCTGGCTTTCCATAAGGACAATCATCAAAGAGGTCCTTTTTCATGGCTTCTATTCTCTTGATTACTTCAAAATCCAACCAGGCTTTGATGTGGTTGGTATTAATCAAGACTGGCTTGTCTTTTCTCCATGCCATAAGCTGTTTATGGATTGGTTATGGAAATTTTTCATTTACTAGTAAGTGCTTGAGTTCCAGAATCCAGTAGCCTTTCTTCTGATCAATGCCTCTGTAGACAGAGGAGTCATTTTTGGTCTTCACATACTCAATCTTGGCTTCTTCAGGCCTGAGTGGTAGTTGAAGTTTTCTTTGTTCAGCTCTCAGCCTGTTCCTCCTTTGTCTTGAATTCTCCCTTGGGGGATTGCTTGAAGAACCACCTTGGATTGACTTGGTATTTCCAGAGGGTGTTTTAGCTGCCAAAGGCTTTGCAGCTATGGGCTCAGATAGGTTATCAACCTTTCTTCTTTTTCTGTGAAGAGGAGCTTCATCTTCATCCTCATCTTCATCATCATCTTCCAGATTTCTCTTGTTAGGTGATTTGCAGCCTTCTTCATTGCCCTGGGATTTGATTTGGCCTTCTTCTTCAGAAGACTCATCAACCCCTATCACTTGTCTTCTCCTTGGAGCCTTGGTACCCCTTGGAGGTTTCTGTGACCTGGCCCTTGTTGTCATTCCTTTTTCAGGAAGTTGCTGAGTAGTGGCCACTATCTGTAGAGCAGTCTGACTGGAGGAGGGCTCATTTATTCTGAGAGGTGGTTGAGGTGGTTGTTTAGATTTTATTTTGTTTCCTCTTCCTCTTCCTCTCTGAGTACCTTGAAATCCTTCCCCCTTAGTCATTGTTGACTTACTAAGAATCACAAAAAGATTCTGAAAGAGAGTCAAAGTTGACTTGCAGATAGTTGTAAGCAGCAACCAACTTTTCCAGATTATCCTTGAGCTCCTGATTTTGTTTGATAAGACCTTAAATCTTATCAGTGAGCTCTGCCAGTGGGCCTTGAATAGCATATTCTTTTCCAGCAGCATAGCTAGCCTCTTCAAAGGCTTTTGCAGCCAAGTTTTGGTCATCATCCCTAACCATGCCTAGGTCTTTCTGAGCAACGACCAAACTAGTTGTTGTCTGAGTGATGAGCTCAGTGAATGTCTTCATTTCTGCAGGGACTGATGCAATGGCGGCTTTATCTTGAGAAGACAACTCCTTTTTCAATTTAGCCAGTACTTGATATCTGTTCAAGTATTCATTGGAGTTGACATTTGGCAGCTTGCTGAAGATTTCAGGAGCAATCAGCTTCCTTTTCAAATGAGAAACCGCTAAGTGTTCATTCCGGTGTTCTGCCAATGCCTTGTCTTCTTCATCATCTGAGTCATCAGCCCAGTGATCTTCATCCTCTTGTACTTCTTCATCAAGGTTTCTGAAGGCGGCAACCATCTCAGGTATGGGTTTCTTGCCTTTGAAGGATGGTTTATTTGGTGAAGATGCAGCCTTAGCATCATGCTTTTCTTCAGATACTTGTTCAGCATCTAGCTCCTTAGCAATATAATCAACAGCGTCCCGGAGCCCTTTAATCTTAGAGTAAGCTTGCGTTTCTTTGCGCGTTTGTTCTTCAAGTTTATCTAGCTTGACTCTGGATTCAGCTATCTTTTCTTCCAGTTGCAGATATAGTTGTTGTTCTTCCACCAACAGTTGTTTGAGTTGAGCAACTCTGGCTTGTGCATCCAATATTTTCTGAGTGTTGTCCTCAGAGTGCTCAACTACTTGTTCAGTAGAGTCTTTTTGTTGGGGAGATGGATGGGTAGATTTCTGAGGAGATGGAGGAGGGGATTTTTGTGATGTCCTCTCAGTGTACTTTTCAGCAACTGAGGTATTATTACCTTGTGCAATCCCTCCTGTCCCTGGTGCAGGGGCATCGTCATCATCCTTTTTATCATCCTCATCCTTTTGATGGTCAGAAGGAGGTTCTTCATAGTCATTCTCATCAGTATCCCTCTCTTCTTCATCTTCAGAGACAAGATTGATCACTTCTGGAATAGTGACCATTTGCCCATTAAGTTCCTCTTGCTCAGAGTGTATGAATTGTAGAGACTTGGGCAAGATTGGCTTGAATGCCATCTCCATTCTGGTCTGACCATCTGCCTTCTCAAAAGCTTCTATGAGCTTGTGTGTAGCTTCTTTGACAAAGTACTTATGCATCAGAATAGAAAAAGAGTACTGCTCTGTTGGGAACGTAGCATGGACATAATTCTCCAAGTCAAAAGCTCTGACTCTTCTCTATTGGTGATCAGTCACCTTTGTTAATTCAGTTAGATCTGAGCTTCTGAGCTTTTGCCACTTTCTGAAACACTTGAGATGTTTCTTGAGAGTGTGGTCTTTGAAGAATGGAAGCAGGTCTCCTGTTGAGAATGCAGAGACCTTTGGCACACTTGTTTGAGCCTGAAAGAAAGAGTTTTGACTTAGATTCAAAACTTGTGTAGATATCTGAGTACTAGTGTAGTTAGATTTCTGAGTTACCTGAATGAGTACATCAGGCTCAGAGACTTGTACTACTGAGGCAGGGGGTGCCTCAGATATCTTGTTGTGAGGTGGAGACTTGGGAGTCTGGTCCTCATCAACCTTTCTTTCTGCTTGAACCTGAGAATTAAAATTATCACAAGACTTAGGAAATTATTATGAAAGAATTTATGCAATTATGCTTCAATGATCTCTGAGTTTTCCACTTACTTCCTCAACAGGAGCCCCTGAATCATTCTTATCAGAAACTTTCTAGGTTTCTGGAATTCTTTCTGGTGATGTTGCCTTGGGTCTTCATCAATTTCCATGGGTGCAGGGGATGTTGCAACTCTTTCCCCTTGCACTTCTACTTCTGAATGAGCCTATAAGTAGAAAGTATTGAGTAATTAGAGAAGAATTCATATTAACCCATAATGAAAAATGTTTATCACTGATTTTTGTATACCTTCACACTAGAAGGCTCAATGACACTTTCTTCAGAAACCTTGACGGTTTCAGGGTCCTTTTCTGGCATTTCTGCCTTACCTTCTTCTTTCTTAGTTGGAGCCTATTAGAAACATCCACTTAATCAGTTACGTGTATTAACATATATCTAAAAAGTAATATCTTAAGGAACTCTCTATCACCTGTAGCACAAGCTTAGATTCCTTAAGAGGTGAGGTTGTAGTAGCCTCCTTCTCAGTCTCTGAGGGAAGCTTTCCAGCTTCCTCTTGTTCTTGTGTTTCTAATTCAGCCTGTAACAAAGAAATTTTATTAAATAACTAGATTAATAAACATAAAATTTCACAAGTAGAGAGTTAAACCATTCATCTACCTGAGCAGTGTCAGGCTGATTGGTCTCTGGAACTTGTGACCCTTCTATGCTTTGGTCTTGCTGTTCCATTTATCTTCTTTGTTTGAAGTTTCAGGTACTTCAGGCCTTTCCTGAGTGTGCAACTCAATTGCCTCCCCTGGTTGATCATTCTAAGCAGATGCCTCAGTTTGATCCCTCTCATTGAGTTGGGAAACCTGTTCTTTTATAGGATTTTCTTCAGCAAGGAAAGATGCTGGTATCTCATGCTGTAACTCAAGTATCATCTTAACATCATCCACTATTGGTTGTTGTAGTTGGTGTGGTGATTCTGATCTTGATGAAGAAGGTGATGTTGTATGGGACCTATCCAGATCTGCTTGAGACAGACTTTTAAGTGTTGAGGCAATGGCAGTATCCTCTAACACTAAGTTGCCACTCATCAGAGCATCTTCAATATGCTTAAGTGTTACTTGCTCTGATGGTGTGTTTTGTCCAGTGACCTTGGACACAGTTGCTTCTTCAGAAACCTTTGAACTAGTTGCTCTCTCAGCAACCTCTGCACTTGTTGCTCTTTCAGCAACCTTGGGGATTATGGCTTCCACCTCATCTTTAGATTCCTCATCGAAATCTGGGACTGAATTATCAACAATCCATGCTGCTTCTGCAGAGAGTGTTTGAAGTTTCTCACTGCTTTTATCAGCATTGATAAGTTCATCAGAAAGGCACTCTGCAGCATTGATGGGTTCATCAGCTGTGGTCTTAGCAGCATTGATGAGTTCATCTGCTGTGGTCTTAGCAGCATTGATGAGTTCATCTTCATTTATGAGTTCATCAAAGATGGCGGATATCCGAGTCGAAATCCACAATGGGTATGTCTACTGATTTGCCAGCAGACTTCTTTTGTGAAGTTCTGGGCTTTTTGGTCGCAACGGAACCTTTAGATACCTCATCAGTCTTTCGTTTCATGGAACCTTTCTGAGATGCAGTAACCTTTTTCATCATGTTTGTATACTCATATTTGTAGAGTAGGTTACTATTGGCAATGTCTGTCGTCTCTCTGAGCTCAATGCCAAGGCACTCCAGTAAGTAGCATATCTTTAGTCCATAGCTTACTGTGGCTTTTAGCTCAGCAAGGCCCTTAACGATGTTAGGCTCAAAGCCTTGAATCTTCTTCACAAATTTCATGAAGGCGTACTTCCCCCAATTAAAAGGGTTTTCCAGCCTTTTGTTTTGTTGATTCAACAAGAACATCATCATCTAGCGTTCTTGGCTTATCTGGTCAGCACCTCCTTGTAGACCATCAAAGCATCTGTGAAGGATACATGCCAACACATCCCAGTGGACCAACAGATGTCTGGTCCTTATGTCAGCAAGCTTAAAGTTGATGGGTGTGTCTGGCTTGTCAAGATCACACACATCACTGTAGAGATTTTTGACACCCTCAAGGAGATCTTCATCCTTGGTGTCAATTTCAAAATCCTTTCCAAGATTTTGAAGTTCAAACAGCTCACAAAAAGCTGTTTCGTCCAACAGGATTTTCTGTCCTTGGACTTTAGTCTTGATAGACACTGTCTCAGTGCCTTCAGAGACTTTGGAAATAATTGTGGAGTTGTTGTAAAACTCCAGGACATCCAGTGAAGAAACTCCACTTGGAAGAGCAGATAGAAATCCCTTGATTTGTGCCTTTTCAAGCATATCAAGCACCAACATCCTGTCAGCTTGGTTTTCAATTGTAGTAACGAGGTATTCCTCAATCATGGCACCACCCCTAATTATCCTGTGATTTGAAGTCCAATGATCAGGATTAAACTCTCCAATCAACCGATTGTTTGTTATAACCAACACTGGTGCTTGCTTTTCAGTAGTACCAGAGGTAGTAGCTTGGGATTTCTGGGCAGAAGCCCGTTTTGGAGCCATCTCTTTAAATAGTGAAAGTTTTGGAAAAACGGAAAGAGATTAAGGGGTGAGTTTAGTGATTCTTTGCAGAATAACTAAGCGAAGAACAAAGATTTGCAGAAAACTTTGAAAGGTTTTTGCTATTTCTGTGTAAGTGAGAATGTTGGATTAAGTGAAAGTGATTTCTTTTGCCAAAATCCTATATATATATATATATATATATATAGCATCTTACTCTCAACAGACATATACATACAAATTGATTTTGTACATATGTATCTGTGCAAATGCAGTTAGGCGTGGGTAAAATTCGTTTTGCAATAAATGCTTAGTGGGCCACGTTTGTGTTTTTACAGTCCACTATTTTACTGAGAATTGATCTTGTCTATTAAGATCAAATGCCTATTTCATCAAGGGTCACGATTGCTTCTTGAGCAGTGATCACAATCAGTAATTGTAATTGTGCCCAATTAATGAAATTTGGCGTAAGGCTATCTGAATCACATCTCTTTTCTGTGACTAGGGGACAATCTTTGGACTTATGTAGTCAGTTCAGAGATTGTGTGTAACTTAACATAAAAATTGAAAGATACAAAACACCAGAGATGTAGTTGACTGAATATAGTTGTACCACATTTCTCTTGTGTTTCCCCTCACTAAGTGATCTAGATATCTGAGTACCTATCTCAGAATCTTCAGATAGCCATTTTACCCATTAACCTTTGATATTTGAGTACCCGTCTCAGATATCTTTTGCTATGTGTTTCACCTTTTGTCTTTGATATTCTGCATTCCTGTTCCAGATATCTTATCTCTCCTTTTTCCTTTCTCAATCACACTGAGTTCATGTCTCAGAGATTAGAACTTTTCAGTTCCTTTGGTAGCTCCATTAACCCAAGACTATGTCTCAATGTTAAGAACCTGCTTTCTTGCAAAGGCTTTGTAAAGATATCTGCAAGTTGGTCTTCAGTACCAATCTTGAGTATCTCTATATTGCCTTTTTGAACATGGTCTCTAATGAAGTGGTGTCTAACATCAATGTGCTTTGTTCTTGCATGAAACTTAGGATTCTGAGTTATGGCAATAGCACTTGTGTTATCACAGAAAATCGGTGTTTTCTCTTCATTGATCTCATAATCTCTGAGTTGTTGTTGTATCCACAATATCTGTGAAGCACAACACCCAGCAGCAATATATTCAGCCTATGTGGTAGATGTGGCAATTGAGTTTTGTTTCTTGCTGAACCAAGATATTAATTTGGCACCAAGAAATTGACAAGTTCCTGAGTTGATTTTTCTATCAAGCAATGATCCATCATAGTCAGCATCAGAATAGCCAACTAAACTCAATCCACTGTCTTTTGGATACCACAATCCAACTTGTACAGTACCCTTTACATACCTTAATATTTTCATAGCAATGTTGTAGTGTGATTGCATTGGATTTGTCTGAAATCTAGCACACACTCCAACTGCATATTGAATATCAGTTCTACTTGCAGTGAGGTACAATAGAGACCCAATCAATTTCCTATACTTGTGTTCTTCAACACTCTTGTTAGTTTCAGTATAGGTCATTTTGGTTCCAATGCTCAAAGGTATCTTAGCATTCTTTTCAGAAGGCTTTAGATTAAACTTATTGAGCATATCCTTTGCATACTTTGTTTGACTAATGAATATTCCATCATTAAGTTGTTTGACTTGCAATCCTAGGAAGTAGTTTAATTCTCCCATCATGCTCATCTCAAATTTACTTTTCTTGAGCTCAGCAAAGTCTTCACAAAGTTGCTTGTCTTTAGATCCAAATATAATGTCATCACCATATACTTGAACTAGAAGTAGTTTCCCTTTATGGTTAAAAGTAAAGAGTGTTTTATCAACATCTCCTTTCTTGAAGCCACTTTCCAGCAAATATTTGGCTAAAGTATCATACCATGCTCTCGGAGACTGTTTCAGTCCATACAGAGCTTTCTAAAGCTTATAAACCATTCAACTATCTGTGGAAACCTCAAAGCCTGGTGGTTGTTCAACATAGACTTCTTCAGAAAGTTCACCGTTTAGGAATGCACTTTTAACATCCATCTGATAAACTTTAAAGTCATTATGAGCTGCAAAGGCTAGAAATAGTCTAATTGCGTCCAATCTTGCAACTGGAGCATATGACTCATCAAAATCTAGTCCTTCTGTCTGGCTGAATCCCTTGGCAACCAACCTTGCTTTGTTTCTGGTTATTTCACCAGACTCATTCATTTTATTTCTGAAAACCCACTTGGTTCCAATTACAGATATTCTGTCAACAAATGGAACCAGTTTCCGGACTTTGTTTCTCTCAAATTGATCCAACTCTTCTTGCATTCCAGAGATCCAATCTTGATCCTTTAATACTTCTTCTATAGTTTTAGGTTCAATATTTGAGATGAAACATCCATAAAGAGTGTCAGGAATTGCTCTCCTAGTTCTAACTCCTTGGTCTAAAGGACCAATCACATCCTTGGCAGGATGATTTCATATCCATTTCATAATGGGTTTGAACTAGTAGGATCAATATCATTTTGATCTGAATGTGAATCAATATGATCCTGATAGGATACTTTTGCAGTATCTGAGATATCTGGCACATGGGAAATGCCATGGATATCTGACACTTTTTCAGTGTTAGAGATATCTCGAATTTGATTTTCAGCAATCTCATTCTCAGAAACCTCTTCATGATGAAGGTTCTCGAGAACTTTGCTCCATTTCTAGAATTCTCATAGGAAATTCTTCATCATGTCTTAGAGTCATCTGGTTGTTACTAAGCAATGGTTGCTTTTCATCGTCAGATTCATCCTCTAAGTGAATGATAGAGTTTTTTCTTTTGAGGATTCTTCTTCAGAATCTTTAATCATTAGTTCTTTGAACCTATCTGAGAGTACTTCATTCAAGAGTACTTTCTTGTTTCCTTCGTAGAAGACAACATGAACAGATTCTTCAATCTTTTGCGTTCTCTTGTTGTAGATTATGTAGGCTTTGCTATTCAGAGAATAACCAAGAAATACTCCTTCATCTGCTTTTGGTTGAAATATTATCAAGTATTCTTTTCCATTGTTAAGAACAAAACATCTACAACCAAACACCCTTAGATGTTTGATACTAGGGGGTCTACCAATCAAAAGTTCATAAGGAGTTTTGTCATGGTGTTTGTTAATCAAACATCTATTTTGAGTGTAGCAGGCTGTGTTAACAGCTTCAAGCCAATAGATTTTACTTATTTCAGTGTCACCAAGCATTGTTCTTGCTGCTTCTTTTAGGGTCCTATTCTTCCTTTCAGCAACACCATTTTGTTGTGGTGCCTTTACGGAAGATAGTTGATGTTGTATACCTCTGTAGGTACAAAACTCTTTTATGTACTGGTTCACAAACTCAGTACCTTGGTCTGTTCTGATTACAGATACCTTGTCATTTTTCATGACTTCAAGCTTATTCAGCAAGTTGGGTATCTCAACCCTTGCATCAGATTTTTGTTTGAGAAATACAACACAAGTGAATCTTAAGTAATATCAACAACAACCAGACCATACTTCTTTCCTACATAGCTAGTTACAAAGGATTCAAAAAGATCCATATATAACATTTGTAGTGGCCTTTCACTGGAGTGTCTAGTTTTAGACTTGAAAGATGTTTTAGATTGTTTTCCCATTTGGCAAGCTGAGCATATACCATCTTTTCTATATAGCATTTTGGGTAAACCAACCACCAATTCTTTCTTGGCTAGCTTGTTCAGAGTTTTGAAGTTCAAGTGACTCATTCTTTTATGCCATAGCCAGTTTTCTTCAGTGTGGCCAGATTGACTCACCATGAGACATTCTTCAGTTGTGGCAGATGCCCAGTCAGCAACATAAAGATTTCCTTTTTGCCTAGCAACCAAGACTGTCTGCTTTGACTCATTGTCAATTACTTTTCATAGTTTTGACTTGATCTTGACAGTGTACCCTTTGTCTACCAATTGACTCATGCTTAGGAGATTATATTTCAATCCCTTTACATGTAGTACTTCAGAGATTGTAAGAGCTCCAAACTTCAGATTGCCAAATCCTATGGTTGGATTTTCATCTCCTCCAGCAAACCTAACAATTGGTCCTTTGTCGCATTTTCTGTAATTAGTCAGATTTGCTTTGTCTCCTGTCATGTGCTTCCCACATCCACTATCAAAATGCCACTTCGGGTTCTTCCTCATAGTGTTCTGCACAAGACAGGAAACATGGAGTTAGGCTCTCATTCCAATAATGGAACCTTCTGGACTAAAGAATCTCCCTGTAGGAATCCATTTCTGAATGAACTACCTTGGGATATTCTTTTGTCTTGTTGGAACATAAGGAGGAATTAAATGATTAGTGTCATTACATTTAAAGCTATTTTCTTTCTTGGTTGTTCCTTGGTCCTCCTCGTGGTGCTTTCAGATACCTGTCAAATTGCTGAGTCTGCTTTTCAGCAAACTTAGCTTTCCTTGCCAAACTTCTTCTAGCCCTGGCATTCAGAGTGGTCGTAACCTATTCTTTCTTCCACTTCTGATGATTGCTATGCGCAATCCTGGCTTTCATCCATCGTTCTTGCTCTTGTTTATACTCATGAGCGAGTTGTTTCCCGATGGCTTTATAGCCAATGCCATTTCGAGCACCTGGCGCTGTTTGAGTTCTTTTCTCAGCAGCTTTGCTAGTCTCAACTATCGTCTTTCTTGCCAGAAAACATGATATTGGAAAATTTTCCTACTCCTACAATTTTTCCTTTCTGAGAGACATAGCACTATGGGTGATTACACTTTTCAGTGTTATGTTTCTTTATAGAAACGTTCCCAACAGTTTTCTTTTGGACTTGTTTTTCCCACAAAGGTTTGGTCGCAACTGCCTTCCCTTTGCCAACAACCTTAGCTTTCTGACCAATGCTATATGTTATTTGGGAACCATCTTGCTGACCACTAACAAATGTTATTCTTTCGTCACTCTTATTCAGAGTGGTAGAACTATTTGTTTGTGTGTCCAGCCCAAGTCCTCCCTTTTCTGAAGGATCTCTTAAATAAGAGTGCACTTCAGTAAGAGTGTCACTAGCTTTGGCTTAGGATTGAAAAGATAATTCTTTCTTCTTGAGTTCCTCATTTTCAGAAAGAAGATCTTTATTTTCCTTTTGGAGTATATCCATTGCCTTTCTGTGTAACTTCTCCGTTTCAGATATCTGTGCTTTGAGAAATGCATTTTCAGCATCCTTTTTCTCAGATATCTTGAGTAATTGTGAATTTTCCTTCTCAAGAGAATTCTTTTCTTCTTCAAGAATGTCGGTTCTAGTTCGGATCATTTGAAATTCTCTTTTGTAGAGATCAAGTTCTCTTCTGAAATATTCTGAATCTCTGATTTCTTCCTCATCACTCTCATAAATTATGAATTGAGAAATGTTGGTTACCTCGTCAGCCATTAGGCAAGGCTCAATGTTGGAGCAATCTGGATAGATCTCCTCAGCACCCCCACATATTTCCCTTTTCTTTTTACCAAAGTCAACTAATTCATGAGTGATGCCACATAATTCTGGAGAAGGTAGTTTGGTATCATCTGAGTCTTCTTCCTCAGATTCTGACTCAATATCAAGAGCATCCAGTTGGATTTAATCTTTTTCCTTTCTTCAGTGAGCATAGCTCTCTGACCTCTCTTGAAGTTTCTTCCATCTTTCTTGTCACCTGTCTTTAGCTTATTGAAAACAGGGCAATCCCTTTTAAAATGACCAGGTTTCTGACAATAGAAACAGATATCGTTTCTGATTTCTGCTTCCTCAATATAAGATGCTTGTTGAGCCGGCTTGTTCAGCGAGCTTTACAGCTGCATATTTTTGTACTGGTGATAGTTTGAGCCTAGATTCTTTTTCAGCTTCTCTTTGGCTTTTCTTCTCTCAATCTCCCGACTGACATATTTTCTCATTTGCTTTACAACAAGAGCATCTTCCTCAGTCATTTCCTTGGTATCCTTCTTTTCAGAAGTACCTAGTGTTACTAAAGCAACATTGTGAACTTTCTCAGCAATTGTTTGTTCTCTCTGATTAGTTTCATAGTTGACAGTAGCTAAGTGGGAAAAGAGTTCTACTGGAGTGATATTTGGCATTTCTTAGTTGAAATAAAAATACTGAGTGTGTTCCCAGTTTCGATTCAAGCTTCTCACGATAGTCTTAACCTTTTCAGAGTTAGAGTATCTCTCACTTTCACCAAGTGCAGCCATTTCACTCATCAATGTTGTGAACCGGAAATCTAGTTCTTCAAGAGTCTCTGTGGGACCTTGTTTAAAGTTTTGGAATTTGAGCTTCAAAACTTCGAACTTATTTTCCTTTGTTTTCTCAGTGCCGGCACAGATTTCCTCAATCAGTTGCCAGGCCACTTTCGCCGTTTTTGCACGCCAATGTTTACACTGTATGTGCTCTGGAGTGGAACGTATGATGATATTGCGAGGCTGGCCATCCAGTCGATTTCTCTTGGCATCTTCCGATGTCCAGGGCTCACTGGGCTTTGGCACGTAAACAACTTGACCAGTAGGTCTCCCATTAGTTGAAGCACCTGTTTGTGAGGAACCACCACTTGGTTCTTCATCAGTGGGAACTATGTCTCTACCATTAGAAACCTCCATGACCTGCTTGAGTTTTTGAATGACTATGGGGCCATTCTTTATTACTTTGATCATTTCATCACTGATGGCTTCTAGGTGGAGCATCATGTTGTTCTTCCATTTCTCATAATTCTCTGGCTTGAGAATTGGAGCGTCACTTAAAGACATCCTGCAGCAAACACACTAAACAGACAAATCAAGTGTAGGTGAAAAGCAGTTAGTGGGCACTTATCTGGGATCTAGGTTTAGTGCAGAAGGTTGGGAACCTCCTGATCTGATACCACTTGTTGGTTCAAATAACAGCAAAGGGAAAAGACGAGGGGGGGCTGAACAGTCTTTTGCAACTTTTATCGATAAACACAATTTCTCTGATATCTGTGAAGAATTCTGATACTTAATTTCAGAGAGCGGAGGACTTTTCTGTGATAAGTGCACGTGCTCAGCAAGATATGTGTAAATACTCGGCAAGATAAATAAAGCAAGTAATAAATTGCAGAAAGTAAATAACACTGATCTTTATAGTTGTATCTGAAGGTGGCGTAATCCTTCAACTAATCCACTTCGGCCTTTCTCAGACCTAGAATTCACTAAGACAGATAATTGAGTTCACCTTACAAATATCTTCTCTCGATTCCTAAATACACTAGGTTCCCAACCAAGTGTTCCCCCTGAGTTATTCCCCAGCTTTCTCAGCCAAGTACTTCCTGTACTTAGAAACCTTTTGAGCTATTCCTTAGTTTCCCGAACTAAGTACTTCCTATGCTCAGTAACCTTGGAGTTATTCCTTAGTTTTCCAAACTATGTACTTCCTGTACTCCACGACGTTTAAGGTGTTGGTTAAGGTAGTTTGTCAGGTTTGGTAGATTAATAACTTCTACAGTTATGTAATACTACCTTCTTGAATAAGAGTCACTTAACACACTTCACAATGTTTGGTGATATGTTCTTTACTGACCCAAGTCTATGATAAATGTTCTAGAGAATGAATCTCATATACTTGATCTTTTGATTCAACTCCTTCACAGATAGCAAGGCTTGTTAAGGATTACGACACTTAGAAATTTCGTACAACTTAGTATTCAAAAGGTTAGTCGCAACTGTAAGCTGAAGAATAAGTAGGTTGAAGGCTTGTATGCTTGAGAGAAAGATACCACTAGTTGTATTATCAGAGAAGCTTGGTATTTTCAGTAAGTTCAGTGTGTGTCTTTCAAGCATTCTAAGTGATGATATTTATAGTTGAAAATCATGCCATTTGAATAGTATCCGTTAGGCTTAATGAAATTCAAACTATTGATATCTGAAAATAGTATTGCAGAAGACGTTGTCCCTTTTCAGAGATTTCCTCTTTTGTTCAGATGTCTCTGTCTGCGCATTTATTGCATTGTACTATTTTTGTACTGTAGTGCCAACGGAACTATGCACGCTTTCTGAAGCATTGCATGTCCCTTTAAAGAGACCTTCTCATCTCCAAATACCTGTTGAAACATTATTTTCCCAGAAACATAGTTTTATCCAGGGTATCTGAGTGTAGATATCTGTGGGCACTTTTCCTCGTTCAGAAACCTTGCGTTCTCTTATCTTTTGCAAAACTTGTTTATTGAGAAACACTTGTTTATCAAAGATATCTGGACATAGGTATCTGATAACCTTTGTCTACAGCAATCTTGTGCAGTCTTCAAAACTTCAAAAAATGTTGAACTCTCCTTCTGCATGCCTTCTTCTTGGTCTTCTTCAAAGATATAAAAAATTACATTCAGAGACCTAACACCCTATACAAGATTTTCTAGACTAACATACTTAGTGATTTTCCTCTTTTACAGTGTTCAAGTGAACCAAGAGTACTAACCACCTTTCTGTGCTAAGATAAGTCATTAGGTTGCTGTTAAAAGTTTTTATTTCATGCCGTTTTAGATAGAATTTCTATGTCCAGAAAGAAATAAATGAAAAGGCTCGATCTGAAATTTTGCCATAAATTTCTATCAACGTGAAAATGGTCACCTGATCTAAAATGGGGGATGGCATATCCCGAGATTGAGTTGTATGGACGGGTTGGAAATCAATTGTTGACACAATCTAGCCTATTTATAATTCGGTTGATTTCCAATTCCGTCCATGCTTCTGGATTTTGGGTTTCTCCCCCCTTCTGATCTCAGGTTTTCCTTAATGCATTTGTATAGCTAGTATAACGAATAACGATTGTTTCAGCTAATGTATAATAAATGATTCAATCTATGTAGTACGTTTTTATATTCTGTGAATTGATGATGTGTGTAATTACTAATTCTCTATAGCCATGTTCCAACATGGTGACTTACAATTCACTTTTCTTTTAGTAGTTTGCATATTGAATTTCTTGTTTTGCTCTCTAACATTCGTGATTTATTCTCGTTGATATACATCAGATTTACTTTTAAAAAATAAATTTTGTTCACTCATTTTTAATATTTGCAGCCATTTGTTATTATACAATAATAGTTGTCATGCAAGTATTGTAATATTGGCTCAAGGAAAATTGTTAACAGAGATCAACATTATGTTCAATTACCCCATTTCTCACATGTTTGTAGATGTAAAGATTTTGGAGCAAGCCCATTCCAAATATTTTATATAATTTCTTGTTTTGCTCTCTACCAAGAAATTCCCTTGTTGAGGATGATTGTTGTACACGTTAAAATTTTCAATGTGTAATTTACCCTCAAAATAAAGATAAAGTTTTATATGGATTTTTTTCCACCATTTGGGCTCATAGAGATTATATTCTTTCAATCCATATAATGTAATAGAGAATAATTAACAATCCTCGCCGATTTCATTAATTTCTATATTGGTAGAAGATGATTTGGATTGATATTGCAGTAGAGAATAATGAGGTGAAAAATATGTAACTAAGAATATTGAAGATCTCCAAATGTCATAAGCAAGACAAGGAGGATTACTCTTTCTTTCTGAAATATCCGGTTTATGATTAGACTTTTATTCTTGGGCACGATAAATATCTTATTTATCAACATGGATATAAATTTATTTGATATGTTCAATCTAGTATCTATCTTATGAGAGAGAAAAATTGTTAAAAAATATTTTTTTTGTTGTATTTTAGTAGTAATAATGTGTATATTCGTTTGGTCCAGGACCAGAGTAAGAGTCTAAAGGGGGTGGATAAACTTTTAAGATCATTTTCTATGTGTGAACTGGACCCTGAATATAGACAACTAGAGTGAGGTTGGGCGGGAATTGAGAAAGTTAAGAAGAGAAACAATGTTTGTAAAGTGCATAAAAGAAGGTAGAATAAAGAACGGCGGGAAGAGTCTACTACGTCCCTCCTTAAGACTTTATTGCTTCACTACGGCACACATGGGCTTGCAGCAACAATATCCTAAGTTAAACATCTCTTAAACGGCTAGGTTGCACTACGAATGCAAGTCATAATAAAAAAGAATAAAGAAGTAGAGGGTTTGGAGGCAATGACTCTTCTTCCGCTATTTGTACTTGGTTTTCAAGAACTTTAGCTCAGTGGAACAAACACCTATATATGTGTTCAGAGTTGTTCAATTCATTCATGCGTTGATCAACATGCAATGTGCACTAATCACTCTTTTACCTAAAGGCGAATTTAATTACTTAATACGGTCATTATCATTCGTTATACATATGAAGTACATGCTACATGGAATTCTTGTTTCTGACGTGTTGGACCAAATGACCAATATTTCGAATGGCTTGGAAGGTCACTTATTTGACTGAAATTTCCAACATTCTGTATCATTCAGATCAAGCTAATTATGTTAATTTGACTGGTTTAGCATTTTGCAACGAAATTATATAGTTTAACCCATATGGATACTATAAATTTGTATACAAAGTTGAATTACTATTTTATGAATGGAAAGTAGCAAGTGTAGTAAGTATTTAGAGAAAGATTTACATTGGTCTCACAAGGTGGTGCACTACTATCACTATCCAAGACGCCTGAAGCATAAAAAAAAAAAATTCACATCTCCGTTACTTTACAAACTCGTTGATTTTACAACACTGGGCCTAGTGAATTCGTGCACTCTCCCATTTATTTTGTTCCACTTCACTAGAACAGTATTTACTTGGTCGAATTCAAGTTGATTTTTTCATTGCCAAGATGGGGAGTATTTTTTACCCATCAACCTATTTTGCAAAGAAGTTTAAGACCTAAATGTGTGCACTTGTTCATCCTTCACAAGATTGCCTCTATCTTCTTCAAAAAATTATTTGAATCAACTTTAATCATTCATGAGACCACATATAGGTTCATTCAGTTATGCCAATACACCTTCGTTTTAAAAGTTGATTCACTTACCGTTAAAACCTTTCCACCACAAACATATTCCTACGTTCTTGAAACGCTAGTAAAAAAGGGTACTAAATCTAAAACGTAGTAAGGCATTTTTTTTTTTTTAAGTTGGAGACAGTCTCCTAATATTAAAATAAGACAATACAATCACGGGTGTTTATAGGAACCCGAGTACATCTCCAAGAAACTACTCAAATGGAAGTCCAAACTAGCACAAAAGAAATACGAGCAAAAGCTAGTCCTACCAATAGTTCTTCTACGCCATAAGCTAATATCACAATCGACAAAATACAAGGATCCCAAGTCAAGCAAAAAATAATTCTGCTGCTCCACCGAAGTGCCAATCATCCAGTATAAATTTACCAACCACCAGACTCCAATAAGCCAACAGCAGAGCCAACAATCCAAACATAGAAAAGAGATCTTCATTTGATTTTATTCTTGGGGCTATACCTGCGAGACTTTTTTAACACCTTTTTCACCATGGGAAGAGAGGAAGAATAAGACGCTTTAATCGAATTCTTTGTGGTTCTACCTTTTTTCATTTCTAGAGGCTGTGAAGGAGGCACAGTAGCCTCGACAACTTGTTCCATAAAATCTTCCATTGTTTCAATTTCTGCAACTTCTATATCTGTTGGAACCATGGGAGTAGGATCCACAGGAGATAAAATAAAAGGACCATAAAGCCTTGTAATATGTCTCGAGGATCCTCTCAAGCTCCCCACTGAACGACTTCTAAAATTCCGCATGGCGGTATGACTTCCGAGACGAAATATCGCCAAAATGGTGTTTTCCTCCGAAACATATCAACATCAAGAACACTCGATTCACGCTCAATAGAATGATCAACCATAACACTCGCTACCTCCTTACCTGCTCAACCAAACTGATACAAATTCGGAGAGGAGGGGGCACTAGTGACTCTGAAACTTGTCCAACAACGGGGCCAACCTGCTCCACCAAGATATCCGAAACCGAAAGAATATCACTGGATGTCTCCAAAACCAATGGGACACTGTCGGGAAAAGAGCAAGTAGAAGCGACACTCATCACCGCAACCAAAGAACACGTCTCACACACTCGACCAATCGGGTCTACCGAATCCATAGGAAGAGACTTCACCTCCATTTCTAGAACCTCTTGGTTTTCCAAAACTTCACAATTGATGTCTGCCTTCTCTAACACTGCATCCCCTAAGGCTTCTTTGTTGATTCTTTCTTCTTCCAATATAACAACCTGTTCTTCCAACACTGGAACTGTTGATACGGAAATGTGTCCAATCCGTTAAGGGCGCCATAGAGCGTGTCCTAGAGCGCATCAAGGCTAAGATAGCCATTCAAAGCTAGTCCTACCTTCGAGTGGTCCGTCCTAAAGGAAACCACCTCAGGTCAACTAGTACTTACAAGTCAGCACGCCATTTCAGCTAGGTCCGAGCTAGATGGATGACTTCCGAGCCAGACAAAAGGTTACCTGGTCCTCCCAAGTACGGCAAACTGTCAGTCCTAAGATGCTAAACGGACCGGACGAGAGAATCTCGAACGCCACCAGTACAGTAAGACCAAACGTATTTGACAGAACCACTGAGACGCTTCCGTGGAACTCTAAGGTCCGGACACCTAGAGTTACCCAAGGCAGAGTCATCCAATCATGCGGATCCGTCCGAGGGACTTACACGGACCCAACATGCGGAACAGTACTCTCAGAGGGAAAGTACCAAACTACCCTCCCAGCCCATTAATTAGTATTGGATTACTATTCACTAATGGGCCATGGGCCAAAGGTAGCATTGGTGTCCAAATCTGAGGCATACACTTGGCATCATCTTATGAGCTACTTCATAAGTATATGATAACTATAAATATAACACAAGGTCCAATACCTTGAGAGAGAAGGAAAATCCCCTAGGAAATTATGTTGTCTCCTAAGTCCTAAACATCCTTGATTTCATTACCTTTCCCATTACTATTGCATTGAGAGCTTTCATCTCTCCTTTGAGTAAAGCCTCCTTAGGATTGACTTAGTAATCCGGGTAACCCATTCTAACCCCACTTGGTCCTTTCAGTACTCTTGCTGGATGCCTTCTCTCGGGCTTCAAGTTGAGGCGGATCTTAGATTAGGTTACTTGTAGTAGTAGTGTTGGTGTTTGAGGTTTATCCTCAACATTTTGCGCCGTCTGGGGAAACTTTACAAAAGATCTGTGTTTGTGTTGTCTTGATGGCTAGAACGAGACGAATGACTCGGACTAGTGCAGCGTGGGAACACCACCACCACGCCACGAGGACGTCCACCATCCGGGGACGAAGGGCATTGTGGTGGAAGGAACGCTGGAAGGAGATATCCGGCGACAGGCGGACCGCCACCATCCTCGGATGAGGGAAGAGACGCCCGCTTAGAGGAGGCGAGCGTCCTGTGAATATCGTGCCTCACGGACCATGGAGAAGGGTAGCACGAGCTTCTCCGGCGAGCTCGAGGCCCTACCACAGTCAGCGATTTACGATGCCCGATGGTCGCGTTGTCGCCTGGCGACCTCGGACTAAGCGAACGCATTTGATAGGTTGCTCACGATTATCCAAGGATGCCTAGGTCTAACAATGCCCACCCTCGAAGCCACTCCGCCGGTGGTTACTCCGGTTCAGCGGAGCCCTCCTTGTCAAAGAAGACAGTCCGATCCAGAGGTTGGGAGATCACCGCCCATGAGGATTTGCGAAACCTTCTTGACCGACGGGCCCTCGCTGCAAGTTCGGGTGAGGAAGCCGAATGGGAGGAGAGTACCAAGAAGGAGGTAACAGTACCAGAGGTCCGCGACAAGCTCTCATGAGGGACAGAGATCATGTAGCGAGACCATTCCGGTTGTCCCTAGAAGAACTCCCCGGATGTCATGATCCATCCACGGAGAGAGGTCATGACAATGACGAAATCTACGCCCAACAAAAAGCTTTAGAAACCCAAATCCTGAACCTCGGACGCCTGGTAAAAGACCACGAGCAGATCACTACAAGTGTACCAAACCCTCTGTGTGATGATATCATGAGGGAAAAGGAAAGAAATAGGAACTCGGACCAAGTGATTCCGAACTTGGAATAGTACTACGGGGATACTTGTCCCGTGGGTCACCTGACAAGGTACAACAGCAAGATGTATTCCAAGGGGCTGAGTGACAATACTAAAGCCCTTACATTCTCATCCACCCTCTTCGGCACGGCTATGGATTGGTACACCGCTTTGCCAAACAAGTCAATAAGGTCGTATGCAGATCTATCTTCTAAGTTCTTAGCACGGTTCGGAAAATCAAAAAGAAGAAAAGCGTCTTGTAGAGCACTGGCGAAGTCATCCAAAGGGAACAGGAAGATCTTGGACTTTCCTAGATCGCTTCAATACGGAAGTACTCGAGTTGAGCCCATAGTATTAAAGAACGGGTCCACACCAGACGCTAATACTTACAACTCCGAGCTGCGGAGGAAGCTCTCTAGTCAGGAAGTGAGGAGCGAAAAGCACTTGGATGACATCTGTGAGGAGGTGATATACGGAGAAGAATACCGAAGGAACGTACCAGTCCGAGCAGGATCGAAGAAGGGAAAGGAACCGCAAAGACAAGAGCAACGCCAGAGGAAGTTTGACCCGAAGAAAGATCACAGAGACAAAGGCATTTACAGGGAGAGGAGTCTGCCCAGGAGATTCGCGGACTACACGCACCTCAATAAGCCGAGATCCGACATCTTGGCCACTATTGTTGAGAAAAAGTTGGACATCCAATGGCCAAAGCCATCCCATAATCGGAGAAACAGAAATGCGAAGGGATACTGCAAGTTTCACAAGAGCAGAGGCCATGAGATTGACGACTGTATCCAATTAAAACCAGAGGTCGAACACCTGGTGAGAGAAGGCAAGTTGAAGGAGCACATATATGCGGACGAGCCCTCCAGGCACGATAGAACGGAGCGGAGGAGGGAGAATAACGCTGCTGACCCACCACCTCGCCCACTATCATTGCCACCTCCGCCAGTAGGCTATCCGCCACGCATGGAAGGACATCCATACAGATACGGCGATGAGACGGAAATGGAGAACCCTCCGTACAGCGGAGTGATCAACACTATCGCAGGCGGACCCTCTGGAGGTGATAGCAGGAATGCGAGAGAGCGGACCGCCCAAAACCTTCGGAACAATGATAGGGCGTACGGTGCCCCCGCGATTCGAGGAACAAATGCAATATCTTTCGACGACAGCGAAATCCCCCCTCATACGGCAGGAGGCGAGGAGATTGACGACCCGGACGTTCCTCTTGTAGTTTCATTGACCATCACGACTTATCGAGTGAACAAAATTCTGGTGGATACCGGGAGTTCTTTGAATATCATCTCTAAGAGGACACTAGATCAGATGGAGTTGGGAAGAATCCGCTACGACAGAGTTCACACCTCTATACTAAGGTTTGGAGGAGGAACTGTTCGACCACTAGGAAGTGTTACGTTACACGTTTCACTCGGAACCTTCCCGGCCAGGGTAACACAGTCGGTCCGATTTATCGTGGTTGATCGGACCTTCGACTATAACGCCATCTTTGGGCGCCCAGGACTCAATCAATTCCGGGCTATTTCATCCACCTTACACAACAGAATGAAATTTCCAACTCCCTTCGGAGTAGGAGAAGAGGTAGGAAACATTCGAGAAGCTTGGGAGTGTTACATTATGTCCACGAGAAGGGCATACGCCTGCGTTTGCGATCACGGTGACCTCCGATCCGAGAGTTGTTCTCCCGCCCAAACAGGAGAATCCGCAGATAGGGGTAGGAAGCCAGAAGGAGAAGTTCCCTAGAACTGCACGGATCGAGCCTCACGAAACTCTCAAGGAAATCGAGAGTGTTATTGGAAGCCCGGATAAGAAGACTAGAATCGGAACAGAGATGAGCACAGAAGTGGAGATGAAACTTATTGCTTGTCTCCGAGACAACAGGGATGTATTTGCTTGAGTACTGATGATTTGAAGGGAATAGATCCGAGAATCACTGTTCACCGTCTGAACATGGATCCCTCGATCAAATATATCCGACAGAAGAGGAAAGACTTTGGCCCAGTCAAGGACGCAATCATATCTACGGAAGTTGACCGGCTCTTGAAAGCCGGGCACATTGAAGAAGTTAGATACTGACCGGAGTGCGTAATGTGGTACTTTTCGAAAAGGCCCGGAAAGTGGAGGATGTCTGATGACTTCACAAGGCTCAACAAGTTTTGTCCAAAGGATCCTTATCCCTACCTCGCATAGACCGGTTGGTAGATTCTACATGGGATGTGCGCCCTAAGCTTCATGGACGCATCGGGCTTCTATCAAATCCGGATGGCCAAGGACGACATCAAGAAAACAGCCTTCTTCGCGGCAGGAGGAGTGTACTGTTTCAAGGTGATGCCATTCGGGTTGAAAAACGCGGGAGCTACATACCAGCGGTTGGTGAATAAAATGTAGATGATATGCTTGTTAAAAGTAAGACTGAAGAAGAGCATATTGAGCATCTCAACAATTGCTTTTCCATTCTTCGGAAGTATGGAATGAAGTTGAACCCCGAAAAGTGTACGTTTGGGGTGAAAGGAGGAAAGTTTCTGGGATACATGGTCATAGAAAGAGGGATAAGTGCAAATCCTGAGAAGATCAAGGCAATCCTAGATTTGCCCCATCCGAAGAACCTCAACGAGGTACAACTTATCAGCCTAATGTCCTTAAGTCGTTTCATTTCTCGATCTGCAGAAAAGAACCTTCCGTTCTTCAAAATCCTCTGGAAGGGAGAGAGCTTTGAGTGGACCGCGGAATGTTCTGAGGCTTTTCAAAATTTGAAAAAGTACCTCCATTCCCCTCCGCTGCTCTCCAAACCCGTGGAAGGAGAACTACTCTACCTCTACCTAGCAATCACGGAAGAGGCAATGAGTTCCGTACTAGTGCGGATTCAAGCTAATGATCATTTGCCAATCTACTATCTTAGTAAAGCCCTTGCCGAGGCGGAGACAAGATATGTGAAGATTGAGAAATTTGCGTATGCTCTGGTTTACACCGCCCGACGGTTGAAACCATATTTTGAGTCTCACAAAATAGTGGTACTAACTGCGGAACCTTTGAAACAGGTCCTAGGAAAGCCCGACCAATCAGGACGACTCTCTAAGTGGGCGATCGAGCTAAGCGAGTACGACATTTGCTACCAGGCTCCGTCAGCCAAAAAGGCTCAAGTCCTCGCCGACTTCTTAGCGGATTATCCAGAGAAGGATTCAGAGAAAGTCCCTGACAAGCAGGTGCTCGAGTGCTTAATCACCGAGCATATTGTCCGAAAGCCAGTTCCGCCAAAGTTCAACCCGGAAAACCTCGAGGAAGCCCAGTTCATCAATCGGCCCTTTCCTTTGTCAGATGGGGAAACTCGGGTCAGCCCAATGTTTCTACTTGGTGATGTTCCCAAAAACTCCAGTGCTGACAACATCAGAACGGAAATCACGAAAGGGGATGAACCAAGAGCGGAACCTCAGCAGCTCGCAGGAGATCTCCAAACCCAAAAACATCCTTCCGATATCTGGACATTGGAAGTGGATGGTTCTTCCACTGGAAGAGTGGGAGGAATCGGAATCTACCTTAAGAGCCCAGATGGCGGAACTCGACTATGCAATTTCCTTGAGTTCAAAGTTACCAATAATGAGGTGAGTATGAGGCACTTTTAGAAATGAGTCTAGCCAAGTCACCCAAGCACGGAAGGTCAAAGCTTACACGGACTCACAAATGTCGAGGCCCAATTTTCGTGAACTTTTGCTACAAAAGGTCCTTCGATGATCAAGTATCTTGAGCTACTCAAGAATGAGGCCACCACTTGAGGAATTCACCTTGGAAAAGTTTGATAGAGCTTGGAACGAAAGAGCTGATGCCTTGGCAAAATACGCATCTGCTACAGCGGCTCTAGACACAAGGAGAGTAATCCTACTCACCATTACTGACTCATCCGTCATGAGTCCCAGTTCGGCGGTCATGATACTTGACACGGGAAGAAACTGGATGACTGACATTTTAACTATCTCAAGGACCGATCTTTGCGGTCGATCCGAAAGAATCAAGGAGTGTGCAATGCCGAGCAAATAGATACTTTATAATGGGTGACGATTTGTCAAGAGATCTTTTTCCGGACTCACTGAGATGTTTGAACCCACAAGAAGCACAAACCGCCGTCTTTGGAAGAGATACACAACTAAGCTGTGGAGTCATTCCGGGAGGACTCGCCCGGAAAATCATCTGACAAAGCTACTATTGGCTACCATCGGTAAAGATTCCGCCGACCACGGAGATGTCGATTGCCATATTACAAAACATCCCACATCGTCCGACGAACCCTATGATTCCGTCAATCATAGCGTGTCCGTTCGATCAGTGGGGTATCGACATTGTCGGACCATTTCCGAGGGGTACCCAACAGAAAAAATTTCTCATTGTGGCGGTAGAATATTTTACCAAGTGGGTAGAAGCGGAGGCTGTAGCGACTATCACGGAAAGTCGAGTGCGGACCTTCATTTGGAAGAACATCATTTGCCGCTTCGGCTTACCAAGAGTTCTAGTCTCGGATAACGGCGATCAGTTCTCAGGCAGTTGGCTCAAGGAATGGCTTGCCTCCTTCAAAATCGAACAACGTTTCACATCCGTCGGATACCCACAAGCCAATGGTCAGGCTGAATCCACAAACAAGACAATAGTCAAAATTTTAGAGAGGCGTTTGAGAACTTCCCGAGAAAGCTGGGCAGACGACCTGGAAGGCGTGCTATGGGCTCATCGCACCACTCCACGGACTGCGACCAAAGAAACTCCATTCTCCTTGGTATATGGTTCGGAGGCAGTCATACCATCTAAGATTGCCGTTGAGACTTTGAGGATCCAAGAATTCGAAGGCAATGCAAACCGAGAAGCTCGGATATCCGACCTAGACTTGCTCGAACAGAAAAAGGTCTGAGGCACTGGTGAATATCCATAGGTATCGAACACGCTCGAACCTACAACAGAATGTTCGACGGCTAACTTGCAAATGGAGACACGGTGCTTGACGAGCCGACATTTTGAACAATATTGGAAAACTTCGAGCCCAGTGGGAAGGACCTACAACATTATCGGTAAGAGTGAATGGCGATTATGAATTAGAAGATGAGAATGGACATCCCCTCGGCGTTAGGAACGCTAGGAACCTTCAGAGGTTCTATGCATAGAGATAATCTGCGGATCTCCTTGATCGATTGGTCATTTCGGTTTCAACAAATTACTACGGAACTCACGATTACATTTTTCGATCCTTTTTTCATTGGCCTTAGAGCCCACAAGTTGTAATTGAATTTCCGGCAAATCAATACAACCTCTATCTTTCGATTTGTGATCTTTCGATCCATGCATATATGATTTAACGTTCAATTAATGACAAGGAAAGCAAGAGATTTCATTCATACAAAGACGAATTATACATAATCTTGTCTGTACAATTTACAATCTCGGATCGATATCCGGACTTACGGACGCAATATGAAAAAGGCAGAAAACGTCTCTGAAGATACGTCATCTCCCAACAAAGATCGTTCCCCGTCGAAAAAAGCCTCTTCCATGTCGAGCGGCGAATCTGGTTTCCGCGGAGGCCAGGAACTCGATCTACCTGCACTTAGGAAAATGGTGAAACGTGGTGGAATCCCTCATGATACCACCCAAACGTGGCATTGCGAATCCTGTGCCCGGGGAAAACAAAGTACGGACAGGAAGGGATTTCCGCCTCACCGGCTAACTCTCTTGAAATTCGGAAACCATTTCCAATATAAGAGAGATTTGAACCACTAAAGTGGGGTTGGAAGAAAGCAGAGGAGACGGACGGATAAACATTCAAACCGAGATCTATGCTTTTCTATGACTGATCTTCAACAATTTTCCCCTCTAGACCCACGCCACTCTCAAGTTCGGATGAGCGCCGACACGAGTGGACGGAGTCTCGAGGAAACTATTCAAGAAATCATCTTCTTGCTAATTGAATAGATATGGAAATTGGAAGTTGGACTTGCGACCAAGGCCAAGAGGGATCCGAGTATTTATAGAAGCAACGAACCGATAGGCGTCCACACGTCGAACTCGGCGTTGACAATGGGCTTAAACTATTCATTTGGGTTGAGCAAGTTGGGCGGATGGGTTTATCCAATCAATCCTAAACAAGCCCATCAACCACGTCCGAGTTTCTTAGTCATTTTACAAAAATATGTGCGTCAATATAATCCGACGAAGCTTGCACAAGAAAAAGATGGCGATCTCATCGAGGCAAAATAGTTCAATTTTATAGACAAAATTATCCAACATTTACATAGCAGTACAACTGGAAAGATCCAAGGATCAAGACATACTTCCACAGGCATACCCGCCTTGTTCCTTTACCGGATCCGTAAGTGGAGCCCGAGATTAGAGCCACCACCATGAGCTTCTTGAGCTTCTTCAGATTCGGATCCTCCTGCGGATCATCCTCACAATCCGCTCCCTTTCTGCGGCTAGCCCACTAACTATCCCCGGACACGGAGGAGGGTCCCCTTCGAAGTCAAGGATGATTAGATCATCCGGTCCCTCTCCGGATAATATGGGGATGTTTGACCCAGTGACGATCCACCCAGGATTGAGCGATCAAACCTGGAATGGTTTAGTTCTCTGGCTGCAGCGGACATTTGGACTGACTTTCTGGAAGGATAGGGAAATCTGATCAGGAGAAAGGGTTAAGAAGTACAACAGTAAGAAAAGGGCACTTACCCCTTTCTTATTTATAGTAGCGACAAACCCGTACGATCTCAACACATGTCACTCATCCGACGGCTTGGAAGTTGATGGGACGCAGTAATAATGACAAATTCACTATTTCACCTTCCTCCCTTCTAGAAGAATTACGCATCCCAAAGGTCGATTGAATTTAGCAATCACGGACGGTACAAAATTCGTGAAACGATGGTTTTGGCTTCTACGTCGGACGCCATCTACTGCAATCCGTGTTCTTTAAAGATGTGTTTTATGATAGTAAAACATACGAACGATGAACGGAAGCAAACAAAGCGGAAGACAAGCAATGAATCGGACTTACGAGAAATATTGTTTTACAGACAGTTGGTACGGATAAAAAATAAAGCAGCATTGTTCAAGGCATTGTTCCGTGCCACAAGGAGATGCAGATTCCAGACATTACATAGGTTTCACGGGGCATACCCCGGATTCTTCACTGAGGATTAGGCTGGCTCGGACCTATTTCTTCAATTCGAGGCGGATCGTGATGAGACGAGTTGGCGGCGACTTGGGCGGCAAGGACTCATGAGCTCGAACAAGTTGAAGTCTTCAGCAAGACCAACTACCCGGGAAGGCATGTGATACCAGTCCTTGAGGAAGGCCCGGTAATTCTCGAACGGGACGAAGCACACCTTTTGTAAGGCATCCGGCACACACTTCGGAAGGAAGGGTCCACCGTTCTTGATCTCCAATTCTCCTTCTTCAGTGATGAGTTCCGCAAACTCACAAGCGGCCAACCGATCGTCCGAGACAACATCCACGGGAACTTCCACGCCGTTAGCATCCGCTGAAGGGTTTAACCCTTCCGCCTTCCAATTGAAATCTTGAGGAAGTAGCCTTGATCAGAGTTGACCGATTGCGGTGAGAACCCATTCAGTAGAGATTCGGACTGCCGCCATGAAGAACTTGAAAGAATCCGACCTCATAAAATCCGGCCCGCCTCAAGATTTAGAGTATTGGAGGTCTTCACAAGAAATCCTTCATGTCTGGAAGGCCCTCATCGATTTTTACGGTGAAACCCTCCGCCAATCCAAGTCCGCCTTGATTGCCTCCCGGTGGTTTTCACTTATGGAACTTCACCTCGTGCTTCAATTTGCATCTCCAATCGCTTCTTTTTCGGCCTCATCCGGACTGGCCATGGCCTTGAACAACTCGTGCTCTATGGTAGCTCACTCGCCTTCCTTTGCATAGCTCGGACAGCACCAGTCAAAAGAATCCGTATAGACATAAGTCATACTTTGTCATAAGGACATAATGAAAAAACCATTAGGAGATCACGAACACGATATATAGCACATTGAGGCGCCGACCCGCTCGACTTCGGAAGTCCGCAGCACGCTCATACTCCTTATCGAGGCGGCACTCGACGGCAGTAAAATGGCGGCCAGCTGCTGCCTCTTGCTTGATTGGGAGGCTTCCGCGGGAGCTCTTCTCTTCCACCCAGACGTTATGGCATCCCGCATGAACACTTCTTGTTGAGGCCCGGATCCAGCAGCGGATGGTGGTCTGAAGGCAGTAACGCTCCGAGTAACACGGGCTTTGCCCTTGTCAGGCACGCCGAGGGCTTGCGGATCTTCTCCCGCCTTGTTCCGCCTCTCCTCCTCTATGGCGAACACTGCCGCATTCTTGGGATCTGCCATAGGAAGACCAGCGGACGTGTTGATGATCTTGGCCCTCAGACCGGCGGCGACCTCCAGAGATTGTTGCTCTCTCTGCTGCCTCTTCTTCAAATGAGTGTCGACATGATATAGTCGAACCAGTGAGCTACATAGCAATGTAAACATTTCAGAACGCAGACGAATAACAGAAAAACAACAGGAATATCGGAGATGAGAAAATTCATAACGAGACATTCAAAACACGGAGTCGCACAAATCATAAGTTAGATTCCTTACTGAAATCTGTCTTTCCTCCGACTTCCACGGCATCGGTCAGTCCGCATAGATATGGCAGCGGCTGACAAATAAGTCCGTGGAACGGGTAGGTAGGCGGATCATTCTTCTTGTGGATCTCCGCCACCCAGGGAGCAACGTTCTTGAGCGGGCCAATCAGGGATACTCTCTCTAAGGAATTTTGTGAGCAGCCCCCATTGTTCCCTCTGTCTCTCAGACATCCCTGGCTTCAAAGCCATCCGTACAAAAATGTACCTATCCCACCATTTCGACCCCAACGACGAGATGGAGTCCGAGATGAAGTTATAGGGTTTCCTATTCATAAAAGTGTAAAAAAGGGGATTCCCCGGACTGAAAGAGACATGGAAAAGTTGCCTGAAGTTTTCAAAATTCACTGTTTGCCCCTTCTTCTTACAAAAGATTACAAAACAAATAAGGTTACCCAGGGACTTGGGGATAACCTGACTCGGACCTATGCCAATATGGTTGAGGATGTTCTTTAGTTCCGTGGCAATGGGGATCTTCCATCCATGGGAGAAAGCGACCTCGCACGCACATATACCAAAGTGGGTTATAGAATGCATGCGGGATCGGGGATCATTATTTCTCTGCACTCAGGATCTCCCATCTTCGCCTCATTTAGGAATCTCCTCGGGCGGACCACCGATGGACAGTAGGAAGAAGCCCGTCGCGTTTAGCTCTCCGAACTCGTCTGCTATCACTCTGCGGATGCGACGAGGAAATTTGATCCTTGCACCACCCTTGGCACCTTCAACCAACGAAAGGCTAGATTGAGCGGCAGCTACGGAGTGCAATACAACCCGACGACCAGCACCTCTCCGAGGACGGACATCGGGAGAACCTTCCTCTTCTTCCTCCCCGTCTTCACCTTCTTCCTCCTGACCACCATCAGGTCTCCCAGATGTACCAGGATTGGACGGACCTATCTCTACCACAACACGGTCCTCCACTCCGGCCTCGAACATCTCCACGTCATCAGCCTCATGCCCGCTGTCGCCTGCCCGTTCAAGTTGAAGCTCATTCGGATCTATAGGCTCTCCCACACCGCCTATAGTCCGAGATTGGACCAACGTTCTCGCCTCATTAACACCTTCTTCGACCACTGGCCCGTCCGTCGGAGGATTGACTGTTTCATGGGTTCCGTGCCTAGCGTCGGAATATCTGGAAGATAAGACATCCACGAGATAGTCTTCTACGGACACGTCCGCGTATTCACCGCCCGAATCTACTCCATCCTAGTAATCCCGCACCTCGTGAACATTTTGACTATCGCTCCCGGACATCCTAGGGCAGAAGGAAACGGATCAGAAACGATGATTGTTATTGTCCGAGAGTTCATTTATATGTCTTATTAAGTCCAGAGGTCCGAAAAAAGTTTAAACCCTAAGATCTTCTATACACAGAAGGACAGGGGCCCCAAGACCACACATGAAGTCACATCGGCACCACAATCTGCCCCTCATGGCATGGCAATAAAAGAAACAATTTACAGGCGAACACCACAACCAATATCGATTTATCATCAAGTAAGCATGCATTGTCAAGACGGGTTGTGTCGGACGGGACGTACCAAATAAAAGTACAAGGCATCAGCAAGGAAAATTGGCATATTATAAGCATGCAGCAAAAACACATCAACTACCATCTCAACCGAAGGTATCGCAAGAGCCAATTACTAAAGACAAGCACAATTAAGCGGCAAGGGAAGCTACACTAGACATGCAAGGCGTATAGCGAATCTGCAACTTTAACAAAGCCAAAAAATGAGGGGTACTTACTTGCTAATATTCAAACAGGAAAGTTCAACGGACGATCGAGTTTGGATAATGCCCCAAGGTTACAGATCTCAGCTGGATAGCCCAAAGACTTACAAGTCCCAGTTGCTCGGATCGATCTTGTTTGTTTGAATAGCTTAAGGATTGCTCAGAGTTTCAATTTAGCTAAAGTGTGAAAGTGACCGATCGCCTAACTATTTATAGGGGCAAAGTGGGAAGGCCAAGCGTCACATCACTTAGGTTTAAACCATGACCGTTGATCTGTTCAAATCAGCGGTCATGACGATTCACGAATAGATGGCTAACGGTAGCACGTTTAGTGCTGAGGAGTCGTCATTTGATCTCAACGTTGAGGCTTCCCAATCCAATCGCCGTTCCCCTCGGGATCTTACCCACGGTAGCGGACAAGCAACTCGTTGGACCCAGTTGATTTACTGTTCAAAGGTCCATCAGGACCATTTCACAAATTTGGTCCATCGGATAACCTCCTACTTGATCTTCCTAGAAAGACTTCTAGCATCCTAATACTCGGACCCATATATCTCGGATCTGAATATTTTTTTCCCTCTACGGTCCAGTTATGTGATAACTTCGACTGTAGGGGGAAAGAGATATATTGAATCTTTGAGGACACGGACGACGGATCCCGACAAAAAGGATTTTTTTTTCTTTTAACTAACGATTCGGACACGCTCCACAGACACGACTGATCCCTCATAGTTACCAACTATCTTCTACTAAGATACTTGGAAACTGGGGGGACATATGTTGATCTGAAATGTCCAATCCGTTAAAGCGTAGTAAGCGTGTCAGAAAGATCAAAGCTAAGATAGCCATTAAAAGCTAGTCCGACCTTCGAGTGGTCCGTCTAAAGGAAACCATCTCGGTCAACTAGTACTTAAGTCGACCGCCATTTTCAGCCAGTCACCAAGCTAGATGGATGACTTCCGAGCAGAAAAGGGTACTTGGTCCTCCAAGTACCGCAAATCGATTCTAAGATGCTAAATGCATAGGACGAGAGAATCTGACGCCACCAAGACAAAGAAGACCAAACGTATTCGAGAACCAGAGAGGCTTCCGTGAAACTCTAAGGTCAGGACACACTGAGTTATCCAAGGTGAGTCATCCAATCATGCGGATCCGTCAGGGGACTTACGGACCCAACATGCGAACAAGATCTCGGAGGAAAGGACCAAACTACCCTCCCAAATTTAATTAGTATTGGATTACTATTCACTAATGGATCGTGGCCAAGGTAGCGTTGGTGTCCAATCTGGCGATACACTTGGCGTCATCTTATGAAATTTCATAAGTATATGATAACTATAAATATAACACAAGGTCCAATACCTTGAGAGAGAAGGAAAATCCCCTAGGAAATTATGTTGTCTCCTAAGTCCTAAACATCCTTGATTTCATTACCTTTCCCATTACTATTTCATTGAGAGCTTTCATCTCTCCTTTGAGTAAAGCCTCCTACCGGATTGACTTAGGCAATCCGGGTAACCCATTCTAACCCCCCACTTGGTCCTTTCCGGTACTCTTGCTCGGACAAGCCTTCTCTCGGACTTCAAGTTGGAGGCGGATCTTAGATTAGGTTACTTGTAATAGTAGTGTTAATGTTTGAGGTTTATCCCTCAATAGGAACTAGAACAGAAGTAGTATGAACTTCCACTGGATTATCTTCTGCCGAGGACTGAACGTTCCCTTCCCTTCCAAAACCTCGACCGTTCATCCCACCACCTCTACCATCTCTGCCTCCTCTACTAGAAAAGTTTCTATTGAGAACCCTAGCATTAATATCTACCTAGAATCTCTCAGGTGAGACGTTCCTCGAAGATGACCTAGGCGGCAAACTTTGTTGTGAAACTTGAACATTAACACATTCATTTCCCAAAATATCATTGACGAAGCCTTGCTTTTCTTTTGCTAAACAATAGCCTTCAATATGCCCCAAGTGATGACAAAAATTGCAAAAGAGCGGAATGTTACTATAGCTCACTTTAATAGCAGTTCCAACCCCCATAACGTCAATCCAGAGAAGATCAGGAAGAGTAATAGAGACATTCAGTTCTATCAAAATTCTAGCCTGATTGAGTTTACTTCTATTCGCCGTATACCCATCGACTTTCACTGGTTTTCCAAGAAGTTTCCCAATTTCAAATAACGCTTCCTTATCATACAAAAAATTGGCAGCTTCTCCAAAAACACCCACACCTATACCACCGGAGACTCTTTTTCCAGAGAGAAAAGTGGAGTCACTTAAAGAACCGAATCGAAAAACCATTAACATTAGGATTTTCCAGAAGCCAAAGAAAATCATAATCCTCTTCCATAAAAAGATTGATAGCAATGTGGCGTTTATCCATAAAACTCACTATAAAACCTGCTTTCAGCTTCAAATCTTTAAGCATCTTGGTGATTTCAAAAATTTTCGGGATACCATAAGAGAATTTTCCCACAATAGTTCTTGCCAACGGCTCAGACAGCTTCAACACCTCTGATTCCGGAAAAGATATTGACGGCATTCCATTAAAAGAGGAAGGAGATTTTACCTGAACAATTTTTCGAACTCCATTAATCAGATTTGGTGGAAAAAAATAGAGCGGCGAAGATGAACTGCTAGGAACTTTTCCCAGAGAATCCACTGATCCAAGCTTAGAGGCAAACAAATTGACATACTTCCTTGAATTAGCTACCGGAAAATCACTAGCCAGAACAACAGAGGGTGGCGGAATATTAACTGGATCGGAACTCGCCGGAAGAGAGGACGGCGACAAATCAACCGGAGCAGAAGCATGAAAAACCCCAGCTGTCGGAGAGGCTTCAGGTTGCACAGACGGAGCAGACGGAGCCACAGTCGGAGAGGACGGAGCCAGACAACCCTCAATACAATCCCGAGAAGTAGCATCCGTCGGAACATAAGCCATACCAGGAGAGAGATGGACCAAAAACTCCAGATGAGAGAGGAACACGACGGCGAGTTTCTATCAGCGAAACTCAAATCTCAGATCCAGAAAGCCAATCTGAGCAGGTCAGGAAGGAAGGTGCCGATCAGAACCAGCAGGTCGGCAAAAGTGCGGAAAGAAAGAGACGGGCGGTGTTAGATCCGGCTGGGAAGAAAAAGCTGCCAGTGAAAATAGGGGAAGGAGAGGATGTCGAGAGACTGAGGGCTGCAGGAACGGATGAATGAACGAGAGTGAAGGAGGAGGAAACAAAAACAGAAAAGGGAGGAGGCGGAAGGAGGATTTAGTTAGGGTTCAGGGGAAAGGGAGCAAAAAGGGGAAGAGAGAGGATTTTCATTGTTTTGACGTGTAGTAAGGCATTTGTTTGATAAGAAGAGGTTTATAATTTCCCCAAACCTTTTTGGACCAACGATTGCTCAGTTAGAAAATGCTCGGATCCGCCAACATCCACTAGAGAAGAGAATATAATAGGTGTTGAATCACCTCGTTTACAACAGACTACACGTTCACTTGATTATCCAAGGGAAGCTATTAAGGAAACTAAGAATGATGATGAAACCGCAAAGAAGAAAGTCATTACCGATCGAAAGAATGCAGTCGTTATCATTTAAATGATAAATTGTTTTTTATTTATATTTTTTGCTTATACCTAAAATGCCCTCATCAATTTTTATTGTCTTAAATATTTCAGATTATGGCATTTTGTTAATCAATTTAAAAATTTGCACATTTCAAAATACTGGATAAGTTTTTTGATATATTCAGTAGTAAAATGGACCACAATGGTTATTATGAATCTTGGTTGATACAAGCAAGGCCCATTATCAAGAACCTTCTAGATCGGCCCACCCACACAAACCCTAGCCATCGTATTCGTGCGCTATATATATACTCCATGAGTTACTTCTTCCAAGTAATATAAGTTTTTATTTCTTGCCGTTTTAGATAGAATTTCTATGTCCACAAAGATAAATGAAAAAGCTCGATCTTAAATTTTTCCATAATTTTCTATCAGAGTGAAAATGCTCGCCTGATCTATAATGGGGGATGGCATATCCCGAGATTGAGTTGTTTGGACGGGTTGGAAATCAATTGTTGATAGAATCTAGCCTGTTTATAATTCGGTTGATTTTTAATTCCGTCCATGCTACTGGATTTCGGGTTTCTCCCCCTTTTGATCTAAGGTTTTCCTTAATGCTTTTGTATAGCTAGTATAACGAATAACGATTGTTTCAGCTAATATATAATAAATGATTCAATCTTTGTAGTATGTATTTATATTCTGTGAATTGATCATGTGTGTAATTACTAGTTCTCTATAGCCATGTTCCATCATGGTGACTTACAATTCACTTTTCTTTTAGCAGTTTCATATTGAAATTCTTGTTTTGCTCTAACATTTGTGATTTATTCTCGTTGATATACATCAGATTTACTTTTAAAAAAAAAAAATTGTTCATTCATTGTTAATTTTGGCACCCATTTGTTATTTTACAATAATAGTTGTCATTCAAGTATTGTAATATTAACTCAAGGAAAATTGTTAACAAAGATCAACATTATGTTCAATTACCCCATTTCTCACATGTTTGTAGATGTAAAGATTTTGGAGCAAGCCCATTCCAAATATTTTATATAATGATGTCAAAGTTAGTACATTCTCCTACCAAGAAATTCCCTTGTTGAGAAAGATTGTTGTACACGTTAAATTTTTCAATGTGTAATTTACCCTCAAAATAAAGATAAAATTTTATATGGATTTTTTCCACCATTTGGGCTCATAGAGATTATTTTCTTTCAATCAATATAATGTAATAGAGAATAATTAACAATCCTCGTCGGTTTCATTAATTTCTATACTGGTAAAAGATGATTTGGATTGATATTGCAGCATAGAATAATGAGGTCAAAAATATGTAACTATCAATATTGAAGATCTCCCAATGTCATAAGCATGACAAGGAGGATTACTCTTCTTTCTGAAATATCCGGTATAAGATTAGACTTTTATTCTTGGGCACGATAAATATCTAAAATATCGAGATGGATATAAATTTATTTTGATAGGTTCAATCTAGTATCAATCTTATGACAGAGAAAAATTGTTAAAAAATATTTTTTTTTTTTGTATTTTAGTAGTTATAATGTGTATGTTCGTTTGGTCCAGAACCAGAGTAAGAGTCTAAAGGGGGTGGATAAACTTTTAAGATCATTTTCTATGTGTGAACTGGACCCTGAATATAGACAACTAGAGTGAGGTTGGGCGGGGATTGAGAAAGTTAAGAAGAGAAACAAGGTGTGTAAAGTGCATAAAAGAAGGTAGAATAAAGAACGGCGGGAAGAGTCTACTACGTCCCTCCTTAAGACTTTATTGCTTCACTACGGTATACATGGGCTTGCGGCAACAATCTCCCAAGTTAAACATCTCTTAAAATGCTAGGTTGCACTACGAAAGTAAAGTCATAATCAAAAAGAAAAAAGAAGTAGAGGGTTTGGAGGCAATGACTTTTCTTCCGCTATTTATATTTGTTTTTCAAGAACTTTAGTTCAGTGGAACAAACACCTATATATGTGTTCAAAGTTGTTCAATTCGTTCATGCGTTGATCAACATGCAATGTGCACTAATCACTCTTTCACCTAAAGGCGAATTTAGTGACTTAATACGGTCATTATCATTTGTTATACATACGAAGTACATGCTACATGAAATTCTTGTTTCTGACGTGTTGGACCAAATGACCAATACATCGAATGGCCTGGAAGCGCACTTATTTGACTAAAATTTCCATCATTGTATATCATTCAGATCAAGCTAATGATGTTAATTTGACTGGTTTAGCATTGTGCAACGAAATTATATAGTTTAATCCTTATGGATACTATAAATTTGTAAACAAAGTTGAATTACTATTTTATGAATGGAAATTAGCAAGTGTAGTAAGTAGTTAGAGAAAGATTTACATTGGTCTCACAAGGTGGAACACTACTATCACTATCCAAGACGCCTGAAGCATCAGAAAAAAATTCACATCTCCGTTACTTTACAAACTCGTTGATTTTACAACACTGGGCCTAGTGAATTCGTGCACTCTCCCATTTATGTTTTTCCACTTCACTAGACCAGTTTTACTTTGTCGAATTCAAGTTGATTTTTTCATTGCTAAGATGGGGAGTATTTTTTGCCCATCAACCTATTTTGCAATGAAGTTTAAGACCTAAATGTGTGCACTTGTTCATCCTTCACAAGATAGCCTCTATCTTCTTCAAAAAATTATTTGAATCAAGTTTAATCACTCATGAGACCACATATAGGTTCATTCAGTTATGCCAATACACCTTCATTTTAAAAGTTGATTCACTTACCGTTAAAACCTTTCCACCACAAAAATATTACTGCGTTCTTGAAACGCTAGTAAACATGGGTACTAAATCTAAAACATAGTAAGCCATTTGTTTGATAAGAAGAGATTTATGACTTCCCCAAACCTTTTTGGACCAACGATTGCTCAGTTAGAAAATGCTCGGATCCGCCAACATCCACTAGAGAAGGGAATATAATAGGTGGTGAATCACCTCGTTTACAACCGACTACTCGTTTACTTGATTATCTATGCGAAGCTATTAAGGAAACTGAGAATGATGATGAAACCGCACCGTAGCAAAGTGTCGGGTCTCGATCGAGTAGTGGTCTGGTCATTATAATTTAAATGATAAATTGTTTTTTATTTATATTTTTTGCTTATACCTAAATGCCCTCTTCAACTTTTATTGTCTTAAACATTTCAGATGATGGCATTTTCTTAATCAATGTAAAAAATTATACATTTCAAAATACTGGATAATTTTTTCGATATATTCACTAGTAAAATGGACCACAATGATTATGATGAATCTTGGTTGATACAGGCAAGGCCCATTATCAAGAACCTTCTAGATCGGCCCACCCATACAAACCCTAGCCATCGTATTCGTGCCCTATATGTATACTCCATGAGTTACTTCTTTCAATTATTATAAGTTTTTATTTCTTGTCGTTTTAGATAGAATTTCTATGTCCAGAAAGAAGTAAATGAAAAGGCTCGATCTGAAATTTCACCATAATTTTCTATTAGAGTGAAAATGGTCGCTTGATCTAAAATGGGGGATGGCATATCCCGATATTGAGTTGTATGCACGGGTTGGAAATCAATTGTTGATAGAATCTAGCCTGTTTATGATTCGGTTGATTTCCAATTCCGTCCATGCTACTTGATTTCGGGTTTCTCCCCCTTTTGATCTCAGGTTTTCCTTAATGCTTTTGTATAGCTAGTACAACGAATAACGATTGTTTCAGCTAATATATATTAAATAATTCAATCTATGTAGTATGTATTTATATTCTGTGAATTGATGATGTGTGTAATTACTAGTTCTCTATAGCCATGTTCCAACATGGTGACTTACAATTCACTTTTCTTTTAGCAGTTTGCATATTGAATTTCTTGTTTTGCTCCCTAACATTCATGATTTATTCTCGTTGATATACATCAGATTTACTTTTAAAAAATAAATTTTGTTCACTCATTGTTAATTTTTGCACCCATTTGTTATTATACAATCATAGTTGTCATTCAAGTATTGTAATATTGGCTCAAGGAAAATTGTTAACTGAGAGATCAACATTATGTTCAATTACCCCAGTTCTCACATGTTTGTAGATGTAAATATTTTGGAGCAAGCCCATTCCAAATATTTTATCTAATGATTTCAAAGTAACTGCATTCTCCTACCAAGAAATTCCCTTGTTGAGAAAGATTGTTGTACACGTTAAATTTTTCAATGTGTAATTTACGCTCAAAATAAAGAAAAAGTTTTATATGGATTCTTTTCCAACATTTGGGCTCATAGAGATTATTTTCATTCAATCCATATAATGTAATAGAGAATAATTAACAATCCTCAAAGGTTTCATTAATTTCTATACTGGTAAAAGATGATTTGAATTGATATTGCAGCAGGGAATAATGAGGTGAAAAATATGTAACTAACAATATTGAAGATTTCCCAATGTCATAAGCAAGACAAGGAGGATTACTCTTTCTTTCTGAAATATCCGGTTTATGATTAGACTTTTATTCTTGGGCACGATAAATATCTAATTTATCAACATGGATATAAATTTATTTTGATAGGTTCAATCTAGTATGAATCTTATGAGAGAGAAAAATTGTTAAAAATATTTTTTTTTGTTGTATTTTAGTAGTAATAATGTGTATATTCGTTTGGTCCAGGACCGGATTAAGAGTCTAAAGTGGGTGGATAAACTTTTATGATCATTTTCTATGTGTGAATAGACAACTAGAGTGAGGTTGGGCGGGGATTGAGAAAGTTAAGAAGAGAAACAAGGTGTGTAAAGTGCATAAAAGAAGGTAGAATAAAGAACGGCGGGAAGAGTCTACTACGTCCCTCCTTAAGTCTTTATTGCTTCACTACGGTATACATGGGCTTGTGGCAACAATCTCCCAAGTTAAACATATCTTAAAATGCTAGGTTGCACTACGAAAGTAAGTCATAATCAAAAAGAAAAAAGAAGTAGAGGGTTTGGAGGCAATGACTTTTCTTCCGCTATTTATATTTATTTTTCAAACTCTAGTTCAGTGGAACAAACACCTATATATGTGTTCGAGTTGTTCAATTCGTTCATGCGTTGATCAACATGCAATGTGCACTAATCACTCTTTCACCTAAAGGCGAATTTAGTGACTTAATACGGTCATTATCATTCGTTGTACATACGAAGTACATGCTACATGGAATTCTTGTTTCTGACGTGTTGGACCTAATGACCAATATTTCGAATGGCTTGGAAGCTCACTTATTTGACTGAAATTTCCAACATTCTATATCATTCAGAGCAAGCTAATGATGTTAATTTGACTGGTTTAGCATTGTGCAACGAAATTATATAGTTTAATCCTTATGGATACTCTAAATTTGTATACAAAGTTGAATTACTATTTTATGAATGGAAAGTAGCAAGTGTAGTAAGTATTTAGAGAAAGATTTACATTGGTCTCAAAAGGTGGAACACTACTATCACTATCCAAGACGCCTGAAGCATCAGAAAATATTCACATCTCTGTTACTTTACAAACTCGTTGATTTTACAACACTGGGCCTAGTGAATTTGTACACTCTCCCATTTATTTTTTTCCACTTCACTAGAACAGTATTTACTTTGTCGAATTCAAGTTGATTTTTTTATTGCAAAGATGGAGAGTATTTTTTCCTCGTCAACCTATTTTGCAAAGAAGTTTAAGACCTAAATGTGTGCACTTGTTCATCCTTCCCAAGATTGCCTCTGTCTTCTTCAAAAAATTATTTGAATCAACTTTAATCATTCATGAGACCACATATAGGTTCATTCAGTTATGCCAATACAATTTTATTTTAAAAGTTGATTCACTTACCATTAAAACCTTTCCACCACAAAAATATTCCTGCGTTCTTGAAACGCTAGTAAACATGGGTACTAAATCTAAAACGTAGTAAGACATTTGTTTGATAAGAAGAGATTTATGACTTCCCCAAACCTTTTTGGACCAACGATTGCTCAGTTAGAAAATGCTCGGATCCGCCAACATCCACTAGAGAAGGGAATATAATAGGTGGTGAATCACCTCGTTTACAACCGACTACTCGTTTACTTGATTATCCAAGGGAAGCTATTAAGGTAACAGAGAATGATGATGAAACCGCACCGTAGCAAAGTGTCGGGTCTCGATCGAGTAGTGGTCTGGTCGTTATAATTTAAATGATAAATTGTTTTTTATTTATATTTTTTGCTTATACCTAAAATGCCCTCTTCAACTTTTATTGTCTTAAATATTTTAGATTATAGCATTTTCTTAAACAATGTAAAAATTTAAACATTTCAAAATACTGGATCATTTTTTCGATATATTCACTAGTAAAATGGACCACAATGATTATGATGAATCTTGGTTGATACAAGCAAGGCCCATTATCAAGAATCTTCTAGATCGGCCCACCCACTCAAACCCTAGCCATCGTATTCGTGCCCTATATGTATACTCCATGAGTTACTTCTTTCAATTATTATAAGTTTTTATTTCTTGCCGTTTTAGATAGAATTTCTATGTCCAGAAAGAAGTAAATGAAAACGCTCGATCTGAAATTTCGCAATAATTTTCTATCAGAGTGAAAATGGTCGCCTGATCTAAAATGGGGGATGGTACATCCCGAGATTGAGTTGTATGCACGGGTTGGAAATCAATTGTTGATAGAATCTAGCCTGTTTATGATTCGGATGATTTCCAATTCCGTCCATGCTACTGGATTTCGGGTTTCTCCCCCTTTTGATCTCAGGTTTTCCTTAATGCTTTTGTATAGCTAGTACAACGAATGACGATTGTTTCAGCTAATATATAATAAATGATTCAATCTATGTAGTATGTATTTATATTGTGTGAATTGATGATGTGTGTAATTACTAATTCTCTATAGCCATGTTCCAACATGGTGACTTACAATTCACTTTTCTTTTAGCAGTTCACATATTGAATTTCTTGTTTTGCTCCCTAACATTCATGATTTATTCTCGTTAATATACATCAGATTTACTTTTAAAAAATAAATTTTGTTCACTCATTGATAATTTTTGCACCCATTTGTTATTATACAATCATAGTTGTCATTCAAGTATTGTAATATTGGCTCAAGGAAAATTGTTAACAGAGATCAACATTATGTTCGATTACCCCAGTTCTCACATGTTTGTAGATGTAAAGATTTTTGAGCAAGCCCATTCCAAATATTTTATATAATGATTTCAAAGTGACTACATTCTCCTACCAAGAAATTCCCTTGTTGAGAAAGATTGTTGTACACGTTAAATTTTTCAATGTGTAATTTACCCTCAAAATAAAGATAAAGTTTTATATGGATTTTTTCCACCATTTGGGCTCATAGAGTTTATTTTCTTTCAATCCATATAATGTAATAGAGAATAATTAACAATCCTCAAAGGTTTCATTAATTTCTATACTGGTAAAAGATGATTTGGATTGATATTACAGCAGAGAATAATGAGGTGAAAAATATGTAACTAACAATATTGAAGATTTCCCAATGTCAAAAGCAAGACAAGGTGGATTACTTTTTTTTTTTTTTTTTTTTTGAGCTAATAGCTCTCGGAGATTTTATACCTTAAAATCATGGAGGTTTGTGAGAACCTGCAAACTCCAAGTATTTCACAATAGTTACAATCCAAAAAGATGCCAAAAGAAGTAACCTAATCCTATACATTCTAGGATTTACAAAAGATCTGCTGAAAATCGAATTTGCCAGCCTTCTTCGAGTCTTCATATGCATTAGGTTCCATATTCTGTGCAATAATCCACACAAATCAGCCTAGGTTATCTTCCTTCTGAATGTCACGTTGATTTTCCCACAAACTGCAGCCTTAATATGCTGCCAATGTTTCCTTCCAGAGGTGGCGCCATCAAATAGATTTTACAGTTTTTTTCCATAATAAATTTGACAAAGAGGATCCGAGCAATTTCCTACTATTACTGTTGTACCTAACCATGTACTGCAACAAACAAAACTCCTTGCATACCACTCAAAAAAGAACCAAGTAAACTGCATCTTTAGGCTATGCAAACTATATCCATTGAAGCCAGAATATAACCCAAACCTGCTACTAACAAATGGCTGCATACCCCTAACAGGTAGTACCAGGATATTGCTATACAAAGTAAAACAGTAGTGAACAAGTTGCATACTCCACAACCAGAAAATCCTTCCATCAAAATATAAACACCAATAACTAAATTTAACAAGAAACACTCCAGTAGTGTGCAATGCAATACAAACTTGTGTACCTAACTGCCAAGTAAAGCTAACAAAACAGATGCTACATAGGAAGCAGATAACCACTAGTGCTGGGAGAGGGAAGGATTCTCTCCCTATAAACCTGAAAACACCCCACAACCTTTGCTCCCTAGAAACTCTGTACCCAACACTCATGCAAATATGAAAACAGCCAAACTCAGGATAGCTAAAGTCCTTCCAAACAATTAGCTTCCTCAAAACAAGAATGCAGAAGAACTCCCACTCACATCCCAACCCAAACCACAGTTGTAACAGTACCTGCAACAGCCAACCAAGCCACAAGAAAAAGCAAACAAAAGCCCTAACTACTTCCCAGTTCTGAGTAATATTCTTTTTTTGCTCAGAAGAACTTTCAAATTCTGTTTTTAAGTTCTTTCCTAACATTTTTTTACCCCTGACATGTGTCCTTATAGGATCTTTTGTTGCTGGGAAGCTTATACTGGTCCTGTTCTGTTTACAGACCTTGTGAATTTTAACTTTGGCTTTTTTGAAAAAATAAAAAGGGGATTTCTATCTAGAAAAAGCTCCAGAGAGAATCTGACTGACAATCTACAAAAGCACAGATCCACAAACCTACCCCCTAAAGTCAACACATACAGCCTCTCACCTTCAGACCTGCTATACTCCTGAAACATTAACAAACCTCCTGCCACACCCTTATCCTGTTGGATCTTACTCATGGTGAAACTTTTCTGATATATGACAAACCATTCTTATCTCCATATGCTAACTGTCTCACAGAAATAGGTAAGTTCCCTGGCTCAAACACAATAGAGGATCTAGAAGCCAATGCAGCCTTGGCAAAATGGTCTGCTATCTGATTTCCTTCTCTATATATATGCCCCAACTTAATATTTCTATTTTGACAGAGGCTCAAGATCTTGAGGATAATGTTAACCAAGCTCCAGTGACAATAAGTGTTACCTTTAGAAAGAAGTTGAAGTGCTACTTGAGAGTCTGATTCAATCATAATATTATTTAAGCCCATCTCTTGACTAATCTTCAATCCCTGCCAAATACCTGTCAGCTCAGCATACAAAATAGAAGCTCTTCCTATGAAAGATTGATACCCCTTTAACATTCTACCATCTGCATCCCTTAGGACTCCTCCTGCACCTGCTCTCTTGGAAGCTTGACAATAAGATCCATCTGTGTTGATCTTAATCCAGTTAGAAGGAGTTTTCTTCCAATATACTAATGTCACTTTACTAACAGGTGGACTAGGGATAGAAAAGTTCCACAGTGCTGGTACTGATTCATCTCCCACCCAGAAATCTCTAGAGAACGGTTTTGCTGAGTTAGTCAGATGAACATGACTCATAATTCTGAAAATGATGCTATCAGCTTTGATTCTCCTACCATTGTGCCTAGCATCATTCCTTGCTAGCCATGAATACTAGCCTATTAGGATAGGGATAATGACTCTGATATGGTCTTTTCCTATACAATCTGAAGAGAAAAGCCAACTCCTAAACCTTCCCAAGACAGAAGAATGATGTACCACCGGAACTTGAAAGATGCTAGAGAACCACTCCCACACCTTACTTACTCTTCATTGAACAGAAGTACATGATTTATGGTCTCTATGGCATGACAACATTGGCACTTTGAGGCTAGAACTATGCCTCTAGATTGTAGTACACCTTCCACAGGTAACCAACCTTTTAGAACCTTCCACCAAAAGATAGCTACAGTTGTAGGTACCCTAGAATCCCAGCACATTGATACAACTTTCTGAGGTCTTGCTTTTTTCCTGGTATGCTCCCATGCAGACTTGGTTGAAAATTCTCCATTGGGAGTTAACTTCCATATAGGTACTGCCCTTGTATCTGAAGGAAAAGGAATGGTAAATAATTTGATAGCCACCTGAATTGGCAACTTCTCTGACAACCTGTTCCACTGCCAGTTACTATCCACTCCAAAGTCTTGCACCAGTTCCACTTCTCTTATAGGCAAAATGGCTTTTTCACTTAGTACTCCTTGATCTGACCATTCATCTTCCCAGAAAAAATAGTCCCCCTGGCCTATCTTCCAATAACACAGCTTCTGAGCATCCTTAGCTACCTTTAACATCCTCTTCCATACAAGAGAGTCAGTATTCCTCTGATGTACTTTTTCTGGAAAACTCCTTTTGCAATACTTCATATGAAGACAATGAGCCCATAGTGACTGATTTTCCCTGAATCTGTACCAGAGTTTAAGTGAGAAAGCATCACAAACTTCCTCTAGTACTCTTACCCCTATACCCCCTTCACTGATGGGAAAGCATAAAGGTCTCCACCTTGACCAATGCAATCTTTTAGCCTGCACAGTAGTACCCCAAAAGAATTTGGATATGAAAGAATCTAGCATCCTGAATACAGCTTTAGGAGGATAGCACACTTGTAGCAGATATACAGGTAGAGAAGATAGGACACTCCTAATCAGAATCCACCTCCCTCCTTGAGATAATTGATTAATGTTCCAACCAGATAACTTCTTTTTAATCTTCTCTATCAGAGGTAGATACAAAGAGATAGTTTTTCTTCCTTAAGAAATTGGTGCCCCAAGATAATAGAAAGGTAGTTCTGAGCACCTTATTCCTGTAAACAATGTCAATCTCTGAGTAGAAGCCTGCCTCCCTGCAAAACATTCACTCTTGTTCAAATTGATCTTTTGGCCAGATGCTTTTTCATAGTGCTCGAAAAAATTCATAATTCTCTTCAGCCCTTCTTTACGCCCTTTAGTGAAGATGATCAAATCATCTGCGTATGCAAGGTGGCTCACATTTAAGCCCTTCTTGGTGTCAAAGTACATGTCCTGATTCCTGGTAAATAGATCATTCAGACCTCTGGATAGATACTCACTAGCTATTATGAACAAGGCAAGAGAAAGAGGGTCTCCCTGCCTAAGTCCATGTCCAGATTTAATGAACCCTTGTGATTCTACATTGATAATAATCCCAAAGTGGCAATTATTCAGTGATCTCATAATCAAATCTATCCATGCTTGAGAAAAGCCAAATGCTACAAGTATTTTCTCTAGAAAACCCCAATTGAGCCTATCATAGGCTTTTTGCATATCCAATTTCAAAGCAATGTTACTGCATCTTGTTTTGACATCTAATGAATGAATTTGCTCCTGTGTTAGCAAGATATTATCAGAAATCAGCCTTCCTTTCAAGAATCCACTTTGATTCTCTGAAATGATGTTAGGTAACACAAGTTCCAATCTATCATTTAGCAGTTTTGAGATAATCTTATGGGAGAAATTGCATAGACTGATAGGTCTATAGTCAGCCCAAGTAACAGGATGATCTATCTTGGGTATAAGTGCTATGGAAGTAGTTGAGATGCCCAATGGAAGAGGGGCCCCATTAAAATAATCTTGCACTGCCTCTAATAAATCTTCTTTAATGATATCCCAACAATCATGATAAAATTTGGCTGTGAATCCATCTGGACCTGCAGATGCATCTTTATTCAGACTGAATACTACCCTCTTCAATTCCTGTAGATTGGGACTTTCACAAAGTTCTGCATTTAATGTATCATCTACAAAGACTGGGAATAAGCTGAATATAGGCTCCTCTGTTATAGGCACATTGTCTGCTAGAACCTTGCCAAAATAGTCCTGTGCTGAAGCAACTATACCATCATGTTCGACACTCATAATTCTAGCTTTGGTTCTCTTTCTTTTCACCATATTGTGGAATAATCTTGTATTGTTATCTCCTTCTAAATTCCACCTGCAACTTGCTTTTTGTCTCCAGAAAACTTCCTCCATAGCTAATAAAGTATGGAACTTAGCACTTGAACTTTTCAATAGTGCTAACTTGGAGGATGTAGGATCATCATGATAATCTTGTTCAGCCACTGCTACCTTATCCTCTTCTTCTTTCAGTTGCTTGAAAAGATCTCCAAAAATATGTCTATTACACCAAGATAAGTGTTGTTTTAGTCTGTGGAGTTTCTCCCATAGCTTCTTAAGGCCCTGATTTCTGGATGGCAGTTCCCAGTGATTAGCAATACCCTGAACAAAATCTGGATGTTGAAACCACATGTTCTGAAATCTGAAAGATGTTCTTCTGATTGTAGCCTCCACTGAACTGGTCAACAATAATGGTCAATGATCAGACAGCCTTCTGATACCATGGACTACTTTGTTTTCCTTGAAACCCTCTAACCATTTCTGATTGAATAATACTCTGTCAAGCCTTTGTTTTAGACCATTACATTCCCAAGTAAAAGGAATGCTAGCAATTCCTATATCTTCCAACTGACAGTCAAATATGCAGCTATTAAAATCCTCCATTGCAGAACGGTTGGGAGGTGCCCCTCCTTCTCTCTCTGAGGCTTCATAGATGATGTTAAAGTCTCCTCCTATGCACCAAGGAGAAGAAGTTACACTGCAGTCCTTCACATCTTACCATAGGTCCCTTCTTTCCCTCTTAGTGCATTTTGCATACACAAAAGACATATAGACAGGTTCAGGAAGAACAGATGTACTCAGTTTACAATGAATCACTTGTTCTTTGTTTTCTACTACTTCCACATCATAGTTCACATCTGAGAATGCCCAAATCTTATTAGAAATGTTAGCTACTACTTTGTCAATTCTGAATCTTGAACAAAAATAAACACTATCCAACTTCACTAGGTTCAATGATTACCACTATATTCAATCTTTGTTGATTAATCAGGTACCATAACTGCTGCTGGGCACTCTTATCATCCACTCCTCTAATGTTCCATATGATGCACTTCATTTGGTACCTGTGGACTTACCTCTTCCCAGTTTTAGTTGGACCTTTCTTGTTTTCCTTTACAGAATTAATCCTTGAGGACCTTCTAGTAGATGCTTGTTCACCCTCCGAAAGGATAGAGGAATACTCATCCTCCTCACTGCAAGGTCCTTCATCTTCTGATCCTTCTACCTCTAATGAATCTTCATCCAATTCGAAGTCCATCCTGTTTTCTGAAGCTGCCAAATCTATGGAACCCTCTTTACCATCAGAAGTTAATGGTATTTGGTTAAGTTCTCCAGTAGATTTTCTCCTTAAAAGTTTTGAGCTGTAGAGGCTCAAAAACTGGAACCTCTTTTTGACTAATCAAATCAGGTGAGCCTTCTTCCTGTATTGGAGATAATTCTTTGGGTTTATACTCTCCTACCTCCAAGTCTACCTCCAAATCTGAATCCAGAGTTTCAGACTCTCCACCTTCACCTCCACTAGAAGCATAAAGAGTAGAATTATCATCACCCCCTGCCTCAGACTCCCCTTCTCCATTATTCCCTCTCAGAGAATCAAAAGGATTACTTGAGGTGCCAAATTCCTTCTAAACAAAATTATTGTTTATATGTTCACCCTGTTTCTCTACCCTATCTTCTGACTGAGTTCTGAGGACATTGGAATTCTTTTTCTGGTAAATAACTTTGTAGTTGTCTCTCCCTCCACCTCCTTCTCCTCTACCACCAAACCCTCTTTCTCCAAAAAATCTTCCTCCTCTGCCTCGAACTGCATACTGGGAATTTTCACCTCCTCTAGATTGGTACTGATTCTTCCAATGCTTATTTTTCCTGCTTACCACTTCTTCCCATTGATGTTCAAACTGCTTTGGTCTATGTGTGTTAGCTGCAGATGCAACTCCCTGATCATGCCCTGCCCTGAGATTTGCTACTCTTTTTTCCTTTGTCTAGATCAGACTTAACCATTTCTTTGCCTAAACAACTGACCTCCAAATGTCCCAACTTATGACAATGTTGACAGTAATGAGGGACTTTAGCATAATTGACTTTAACTGCCACTCCCTTGTCCAACACTTCAATCCACAAATGACTAGGTAGCTTTTTCGACACATCCATCTCTATACACATATTTGCTTGGTTTAGCTTCTTCTATTGGCAGTGTAACTGTCAATCTTAATAGGTTTACCAAGCAACTTCCCTATTTCATATAGAGCTTCCTTATGAAAGAGAAAGATAGGCAGGTTTTCTAGTGCTATCCATACAGGCACCAATGGAGATTCATCTTCTAAAGAGAAGCTAGGAGACCATTTGAAAAACCTAAATGGTGCTCCATCTACATGTGTATTTTCCATTAACCACAACTTGTTAAAGTCTTCTTCCAAGAAGAGTTTTACTACCACATGTCTCTTATCCATAAAACTGACATTGAAGTTTCCTTTAAGAGATTGAGATTTAAGCATGGTGGTAACATCAGAGATATGAGGAATGCCATAAGAAAACTTTCCCACCAAAGAAAGAGCAAATGGTTGGGATAGAAGTTCTACTTCACCATTAGTAAATTTGATAGAAGGAATACCATTGAAGACAGTGCTAGACTTTGGATTTACTACTGCTCTTTCCTATTCCATGTTAACAAACGCAAACTGGTGGACAGGAGTAACCACCTTGATTGCCTCAGCTGCTGAAGAAGCATGACCTGCTTTGGATTGAAATTTTGAAGCAAAATTACCAGTCGATGTTGAAGATGAAGGATCAGTGGGAGGAGAACGAGGTGTAAGCTGCTCCTCCTCCACCGCCGAAGCACTCATCTTGTTAACCAGTAGTTAAACGATGAATAAGCCCCCCTAAAGACAACCGGAGGGGCAACAAGAAGTTGTCGGAGACCGAGAACTAGGTTAAATGAATAGTACCGGGAAAAGCTCGAGAGAAAAAGTTTGTTCACTTACAAGGTTGAATTAGCCTGGGGATTACTCTTTCTTTCTGAAATATCCCGTTTATGATTAGACTTTTATTCTTGAGCACGATAAATATCTAATTTATCAACATGGATATAAATTTATTTTGATAGGTTCAATCTAGTATCAATCTTATGAGAGAGAAAAATTGTTAAAAAATATTTTTTTTTTGTTGTATTTTAGTAGTAATAATGTGTATATTCGTTTGGTCCAGGACCAGAGTGAGAGTCTAAAGGGGGTGGATAAACTTTTATGATCATTTTCTATGTGTGAACTGGACCCTGAATATAGACAAATAGAGTGAGGTTGGGCGGGGATTGAGAAAGTTAAGAAGAGAAACAAGGTGTGTAAAGTGCATAAAAGAAGGTAGAATAAACAACGGCGGGAAGAGTCTACTACGTCCCTCCTTAAGACTTTATTGCTTCACTACGGTACACATGGGCTTGAGGTAACAATCTCCCAAGTTAAACATCTCTTAAACGGCTAGGTTGCACTATGAAAGCAACTCATCATAAAAAAGAATAATGAAGTAGAGGGTTTGGAGGCAGTGACTTTTCTTCCGCTATTTATACTTGTTTTTCAAGAACTTTAGCTCAGTGGAACAAACACCTATATATGTGTTCAGAGTTGTTCAATTCATTCACGCGTTGATCAACATGCAATGAGCACTAATCACTCCTTCACCTAAAGGCGAATTTAGTGTCTTAATACGGTCATTATCATTCGTTATACATACGAAGTACATGCTACATGGAATTCTTGTTTCTGACGTGTTGGACCAAATGACAAATACATCGAATGGCTTGGAAGCTCACTCATTTGACTGAAATTTCAATCCTCCCCCCCCCCCTCCATAGTTACTTGTGCAGGTTCATACCCATTAGTGCTTTGGACCTTGGAGTGCTCCGGATGTTGATACGGAAATATGTCCAATCCGTCATAGACGCCTTTGGAACGAATCTTAAGGCGTCCCAAGTTGTGTACGGATCCGAGACCTTACAGTCTGACCCGTAGGTCCGACCCTAAGCCCCCGCAAGTCCGACACACCCAGGAGGAGAGGGGCAGGAGGGCTCAAAGAGTAGTAGGTCCGACCCTGCGAATGGTCCGTAACCATGGGGTCCGACCCGGACACCCGTCCGAATTCAACACAACAACCTCGTAAGCAACCAAGTAAACTGGCACTAGAGAGTAAGGAGGTCCGAGGTACAAGGTCCGATTGAAAGGTATTTGACAGACTGATAAGAGTATCTCATAGGCAACACAGTACGGTCCGGACCAATCGTCCGGACCTGCCTCTTCGAACCTTAACTCGCAGCAGACTGCATCAAAGCCTCTAATACTTTCACATTAATGACTAAACTACCCCTGAAAGCCCAAAGTGGAATGGGGCAAGTGTCATTAATGGGCCATGGGTCTATTGAAGCCTTGGTGGCTCGATCCAGGCCTTACACTTGGCACGATCTGATGGAACCCTCCCATTTTGGGAGAATTCTATATATATGGCACACATTACCATAATAAAGGTAGGCCATAATCACTTCTGACTCCTGATCATTGTACCGAGTTGATTCTCAGTCTCTCGCAAGTGAAGTCTTCTTCCGGTTTGACACCACACAAACTGGGTATAAGGTTCTAACCCCCCCTCCAAGCTACTTGTACAGGTCCTCACGTGTCGCCTCTCAACAGTACGATGGTTCTTATAGGCTTCTACTCTTCGTTCCTTACGAGCTAGGTGCTCTAGGTACTCAGGGAGAAGGAGAACAAGGGAAATTCATTTAAGTGTTCGGGGGACTTTGCCCTTGACATTTTGGCGCCATCTGTGAGAAACATTACGAAAATTTCCGTTGTCTTCAGTAATGGCAAGAACAAGAAGGTCTACGCTACTGCGATTGGCACGCACGCCCCAAGGCAAAGAGGCAGACCTCCCACTAGGAGGGGAAGAGTGGCGAGAGCCACTTCAAGAAACACAATGGACTATCCAAGTGATGGACACACTGCTAGTCTCTCTTCAAAGGAGGAAAGAGCCGCTGATCCACAAATAAGGACCCAAGTACTCGCGGTTGAAGGATAGGTTCCTCCGCCAGGAACACATGGTCCTCCTTCAGGGAGAAACTTCACTCTCCCAAACGGGCAGATTATTCGCCCCAGTGAGTTTGGAATGAATGAAAATCAGTTTGGCCTCTTACTCACCACTATCCAAGGATGCTTTGGATCAAACAACCTCTAGCCACCTCAACCCACTCCTCCTTTGGCAATTCCAAGACAAGCTGAACCCACACAATCAAGGAATGAGCATTGTCCAATCCAACAAAGGTTAGGGGAACCAGCTCAACCAGAGGATCTAAGGAACCTTCTCAACAGAAGGGCCGCTGCTTCTCAAGAACACAGAGAAAGAAGTCCGGTTAGACCACGAGCAGATGAAGCTGGAACTAGCTGACGTGGGGCTCTTCAGCATGGACCAAGAGACCACATGGCAGAGAGCATCTCGATAGTTCCTGTTGATGATCTTCCTCCAGATGTGGCCGTCAACCCAAGGGCGGATGAAAGGCTAACCGCTGAGCAGATTTATGTCCAGCAGAAGGCCCTAGAAACCCAAATTGCTACTCTGAGCAAGATAGTGAAGGCACATGAGAAGGTGACTCTTAGAGCTCCTAATCCTTTATGTGATGAGATAAGAAGGGAAAGGAAGCGCCCCGACTCCACTATCCCAAGTAATGAGCACTATTATGGAGATACTTGTCCTGTGGGGCACCTTACTAGGTACGAGAGCAAGATGGAGACCAACGACCTGAATGACAACATGATGGCTCTTAACTTCTCCAGTACTCTCTTTGGAGAAGCAATGGATTGGTGGACCTCTTTGCCCAATGGTTCCATCATGTCCTATGCAGATATCGCTTCTCTTTTCCTGAAAAGGTTCGAGAAAGCAAAGAAGAGGAAGAGATCAATGGAGCACCTGGCAGGAGTAATCCAGAAAGAGCATGAGGATCTTAGAACCTTCCTTGACCGCTTCAATGCCGAAGTGCGCCAGGTCGAGCCACATAGCATCAAAGAACGGGTCCGGCACCTGTATGCTAACACTTACAACGAAGATCTCAGAAGAAAGCTTTCCAATGAAGAAATCACAACCGAAAAATACTTGGAAGACATCTGCGAAGGAGTCTTGTATGGGGAGGAGTACCGAAGAAATGTTCCAATGAGATCCGGGGCCAGAAAGGGGAAAGAGCCATCCAAGGAGATATGCTGAGTATACTCGCCTCAATAGACCAAGATCCAACATCTTGGCCTCTATTGTTGAGAAAAACATAGACATACAATGACCAAAACCTACAAGGAGCAGTAAGAAGAACAAAGCTTCGAAGGAATACTGTAGGTTTCACAAGCACAAAGGCCACTCAACTAAAGATTGTGTCCAGTTGAAAATAGAAATAGAAGGGTTGATAAGGAGCGAAAAGTTGAAAGAACCAGTGTATGAAGAAGAGCCCTCCAGTCACCAGAGAAATGAACAAAGAAGGGAGGAGCATGGTTCGGAACCTCCGACAGGATCCTTACCACCACCTCCTGCAGAAATTCCACCCCACCATGCCCAAAGATACCGCGGGTACCCTGAAGTTGTGTAAATGGAGAACCTTCCCTATAGCGGGGTTATCAATGCTATAGCAGGAGGACCAGCTGGAGGAGATAGCCGAAACGCAAGGGAGAGGACCGCACAACATCTAAGAAACAATGATAGAACCTATGCTCCGCCAGCTCTGAAAGGAACAAATGCCATCACTTTCGATAATAGTGAAATTCCCCCACCAACGTCTGATGGAGGAGATCTCAAAGACCCTGATGTTCCTTTGGTTGTCTCTCTAGTCATCGCCACTTATAAGGTCAACAAAGTACTTGTTGACACAAGGAGTTCCTCCAATGTCATCTCCAAGAGAACTGTGGGACAGATGCACTTGGGCAATATTCAATACGGGCGCGTATACACCTCCTTGGTAGGATTCGGGGGTTCTATAGTTCGCTCCATTGGAAGTATACCCTTACAAGTGGGAACCTTCCCGATGAGGGTGACTGAGACGATCCTCTTTGTGGTGGTCGACAACACATTCGACTATAACGTGATCCTGGGGCGCCCAGGACTCAACGAATTCAGAGCAATTGCATCTCCCCTACACAATAGGTTGAAGTTCCCTACTCTAAATGGTGTGGGAGAAGAAGTGGGCAATGTTAGGGAAGCATGGGAATGTTACATCATGTCAACCAGAGGAGCCTCAGCACCCGTTGTCTCGATCGCCAAAAGACCCAGGAGCCCTCCTCCTGTGCCTCTTACTCCAGTGAGGGAAGAGATTGGGGCTGGGACGCTCAAGGAGAAGTTCCCTAAGACTGCAAGGATGGAGCCTCATGAAGCCTTAAAAGAAGTTCAATTGATTGAGGGAGATCCAGAGAAGATAACCCGGATCAGAACAGATATGAGCGCGGAGGTAGAAATGAAGCTCATCACATGCCTTCGAGACAATCGCGATATCTTCGCCTGGAGCACTGACGACCTTAAGGGGATAGACTCAAGGATTGCAGTTCACCGTCTGAACATGGATCCTACGGTAAAACATATCCGACAAAAGAGAAAGGACTTTGGGCCTGTTGAAGATGCTATCATAGCGGGAGAAGTGGACAAGTTAATAATGGCAGGGGATATCGAAGAAGTCAGATACTCTGATTGGGTCTGTAATGTGGTCCTCATCGAGAAGGCTCTGGGAAAATGGAGAATGTGCAATGACTTCACTAGGCTCAACAAGTTTTGTCCAAAGGATCCTTATCCATTACCCCGCATTGACCAGTTAGTAGACTCCACCACGGGATGTACACTCCTAAGCTTCATGGACGCTTATCAGGGCTTCTACCAAATCAGGATGGCTCAAGAGGACGTCTAAAAGACGGCCTTCTATGCAGCAGGAGGAGTCTACTGTTTCAAAGTCATGCCGTTGGGCCTCAAGAACGCGGGCGCTACATACCAACGATTGGTGAACAAGATGTTGAAAGAAGAGTTGGGCAACACCATGGAAGTTTACGTGGAGGACATGCTAGTAAAGAGCAAGACTAGAGAGCAACACATAGAGCATCTAAATAGGTGCTTTTCCATCCTTAGGAATTACGGAATGAAGTTGAACCTAGAGAAGTGTACATTTGGTGTAAAGGGAGGAAAGTTCCTCAGTTACATGGTCACGGAGAGAGATATTAGCGCCAACCCAGAAAAAATAAAGGCAATCTTCGACCTACCTCAGCCCAAGACAATCAATTAAATGCAGAAGCTCCTTGGAAGGGTGATGTCCCTGAGCCGCTTCATCTCCAAATCCGCCGAGAAAAACCTACCCTTCTTTAAAATCCTGAGGAAAGGAGACAAGTTCGAGTGGACAAAGGAATGCGAAGAGGCCTTGGATAACTTTAAGATATATCTCTTTTCACCACCGCTCTTGTCCAAACCAGTAGAAGGTGAACCTGTTTACCTCTACCTAGCAACTACCGCTGAAGCCATGAGTTGTGTATTGGTGTGGATACAAGGGAACGACCATTTGCCGATCTACTACCTAAGCAAGGCCCTCGCGGCTACCGAGGCTAGGTATGTCAAGATTGAGAAGCTCGCCTTCGCGATAGTCTGCACTGCCAGGCGACTGAAGCCTTACTTCAAATCTCATTGAATCCGTCCTCAGCAATGAGCCACTCAAACATGTCCTTGGCAAGCCAGATCAGTCGGGGTGTTTATCCAAGTGGGCGATCGAATTAAGTGAATATGATATCGGGTACTAAGCTCCGTCAGTCAAGAAGGCTCACGTACATGCCAACTTTCTGGTAGATTACCCCGAAGAAATAGAAGGAGGGACCGATAGTCCACAAAGGGACGTGAGCTTTGTGATGCTCACTCAGGCGAAGGCTATCCCGGAAGAAGAAAGGACCAAAGAAAATGAGCCTGGAGAGATGTTTGAAAATAATGTCTAACTCTGGGCTACGTATCAGGAACCCATGGATGACTCCCTGAGGGTGAGACACATGTTCCTCCTAGATGAAGTAACCAACATTTCAACACCTGCATCTTCCGTCAAGAAGCAGGAAGATGGGAAAGTTCCTACTCTCGCATTGGAGGCTAAACTTGAAGGCAAAGAATGTTGGACACTACAAGTGGATGGATCGTCTACTGGACGACTAGGAGGAATAGGAATTTTCCTTGAAAGCCCTGAACGAGCCAGGCTGGAATACGCCATCACACTCAACTTTAACGTGACAAACAATGAGGCCGAGTACGAGGCACTACTTACCGGCTTGATAATGGCAAGGTCTCTTCAAGTAAAACGGATCAAAGCCTATACAGATTCCCAGCTCGTCGAGTCCCAGTTTTCCAGGTCTTTCGCCGCTAAAGGACCCAACATGATCAAGTACTTGGAGCTCCCCAAGAAAGAAGCTGAGCACTTTGAAGTATTCACGATGGAACAATTCCACAGGGAATGGAACGAGAAGGTTGATGCTCTTTCCAAGTATGCCTCTGCCTTAGGAGCCTTGGACACAAGGCGCGTCATACTGATGACTCTCAGAGATTCTTCCCTGATAAACTCCAATGGTGAAGTCTTCCTCCTAGGTGCCAAAAGGAGCTAGATGACCGACATATTTCACTATCTCAAAGATGGCTCTCTACCTTCAGACCCTAAAGAAGCAAGAAAGATCCTATGTAGAGCCAACACGTACTTTATCCTAGGAGAGGATCTCTACAAGAGATCTTTCACTAGCACTCACATGAGATGCCTTGGACCCCATGAGGCAAAGACTGTTTTGGAAGAAATCCACGCAGGGAGTTACGGGAGTCACTCTGGGGGACGAACCTTGGCTCAGAAGGTCATAAGGCAAGGATACTATTGGCCTACCATTGATAAGGACGCTGCCAACTTCGCTTGTGCTTGCGAAGACTACCAATACTATGCCAACATACCACATCGCCCAACCAACCCTATGATTCCGTCAATCATAGCCTGTCCATTTGATCAATGGGGAATAGACATAGTTGGCCCCTTTCCACGTGGCACGCACCAAAAGAAGTTCCTTATTGTCGCGGTAGAGTACTTCACCAAATGGGTTGAGGCCGAATTAGTGGCCAGCATCACAGAGAGCCGAGTAAGAACCTTCATTTGGAAGAACATCATCTGTCGCTTTGGACTTCCTAGGGTCATCGTTTCTGATAATGGAGCACAATTTTCCGGGGCCAGATTGAAAGAGTGGCTCCAATCCTTCAAGATAGAACAGCGCTTCACTTCCGATGACTACCCTCAAGACAATGGTCAAGTTGAAGCCACCAACAAAACCATCGTCAAGATTTTGGAAACAAGGCTGAGAACTTCTCAAGACAGCTGGGTAGATGATCTCGATGGAGTCCTGTGGGCACATCGGACAACAGCTCGCACCTCTACTCAGGATACACCCTTTGCACTAGTCTATGGATCAGAAGCGGTCATCCCCTCTGAAATTGTTGTGGAAACCAAAAGAATCCAACAATACCAACATGCTGGAAATGAAATTGCAAGGATCTACGACCTTGAGCTCCTCGAAGACAAAAGAAGCAAGGCACTAGCTAACATTCTCCGCTATCAAGCTATGTCCGCCCGGGCTTACAACAAACATGTTCTTCCCAAGGATATACAAGTCGGAGGCTTAGTCCTCCGAAGAGCTGATATCCTGAGCAATGTCGGTAAACTCAAGCCCAAATGGGAAGGACCCTACGAGGTTATTGGGGCTAGAGTCAATGGAAGCTTCGAGTTAGAAGATGACCAAGGAAGAGCTCTGAAGAGAACATGGAATGCTAAGAACCTACAGAAGTTTTATGCCTAGGGATACTCCCCGAAAAAATGCGACGTCAGCTGTCAAAGTTTTTGTCATTTTCTTTTTTCGGCCTCGAAGCCCACCAGTTGTACTTGAATTTTCGTCAAATCAATACAACTTAGTTTTCCAAGACAAGTAGTGCTATATTTAAAATAAACATACTGCCTCGGACCCTTCAAAGAGATCCGAGCTGAGTGGTGTAACGATTGATTCAAAAAACCAACTTTTCGAAGAGGAAAAAGCCTACACAGCCAGATTGGATGAAAGGACATAACAAGCCAAAGATAAGTTACTACAGAGATCTTGTATTTCTCAAAAAGTACAAATTACAAAGTTCGGACATGCCTGTCAGAGTCACATATAACAAAAGGAAAATCTACATCATTTTTTGTAATAAAAGGAGGCGGTTCTTTGAGGGGTATCCACCGTCCTCCACGGACCAATCGGCTTCATTCCGAGCCTGAGCTTCCGAGTAGAATAGGTACAATATCCTAATAGAGCAAACTCATGTTAGAGTGACCTTTTTAGGAACTCTGACGTCCGAGCCATGAATCCTTTACAAAGATCCTGGGCGTTCCGAAATAGAGTCATAGGAGAACATAATGCACTCTCCGGACCAAGCTTATGATGGTCCAACGGCATTAGTCACTTCTTCCCAAGAATCAAGGAACCTCACGGAACTCCACCATCGGAAACAAGTGACTGATGCGACCGTACCAACTTAAGCCGATCCGGGCACAATAGCAATAGGACTCGGATGGTAGGAACGAACAACACAGGCAGCTCATTTCCGAGTAGCATGTCCTGACACCTGGACAACGGATAAGCTTAAATCCGAATATCTTTGGTACGGAGACGTAATCAAAGTGCTTTCTCAGACCATCCACATCTTCCACCACAACCACTTTCTGGTTCGTGCTCATCCACACTACAAGAAAATGGTAAATAGTGGAAGATGGGGGGCAGCCCGAGGATTTGATTCTCCGAAGCAACAGGTGATGTAATTGCCAGAACCAGCAAGCTAGTCTGCTCCCCCGGGGCTCAAGTTGTTGATACACACTACAGCCCCGGAGAGATAAGACTAGCACGACGATCCTAGGAAATGTATTTTCGAAAAGGGTTAATAAGTGGAAAGGGTAGGCAACTTGAGGGATTGATTTTCTGAAGTAACAAGTGTTTGGAAATCCCTCAGACCAGCGAGCTAATCCGCTTCCCCGGGGCTAAAGTTGTTAGTACACACTACAGCCCCGTAGAAAGAACAATAGCACGGCGACCCGAGGGAGACCACTTCCGAGTGGCCTAACCTCATCATTCCCAACTATGGTCCGACCCAAAGGGACCTTCGGACGTCCGAAGAACCCTCCAAGACAGGTCACAAAGGAATGGCGGAATCAACCTACTTGTTGAAGATATTCGGACCCGAGGATCCGAGTCACTTACTATGAAAGGGATGGAATGATCTGGCACAAAGCCATACAATCCCGGGGTATATATAGGAGTGAAGGACCAATCATAACTCGCCACGTGGACCGTAACCACCGGCTATGGGCTTGGGCCTGGACTTGGGCCACTATTGGGCCAACCCAGAAACCCTTCACAATATCGGCCATACTGAATGAATTATGTTGAACTATAGCCCATTCAGATCTGTTAGTCCGAGCCTGTCATGATAACTTCCGTAACAACCATGATCTGCGACAAGTCACTGAACTTTTCTACTATGATTATCTCCTTTTTTACAACCTTTTCACAAGTCAACAAGGTTCGGAGCAGTACACCCAGTCTCTGCGGATCGAGCAGGATGATCACATCCAAATTAGTCCTAGTTACCGATTTGGGTTAACCAATCTTATCTATACGATTGGCATTTAAAGCTAAGACCCGGACAAACGTCTTGTCCGCCCGAGCCAAAGTTGCCGATCAATTAGATAAAGTTGCATTATTTCAGAAGCATTTGGTCTCGTTGACTCGGATCCACTGACCGACGTCCGAGCCAACGACGCTTAAGCTACTGCTTTATTTTATAACCTAAGTACGCAATGAAAAACATGCATCTAAATAAGAAACAACATAAGTATATGATAACGCCGATCCGAGCCATTGACGAGCCCGGACCAATGCAATACATTACCAAATCAAAAATAGTTATCCGAATACAGATACGATAAACATTATCCATAAAAAGCAAACAAAAGGAAACATTGTCTCACGGTCCGAAGACCGGAATTACAGACTTCCGGGGCATACCCCGTCTTCACTCTTCTTGATGCCCGGGTGAACCAGCTTGTGCTCTGGAAGGACCTCCGATCTCTTTCTCAAGGGATGCTTGTAGGTCTGCCAGCCTTTTGTCTTTGGCTTCCCTGGGCCAACCTTTTCTCCCTTCGGATCTTCAATTCCTTGAGGAAGGCAGGGCATTCCTTCATCATGTTTAGCTCGCGACGGAAGCCATAGACGGGCCCGGGCAGAGTCAGCCAGTCCTGGTTGTGCTCCACATGTTCCTCCAGGGGGACGAAGACACTGGACATCAATACCAGGGGCACGAAGGCCGGAAGGTATGGAGCGCCATGGTTGTACTTCTTGTGCTTTGTCTCGTTACAGACTAGCTCCACAAATTCGCACTTGAGCAAGTCATCGTCCGAGACGCCCTATGGAGCAAAGTCCGAGCCATCGGCCTCTTTGAAAGCAGTAATACCTTCAGCTTCCAAGTCGCAGTCACTCGGGATCCATCCCCTGTGCCGAACTGGCCCATGGCTGCATCGAAGCCATCCTGCCGAGCCTCGTCATACTTGGACTCAAGCATGAACTTGTAAGCGTCCGACCCCAAGAAATCTTGGACGACATGTGTCCGGACCTTCAACAACTCATTGAGCATCATATCCTTGAAGGTCCGAGAGACACCGATGTACTCATCCATGCTATCTTGGTGCACTTTTAGATCCTTCTCTAGGGACAGGATGGCACTCTTCAGCTTCGCCGCCTCCGCTTCGGACTCCTTCTTCGCAGCATGGGCTTTCTTTATCCTTTCGGACAAGCTGACCACCATGGACGTCTCCGTCACCCGAGCAGCCTCAGCCTTGGCCATGTCCTCCTCCATTGTGGCCCTCCGACCCGCCACCACGGAGCACGCTTGAATAGCAGCCATGAGCTACAATGTCCAGCATTATAAAGTCAATAAGAGTTTCGAATCAAAGAAAGATAACATCTTATGGCTATGTCCTCCTCCATGGTTGGATTAGTACGTACCTTCTGGTGAATTGCGAATAGCTCCGCAATCCGGTCCAGCTCTGGAGCTGCAGCCATCCGAGCCACCTCAGCTTCCATGTCCAGCTCGCTACTCATCTTCCCTTTGCCCTTCTTGGCCGGAGGGATCGGACCTTCGGACGGACGCTTCTGCCCGGCCGCAGCACTTGAACCACTGGCAAGAGGGTCCAGAGACATAGACCTCAGAGGTTTCTTCGCCCCCTTAGAGCCCGCCACCTATTCCTTATCCGGGGTGGGTATCGCCTGAGCCTCTTCACCCGCCGCCTCCCTCCGGGTCTCCTCCACTCGGAATGTGGCCGCGTTCCTCGGCTCGTCCATAGGGAGCACAATAGACGTCTTGATGATTTGGGTCCGAGTGCCCTCCTCCATCTCCTTCCTTTGGGCGGAATTTTGCTTCCGCTTTAGCTCACGCATGGTAGACATGGTGTACTCGAACAAAAAATCTGAACATCCGATGAACCAAAAGTTAACACACGATAAATTTTTCGCGGAACAAAACAAACAGAGCAATAAAGCAACAACCGACTCGGATAAGACGACTACATGACCGAATGAGGAAGAACTTACTCAAATCCTTCTTCCCATCACAAAAGCTGGGATCCGAAAAGCCAGCTAGGTAGGGAAGAGGCTGGCAGATTAAGCATCGAAAGAAATACTTCTCCGGGTCTTGATTCTTGTGGAGCCCTTGCATCCACAGCGGAATCTTCCGAGCCGGAGGCTTCCAATCCGGCAACCTACCTCGGAAAAACTTCTTCTCAAAGCGCCACTGAACCCTCTCCGCCTCGGACTGACCCTGTTTTAATGCGGGCCGGACGAAGATGTACCTCTTCCACCAGTTGATCCCCAGGGAAGAGAGAGGATCCACAAAAAAAGTATATGCTTGGCGACATACCAGCGTATAGAAGAGTGTGTTCCTATTGCTTAAATTTACACTGAACAATTTACAAAAATTGTCAAAAGTCACCGGGATGCCCTTGTATTTACACATCACCCCGAAGCACATCAAGTTTCCGAGGTAGTTGGGAATGATCTGGTGCGGATTCAACCCCATATCATTCAAGATATCCATCAACTCGGACGCCACGGGCAAACGCCATCCACAGTGCAAACTTATCTCATGCACACACATGTACCCGGGAGGCGGATTGTAGAAGGTGTGCGACTCATCCAGAATGAGAATCTCCACGGACTCCGGGATCTCATACCTCCTCCAAAGCTCCCCCACCTCCTCAGACGTCACAATAAACAGGCACGTTGGCAATGAACAATCCTCGTTCAGCTCGCCATTCAGGTCAGGATGAGTAACATCGTCCCTTGACCGAGGAAACTTCACTCGGAATACATCTTCACCTTTCTTACTACCCTCAGGCAGCTCCTCTTCAGTCAGATGGTGATTCGCACCCACTGGTCCAGTTGACTCCCTCCAGAATACATGAGGAGAAATCATCTCCTCCTCTTCATCGTCCTCAGAACCGACACTATCCAGATGACCCTCCTCTTCAACTTTTTCATTCCCGGACGATGAACTCAACTCCACTACCATCCGAAGGGGGACAGTAGCCTGAACCCGATCTTCAACACCCTCTTCAAACATGCCCAGCTCGGGCGTTGCCTCAGAGGTATCATGCACTTCCTCGATGTTAGGCTACTGTGGATCAGGATTTGAATGGCACTCGATTAGGGTTACTCCTAAAATTATAGCCTAAGTTGCGTATGTGGAATCGAATCTCTACGGGGAGTTCAGGCTCCTTCCTAGCACGGCGCGGCCGGAGACCCCCTATGGTCCGAGAGGTCGTCTCTTGGACAGCATCAACACCCTGCACAGTAGAGACTTGCAGGTAATCCTGACGCTTCGGAGACCCTGAACCCGGAACAACTAATCGAAGTAAAGAGCTTACCTCGGGCTCATCCCGGATTGGATGAGGAGAACGATCCAGCTCTTCCGAATCCTCCGCACCACCAACGTCAATCTCCTCGGAGCTTTCTGATAAGGACAACGCTTCGGAATCATATCCTTCAGCCTCGGATCTATTTTGACTATCACTCTCGGGCATCCTAGGGAAAGACAAGGCAGTTTTATGAGTTTTAAGATTGTAGTCCGAGAGGCCATTTACATAGATTAAAGTTAAAGAAATCTACGATCGGAGCATAGGGAACGACTCCGTCGGACGAGGTTAGTTCGGAATTAGTAAGATGTCAGTTCGGTGTTAGTTTTAACTACTCAACATATCCGAAGCAGACTATATTATAGCCAACTACGGAATATGAAAAATAGGCATACATCCGAACATGCAATATTTTGAAGATGGACAAATAAGATGCACAGAAAACTTGGAGGTAAAGAAATAAACCAAGCAACTTACTTGCACTCGGATTCTTGGATTGAAGGCAGCTGACTTTGCGCGGATAACTCGCTACGAACTTCTTCTTACTCGCTTCGGATCACTTGATATTGCTTCGGATGTACTCAAATTAGAAAAATCCTCTCTCTAGTAATGTGAAAGTGACATCGGTAAAAGCCCCTATTTATAGAGGGTTAAATCTGAAAGCCCAACCGTCGCTATTTTTCGGGATTAAATCTCAATCGTAGATCAAAATTCATCCAACGGCATAGTAAAACAATACCAAGTGAAATGACGCATTGGTACAAAAAATTTACCTTACGATGACAAAAACACATACAACGAACTCCACCACTCTCGGGAGAAGGACACCACTCGACCTTCGGATGGCCGATCCATCTTCTGTCTCGAATATCTCTCCTTTTTACAAGGAAGAATGATTTCTCGCCATCACATGGAACCTCATCAGTTCGGATGTCCCTCTTCGGACCATCCCAGTCAGGTTGATAAAAACCCTATCCTTTTTACAAGGAAGGATGATTTACCTCACCATCACACGGACCCTCGCCCGTTCGGATGTCCCTCTTCGGACCATCCCAGCCAGGTTGATAAAAACCCTATCCTTTTTACAAGGAAGGATGATTTACCTCACCATCACACGGACCCTCGTCCGGTCGGATGTCCCTCTTTGGACCATCCCAGCCAGGTTGATAAAAACCCTATCCGTTTTACAAGGAAGGATGATTTACCTCACCATCACACGGACCCTCCTCCATTCGGATATCCCTCTTCGGATCATCCCTTCACCCACAAGAGGAACACCTCCGACATTCTCTGTTCTTCACTTGATCTCGCTTACAAATATCCCTTCTTTCTTTAATTTTGTTGCACTCCGAGCCTCCTTACTCGAACTGCAACAAAAGAAAGAAAGGGGGGGGGGGGGGGGAGAGAGAGAGAGAGAGAGAGAGAGAGAGAGAGAGAGATTAAATTAAGGACTACAAGAAGCACGGATTACACCTTTTTTCTGCTTACGAGGGACAGATTGAACTAAGAAACAAACTATCCTCTCCACTTTTAACTAAAGTTCCACAAAATCTTCTACTAAGATACTTGGAAACTAGGAGGACATATGTTTATACGGAAATATGTCCAATCCGTCATAGACGCCTTTGGAATGAATCCTAAGGCATCCCAAGTTGTCTACGGATCCGAGACCTTATAGTCCGACCCGTAGGTCCGACCCTAAGAACCCGCAAGTCCGACTCACCCAGGAGGAAAGGGGCAGGAGTGCTTAAAGGGTAGTAGGTCCGACCCTGCTAACGGTCCGTAACCATGGGGTCCAACCCCGAAAACCGTCCGGATTCAACACAACAACCTCATAAGTAACCAAGTAAACTGGCAATAGAGAGTAAGGAGGTCCGAGGCACCAGGTCCGAATGAAAGGTACTTGACAGACTGAAAAGAGTATGTTGTAGGCAACCCAGTACGGTCCGGACCAATCGTCCCGGCCTACCTCTTCGAACCTTAACCCGTAGCACACTGCATCAAAGCCTCTAATACTCTCACATTAATGACTAAACTACCCCTGAAAGCCCAAAGTGGAATGGGACAAGTGTCATTAATGGGCCATGGGCCTATTGAAGCCTTGGTGGCTCGATCCAGGCCTTACACTTGGCACGATCTGATGGAACCCTCCCATTTTGGGAGAAATCTATATATATGGTACACATTCCCATGATAACGGTAGGCCATAATCACTTCTGACTCCCGATCATTGTACGGAGTTGATTCTCAGTCTCTCGCAAGTGAAGTCTGCATTCGGTTTGACACCATGCAAACTGGGTATAAGGTTCTAACCCCCCCCTCCAAGCTACTTGTGCAGGTCCTCACGTGTCGCCTCTCAACAGTACGACGGTTCTTACAGGCTTCTACTCTTCGGTCCTTACGAGCTAGGTGGTCTAGGTACTCAGGGAGAAGGAGAACAAGGGAAATTCATTTAAGTGTTTGGGGGACTTTGCCCTGGACACCGGACCCTAGCTTTGGACCTTAACTCAGACCCAAGCTTTGGACCCTAACTCAGGACGATCCGCAGTGGCTTGGACTTGGACGACTTAGGAAGAACATATTTAGAGTTTGGGGGATTTCACCCTCACACTTATGGATGCTATAAATATGTATACAAAGTTGAATTAATATTTTATGATTGGAAAGTAGCAAGTGAAGTAAGTATTTAGAGAAAGATTTACATAGGTCTTACAAGGTGGTGCACTACTATCACTATCCAAGATGCCTGAAGCATCAGAAAAAATTCACATCTCCGTTACATTACAAACTCGTTGATTTTGCAGCACTCGGCCTAGTGAATTCGTGCACTCTCCCATTTATTTTGTTCCACTTCACTAGAACAGTATTTTCTTGGTCGAATTCAAGTTGACTTTTTCATTGCCAAGATGGGGAGTATTTTTTCCCCATCAACCTATTTTGCAAAGGAGTTTATGACCTAAATGTATGCACTTGTTCATCCTTCAGAAGATTGCTTCTATCTTCTTCAAAAAATTATTTGAATCAACTTTAATCATTCATGAGACCACATATAGGTTCATTCAGTTATGCCAATACACCTTCATTTTAAAAGTTGATTCTCTTACCGTTAAAACCTTTCCACCACAAAAATATTCCCGCGTTCTTGAAACGCTAGTAAACATGGGTACTAAATCTAAACCGTAGTAAGCCATTTGTTTGATAAGAAGAGATTTAAGATTTCCCCAAACCTTTTTGGACCAACGATTGCTCAGTTAGAAAATGCTCGGATCCGCCAACATCCACTAGAGAAGGGAATATAATAGGTGGTGAATCATCTCGTTTACAACCGACTACTTGTTTACTTGATTATCCAAGGAAAGCTATTAAGGAAACTGAGAATGACGACGAAATCGCACCGTAGCAAAGTGTCGGGTCTCGATCAAGTAGTGGTCTGGTCGTTGTAATTTAAAAGATAAATTTTATTTTATTTATATTTTTTGCTTATACCTAAAATGCCCTCTTCAATTTTTATTGTCTTAAATATTTCAGATTATGGCATTTTCTTAATCAATGTAAAAATTTGAACATTTCAAAATACTGGATAATTTTTTCGATATATTCACTAGTAAAATGGACAACAATAATTATTATGAATCTTGGTTGATACAAACAAGGCCCATTATCAAGAACCTTCAAGATCGGCCCACCCAAACAAACCCTAGCCATCGTATTCATGCCCTATATATATACTCCATGAGTTACTTCTTCCAAATATTATAAGATTTTATTTCTTGCCGTTTTAGATAGAATTTGTATGTCCATAAAGAAATAAATGAAAAGGCTCGATCTGAAATTTTGCCAAAATTTTCTATCAGAGTGAAAATGGTTGCCTGATCTAAAATGGGGGATGGCATATCCCGAGATTCAGTTGTATGGACGGGTTGGAAATCAATTGTTGATAGAATCTAGCCTGTTTATAATTCGTTTGATTTCCAATTCCATCCATGCTACTGGATTTCGGGTTTCTCCCCCTTTTGATCTCAGGTTATCCTTAATGCTTTTGTATAGCTAGTATAATGAATAACGATTGTTTCAGCTAATATATAATAAATGATTCAATCTATGTAGTATGTATTTATATTATGTGAATTGATGATGTGTGTAATTACTAATTCTCTATAGCTATGTTCCAACATGGTGACTTGGATTGATATTGCAGTAGAGAATAATGAGGTGAAAAATATGTAACTAACAATATCGAAGATCTCCTAATGTCATAAGCAGGACAAGGAGGATTACTCTTTCTTTCTGAAATATCCGGTTTATGATTAGACTTTTATTCTTGGGCACGATAAATATCTAATTTCTCAACATGGATATAAATTTATTTTGATAGGTTCAATCTAGTATCAATTTTATGAGGGAGAAAAATTGTTAAAAAATATTTCTTTTGTTGTATTTTAGTAATAATAATGTGTATATTCGTTTGGTCCAGGACCAGAGTAATTGTCTAAAGGGGGTGGATAAACTTTTAAGATCATTTTCTATGTGTGAACTGGACCCTGAATATAGACAACTAGAGTGAGGTTGGGCGGGAATTGAGGAAGTTAAGAAGAGAAACAAGGTTTGTAAAGTGCATAAAAGAAGGTAGACTAAAGAACGGTGGGAAGAGTCTACTACGTCACTCCTTAAGACTTTATTGCTTCACTACGGTACACATGGGCTTGCAGCAACAATCTCCCAAGTTAAACATCTCTTAAACGGCTAGGTTGCACTACGAAAGCAAGTCATAATAAAAAAAGAATAAAGAAGTAGAGGATTTGGAGGCAATGACTTTTCTTCCGCTATTTATACTTGTTTTTCAAGAACTTTAGCTCAGAGGAACAAACACCTATATATGTGTTCAGAGTTGTTCAATTCATTCACGCGTTGATCAACATGCAATGTGCACTAATCACTCTTTCACCTAAAGGCGAATTTAGTGACTTGATACGGTCATTATCATTCGTTATACATACGAAGTACATGCAACCGGTCAAATTCTTGTTTCTGACGTGTTGGACCAAATGACCAAAACATCGAATGGCTTGGAAGCTCACTCATTTGACTGAAATTTCCAACATTCTATATCATTCAGATCAAGCTAATGATGTTAATTTGACCGGTTTAGCATTGTGCAACGAAATTATATAGTTTAATCCTTATGGATACTATAAATTTGTATACAAAGTTGAATTATTATTTTATGAATGGAAAGTAGCAAGTGTAGTAAGTATTTAGAGAAAGATTTACATTGGTCTCACAAGGTGGTGCACTACTATCACTATCCAAGATGCTTGAAGCATCAGAAAAAATTCACATCTCCATTACATTACAAACTCGTTGATTTTACAACACTGGGTCTAGTGAATTCGTGCACTCTCCCATTTATTTTGTTCCACTTCACTAGAACAGTATTTACTTGGTCGAATTCAAGTTGATTTTTTCATTGCCAAGATGAGGAGTATTTTTCCTCCATCAACCTATTTTGCAAAGAAGTTTAAGACCTAAATGTGTGCACTTGTTCTGTAAAACCCGAGAATTTTATTTTTTCTTACTATTTAATTTAAATATCTTTATTCATTTTTTTTTTCTGAAAGAAGTGGGGGAGTGGTTAACTTATTCGGTATATTTTTAACCTATTCCTTCATCTCCTCGTGCAACAGAAGAAAAAAATAGGGTTTTGAGTTTCCGTTTCTCTACCAGCCGTTCTGTTCAATTTTTGGGTGAGTCTTTCTTCATTTTTGTTCTTTTCAGTTTCTCGGATGTTACCCTCCTGAATGTATCTGTCAATTTGGTCAGGATCATTTAAACTTCCTTGTTTTGTCTGATGAATACCAACGTCAATACTTGTTAATTATTTCCAATTCCGAGACTTGTCAGTTTGTTGCCATCTTGAAACTATATCTCTTGAATAATCGATCATCATCATCCTTCGATTTCTCTCTCCAATTTTTAACTACTTTTGTGCCATAACTTTCATCGTTGCATCTCTAATTCTAAACTAGCTCTCGTGGGTTGGTTGCTCAAGTTTTCTTTTGTTGTTTTAACATCATTCCCACGTACTGTAGTAGTAGTAGTAGTAACTTTCCAATTTTATCAGAGGGGACTAGAGTACAGTTCTGCATTAGCAATTTGAATTTAGTTTGCTTGGTAAATTTTCTTCATCTTTTCTTTTAGGTATCAAGTAGACCCGGTCTACTTTGTGTTGGTGATTTTTCGAGCAACCGAGTTAAGTCGTCTGAGGTAACTGAATTTTCTGACACTTCTGCTTCGAGTACGGTTTTGCGTGAGCAATTTGAGTTCAGTTTGCTTAGTAAATTTTCTTCATCTTTTATTTTAGGTATTGAGTAGATCCGGTCTATTTTGTGTTGGTGATTTTTCTTCATATATATCGAGTACACTTCTGCTTATATTTTCGTATTATCGTATATATATAGTTTTAATGTTTGATAAATAAATTATGATTATTATATCATGTTATAGGACATGATATAATATTCTATTCGAAAGGATCAAGTATGTGAATTTCCAAAAGTATGGTTTATGATGCATGTGATGTGTGATGAAATTATGTTTCTGTACATGGAGATAAAATATGTTTTGAGCTCACAGTTTTGCCTAAGAATTCTGGGGCCCGTCTTTGCCGGTGATTACGTTTGGCTTTCTGTCTGTGTTCCATTAGCAGGGAACTTTCTGTTATTTTCTGTTTTGTGCCGACCTCTGTGACACCGGACTTATACTAGTGGCCATAGTGTGACTCTGTCTAAGCTTAAACATCTGTTTCGACTGTTCTGTATAATGACTCCATGAATTGTTTTCTGGCTATGTGACTGATATTGTGTATATATATGTATGATTTACTACTCTGCTTGATCCAGTGAAAGTGCCAGGAGATTCACCCTTATACATTTTTTTTCCAGATGATCTTTAGTGTTGGACGAGTTCAGCGTGGTTGCTTGGAAGTTTGAGTTCTGTCTTTTCTTAGGATTTCCTTTTGGTTGAGATGTCGATTCTGTAGTTTTTTTGACTCTGTACGAGTGGTCCGACTTTTGAGACAATTGTTATTGTTCTGTTCGGATATTAAAGTATCTGATTTATTTCCTTTTACTTCTCTACCACTATTTCAAACTGTTTTTTGTAAGTAAATTGAGGCTTCGTCTTGGCGTGATCCCATCTCACGATAGACGGCCGGTCGCGCCAAAGTATTTTGGTTTTGGGGCGTGACATGTTCATCCTTCACAAAACAGCTTCTATCTTCTTCAAAAAATTATTTGAATCAACTTTAATCATTCATGAGACCATATGTTCATTCAGTTATGCCAATACACCTTCGTTTTAAAAGTTGATTCACTTACCTTTCCACCACAAAAATATTCCCGTGTTCTTGAAACGCTAGTAAACATGGGTACTAAATCTAAAACGTAGTAAGCCATTTGTTTGATAAGAAGAGATTTATGATTTCCCCAAACCTTTTTGGACCAACGATTGCTCAGTTAGAAAATGCTCGGATCCTCCAACATCCACTAGAGAAGTGAATATAATAGGTGGTGAATCACCTCATTTACAACTGACTACGCGTTTACTTGATTATCCAAGGGAAGCTATTAAGGAAACAGAGAATGATGATGAAACCACACCGTAGCAAAGTGTCGGTCTCGATCAAGTAGTGGTCTGGTCGTTATAATTTAAATGATAAATGGTTTTTTATTTATATTTTTAGCTTATACCTAAAATGCCCTCTTCAATTTTTATTGTCTTAAATATTTCAGATTATGGAATTTTCTTAATCAATGTAAAAATTTGAACATTTCAAAATACTGGATAATTTTTCCGATATATTCACTCGTAAAATGGACCACAATGATTATTATGAATGTTGGTTGATACAAGCAAGGCCCATTATCAAGAACCTTCTAGATCGGCCCACCCACACAAACCCTAGCCATTGTATTCGTGCCCTATTTATATACTCCATGAGTTACTTCTTCTAAGTATTATAAGTTTTTATTTCTTGCAGTTTTAGATAGAACTTCTATGTCCAGAAAGAAATAAATGAAAAGGCTCGATCTGAAATTTTGCAATAATTTTCTATCCGAGTGAAAATGGTCGCCTGATCTAAAATGGGGGATGGCATATCCCGAGATTGAGTTGTATGGACGGGTTGGAAATCAATTGTTGATTGAATCTAGCCTGTTTATAATTCGGTTGATTTCCAATTCCGTCCATGCCACTGGATTTCGTGTTTCTCCCCCTTTTGATCTCAGGTTTTCCTTAATGCTTTTGTATAGCTAGTATAACGAATAACGTTTGTTTCAGCTAATATATAATAAATGATTCAATCTATGTAGTATGAATTTATATTCTGTGAATTGATGATGTGTGTAATTACTAATTCTCTATAGCCATGTTCCAACATGGTGACTTACAATTCACTTTTCTTTTAGCAGTTTGCATATTGAATTTCTTGTTTTGCTCTCTAACATTCGTGATTTATTCTCGTTGATATACATCAGATTTACTTTTAAAAAATAAATTTTGTTCACTCATTGTTAATTTTTGCACCCATTTGTTATTATACAATAATAGATGTCATTCAAGTATTGCAATATTGTCTCAAGGATAGTTGTTAACAAAAATCAACATTATGTTCAATTACCCCATTTCTCACATGTTTGTAGATGTAAAGATTTTGGAGTAAGCCCATTCCAAATATTTTATATAATGATGTCAAAGTGACTACATTCTCCTACCAAGAAATTCCCTTGTTGAAAAAGATTGTTGTACACGTTAAATTTTTCAATGTGCAATTTACCCTCAAAATAAAGATAAAGTTTTATATGGATTTTTTTTTCCACCATTTGGGCTCATAGAGATTATTTTCTTTCAATCCATATGTTGGTCCAGATAACGGCAAAGTAAAAGACTAGAGGGGGGGGGGGGGATGAATAGTCTTTTAAAACTTTTGTCGATAAACACGGTTTCTCAGATATCTGTGAAGATTTCTGATACTTAATTTCAGAGACCGGAAGACTTTTCTATGATAAGTGCACGTGCTCAGCAAGATAGGTGTAATTACTTTGCAAGGTAAATTAAGCAAGTAATAAGATGCAGAAAGTAAATAACACAAGTCTTTTTATAGTGGTATCTGAAGGTGGCGTAATCCTTCAACTAATCCACTTCGGCTTTTCTTAGACCTAGAATCCACTAAGACAGATAATTGATGTAACCTTACAAATATCTCTCTTGATTCCTAATTACACTAGGTTCCCAACCAAGTATTCCCCCTGAGTTATTCCCCAGCTTTCACAGTCAAGTACTTCCTGTACTCAGAAACCTTTTGAGCTATTCCTTAGTTTCCCAAACTAAGTACTTCCTGTGCTCAGTAACCTTGGAGTTATTCCTTAGTTTCCCAAACTAAGTACTTCTATCTTGCCGATTAAGGTGTTGGTTAAGGTAGTTTGTCAGGTGAGCTTCTTTAATAACTTGTTCAGTTATGCAGATAGCTCTGAGAATCAAGTATACTTAATACACTTTGCAATGTATGGTATCTTGTTCTTTACTGACCCAAGTCTATGATAAATGTTCAAGAGAATGAATCTCAGATGTCAAATCTTAATTCAACTCTTTCACAAATAACAATGCTTGTTAAGGATCAGGACACTTAGAGCTTTTGTGCTACTTAGAATCAAGAGCTTTGGTCGCAACAGAAAGCTTGAAGGTAAGTAGTGTGCTTGAGAGAGCTTGTGTGAGAGTATTCAATGTAAGTTCAGTGTTCTAAGGTGTTCTAAGGTGTGTTCTCAAGCAGTCTAAGTGTTTGATATTTATAGATGAATTTGAGTGTCGTTTGAATAGTATCCGTTAGGCTTAAATCAAATTCAAACTATTGATATCTGAGTATAGTACTGTAGTACGTTTGTCTTCTTCTTCAGAAGTTACCGTTTTTGTCCAGACATCTCTGTCCGCGCATTTAATGCATTGTACTATACTTTTGTCCTGTAGTGCCAACGGAACTATGCATCGTATCAGAGATCTTTATACTATCAGATTTCTCTGATGCTGTGCACGTCGTTTTCAAGAGTTTATCACAACTCCAGATATCACTTGTTGAAACACCTTGTTATAATATATTTGTTTTCAGAAACATAGTTTATGTCCAAGGTATTTGAGTGTAGATATCTGTGGCCACTTTCCTCGTCTCAGAAACCTTTTATTTCTCATATATCTTTTTGCAACACTATTTATTTAAAAACGCTTGTGTCTTTAAGATATCTAGTCATAGGTATCTGGAAACCTTTGTCTTCAGCAATCTTGTGCAGTCTTCAAATCTTCAAATCCGTTGAACTTTTCATGTTGGATGCCTTCTTCTTGGTCTTCTGTTTAGAAAATAAAAATTACATTCAGAGACGTAACATCCTATACAAGATTAGCTAGACTATCATACTTAGTGAGTTTCCTCTTTTACAGTGTTCAAGTGAACCAAGAGTACTAACCACCTTTTTGAGCTAAGATAAGTCATTAGGTTGCTGATCAAAATCTAAACAGATATTCCCAACACCATATAATGTAATAGAGAATAATTAACAATCCTCGCCGGTTTCTTTAATTTCTATACTGGTAAAAGATGATTTGGATTGATATTGCAGCAGAGAATAATGAGGTGAAAAATATGTAACTAACAATATTGAAGATCTCCCAATGTCATAATCAAGACAAGGAGGATTACTCTTTCTTTCTGAAATATGCGGTTTATGATTAGACTTTTATTCTTGGGCACGATAAATATCTAATTTCTCAACATGGATATAAATTTATTTTGATAGGTTCAATCTAGTATCAATCTTATGAGAGAGAAAAATTGTTAAAAAATATTTTTTTGTTGTATTTTTGTAGTAATAATGTGTATATTCGTTTGGTCCAGGACCAGAGTAAGAGTCTAAAGGGGGTGGATAAACTTTTAAGATCATTTTCTATGTGTGAACTGGACCCTGAATAGACAACTAGAGTGAGGTTGGGCGGGGATTGAGAAAGTTAAGAAGAGAAACAAGGTTTGTAAAGTGCATAAAAGAAGGTAGAATAAAGAACAACAGGAAGAGTCTACTACGTCCCTCCTAAGACTTTATTGCTACACTACGGTACACATGGGCTTGAGGCAACATTCTCCCAAGTTAAACATCTCTTAAACGGCTCGGTTGCACTACGAAAGCAAGTCATAATAAAAAAGAATAAAGAAGTAGAGGGTTTGGAGGCAATGACTTTTCTTCCGCTATTTATACTTGTTTTTCTAGAACTTTATCTCAGAGGAAAAACACCTATATATGTTTTCAGAGTTGTTCAATTCATTCACGCATTGATCAACATGCAATGTGCACTAATCACTCCTTCACCTAAAGGCGAATTTAGTGTCTTAATACGGTCATTATCATTCGTTATACATACGAAGTACATGCTACATGGAATTCTTGTTTCTGACATGTTGGACCAAATTGTTGAGGGGTTGAGCCCCAAACACTAACTAAACTACTACAATTCCCTAATCTAAGATCCGCCTCCAACTTGATGTCCGTCCTGAGAGCTTTGTCCGAGCCAGAGCACCTGAAAGGACTAAGTGGGGGGGGGGGGGGGGTTAGAAGGGTAACCCGGTTTTCTAGTGTCAAACCAGGAAAAGACTTTACTCAAGAGAGAGAAGAAAGCTCTCAATGTAGTAGTTATGAGGGAAGTTATGATATGAGTTGACTTATCAATTATGACTCATACAAGTGGGGGGGGGGGGGGGGGTTCAATACCTTAATGGATTGGACTTTGTGCTATATTTATAGTTATCATGTACTTATGAAGAGGTTCATAAGATGATGCCAAGTGTATGTTCAGGATTTGGACAACAATGCTCCCTTGGCCCATGGCCCAATAGTATGTGAAAGTCCAACACCATTAGGTGGGTCAGGGAGGGTAGATTGGTCCTTTTACCTCTCAGAATATTATTCCCGCTGATGGGTCCGTGTGAGACCTTTTAGAATGATCCGAGCTCTGTTGAGATGGTTTGTTCTTAGGTAGCTCAGTGACGGTCCAAGACATTTGCTGCTCGGAAGTATCTTGGGGGTTCCAATGTATACGTTTGGTCTTATTGTTAGGGTGGCGTCCGAGTTTATCTCGTCCGGTCCGTTTGGCATCCTAGGACTGATAGTATGTGGTACTTGGTGAGACCATGTGACTTCTTGTCAAGTTCGGAAGTCGTGCACCTATCTAGGTCGGACTAGCTGAAAAGGTGTATTAACTTGAGCGTACTGGTTGACCCAGAAGGTTTTCCTTAAGGCGGACTAGCAAAGGTCGGACAAGTAGTGAATTGGTTATTTTGACCTTGATGCGTTCTAGGACACGCTCTATAGCACCCTTAAAGGATTGGACATATATCCGTATCAACATATGTCCCCCTAGTTTCCAAGTATCTTAGTATAAGATAGTTGTGGAACTATAAGTAGAGGAACAAATGTGTTTAGGAGCGTGTCCGAATCGTTAACTGTGAGGGAGAAAATCTCTTATTTTCGTGCTAAAAATCTGTATCTGTGTTCCAGGAATTTAATATATCTCTCCCCCCCCCCTTTCGTTCTACAGTCAGAGTTAGGAAAAATCTCGGACTGTAGAAGGAAAAGGTATTTGTATCCGAGATATATCGAGATCCGAGTACGGTTTTCGGATTTAAAGAAGTCTCTTGTGGAAGAGTGTGTAGGAAGCAATCCGTTGGGCTGGATATGTTGATGTGCTCAAATTGATATTTGGAAACAAGTAGCAAGCAGTTGTTGTAGAATAAACAAAGCTAACCACGAGGTCGTTCGCTAAGGAATCAATTAAGCTATCGCAACGAATGAAAACAAACAGTTACTTGTGAAACAATGTTGATTTGTTTGAGTTGAGTACTTTTAATAACTAGAAAACAGAAATCAGCAATGTAGTTGTTTGTATGAATGAGGTATGAGGAACACAGTAGTTACGATCAAGCAGTGCTAATTCGCTCTAGGGATACGTTCATACTGTCACACAGTCCGGGTACAAAAAATTATCAATTCAACCTTTACCAAACGAGTTTGAAGATATTTGAACTAGAATAATCGTGGGTCGTCAATCGACGATCCTTAACCAAACGTTTTAGAGAATCTTTGGGCGAAAGTAATGAATTGAAGGGTTTTTACGAAGATCTTTGAATGAGCCTAACCTATATGAACGATTTCAAACCCTAGAAGCGAATACGCAAGGTTATCACACAACTAACATGTTCGGAGTGATTTAGCTACTCATAATCGAAGCAAGGATGAAAGAATACAAGATATTGCTCATGATTAACATAAACAGAATGATAATCGCATGCAAGCTCAAACAATTCGAGAAACTGAATAAGAACGAATTTAATAAGATAAAACAATAGAGATTTACCACAGTAATCAGGGATTTGATATCAATCCTTCGATGAATAGTCAAAATCAAGCTCCAAATTGTTATCAATGTCAAAGTATGAATGTAGGTTTAGATCTAGGGCCAAGTATATCTTCTACAATAGAATGAATGTCTAATATAAAACGTCAAGAGAAAAATGCGAATTCGGAAAAGAAATCGCAGAAGAAAAACTGCAGAAGAAGAAACTGGCGACTCTAGTTTTGATTCGGCATCGCAGTAATCCAAGCGCATCGCCGATTTCAAACTAGCGTCGCCGATTTGGACTCGCAAGATATCGAGAGATTCTTGGCGTCATGATTCTGGATTGACTGTTTTGCCCCTTTTGATGCCTTTTGACCCCAATTCTTGATATTTTGGCCTTCCCGCTCCACTTCTAGCATCCATACGAGGCATTGGAACTCCATATCTTGTAGATGCATATAAAAAACATCATTTTTCTTTCAGTTAGTGCGGTTTTAGCCAAATATCAACAAAAGACACAAAGAACAAAACAAGTAAAAATACTCTAGTAAAAATAATAAAATTATACTCAACGATGATAAAAAGACGGTAAAAAAGATCAAATGAGACGGTATAAAACCGACTCATCAAACTCCCCAAACCGAACCTTTGCTCGTCCTTGAGTAAACAAATAAACCTAGACATAAACTAGACTCAAACCACGAAAACAAACAAAGAGTCAAGGTCCCAAGTGACCGAATCTACCATTGTAAACAGTAAGTCCACGAGATGCAAAAATTTTGTCATCAAACCAACTTTTGCAAAACACTGTACAGAAAATCAAACACAATCGTTTCCCAGACAAATAGCACTTGAGTGTTGCTCGCTAGTCCCTCACAGGTGAATGCAGTGCATCTCTCACTCTCTTGGAAGTATCCAAATGGGGTATAAGCTCAAAAATAAACTGGGAAGGTGACTTGCATCAAAAAGGTGCCTAAAATATCTTATGCTTTTGTACTCGTCTCATTAGATCGAAAGGGACTTAACAGGCGACTCAATTTTTCATAAAACAAAAGCTAAAAATGCTCCCCCTAATCACGTCAACTGATTCAAATCTCAATCAAATTCTTCACTGTATATTCAGTGCTTGGCCTCATTGGGCTCTTTTAATCTCAATTTTTTGCAGGTGTCTATTTTACCGAAAGTCTGCACTTTTGTGCATGTCAGTTTGGTGTACGTGCCATTAACCCTCACGGACATATGGCTCTTTAGGACCACGCCGGTATATAGGTAGTATTTGAAACACGCCTAACACAAATAATGGTGATCAATGAAGACCATAGATCTACCCCGCGATTCACATATCAATAAGCCTTAGGGAGCAGTAAACAAGGTTTTTAGCAATAACGCAAAATAGCACATATAGGTTGCAAGATAACAGTTCTCTCCCCAAACCTGTTCCTTGGAACAGGGGGAAGGGCTTAAAAAGAGCATGTCGTTCGTCATCCCTAACAAGACTGAGTACACATTAGTATGAAAAGGCGCAAGTAATATGTAAAAACTTGCACAACCCAGGAAATCACACAATACATTTGCGGGTACAAAATTTTTTCATCGGCTCTCAGGCTTCTCATAGGCTTTTTGGACCAAGGAGCTAAACAAACTAGCTATTTAAAAGAGAAACGACCTTGCAGGATTAAAAATACACTGTCCTACTTCCAGCTAATCAACAAACACAACATAAGCAGCAAGTGGATTTAACACCTACAATGGACGTTCGACTTGGTAAAAGACTCAGACTCACCACGAATGTACTTAAAGGTAAATTAACTAGACCTAGACTGACAAAGAAACTGTAACAGAGAAAGGTCACATAACACACAATAGAACAAAATACATAGAAGTAAAGACGAAAGACACTAAAGACACAGATAACAGAGAAAAATGTGGACAAGACACTAGAGAGCACATTCCCCCTCCCCAAACCTAAACTCAAGCATGTCCTCAAGCGTAGAGTGAAAAAGAAAAGAGAATGGGAGCTATAGTGACTTGCCTGCTGGTGTACCTTTATAGTCATGTACTAGACTCACCAAGAACAACCTCTTCCTCAGGTTGCTCTTTAAATCCTTCCAGATATGGCTTAACCCGTTGTCCATTGACCTTGAAGGTGGATCCATTACTTGTGTTCAAGAGTTCGACAGCACCATGTGGTGCCCCTTGAACGGTTTCGAACGGTCCATCCCATCGTGAGCGCAGCATACCTGGAAACAGTTTAAGGCGAGAGTTGAAGAGTAAAACTTTCATACTGGGGGTCAAATCCTTACGAATTATTCCGTTATCATGATACTCCTTAGTCTTGGCCTTATAGATCTTAGCATTCTCGAAAGCAGTGTTCCGGAGTTCTTCCAGTTCTGAGAGCTGCAGTATGCGCTCTTTGCCAGTGGCATCCAAATCGAGGTTCAAGACCATAATTGCCCATTCTGCCCTGTGCTCAAGCTCTACCGGTAGGTGGCAAGCTTTCCCATAGACTAGCCTGTAAGGTGTGGTCCCTATAACAGTCTTGTAGCTTATGCGGTATGCCCACAAGGCGTCGTTGAGCTTGTACGACCAGTCTTTCCGGTTAGGCTTCACTACCCTCTCAAGTATACTCTTAATTTGTCGGTTACTAACCTCTACCTGGCCCGAAGTCTAGGGTGATATTCTGTAGAAACCCGATGATGCACTCCATACTTTGTTAATAGATTCGGAAAGGAGCGGTTGATGAAGTGGGAGCCACCATCACAGATTACTACCCTGGGGGTGCCAAACCTGAAAAGAATATTCTTGGCAAGGAAACAGACAACAACTTTGGAATCATTAGTTTTGGTTGGAATTGCTTCCACCCACTTAGTCACATAATCGACAACAACCAGTATATATTCAAAGTCATTAGTCTTGGGGAAGGGTCCCATAAAGTTGATGCCCCACACGTCAAAGGGTTCAACAACAAGATTACCGGTGAGGGGCATCTCATTCCGCTTGCTTATATTGCCACTTTGCTGACAGGCATCAAAGCTGATACAGAATTTATGAGCATCTTTAAAGAGAGAGGGCCAGAAAAAACCTGATTGAAGAACCTTCAAGGCGGTTTTCTTCCCGCTATAGTTCCCACCACACTACATGGAGTGGCAGAATGCGAGTATGCTTCCAATCTCATCTTCCGGTACACAGCGCTGCATCACGCCATCATTGCCTAGCTTGAACAAGTATGGATCATCCCAGAAGTAGCTCCTGCAACGAATAGCGAAATTCTTCTTTTCCTCAATGAAATCTTGCACCATGTCAGAGAAGATAGAGAACATGCACCTTTGGAAGGTTGTCGGAGCATTGCATAAGCCACAAGGCATCCTGCGATAGGCGAAGGTGCCGTATGGGCAAGTGAAGGTGCTCTTCTCTTGGTCCTCCTGCGCTATGGGAATCTGATAGAAACCTGAAAGACCATCCAAAAAACAATAGAACTCACGCCCCGCAAGGCGGTTTAGCATCTCATCAATAAAGGCAAGGGGAAGTGGTCCTTCTTAGTGGCAACATTCAATCCCCTATAATCTATGCAAACACGCCACCCTGTGGTTTTCCTAAGAGGAACCTCTATCCCTTTCTCATTGGTCTTAACAGTTACTGCAGTCTTTTTCGGGACAACATGAACAGTGCTTACCCATCGACTGTCAGCTATAGGGTAGATCATATCATGTTCCAACAGCTTAAGTACCTCGATTTTAACTACGTCTTACCTGACAGGGTTAAGCCTACACTGGGGTTGCCTCACAGCTTTGGCTTCACTTCAAGACTAATTGTATGGGTGCAACTAGTCGCACTAATGCCCTTGATGTCACAATCCCCCACCCTATGGCTTCGGAGTTCTCTCTCAAAAGCTCTACTAGCCTATTCTCTTCTTCCTTTTGCAATTTCGAAGAGATTATCACAGGTTTAGTTTTATTTTCTCCCAGGAAAGCGTATTTAAGATGGGACGGGAGCTCCTTAAGGTCGGGTTTAGGGGGTTCGATTTCCCCGGTGTTTCCACCAAGGGGATGGATTTCCTCACCAGGGTCGATGCTCAAATTGATACTTAGTAAACAAGTAGCAAGCAGTTATCGTAGCATAAATAAGCTAACCACGAAGTCGTTCGCTAAGGAACCAATTAGGCTACTGCAACGATTGAGAGCCAACAGTTACTTGTGAAACGAGTTGATTTGTTTGTGTTCTAGTAATTCTAATAACTAGAAAAGAGAAAATGCAATGTAGTTGGTTGTAACAATAAGATAGAGAGGACACAGTAGTTACGATCAAGCAATGCTAATTCGCTCTAGGGATACGTTCATCTTTGTCATACGGTCGGTGTACAGAAAACCATCAATTCAACGTTTACCAAACGCGTTTGAAGATATTTGAACTAGAGTAATCGTGGGTCGTCAATCCACGATCCTTAACCAAACGTTTTAGAAAATCTTTGAACGAGAGTATTGAATCGAAGGGTTTTTACGAAGATCTTTGAACGAGCCTAACCTATATAACCGAATTGAAACCCTAGATTCAAATACGCAAAGCTATCACCCAACTACCATGTTCGGAGCGATTTAGCTACTCATAATCAAAGCAAGGATGAAAGAATACAAGATATTGCTCATGATAAACACAAACAGAATGATAATTGCACGCAAGCTCATACAATTCGGGAAATAGAGTAAGAACAAATTGAATAAGATTAAACGATAGAGATTTACCACAGTAATCAGGGATTCGATATCAATCCTTTGAATAACAAGCAAAAACCAAACTCCAAATTGTCTCAATGTCAATGTCTGAATCTAGGAGCTCTTTTTCAAAAACTAGGTTAAAAAGAAGTCTATCAAAAGAAAAAACAAATTCTAAACTAATAAGGAAAACAAATTACGAACTGCGCATCTACGCATAATGGCTAATTAACCATTGTGAGCTTCCTTTTGTCGATTATATATCCAGCTCGCAAATTCTCGCCGCGGCAGATTGAATCCCTCGCCACGGCGAGCGCCTTCCTTCAAAATAGGGGAGCCATTTGCAAAATCTCGCCGCGGTGGACTGATTTCCTCGCCGCGGCAAGCCTTCCTGCAATTCCCAAGTCCAAGCTCGTAAAATCTTGCCGCGGCGGACTAAATCCCTCGCCACGACGAGCCATGCTAAGCAGCTTGTTCTCATTTAGCTCAAAAGACATCGATTCCTGCAAAATGTAAACAAAACACCAAAGCGTAAAAACGAACTAAAAAGACTATCAAACTAAAGACGAAAACTCACAAAGACCACTAAAAAGGACCAAATGAGACGTTAGAATATTGTCTCATCAAAATCCCCAAACCGAACCTTTGCTCGTCCTCGAGCAAACACACAGCCTAAACACACTAGACTCTAAACCATGTAAACAAATACAAGAGTTACAAATCCAAGTAATCAAATCTACCATTGAAAGCATTAAGTCCACCAAATGCAAATGTTTTTTTTCTCAAGTAACCTTGGCAGAAAAGTGCACAGATAATCCAAAAAAACCGTTTCTCAAGCAAATAACTCTTAAGTCCAGCACGCTAGTCCCTCATAGGAATAATATGCAATCTCTACTCTCTTTGGAAGTGTCCAATAGGGTTATTCGCTCAAAAAGTAAACTGGGAAGGTGACCCGCATCACAAAAATGCATAGACTATCTTATGCTAATGTACTCAAATCAAATGGACCAGAAGGGACTTTTCAAAAATGACTTATAACAAAAGTTCAAGACCTGTGTTGTTCCGTTTTTCACTTACAATCAAACATAAACCATTATTGCACTATATTCAATGCATGGCCTCATTGGGCTCTTTTATCTCAATTTTTTTACGGGTGTCTGTTTTACCAAAAGTCCGCACTTTTGTGTGTGTCAGTTTGGTATACATGCCATCAACCCTCACGGTCATATAGCTTTAAGGGCCATGTCGGTATATAGGTAGTATCTGAAAAATGCCCAACACGACAGATGGTGATCAACTAAGACCATAGATCCACCCCGAGATTAAATTCAGACAGCTTTGGAAACAACAATAGACTCAAACACAATCAAGCATATAAAGCTAAAAAATTAGTCGTAAACATGTAAGTAACTCTTCCCCAAACCTGTTCTTTAGAATGGGGTTTAAAAGTTAGAGAACTCAGAATTAAAAGCATGCCGTTCGTCATCCCCAAATAAAATGAGTACACATAAGTATAAAAAGGTGCAAGTAATTCGTAAAAAAAAACTTGCACATCCCAGGAATCACACAATACAAATGCCGGTAAAATATTTTTTCATCGGCTCAGGCTTCTCACGGCTTTTGGACTAAAGGACTGGACAGACTAGCTATTTGCAAGAGAAATTGACCTTAAGGAATTAACAATGCACTAGGCTACTTCCAGTTACATATAAAAAAAAAAAAAAAAAACAAAGGCATTAAGTGGATTTACCACTCACAATAGATGCTCAAAACTTGGAAAAATAACACGTACACACGAAAGACTCACGAAAATATGAAAAAACACATAGAAACACAGGCAAGAAACTGAAGAGCCTCAAATTCCCTCCCCAAACCGAAACTTAATCATGTCCTCAAGCTATGAGTGGAAAGATAAAAGGGATCGAAAGTGTCTGGCCTGTGAAGTATAGTTTATAGTCATGTACTAGACTCTTCCATGTTGGCTAACGGGTACTCTGGAGGTTCTTGGCTCCTCTAGTTGGTGCAGCTCTTATTCTTCCTTGTTGATAAGTATGTATATACAAGGGTCTGTGTGCGCCCCTATATAGTTCCAGGTGTCAACCCGCAGGGGTGAGTATGGTGTAGTGGTGGCTTGCAACTCACGTTGCTTGCCATGTACTTCTATAGTGCAGGTACGAGCGTGGAGGTTGACAATCATGCAAGTGGTTTTGATGAACGGTCGCCCAAGCAGCAACATATCCTTCTCCATCTCCTTTCCTTTAACCCGTGTCGACTCCACAACCACGAAATTGGCCATAAAAGTGTCCCCATTCAGTGTAACCGGAACATCCCCAATCACACCCATGCACCTACTCCTCGTTCCATTGGCCATCGTGACGAAGCATTTCCTGGGTTTTAAACCCTTCAAATCCAGCTCCTCATAGGTCGCAAAGGTCATCAGATTAACCGTTGCTCCTGTATCTACGATGCCAGTTACCTCGGAAGAATTTCCTATCGCAACCGCCAAATCAAAGCTATCGGCATCACTGATATTCTTATCTACTGCTGGGATTACCCTAGCGGTGGGGCTTACCTCAAGGACGGCCAGTTTTTCACTCGCCTCCTCCACTGGAGTCACAATACTGGGTGTGGCTACCTCCTTTTCACGTACCCCGACTCTCACTTCTACTAGCTTCTCAAGTGCCGGTGTAGGTGCTACCTCAACTACCTCCGGTATCTTAACCTGGGCCACCGTGTTCTCGAGCTGGCAAGTGCAGGTAGCAAGAACAGACTTCACCTTTACTGGCTCATCGAATGTCACCTCAACGGCTAAAGCTCTGTGGGTTTCTGCGGTCGCCGGTAACTTACCCCTTTCTCTTTGCTGAAATCGACCAACTAGATCCCCCAAAGTCTTCTCTAATCGCTTCTATGCTTTCAATCTTTGTCGAACCACGATCATTCTGGCCGATTTTCATGTGCTTCGCCCGTAACCTCTCGGAACGCTCCATGTGGTCCCCGATTGCTGATCGACTTCCCGGCACTTTATGTCCCGAACCCAGGCTGAGCTAGAACTGGTTGCTCCCGTGGCACATTCTCGTAGAAGTTGTTGCCACCTTGGTTATCCTGCCAGTTACCCTGCCCGCTTTGCGTGTCCTACTCAGTAGTACATGCCCCTGGAGTCCCTTCAGCTGCTCGGTATCCCACTCTCCTAGATTTATTTCTCGCACCCTTGAGCTGAGACACCGCTGCCAATCTCTCGAAAACACCATTTAATTCATCAGAAGATGCTTCCAGGAGTGAATTTTTACACGTCATATCAACCATGTACTGGCACTCCCAATTCAGACCCTCATAAAATCTGATGCACAGATTCATCTCGTCGATCCTGTGGTGCGGGCATTGGGATAACAAATGTAAGAAGCATTCGCGATCTTCATAGAAGGTCTCATCGTACATCTGCTCAAACTGCATTATCTGAGTACGAAGGTGCTGCATTCTCTCGGGAGGGTAAAACATATTAACGAAGGCTTTGTAGAGAGAATCCCAAGTAGGTAGAGAACCCCCAGGCTAGTTTAACAGCCAGTTCCTAGCTTTATCCTGCAGACACATTGAAAATACCTTCTTCCTTATCTCTCCATATGAAACTGTTACTCCTCCGGTTGTCAACGGAATCCCTGCAATCAGTACTTCAAATTCTTTGAGGAACCTTATCACATCCTCATTGGCCATTCCGTAGAACTTGGGGAGATTATGGAAGTCGTAGGCTTTGAGTTCTAAATTTCTTGCCTCATTAGACAGCACGATTGCCGCCTTCCCGGCCTTAACCTCGTCGGGTTGCATGTAGGCTCCATAGGTTAACTGAGCGATTGAAATATCCTTTCTAATCAACCTGTTGTTAGAGCTACAGAACACGAAAACCTTGAAATATCCTTAGTTTCTGTTAGTGCACTAAACTTCAGGTAAGTTGGAAAACAAATAAAAATTCGCAATCAACCGCTACAATAGGAATTGATTCCCTGGAAGCGGCGCCGAATTTGATGTGCTCAAATTGATACTTAGTAAACAAGTAGCTATCAGTTATCGTAGAATAAATAAGCTAACCACAAAGTCGTTCGCTAAGGAACCAATTAGGCTACCACAACTATTGAGAGCCAACAGGTACTTGTGAAACGAGTTGATTTGTTTGTGTTCTAGTACTTCTAATAACTAGAAAAGAGAAAAATGCAATGTAGTTGTTTGTAACAATGAGATAGAGAGGACAGAGTAGTTACGATCAAGCAATGCTAATTCGCTCTAGGGATACGTTCATATTTTTCATACGGTCGGTGTACAGAAAACCATCAATTTAACCTTTAGCAAACGCGTTTGAAGATATTTGAACTAGAGTAATCGTGGGTCATCAATCCACGATCCATAACCAAACGTTTTAGAAAATCTTTGAGCGAGAGTATTGAATCGAAGGGTTTCTACGAAGATCTTTGAACGAGCCTAACCTATATGAACGAATTGAAACCCTAGATGCGAATACGCAAAGCTATCACGCAACTACCATGTTCGGAGCGATTTAGCTACTCATAATCAAAGCAAGGATGAAAGAATACAAGATATTTCTCATGATAAACACAAACAGAATGATAATCGCACGCAATCTCATACAATTCGGGAAATAGAGTAAGAACGAATTGAATAAGATTAAACGATAGAGATTAATCACAGTAATCAGGGATTCAATATCAATCCATTGAATAACAAGCAAAAACCAAACTCCAAATTGTCTCAATGTCAATGTCTGAATTTAGGAGCTCTTTTTCAAAAACTAGGTTAAAAAGAAGTCTATCAAAAGAAAAAACAAATTCTAAACTAATAAGGAAAACAAATTCTAAGCTTGCGCGGCTCGTCGCGGCGGGCCAATTGCTTCGCCGCGACGAGCTTCCTTTTGTCGATTATATATCCAGCCTTCCTTCAAAACAGGGGAGCCATTCGCAAAATATCGCCACGGTGGACTGATTTCCTCACCGCGGCGAGCCTTCCTGCAATTCCCATGTCCAAGCTCGTAAAATCTCGCAGCGGCAGATTGAATCCCTCACCACGGCGAGCCATGTTAAGCAACTTGTTCTCATTTAGCTCAAAAGACATCGATTCCTGCAAAATGTAAACAAAACACCAAAGCGTAAAAATGAACTAAAAAGACTATAAAACTAAAGACAAGAACTCACAAAGACCGCTAAAAAGGACCAAATGAGACGTTAGAATATTGTCTCATCAGTCGAATTTAGCCGAGTCAAGCATGCATACAATCTCACTACTCTCCTCACAAAGCATATCCTCATCAGAACTAAGGGTTAGGGCTGCTTCTAGCTTATCATCAGTTAATGTAGCTAGGTAAGTAGCATGCACACAATCATCGATAATATTATCAAACTTAGCATTTACTTCAGAAATCAGATTACATTCTTCCACTGAGTAGGTGTCAGAATTACCTGCTGGTCGTGTTACATCCTTGCTGACCTTGTTGCCACCAATTTCCATGTCAATCTTTCCTTCCGCCACATCGACCTGCAGCTTCACTGTTTTCATAAATGGTCTTCCCAAAAGGATCACATGGTCCTTACTACTAGTGCTGGCTCCAATAGGGGGGTAGTACCACGAAAACTACTGGAACGAGGAAGGTGTCTACTCTGACCAGTGCATCATGAATCACTCCCAGGGGGCACCTGATGCTCCTGTCAGCTAGCTGCAGGGTCATGTTCACCGGTGCCAATTCCCCCAAACCCATCTCCTGGTAAAGAGCATGGGTGATAAGATTAATGCCGGCTCCCAGATCGAGCATTTCTTTTGCTATCTTCCCATTTTCCATCTATATATCAATCACAAAGTTCCCCAGATCTTGTTGTTTCACTGGTAAGCCAACCACTGAATTAGTTGTTTCTGGCAGAACTAGCTTTTCGTTGGCCAAATACTTCCTCTTACTTGCATGGAGATCCTTGAAGAACTTAGAGTAGGAGGGGACATTATCAATGAGGTCAAGGAGTGGGAGGTTCATATTCACCTTTGAGAGCATGGCCAGAATAGCTTTGAATTTGCTGTCATCCTTGGGTTTCCTGATTCTACCTGGATATGGCAGTTCTTTGCTGATTGGGGTCCGGGTGGACGGTAAGGGTTATCAGATTTGTGAAGCACCCCGTCGTACCACCTACCGTTGGCTATTTCAAGGGGTTCGTCCTCCGTGAGGTCGACTACTGGGGCATTCGGGGCTTGTGTCTGTCCGGCCTTTGGATTACCTTTCCACTTCGGAGTACTGTTGTTGCCTGAACCTCCTCCCCCTTGGTTTCCTCATCCCCGAAATCAGAGCTTGCCAGAAACCTGAGTAGTTGGTCGGTAAAATCCTCCATCCTGCTAACCATTCACTCTATCTGTTTGCTAGTCCTTTCATGCCCTTCCATCACAAGACTCATGTATTTTTCGTCATGGGCAATCAAAGCTAGCAGAGTAATGTCGCTGAATGCACTAGCTCCCCGTTGCACCTCTAGACTATTTGATGTCTCCATAATGGCTGGTCCAGATAGCTCTGCACTGGGTGCGTAGTAACTAGGAAATGTCCTTTCTGATCAACCTATTGTTAGAGCTACACAACACGAAAACCTCGAAATATCCTCAGTTTCTATTAGTGCACTAAACTTCAGGTAAGTTGGAAAACAAGTAAAGATTTGCAATCAAGCGCTACAGTAGGAATTGACTCCCCGGCAGCAGCGCCAAATTTGATGTGCTCAAATTAATACTTGGAAACAAGTAGCAAGCAGTTGTTGTAGAATAAACAAAGCTAACCACGAGGTCGTTCGCTAAGGAATCAATTAAGCTATCGCAACGAATGAAAACAAACAGTCGCTTCTAAAACAATGTTGATTTGTTTGAGTTGAGTACTTCCAATAACTAGAAAACAGAAATTAGCAATGTAGTTGTTTGTAATAATGAGGTAGGAGGAACACAGTAGTTACGATCAAGCAATGCTAATTCGCTCTAGGGATACGTTCATACTGTCACACGGTCGGGGTACAGAAAACTATCAATTCAACCTTTACCAAACGAGTTTGAAGATATTTGAACTAGAGTAATCGTGGGTCGTCAATCCACGATCCTTAACCAAACGTTTTAGAGAATCTTTGAACAAGAGTAATGAATTGAAGGGTTTTTACGAAGATCTTTGAACGAGCCTAACCTATATGAACGATTTCAAACCCTAGAAGCGAATACGCAAGGCTATCACGCAACTACCATGTTCGGAGTGATTTAGCTACTCATAATCGAAGCAAGGATGAAAGAATACAAGATATTGCTCATGACTAACATAAACAGAATGATAATCACATGCAAGCTCAAACAATTCGAGAAAAACTGAATAAGAACGAATTGAATAAGATAAAATAATAGAGATTTACCACAGTAATCAGGGATTCGATATCAATCCTTCGATGAATAGTCAAAATCAAGTTCCAAATTGTTATCAATGTCAAATTATGAATGTAGGTTTAGATCTAGGGCCAAGTATATCTTTTACAATAGAATGAATGTCTATTATAATATGTAAGGAGAAAAATGCGAATTAGGACAAGAAATCGCAGCAGAAGAAGAAACTGGCGTCGCCAGTTTGGACCTGCGCCAGTAACAGAGAGTTACTGGCATACGCCAGTTTTATAAGTGGTGTTGCCAGTTCTTCTGGATTAACTGTTTTGCCCCTTTTGACGCCTTTTGACCCCAATTCTTGATATTTTGGCCTTCCCGCTCATCTTCTAGCATCCATACGAGGCATTGGAACTCCATATCTTGTAGATGCATATAAAAAACATCATTTTGCTTTCAGTTAGCGCGGTTTTAGCCAAATACCTATAAAACACAAAGAACAAAATAAGTAAAAATACTCTAGAAAAACTAATAAAACTATACTCAAGGATGACAAAAAGACGGTAAAAAAGACCAAATGAGACAGTATAAAACCGACTCATCATATGTGAAATGGTCCACCTGGGCCGATGAATAGTGATCCAAGAGGCCCAATAAGTCATCTGTCCAGCCCATGAGTGAGGATCCCGAGGTAGTGGAGAATTTCCAAAATAAATTTAATGGGGCGTGATGTAATTTCGCCAAATGTGAACCGATGCAACCGTTGGATTAAAATGATCAACGGCTGGGGTTTAAATCCATGTGATGCGACGTTTCATCTTCCCCAACTATCCCTTTATAAATAGTTGCCAGATCTGTTATTTTCACACTTTAGGCAAATCAAATTCAGAGCAATACTAAGCAATCCGAGCAAATAACAAACTTCCGAGCAATCAAAACTTTCCAGTGAGCAATCCAGGCTTCCGAGCAAGTCACTTTCGGAAAGCAAGCAAGGTTTTTGTCGTCCGTCCATCTTTCTCAAGTTACTTTATCAAGTAAGTAAATCTCGGCTTCTTTAAATTCGGACTGAATGTTATTCTACCTCAGATGCGCGTATGCTTTGTTGAATTGCATGCTTTCCGTAGTTGAATTATGGTGCCAATTAGTACATATGACTTTTAAATTTGCCGTGTGAATGTGCCACATATGGTAGATTATAGCGCCAGTAGGCTTCTTGAGATCCTTGTTACCGTGCCTCGTGGGGTAGATAACAGTGCCAATTGGCATGTAGAATTCCCTTGTGGCACGGCCTTTTGTGCCAAGCTAGGTGCCAATAGGTAGAGAAAATGACCTATAGGAACACCCAATATAGTAGGGTTTCTTCGGACAATGGGACTTAATAAGATACATAAACGAACTCTCGGACGACCACAACATCATTTTTTGATCCGTTTCCTTGTGCCCTAGGATGTCCGGGAGCGATAGTCAGATCCAACAAGAAGTTCAAGACTATGATGACGGAATAATTCAAGGGTCCGAGTCTGTTACGGTAACCTCGTCCATGTTAGACCACCCGGAGTTGGAAATTCCGCAGAACAGACTTCCTGCGGAGGTACGCAAGCGGACATTGTGGAGGTCATCTCGTCCGAAGATTCAGATGCTGGGCATGGGGTCCGTGGCACTGCCACTACTCAGAATAATATTCTGGGTATCCAGAAGAATGTTGTGAGAACAAGGGTACGAGTTCAATCCCGGACCATTGGCAGCGGTGGCATGCTTTCTGGTATGAGTGTGCCCCGGACAGAACAAGGAGGCAACACTAATCGTGAGGCGGATGATATAGAGATGTTTGAGGCTGGGGAGGAGGATCGTGTTGTGATGGAAACAGGTCCGACTAATCCAAGTACATCCGGGGGACACGAAGTTGAAGGAGGAGAGGAGGAAGAAGGAGAAGAAGAGGAGGATGATGAGGAAGAAGAGGAGGAAGCCTCTCAAACTGCTCGTCCGCGGGGATGTTCTGGGCAGAACAATCGCCGGATTGTTCTACATCCTAGAGTGCCCGCACATCGTAATCCGCCCGTTGCTGCGGGTCGTGGAGCTCACGCGGCACGGACTAAATTCCCTCGTCCTGCGTCTGCTGTAATAATTTCAGCCCCATACGGTGAACTCAATGCGGATGGTTTACTTCCCAACTGTCCGTTCAAGGTGAAGCATGAAGATATTCCGGAGTGGAGGTGGAAGTGGGAGATTCCCGAGTTCGTCGAGATTATGGTTCTAGAGCCCTGGCATGCCTTCTACAATCCACCAGCTGGATATATGTGCGTGTGTGAAGCGGCTTTCTCCTGTGGATGGAAGGTTCCCATTGCTTCCGAATTTAAGCACATTCTAAATCATATCGGGATTTGTCCGAGCCAGGTTATCCCCAAATCTTTGGGGAACCTTATCTGTTTTGCGGTCTTCTGTGCAAAGAAGGGGCAGCCGGTGAACTTTGAAAACTTTCGGCAGTTGTTCAATGTCACCTTTAGTCCGGGGAATCCCCTTTGTTATACGTTTGTAAATAGGAAGTCGTACAACTTTATTTCTGATCCCATCTCCTCGCTCGGATCGAAGTGGTGGGAAAAGTACATCTTCGTGTAGATGGCTTTGAAGCCTGGGGAGACGAGAGCAGTGGGGGTTGCCCACAAAGTTTTTGAGGAAAAGTATTCCTGATTGGTGTCCTCTTCCTAAAAAAGTGGCTCCGTGGGTGGCGGAAATCCACAAGAAAAATAATCCACCAACGTATCTGTTTCACGGATAGATCTGTCAGCTGCTGCCTTATTTGTGCAGACTGACTGACGTCGTTGAGGTCGGAGGGAAGACCGACTTCTGTAAGGATTCTTTAGGACTCGTGTGTTCTTTCTATTTTGTAGTTGTCCGCTATTAGTAGTTTTATAAGTCCGTATCTGACATCGTTTGTTCCATTCGCAGCTTACTGGTTCGAGTACATCATGTCGACCGTCCGAGAGAAGAAGAAGCAGCAGAGGGAGCAGCAAGCACTTGACCTTGCCACTGGCCAGAGGGCCAAGATTATAAATACCTCCGCGGGTTTGCCTTTGGAGGACCCCAAAAATGCAGCCTTGTTTGCTGCAGAGGAGGAAAGGCGCAAAAAGGCAGGTGAAGATCCGCAAACTTTGGAGGTGCCTGACAAGTGCAAAGGTCCTGCTACCCGGAGTGCTGCTGCTCCGAGGCCGCCAACTTCTGCTGCTCCGAGGATCTCTTGGCCTGGCGGTTCTGCTGCATCCGCACCTCCCAAGGACGTGCTGGTGCAGGATGCCATCGTTTCTGGCAAGAAAAGGTACGCGACCTCGGATGCTTCTCCTCCTTCGAAGATGCAGCTTTTCTCTGCCGTTCTGCCGTTATCTGACCAAGTGGCCCTTGACGCGGAGTATGAATGGAGTCTCAGACTTCCTAATGTTGAGAGTGTCGGAGAGATCCACGAACAACATCAAAGGGTAAGTGACTTCCGCGGGTTTTTTTTTCTTTTTCAGCTTTTGTTTGAAAGTATAACTTCTGATTGTTTGGATTTCTTGTAGCTCGGATGCATGATCAGAGCTATGCAATGGAAGGCCAGTGAGCGGGCCACTATCAAAGAGGATCTGCATAAGGCGTTAGCTGCAGCGGCGGAGGAGGCGGATAAGGTTAAGCAGGTGGAGACCAAGTCGATGAAGAAGGATACGGTCATCACCAAGCTAAAGGACAACTGGGACCAGACAAAGGCGGACTTGGAGTGGCAGGAGCACTTCATTGATGGGGTAATGAAGTCGTTCTTGGAGTCTAAGGATGCGCTCCTCGAAGATCTCCAGTTTGCTCGGCTCCAAGCTGTGAAGGACTTTGTGAAGTCTGACTCGTTTAAGTTCTTCATGGTGGACAAAGCCGACGCTCTCCGCCTGGAGGGGTTCTCATCCGCCATCGGCCAATTGCAAGTGAAGGGGTTGGTGCCTCCGAACTTCGATTGGAAGAACGAAGGATTGGATCCGTCCGCGGATGCTAATGGAGTGGAGATTCCAGTGGAAGTCGTCCTGGATGAGCGGTTGGCGGCATATGAGTTCGCGGAGGTGGTCACCGATAAAGGTGATATTGAGATTAACAACGACGGACCTTTTCTTCCGGAATGTGTTCCGAGGGCTCTGGGGAAGATCTGCTTCCTGCCTTTCCAAGACTACTCACACTTCTTGAAGAACTGGTACTTTATGCCCTCCCGGATCGTTGGCCGTGATGCGGACTACAACCTATTTGAGAGTATAAGGGCCTCCTTAGATGCTGCTGATGAGTCGCACGCAAATGCTTCAACTGCCAATCCGTCCACTGCCAATCCACCTGGAATCAATGAAGCCGGTCCCAGCTAGCCTCCTCATCAGTGAGAAGTCCGGGGTATGCCCCGTAGAAACTCTTAACTCACTGAATCCACGTTTTGATGGCATGGATGCCAGTACATTTAAATTTCTTATGATCTGTAATAGTATTGTCAGTACAACAATATTTTTTCTGATGTGTCAACGCTTGATTTCCTATACTTCTTCGATCCGGCACAATATGCGTAATTTTAATGTTTTGCATAAATATACAACTCTTGCAAGCTCGGATTACTTTGAAAAATATTTGATCTAAGACAACAAATTGTTAACTTGCTGATCTTCGGACTACTTGATGGGCTGAACCTTCAGGTGTTTCCGCAAATGAAGTTCGTCGGACTCGTCGATGAATGAATGTTCAGATACTTTTATAGGAAAGTTAAAAACATGGGCTCAGTATGATCAGGTGGGGTTAGCCCAAATGATCCAATGCTTCTTGGCCCATACAGATGGCCCAAGCCCATCGTCGACGTCAATCTTCTTATGTGGCGGACGCTGATTGGTTAGTCCTAACTATAAATACCCGAGTTTGCCACTGCATTGATCGTACAATTCTGATTCTAATCTCCATTCTATTGAAAATTTCTTTCTTCTTTCTTAAGCTCGGATTCCCCTGTCACCATTAAAATAGGCATAATAGGTGGATGGTTTCTTGACCAGTCTCCCCCTCGAGACTCCCGTCCACTCTCAAATCGGTACGTGTTGTCTTTGGGTTTGAAAGTGGCGTGGGTCTAGAGGGATGGATTGCTCAAGATCTGTTGTTAGGAAATGTAGATCTTGGAAAATTTTTCGATTTGGGTAAGCCGACGGACGATCCCATCGGTCGTATACGTGATCCACCCGATAGGAGCTTGTCCTATCCGAGGAGCTGCTCGCGGGTGGGTCGTGATACAATCAATGTCTCAAATTCATGTTTGGGTTCGAACGAATGGGTGTTTTGAAGAATCTTAATGTCCGGAGACTGATTGTTGATTTGTCCGTGTTACAGGTACATCCCACTACACGTTGTTTATGGAAGGATTGATGTTGTTGGTGTGCCGAGGGACCCTTTGCTTGAGAGATCCTTTGGTGAAGTTATGGCATATCTCGGAGAATATGACAGGCTTTTCCGTTGCAGTGTAGGTATTGATGGATCCGTATAGATATATCGGATCGTAACATGTACAAAGGGGATTGTGTGTACTTTCGTTCATTTGTACAAACAGGATTGTTGTTAGAATCCCTTGCCATGGAAATAATCAAATTTTGTTTAGAATCGAAAGATGAAAGTTGTATTGATTTGCCGTAAATCCAATTACAACTTCTGGGCTACGTGGCCAATGACAAAAGAGTAATAAAAACATAACTGACGGAGTTCCGCGTAACAAACGGTTTAAACCCAGAATGTCAAAACAACTGATGGAGGTCCGTGTGACAGACCCTAAGCATAGAACTTTTGAAGGTTCTTGGCATTCCAAGTACGCTTGAGTGGGCGTCCGTGCTCGTCCTCCAGTTCATAACTTCCATTCACCCTAGCTCCGATGATCTTGTAAGGTCCTTCCCACTTGGGCTTGAGTTTCCCAGCTCAAGATATCAGCTCTGCGGAGCACTAAGTCTCCGACCTGTAAATCTTTAGCTCGAATATTCTTGTTGTAGGCCCGGGTTGAAGTTGCTTGATATCTGTGGATATTAGCCAATGCCTCGGTCCTCTTCTGTTTTAGCATATCTAGGTCATAGATCCAAGCTTCCTGATTGGCGAAATAATGGACCTCTTGGATCCTCATTATTTCGACCGCAATCTCCGCTGGTATGACTGCTTCCGTGCCATAAACCAGAGCAAATGGTGTCTCCCTAGTTGTTGTCCGTGCTGTGGTGCGGTGAGCCCAGAGTACACTGTCTAGGTCATCCGCCCAACTATCCTGAGAGTTCCTTAGTCGCTTCTCCAGGATCTTGACAATTGTCTTGTTCGTGGATTCAGCTTGTCCATTAGCCTATGGATATCCGACAGATGTGAAGCGTTGCTCAATTTTGAAAGAAGCCAACCACTCTTTAAGTCAGTTGCCCAAAAATTGAGCACCATTATCCGAGACAAGAATTCTCGGTAAACCAAAGCGACAAATGATGTTCTTCCAAATGAAGGTCCGCACACGGCTTTCCGTGATAGTGTCCACTACTTCCGCTTCTACCCATTTGGTGAAATATATTTTACAGCTACAATTAAGAACTTCTTCTGTTGTGTGCTTGTTGGGAAAGGTCCGGAAATATCGATGCCCCATTGATCAAACGGACATGCTATGACTGACGGAATCATAAGGTGTGTCGGACGATGGGGGACATTTGCATAATACTTATAATCAGGACAGTTCCGGGCGAAGCTCGAGGAATCCGTGTCAATGGTAGGCCAATAGTAACCTTGTCGGATGATCTTTTGAGCAAGAGTCCGACCACCAGAATGTCTTCCGCAGCTTCCACTGTGGATCTCTTCAAGCACTGTCCTCGCTTCTTGTGGATCCAAACATCTCATATGGATCCCAGTTAAGATTTCTTATACAAATCTTCCCCATGTATGAAATATCTGTTTGCTCGGCACTGTACGCTCCTTGACTCCTTCGGATCAGCAGGTAATGATCTGTCCTTGCGGTAATTAAAGATATCAGTCATCCAGTTTCTTCCTGTTCCAGTGACCATAATGGTTGGAGTAGGACTCATGACGGTTGAGTTCCTAATTGTGAGTAGAATGACTCTTCTAGTGTCCAAGGCAGCTGTTGCGCACACATACTTTGCCAGAGTATCTGTTCTTTCATTCCACTCCCTATCAAATTTTTCCAGGGTAAACTCCTCAAAGAGACTCACTTCTTGCTTTAGAAGCTCAAGGTACTTGATCATTATTGGGCCTTTTGTGGCAAAAGCGCCAGAAAACTGGGCTTCAACCAACTGTGAATCCGTATAAGCTCTAAGTTTCCGAACTTGTAGAGACTTGGCTATACGTAGTCCGACCAACAATGCTTCATATTCAGCTTCGTTGTTTGTAACCATGAAGTCCAAAGATATCGCATAGTCGAGTTCCGCTCCATCAGGGCTTCTAAGGTAGATTCCAATGCCTCCCCCTCTTCTGGTGGATGAACCATCCATTTCCAATGTCCAAACATCGGTGGGCCGTTCCGTGGCTTGGGGATCTTTTATGGGCTCTTGAATTTTCAAACTTTGTTCTTCCTCTTTCTGAGTGTCCTGGCCGGAGTTATCAATTTTTGATTCATTTGAGATATTATCGAGGAGGAACATATGGTTGACCCGAGTTTCCTCCCATGATGGAGTCCGAGATTGATTGATGAATTGAGCGTCTTCAAAGTTGTCCGGGTTGATCTTTGGTGGAACTGACTTATGTTTAACCTGCTTGGTAATCAAGCACTCGAACGTCTGCTTATCCGAGACTTTTCCTGACTCTGCTGCAGGGTACTCCGCTAGGAAGTCAGCAATAACTTGAGCTTTCTTGGCTGTCGGAGCCTGATAGCTAATGTCGTATTCGCTCAGCTCAATTGCCTACTTAGTAAGTCGTACGGATTGGTCGGGCTTTCCAAGGACCTGTTTCAAAGGTTCCGTAGTTAGGACCACTATCTTATGAGACTTGAAATAGGGTTTCAACCGCCTTGCGGTGTAAACTAAAGCATATGCAAATTTCTCAATCTTTACGTATCTTGTCTCCGCCCCAGCCAGGGCTTCACTAAGATAGTAAATTGGCATGTGATCATTATCTTGGATCCGTACTAACACGGAACTCATTGCCTCTTCCGTAACGGCTAGGTAGAGGTAGAATTGATGTACTTTTTTAAGTTTTCAAAAGCCTCGGAACATTCCGCAGTCCACTCAAAGTTCTCTCCTTTCCGGAGGATTTTGAAGAACGGAAGATTCTTCTCCGCGGATCGCGAAATAAAACGACTTAAGGACATGAGACGTCCGATAAGCTGTTGTACCTCATTGATGTTCTTCGGTTGGGGCAGGTCTTGGATGACTTTTTTCTTCTCAGGATTAGCACTTATTCCCCTTTCTGTGACCATGTAGCCTAAGAACTTTCCGCCTTTTACTCCGAAGGTGCACTTCTCCGGATTGAGTTTCATTCCGTACTTCCTTAGGATAGCAAAGCATTTGCTCAAGTGCTCTATGTACTGTTCCTCAGTTTTGCTTTTAACAAGCATGTCATCCACGTACACCTCCATGGTTTTGCTGATTTCCTCCTTGAACATCTGATTTACCAGCCGTTGGTAAGTAGCTCCTGCGTTTTTCAGTCCGAAGGGCATCACTTTAAAGCAAAATACCCCTCCCGCAGCAAAGAAAGCTGTTTTCTTAATATCCTCCTTGGCCATCCGAATCTGGTAACAGCCTTGATATGCGTCCATAAAACTCAGTAATGCACATCCGGCTGTGGAGTCAACCAATTGATCGATCCGTGGCAACGGGTATGGGTCCTTTGGTCAAAACTTATTTAGCCTCGTGAAATCATTGCACATTCGCCATTTACATGGTGATTTCTCGACTAAGACAACGTTGCAGACCCTATCGGAATAACGGAATCCTTCAATATGTCCGGCCTTCATGAGCCGGTCAACTTCCGTAGCTATGATGGCATCCTTGATTGGGCCAAAATCTTTCCTCTTCTGGCGGATATACTTAATCGATGGGTCCATGTTCAGGCAGTGAATAGCGATCCTCGGATCTATCCCCTTGAGATCGTCAGTACTCCAAGAGAAGACATCTCTATTGTTTCGGAGACAAACAATGAGCTTCATCTCCACTTCTGCATTCATCTCCGTTCCGACTTTAGTCTTCTTGTCCGGGCTTCCAACAACAAGTTCAACATCCTTGAGAGTCTCATGAGGTTCGATCCGTGCTGTTTTGGGAAACTTGTCCTTGTGACTCCCTATTCTAATGTTGGGATCCTCCGTTTTCGGAGGGAGAACAATCTGCGGATCGGAAGTTAAAGAGACTGCTAACACGGGAGCGGATGCTCTCTTGGTAGACATGATGTAACACTCCCAAGATTCTCGGATGTTTCCTACATTTCTCCAATTCCGTAGGGAGTTGGAAACTTCATTCTGTTATGGAGGGTAGAAGATATAGCTCAGAACTAATTGAGCCCCGGACGACCAAAGATGGCATTGTAATCAAAGGTCCGATCCACCACGACAAAACGGACTAGTTGTGTCACTCTCGCGGGAGGTGTTCCCAACGATACATGAAGCATGATGCTTCCTAAAGGACGGATAGTTCCTTCTCCGAACCCTAATATCGAGGTATTGACTCTCTCATATTAAATTCTTCCCAGATTCATCTGATCAATTGTTCTTTTGGCAATGATGTTCGAGGAACTCCCTGTATGTACCAGGATCTTGTTCACTCGATAAGTTGCTATGGTTAAAGAAGCCACCAGTGGAACATCCGGATCATCTATGTCCTCGCCTCCTGTCGTAGGAGGAGGAATCTCACTGTCATCAAAGGATATAGTATTGGTTCCACGGATCGCCGGAGTAGCGTAGGATCTATCATTGTTCCGCAAATTCTGAGTCGTCCGTTCTATTGTGTTCCTGCTATCGCCACTAGTCGGTCCTCCTGCTATGGTGTTGATCACTCCGCTGTATGGAAGGTTCTCCATTTCAATATCATCATCATACTTGTATTGGTGATGATCTATCCGAGATGGATGATTGGTTGGCGGGGGAGGCAAGGATAGCGGACATGGTTGCGGTTCTGCTGTTCTGTCTTCCCTTCTCCGTTCCGTCCTATCATGCTTAGAAGGTTCGTTCGTATAGACATGCTCCTTCAACTTTCCCTCTCTTATTAAGTGCTCAACCTCAGTTATCAGTTGAACGAAATCGTCCGTCTCATGACCAGGACTCTTATGAAACTTGCAATACCCTTTTGCATTCTTGTTCTTCCGATTATTTTGCGATGGCTTTGGCCAGTGAACATCCAACTTTTTCTCAATAATGGTGGCCAAGATGTCGGATCTTGTCTATTGAGACGGGTATAATCCGCATACCTTCTTGGCGGACTACTTTCCCTGTTGAAACCTTTATCTTTGTATTCCTTCTTCCGATCGAACTTCCCATGGCGTTGCTCTTGCTTCATCTGCTCTTTCCCTTTCTTGGACCCAGCTCTCAGTGGCACATTCCTTCGGTACTCCTCTCCGTACATTACCTCTTCGCAAATATCATCCAAATGCTTTTCACTTCTCACTTCCTGGCTAGAGAGTTTCCTGCGGAGTTCTGCGTTGTAAGTATTAGCATACAGGTGACGGACCCGTTCTTTAATACTGTGAGACTCAACTCGGAGGACCTCCGTATTGAAGCGATCTAGGAAAGTCCTAAGATCCTCCTGTTCTCTCTGTATAACTTCTGCCAGGTGCTCCACAGTCCGTTTCCTTCTTTTCGATTTTCCAAATCGTCACAGGAACTTGGAAGAGAGGTCCGCATAGGATCTTACTGACTTGTTTGGAAATGCAGTGTACCAATCCATGGCTATTCCGAAGAGAGTGGATTAGAAAGTGAGAGATTTTTTATTATCACTCATCCCTTTGGAATGTATCTTGCTATTGTACCTTATCAAGTGGCCCACAGCACAAGTATCTCCGTAATAGTATTCCATGTTCGGAATCACTTTATCCAAGTGCTTGTTTCTTTCCTTTTCTTTTATGATATCATCACACAAAGGATTCGGTGCACTAGTAGCTATCTGATCATGGTCCTTTACCAAGCGTCCGAGATTGAGAATCTGAGCTTCCAAGGCTTTTTGCTGAGCATAGATTTCTTCCGCATTCATCATCTCTCCCATTCTTGGGTGAACTGCTACATCCGTGGGAAGTTCATCTAAGTGGACCAGAGGAATGGTTTCCGCTACGTGATCTCTAGTACGCGGAGGTATCTGTTGCGGAGCTCTAGGTTGCCTGTTTCCGTCCTCCTGATATGCTCTCTGCCCATTTGGACTTCCCTCTCGTCGAACCTGGGAAGCAGAGGCTCTCCTATCTAGGAGATTCTGTAAATCCTCCTGTGGTAGCTGATTCCCCAACCTCTGCTGGATCGGACGTTGTTCTTTCCTTGATAGAGCGGGCTCTGCTTGCCCCGGATTAGCCACTGGCAGAGTGACTTGTTGGGGTTGGACATTGTTTGACCCAAGACAACCTTGGATTATCGTAAGCAGTCGACCAAATTGATTCTCACTTAATCTGAAGTCACTAGTGCGGACTATACGACCGTCTGGCATTGTAAAGTGCTGACCTGGAGGACGACCTTGTGTCCCTGCCGGAGGAACTTGAGCGGCCTCTTCTCCGTGATTTTCAGGTACAACATTCTCAGGAACATTACGGACTCCCCTGGACGGAACGTCACTTCCGTCATCGGAGGATGAGCTTGTTGTGTGACCATCGCTCGGGTACCTCCTTCCTTCAACATTCCTTTCTGCTACAGTGGCCCTCCGTCCTCTGTGGGTGGATGTCCGCAGGGGCGGGGAGGTGGAGTTCCGATGCTAGCATCACTGGTCCGTGCTGTCCGTCTAGTTCTTGCCATCAGCTCAGCTTAAACACGGATCCTTTTGTAAGTATTCCCACAGACGGCGCGAAATGTTGAGGGGTTAAGCCTCAAACACTAACTAAACTACTACAAATCCCTAATCTAAGATCCGCCTCCAACTTGATGTCCGTCCTGAGAGCTTTGTCCGAGCCAGAGCACTTGAAAGGACTAAGTGGGGGGGGGGGGGGGGGTTAGAAGGGTAACCCGATTTGCTAGTGTCAAACTGGGAAGAGACTTTACTCAAGAGAGAGAAGAAATCTCTCAATGTCGTAGTTATGAGGGAAGTTATGATATGAGTTGACTTATCACTTATGACTCGTGACTTTATGATATCCCAACTTACCTTAATGTATTGTACCTTGTGCTATATTTATAGTTATCATGTACTTATGAAGAGGTTCATAAGATGATGCCAAGTGTATGTTCAGGATTTGGACAACAATGCTCCCCTGGCCCATGGCCCAATAGTATGTGAAAGTCCAACACCATTAAATGGGCAAGGGAGGGTAGATTGGTCCTTTTACCTCTCAGAATTCTATTCCTGCTGATGGGTACATGTGAGACCTTTTAGAATTATCCGAGCTCTGTTGAGATGGTTTGTTCTTAGGTAGCTCAGTGAAGGTCCGAGACATTAGGTGCTCGGAAGTATCTTGGGGGTTCCAATGTGTACGTTTGGTCTTATTATTAAGGTGGCATCCGAGTTTATCTCGTCCAGTCCGTTTGGCATCCTAGGAATGACAGTGTGTGGTACTTGGTGAGACCATGTGACCTCTTGTCAGGTTCAGAAGTCGTGCACCTAGCCAGGTTGGACTAGCTGAAAAGGTGTATTGACTTGAGCGTACTGGTTGACCTGAAAGGTTTTCCTTAAGGCGGACTAGCCAAGGTCGGACAAGTACTGAATTGCCTATTTTAGCCTTGATGCGTTCTAGGACACGCTCTATGGTGCCCTTAACGTATTGGACATATATCTGTATCAACACAAATGACCAATACATCGAATGGCTTGGAAGCTCACTCATTTGACTGAAATTTCCAATATTCTATATCATTCAGATCAAGCTAATGATGTTAATTTGACTGGTTTAGCATTGTGCAACGAAATTATATAGTTTAATCCTTATGGATACTATAAATTTGTATACAAAGTTGAATTACTATTTTATGAATGGAAAGTAGCAAGTGTAGTAAGTATTTAGAGAAAGATTTACATTGGTCTCACAAGGTGGTGCACTACTATCACTGTCCAAGACGCCTGAAGCATCAGAAAAAATTCACATCTCCGTTACTTTACAAACTCGTTGATTTTACAACACTGGGCCTAGTGAATTCGTGCACTCTCCCATTTATTTTGTTCCACTTCACTAGAACAATATTTACTTGGTCGAATTCAAGTTGATTTTTTCATTGCCAAGATGAGGAGTATTTTCCCCCCATCAACCTATTTTGCAAAGAAGTTTAAGACCTAAATGTGTGCACTTGTTCTGTAAAGCCCGAGAATTTTAGTTTTTCTTACTATTTAATTTAAATATCTTTATTCATTTTTTTCTGAAAGAAGTGGGGGAGTGGTTACCTTATTCGGTATATTTTTAACCTATTCCTTCATCTCCTCGTGCAACAGAAGAAAAAATAGGGTTTTGAGTTTCTGTTTTTCTACCAGCCGTTCTGTTCAATTTCTGGGTGAGTCTTTCTTCATTTTTGTTCTTTTCAGTTTCTCGGATGTTACCCTCCTGAATGTATCTGTCAATTGGTCAGGATCATTTAAACTTCCTTGTTTTGTCTGATGAATACCAACGTCAATACTTGTGGTTAATTATTTCCAATTCCGAGACTTGTCAGTGTTTTGCCATCTTGAAACTATATCTCTTCAATAATCGATCATCATCATCCTTCGATTTCTCTCTCCAATTTTCAACTACTTTTGTGACATCACTTTCATCATTGCATCTCTAATTCTAAACTAGCTCTCGTGGGTTGGCTGCTCAAGTTTTCTTTTGTTGTTTAACATCATTCCCACGTATTGTAGTAGTAGTAGTAACTTTCCAATTTTATCCGAGGGGACTAGAGTACGGTTCTGCGTTAGCAATTTGAGTTCAGTTTGCTTAGTAAATTTTCTTTATCTTTTCTTTTAGGTATCGAGTAGACCCGGTCTATTTTGTGTTGGTGATTTTTCGAGCAACCGAGTTAAGTCGTCTAAGGTTAGGGGGATTTTCCGACACTTCTGCTTATATTTTTGTATTATCGTATATATATAGTTTTAATGTTTGATAAATAAATTATAATTATTATATCATGTTATGGGACATGATATAATATTCTATTCGAAAGGATCAAGTATGTGAATTTCCAAAAGTATGTTTTATGATGCATGTGATGTGTGATAAAATTATGTTTCTGTACATGGAGATAAAATATGTTTTGAGCTCACAGTTTTGCCTATGAATTCTGGGCCCGTCTTTGACGGTGATTACGTTTGGCTTTCTGTCTGTGTTCCTTTAGCAGGGAACTTTCTGTTATGTTCTAATCTGTGCCAACCTCTGTCCCACGGAACTTATACTAGTGGCCATAGTGTGACTCTATCTGAGCTTGAATATATGTTTTGACTGTTATGTATAATGACTCCATGAATTGTTTTCTGGCAATGTGACTGATATTGTGTATATATATGTATGATTTACTACTCTGCTTGATCTGGTAAAAGTGCCAGGAGAGTCACCTTTACACATTTTTTTTCCAGATGATCTTTAGTGTTGGACGAGTTCAGCGTGGTTGGTTGGAAGTTTGAGTTCTGTCTTTTCTTAGGATTTCCTTTTTGTTGAGATGTCGATTCTGTAGTTTGTTTTGACTCTGTACGAGTGGTCCGACTTTTGAGACAATTGTTATTGTTCTGTTCGGATATTAAAGTATCTGATTTATTTCTTTTTACTGCTCTACCACTATTTCAAACTGTTTTTTGTAAGTAAATTGAGGCTTCATCTTGGCGCCGGTCGCGCCAATGTATTTTGGTTTTGGGGCGTGACATGTTCATCCTTCACAAAACTGCTTCTATCTTCTTCAAAAAAATATTTGAATCAACTTTAATCATTCATGAGACCATATGTTCATTCATTTATGCCAATACACCTTCGTTTTAAAAGTTGATTCACTTACCGTTAAAACCTTTCCACCATAAAATATTCCCGCGTTCTTGAAATGCTAGTAAACATGGGTACTAAATCTAAAACGTAGTAAGGCATTTGTTTGATAAGAAGAGATTTATGATTTCCCCAAACCTTTTTGGACCAACGATTGCTTAGTTAGAAAATGCTCGGATCTGCCAACATCCGCTAGAGAAGGGAATATAATAGGTGGTGAATCACCTCGTTTACAACCGACTACTAGTTTACTTGATTATCCAAGGGAAGCTATTAAGGAAACGGAGAATGATGACGAAACCGCACCGTAGCAAAGTGTCGGGTCTCGATCAAATGACGAAATTCTTCCTCATCAGTTGAAATCTCATACCTTTTCGAAGTTTACGAAACTCGCCGAAATTGTTAGAATCCATTATAATTTGCACAAGTAGTGGTCTGGTCATTATAATTGAAATGATAAATTGTATTTTATTTATATTTTTTGCTTATACCTAAAATGCCCTCTTCAATTTTTATTGTCTTCAATATTTCAGATTATGGCATTTTCTTAATCAATTTAAAAATTTGAACATTTCAAAATACTAGATAATTTTCCCTATATATTCACTAGTAAAATGGACCACAATGATTATTATGAATCTTGGTTGATACAAGCAAGGCCCATTATCAAGAACCTTCTAAATCGGCCCACCCACACAAACCCTAGCCATCGTATTCGTGCCCTATATATATACTCCATGAGTTACTTCTTCTAATTATTATAAGTTTTTATATCTTGCCATTTTAGATAGAATTTCTATGTCCAGAAAGAAATAAATGAAAAAGGCTCAATCTGAAATTTTGCCATAATTTTCTATCCGAGTGAAAATGGTCGCCTGATCTAAAATGGGGGATGGCATATCCCGAGATTGAGTTGTATGGACGGGTTGGAAATCAATTGCTGATAAAATCTAGCCTGTTTATAATTCGGTTGATTTCCAATTCCGTCCATGCTACTGGATTTCGGGTTTCTCCCCCTTTTGATCTCAGGTTTTCCTTAATGCTTTTGTATAGCTAGTATAACGAATAACGATTTTTTCAGCTAATATATAATAAATGATTCAATCTATGTAGTATGAATTTATATTATGTGCATTGATGATGTGTATAATTATTAATTCTCTATTGCCATGTTCCAACATGGTTACTTACAATTCACTTTTCTTTTAGCAGTTTGCATATTGAATTTCTAGTTTTCCTCTCTAACATTCGTGACTTATTCTCGTTGATATACATCAGATTTACTTTTAAAAAATAAATTTTGTTCACTCATTGTTAATTTTTTCACCAATTTGTTATTATACAATAATAGTTGTCATTCAAGTATTGTAATATTGGCTCAAGGAAAATTGTTAACGGGGATCAACATTATGTTCAATTACCCCATTTCAAACATGTTTGTAGATGTAAAGATTTTGGAGCAAGCCCATTCCAAATATTTTATATAATGATGTCAAAGTGACTACATTCTCCTACCAAGAAATTCCCTTGTTGAGAAATATTGTTTTACACGTTAAATTTTTCAATGTGTAATTTACCCTCACAGTAAAGATAAAGTTTTATATGGATTTTTTTCCACCATTTGGGCTCATAGAGATTATTTTCTTTCAATCAATATAATTTAACAGAGAATAATAAACAATCCTCGCCGGTTTCATTAATTTCTATACTGGTAAAAGATGATTTGGATTGATATTGTAGTAGAGAATAATGAGGTGAAAAATATGTAACTAACAATATTGAAGATCTCCCAATGTCATAAGCAAGATAAGGAGTATTACTCTTTCTTTCTGAAATATCCGGTTTATGATTAGACTTTTATTCTTGGGGACGATAAATATGTAAGTTCCCAACATGGGTATACATTTATTTTGATAGGTTCAATCTGGTAACGTGAAACAAGCTAGCTAGCAGGATACATATGATTCACAGGATAGATTAATCAAGTTGTCACAATCTTGAGTTCAAAAATGAATAGCACTAGTGGAGGCGTCAATTCCACTAGGCTATAATCAATCTAGCTAATCCTACTATTACAGTTTGCAATCTAAACTGTTAAATCAAGCAAGAAGAAAGACATTTTAGTGTATTGATTAAATGCTTAATCTAACAGTGATTTTGCTTGCATGCTCGATAAACAGAATAGCAAGATATGCGATTAATCTAAAAAGCACAAGTAATCTAAACCCGATGCACTTGAAATCTCATGAACCCTAGCTAGCATGCATTGAATCAGTCACCACCCCATAATCGGCGGGTGTTTAGCTACTCATATTATGCGAAGACATAATCAATATTGTATATAAATAGGCTCCAAACATAATCTAAAGCAACAAACAAAGATTCGAATGGATTGATACAAATTTACCCTTCGTTGTCACAAACCCTAGGTAGAATTGAAGAATTGAAACGAATCGATGCGAAAAGCTATGTAGATAATCTCCCAATGAATGTCAATCTTCGGATTACAAGATAAATGGTTCAATTACCTCCAATAATAGGTAGGTAATTGCCTTGGAAAGGTTCTAGGTCAAAAAGCAATAAGAAGAGAAGAATAATAATGAAGTTGTCCCTAAAAGATCAAGAAAATAGGTTATATATAGTGAAAAAAGCTCAAAATCACGTTCTGGGCCGAAAACGGGCCAAACATTGGCCAAAAAGGCGTCTGGCGTTGCCAACAAGTCGCCTGGTATCGCCAGTCGACTTACAGAGTCTGACTGGCGGACGCCAGTCTGACTTCTGGCGTCGACAGTTTCCTCCTACACCGGTTTTGTTTCCTTTTTGAATATCTAAACGTCAGAATTTGGAAATGGTTCTTTCCTGAAAGTTGTAGCAATTGGTCCTATCTACGCGTGGACACCAAGATCATATCAATCGGAGTTCATATGAGAAAGTTATGGCCAAAATTCCAAACCTGCTCCATCGTAGTTCGAATTTCGCGCGCTTTCACTTAAACGGCTCTAAAATGTTCGTCCGAACTCCGAATCCACTTCCGTTTCGACCGATCAACTCCTTTTTCAACCACCTTTCAGGTGCATAAACTTCCATGCTTACTGGTTTAGCCCTTGTTTTAATGCATTTTCACCAAACACCTACAAAACACAAAAAACACAAAAACGTAACAAAACACTAATAAAAATAGAAATTATCATGCCCAGCTTAGATAATCATATATGCATACAACCATCTAGTATGCTTCATGCATTAGTTCTTCGCGAATAACAATATGATAGGAAGTCAATATATTTGCACATTTGGATTTCTTGTGCTGAAAATAAATTTGGCATCAATTGGAGATTATAGTTGTGGGTTTCCGGCCACTTATATATCAATCACTGTCAACTTTAAAAGTGTGACTTTTACTCATTTAAGGATCTCCGTAATCATGCTTCATCTCAATGTTGTGTCTTGCCATAATAATAATTACAACATGAGAAAGCTTTCAGCACATAATTATATGGAAACTTCATGTTTCACAACAACGGGTACGTTATACCCGGATGGCCTAATTTGTCACATCGGGATCATCTCTCATACATCACTTGAATTTGGCCTTTCAATAATGTGACATTCAGATACATGTGCCTTTCATATTTGGCAAGACTAATCATATCAATTCCTTTTGGAATTTAGTCTAATATATTTTATTGAGCACATTTTTGTTAGAGTACAAGCTCTTGTATGATGATGAAATCAAGCCATACACTTTCGTTATGTCTTCTCTCAACATAATCCATATGTAGAGGGTATATATAAAAACTTGAGCATTTGCAATATAATGCTCCCCTCAAATGCTCATCGCACCATTAATATTTACCAATTTCATGTTGGAAATCATATATATCTCACGAGATATGACAAGATTACTCAGTGCAAGCTTTTATCATTGACAACTAGTCATGTGATGTGTTGATGCAATATCATCCAACACTATTATTCAAACATATTTTGGCCTCATTTGCCTCGTATATGTCATATTTGACTCAAGCAATGACACATGTCTTTCTTTCATAATTTTGCTACTGTATAGCATATTCGAGGCATATGAGATAGTGTATGCTTTTCTAGCATATCATCATTAGTAACTGTCTCACAACATAAGTGATTTTGATACATCCAACTACGCCGGTTGGATATCCACTTTTTATTTGCATCACCATCAATAATCTTGTTTAAATGGGTGTGCATCAACTTTATTTGCATCACCATCAATAATTTTGTTTAAATGGGTGTGCATGATTTTGAACATTTGAAATAAGACGGTAAAAAAGATCGAATGAGATGATGTAAAATCGACTCATCAACATGCTAGATCGGACGAGGACCGAGGCATTGGCTAATACCCACGTGGGAGGGACCTTACAAGATCATCGAAGCATGAGTGAATGGAAGTTATGAGTTGGAAGATGAGCACGGATGCCCACTCAAGCGTACCTGGAATGCTAAGAACCTTCAAAAGTTCTACGTTGAGGGTTTATTACACGGAACTTTGTTAGTTATATTTTTGTTGCTCTTTTGTCATTGGCCACGCAGCCCACAAGTTGTAATTGAATTTACGGCAAATCAATACAACTTTCATCTTTCGATTCAAAACGAAATTTGGTTATTTACATGGCAAAGAGACTCTAACAACAATCCTGTTTGTACAGTGAGCAAAATGCACATAATCCCCTTTGTACATGTTACGATCCGATATATCTATTCGGATCCATACAACATCTACACTACAACATAAAAGTCTGTCATATTATCCGAGATATGCCATAACCTCAGCAAGGGATCTCTCAAGCAAAGAGACCCTCGGCACCCCAACAACATCGATCCTTCCATAAACAAACGAGTAGTGGGATGTACCTGAAACATGGAAAAATCAAGAATCAGTCTTCGGACATTAAGATTCTTCAAAATACCCATTCGTTCGAATCCAAACACGGATCTGACACATTGATCGAATCACGACCCACCGGCTAGCAGCTCCTCGGACAGGACAAGTTCCTACCGGGTGGATCATGCATACGACTGATGGGATCGTCCGTCGGTTTACTCCTCAGATCGGAACATTTTTCAAGATCTATGTTTCCTAACAATAGATCTCGAGCAATCCATCCCTCTATACCCACGCCTCTCTCAAACTCAACACAAAATTTACCTATTTGAGAGTGGACGGTAGTCTCGAGGGGGAGACTGGTCAAGAAAACGTCTTCCTATTGAGACCACTAGGCTCAAACTGCCAGATGAGTCCGAGCTTGAGAAAGAAGAAAGAAATTTTCAACAGAATGGATATTACAATCAGAATTGTATGATCAATGCAGTGGAGAACTCAGGTATTTATAGATAAGACGAACCAATCAGCGTCCTCCACGTAAGAAGATTGACGTCGATGATGGGCTTGGGCTATCCGTATGGGCCAAGCAGTATTGGATCATTTGGGTTTACCACATCTGGTCATAATTGAGCCCATGTTTTTTACTTTTCGTAACTATATATAATAGTGTCCGAGCATAGACTCGCTGATCTATCCGTGCAACCCAGGTGGATTGGCGGTAGACAGATTGGCAGTTGAGGCCTCCGCGCGGGACTCGTCAATGGCATCGAAGGATGCCTTTATGCTCTCAGACAGGTTATAGTCCACGTCACGGCTAACGATCCGGAAGGGCATATGACACCAGTTCTTCAAGAAGCTTAGGTAGTTCTTGAAAGGCATGAAGCAGACCTTCTCCAGAGCCTTCAGAACACAGTCAGGAAGAAAAGGTCTGCCATTGTTAATCTCAATGTCACCTTCATCGGTGACCACCTCCGCAAACTCACATGCCGCCAACCGCTCATCCGGCATGACCTCCACTGCAATCTCCACTCCATTATCATCCGTGGACGGATCCAATCCTTCCTTCTTCCAATCAAAATTCGGAGGCACCAACCCCTTCGCTTGCGATTGGCCGATGGTGGATGAGAACCCCTCCAGGCAGAAAGTATCGGCTTTGTCTGCCATGAAGAACTTGAATGAGTCGGACTTCATGAAGTCCTTCACAGCTTGCAGCTGAGCGAACTGGAGATCTTCGAGGAGAGCATCCTTGGACTCTAGGAACAACATCATTGCCCCCATCAATGAAGTGCTCATGCCACTCCAAGTCCGCCTTTGTCTGGTCCCAGTTGGCCTTCAGCTTGGTGATGACCGTATCCTTCCTCTTCGATTTGGCCTCCACCTGCTTGACCTTGTCCGCCTCCTCCGCCGCTACAGCCACCGCCTTGTGCAAATCCTCTTCGATGGTGGCCCGTTCGCTGGCCTTCCACTTCATAGCCCTGATCATGCATCCGAGCTACAAGAAATCCGTGTAATTAGAAGTTATATTCTCAAACATCATTAAGAAACTACGGACATAAGGAATTCACTTACCCTTTGATGCAACTCGTGGATCTCTCCGACCTTTTCAATCTCGGGGAGCCTACAAGTCCGTTCATGATGCGCTCAAAATTAATACTTGTAAAATAACATAAGTACTAAAGCAGTTGTCGTAGTACAACAATGCTTAAACCACAGGGTCGTTCTCTTAAGGAATTGATTAAGCTAGTTCTAAGGTGTAGGCGCAAGGTGTGAGTGGTAAACAGATAGTGTGGGTAAGGTTGATACTTCAAAACCCTACAACAAATTACAATTACAAGACAAGGTAATACCTAGATCATGCAATTTCCACAATTAAAACGAAGTAAGCTGATCTTTCAAAAGTGCTGACGCGATATAGCTAATGGTACATTACCCGCGAATGCAACACTATGCTATTGCAAAATCGAACGAATCTGATTATAAATGCATTATGAGTTACGGCAAAAAGCTTGTCACTAGCTATGCCCTCATCCGGATATATACTAATTAGAGGTAAAGACTGATGCAAGTTCACAATGATCAAGCATGCGTTCAACGCCTAACTTGAATTAAAAGAGAGATTGAAATCTCTGAGTGTTTAAAATGCTTGGAATTGAAAATATGAAAGTAGCAGTAATGAAGATATATCCTTGATGGTGAAGAGCATGATGCTGAGACTGCATCAGAAAGACCTTCTACATCTTCTCAGAAGGCCAACACACTTGATTGAAAGAAGAAGAAGATTGTCAATCTGCAAACAATCCAAGAAAAGGATTATGATAGTGATGTTGAAACCCACAACTTGATTACTGAAGTAGAAGATGAGAGACTTGTCACTCAGCACAAAAGAGCCCTACTTGCTCCTCATATATTCTCTGCACCAAGTAGTTCAAGAAGTGAAGAGCAGGTCAAAGGTCAGTGTCTTTTAGAACTCGAAAGACACTAGTTGCCCAAGACACAAAGATGCTAAAATCCATCCCGAAGAGATGAAGCCATTAGTCATGCTTTACTCAACAGAGCAACCAGCATAGCTCTCTCTCAGAAAGACCTAGGGTTGGTCAGGGATGAGGATTGTAACAATGCTAATGCAGCATTGAATGAAGCCAGCCATGTTGTCCTGCAAGCCAACGCCATCCTAAGGCCGCTTGAAGAGCTCAACACAAAGGAGCAGGAACTGGTTAGACAGAATAAAGAGCTGAAGAAGGAACCTTAAGAATTGGTCAAGGTGCACAACAATCTCCAGAAAAACTTTGAAACTCTCTCTGAAGCTTATGCTATCATGAGTCAGTCATTCATGACTAAGGGGGAAGAAGAGATGCCTCATAAAGGCAGAGGAAGAAAAAGAAAACAATCAAATCCTCCCTCCTCAAGTCAACTTGTCATTCAGGACACCACTGGAGATACCCTTGCTGAAGAAGTTGTTCCAGATCAACCAGCCAGAATGCTGAGAAGTATGATAACTAGGGGAACCAAGTCCCTTAGAATCTCAGAAGAGAAGAAAACTTCTGAAGAAGAAAAAGAAGAAGGAGAAGTAAAAGGTCAAGAATGCTGCAAGTCTCCAATTTTGGACTTCAATGATGATCAGGATGATTATGATGAACATCCACTTCACAAGAAAAGGAGACAAGCAACCACTTCACAACCTCCTCTGGCAGCAAAGCCCTTAGCAGCTAGAACTCCTTCTGGAAATACCAAGTCATTACAAGGAACATCCACCAAAGACAAAACAAGGCAGAAGAAAGGGTTAGAGGATCTCTGACGAAGGCCACCAAAATGAAAAGCAAGAAGGGATTTCGGTTTGGCGAGTAAACAATGAAACACATCAAGAAAGGCCAATGATGCCCACATTGAGTATATGAAGACCGAGAATGAAGAATCTTCATATAGGTGCATTACGAACAAGAGAGGGTATTGGATTACGGAACTACAACATCTACTTGTCAATGATAAGTTTCCAACTCCCATCCTCAACCAGATCCTGAAATGGAGAGAAGGCAAGCCAGAATTGCTAAAACCTGAGCACCTTCATGCCTGGCTAAACTTTGAAGTAGAAAAGAGGAATGATGCCAGAAAGATGGACCTTTCTTTTGCCTGTCCTTACCCAAAACCTGATGATGTACACAAGGTAAGAAAACTGGATGGTAGCTATAGCAGGAAGAACAAACTAGGTGTTTCAACCTATGAGTCATTCTATATGACATTGGATGAATACCTAGATGATATACATTATCTGGAAGAAATATACAAGTATTTCAACCTGTCTCACCGCAAGTAGACCATGCACAGGTGCAGGGAAAGTATACGGGTCAAACATTTTCTGCGGAAGAATCACAAGCTTGGCAAGAGTTACCATGAAATATGTGACTTATCCGGAAAATGAGCTCTCATCGGAAGGATTCTTTATGACTATGTCCAAGAATGCAGAAAAGTGGATGATCATGTCAACTGATCCAGAAAGGGTGCTGAAGAACTTGAGGTATTTGAACCCAAGTTGCATTTCTGAAGACTTGAAGACTAGTAACATTAGAATACTCTCTTGGAGCTTGGACTCTCCTTTGTTCTAATTTACTTAGTATCTTTTGTTACTTTTTGTAATCTTGCTGATTGTTTCTAAAATTCTCTATATGTAAAAGTTTCATCTCTTTCTGTAAACTGTACCTATCTGAAGATCATACTCTCAGATACTTTTTAATAGATGACAGCTTATCAGCAAAGATCACTTCTTGTGATTTGGTTGATGTTTACTTTCTGCACTTAATTCAACTAAAATTGAATATCATTTGAAATGATTAAGTAGTGGATTGTTTTCTCTTCCAGGATTACAATTTTGTAATAGGACTTAAAAGATAGTCATGGATGACTGATCAAAAAAGGGGGAAATTTGTTAGGAATATATGTTAGTATTTTGATCACTCATCACATGTTCTTATCTTAGCCAGAAAGGTGATTAAGTACTCTTGGTTCACTTGAACATTGTAAAAGAGGAAATCACTGAGTATGATTAGTCTAGTAAATCTTGTAATAAGATTATAGGTCTTTGAGTGTAATTTTTAATTCAAGAAGACCATGAAGATCAATCCTAGCAATGGAGCTTTTCTGAAGATTAGAAGACTGAAGATTGCACAAGATTTATGAAGACACAAAGGTTTAGTCTAACTCAGAAAGACTATGTCCCTAATCCTTTCTTAAGTACATTAACTTACTTTGGAAATATGATTCTGGACATATGACATCATGAGTATGGAGCATGCAAGCCATCAGAAAGGCTCATGTATCCGTTGAGACTAAAGGACAATGAACAGTACTATGCATTAAATGCATCGGCAGAAATGCTGCAAAAAAGCAAGTCCTCTCTGAAACAAGAGATAGTGACTTCTGAGTACATAGTTCAAGATATAAACGGATATAATTTGATAGAGAGTACAACGGATACAATTCAAATGCCTCTCAAATTTATCTATATATATCACACACTTAGATGCTTGAAGAACATACCTTAGAACGCTCTATCTTGCAAACTTACCATCAAGCAAAGTATTCTCTCAAGCACTCTACTATCCTTTCTTAAAGCTTTCTGTTGCTTGAAGAATCACTAGTAGTTCTAAGTTGTCCTGAATCTTAACAAGAGATTGTTATTCGTGAAAGAGTTGAACTATCAGATACCCTTTCTGAAGCTCATTCTCCAGAACGGACACCAATTACTTTGGTCAGTAAAGAGCAGACTGCCATCCACTCAACAAGTGTATTAAGTAGTCTCGTTCTGTTTGGCTCTCTGTAAACATAACTGAAAAGTTATACGAGAAGCCTTTATGACAAAACCTTATAACCAACACCATCAAGGCGTGGAGTAGCGGAAGTACTTGATTTGGGAAATCAGGGAACAACTCCAAGGTTATCTGAGTAGAGGAGTACTTAGCTCTAGGAGCTGGGGAATAACACAGGGGGAACATTTGGTTAGGAACCATTTATTTAGGAATCTTAGAATAGGATTATTGTAAGGTGAACTCAATTATCTGTTCTAGTGAATTATAGGTCTCAGAAAGACCGAAGTGGATTAGTTGGAGGATTACGCCACCTCCAGATACCACTATACTTGTTGTGTAATTTACCTTTCTATATTTACATTTCAGCAAAGCACACACACATACTTATTGTTTCTGCACTTACCTATCTTAAAGTCTTCCGCGCTCGGAATTTAAGTATCAGAAACCCTCAGGTTTCTGAGAAACTGTGTTTATCGATAAAAGTTTTAAAAGACTATTCACCCCCCCCTCAAGTCTTTTACTTTGCCGTTATCTGGACCAACAGTTGGGTATGCTCGAAGAAGGTGTCGAGGATCGGGTCCAGGTTGCTGTTCCCCTTCGGACGGTGGTAGAGCTGAGTTCAACGTCCGGGGATGACAAAGTGGAGGAGGAGGGTCGGACTGACGATGTCATTTCCAAGGAGGAAGAAGAGGAAGAAATGTTGTCTGCCCATGTTTTCCGGAGGGAGTCAGCTGGGCACGCTGGTATGAGTCGTCAATGGACTAAAGAGGAGTTGCCCGAGGGGCTTAAGAAGGGTGAAGACGTGTTCCGGGTGAAATTCCCTCGGACGAGGGACGATGTAACTCATCCCGATCCAGAGGGTGAACTGAACGAGGAAGGTACATTGCCCACGTGCCCTTCGATTGTGATGGCCGAGGAGGTGGAGGAGCTTCGGAGGAAGTATGAGATTCCGGAGTCCGTGGAGATTCTCATTCCGGATGAGTCGCACGCTTTTTACAATCCGCCTCCGGGGTAAATGTGCGTGCATGAGATAAGTCTTCACTGCGGGTGGCGTTTGCCAGTGGCGTCCGAGTTTTTGGACATTTTGAACGACATGGGGTTAAGTCCTCATCAAATCATCCCCATTCCTCTCAGAAATTTGATGTGCTTCGGGGTGATGTGTAAATACAAGGGCATCCCGGTTACTTTTGATAACTTCCGGAAGTTATTTAGTGTTAGTGTAAGTAATAGAAACACTTTGTTCTATACGCTGGTGTGTCGCCAAGCATATACTTTTTTCGTCGATCCGCTCTCCTCCCTGGGAATAAATTGGTGGAAGAGATATATCTTCGTCCGGCCCGCTCTACAGCAGGGTCAATCTGAAGTGGAAAGGACCCGATTGTGTTTTGAGAAGAAGTTTTTCCGAGGCAGGCTGCCGGACTGGAAGCCTCCGGATCGGAACGTGCCTTTGTGGATGCAAGCTCTCCACCCGAATCAAGATCTGGAGAAATATTTTTTCCGGGGATTGATCTGCCAGCCCCTTCCCTATCTAGCTGGCTTTTCGGAGCCAAGTTTTTGTGACGGGAAGAAGGATCTGAGTAAGTTCTTCTTCATTTGGTCACGTGGTCCCTCATCCGAGTCGGTGGTCTCTTTGTTGCTTTGTTTGTAGTAGTGGAATTTTTTTTTGTTATCATGTATTAACTTATTGTTCTTCGGATGTGCAGATTTTTAGTTCAAGTACACCATGTCCACCATGCGGGAGCTGAAGCGGAAACAAAATGCCGCTCAACAGAAGGAGATGGAGGAGGGTACCTGAACCCAAATCATCAAGACGTCCACTGTGCTGCCAATGGAAGAGCCTTAGAATGCTGCCACTTTCCGAGTGGAGGAGACTCGGAGGGCCGTGGCAGGCGAGGAGGCCTAGACGATACCCACCCCGGACAAGGGTAAGGTGGCTGGTTCGAAGGGGGCCAAGAAACCTCCAAGGTCTGTCTCGGGACCCTCCTACCGGTGGTTCGAGTGCTGCGGCCGGACAAAAGCGTCCATCCGAATGTCCGATCCCTGCGGCCAAAAGGTATATACTGATTTTCTGGTGAGTCGGACATGGAGGCGGAAGTGGCTCGGTTGACTACTGTTCCGAAGCTGGACCGGATTGCGGAGTTGTCCGCAATTCATCAAAAGGTATATACTGATTTTCTGGGAATCTTTTCTTTGTTTGGTGTCTGTACTAATTTTGGTTTATCGTGTATCGTAGATTACGGCTGCTATTCAGGCATGTTCAATGGTGGCGGGTCAGAGGGCCCCGATGGAAGAGGATCTGGCCAAGGCTGAGGCTGTTCGGGCGGTGGAAACGTCCAAGTTGAATTCCCTGTCTGATAGGCTGAAGAAGGCCCTTGCGGCGAAGAAGGAGTGCGAAGCGGAGGCTGCAAAACTGAAGAGTGCCATTCTGTCGCTGGAAAAGGACCTCAAAGCTCATTAGGAGGGTGTGGATGAGTATGTCAGCGTCTCTCGGACCTTCAAGGATATGATGCTGAATGAGATGTTGAAGGTCCGGATGCAAGCTGTCCAAGACTTCTTGGGGTCGGACGCTTGCAAGTTCATGCTCGAGTCCAAGTATGATGAGGCTCGGCAGGATGGCTTTGATGCAGCTATTGGGCAGCTCCGGCATAGGGGACAGATCCTGAGCGACCTTGACTTGGAGGCTGAAGGCATTACTGCTTTTAAAGAAGCAAATGGCTCGGACTTTGCTCCGGAAGGTGTTTCGGATGAGGACTTACTTCAATGTGAGTTTGTAGAGCTTGTATGCTACGAGACTGAGGATAAGAAGTACAATCATGGCGGTCCGTATCTGCCCTCTTTTGTGCCACGGGTGTTGATGTCCAGTGTTTTCGTTCCGTTGGAAGACCATGAGGAGCATAACCGGGACTGGCTGACTCTACCCGGTCCTGTCAAGGGTTTCTCTTCCGATCTGGACCTGATGGATCAATGCCCTGCTTTCCTAAAGGAATTAAGGGCCCAAAGGGAGAGAAGGTTGGCGCAGGAGGCCCAAGAGAGAATGGCATCGGATGCACAAGTGTCTCCATAAAAAGAGGCCGCAGGTCCTTCGGGCACGCAAGCTGGCTCGTCAAGTCGTCAGGGGAGGTGAAGACGGGGTATGCCCCGGAAGCGTGTAACTCTGGTCTTCGAACCTTAAAAACTATGTTGTTGCTTTGTTACCGCGTTTCTGTATGGATAATTTTTGTTGAATTTGAACAATTGATTCGGTATCCATGGCATTGGTCCAGGCTCGGTGATGGCTCGGGACAGCTCTTATCATTTGCTTGTATTATTTCCTTTTCAAATGCATGCTTCTTATTGTGTGTCGAATTTATAAGTTTCGTTGGCTCGGTTTGCTTGGGACATAGATCCGAGTCCATGAGGCCAAATCTCCCCAAAATAATATAATTCTCAATTGGTTGACTCATGGGTCGGTCGGACAAGATGTTTGTCTGAGTCATGGCTCCAAATGTAAATCGTCCTAAGTAAACAGGAATGATTCGGATGTCATAAATCTTGCCTGATTTGTAACGACACGGTGTACTGGTCCGAGTCATTTCGGACTTGTGGAAAGTCGGTAAAAAGGAAGACGTTCCAAAAAGGTTGAGTGTGGGCTACGGATCACGTTTGGCGCCTCGGGCTGAGGGATCCAAGCGGGTAACAGTTCAAAATAATTCTCCCAATGAGGCTGAAAGTTTGAAAAGACTCCGGGTTGGCCCAATAACGGCCCAATTGTTGGGCCCAAGTCCAGGCCCAAGCCCATCGCCAACTGTCATGTGCCACGTGTCGAGTGGTGATTGGCTCGCCACTTCTATATATACCCCTGGATTGTACGGTTTCGTCAGATCATTCCATCCCTTTTGTAGTAATAGGTGGTTCGAATCCTGGTGTCCGGGCATCTGAACGAGTAGGTTGATTCCGCCGTTCCCATTTCATTCGTCTCGGTGGGTCCTTCGGGCACCTGAAGATGCCATCGAGTCGGACTATGTGAAAGGTAACGGATATCAGCTTCTCAGAAGGAACCCTTCTCGGATCGTCGTGCCAATCTTCTTTCTGCGGGGCTGTAACGTGTATCGTCAACTGCAGCCCCGGGGAAGCGGATCAGCTCGCTGGGTCCAAGGATTCCTAAACACTTACGACTTCGGAGAGTTAATTTTTCGGGACATTTGCTCCTTGCAGTATATAAGTTTCGGACATAGTTCTCGGATCAGCGTGCTAGTCTTCTTTCTCTGGGGCTGTAGTGTATCAACCACTTGAGCCCCGGGGGAGTGGACTAGCTCGCCGTTCCCAGGGATCATGGAAGACTTGTTGGCATGGAGAGTCGAATTCTCGGGCTGTTTGCACTTCCACCATTTACCATTTTGTTGTGGTGCCCGAGGGTGCGAACCAGAAAGTGGTTGTGGTGGAAGATGCGGATCGTCTGAGAGGACCGTGGAGCTGCCTTGCCGTACCAGAGTTATCCGGTTCGGATTCAACTTGTCCTTTTGTGCGGAAGTAGGGACTCATTATTTGGAGGTCCATTGGTTCGTGCTGTTCCTGTTTTTCCTCGGACGATTGGCTTCGGAACGGATATGCTTTATTGTTCCAGATGTTGAATATGCCGCCAAGAACTGCGTGTTTGTATTGTACAGAACGACGTAGATTACCCCCGTTTTACGTGACTCGGACGGGTGTATCCGAACTTTGTAATTTTGTAATTTGTATTTTTTGAATAATACATGGTCTTTTGAGTGTTTGCACCTTCTTTCTTCGGCTCATTATATCACTTCATCCGAACCGGCTGGTATAAGTCAATCTTGACGAGAAATTGATTTCTCAAGTATTTGTTGAATCAATTGGCTCGGACCTTTGTGAATAGTCCGAGGCAATGTGTTTAGGTGAATATAGCTTTCTTGCCTTGCAAAAAGTTGTATTGATTTGACGGAAATTCAAGTACAACTGATGGGCTTCAAGGACGGTCAAAGAAAATGACAAAAACTTCGACAACTGACGTAGTCTATTTTCGAAGTGTTAACGTAAGCATAAAAATTTTGCAGATTCTTAGCATTCCAGGTTCTCTTCAAGGCTCTTCCTTGGTCGTCTTCTAGCTCGAAGCTCCCATTGATTCTGGCTCCAATAACTTTGTAAGGTCCTTCCCATTCGGGCTTGAGTTTCCCGACATTGCTTAGGATGTCAGCTCTTCTGAGGACTAAGTCTCCAACTTGTATGTCTTTGGGAAAGACACACTTATTGTAGGCTCGAGCAGTCATGGCTTGGTATCGAAGTATGCTAGCTAGTGCCTCACTCCATTTGTTCTCAAGGAGCTCAACGTCGGAGGTCCTTGCGACTTCATTCTGAGCTGGGTTGTATTGTTGGATCTTTTGGGTTTCCACTACTACGTCCGAGGGGATGAGCGCCTCGGAGCCGTAGACATGGGAGAAGGGCGTCTCCTATGTGGAAATCCGAGTCGTCGTCCTGTGTGCCCAAAGGACCGCGTCGAGATCATCTGCCCAACTGTCTTGGGAAGTCCTCAACCTTTTCTCCAAAATCTTGACGATGGTCTTGTTGGTGGCTTCTACTTGACCATTGGCTTGGGGGTAGCCAACGGAAGTAAAGCGTTGTTCTATTTTGAAAGACTGGAGCCATTCTTTCAGTCTGGCCCCAGAGAACTGAGCCCCGTTGTCCGAGACTAGAACCCTCGGATGTCCGAAGCGGCATATGATGTTCTTCCAGATGAACGTACGTACTCTGCTTTTAGTGATGGTCGAAACTGCTTCTGCCTCAACCCACTTGTTGAAATGTTCCACCGCCACGATCAGGAACTTCTTCTGATGAGTTCCGCATGGAAAGGGTCCAACTATGTCTATGCCCCAATGATCAAATGGGCATGCTATGATTGACGGAATCATAGGGTTGGTCGGACGATGTGGTATGTTGGCATAGTATTGGCAGTCTTCACAGGCACGAGCGAAGTTGGCAGCATCTGCATCAATGGTAGGCCAATAGTATCCTTGCCTTATGATCTTCTGAGCCAAAGTTCATCCCCCGGAGTGACTTCCGCAACATCCCGCATGGATTTCCTCCATATCAGTCTTCGCCTCCTGGGGACCAAGGCATCTCATGTGAGTGCCGGTGAAAGATCTCTTGTAAAGATCCTCTCGCATAATGAAGTATCTGTTGGCTCGGCATAGGATCCTCCTTGCTTCTCTAGGATCTGAAGGTAGAGAGCCATCCTTGAGATAGTAAAATATGTCAATCATCCAGCTTCTTTTAGTGCTCAAGAGGAAGACTTGTTCATTAAGGTTTGCCAGGGAGGAGTTCGTGAGAATCATCAGGATGACACTTCTCGTGTCTAGAGCTCCTAAGGCCGAGGCATACTTGGAAAGGGCGTCGGCTTTTTCATTCCATTCCCTGTGGAATTGCTCAAGAGTGAATACTTCAAAGTGCTCAACCTCTTTCTTGAGGAGTTCCAAGTACTTGATCATGTTGGGTCTTTTAGCAGCGAAGGACCCAGAAAACTGGGACTTTACGAGCTGGGAATCTGTGTAAACCTTGATTCTTTTCACTGGAAGAGCTCTTGCCATCATCAAGCCGGTGAGCAGTGCCTCGTACTCGGCCTCGTTGTTTGTTACTTTAAAGTTGAGGGTGATGGCGTATTCCAGCTTGGCTCCTTCAGGGCTTTCAAGAAAGATTCCTATTCCTCCTATTCGTCCGGTAGCGGATCCATCCACTTGTAACAGCCAACATTCCTTGTTCACAAGTTTGCTTTCTGATTCAGTAGTAGGCATTCTTCTGTCTTCCTGCTTCTTGTAGGAAGATGCAGGTGTCGAAGTGTTGGTTACTTCATCTAGGAGGAACATATGTTTCACCCTCAGGGAGTCATCCATAGGAACCCACGAGGGCCTTGCTCAAGTAATAGATCGGCAAGTGGTCGTTTCCTTGTATGCGCACCAATACAGAACTCATGGCCTCATCAGTAGTAGCTAGGTAGAGGTAGAGAGGTTCACCTTCCACTAGTTTGGACAAGAGAGGTGGCGAGAGGAGGTAGCTTTTTAAGTTATCCAAGGTTTCTTCGCATTCCTTTGTCCACTCGAACTTGTCTCCTTTCCTTAGAATTTTGAAGAAAGGCAAGTTTTTCTCGGCGGACTTGGAAATGAAACGGCTCAGGGCCATCACTCTTCCTAAGAGCTTTTGCACCTCATTGATTATCGTTGGCTGGGGTAAGTCTAAGATTGCCTTTATCTTCTCCGGATTGGCGCTGATACCTCTCTCCGTGACCATGTAACCGAGGAACTTTCCTGCCTTTACTCCAAATGTACACTTTTTAGGGTTCAACTTCATTCCATATTTTCTAAGGATGGAAAAGCACTTATTGAGATGATCGATGTGCTCCTCTTCTGTCTTGCTCTTTACTAGCAGGTCATCTACGTAGACTTCCATGGTTTTGCCCAACTCCTCTTTGAACATCTTATTCACTAGTCGCTGATATGTAGCACCTGCGTTCTTGAGGCCAAATGGCATGACCCTGAAGCAGTAGACCCCTCCTGCCGCTAAGAAGGCCGTCTTCTTGATGTCTTCCTGGGCCATCCTGATTTGGTAGAAGCCGTGATATGCATCCATGAAGCTCATGAGTGCACATCCTGCGGTGGAGTCAACCAGCTGGTCTATGCGAGGTAATGGATAAGGATCCTTTGGGCAAAACTTGTTAAGCCTAGTGAAGTCATTACACATTCTCCACTTTCCTGGACCTTTTTCAATGAGGACCACGTTACAGACTCAGTCAGAGTACCTAACTTCCTCGATGTGTCCTGCTTTCATCAATTCGTCCACCTCTCCTGCTATGATAGCATCCTCAACAGGCCCAAAGTCCTTCCTCTTTTATCGGATGTGTTTCACCGTTGGATCCATGTTCAGGCGATGAACTGTGATCCTTGGGTCTATCCCCTTAAGATCATCGGTGCTCCAGGCAAAGATATCGTTATTGTCTCGAAGGCATGTGATGAGCTTCATCTCTACTTCCGTGCTCATCTCTGTTCCGATCCGAGTTATCTTTTCCGAGTCCCCATCAATCAACTGAACCTCTTTCAGGGCTTCATGAGGTTCTATCCTGGCAGTCTTGGGGAACTTTTCCTTGAGCGACCCAACACCAATTTCTTCCTTTAATGGGGTAAGAGCCACAAGAGGAGGGCTCCTGGGTCTCTTAATGACCGAAAGAACGGGTACTGTGGCTCCTCTGGTCGACATGATGTAGCATTCCCAGGCTTCTCCAACATCGCCCACTTCTTCACCCACACCGTTCGGGGTTGGGAACTTTACCCTGTTGTGCAGGGGAGAAGCGACTGCCCTAAATTGGTTAAGTCCCGGGCGACCCAGGATCACGTTATAGTCGAATGTGTTGTCGACCACCACGAAGAGGATTGTCTCAGTCACCCTTGTAGGGAAGGCGCCCATAGAGACTTGTAATGGTATACTTCCAATGGGACGCACTATAGAGCCCCCGAATCCTACCAGAGAGGTTTGTACTCGCCGGTACTGAACGTTACCCAGGCGCATTTGTTCCACAGTTCTACTAGATATTACATTGGAGGAACTCCCTGTATCAACAAGTACCTTGTTACTTTGTAAGTGGCGATGACTAGAGAAATGACCAAAGGTACGTTAGGATCTTTAAGATCTCCTCCACCAGACGTTGGTGGTGGTATCTCACTGTCATCAAAAGTGATGGCGTTCGTTCTTTCTAGAACCGGCGGAGCATAGGTTCTGTCATTGTTTCTCAAATGTTCCGCGGTTCTTTCCCTTGCGTTCCGACTATCTCCTCCAGTTGGACCTCCTGCAATGGCATTGATAACCCCGCTATAGGGGAGATTTTCCATTTCCATGTCTTCGTGATACCCATGGTATCTTTGAGTATGGTGGGGTGGGATCTCTGCTGGAGGTGGCGGTAAGGATCCTGTCGGAGGTTCCGAACCACGGTCCTCCCTTCTTTGTTCATTCTTCTGGTGTCTGGAGTTCTTCCTCGTATATTGGTTCCTTCAATTTACCACTCCTTACCAACCTTTCTATTTATGTTTTTCAGCTGGACACAATCTTCAGTCGAATGACCTTTGTGCTTATGAAACCTACAGTATTCCTTTGAAGCTTTGTTCTTCTTGTTGCTCCTTGTAGGTTTTAGCCATTGTATATCTAAGTTTTTCTCAACAATAGAGGCCAAGATGTCGGATCTTGGTCTATTGAGCGAGTATACTCGGCGTATCTTCTTGGTGGTGTTCTCTCCCTGCGGAACTCCCTTCTATCTCTAAGTTCCTTCTTTTGTTCAAACTTTCCTGGACGGGGAAGGGGTTCTTGTCTTACTTGCTCTTTTCCCTTTCTGGCCTCGGCTCTTATTGGGACATTTCTCCTGTACTCTTCTCCATACAGGACTCCTTTGCAGATATCCTCGAAGTACTTTTCAGTTGTGATTTCCTCGTTGGAAACCTTTCTTCTGAGATCATCGTTGTAAGTGTGAGCGTACAGGTGTCGGACCCGTTCTTTGATGCTGTGAGGCTCTACTTGGCGCACTTCGGCATTGAAACGGTCAAGGAAGGTCCTAAGGTCCTCGTTCTCTTTCTGGATTACTCCTTCCAAGTGCTCAACCGATCTCTTTCTCTTCTTTGCTTTCGCAAACCTTTTCAGGAAGAGGGAAGCGATATCTGCGTAGGATTTGATGGAGCTATTGGGTAAAGAGGTCCACCAATCCATTGCTTCTCCAAAGAGTGTAGTGGAGAAGTTGAGAGCTTTCATGTTGTCATTCAGGCCGTTGGTATCCATCTTACTTTCGTACCTAGTAAGGTGCCCCACGGGACAAGTATCTCCATAATAGTGCTCAAGAGTTGGGATAGTGGAGTCAGGACGTTTCCTTTCCCTCCTTATCTCATCGCATAGAGGATTAGGAGCTCTAAGAGTCACCTTCTCATGTGCCTTCACCATCTTGCTGAAAGTGGCGATTTAAGTCTCCAAGGCCTTTTGTTGGACATAAATCTGCTCGGCGGATAGTTTCTCACCGGTCCATGGGTTGATGGCCACATCTGGAGGAAGATCGTCAATAGGGACTATCTAGATGCTTTCTGCCACGTGGTCTCTTGGCGCATGCTGTAGAGCTCCACGTCGGCTAGTTCCAGCTTCATCTGCTCGTGGCATCATCGGACTTCTCCCCCGCTGTTCGTGAGAAGCAGCGGCCCTCCTGTTGAGAAGGTTCCTTAGGTCCCTCGATTGAGCTGGTTCTCCTAACCTTTGTTGGATTGGGCGATGTTCATTCCTTCATTGTGCGGGTTCAACTTGTCTTGGAATTGCTAAAGGAGGAGTGGGTTGAGGAGGATGAAGATTGTTTGATCCAAAACACCCTTGAATGGTGGTGAGTAAGAGGCCAAACTGATTCTCACTCATTCGAAACTCACTTGGACGAATGATCTGCCCATTTGGAAGGGTGAAGTTTCTTCCCGGAGGAGGACCATGTGTTCTTGACGGAGGGACTTGTCCTTCAACTCCGAGTACCTGGGTCCTTATTGGTGGATCAGCGGCTCTTTCCTCCTCTGAAGAGACGCTAGCGGTGTGTCCATCACTTGGGCAATCCATTGTGTTTCTTGAAGAGGTTCTCGCCACCCTTTCCCTCTGAGTGGGAGGTCTGCCTCTTTGCCTCGGGGCAGGCGTGCCACTCGCAGTAGCGTTGGTTCTTACTGACCTTCTTGTTCTTGCCATTACTGAAGAGAACGGAACTTTTTGTAAAGATTCCCACAGACGGCGCCAAAATGTTGAGGGTAAAAGTTCCCCAACCACTTAGAGATTATTCTATCCCACTGGTAATGGACAAGATAACCTCAAGTAAGAAGCCCCGTACAGCTTAAGAGCCAACGTGTGAGAGCCTGAGATCCAAAGCTTGGTAAGAACCTGCACAAGTGACTTGGAGGGGAGGGGGGTTAGGACCCGGTTTGCTAAGTGTCAAACCGGTTTGAGACTTTACTCAAGAGAGACTAAAGATCTACTCTGTATGATAGTCAAGGTTCGGAAGTGATTCTTGCTTACCATTATCATGGGAGTGTGTGCCCTATATATAGATTTCTTCCCAATTGGGAGGGTTCCACCAGATCATGCCAAGTGTAAGGCCTAGATTGAGCCGCCATGGCTTCAATAGGCCCATGGCCCATTAATGACACTTGCCCCATTCCACTTTGGGCTTTTAGGGGTAGTTTAGTCATTAATGTGAGAGTATTAGAGGCTTTGATACAGTCTGCTGCGGGTCAAGGTCCGAAGAGGTTGGTCTGGATGCTTAGTCCGGACTGTATTAGGTTGTCTATGGGGAGCTTCTATAAGTTTGTCCGACTCCTCTGATTCAGACCTTGTGGCTCGGACCTCCTTATTCTCTAGTGTTATTTTACTTGGTTGCTTGTGAGATTGTCATGTTGGATCCGGATGGTCGTCCGGGTCGGACCCCATGGTTACGGACCACTGGAGGGGTCGAAGCTATTACTGTTCAAGCTCTCTCTTTCCTTCTCCTCCAGGATGGGTCGGACCTTAGGGTCGTATCGTAGTGTCTCGGATCCTCAGACAACTTGGGATGCCTTATGATTCGTTCCAAAGGCGCCTATGAAGGATTGGACATATTTTCGTATTAACAAATAGTGTTCTTTGGTGTACTGTATACACTGGTCAACATTATACCAAATTCCGGTCCATACATTTTCATTTGGCATCAGAGCCAAGCACCTAATTCATAGGTGTTTGGATTCGGTATCATGGATTATGCTAATCAATAGGTTACCTATACTTGATGGCTCCAACTATAATCTTTGGAAAACTCGCATTCGCTCGAATATCAAATCCATTGATATTCGTGTTTGGAGAAGTGTTCTTGATGGTTATAATTTGCCTCTTTTACCTCCTGATGCAGATAAGGATTGCATTCCCAAGCCCGAACGTGATTATTCTGAGAGGGAAATTGCGGATGCAAACAACAATGAGAAGGCTCTCAATATCTTGTTTAGTTGTGTCAATCCTCACATGTTTAAACTGATTCAAACTTGTACGTCTACCCAACAGGCCTGGGAAATTCTTCAAAGGCACTGTGAAGGAGATTTGAGTGTAAGGGAATCAAAACTTCAAATGATTTTGACTCGTTTTGAAAATCTGAGAATAGGGGAGGATGAAGAGATCACTTCTTACTTTGGTAAACTTTTGGATATTTATAACGAAAGTCATTTGCTTGGAGAACCTTTGTCGAACAAGCAATTAGTTTACAAAGCTTTCAAAACGTTTTGAGATGAAAAAGATTGCTATTGAAACCTCTGAAAACTTGGCCACCATGGATCTTTAAACTTTGATGAATATTATGAAAACTTTTGAGATGAATCTAAATGACTCAAATGCTGTCACTGACAAAAGCATTGTACTTCAATCCAAGTCGTCTAGTACACTTGAAATTGAGGATGATGATGATGAACTCAATGTTATGTTCATGGCTATGGCAAAACATTTTCAAAACACTAATCTTAAAGGAATGTTTAAAGCTGGTTCCAGTAACAATTCCCTTGGTCAGTCAAAATTCCCCACTAAAGCGTTGGTGAAGTATACTTACAAGAAACCCATGGATGAGGATTCTGAAAAACTAAAGAGAAATCAGTGTCATGCTTGTGAAGGCTTTGGTCATTATTCTTACGAATGTGCTAACACTCTTCAAAAGAAGCAAAATTCGTATTGGGTTTGTTTGAATGATGATGAATCATGTACAGAGAAAGAAGTAGTACTTGAGGAAGAAGAAGTTCACACTGCTGCACTACACTCTGAAGTAAACTGGACTGATGGCATGTTTGATGGTGCCCAGTGTTCTAACAACACTGACAACCCCATCGGTGAGGAAGAAATCTGTTTTGCAGGTGTTGCCGACGACCCAGCTGATGAGTGTATTGAAGGAGAAACATTCTGTACTGAAACACATGAGTCCTTGGTGTTTTGTGATCTGTTTGACTCTCACTGCATGCGTGGTTCTGTTGATCTTGATGATGTCCATCTAATTGAGAAAGACCTGAGCCAGGAGGAGTTCATACAAGAACTTGAGGAGATTTATGAGGAAGTGTTAAAGGCATGGCAAAAAGCTGCCAAGAATGAGAAAGCTTTGTTCAAGGAAACTGAGTATCTAAAAGTCCTGAACAAATCTCTACAAGACACAATCCTGGATCTAGAGGTTAATCTATCCAGAGAGGAAGCTGAACTATAAAAGGTAACTGCCAGGCTCAAGGTACATGAGCTTACTTTGACAAAAATGAATACCGATACTACTAAACTTGATGAAATGCTAGGGTTAGGTAATGAAGGAACTACTGGTTAAGGATTTCAAGATCTAATCCAGGATCTAACTTCTTATCCTAAAGATGAACGCAGTAACCATCCTACCCCTGTATTTGTGAAAGAAAAAGGATTGTCTGCCAAAAGTAAGAAAAAGGATTTTGTATGTCAGTTTTTCAAATACCAGAAGTCCTTGAAAGTTTCCAAAACCAGTGTTACAATAGAAGAAATCCCCTTAGTTGATCCAGAGTCTGTCAAAGTCCCCTCTATTGTAACTTCATCTGATTGCAACAAGTCTCATGTTGATAGTCCGAGTACTACTGCTCCCAGTGTTCTGACAATACCAGAGTGTACTTCTCAAGAAAAAAACTCTGATCCAAGAACTCTAGTACTTGTAAAGGTAGAAATAGACTAAAAGGAGTCTGGATACCCAAGACAGATAATGTTTGTTGATGAGTTGATTTCACATCGTCTCATTTGGCCTTTTTTACCGTCTGATTGCCATTCTCAAGTATAGTTTTTATGTGCTTTATTGGTATTTTGTTACGTTTTCATGTTTTGTGTAGTTTGTAGGCATTTGGCTAAACCGCGCTAATTGAAGGCAAAATGATGCATTTTATATACATCTACAAGATATGGCGTTCCAATGCCTCAGATAGATGCTAGAAGTGGAGCAGGAAGGCCAAAATATCAAGAATTGGGGTCAAAAGGAGTCAAAAGGGCAAAACCGTCAATCCAGGAAGAACTGAATAACTGGCGTACGCCAGAAACTCACTGTTTCTGGCGCTAAGAAACTGGCGATGCCAGTTTTGTTTTTCCGCCCCAGATTGCAATTTTCTCCATTTTTTCCCATTTCGTTTAGAATTAGGTTATTTCACCTATATATATGAGAGAAGAACCTTTTTTACAACTTGATTATTATTTTTCTCTTCTTATTACTTTTCGACCCAGAACCTTTCCAAGGCAATTACCTACCTATTATTGGAGGTAATTGAACCGTTTATCTTGTAATCCGACGATTGACGTTGATCGGGAGATTATCTACATAGCTTTTTGCATCGATTCGTTTCAGTTCTTCAATTCTACCTAGGCTTTGTGACAACGAAGGGTAAATTGTATCAATTCTTTCGAATCCTTGTTTCTTGCTTTAGATTATGTTTGGAGCCTGTTTATATACAATATTGATTATGTCTTTGCATAATTTGAGTAGCTAAACACCCCGATTATGGGGTGGTGATTGATTCAATGCATGCTAGCTAGGGTTCATGAGATTCGAAGTGCATCGGGCTTAGATTACTTGTGCTTTTTCGATTAATCACATATCTTGCTATTACGTTTGATGCGCAATCCATCAATATCACTATTAGATTAAGCATTTGATCCTTGTCAACCTAAACGTTTTTTCGTCTTGCTTCAATCTAATAGTTAGTTGCAAACAGTAATAGTAGGATTAGCTAGATTGATTGTAGCCTAGTCGAATTGACGCCTCCACTAGTGCTATTCATTTTTTAACTCAAGATTGTGACAACTTGCGTAATCTATCCTGTGAATCATATGTATCCTGCTAGCTAGCTTGTTTCACGTTACCACTCCATAATTATCCTTGTTCATATCATTGCCGTTTAGATTAATGTGTTTTCTAGTTAGATTGCATAAGTAGATAGATAATATAAAACAAATTCGTTGTCGAAGCAAACAACCCTTTTACTGCTTTCTTACTGTTATTAGTATTCGTAAACAAGACTCAGCTTAGTTAAGTCCTTCGACACCGACCTTGGGGTTAACTTCCCTGCACTATAGGTTTTTGTAGTGTTGAGAATTAACTCTTGGCTTTTAAATAAATTTAGAACTCAGATTTGACACATCAAGTTTTTGACAAAAACTTGATGTGTCAAACCAGAGTTTTAAATTTGTTTAAAGCCAAGAGTTAATCCTCAACACTACGAAAACCTATAGTGTAGTGGAGTTAATCCCGAGGCTGGTCTCTATGGACTTAACTAAGCTGAGCTTCAGTTTACGAATAAAAGTAACAATATGAAAAGCAGTAAATGTTGGTTTGCTTCGGCAGCGAGATGATATACTAAAATAAATAACTACTTGCAATGCTAGAAACTGAATTATCACTAACGAGATTGAAATATGAATGGGTGAAATTATGGAGTGGTAACGTAAACAAGCTAGCTATCAGGATATATGTGATTCACGGGATTGACTACGCAAGTTGTCACAGTCTTGAGTTCAAAAACGAATAGCACTAATGAAGGCGTTAGTTTCACTAGGCTACAATCAATTTGACTAACCTACTATCACCGTTGCAACTAACTGTTAAATCAAGCAAGACGAAAGACGTTTGGGTGTATTGATTAAATGCCTAATCTAATAGTAATTTAGTCTAGGAGATCATCAAACGTGCTAGCAGGAATAGTAATTGATCTAAAAAGCACCAGTAGTCGAATCCCAATGCACTTCGAATCACATAAACCCTAGCTAGCATGCATTGAATCAGTCACCACCCCATAATAAGGGTGTTTAGCTACTCATGACAAGAGAAAGCATAATCATACTAGCAATAAACATAATCTCAAGCACAAGACAGAGATTCGAATAGATTGATACAATTTTATACGTCGTTGTCACAAACCCTAAGTAGAAATTGTAGAACGAAAACGAATCGATGCCAAAGCTGTGTAGATAACCTCCCAATCAACGTCAATCTTCGAATTACAAACGAAAACGGTTCATGTTAGGAATATCTGTTTAGATTTTGACCAGCAACCTAATGACTTATCTTAGCTCAGAAAGGTGGTTAGTACTCTTGGTTCACTTGAACACTGTAAAAGAGGAAAATCACTAAGTATGTTAGTCTAGAAAATATTGTATAGGATGTTAGGTCTCTGAATGTAATTTTTGTATCTTTGAAGAAGACTAAGAAGAAGGCATCCGGCAGGAGAGTTCAAAAATTTGAAGATTTCAAGACTGTATAAGATTGATGAAGACGAAGGTCATCAGATACCTATGTCCAGATATCTTGAAGAAACGTTTTTCAATAAACAGGTTTCACAAACGATATCTGAGAACACAAGGTTTCTGAACGAGGAAAAGTGCCCACAGATACCTACACTCAGATACCATGGACAAAACTTTATTTCTGGGAAACAATGTTTCAACAAGTATCTGGAGATGTGAAGGTCTCTGGAAAGGGACATGCAATGCTTCAGAAAGCGTGCATAGTTCCGTTGGCACTACAGGACAAAAATAGTACAATGCAATAAATGCGCAGACAGAGACATCTGAACAAAAGAGGAAATCTCTAAAAAAAAGACAACGTCTTCTGCAGTACTATTTACAAATATCAATAGTTTGAATTTCATTAAGCCTAACGGATACTATTCAAACGGCATGATTTTCAACTATAAATATCAACACTTAGAATGCTTGGAATACACACCAAGAACTTGAACTTACACATAGAACGAACTTATTCATTCAAGCATACAAGCCTTCAACATACTTACTCTTTAGCTTACAGTAAGCTCTTGAATTCTAAGTAGCACGAAAGTTCTAAGTGTCCTGATCATTAACAAGCATTGCTATCTGTGAAGGAGTTGAATCAAAAGATCAAGTATCTGAGTTTCATTCTCCAGAACATTTAACATAGACTTGGGTCAGTAAAAAACATATCACCACACATTGTAAAGTGTGTTAAGTGATTCTTGTTCTATAGAATTATTTCTACATAACTGAGAAAGTTATTAAGACCACTCACCTGATAAACTACCTTAACCAACACCACATACGGCGTGGAGTACAGGAAGTACTTAGTTTGGGAAACTAAGGAACAACTCCAAGGTTACTGAGCATAGGAAGTACTTAGTTTGGGAAACTAAGGAACAACTCAAAGTTTTCTGAGTACAGGAAATACTTAGCTGAGAAAGCCGGGGAATAACTCAGGGGGAACACTTGGTTGGGAACCTAGTGTAAAAGGAAATCAAGGGATAGGTTTATTGTAAGGAGAACACAATATCTATCTGAGTGAATTTCAAGTCCTGAGAAAGGGCGGTGGATTCGTTGAGGGATTATGCTACCCTCAAATACCACTATAAAGATCTGTGTTATTTAGTTTCTGCAACTCATTACTTGCTTTATTTACCTTGTTGAGTATTTACACACTTATACCTTGCAAAGCACGAGCACTTATCACATAGAAAGTCTTCCTCTCTCTGAAATTAAGTATCAGATATCTTCACAGATATCTGAGAAATTGTGTTCATCGACAAAAGTTGTAAAATACTATTCACCCCCCCCCCCCCTCCTAGTCTTTTCCTTTGCCGTTATCTGGACCAACAAGTGGTATCAGAGCAGGATGTTCCCAAGCCTTCTGCCCTGAACCTAGATCCCAGATAAGTGCCCACTAACTGCTTTTCACCTACACTTGATTTGTCTGTTTAGTGTGTTTGCTGAAGGATGTCTTTAAGTGACGCTCGAATTCTCAAGCCAGGGAACTATGAGAAATGGAAGAACAACATGATTCTCCACCTAGAAGCCATCAGTGACGAAATGATCGAAGTAATAAAGAATGGCTCCATAGTCATTCAACAAAGAGGTGCGTCAACCAGTGGAAGACCAACTGGTCAAGTAGTTTATGAGCCAAAGCCTAGAGAGCTCTGGACAATGGAAGATGCCAAGAGAAATCGACTAGATGGTCAGGCTGGCAATATCATCATACGTTCCACTCAAGAGCACATACAGTGTAAACTGTGGGGTGCAAAAATAGCGAAAGTGTCCTGGCAACTAATTGAAGAAGTCTGTGCCGGCACTGAGAAAACAACGGAAATTAAGTTTGAAGTTTTGAAGCTTAAATTCCAAAACTTTAAACAAGGTCCCATAGAGACTCTTGAAGATCTAGATTTCCGATTTACAACACTGATGAGTGAAATGGCTGCACTTGGTGAAAGTGAGAGATACTCTAACTCTGAAAAGGTTAAGACTATCGTGAGAAGCTTGAATTAAAACTGGGAACATACTCAGTATTCAACCAAGGAATGCCAAATATCACTCCAGTAGAACTCTTTTCCCACTTAGCTACTGTCAACTATGAAACTACTTAGAGAAAACAAATAATTGCTGAGAAAGTTCACAATGTTGCTTTAGTAACACAAGGTACTTCTGAAAATAAGGATAACAAAGAAATGACTTAGGAAGATGCTCTTGCTGTGAAGCAAATGACAAAATATGTTAGTCGGGAGATTGAGAGAAGAAAAGCCAAAGAGAAGCTAAAAAAGCATCTAGGCTCAAACTATCACCAGTACAAAAATATGCAATTTCAAGATCATTTGAACAAAGCTCAGCAAGCATCTAGTACTGAGGAAGCAGAAATCGAAAACGATATCTGTTTCTATTGTCAGAAACCTGGTCATTTTAAAAGAGACTGCCCTGTTTTCAATAAGCTAAGGATAGGTGACAAGAAAGATAGAAGAAACTTCAAGAGAGGTCAGAGAGCTATGCTCACTGAAGAAAGGAAAAAGATTCAAATCGAACTGGATGCTCTTGATATTGAGTCAGAATCTGAGGAAGAAGACTCAGATGACTCCAAACTACCTTCTCCAGAATTATGTGGCATCACTCATGAATTGGTTGACTTTGGTCAAAAGAAAATGGAATTATGTGGGGTTGCTGAGGAGATCTATCCAGATTGCTCCAACATTGAGCCTTGCCTAATGGCTGACGAGGTAACCAACATTTCTCAATTCATAAATTTAAAAGTGATGAGGAAGAAATCAGAGATTTAGAATATCTCAAAAGAGAACTTGATCTCTACAAAAGAGAATTTCAAATGGTCCGAGCTAGAGCCGACATTTTTGAAGAAGAAAAGAATTCTCTTGAGAAGGAAAATTCACAATTACTCAAGATATCTGAGAAAAATGATGCTGAAAATGCATTTCTCAAAGCACAGATATCTGAGACGGAGAAGTCACACAGAAAGGCAATGGATATACTCCAAAAGGAAAACAAAGATCTTCTTTCTAAAAATGAGGAACTCAAAAAGAAAGAACTATATTTTCAATCCTATGCCAAAGCTAGTGACACTCTTACTGAAGTACACTCGTATTTAAGAGATCCTTCGAATAAGGGAGGACTTGGGCTGAACACACAAACAAATAGTTCTACTACTCTGAATAAGAGTGACGAAAGAATAACATTTGTTAGTGCTCAGCAAGATGGTTCTCAAATAACCTACAACATTGGTCAGAAAGCTAAGGTTGTTGACAAAGGAAAGGCAGTCGCGACCAAACCTTTGTGGGAAAAACAAGTCCAAAAGAAAACTGTTGGGAACGTTTCTGTAAAGAAACATAAAGTGTAATCACCCATAGTGCTATGTCTCTCAGAAAGGAAAAAATTGCGGGAGCAAGCAAATTTTCCAACATCACGTTTTCTGGAAAGAAAGACGTTCCAAAGACTAGCAAAGCTGCTGAGAAGAGTTCTCAGATAGCACCAGGTGCTCGAAATGGCATTGGCTATAAAGCCATCAGGAGTCATATGCTCCAGTTGCAAGATTGGATGCAATTAGACTATTTCTAGCCTTTGTAGCTCATAAAGACTTTAAAGTTTATCAAATGGATGTCAAAAGTGCATTCCTAAATGGTGAACTTGCTGAGGAAGTCTATGTTGAACAACCACCAGGCTTTGAAGTTTCCATAGAAAGTAGAATGGTTTATAAGCTTCAGAAAGCTCTGTATGGATTGAAACAGGCTCCGAGAGCATGGTATGATACTTTAGCCAAATACTTGCTTGAAAGTGGTTTCAAGAAAGGAGATGTTGATAAAACACTCTTTACTTTGAACCATGAAGGGAAACTACTTTTGGTTCAAGTATATGTTGATGACATTATATTTGGATCTAAAGACAAGCAACTTTGCTGAGCTCATGAAAAGTAAATTTGAGATGAACATGATGGGAGAATTAAACTACATCCTAGGATTGCAAGTCAAGCAATTTAATTATGGAATATTCATTAGTCAAACAAAGTATGCAAAAGATATGCTCAACAAGTTTAATCTAAAGCCTTCTGAAAAGAATGCTAAGATACCTATGAGCATTGGAACCAAAATAACCTATATTGAATCTGACAAGAGTGTTGAAGAACACAAGTATAGGAAATTGATTGGGTCTCTACTGTACCTCACTGTATGTAGACCTGATATTCAATATGCAGTTGGAGTATGTGCTAGATTTCAGACAAATCCAATGCAATCACACTACAACATTGCTATGAAAATATTAAGGTATGTAAAGGGTACTGTAGAAGTTCGATTGTGGTATCCAAAAGACAGTGGATTGAGTTTAGTTGGCTATTCTGATGCTGACTATGCTGGATCATTGCTTGATAGAAAAAGCACCTCAGGAACTTGTCAATTTCTTGGTGCCATATTAATATCATGGTTCAGCAAGAAATAAAACTCAATTGCCACATCTACCACAGAGTCTGAATATATTGCTGTTGGGTGTTGTGCTTCACAGATATTGTGGATACAACAACAACTCAGAGACTATGAGATCAATGAAGAGAAAACTCCAATTTTCTATGACAACACAAGTGCTATTGCCATAACTCAGAATCCTAAGTTTCATGCAAGAACAAAGCACGTTGATGTTAAACACCACTTCATTAGAGATCATGTTGAAAAAGGCAATATAGAGATACTCAAAATTGGTACTGAAGACCAACTTGCAGATATCTTTACAAAGCCTTTACAAGAAAGCAGGTTCTTAACCTTGAGACATAGTCTTGGGTTAATGGAGCTACCGAAGGAACTAAAAAGTTCCAATCTCTGAGACGGAAACTCAGAAAGCAGAAAGAAATCTGGAACAGGCATCCATATATTCAAGGCAAAAAGGTATCTGAGACGGGAACTCATATACCAACAAGGAGCTAAAAGTGTGAGTGAAACAGGAACTCAGTATGATTACGAAGGGAAAAGAAGAGATAAGATATTTGGAACAGGAATCCAGAATATCAAAGACAAAAGGTGAAACACATAGCAAAAATATATATGAGACGGGTACTCAGATATCAAAGGTTGAAGGGTAACATGGCTATTTGAAGATTTCTGAGACAGGTATTCAGATATCTAGATCACCTAGTGAGGGGGAACACAAAAGATAAATGTGGTACAACTGTATTCAGTCAACTACATCTCTGGTGTTTTGTATCTTTCAATTTATATGTTAAGTTACACACAGTCTCTGAACTGACTACATAAGTCCACAGACTGTCCCCTAGTCACAGAAAAGAGATGTGATTCAGAAAGCCTTACGCCAAATTTAATTAATTGGGCACAATTACAATTACTGATTGTGATCATTCCTGAAGAAGAAATCGTGACCCTTGATGAAATGGACGTTTGATCTTAACAGACGAGATCAATTCTCAGTAAAATAGTGGACTGTAAAAACACAGACATGGCCCACTAAGCATTTAATGCAAAATGAATTTTACCCATGCCTATCTGCATTTGCACATATACATATGTACAAAATCAATTTGTATGTATATGTCTGCTGAGAGTAAGATGCTATATATATAGGATTTTAGCAAAAGAAATCACTTTCGCCTAATCCAACATTCACACTTACACAAAAATAGCAAAATCCTTTCAAATTTTCTGCAAATCTCTGTTCCTCGCTTAGTTATTCTGCAAAGAATCACTAAACTTACACCTTAATCTCTTTCCGAATTTCAAAAACTTTCACTATTAAAAGAGATGGCTCCAAAACGTGCTTCTAACGAGAAATCCCAAGCTACTACCTTTGGTACTGCTAAAAAGCAAGCACCAGTGTTGGTTATAACAATCAATCGGTTGATTGGAGAGTTTAATCCTGATCATTGGACTTCAAATCACAGGATGATTTGGGGTGGCGCCATGATTGAGAAATACCTCATTGATGCAATTGAAAACCAAGTTGATAGGAAGTTGGTGCTTGATATGCTTGAAAAGGCACAAATCAAGGGATTTTTATCTGCTATCCCCAGCGGAGTTTCTTCACTGGATGTGTTGGAATTTTACAACACTTCCAAAATTATTTCCAAAGTCTCTGAAGGCATTGAGACAGTGTCTATCAAGACTAAAGTCAAAGGACAGGAAATCCTGTTGGACGAAACAGCTTTCTGTGAGCTGTTTGAACTTCAAAATCTTGGAAAGGATTTTGAAATTGACATCAAGGATGAAGATCTCCTTGAGGGTGTCAAAAAGCTCTACAGTGATGTGTGTGATCTTGACAAGCCAGACACACCAATAGACTTTAAGCTTGCTGACATAAGGACCAGACATCTATTGGTCCACTGGGATGTTTTGGCATGTATCCTTCACAGATGCTTTGATGTTCTACAGGGAGGAGTTGACCAGATAAGCCAAGAACGCTGGATGATGATGTTCTTGTTGAATCAACAAAACAAAAGGCTGGAAAACCCTTTTAATTGGGGGAAGTACGCCTTCATGAAATTTGTGAAGAAGATACAAGGCTTTGAGCCTAAAATCGTTAAGGTCCTTGCTGAGCCAAAAGCCACAGTAAGCTATGGATTGAAGATATGCTACTTACAGGAGTGTCTTGGCATTGAGCTTAGAGAAACGACAGACATTGCCAATAGTAACCTACTCTACAAATATGAGTATACAAACATGATGAAAAAGGTTATTGCATCTCAGAAACGTTCCAAGAAACGAAAGACTGATGACGTATCTGAGGGTTCCGTTGCGACCAAAAAGCCCTGAACTTCACGAAAGAAGTCTGCTGGCAAATCAGAAGGCATACCCATTGTGGATGTCGACTCTTCGATATCTGTCGCCACTACTGATGAACTCATCAATGAAGATGAACTCATCAATGTTGTTAAGACCACAGTTGATGAACTCATCAATGATGCTGAGTGCCTTGCTGATGAACTCATCAATGCTGATAAAAGCAGTGAGAAACATCAAACACTCCCTGCAGAAGCAGCAGGGATTGTTGATAATTCAGTCCCAGATTTCGATAAGGAATCTGAAGATGAGGGGGAAGCCATAATCCCCAAGGTTGCTGAAAGATAAACAAGTGTAGAGGTTGCTCAGAAGGCAACTAGTTCAAAGGTTGCTAAAGAAGCAACTGTATCCAACGTCACTGGACAAAACACACCATCAGAGCAAGTAACACTTAAGCATATTGAAGATGCTCTGATGAGTGGAAACTTAGTGTTGGAGGATACTGTCATTGCCTCAACACTTAAAAATCTGTCTCAAGCAGATCTGGATAGGCCCCATACAGCATCACCTTCTTCATCCAGATCAGAATCACCACACCAACCACAACAGCCAATAGTAGATGCTGTTGAGATGATACTTGAGTTACAGCATGAGATACTAGCATCTTTCCTTGCTGAAGAAAATCCTGTAAATGAGCAGGTTCCCTAACTCAATGAGAGGGATCAAACTGACGCATCTGCTCAGAATCATCAACCAGGGGAGGCAATTGAGTTGCACACTCAGGAAAGGTCCGAAGTACCTCAAACTTCCAACAAAGAAGTGGTCCAAGACCAACAAGACCAACGCATGGAAACTTCACAAGTTCTAGAGACCAGTCAGCCTGACAAAGCTCAGGTAGCTGAAGGGTTTAACTCTTTACTTGTGATAAATTATGCTTAAATCTTGTTACTTATTAAAATTTCTTTGCTACAGGCTGAATTAGAAACACAACATCTAGAGGAAGCTGCAAAGCTTGCCTCAGAATCTGAGAAGGAGGCTTCCATAGTCTCACACTTAAGGAATAGGAGCCTGTCTCACAGGTGGAAAATAGTTTCTTAAGACATAACTTTTCAGATATCTATTGTATACACTTGACTAACTAAGTGTTTGTTTCTAATAGGCTCCAACTGAGAAGAAAAATGATGAGGCTGAGAAGCCTAGCTCATCAGAGAATCAACCAGAGACTCACAAAGTCTCTGAGGAACAAGTATCTGAGCCTTTTATTGAGAAGGTATATATCTCATATATCTATATTCTTCACAATGTTACTCTGATCATTTTTCTAAATACTTAACACTTTCTACACATAGGCTCAAACAGAAGTAGAAGTTGCTGGGGGAATTGCCCATTCAATCCCCTCAACCAATGGAAGTTGATGAGGCCACCAAGCCTTCATCACCAGAGAGAATACCAGAAACTGCACACGTTTCTGAGAGACAAGTGTCTGAGCCTCCTACTGTGGAGGTAATTGACATCTCAGATATCAAATTGTCTAAGTATTTCTCTCCTGATAAATTTCTAAGTGTTATGTTATATTTGATTCTCAGGTTCAAAAAGAAAGAGAGGACGCTGAGGATCAGACTTCCAAGTCTCCTCCTCACACCAAGATATCTGAGGCACCTGGATCCTCAGTAGTCCAACCTTCTGAGCCTGTTGCTGTTGCACAGGTAACACAGATAATTGACTACTCTAAAACTCAGATATCTACTAAAGTTTTGAAACTAACTCAAAACTCTCTCTTTCAGGCTCAAGCTAGTGCCTTAGTGGTCCTTGAAGATTTGAACAAGGACCTACTTCCATTCTTCAAGGCTCATACTCTGCCAAAGCATCTAAAGTGTTTCAAGAAATGGCAGAGACTTAAATGCTCTGATCTATTTGAGATCAAAAGGGTCACTGATCACCCTACCAGAAGAGCAAAAGCATTTGACTTGGAGAATTATGTGCATGCAATGTTTCCAGCTGAGTAATACGCATTTACCACGTTGATGAATAAGAACTTCATGAAGGAAGTGGCACACAAGCTTATTGAAGCCTTTGAAAAGCAGATGGTCAGACTAGAATGGAGACGGCATTCAAGCCAATCTTGCCCAAGTCTCTACAGTGCATACCCTCTGAACAAGAGGAAGTAAATGGGTAATTGGTCACACTTCTTGAAGTGATCAATCTGGTTTCTGAAGATGAGGAGGAAACAGAGGAGAATAATTTTGAAAAACCTCCTTCTGACCATCACAAGGATGATGATGATAAAAAGGATGATGATGATGCCCCTGCACCAGGGACAGGAGGGATTGCACAAAGTAATAATACCTCAGTTACTGAAAAGAACACTGAGAGGACTTCACAAAATTCCCCTCCTCCATCTCCTCAGATGTCTACACATCCATCTCCCCAACAAAATGACTCTACTGAACAAGTAGTTGAGCACTCTGAGGACAACATTCAGAAACTATTGAATGCACAAGCCAGAGTTGTTCAGCTCAAACAGTTGTTGGAGGAAGAACAACAGCTAAATATTCAACTGGAAGAGAAGATAGCTGAATCCAAAGCAAAGCTCCAAACTATTGAAGATCAAACCATCAAGGAAATGGAAGTCGATCTTGTCTGAAAGAACTCCGACTTCTTTGTTCGGGCAATTCTGTCAAGAATTGAATCTTGAGCAAGTATCTGAAGACAAGCATGATGCTAAGGCTGCATCACCAAAAGAAGCACCATCCTCCTCCCTAAAAGGAAAAAAGCCCATCTCTGAGATCGTTGCTGGGCTAGAGAATATTGATGAAAATGCCCAAGAGGATGAAGATCACTAGGATGAATACTCAGATGATAAAGAAGACAGAACCCTGGCAGAACATGCAAATGTTCACTTGGGAGTTTCTCACTTAAAGAGAAAACTGATAGCTCCTTAAAGCTTCAGTAAGAAACCAAATCTCAACTCCCATGATTACATGGCCAGATACCAGGTTCTGGCAACCCTAAGAAAGGAGTTGTCTCGTCAAAATGAAGAAGCAATTGCATCAGTCCCTGCTGAAATGAAGCTCCTCTTCACAGAAAAAGAAAAAGGGTTGATAGGCTATCTGAGCGCATAGCTGCAAAGCCTTTAGAAGCTAAAACACCCTCTGGAAATACCAAGTCAATCCAGGGTGGTTCTTCAAGCAATACACCAAGGGAGAATTCAAAATAAAGGAGGAACAGGCTGAGAGCTGAAAAAAGAAAACTTCAACTACCACTTAGGCCTGAAGAAGCCAAGATTGAGTATGTGAAGACCAACAATGACTCCTCTGTCTATAGGTGCATTAATCAGAAGAATGGCTACTGGATTCTGGAAATCAAGCACTTACTGGTAAATGAAAAATTTCCAGAACCAATCCATAAACAACTCATGGCATGGAGAAAAGACAAGCCAGTCTTGATTAAAACCAACCACATCAAAGCCTGGTTGGATTTTGAAGTAATCAAGAGAATAGAAGCCATGAAGGAGGACCTCTCTGATGATTGTCCTTATGGAAAGCCAGATGATGTGCACAGAATTCCCAACATCACTGGAACAGGCACAAGAGCAAGACTTGTTGTGAAACCCTATGAGTCATTTTACATGACTGAAGATCAATACAAGGTGACATCAGATATCTGAGGATCATATATGAATACTTCAAGCTATCAGATATCAGAATTGAGCATGCCTGGAAATGGGGAAACTATTTATGGGTCAAACATTTTTCCAAGAAGAATCCCACCAAAACCTACAAGGAAGTTTGTGGATTTGCCAGAAACACTGAGATGATAGTCAGGACCTTGCTCTATGACTCTCAGATGATATCAAAAGGTTTTGGGATAGGTAATTTACTAATTGATCCATAGATTTGCTGATTGAAGACTTGAAGATTTTGAAGACTTGAAGCTAGTTTATTAGGATGTTTACTTGGAGCTTGATTACCCCTGATGTCCTAGTTTACTATGTAATTTTTGTATTTTGCTGACTGAGCTGTAATGTATTTTATTTAAGTTATATGTGAACTTTCTTTGTAACATATCTGATGAACCTACTCTCAGATATCAATCTATAAAAAGATAACTTGTCAGCAAAGATCACACCTTGTGATTTGGTTGATATTTACTTTCTGCACTTAATTAAAATAAATTGAAAAGATCATAAGAAATGATTAAGTGTTGGATTGTTCCCTCTTCCAAGTTGTAATAGGTTTTAAAGATAGTCATCGTTGACTGATCAGAAAGGGGGAAATTTGTTAGGAATATCTGTTTAGATTTTGATCAGCAACCTAATGACTTATCTTAGCTCAGAAAGGTGGTTAGTACTCTTGGTTCACTTGAACACTGTAAAAGAGGAAAATCACTAAGTATGTTAGTCTAGAAAATCTTGTATAGGATGTTAGGTCTCTGAATGTAATTTTTGTATCTTTGAAGAAGACTAAGAAGAAGGCATCCAGCAGGAGAGTTCAACAAATTTGAAGATTTGAAGACTGCACAAGATTGCTGAAGACGAAGGTCATCAGATACCTATGTCCAGATATCTTGAAGAAACGTGTTTTTCAATAAACAAGTTTCACAAAAGATATCTGAGAACACAAGGTTTCTGAACGAGGAAAAGTGCCCACAGATACCTACACTCAGGTACCTTGGACAAAACTTTCTTTCTGGGAAACAATGTTTCAACAAGTATCTGGAGATGTGAAGGTCTCTGGAAAGGGACATGCAATGCTTCAGAAAGCGTGCATAGTTCCTTTGGCACTACAGTACAAAAATAGTACAATGCAATAAATGCGCAGACAGAGACATCCCGAACAAAAGAAATCTCGAAAGAGACAACGTCTTTTGCAGTACTATTTACAGATATCAATAGTTTGAATTTCATTAAGCCTAACGGATACTATTCAAACGGCATAATTTTCAACTATAAATATCAACACTTAGAATGCTTGAAATACACACCAAGAACTTGAACTTACACACAGAACGAACTTATTCATTCAAGCATACAAGCCTTCAACCTACTTACTCTTTAGCTTACAGTTGCGACTAAGCTCTTGAATTCTAAGTAGCACGAAAGTTCTAAGTGTCCTGATCCTTAACAAGCATTGCTATCTGTGAAGGAGTTGAATCAAAAGATCAAGTATCTGAGTTTCATTCTCCAGAACATTTAACATAGACTTGGGTCAGTAAAGAACATATCACCACACATTGTAAAGTGTGTTAAGTGATTCTTGTTCTATTGATGTATTCCTACATAACCTAGAAAGTTATTAAGACTACTCATCTGACAAACTACCTTAACCAACACCACATACGGCGTGGAGTACAGGAAGTACTTAGTTTGGAAAACTAAGGAACAACTCCAAGTTTACTGAGCATAGGAAGTACATAGTTTGGGAAACTAAGGAACAGCTCAAAGGTTTCTGAGTATAGGAAGTACTTGGCTGAGAAAGTCGGGGAATAACTCAGGGCAACACTTGGTTGGGAACCTAGTGTAGAAGGAAATCAAGGGATAGGTTTATTGTAAGGAGAACTCAATATCTATCTTAGTGAATTTCAAGTCCTGAGAAAGGGCGAGTGGATTAGTTGAGGGATTACGCCACCCTCAGATACCACTATAAAGATCTGTGTTATTTACTTTCTACAACTTATTACTTGCTTTATTTACCTTGCTGAGTATTTACACACTTATATCTTGCAAAGCACGAGCACTTATCACTTTGAAAGTCTTCCTCTCTCTGAAATTAAGTATCAGATATCTTCACAGATATCTGAGAAATTGTGTTTATCGACAATATTTGTAAAAGACTATTCACCCTCCCCCCCCCCCCAGTCTTTTCCTTTGCCGTTATCTGGACCAACAGTTCAATTACCTCAAATCGGGTAATTGCCTTCAAAACTAGGTCTAGCTCTAGAGAAATGTGTTGTTCTTGACAATAGAATGAATATCAAAAGTGATTGTGTCTTGTTCCAACTAATAGAAAGGAGAAAAACTAGGTCTGGGCGAATTAGGAGACGAAATCACAGAAAAAGTGGCAGAAGAGAAACTGGCGTCACCAGTAATCAAGACTGGCGTCGCCAGTCTCCAAACTGGCATAATACACTAAACAAAAGGTTGCTGGTGTACACCAGTTTGATAACTGGCGTCGCCAGTTCCTCTGGAGTGACCGTTTTGCCCCTTTGATGCCTTTTGACTCCGATTCTTGATATTTTGGCCTTCCCGCTCCACTTCTAGCATCCTTACGAGGTATTGGAACTCCATATCTTGTAGATGCATATAAAATACACCATTTTGCCTTCAATTACCACGGTTTAGCCAAATATCTACAAAACACACAAAGAACAAAACAAGTAAAAATACTCTTGGAAAACTAAATAAAACTATACTCAAGGATGACAAAAAGACGGTAAAAAAGACCAAATGAGACGGTATAAAACCGAATCATCATTTGCAATGTGGTATTTTCTGTTGTTATGTCTAACCCTGCAGGTACTTGGTACTTCGATAGTGGGTGTTCCCATCACATGACAGGGACAGAAACCTACTTGAAGGAGATAATTCCTATCACCAAAGGAACTGTCACTTATGGTGGTGAAAGCAAAAGCAGGATAATATGTAAGGGTGTGTTGAATGTGGAAGGATTTCCAGCACTAAGAGATGTTTTGTTAGTAGATGGCTTAGCTGCTAATTTATTAGCATAAAAAGTCAACTATGTGATGATTACTTGAAAGTGTGCTTTGATATGAAATCCTGTGAAGTCTTTGATAGATCCAATTGTTGTGTAATGATAGGCACTAGATTAAATGATAACTGTTATAAGTTTAGTGATCATGTTGTCTGTAATCTTGTGAAAGTTGGTAATCTTGACAAGTCTGTAAAGTGCAAGGCAGTGTTGGGCATTCCCAAACTGACTAACCCTGGTAAGGTCATTTGTAGAAAGTGACCTAATGGGAAACATTCCAGGGTATCCCATACACTTAATCAAGTGTTGTCAGATGACGCATATACAGGTACGGACAAGTGTTTCCAGCTACTACGTATGGATCTTAGGAGTCCAATTGATGTTAGTAGTCTTAAAATGGGTTATGCATCTGTAATTGTTGATGATTTCTCCGAGTTCATGTGATTTAAAATACTCAAAGAGAAATCTGAAACTTCTAATACTTCCAGGAAGTTGCATGCTTGTATTTGGTACTTGCATAGCTGTTCTATGAATTGTATTAGGTCTGATCATGGGAAGGAAGTTGAGAACCAGAAACTTTCTCAAATTGATGATACTCATAGTATCTATCTTGAGTTCTCTGCTCCTAAGACATCTCAGCAAAATGGGATAGCTGAGTGTAAGAAGTGCACTTTACAGGATATGGTTAGAGTCATGTTGAACTCTCTACAGGTCTTAAAGAGACACCGGGCTGATGTTTTGAATACTGCTTATCACATCATTAACAGGGTCTATTTGAGATCTGGCATTTCTTATGGTTTGCAAAAGAATAAGAAACTCAACTTGATTTACATTCATATCCTTGGTTGTGTTTGCTATGTTCCAAATGATTGTGTTGATCTAGGTATGTTTGATCCCAATAGTGAAAGGGGGATTTGTGTTGACTACTCCCTAAATTGTCTTGTCTACAGGATTTATAATCCAAGGATAAAGACTGTTCTGGAGTTATTCAATGTTGTATTTAATGACTCTACTTATGATGCAGATACAGGTACAAAAGAAGAGTCTGTCATTACACCTAGAGCAGAAAGTCCAGGTACACTAGCTCAGGAACTAGAACAAAGAGCAGCTGACTCCGAAAATTGTGTTCCTCGCACACCTGATATCAATGAAGGAAGAAATACCAGTGTTCCTGATACACCATCTGGTGTACAGCATACACTAGAAGAATCTGATGCTGAATCTAAAGATTAGGAAGAAGAAGCAGAGAGTAGATATGATCCTCTCGCTAGAATCAGAAAGAGTCACCCAGTCACCCAAGTGATTGGTGATCTAGCTGATGGTGTACACACCAGGCGTAAGGAAAGAGTCGATTATCGACACGTGGTAAAGTTGTGTGTGTGTATGTCTACCACATCACCTGAGGTACCTATCTCTTGTTATGTTTCTGCCACTGAACCTAAGAATGTTGCTGAAGCACTAAAAGACTCCCATTGGATCAATGCTATGCAAGATGACCTACAACAATTCTCTAAGAACAATGTTTGGACTTTAGTTCCTAGGCCACCTAATGCTAATGTAATAGGTACCAAATGGATTCTTAAGAACAAAAGTGATGAGAATGGTGTCATTGTTAGGAATAAGGCATGTCTTGTAGCCCAGGGTTTCACCCAAGTTGAAGGCATTGGCTTTAATGAAACTTTTGCTCCTGTTGCTAGGATAGAGTCTATTAGACTGTTACTTGCTATAGCATGTCTTTTAAAGATCAAACTTTTTCAAATGGATGTCAACGCAGCTTTTCTAAATGGATACATAGACAACAAGGATTTTGATGAACAACCTAAAGGCTTTGTTGACCCTTTTCATCCTGATCATGTCTTTAAGCTTCATAAAGCTTTGTATGGATTGAAACAAGCCCATAGGGTTTGGTATGATAGGTTAACTGAATTTCTCTTGCAGCTTGGATTCACAAAAGGTGATGGTGACCGTACTTTGTTTATTTTGAAACAAGACAAAGATGTGTGTATAACACAAATCTATGTAGATGACATTGTCTTTGGTTCTACTAACAAATCTATCATGGATAAGTTTGTTGGCTCTCTGATAGGTACTTTTGAGATGAGCATGATTGGTGAGCTCACTTTTTTTCTAGGTCTACAAGTGAAACAGCAACAAGATGGACTGTTTCTTTCATAGGAGAAGTATGCTGGGAATCTATCTATGAGATTCGATTTGAAAAGTTCAATACCCAGTAAAACTTCCATTACTGCATTGGTCTAAACTTTCAAAGCATGATACTGGAGTTTGTGTTGATACACCACTGTACAGGTTCATGACAGAAAGCCTGTTGTGTCCTTCAGTGACCCATCCTGACCTTATATATGCAATTTGTGTTTGTGCCAGGTACCAGGCTGATCCCCACATGTTTCACCTTAATGCTGTCAAGATGATCTTGCAGTACATCGCTGGGACAGCTAACTTGAGTACATGGTACTCAAGAGATACTGACTCCAACTTAGTTGGAATTAGTGATTCTGACAAGGCCGGAGATTTAGAAGCAACAACGTCCCTCCTTAAGACTTTATTGCTTCACTACGGTACACATGGGCTTGCGGCAACAATCTCCCAAGTTAAACATCTCTTAAACGGCTATGTTGCACTACGAAAGAAGGTCATAATAAAAAAGAATAAAGAAGTAGAGGATTTGGAGGCAATGACTTTTCTTCCGCTATTTATACTTGTTTTTCAAGAACTTTAGCATAGTGGAACAAACACCTATATATGTGTTCAGAGTTGTTCAATTCATTCACGCGTTGATCAACATGCAATGTGCAATAATCACTCTTTCACCTAAATGCGAATTTAGTGTCTTAATATGGTCATTATCATTCATTATACATACAAAGTACATGCTACATGGAATTCTTGTTTCTAACGTGTTGGACCAAATGACCAATACATCGAATGGCTTGGAAGCTCACTCATTTGACTGAAATTTCCAACATTTTATATCATTCAGATCAAGCTAATGATGTTAATTTGACTGGTTTAGCATTGTGCAACGAAATTATTTTGTTTAATCCTTATGGATACTATAAATTTGTATACAAAGTTGAATTACAATTTTCTGAATGAAAAGTAGCAAGTGTAGTAAGTATCTAGAGAAAGATTTACATTGGTCTCAGAAGGTGGTGCACTACTATCACTATCCATGATGCCTGAAGCATCAGAAAAAAATTCACATCTCCGTTACTTTACAAACTCGTTGATTTTACAACACTGGGCCTAGTGAATTTGTGCACTCTCCCATTTATTTTGTTCCACTTCACTAGAACAATATTTACTTGGTCGAATTCAAGTTGATTTTTTCATTGCCAAGATGGGGTGTATTTTTTCCCCATCAACCTATTTTGCAAAGAAGTTTAAGACCAAAATGTGTGCACTTGTTTATCCTTCACAAGACTGCTTCTATCTTCTTCAAAAAATTATTTGAATCAACTTTAATCATTCATGAGACCACATATAGGTTCATTCAGTTATGCCAATACACCTTCGTTTTAAAAGTTGATTCACTTACCGGTAAAACCTTACCACCACAAAAATATTCCCGCGTTCTTGAAACACTAGTAAACATGGTTACTAAATCTAAAACGTAGTAAGGCATTTGTTTGATAAGAAGAGATTTATGATTTATTGCTCAGTTAGAAAATGCTCGGATCCGCCAACATCCATTAGAGAAGGGAATATAATAGGTGGTGAATCACCTCGTTTACAACCGACTACTCGTTTACTTTATTATCCAAGGGAAGCTATTAAGGAAACTCAGAATGATGACGAAACCGCACCGTAGCAAAGTGTCGGGTCTCGATCGAGAAGTGGTCTGGTCGTTATAATTTAAATGATAAATTGTTTTTATTTATATTTTTTGTTTATACCTAAAATGCCCTCTTCAATTTTTACTGTCTTAAATATTTCAGATTATGGCTTTTTCTTAATCCATGTAAAAATTTGAACATTTCAAAATTCCGGATAATTTTTTCAATATATTCACTAATAAAATGGACCACAATGATTATTATGAATCTTGGTTGATACAAGCAAGGCCCATTATCAAGAACCTTCTAGGTCGGCCCACCCACACAAACCCTAGCCTTCGTATTCGTGCCCTATATATATACTCCATGAGTTACTTCTTCCATGTATTATAAGTTTGTATTTCTTGCCGTTTTAGATAGAATTTCTATGTCCAGAAAGAAATAAAAGAAAAGGCTCGATTTGAAATTTTGCCACAAATTTCTATCAGATTGAAAATGGTCGCCTGATCTAAGATGGGGGATGGCATATCCCGAGATTGAGTTGTATGGACGGGTTTGAAATCAATTGTTGATTGAATCTAGCCTGTTTAAAATTCGGTTGATTTCCAATTCCGTCCATGCTACTGGATTTCAGGTTTCTCCCCCTTTTGATCTCTGGTTATCCTTAATGCTTTTGTATAGCTTATATACCGAATAACGATTGTTTCAGCTAATATATAATAAATGATTCAATCTATGTAGTATGTATTTATATTTTGTGAATTGATGATGTGTGTAATTACTAATTCTCTATAGCCATGTTCCAACATGGTGACTTACAATTCACTTTTTTTTAGCAGTTTGCATATTGAATATTTTGTTTTGCTCTCTATCATTCGTGATTTATTCTCGTTGATATACATCAGATTTACTTTTAAAAAATAAATTTTGTTCTCTCATTGTTAATTTTTGCACCTATTTGTTATTATACAATAATAGTTGTCATTCAAGTATAGTAATATTGGCGCAAGGAAAATTGTTAACAAAGATCAACATTATGTTCAATTACCACATTTCTCACATGTTTGTAGATGTAAAGATTTTGGAGCAAGCCCATTCCAAATACTTTATATAATGATGTCAAAGTGACTACATTCTCGTACCAAGAAATTCCCTTGTTCAGAAAGATTGTTGTACACGTTAAATTTTTCAATGTGTAATTTACCCTCAAAATAAAGATAAAGTTTTATATGGATTTTTTTCCACCATTTGGGCTCATAGAGATTATTTTCTTTCAATCAATATAATGTAATAGAGAATAATTAACAATCCTCGCTGGTTTCATTATTTTCTATACTGGTAAAAGATGATTTGGATTGATATTTCATCAGAGAATAATGAGGTGAAAAATATGTAACTAACAATATTGAAGATCTCCCAATGTCATAAGCAAGACATGGAGGATTATTCTTTCTTTCTCAAATATCCGGTTTATGATTAGACTTTTATTCTTGGGCACGATAAATATCTAATTTCTCAACATGGATATAAATTTATTTTGATAGGTTCAATTTAGTATCAATCTTATGAGAGAGAAAAATTGTTAAAAAATATTTTTTTGTTGTATTTTAGTAGTAATAATGTGTATATTCATTTGGTCTAGGACCAGACTAAGAGTCTAAAGGGGGTGGATAAACTTTTAAGATCATTTTCTATGTGTGAATTGGAACCTGAATATATACTACTAGAGTTAGGTTGGGCGGGGATTGAGAAAGTTAAGAAGAGAAACAAGGTTAGTAAAGTGCATAAAAGAAGGTAGAATAAAGAACGGCGGGAAGAGTCTACTAGGTCCTTCCTTAAGACTTTATTGCTTCAGTATGGTACACATGGGCTCGCGGCAACAATCTCCCATGTTAACAAACCTAAAATGTTTTTTACAGCCAATTGAGAACCCTTGCTAAAAATAATTAAATCATCAGCATAGGCCAAATGGCTGACATGAAAACCTTTTTTGGTATCAAAATACATTTTAGGGTTTTGAGCAAATAAAGTATTCAGACCCCTAGATAATCAGCAGCAATGATGAAAAGAGCAGGGGATAGGGGATCCCCCTGCCTCAGACCAGCAGTGGAAGAAAAGAACCCTTTCATAGCACCATTTAATATAACACGAAAGTGACAATCCTCAATTAGCCTAGCAATGAAACCTATGAAAATCTCTGAAAAACCAAAAGCCTTTAGCATAGCATACAGAAAGGACCAATCTAGCTTGTCATAAGCTTTCATCATATCTAACTTCAAAATTAAATTAGAGTCCTTGGTTTTCACATCTAAAGCTTGAGTAATTTCTTGAGTTAGAAGAATATTATCAGAAATAAGTCTTCCTTTTAGAAACCCACTTTGATTCTCAGAGATAATCAAGGGAAGAAAACAAGGTAACCTAGCATTCAGTAACTTGGAAATAATTTTATGGGTGCAATTACAAATACTGACAGGTCTAAAATCATTCCAACCTAAAGGCAAAGCAACCTTAGGTATCAAAGTTAGGGCAGTTGCTGAAATACCTGCAGGCAATTTTGCTCCATTGAAAAAGTCTATTACAGCTTCCAGTAGGTCACCCTTGATAAAATCCCAACAACTTTGGAAAAAGGATGCGGTGAAACCATCAAGCCCTACACTTGCATCCTTATTCAGACTGAAATATCTTTTCAAACCTTGGAGTATCACTAGGTGTGAAAGGAGCAGTCAAAGTATCCTTGAAATAAGAAATTGTTGAATCATGAAGTTCAGAAGGATTAGAAATAATACTCCCCTGATCAAGAATGGAATGAACTTTAGAATTCAGTCTTTTTCTTTTCACAAAGTTATGAAATAACTTTGTATTCCTGTCCCCATGAAGATTCCAGTTGCATGCTGCCTTCTGCTTCCTGTTAGATATTTTGTTAGAAATATCTGTTTAGATTTTGATTAGCAACATGATGACTTATCTTAGTCTCAGAAAGGTGATTAGTACTCTTGGTTCACTTGAACATTGTAAAAGAGGAAACCCACTAAGTATGATAGTCTAGCTAATCTTGTATAGGATGTTAGGTCTCAAATTGTAATTTTTATTTTATGTAAGAGAAGACCAAGAAGAAGACATCCAAGCAGAAAGCTCAACGACATTGAAGACTTGAAGAAAACTGCACAAGATTGCTGAATCTGTTGTTCAGATATCTTAACCAGACATCTTAAAGCACGAATAGTTTCAAACAAACTGTGTCACAAGAGATATCTGAGAAATAAGATACATATCTGAAAACAAGGAAAGTGTCCACAGATATCTATTCTCAGATACTTTGAGCTTTAACCATGTTTCTGAAAGAGAAATATATATTGCAAACAAAGTTGTTTCAATAAATACAAGTGGTATCTGAAGAATGAAGATAAGGACGTGCAAAGAATCAGATAACACTAGTCTCTGATACAAAGCATAGTTCCGTTGACACTACAGGACAAAAAGTATAATGATTGCATTTAATGCACGGACGGAGATGTCGAATAAAGGCACGGCAACTTCCGAGAAGAAGACAAAACACCTTTCTGATTATACACAGATATCGATAGTTTGAATTTGAGCCTAACGGATACTATTCAAACGGCACTCAAATTCATCTATAAATATCAACACTTAGACTTCTTGAGAAGACACCTTAGACACTGAACACCTTGAACTGCAAACACTGATCGTCTTACTCTCTCTCAGAGCATCTTACTTATTCTCAAAGCTTTCTGTTGCGACCAAAGCTTTTGATCTTGAGTAAACACTGAAGTTCTAAGTGTCCTGATCCTAAACAAGCAAAGCTATCTGTGAAGGAGTTGAATCAAAAGATCAACTATCTGAGATTCATTCTCTTGAACAGATATCATAAGACTTGGGTCAGTAAAATCGAACAAGATACCATACGCTGTAAAGTGTATTAAGTAACTTAGTTCACAGAGCTATCTGATTAACTGAAAAGTTATTAAGACGCTCATCTGACAACTCAAACCAAAACCAACACCATAACTGGCGTGGAGTACAGGAAGTACTTAGTTTGAAAAATCAGGGAATAACTCCAAGGTTACCGGAGTATAGGAAGTACTTGATTTGGGAAACTAAGGAATAACTCCAAGGTTATTGAGTATAGGAAGTACTTAGCTTGGGAAGCTAGGGAATAACTCAAAGGTTTCTGAGTATAGGAAGTACTTGGTGGAAAGCCGGGGAACAACTCAGGGGGAACATTTGGTTGGGAACCAATTGTTAAGAATCTTAGAATAGGATTATTGTAAGGAATTCTCAATTATCTGTTCTAGTGAATTCTAGGTCTCTGATAGACCGAAGTGGATTAGTTGGAGGATTACGCCACCTCCAGATACCACTATACTTGCTGTCATTTACGTTTCAGATTTATACTTCAGCAACACACACACACTTATTAACTGTTTCTGCACTTATCTTTATTAAGTCTTCCGCACTCTGATTCTAAGTATCAGATATCTATTCAGATATCTGAGAAATAGTTGTTATCGACAAAAAGTTTTAGAAGACTATTCACCCCCTAGTCTTTTACTTTGCCGTTATCCGACCAACAAGTGGTATCAGAGCAGAGGTTCACCACCTTCCAGACCGAACCTAGATCCCAGATAGGTGAAGGAACTTTGTCCACTTTTGAGGACTATTTAATTTGTGTGTTAAGTGTGCAGGTATGTCTCTGAGTGATGCACCCGTTCTCAAACCAGAGAACTACGAGAAATGGAAAAATAACATGATGCTCCACCTTGAAGCCATAAGTGACGAGATGATCGAAGTAATAAAGAATGGCCCAATACTCATTCAACAACCTAAGCAAGTCATGGAGGTTTCGAGTGGAAGAGACAGAGATCAAAGCGAAGGATCTTCACAAACAGATGCGTCAACTAGTGGAAGATCTACTGGTCACGTCATTTACGAACCAAAGCCCAGAGAACTCTAGACATCGGAAGATGCCAAGAGGAATCGTCTAGATGGTCAAGCTCGTAACATCATCATCAGATCGACACCAGAGCACATACAGTGTAAACTGTGGGGTGCTAAACGAAAAGTTGCCAGCAACCGATTGAAGAAATCTGCGGAATCGAAAACCAAGGAAAACAAGTTCGAAGTTCTAAAGTTGAAATTTCAAAATTTCAAACAAGGTCCCACTGAAACTCTGGAAGAACTTGATTTCAGGTTTACCACTCTTATGAGTGATATGGCAGCACTTGGGGAAAGCAATAGATACTCTCAGTCTGAGAAGATTAAGACTATTGTCAGAAGTCTTAACCACAACTGGGAGCATACTAAATTCTTTTATTTTAACCAAGGTATGCCAAATAGCACTCCAGTGGAACTTTTCTCTCATCTTGCTACTATTGACTATGAGACAACTCAGAGAGAACAAACAACTGAAAAGTTGCAGAATGTTGCTCTAGTTACTCAAGGAACTTCTGAAAAGAAGAAAAGCAAGGAGGAGACTGAGGATGCTCTTGCTGCAAAGCAAATGAGTAAATTTGTCAGTCGAGAAATTGAGAGAAGAAAAGCCAAAGAGAAGTCAAAAAGCATCTAGCTCAAACTATCACCAAGATAAAAATATGCAAAGCTCATTGAACAAGCCATTTCGTAAAGCATCATGTCTTGAGGAAGCGTAAATTGAAACGATATATGTTTCTATTGTCGTAAACCAGCCACTCAAGAAGGATTGTCCCGCCTCAACAAACTAAGGACATGCGACAAGAAAGATAGTAGAAGCAAGAAAGCTTTGTTAACTGAAGAAAGAAATAAAATCCAAATTCATCTTGTTGCTCTAGACGTTGATATAGATTCTTAAGATGGCAATTAAGATGATTCAACCCTTCCTTCACCTGAATTTTGTGGAGTTACTCATGATTTAATCGACTTGACCTCAAGAAGAATGAAATTTGTGGAGTTCTTTGAATTGTGGACGGACATCTCCAACATAGAAAGCATCTTATGGCTGATGAGGTAACACATACTTCTTACTACACTTACGAAAGTGATGAAGAGGAAATAAAAAATCTAGAAAATCTCAGGAAAGAACTTGACATCTATGAAAGAGAATTTCTAATGATCCGAGCTAGAGCCGAAAACCTTGGAGAAGAAAAGAATTCTCTTGAAAAGGAAAATTCTCAATTAGTTAAAGAATCTGAGAGAAAGGATGCTGAAAATGCATTTCTCAAAGCTCAGATATCTGAGACTGAAAAGTCACATGAAGAAGCAATGGCTGAGTTACGAAAGAATTATGAAAATCTTCTTTCTGAAAACAAGGAACTCAAGAAGAAAGAACTATCTTTTCAATCTTATGCCAAAGCTAGTGACACTCTTACTGAAGTACAATCTTACTTAAGAGACCCTTCAGAAAAGAAAGGACTTGAAATGAATACGCATGATTGTTCTATCACTCAATAAGAGTAAGGAGAAAAGAACATTTGTAAGTACTCAAAGAAGACGGTTCCCATGCAATCTATAGTATCGGTGAAAAGACAAAGATTGTTGACAAAGGAAAGGCGATTCGACTAAACCTTTGTGGGAAAAACAAGTCAAAAACAAAACTGTTGGGTACGTCTCTGAAAAGAAACACAACACTGAAAAGTGTAAACACCCACAGTGCTATGTCTCTCAAAAAGGTAGAATTGCAGGAGCTGGCAAATTCTCCCATGTCACTTTTTCTGGAAAGAAATTGGATCAACCAGAGACTAGCAAAGCTGCTGAGAAAAGATCTCAGATAGCTTCAAATGCTCGAAACGGTATTGGCTACAAAGGCATCGGAAAACAACTTGCTCATGAGTACAAGCAGGAGCATGAACGATGGCTGAAAGCTAGAATTGCTCAAAGCAATTATCAGAAGTGGAAGTTAAATCAAGCCACTGAAAATCTGAATGCCAGGGCTAGAAGAAATCTGGCAAGGAAGGCTAAGTTTGCTGAAAAGCAAACTCAGAAACCTGACAGGTATCTGAAAGCATCATATGGAGCACCTAGGAACACACCAAGGAAGAAAATAATTCTTACTAATGATAACATTCATTCAAAAAGAATTCCTCCTTACGTTCCTGTCAGACAAAAGCATATTTCAAAGAAATTCATTCAAAAATGGATTCCTACTGGAAGAACTTTTGATTCTGACGGTTCCATCAAAGATATGAGAATCTAATCTCCTATTTCCTGCTATGTGCAGAATGCTTCCTGGACTAAAGCACAATGGCTATTTGATAGTGGATGCGGAAAGCACATGACAGGAGACAAAGCAAATCTGGTTGATAACAAAGCTTGCAACACAGGACCAGATATCAGATTTGCTGGAGGAGAATTAAATCCCTCTCTGGGATTTGGCAACATCAAATTGGGAGCTTTAACAATCACTGACGTATTACATGTTAAGGATTTGAAATATAATCTATTTAGCATGAGCCAGTTTGCAGACAAGGGTTTTACTATAAAATTCAAAGCTAAATACTGCAAACTAATTGACAATGAGTCAAAGCAGACAGTCTTAGTTGGTCGGCGGAAAGGCAGTCTTTAGGTTGCCGATTGGGCATCTGCCACAACTGAAGAATGTCTCATGGTGAGTCAATCTGGTCACACAGAAGAGCACTGGTTATGGCACAAAAGAATGAGTCACTTGAACTTCAAAACTCTGAATAGACTTTCCAAGAAAGAGTTAGTGGTTGGTCTTCCCAGAACATCTTTCAGAAAGAATGGTATCTGTTCTGCCTGTCAGATGGGGAAACAATCTAAGATCTCTTTCAAGTCCAAAATCAGACACTCTAGTGTTAGACCACTGCAATTTTTACACATGGATCTTTTTGAATCATCTGTAACTAGTTATGCAGGAAAGAAGTATGGTCTGGTTGTTGTAGATGACTTCTCAAGATTCACTTGGGTTGTCTTTCTGAAACACAAATCTGATGCCAGGGTGGAGATACCAAACTTGCTGAAAAAGCTTGAAGTCATGAAAAATAACAAGGTATCTGCAATCAGAACAGACCATGGTACTGAGTTTGTCAACCAGTACATAAATGAGTTTTGTACCTGCAAAGGTATACAACACCAACTTTCCTCTGTAAGAACACCTCAACAAAATGGTGTTGCGGAAAGGAAAAACAGAACCCTTAAAGAAGCTGCAAGGACAATGCTAACTGACACTGAAATAAGTGAAATTTATTGGGTTGAAGTCAGTAACACAACTACACTCGTAATGATGTTTGATAAACAAACACCATGACAGGACCCCCTATGAAATCTTGGTTGGTAGACCCCCTAATATCAAACATCTGAGAGTATTTGGTTGTAGATGTTTTGTTCTAAACAATGGGAAAGATTATCTGAGAACATTTTAACCAAAGGCAGATGAAGGTGTTTTTCTTGGCTATTCCACAAACAGCAAAGCTTACAGAGTTTACAACAAAAGAACAAAGAAAATTGACGAATCAGTTCATGTTGTATTCTATAAAGGAAATAAGAAAACACCTCCTATTGATGAACTCTCAGACAGGTTCAAAGAACTATTACTGAGGGATCCTAAAGAAGAATCCTCAGAAAGGAAAAACATCATTATGGAAAGTGAGGATGACTCTGACGTAGAAAAGCTTGAAAAGCCTAGTAACAACAAGATGACTCACAAACATGATGAGGAATTTCCTATGAGTTTTCCAGAAATGGAACAGGTTACTGAGAACCTTCATCATGAAGAGGTATCTGAAAATAAGGATGCTGAAATGCATGTCTCAGATATTCTAACACTGAAAAAGTGTCAGACATCCATGACATTTCCCATATGTCAGATATCTCAGATACTGAAAAAGTATCAAATCAAAATCTTAGTGATTCACATTCAGATCACCTGGATATTGATCCTACTAGCACTAAACCTATGATGAAATGGATCAAAGATCATCCTACAAAGGATATAATTGGACCGATTAATCAGGGTGTTAGGACTAGGAGAGCAATAGCTGAAAATGCTAACTCTCTCTTTGGATGTTTCATCTCGAATATTGAACCTAAAAATATAGAAGAAGCATTAGGAGACCAAGACTGGATCTCTGCAACGCAAGAAGAGTTGGATCAATTTGAGAGAAACAAAGTCTGGAAACTAGTTCCATTTATAGAAGGAATATCTGTGATTGGAACTAAATGGTTTTTCAGAAACAAGATGAATGAATCTGGTGAAATAACCAGAAACAAAGCAAGATTGGTTGCCAAGGGATTTACTCAGACTGAAGGCTTAGATTTTGACGAGTCATATGCACCAGTTGCCAGATTGGATGCAATAAGACTCTTTCTAGCCTTGACTCATAAAGATTTCAAAGTTTATCAGATGGATGTCAAAAGTGCATTCCTAAACGGTGAACTTGCAGAAGAAGTTTATGTTGAGCAACCACATGGCTTTGAAGTTTCCTCAGAAAGTAGAATGGTCTATAAACTACAGAAAGCTCTGTATGGACTGAAACAGGCTCCAAGAGCATGGTATGACACTTTGGCCAAATACCTTCTGAAAAGTGGTTTCAAGAAAGGTGAAGTTGATAAAACTTTATTTACCTTAAATCATGATGGGAAACTACTCTTAGTTCAAGTATATGTTGATGACATCATATTTGGATCTAAGCACAAGCAACTTTGTAATGACTTTGCAAATCTCATGAAAAGCAAGTTTGAGATGAGCATGATGGGAGAAATGAATTATTTCCTAGGATTGCAAGTCAAGCAACTCAATGATGGAATATTCATTAGTCAAACAAAGTATGCAAAAGATATGCTCACAAAATTCAATCTTAAGCCTTCTGAAAAGAATGCTAAGATACCTATGAGCATTGGAACCAAAATGACCTATACTGAATCAGGTAAGAGTGTTGAAGAACATAAGTATAGGAAATTGATAGGTTCACTACTTTACCTCACTGCAAGTAGACCTGATATTCAATATGTCGTTGGAGTATGTGCTAGATTTCAGACAAATCCAATGCAAACACACTACAACTTTGCTATGAAAATTTTAATGTATGTAAAGGGTACAGTAGATGTAGGATTGTGGTATCCTAAAGAAAGTGGATTGAGTTTATTTGGGTACTCAGGAACGATTATCTTTGGATCATTGCTTGATAGGAAAAGCACCTCGTGAACTTGTCGGTTTAGGTACTAGACTTATCTCATGGTTTAGCAAGAAGCAAAACTCAATTGCAACTTCTACCACGAGGTGAATATATTGTGCTGGTTGTTGTGCAACACAAATTACGTGGATACAACAACAACTTAAAGACTATGGACTCGATGAAGAAAACTCCCATTTTACGTGACAACACAAGTGCTATTGCGATTACACGAATCCTAAATTTCATGCGAACAAAGCACATTGAGGTTAGACATCACTTCATCGAGACCATGTTGAAAAGGCAGGCATATAGAGATACTCAAGCTTGGCACTGAAGACCAACTTGCAGATATCTTCACTAAGCCACTGCAAGAGAGTAGATTCTTAGCCTTAAGACATAGTCTTGGACTAATGGAACTACCACTGAACTGAAAAATTTCAGATATCTGGAACGGGCATCCAGAGAAGAGATATCCGAACGGCATCCAGAGAAGAGGTATCCGAACGGTATCCGAAAAGAGAAAAGAGAAATGCGGAACGGAATCCAAGTCAAAAGAATAAAGAGCAAAAAGGATAGCTTAAGATCTCTGAGACGGGAACTCAGATATCTGAATCACTCTATAAACGGGGAACCCAAAAGAGAATAGTAAAACTATCTACAGTCAACTACTCTCTTGAAACTCGCATTATTTCTATCTTGATGAAAAACTTGGAAAAATCCCAAGTATAAGACAGATTCAGATGCGAACAGTGTCCTTGGTCATACAGAATTGTGATTCAGATAGCAAGTCGCCAAAACTCATTAAATGGGCACAATTACACTTGCTGATTGTGATCATTCTTTGAAGAAGCAATGGTGACCCTTGATGAAGTTAAGCGATTGATCATGCAGTGGAAATTAATTCACACTAAATAGTGGACTGTTGAAATTCAGACATGGCCCACTAAGCATTTAATGCCGAACTAGCTTTTGCTCACGCCTCTTTGCAAATCACAGATACGTACACACAAAATCAATTTGTATGTATTTGTCTGTTGGGATTCAACTGCTATATAAATAGGATTCTAGCAAATGAAATCACTTTTGCCTAATCCGAAAATTCATCTTGCACAAAATAGCAAATTCTCTCTTGATTCTCGCAAAACCTCTACAATCTCGCAAATCAAGATCAAGTTTTTCTCGCAAAGAATTCTGAATCACATCTCTTTCAAACACCAATTTCACTTCCCTACACTATATAAAGATGGCCTCCAAGAACACTTCAACACGAAATCCCAATCCTCCACCGGTACTTCAAAAGCAAGCACGAGTTGGTTATTAACAATCGATCGGTAGGAGTTTTAAACTGACCATTGGACTTCAAGTCAGAATGATTTGGGGTGGTGCCATGGTTGAGGAATACCTCACTGCTGCAATAGAAAACCAAACTGACAGAAAATTGATTCTTGACATGCTTGAAAAGGCACAAATCAAGGGTTTTCTATCTGCTCGCCCAAGTGGAATTTCATCACTCGATGTGTTGGAATTTTACAACAACTCCAGGATTATTTCCTGTGTTTCTGAAGGCACTGAAATAGTGTCTATCAAAACCTCAGTCCAAGGAAAGGAAATCCTTCTGGACTTAACAACCTTCTGTAAGTTGTTTGAGGTTCAAAATCTTGGAAAGGATTTTGAAATAAACACCAAGGATGATGAACTCCTTGAAGGTGTTAAAGAACTTTACAGTGACGTGTGTGATCTTGAAAAATCAGATACACCCACTGAGTTCAAGCTTGCTGACATCCGAACCAGACATCTGTTGGTTCACTGGGATGTACTGGCTTGCATTCTTCACAGATGCTTTGATGGTCTACAAGGAGGTGCTGACCAGATAAGCCAAGAACGATGGATCATGATGTTCTTGCTGAATCAACAAGACAAAAGGCTGGAAAACCCTTTTAACTGGGGAAAGTACGCCTTCATGAAATTCGTGAAGAAGATTCAAGGCTTCGAGCCTAAGATTGTCAAAGGACTAGCTGAGCCAAAGGCCACGAGGTTATGGTCCGAAGATATGCTACTTCTTTGGAAAAGCTTGGCATTGAGCTCGGAGAGACTTTGAAATAGCCAACAAGAATTTACTCTACAAGTATGAGTATACAAATCGATGAAAAAGGTTACCGGGTCTCGTAAAGGTCCTAAGAAGCGAAAATCAAAAGATATCTGGAGAAAAGGTTGCGACGAAGAAGCCCAGAACTTCAAGAAAGAAGTCTGCTGGCAAATCAGAAGACACACCCAAAGAGGTTGTCAATTCTCAGTTATCTGCAAGCATGGCAGATGAACTCACCAATGCTGCAAAAGAGTTATCAACCACTGAACAAGTAGACTCAGCAAGAGAAAGTGCTTTCAGAAATGTTGCGACTAATGCAGAAAGCCTTGCTGATAAACTCATAAATGCTGCCAAGAGTGGTGAAAAGCACCAAGCCCCATCTGCAGAAACCGCAGGAATAATGGACCAATCAGTTCCCAATGCTGATGAGAGCTCTGACGATGAAGATGATGAATTAGTAATCTCTCAAGTCCTAGAAAGAACAAAGAGGGCTAAGGTTACTGAAAAAGTATCTAGTGATAAGGTATCTGAAGAAGAACCTACCCACAAAGTTCTTGAACCTATAGCAAAGGTTGTTGGTGCAAACACATCATCGGAATGACTCTCTTGCACAACTTCACAAAGCCCTGATGAGTGGTATTTTAGTGCGGGCAGATGCTGATGGAAATGCCACATCTAAAAATCTGGAAGAACTTTCTACTGATCAATCTTCTGCTTCCAGACAACCATAACAACCACAAACACAACAACCACAACAGCCACAAGTGGTTGATGAAATGGTAAATGAACTCCATTTCGAATTACCAAAGAATACAAGTCTTTGAAGAAAATCCCGAAATTGAGCAGTTCCCAACTCAATGAGAGGGATCAAACCGAGACATCTACTCGTAATGATCAACCAGGAGGCAACCGAGTTGCATACTCGTGAAAGGTGTGAAGTACCGAAACTTCAAACAAAGAAACCGTGACCGGGACAAGACGACCAATGTATAGAAAGGTCACAAGTTCCAGAGACCAATCAGCCTGAAACTGCTCAGGTAAATGACTGGTTTAACTCTTACCTTGTGAAAAACTTTATACTTATAAATCTTGTTACCTTATAAGAAATTCTTTGTTACAGGCTGAGTTAGAAACGCAGAAACAAGAGGAAGCTGAGAAGCTTACCTCAGATACTGAAAAAGAGGTCCCTTCAACCTCAACTCTTGAGAAATCTGAGCCTGTGCCACAGGTAAATGATTCTTAAAGAGAACTAATTTCTCAGTAAAAATGTTTGCATGCTCATTCATGATAAATGTTTGTAACAGGCTCCAACTGAGATGGAAGAAGATAAGGCAGAAATGCCAGAGACAAACCCAGAAACTAACAAGGTTTCTGAAGAACACATCACTGAGCCTTCAAACTTGAAGGTATATGACAATCAAGTGACAAGTATTCTTCATCCTGGGTTATCTTTTATCTCTTCTAAAATTCAATACTTTCTACTTACAGGCTATTTCAGAAGTAGAAATGCAAGGGGATAAAGTTGCGATTTCCCCTGCATCAATGGAAATTGATGAAGCCCCCAAGGCATCATCACTCGAAAGAACACGAAGCGCACAAGTTTCGAGAAAATGAATCTGAGCTTCCTGTTGAGAAAGTAAGTAGCTCAAATCAGAATTCATTAAAAGCATATTTATGCATAGGTTCTTTCAAACTATTTCCTAAGTATTGTATTTTTCTCAGGATCAAGAAAGAAAGGTTGATGAGGACCAGACTTCCAAGTCTCCACCTCACAACAAGATATCTGAGACACCAATCGTCTCAGTAGAACAAGTATCTGAGCCTGATGTTCTTACTCAGGTAACTTAAACTAAACTACACTTCTACTCAGATATCTACAAAAGTTTTGAAACTCACTCAAAACTCCTTCTTTTAGGCTCAAACAGATGCAAAGCAGGTTCCCATTGAAGAAACAAGGGACCTACTTCACTTCTTCAAAGCTCACACCCTGCCAAAGCATATTCAATGCTTCAAGAAATGGCGGTTAAGGTGCTCGATCTCCGAAATATTGAGAATCATCGATCAACCAACGAGCACGAGCTCTTGACCGAAACATATGTCCAAGCAATGTTCCCTACGTAACAATACGATTGCGACTCTACGACATAAGGACTTTTCCAGAAGTGGCGATAGTTTGATACATGCCTTTGAACAGCAGATGGTCGACAAGATTACAGATGGCATTCAAGCCGCCCTTGCACTCGCAATTCATACCTTCCGAACAAGAAGAAGTTAATGGGCGTAAGATCACTATCCTAAGTGATCAATCTTGTATCTCAAGATGATGAGGAGGAAGAAATGAATGAAAATTACTTTGATGAACCTCCCAGACCATCACCAAAAGGATGATAATGACAAAAAGGATGATGATGATGCCCCTGCACCAGGGACCGGAGGAATTTCACAGAGAAACAATGCCTCAGCTGCTGAAAAACAAACTGAGAAGACTTCACAGAAATCTCCGTCTTCATCACCTCAGAAATCTACTCATCCATCTTCTAACCAACACGTAGTTACTACTGAACAAGTAGTTGAGCTTTCTGAAGAACCAAATCAGAAAATCTTAAACACTCAAACCAGATCTGCTCAACTCAGACAACTGTTGGAAGAAGAACAACAGCTCCATCTTCAACTGGAAGATCAAATAGCTAAATCCAGAGATAAGATTGATCAACTACAAGATCTATACTTAGAAGAAATGATTGCTTACTCTGAGGTTAAAGAGCTACGGGATGCTGTGCAAGAGATTACCAAAGAACTCGATACTGAAGAAGTATCTGAAGTCAAGCATGATGCTAAGGCTGCATCATCTTCGAAATAAGTACCATCCTCCTCCCAGAAAGGAAAGAAAACAATCTCTGAGATGGTTGCTGGACTTGATACAATCGATGAAAATGTCCAAGAGGATGAAGATCACTGGGCTAAGCACTCAGATGATGAAGAAGACAAGACTTTGGCAGAGCACCGCCATGAACATTTAGCGGTTTCTCACTTGAAAAGGAAGTTGATTGCTCCTACAATATTCAATAAACTGCCAAACGTCCACTCCCATGAATACATGAGCAGGTACCAAGTACTGGCTACTCTGAATAAGGAGATGTCTTCACAGAACAAGGAAGTAATTGCCTCAGTCCCCTCTGAAATGAGAAAGTTCACTAAGCTCATCACTCAGAGAACAACTAGCATGGTCATTGCTCAGAAAGATCTGGGAATGATAAGGGACGATGATGTGTCGTTAGCTGAAAAAGCTTTTCAAGAGGCAAGTTACATCACTGAAAAGCAGATGCCATCCTAGGCCCATTAGCAGAGCTCACTGATAAGGACAATGGACTTATCAAGCAAAATCAGGAGCTCAAAGCCGAACTTCAGAAGTTGGTCAGTGCCTATAATTATCTACAAGGGCACTTCAACTCTCTCTCTCAGATTCCTTTATGAGACTGAGTCAGCCAACAATGACTAAGGGGGAAAGAAAGTACAAATCTGGACCTCAAAGTCAGGGGGAATGGGAAGAAGGAGATGAAAACAAGAAGAGATCTGGAGCTGGTGCGGCTCAGAAAGGAAGAAGAAAAACTTCCTAGTCACCACTCAGAATCAATGAACCCTCCTCAAGCCTAGCTGCTTCCCAGAAACCCACTGAAGGAATCAAAATGGTAACAAGGGCCATGGCACAGAAACCTCCAAGGAGTACCAAGGCTCCAAGGAGAAGACAAGTTAGAGGGATTGATGAATCTTCTGAAGAAGAAGAAGAAGGTCAAATCAAGTCCCTGGGCAATGAAGAAGGCTGCAAAAATCTCACAAGAATTGATCTTGATGATGATGAAGAGACTGATGAAGATGAAGCTCCTCTTCACAGAAAAAGGAAAATTGAAAGCCTAACTGAGCCCATAGCTGCAAAGCCCCTAGCAGCTAAAACACCCTCTGGAAATACCAAGTCTATCCAGGGTGGTGGTTCTTCAAGCAACAACCCCAAAGAGAATTCAAGATGAAAAGGAATGATCGAGAGCTGAGCAAAGACAAAGTGAACTTCCACTCAGGCCAGAAGAAGCCAAAATTGAGTATGTGAAGTATGACAATGATTCCTCTGTCTACAGGTGCATCAATCAGAAAAATGGCTATTGGATTCTGGAACTTAAGCATCTTTTAGTAAATTCAAGATTTCCAGAACCAATCCACAAACAACTTATGGCATGGAGAAAAGATAAGCCAACCTTGATCAACACCAATCACATTAAAGCCTGGTTGGATTTTGAAGTTGTCAAGAGAACTGAAGCCATGAGAAAGGACCTCTCTGATGATTGTCCATATGGAAAGCCAGATGATGTACACAAAATTCTGAATATCACAGGAACAGGCACAAGACCAAGACTTGCTGTGGAACCCTATGAGTCGTTCTATCTGACAGAAGATCAATACAAGGGTGACATCAGATATCTGAAGATTATCTACGAATACTTCAAACTTTTAGATATCAGAATAGAGCATGTCTGGAAGTGGGGAAAGTACCTATGGGTCAAGCATTTTGTCAAGAAAAATCCTACCAAAACCTACAAAGAGGTTTGTGGATTTTCCAGAGACACAGAGATGCTCGTCAGAACTCTTCTCTATGATTATTCTGATGACATCAAAAGGTTTGGAGATAGGAAATTTGCAGACTGATCCATAGAAATACTTTTGAAGACTTGAAGATTGAAGACTTGAAGACTAGTTCTTTAGGATGTTTACTTGGAGCTTGGTTACTCCTGTTGTCATAATTTACTATGTAGTTTTTGTATTTTTGCTGACTGAGCTTAACTGTATCTTGTATTAAAGTTATCTGTAATCTTTAGTTGCGACTTATCTGAAGAACTCACTCTCAGATAGTATTCTGTAAAAGATAACTTGTCAACAAAGATCACACCTTGTGATTTGGTTGATGTCTACTTTCTGCACTTAATTATATGAATTAAAAGATCTTAAGAAATGATTAAGTGGTGGATTCTTTCCTCATCCAGATTTGTAATAGGGAAGATAGTCATCGTTGACTGATCAAAATGGGGGAAATTTGTTAGATATTTTGTTAGAAATATCTGTTTAGATTTTGATTAGCAACATGATGACTTATCTTAGTCTCAGAAAGGTGATTAGTACTCTTGGTTCACTTGAACATTGTAAAAGAGGAAACCCACTAAGTATGATAGTCTAGCTAATCTTGTATAGGATGTTAGGTCTCAAATTGTAATTTTTATTTTATGTAAGAGAAGACCAAGAAGAAGACATCCAAGCAGAAAGCTCAACGACATTGAAGACTTGAAGAAAACTGCACAAGATTGTTGAATCTGTTGTTCAGATATCTTAACCAGACATCTTAAAGACACGAATAGTTTCAAAAAAACTGTGTCACAAGAGATATCTGAGAAATAAGATACATATCTGAAAACAAGGAAAGTGTCCACAGATATCTATTCTCAGATACTTTGAGCTTTAACCACGTTTCTGAAAGAGAAATATATATTGCAAACAAAGTTGTTTCAATAAATACAAGTGGTATCTGAAGAATGAAGATAAGGACGTGCAAAGAATCAGATAACACTAGTCTCTGATACAAAGCATAATTCCGTTGACACTACAGGACAAAAAGTATAGTACAGTGCATTTAATGCACGGACAGAGATGTCTGAATAAAGGCAACGGCAACTTCTGAGAAGAAGACAAAACCTGCTACAGTACTATACACAGATATCGATAGTTTGAATTTGAGCCTAACGGATACTATTCAAACGGCACTCAAATTCATCTATAAATATCAACACTTAGACTGCTTGAGAAGACACCTTAGACACTGAACACCTTGAACTGCAAACACTGATCGTCTTACTCTCTCTCAAAGCATCTTACTTATTCTCAAAGCATTACGACCAAAGCTTTTGATCTTGAGTAAACACCAAGTTCTAAGTTCACGATCCTAAACAAGCAAAGCTATCTCGTGAAGGAGTTGAATCAAAAGATCAACTATCGAGATTCATTCTCTTGAGCAGATATCATAAGACTTGGGTCAAGAAATCGAACAAGATACCATACGATGTAAAGTGTATTAAGTAACTTAGTTCACGTAGCTATCCGATTAATCGAAAAGTTATTAAGACTCATCGACAACTCAAACCAAAACCAACACCATAATCATGCGGAGTATGTGAAGTACTTAGTTTGAAAAATCGGAATAACTCCAAGGTTACCGAGTATAGGAAGTACTTGATTTGGGAAACTAAGGAATAACTCAAGGTTATTGAGTATAGGAAGTACTTAGCTTGGGAAGCTAGGAATAACTCAAAGGTTTCGAGTATAGGAAGTACTTACGTGGAAAGCCGGGAACAACTTCGGGGAACATTTGGTTGGGACCCAATTGTTAAGAATCTTAGAATAGGATTATTGTAAGGAATTCTCAATTATCTGTTCTAGTGAATTCTAGGTCTCTGATAGACCGAAGTGGATTAGTTGGAGGATTACGCCACCTCCAGATACCACTACACTTGTTGTGTCATTTACGTTTCTGTATTTATACTTCAGCAACACACACACACTTATTAACTGTTTCTGCACTTATCTTTATTAAGTCTTCCGCACTCTGATTCTAAGTATCAGATATCTATTTAGATATTTGAGAAATAGTTGTTATCGACAAAAAGTTTTAAAAGACTATTCACCACCCGCCCCTCTAGTCTTTTACTTTGCCGTTATCTGGACCAACACTTCCAATAAGTAGCCTCCATATCCAATGCTACTTGAAATTCTTTAGATCTTTCTGTAAGCACTTCTTTATTGTGAGGAGAGTCATTCAGTAACACCTCCTTTTCTGCATCAGCCAATTGAACTTCTAGTGCTTTGATCTTAGTAAACATATTTCCAAAACAATGGTAATTCCACAATCTCAAATGTTGCTTGAGTCTGAATAACTTCTTCCACAGGTATTTCCAAAACAAAAAGTTTCAGGTATCAAAAGATTAATTTTCAGAAGAGTGGTATCTTCCTGGGAAAACATGGTAATGTGGAGTTAGTTCAACTTTGATCTGGGCTTACTGTAAAGGATCTTCCTTTTTTTTACCTGGGGGCACCCATTTCTAAAGGTAATAAAAAAGTGTATCTGTATGACCCCTTGATTGCTAAAATAAAGAAAAAATTGTTGGGTTGGAATCTGAAGTTGATCTCTCAAGGTGGTAGATGGGTGATTTTAAAAAGTGTGTTGTCTTCTATGTCCATTTATCTCCTTCAAGTTCTTAGCCCACCTGTTTCTGTGTTGAATCAAATTGATAAATTGATTTCAAATTTTTTTGGGGTACTACTGAGTTTGATAAAAAGATGCATTGGTCATCTTGGAAACCTATTTGTCTTCCTTGGGAGGAAGGAGGGATAGGAGTTAGGAGCCTAGCTGATCTTGTAAAAGCTTTTTCCATTAAATTATGGTTTAGATTCAGAGAGCAAGCCTCTCTTTGGGCTACCTGTCTTTTCACTAAGTACTGTAAAAGCACTATCCCTCCCCTGGTTAATGTCAAACCAGCTAATTCCATGACTTGGAAGAGGATGCTGGAAGTCAAAGATTTTTCAGAAAATAATTTGTTTTGGGCTGGTATGAAAGGAAAAGTTTATTTTTGGCATGATAAATGGTCTGATTTTAGACCTTTATCTTCTTTAGCTAGGAATAATTTTCTCTCTACTGATCTTTTAATAGATTATGGGTCTGATAATGGTTGGGACTGGGGTAAGCTCTCCTCTAACATATCCCCGCATCATGCTGCTTCTATTTTTTTTATGCCTTTTGACTTGAATCTGGATGCTAAACTTCTATGGAAGCCCTCTTCTGATGGTAGTTTCAATGTTAAATCTGCCTGAAATCTTATTAGAAGAAGAAAACCTGTGAAAAACATTTTTTCTTTTATCTGGCATGATAGGATCCCCAAAACTGTTTCTATTTTCTGTTGGAAACTTCTGCACAATTGGATACATGTGGATGAAATTTTGCAAAAGAAAGGGATTTATGTTGTTTCTAAGTGTCAATGCTGCAGTGCTTTAGAAACAATTTATCATGTTTTCCTTTTTAACAAAGAAGTTGCTAAGGTCTGGGATTGGTTTTCTCACCTCTTTCAAGTTCAGTTGAATCCCATTCCTTCCATTGCTGCAAGAATCAAACTGTGGTATTCTTCTTCGAATAGTGTTTCACTGGGACACATTAGAACTATAATACTTGTACTTATTTTGTGGTACTCCTGGCTGGCTAGAAATGAGGCAAAATATGATAAAAAAATCTTTTCTGGTAGTTAGAATCATTTCTAGAATTGTGTCTTTTGTACAATTAGCACACACTTCAAAACCTTTTTCAAAGAAAGTGTGGAAAGGAGATTACCAAATTGAAGCAAGCTGGAATATCTGTTTTACTCCTAACATTCCAAGAAAGGTTTTGAAAGTTTACTAGAATACTCCTCAGGCAAGCTGGGTTAAAATTAACTCATATGGAGCCTTTAAACAATCTTCCAATTTAGCTGCTTCTGGAGGGCTTATAAGAGATGAGGATAGAAGAATTTTGAAGGCTTATCAAGCTTATATTGGGAGAGCTTCTATTGTTTATTCTGAACTCTTAGGAATATGGATGGGACTGAATGTTTGCAAAAGAATGGGACTTGACAATCTTGTGATAGAAACTGATTCTAAAGTGGCTATTTCACTGGTGTTGAGAACTACCAGGCAATGGAATTGGATGTATCGTATTCTTTTGTCAAAAATTCATGCCTTGTGTGTTGGGAAAGTAGTGAAGTTTCAACATGCATATAGAGAAAGCAACTCAGCTGCAGATTAGAGGGTTTCTCCGTCTCTTGGATCGGATCATCTGGAAGCTCCATTTCAACAACAATAATGGTGAAAGGACGTCAGGGAGAACGCGTCAGACTCTATGTCCGCGGAACAATTTTAGGGTACAAAAGGTCGAAATCGAATCAGTATCCAAACACCTCATTGGTGCAGATTGAGGGAGTGAACACGCAGAAGGAGGTTGATTGGTATCGTGGAAAGCGATTGGCATATATTTACAAGGCCAAGTTGAAGAAGAATGGTTCACACTACCGTTGCATTTGGGGGAAAGTCAGTCGTCCCCATGAAAACAGTGGGGTTGTTCGAGCTAAGTTCACGTCGAATCTTCCCCCGAAATCGATGGGAGCTAGAGTGAGGGTATTCATGTATGCAAGCAACATTTGAGGCATTGGAAAGCATTTTGAAGAAATGAAAAGTTTTATTGTATTGAGTTAAGAACATTGTGTTGGTTAGGCATTGAACTCTCAGATTCACAGAGTTAAGAATCCTTATTAAATGCAGTGTTGATGAGAAAAAAAAAAAAAACTCAGCTGCAGATTGGCTGGCCAAAGATGCTTTAGCAAGAAAGATTTCTAATGAATTTGAGCCAGCTGATATACCCATTCCAGTCAGAAGAATTGCTTACTCTGGCAAATCTGGTACTCCTTACCTCAAACTGTATACTTTAGATAGTTAGTACTTGGTTTATTTGTTGTAATCTTGGTACTGTCTTGCTTTTAGTATATTGACTATGTTTGATACCTGCCTTGGCTGTCTATGGTGTATCTTTGAGGCTCTCTTTGGTAGAAATCCCCTGGAAAAATTTTAAGGAAAAATGAAAATGAAAAAAGCCAAAGATTTGTCAGAAAAAGGCATAAGAACTGTAAACAGAACAGGTTCTATAGATGCTTCCCAGTATCAAAAAGAAAGATATGGCAGGGGTAAAAAAAATGTTAGGTTTTATTTTCAAAAGAATTGTTGTTGGATACCTGAGCAAAAAAAGAATATTACTAAAGTCTGGGAAGTAGATAGGTTTGTCTTACTTTTCTATGTTGTGTATGTTTGTCTCTATGACTTGTATTATGGTATTGTGGAGCTGGATCTGAGGGGGAAGGGCATATTTCTTTTTGCTAAAGGGGCTACAGTTTGGAGGGACTATAGCTTCTTTCCTCCTTTTCACTTGCATTCATATAGTATGTTAGGAGTGGGAATTGTAATTTTGGCTAGTATGATGTTTTGTTCATCATGGAGAGAATCCCTTCCTCTCCTAGCACTAGGGATTACTTTCAACTTTCTGTGGTTTGCTTTTCTCCCCTTCTTCTTCTCTTTAGGTACACAACTGTTTGTTGCATTGCACACACAGGTTTGTAAGCTTTCCAGTTTGGATTATTGGCTATTGGATTACTGGCAGAATTATTGGAGGTGGTACTCTTGTGCTGCTAGTAATGAGATAGGCATATTTAATTCACCTGGTTATTGGTTTGTGCTATCAAGGAAAGACAACTTTGATGTTTGCTTATTATGGTTACTTAGAAAAGCAGAAGTGTGGACAAGAATGTGTAATCTGAGTTGGGCTATCTTTAGCTTTTACTATTGGATGAAAAGGATTGATCTTTTGTATGTAATGATTAAGGCAGATTTGTATAAATATTTGGCTTTTAGATTGTTTTGGCATGGCCTGTATAGCACTAGGGAAAGCAAGGCTTGGCATGGTATGGTGAGCCGCCTGGTGCATTTTTTGGAAGATTAACAAGGCTGGATTTAGAAGATGAAAGATTTCAACTGGCATCAAAGGAAATATGCAGCAAGGTCGAGCTTATTTTGTGTAGTATGGAAGAATAGCAAGTTGGTAGATGGTAGGACTTTTGTAAATCTTGGCAAGATTAGAAGTAGACTAGTAAGTATGGTTTTTATTTGGTCTGTAAAAAAAAAAAAAAAAAAAAAAAAAAAAAAAAATCTCCCAAGTTAAACATCTCTTAAACGTCTAGGTTGCACTACGAAAGCGAGTCATAATAAAAAAGAATAAAGAAAATGACTTTTCTTCCGCTATTTATACTTGTTTTTCAAGAACTTTAGCTCAGTGGAACAAACACCTATATATGTGTTCAGAGTTGTTCAATTCATTCACGCGTTGATCAACTGCAATGTGCACTAATCACTCTTTCACCTAAAGGCGAATTTAGTGACTTAATACGGTCATTATCATTCGTTATACATACGAAGTACATGCTACATGGAATTCATGTTTCTGACGTGTTGGACCAAATGACCAATACATCGAATGGCTTGGAAGCTCACTCATTTGACTGAAATTTCCAACATTCTATATCATTCAGATCAAGCTAATGATGTTAATTTGACTGGTTTAGCATTGTGCAACGAAATTATATAGTTTAATCCTTATGGATACTATAAATTTTTATACAAAGTTGAATTACTATTTTATGAATGGAAAGTAGCAAGTGTAGTAAGTATTTAGAGAAAGATTTACATTGGTCTCACAAGGTGGTGCACTACTATCACTATCCAAGACGCCTGAAGCATCAGAAAAAATTCACATCTCCGTTACTTTACAAACTCGTTGATTTTACAACACTGGGCCTAGTGAATTCGTGCACTCTCCCATTTATTTTGTTCCACTTGACTAGAACGGTATTTAATTGGTCGAATTCATGTTGATTTTTTCATTGCCAAGATGGGGAGTTTTTTTTACCCCATCAACCTATTTTGCAAAGAAGTTTAAGACCAAAATGTGTGCACTTGTTCATCCTTCACAAGACTGCTTCTATCTTCTTCAAAAAATTATTTGAATTAACTTTAATCATTTATGAGACCACATATAGGTTCATTCAGTTATGCCAATACACCTTCGTTTTAAAAGTTGATTCACTTACCGTTAAAACCTTTCCACCACAAAAATATTCCCGCGTTCTTGAAACGCTAGTAAACATGGGTACTAAATCTGAAACGTAGTAAGGCATTTGTTTGATAAGAAGTGATTTATGATTTCCCCAAACCTTTTTGGACCAACGATTGCTCAGTTAGAAAATGCTCGGATCCGTCAACATCCACTAAACATGGGTTCTATCAACAATTGATTTACAACAGACTACTGGTTTACTTTATTATCCAAGGGAAGCTAACAAGGAAACTGATAATGATGACGAAACTGCACCGTAGCAAAGTGTCGGGTCTCGATCGAGTAGTGGTCTGGTCGTTATAATTTAAATGATAAATTGTTTTTTATTTATATTTTTTGCTTATGACTAAAATGCCATCTTCAATTTTTATTGTCTTAAATATTTCAGATTATGGCATTTTCTTAATCAATGTAAAAATTTAAACATTTCAAAATACTGGATAATTTTTTCGATATATTCACTAGTAAAATGGACCACAACGATTATTATGAATCTTGGTTGATACATGCAAGGCCCATTATCAAGAACCTTCTAGATCGGCCCACCCATACAAACCCTAGCCATCGTATTCGTGCCCTATATATATACTCCATGAGTTACTTCTTCCAAGTATTATAAGTTTTTATTTCTTGCCGTTTTAGATAGAATTTTTATGTCCAGTAAGAAATAAATGAAATGGCTCGATCTGAAATTTTGCCATGATTTTCTATCAGATTAAAAATGGTCGCCTGATCTAAAATGGGGATGGCATATCCCGAGATCGAGTTGTATGGACGGGTTGGAAATCAATTGTTGATAGAATCTAGCCTGTTTATAATTCGGTTGATTTCCAATTCCGTCCATGCTACTGGATTTCGGGTTTCTCCCCTTTTGATCTCAGGTTTTCCTTAATGCTTTTGTATAGCTAGTATAACGAATAACGATTGTTTCAGCTAATATATAATAAATGATTCAATCTATGTAGTATGTATTTATATTCTGTGAATTGATGATGTGTGTAATTACTAATTCTCTATAGCCATGTTCCAACATGGTGACTTACAATTCACTTTTCTTTTAGCAGTTTTCATATTGAATTTCTTCTTTTGCTCTCTAACATTCGTGATTTATTCTCGTTGATATACATCAGATTTACTTTTAAAAAATAAATTTTGTTCACTCATTGTTAATTTTTGAACCCATTTGTTATTATACAATAATAGTTGTCATTCATGTATTGTAATATTGGCTCAAGGAAAATTGTTAACAGAGATAAACATTATGTTGAATTACCCCATTTGTTGGTCCCTTAGACAACAAGGTTAAAGTCTAGAGGGGGGGGGGGAATAGACTTTAAAAACTTTTTGTTATCTAACATGGTTTCTCAGCATGGTGAGCTTGCTGATACTTATACTAGTTCAGAGAGCGGAAGTCTTTAATACAATTAAGTGCAGTCAGAAAGCTTGTAATAGATAAATAGATAAAGTAATGTAAAGCTTTGCTGAAAAGTAAAGTGCAAGAAGTTTATAGTTGTATCTGAAGGTGGCATAATCCTTCAACTAATCCATTTCACCCTTGGTAGGACTTGAATTCACTATGTAAGGTTTCTGAAATCCATTACAAAAGCCCTACACTAGCCAAATCCTCGAGGAAGGCGAGATCATGATAATGGATGAGGTTCTGAGCTTCGAAGATCATAAAGATGATGAACCAGTGAACCTGGTTTTCAAGATGGAACTGCAGCAACAAGGTGAGATCCAACCCATTATGGTGATCCAGAGCCAGCCTATGCTGAGGTAATACCAAGCATGGATCTCGAGGTCAGAGTGGGTAACTCCAACCATGTGATCGGCACGCTTGATTCAGGAGCTGGCTGCAATATGATGACTCTTAGCCAGTATAAGAGGCTGGGTCTTGAAGGCATGAAGCCTCTCGTAGGCAGCATGGTTATGGCAGACGGAGCTATCAAGAGTCCGCAAGGGATGATCCGGGGAGTTGACGTAAGGAGCATGAACGATGGCTGAAAGCTAGAATTGCTCAAAGCAATTATCAGAAGTGGAAGTTAAATCAAGCCACTGAAAATCTGAATGCCAGGGCTAGAAGAAATCTGGCAAGGAAGGCTAAGTTTGCTGAAAAGCAAACTCGGAAACCTGACAGGTATCTGAAAGCATCATATGGAGCACCTAGGAACACACCAAGGAAGAAAATAATTCTTACTAATGATAACATTCATTCAAAAAGAATTCCTCCTTACGTTCCTGTCAGACAAAAGCATATTTCAAAGAAATTCATTCAAAAATGGATTCCTACTGGAAGAACTTTTGATTCTGACGGTTCCATCAAAGATATGAGAATCTAATCTCCTATTTCCTGCTATGTGCAGAATGCTTCCTGGACTAAAGCACAATGGCTATTTGATAGTGGATGCGGAAAGCACATGACAGGAGACAAAGCAAATCTGGTTGATAACAAAGCTTGCAACACAGGACCAGATATCAGATTTGCTGGAGGAGAATTAAATCCCTCTCTGGGATTTGGCAACATCAAATTGGGAGCTTTAACAATCACTGACGTATTACATGTTAAGGATTTGAAATATAATCTATTTAGCATGAGCCAGTTTGCAGACAAGGGTTTTACTATAAAATTCAAAGCTAAATACTGCAAACTAATTGACAATGAGTCAAAGCGCATGCTTAGTTGGTCGGAAAGGCGTCTTTAGGTTGCCGATTGGGCATCTGCCACAATCAAGAATGTCTCATGGTGAGTCAATCTGGTCACATGGAAGAGCACCGTTATGGCACAAAAGAATGAGTCACTTGAACTTCAAAACTCTGAATAGACTTTCCAAGAAAGAGTTAGTGGTTGGTCTTCCCAGAACATCTTTCAGAAAGAATGGTATCTGTTCTGCCTGTCAGATGGGGAAACAATCTAAGATCTCTTTCAAGTCCAAAATCAGACACTCTAGTGTTAGACCACTGCAATTTTTACACATGGATCTTTTTGAATCATCTGTAACTAGTTATGCAGGAAAGAAGTATGGTCTGGTTGTTGTAGATGACTTCTCAAGATTCACTTGGGTTGTCTTTCTGAAACACAAATCTGATGCCAGGGTGGAGATACCAAACTTGCTGAAAAAGCTTGAAGTCATGAAAAATAACAAGGTATCTGCAATCAGAACAGACCATGGTACTGAGTTTGTCAACCAGTACATAAATGAGTTTTGTACCTGCAAAGGTATACAACACCAACTTTCCTCTCAGAAGAACACCTCAACAAAATGGTGTTGGAAAGGAAAAGAACCCTTAAAGAAGCCGCAAGGACAATGCTAATGACACCGAAATAAGTGAAATTTATTGGGTTGAAGTAAAACACACTTGCTACACTCGTAATGTATGTTTGATAAACAAACACCATGACAGACCCCTATGAAATCTTGGTTGGTAGACCCCTAATATCAAACATCCGAGAGTATTTGGTTGTAGATGTTTTGTTCTAAACAATGGGAAAGATTATCGAGAACATTTTAACCAAAGGCGTATGAAGGTGTTTTTTGGCTATTCCACAAACAAAGAAAGCTACGAGTTTACAACAAAAGAACAAAGAAAATTGACGAATCATGTTGTATTCTATAAAGGAAATAAGAAAACACCTCCTATTGATGAACTCTCGATTGTGTTCAAAGAACTATCGAGGGATCCTAAAGAAGAATCCTCAGAAAGGAAAAACATCATTATGGAAAGTGAGGATGACTCTGACGTAGAAAAGCTTGAAAAGCCTAGTAACAACAAGATGACTCACAAACATGATGAGGAATTTCCTATGAGTTTTCCAGAAATGGAACAGGTTACTGAGAACCTTCATCATGAAGAGGTATCTGAAAATAAGGATGCTGAAATGCATGTCTCAGATATTCTAACACTGAAAAAGTGTCAGACATCCATGACATTTCCCATATGTCAGATATCTCGAATCGAAAAAGTATCAAATCAAAATCTTAGTGATTCACATTCAGATCACCTGGATATTGATCCTACTAGCACTAAACCTATGATGAAATGGATCAAAGATCATCCTACAAAGGATATAATTGGACCGATTAATCAGGGTGTTAGGACTAGGAGAGCAATAGCTGAAAATGCTAACTCTCTCTTTGGATGTTTCATCTCGAATATTGAACCTAAAAATATAGAAGAAGCATTAGGAGACCAAGACTGGATCTCTGCAATGCAAGAAGAGTTGGATCAATTTGAGAGAAACAAAGTCGAAACTAGTTCCATTTATAGAAGGAATATCTGTGATTGGAACTAAATGGTTTTCGAAACAAGATGAATGAATCTGGTGAAATAACCGTAAACAAAGCAAGATTGGTTGCTAAGGATTTACTCGCATCAAGGCTTAGATTTTGACGAGTCATATGCACCAATTGGATGCAATAAGACTCTTTCTAGCCTTTGCAGCTCATAAAGATTTCAAAGTTTATCAGATGGATGTCAAAAGTGCATTCCTAAACGGTGAACTTGCAGAAGAAGTTTATGTTGAGCAACCACCTGGCTTTGAAGTTTCCTCAGAAAGTAGAATGGTCTATAAACTACAGAAAGCTCAGATGGATCAAACAGGCTCCAAGAGCATGGTATGACACTTTGGCCAAATACCTTCTGAAAAGTGGTTTCAAGAAAGGTGAAGTTGATAAAACTTTATTTACCTTAAATCATGATGGGAAACTACTCTTAGTTCAAGTATATGTTGATGACATCATATTTGGATCTAAGCACAAGCAACTTTGTAATGACTTTGCAAATCTCATGAAAAGCAAGTTTGAGATGAGCATGATGGGAGAAATGAATTATTTCCTAGGATTGCAAGTCAAGCAACTCAATGATGGAATATTCATTAGTCAAACAAAGTATGCAAAAGATATGCTCACAAAATTCAATCTTAAGCCTTCTGAAAAGAATGCTAAGATACCTATGAGCATTGGAACCAAAATGACCTATACTGAATCAGGTAAGAGTGTTGAAGAACATAAGTATAGGAAATTGATAGGTTCACTACTTTACCTCACTGCAAGTAGACCTGATATTCAATATGTCGTTGGAGTATGTGCTAGATTTCAGACAAATCCAATGCAAACACACTACAACTTTGCTATGAAAATTTTAATGTATGTAAAGGGTACAGTAGATGTAGGATTGTGGTATCCTAAAGAAAGTGGATTGAGTTTAGCTGGGTACTCAGACGCTGATTATGCTGGATCATTGCTTGATAGGAAAAGCACCTCAGGAACTTGTCAGTTTCTGGGTACTAGACTTATCTCATGGTTTAGCAAGAAGCAAAACTCAATTGCAACTTCTACCACAGAGGCTGAATATATTGCTGCTGGTTGTTGTGCAACACAAATTCTGTGGATACAACAACAACTTAAAGACTATGGACTCGATGAGAAGAAAACTCCCATTTTCTGTGACAACACAAGTGCTATTGCGATTACACAGAATCCTAAATTTCATGCCAGAACAAAGCACATTGAGGTTAGACATCACTTCATCAGAGACCATGTTGAAAAAGGCAATATAGAGATACTCAAGCTTGGCACTGAAGACCAACTTGCAGATATCTTCACTAAGCCACTGCAAGAGAGTAGATTCTTAGCCTTAAGACATAGTCTTGGACTAATGGAACTACCACTGAACTGAAAAATTTCAGATATCTGGAACGGGCATCCAGAGAAGAGATATCTGGAACGGGCATCCAGAGAAGAGGTATCTGGAACGGGTATCCAGAAAAGAGAAAAGAGAAATCTGGAACGGGAATCCAGAAGTCAAAAAGAATAAAGAGCAAAAAGGATAGCTTAAGATCTCTGAGACGGGAACTCAGATATCTGAATCACTCTATAAACGGGGAACCCAAAAGAGAATAGTAAAACTATCTACAGTCAACTACTCTCTTGAAACTCGCATTATTTCTATCTTGATGAAAAACTTGGAAAAATCCCAAGTATAAGACAGATTCAGATGCGAACAGTGTCCTTGGTCATACAGAATTGTGATTCAGATAGCAAGTCGCCAAAACTCATTAAATGGGCACAATTACACTTGCTGATTGTGATCATTGCTGAAGAAGCAATGGTGACCCTTGATGAAGTTAAGCGATTGATCTGTACGGTGGAAATTAATTCACAGTAAATAGTGGACTGTTGAAATTCAGACATGGCCCACTAAGCATTTAATGCCGAACTAGCTTTTGCTCACGCCTCTTTGCAAATCACAGATACGTACACACAAAATCAATTTGTATGTATTTGTCTGTTGGGATTCAACTGCTATATAAATAGGATTCTAGCAAATGAAATCACTTTTGCCTAATCCGAAAATTCATCTTGCACAAAAATAGCAAATTCTCTCTTGATTCTCTGCAAAACCTCTACAATCTCTGCAAATCAAGATCAAGTTTTTCTGCAAAGAATTACTGAATCACATCTCTTTCAAACACCAATTTCACTTCCCTACACTATATAAAGATGGCCTCCAAGAACACTTCAACACAGAAATCCCAATCCTCCACTGGTACTTCTGAAAAGCAAGCACCAGAGTTGGTTATTGTTAACAATCGACTGGTAGGAGTTTTTAAACCTGACCATTGGACTTCAAGTCACAGAATGATTTGGGGTGGTGCCATGGTTGAGGAATACCTCACTGCTGCAATAGAAAACCAAACTGACAGAAAATTGATTCTTGACATGCTTGAAAAGGCACAAATCAAGGGTTTTCTATCTGCTCGCCCAAGTGGAATTTCATCACTCGATGTGTTGGAATTTTACAACAACTCCAGGATTATTTCCTGTGTTTCTGAAGGCACTGAAATAGTGTCTATCAAAACCTCAGTCCAAGGAAAGGAAATCCTTCTGGACTTAACAACTTTCTGTAAGTTGTTTGAGGTTCAAAATCTTGGAAAGGATTTTGAAATAAACACCAAGGATGATGAACTCCTTGAAGGTGTTAAAGAACTTTACAGTGACGTGTGTGATCTTGAAAAATCAGATACACCCACTGAGTTCAAGCTTGCTGACATCCGAACCAGACATCTGTTGGTTCACCGATGTATCTTGGCTTGCATTCTTCACAGATGCTTTGATGGTCTACAAGGAGGTGTTGACCAGATAAGCCAAGAACGATGGATCATGATGTTCTTGCTGAATCAACAAGACAAAAGGCTGGAAAACCCTTTTAACTGGGGAAAGTACGCCTTCATGAAATTCGTGAAGAAGATTCAAGGCTTCGAGCCTAAGATTGTCAAAGGACTAGCTGAGCCAAAGGCCACAGTAGGTTATGGTCTGAAGATATGCTACTTGCTGGAAAAGCTTGGCATTGAGCTCAGAGAGACGGCTGAAATAGCCAACAGTAACTTACTCTACAAGTATGAGTATACAAATCTGATGAAAAAGGTTACTGGGTCTCAGAAAGGTCCTAAGAAGCGAAAATCTGAAAAGATATCTGGAGAAAAGGTTGCGACGAAGAAGCCCAGAACTTCAAGAAAGAAGTCTGCTGGCAAATTAGAAGACACACCCAAAGAGGTTGTCAATTCTCAGTTATCTGCAAGCATGGCAGATGAACTCACCAATGCTGCAAAAGAGTTATCAACCACTGAACAAGTAGACTCAGCAAGAGAAAGTGCTTTCAGAAATGTTGCGACTAATGCAGAAAGCCTTGCTGATAAACTCATAAATGCTGCCAAGAGTGGTGAAAAGCACCAAGCCCCATCTGCAGAAACCGCAGGAATAATGGACCAATCAGTTCCCAATGCTGATGAGAGCTCTGACGATGAAGATGATGAATTAGTCATCTCTCAAGTCCTAGAAAGAACAAAGAGGGCTAAGGTTACTGAAAAAGTAACTAGTGATAAGGTATCTGAAGAAGAACCTACCCCACAGGTTGCTGAACCTATAGCAAAGGTTGTTGGTGCAAACACATCATCAGGGAATGACTCTCTTGCACAACTTCACAAAGCCCTGATGAGTGGTATTTTAGTGCTGGCAGATGCTGATGGAAATGCCACATCTAAAAATCTGGAAGAACTTTCTACTGATCAATCTTCTGCTTCCAGACAACCATAACAACCACAAACACAACAACCACAACAGCCACAAGTGGTTGATGAAATGGTAAATGAACTCCATTTTGAATTACCAGCAATACAGTATGCTGAAGAAAATCCTGAAATTGAGCAGGTTCCCCAACTCAATGAGAGGGATCAAACTGAGACATCTACTCAGAATGATCAACCAGGGGAGGCAACTGAGTTGCATACTCAGGAAAGGTGTGAAGTACCAGAAACTTCAAACAAAGAAACTGCACTGGGACAAGACGACCAATGTATAGAAAGGTCACAAGTTCCAGAGACCAATCAGCCTGAAACTGCTCAGGTAAATGACTGGTTTAACTCTTACCTTGTGAAAAACTTTATACTTATAAATCTTGTTACCTTATAAGAAATTCTTTGTTACAGGCTGAGTTAGAAACGCAGAAACAAGAGGAAGCTGAGAAGCTTACCTCAGATACTGAAAAAGAGGTCCCTTCAACCTCAACTCTTGAGAAATCTGAGCCTGTGCCACAGGTAAATGATTCTTAAAGAGAACTAATTTCTCAGTAAAAATGTTTGCATGCTCATTCATGATAAATGTTTGTAACAGGCTCCAACTGAGATGGAAGAAGATAAGGCAGAAATGCCAGAGACAAACCCAGAAACTAACAAGGTTTCTGAAGAACACATCACTGAGCCTTCAAACTTGAAGGTATATGACAATCAAGTGACAAGTATTCTTCATCCTGGGTTATCTTTTATCTCTTCTAAAATTCAATACTTTCTACTTACAGGCTATTTCAGAAGTAGAAATGCAAGGGGATAAAGTTGCGATTTCCCCTGCATCAATGGAAATTGATGAAGCCCCCAAGGCATCATCACTCGAAAGAACACCAGAAACTGCACAAGTTTCTGAGAAAAATGAATCTGAGCTTCCTGTTGAGAAAGTAAGTAGCTCAAATCAGAATTCATTAAAAGCATATTTATGCATAGGTTCTTTCAAACTATTTCCTAAGTATTGTATTTTTCTCAGGATCAAGAAAGAAAGGTTGATGAGGACCAGACTTCCAAGTCTCCACCTCACAACAAGATATCTGAGACACCAATCGTCTCAGTAGAACAAGTATCTGAGCCTGATGTTCTTACTCAGGTAACTCAGAAACTAAACTACACTTCTACTCAGATATCTACAAAAGTTTTGAAATTCACTCAAAACTCCTTCTTTCAGGCTCAAACAGATGCAAAGAAGGTTCCCATTGAAGAAACAAGGGACCTACTTCACTTCTTCAAAGCTCACACCCTGCCAAAGCATATTCAATGCTTCAAGAAATGGCAGAAGTTAAGGTGCTCTGATCTCTCTGAAATATTGAGAATCACTGATCAACCAACCGTATTTAGCACGAGCTCTTGACCGAAACATATGTCCAAGCAATGTTCCTCTGTAACAATACATGCGAATTTCTACGACATAAGGACTTTTCGGAGAAGTGGCGATAGTTTGATACATGCCTTTGAACAGCAGATGGTCGACAAGATTACAGATGGCATTCAAGCCGCCCCGCCTGCATCGCAATTCATACCTTCTGAACAAGAAGAAGTTAATGGGCAGAAGATCACTATCCCGGAAGTGATCAATCTTGTATCTGAAGATGATGAGGAGGAAGAAATGAATGAAAATTACTTTGATGAACCTCCCACTGACCATCACCAAAAGGATGATAATGACAAAAAGGATGATGATGATGCCCCTGCACCAGGGACCGGAGGAATTTCACAGAGAAACAATGCCTCAGCTGCTGAAAAACAAACTGAGAAGACTTCACAGAAATCTCCGTCTTCATCACCTCAGAAATCTACTCATCCATCTTCTAACCAACACGTAGTTACTACTGAACAAGTAGTTGAGCTTTCTGAAGAACCAAATCAGAAAATCTTAAACACTCAAACCAGATCTGCTCAACTCAGACAACTGTTGGAAGAAGAACAACAGCTCCATCTTCAACTGGAAGATCAAATAGCTAAATCCAGAGATAAGATTGATCAACTACAAGATCTATACTTAGAAGAAATGATTGCTTACTCTGAGGTTAAAGAGCTACGGGATGCTGTGCAAGAGATTACCAAAGAACTCGATACTGAAGAAGTATCTGAAGTCAAGCATGATGCTAAGGCTGCATCATCTTCGAAAGAAGTACCATCCTCCTCCCAGAAAGGAAAGAAAACAATCTCTGAGATGGTTGCTGGACTTGATACAATCGATGAAAATGTCCAAGAGGATGAAGATCACTGGGCTAAGCACTCAGATGATGAAGAAGACAAGACTTTGGCAGAGCACCGCCATGAACATTTAGCGGTTTCTCACTTGAAAAGGAAGTTGATTGCTCCTACAATATTCAATAAACTGCCAAACGTCCACTCCCATGAATACATGAGCAGGTACCAAGTACTGGCTACTCTGAATAAGGAGATGTCTTCACAGAACAAGGAAGTAATTGCCTCAGTCCCCTCTGAAATGAGAAAGTTCACTAAGCTCATCACTCAGAGAACAACTAGCATGGTCATTGCTCAGAAAGATCTGGGAATGATAAGGGACGATGATGTGTCGTTAGCTGAAAAAGCTTTTCAAGAGGCAAGTTACACTGCTGGAAAAGCAGATGCCATCCTAGGCCCATTAGCAGAGCTCACTGATAAGGACAATGGACTTATCAAGCAAAATCAGGAGCTCAAAGCCGAACTTCAGAAGTTGGTCAGTGCCTATAATTATCTACAAGGGCACTTCAACTCTCTCTCTCAGATTCCTTTATGAGACTGAGTCAGCCAACAATGACTAAGGGGGAAAGAAAGTACAAATCTGGACCTCAAAGTCAGGGGGAATGGGAAGAAGGAGATGAAAACAAGAAGAGATCTGGAGCTGGTGCGGCTCAGAAAGGAAGAAGAAAAACTTCCTAGTCACCACTCAGAATCAATGAACCCTCTTCAAGCCTAGCTGCTTCCCAGAAACCCACTGAAGGAATCAAAATGGTAACAAGGGCCATGGCACAGAAACCTCCAAGGAGTACCAAGGCTCCAAGGAGAAGACAAGTTAGAGGGATTGATGAATCTTCTGAAGAAGAAGAAGAAGGTCAAATCAAGTCCCTGGGCAATGAAGAAGGCTGCAAAAATCTCACAAGAATTGATCTTGATGATGATGAAGAGACTGATGAAGATGAAGCTCCTCTTCACAGAAAAAGGAAAATTGAAAGCCTAACTGAGCCCATAGCTGCAAAGCCACTAGCAGCTAAAACACCCTCTGGAAATACCAAGTCTATCCGGTGGTGGTTCTTCAAGCAACAACCCCAAAGAGAATTCAAGATGAAAAGGAAATGATCGAGAGTCGAGCAAAGACAAAGTGAACTTCCACTCAGGCCAGAAGAAGCCAAAATTGAGTATGTGAAGTATGACAATGATTCCTCTGTCTACAGGTGCATCAATCAGAAAAATGGCTATTGGATTCTGGAACTTAAGCATCTTTTAGTAAATTCAAGATTTCCAGAACCAATCCACAAACAACTTATGGCATGGAGAAAAGATAAGCCAACCTTGATCAACACCAATCACATTAAAGCCTGGTTGGATTTTGAAGTTGTCAAGAGAACTGAAGCCATGAGAAAGGACCTCTCTGATGATTGTCCATATGGAAAGCCAGATGATGTACACAAAATTCTGAATATCACAGGAACAGGCACAAGACCAAGACTTGCTGTGGAACCCTATGAGTCGTTCTATCTGACAGAAGATCAATACAAGGGTGACATCGGATATCCAAGATTATCTACGAATACTTCAAACTTTTAGATATCAGAATAGAGCATGTCTGGAAGTGGGGAAAGTACCTATGGGTCAAGCATTTTGTCAAGAAAAATCCTACCAAAACCTACAAAGAGGTTTGTGGATTTTCCAGAGACACAGAGATGCTCGCGTAACTCTTCTCTATGATTAGTCTGATGACATCAAAAGGTTTGGAGATAGGAAATTTGCAGACTGATCCATAGAAATACTTTTGAAGACTTGAAGATTGAAGACTTGAAGACTAGTTCTTTAGGATGTTTACTTGGAGCTTGGTTACTCCTGTTGTCATAATTTACTATGTAGTTTTTGTATTTTTGCTGACTGAGCTTAACTGTATCTTGTATTAAAGTTATCTGTAATCTTTAGTTGCGACTTATCTGAAGAACTCACTCTCAGATAGTATTCTGTAAAAGATAACTTGTCAACAAAGATCACACCTTGTGATTTGGTTGATGTCTACTTCTCGCACTTAATTATATGAATTAAAAGATCTTAAGAAATGATTAAGTGGTGGATTCTTTCCTCATCCAGATTTGTAATAGGGAAGATAGTCATCGTTGACTGATCAAAATGGGGGAAATTTGTTAGATATTTTGTTAGAAATATCTGTTTAGATTTTGATTAGCAACATGATGACTTATCTTAGTCTCAGAAAGGTGATTAGTACTCTTGGTTCACTTGAACATTGTAAAAGAGGAAACCCACTAAGTATGATAGTCTAGCTAATCTTGTATAGGATGTTAGGTCTCAAATTGTAATTTTTATTTTATGTAAGAGAAGACCAAGAAGAAGACATCCAAGCAGAAAGCTCAACGACATTGAAGACTTGAAGAAAACTGCACAAGATTGTTGAATCTGTTGTTCAGATATCTTAACCAGACATCTTAAAGACACGAATAGTTTCAAAAAAACTGTGTCACAAGAGATATCTGAGAAATAAGATACATATCTGAAAACAAGGAAAGTGTCCACAGATATCTATTCTCAGATACTTTGAGCTTTAACCACGTTTCTGAAAGAGAAATATATATTGCAAACAAAGTTGTTTCAATAAATACAAGTGGTATCTGAAGAATGAAGATAAGGACGTGCAAAGAATCAGATAACACTAGTCTCTGATACAAAGCATAATTCCGTTGACACTACAGGACAAAAAGTATAGTACAGTGCATTTAATGCACGGACAGAGATGTCTGAATAAAGGCAACGGCAACTTCTGAGAAGAAGACAAAACTCACTAAGATTATACAGATATCGATAGTTTGAATTTGAGCCTAACGGATACTATTCAAACGGCACTCAAATTCATCTATAAATATCAACACTTAGACTGCTTGAGAAGACACCTTAGACACTGAACACCTTGAACTGCAAACACTGATCGTCTTACTCTCTCTCAAAGCATCTTACTTATTCTCAAAGCATTCTGTTGCGACCAAAGCTTTTGATCTTGAGTAAACACTGAAGTTCTAAGTTCCTGATCCTAAACAAGCAAAGCTATCTGTGAAGGAGTTGAATCAAAAGATCAACTATCTGAGATTCATTCTCTTGAACAGATATCATAAGACTTGGGTCAGTAAAATCGAACAAGATACCATACGATGTAAAGTGTATTAAGTAACTTAGTTCACAGAGCTATCTGATTAACTGAAAAGTTATTAAGACGCTCATCTGACAACTCAAACCAAAACCAACACCATAACTGGCGTGGAGTACAGGAAGTACTTAGTTTGAAAAATCAGGGAATAACTCCAAGGTTACCGGAGTATAGGAAGTACTTGATTTGGGAAACTAAGGAATAACTCCAAGGTTATTGAGTATAGGAAGTACTTAGCTTGGGAAGCTAGGGAATAACTCAAAGGTTTCTGAGTATAGGAAGTACTTGGCTGTGAAAGCCGGGGAACAACTCAGGGGGAACATTTGGTTGGGAACCAATTGTTAAGAATCTTAGAATAGGATTATTGTAAGGAATTCTCAATTATCTGTTCTAGTGAATTCTAGGTCTCTGATAGACCGAAGTGGATTAGTTGGAGGATTACGCCACCTCCAGATACCACTACACTTGTTGTGTCATTTACGTTTCTGTATTTATACTTCAGCAACACACACACACTTATTAACTGTTTCTGCACTTATCTTTATTAAGTCTTCCGCACTCTGATTCTAAGTATCAGATATCTATTTAGATATTTGAGAAATAGTTGTTATCGACAAAAAGTTTTAAAAGACTATTCACCCCCCCCCCCCTCTAGTCTTTTACTTTGCCGTTATCTGGACCAACACTTCCAATAAGTAGCCTCCATATCCAATGCTACTTGAAATTCTTTAGATCTTTCTGTAAGCACTTCTTTATTGTGAGGAGAGTCATTCAGTAACACCTCCTTTTCTGCATCAGCCAATTGAACTTCTAGTGCTTTGATCTTAGTAAACATATTTCCAAAACAATGGTAATTCCACAATCTCAAATGTTGCTTGAGTCTGAATAACTTCTTCCACAGGTATTTCCAAAACAAAAAGTTTCAGGTATCAAAAGATTAATTTTCAGAAGAGTGGTATCTTCCTGGGAAAACATGGTAATGTGGAGTTAGTTCAACTTTGATCTGGCTTCTTCAGAAGGATCTTCCTTTTTTTACAGGGGCACCCATTTCTAAAGGTAATAAAAAGTGTATCAGATGACCCTTGATTGCTAAAATAAAGAAAAAACTGTTGGGTTGGAACTTAAAGTTGCTTTCTCAGGGAGGTAGATGGGTTATTTTAAAAAGTGTCCTTTCTTCCATGCCCATCTATCTCCTTCAGGTCCTCAGCCCCCCTATGTCTGTGTTAAACCAAGTGGATAGATTACTCTCAAAGTTTTTCTGGGGATCTTCTGATTGTGAGAAAAAAATGCATTGGTCTTCTTGGAAACCTATTTGTCTTCCCTGTGAGGAAGGGGGGATAGGAGTAAGAAGCCTCAATGATCTTGTAAAAGCTTTTTCCATCAAGCTATGGTTTAGATTCAGAGATCAAAAATCTCTTTGGGCTTCTTGTCTCTTTACCAAGTATTGCAGATTTACTATCCCCTCTCTGGTTTCAGTCAAGCCAGCTGATTCCATTACATGGAAAAGGATGCTGGAAGTCAAAGATTTTTCAGAAAATAATTTGTTTTGGGCTGGTATGAAAGGAAAAGTTTATTTTTGGCATGATAAATGGTCTGATTTTAGACCTTTATCTTCTTTAGCTAGGAATAATTTTCTCTCTACTGATCTTTTAATAGATTATGGGTCTGATAATGGTTGGGACTGGGGTAAGCTCTCCTCTAACATATCCCCGCATCATGCTGCTTCTATTTTTTTTATGCCTTTTGACTTGAATCTGGATGCTAAACTTCTATGGAAGCCCTCTTCTGATGGTAGTTTCAATGTTAAATCTGCCTGAAATCTTATTAGAAGAAGAAAACCTGTGAAAAACATTTTTTCTTTTATCTGGCATGATAGGATCCCCAAAACTGTTTCTATTTTCTGTTGGAAACTTCTGCACAATTGGATACATGTGGATGAAATTTTGCAAAAGAAAGGGATTTATGTTGTTTCTAAGTGTCAATGCTGCAGTGCTTTAGAAACAATTTATCATGTTTTCCTTTTTAACAAAGAAGTTGCTAAGGTCTGGGATTGGTTTTCTCACCTCTTTCAAGTTCAGTTGAATCCCATTCCTTCCATTGCTGCAAGAATCAAACTGTGGTATTCTTCTTCGAATAGTGTTTCACTGGGACACATTAGAACTATAATACTTGTACTTATTTTGTGGTACTCCTGGCTGGCTAGAAATGAGGCAAAATATGATAAAAAAATCTTTTCTGGTAGTTAGAATCATTTCTAGAATTGTGTCTTTTGTACAATTAGCACACACTTCAAAACCTTTTTCAAAGAAAGTGTGGAAAGGAGATTACCAAATTGAAGCAAGCTGGAATATCTGTTTTACTCCTGACATTCCAAGAAAGGTTTTGAAAGTTTACTAGAATACTCCTCAGGCAAGCTGGGTTAAAATTAACTCATATGGAGCCTTTAAACAATCTTCCAATTTAGCTGCTTCTGGAGGGCTTATAAGAGATGAGGATAGAAGAATTTTGAAGGCTTATCAAGCTTATATTGGGAGAGCTTCTATTGTTTATTCTGAACTCTTAGGAATATGGATGGGACTGAATGTTTGCAAAAGAATGGGACTTGACAATCTTGTGATAGAAACTGATTCTAAAGTGGCTATTTCACTGGTGTTGAGAACTACCAGGCAATGGAATTGGATGTATCGTATTCTTTTGTCAAAAATTCATGCCTTGTGTGTTGGGAAAGTAGTGAAGTTTCAACATGCATATAGAGAAAGCAACTCAGCTGCAGATTAGAGGGTTTCTCCGTCTCTTGGATCGGATCATCTGGAAGCTCCATTTCAACAACAATAATGGTGAAAGGACGTCAGGGAGAACGCGTCAGACTCTATGTCCGCGGAACAATTTTAGGGTACAAAAGGTCGAAATCGAATCAGTATCCAAACACCTCATTGGTGCAGATTGAGGGAGTGAACACGCAGAAGGAGGTTGATTGGAAAGCGATTGGCATATATTTACAAGGCCAAGTTGAAGAAGAATGGTTCACACTACCGTTGCATTTGGGGGAAAGTCAGTCGTCCCCATGAAAACAGTGGGGTTGTTCGAGCTAAGTTCACGTCGAATCTTCCCCCGAAATCGATGGGAGCTAGAGTGAGGGTATTCATGTATGCAAGCAACATTTGAGGCATTGGAAAGCATTTTGAAGAAATGAAAAGTTTTATTGTATTGAGTTAAGAACATTGTGTTGGTTAGGCATTGAACTCTCAGATTCACAGAGTTAAGAATCCTTATTAAATGCAGTGTTGATGAGAAAAAAAAAAAAAACTCAGCTGCAGATTGGCTGGCCAAAGATGCTTTAGCAAGAAAGATTTCTAATGAATTTGAGCCAGCTGATATACCCATTCCAGTCAGAAGAATTGCTTACTCTGGCAAATCTGGTACTCCTTACCTCAAACTGTATACTTTAGATAGTTAGTACTTGGTTTATTTGTTGTAATCTTGGTACTGTCTTGCTTTTAGTATATTGACTATGTTTGATACCTGCCTTGGCTGTCTATGGTGTATCTTTGAGGCTCTCTTTGGTAGAAATCCCCTGGAAAAATTTTAAGGAAAAATGAAAATGAAAAAAGCCAAAGATTTGTCAGAAAAAGGCATAAGAACTGTAAACAGAACAGGTTCTATAGATGCTTCCCAGTATCAAAAAGAAAGATATGGCAGGGGTAAAAAAAATGTTAGGTTTTATTTTCAAAAGAATTGTTGTTGGATACCTGAGCAAAAAAAGAATATTACTAAAGTCTGGGAAGTAGATAGGTTTGTCTTACTTTTCAATGTTGTGTATGTTTGTCTCTATGACTTGTATTATGGTATTGTGGAGCTGGATCTGAGGGGGAAGGGCATATTTCTTTTTGCTAAAGGGGCTACAGTTTGGAGGGACTATAGCTTCTTTCCTCCTTTTCACTTGCATTCATATAGTATGTTAGGAGTGGGAATTGTAATTTTGGCTAGTATGATGTTTTGTTCATCATGGAGAGAATCCCTTCCTCTCCTAGCACTAGGGATTACTTTCAACTTTCTGTGGTTTGCTTTTCTCCCCTTCTTCTTCTCTTTAGGTACACAACTGTTTGTTGCATTGCACACACAGGTTTGTAAGCTTTCCAGTTTGGATTATTGGCTATTGGATTACTGGCAGAATTATTGGAGGTGGTACTCTTGTGCTGCTAGTAATGAGATAGGCATATTTAATTCACCTGGTTATTGGTTTGTGCTATCAAGGAAAGACAACTTTGATGTTTGCTTATTATGGTTACTTAGAAAAGCAGAAGTGTGGACAAGAATGTGTAATCTGAGTTGGGCTATCTTTAGCTTTTACTATTGGATGAAAAGGATTGATCTTTTGTATGTAATGATTAAGGCAGATTTGTATAAATATTTGGCTTTTAGATTGTTTTGGCATGGCCTGTATAGCACTAGGGAAAGCAAGGCTTGGCATGGTATGGTGAGCCGCCTGGTGCATTTTTTGGAAGATTAACAAGGCTGGATTTAGAAGATGAAAGATTTCAACTGGCATCAAAGGAAATATGCAGCAAGGTCGAGCTTATTTTGTGTAGTATGGAAGAATAGCAAGTTGGTAGATGGTAGGACTTTTGTAAATCTTGGCAAGATTAGAAGTAGACTAGTAAGTATGGTTTTTATTTGGTCTGTAAAAAAAAAAAAAAAAAAAAAAAAAAAAAAAAAAAAAAAAATCTCCCAAGTTAAACATCTCTTAAACGTCTAGGTTGCACTACGAAAGCGAGTCATAATAAAAAAGAATAAAGAAGTAGAGGGTTTGGAGGCAATGACTTTTCTTCCGCTATTTATACTTGTTTTTCAAGAACTTTAGCTCAGTGGAACAAACACCTATATATGTGTTCAGAGTTGTTCAATTCATTCACGCGTTGATCAACTGCAATGTGCACTAATCACTCTTTCACCTAAAGGCGAATTTAGTGACTTAATACGGTCATTATCATTCGTTATACATACGAAGTACATGCTACATGGAATTCATGTTTCTGACGTGTTGGACCAAATGACCAATACATCGAATGGCTTGGAAGCTCACTCATTTGACTGAAATTTCCAACATTCTATATCATTCAGATCAAGCTAATGATGTTAATTTGACTGGTTTAGCATTGTGCAACGAAATTATATAGTTTAATCCTTATGGATACTATAAATTTTTATACAAAGTTGAATTACTATTTTATGAATGGAAAGTAGCAAGTGTAGTAAGTATTTAGAGAAAGATTTACATTGGTCTCACAAGGTGGTGCACTACTATCACTATCCAAGACGCCTGAAGCATCAGAAAAAATTCACATCTCCATTTTACAAACTCGTTGATTTTACAACACTGGGCCTAGTGAATTCGTGCACTCTCCCATTTATTTTGTTCCACTTGACTAGAACGGTATTTAATTGGTCGAATTCATGTTGATTTTTTCATTGCCAAGATGGGGAGTTTTTTTTACCCCATCAACCTATTTTGCAAAGAAGTTTAAGACCAAAATGTGCACTTGTTCATCCTTCACAAGATCGCTTCTATCTTCTTCAAAAATTATTTGAATTAACTTTAATCATTTATGAGACCACATATATATAGGTTCATTCAGTTATGCCAATACACCTTCGTTTTAAAAGTTGATTCACTTACCGTTAAAACCTTTCCACCACAAAAATATTCCCGCGTTCTTGAAACGCTAGTAAACATGGGTACTAAATCTGAAACGTAGTAAGGCATTTGTTTGATAAGAAGTGATTTATGATTTCCCCAAACCTTTTTGGACCAACGATTGCTCAGTTAGAAAATGCTGGATCCGTCAACATCCACTAAACATGGGTTCTATCAACAATTGATTTACAACAGACTACTGGTTTACTTTATTATCCAAGGGAAGCTAACAAGGAAACTGATAATGATGACGAAACTGCACCGTAGCAAAGTGTCGGGTCTCGATCGAGTAGTGGTCTGGTCGTTATAATTTAAATGATAAATTGTTTTTTATTTATATTTTTTGCTTATGACTAAAATGCCATCTTCAATTTTTATTGTCTTAAATATTTCAGATTATGGCATTTTCTTAATCAATGTAAAAATTTAAACATTTCAAAATACTGGATAATTTTTTCGATATATTCACTAGTAAAATGGACCACAACGATTATTATGAATCTTGGTTGATACATGCAAGGCCCATTATCAAGAACCTTCTAGATCGGCCCACCCATACAAACCCTAGCCATCGTATTCGTGCCCTATATATATACTCCATGAGTTACTTCTTCCAAGTATTATAAGTTTTTATTTCTTGCCGTTTTAGATAGAATTTTTATGTCCAGTAAGAAATAAATGAAATGGCTCGATCTGAAATTTTGCCATGATTTTCTATCAGATTAAAAATGGTCGCCTGATCTAAAATGGGGATGGCATATCCCGAGATCGAGTTGTATGGACGGGTTGGAAATCAATTGTTGATAGAATCTAGCCTGTTTATAATTCGGTTGATTTCCAATTCCGTCCATGCTACTGGATTTCGGGTTTCTCCCCTTTTGATCTCAGGTTTTCCTTAATGCTTTTGTATAGCTAGTATAACGAATAACGATTGTTTCAGCTAATATATAATAAATGATTCAATCTATGTAGTATGTATTTATATTCTGTGAATTGATGATGTGTGTAATTACTAATTCTCTATAGCCATGTTCCAACATGGTGACTTACAATTCACTTTTCTTTTAGCAGTTTTCATATTGAATTTCTTCTTTTGCTCTCTAACATTCGTGATTTATTCTCGTTGATATACATCAGATTTACTTTTAAAAAATAAATTTTGTTCACTCATTGTTAATTTTTGAACCCATTTGTTATTATACAATAATAGTTGTCATTCATGTATTGTAATATTGGCTCAAGGAAAATTGTTAACAGAGATAAACATTATGTTGAATTACCCCATTTGTTGGTCCCTTAGACAACAAGGTTAAAGTCTAGAGGGGGGGGGGAATAGACTTTAAAAACTTTTTGTTATCTAACATGGTTTCTCAGCATGGTGAGCTTGCTGATACTTATACTAGTTCAGAGAGCGGAAGTCTTTAATACAATTAAGTGCAGTCAGAAAGCTTGTAATAGATAAATAGATAAAGTAATGTAAAGCTTTGCTGAAAAGTAAAGTGCAAGAAGTTTATAGTTGTATCTGAAGGTGGCATAATCCTTCAACTAATCCATTTCACCCTTGGTAGGACTTGAATTCACTATGTAAGGTTTCTGAAATCCATTACAAAAGCCCTACACTAGCCAAATCCTCGAGGAAGGCGAGATCATGATAATGGATGAGGTTCTGAGCTTCGAAGATCATAAAGATGATGAACCAGTGAACCTGGTTTTCAAGATGGAACTGCAGCAACAAGGTGAGATCCAACCCATTATGGTGATCCAGAGCCAGCCTATGCTGAGGTAATACCAAGCATGGATCTCGAGGTCAGAGTGGGTAACTCCAACCATGTGATCGGCACGCTTGATTCAGGAGCTGGCTGCAATATGATGACTCTTAGCCAGTATAAGAGGCTGGGTCTTGAAGGCATGAAGCCTCTCGTAGGCAGCATGGTTATGGCAGACGGAGCTATCAAGAGTCCGCAAGGGATGATCCGGGGAGTTGACGTAAGGATCATCGGGTTCCATATTCACACCGACTTTGTGATAATTGACTCCGACAATCCGGACCAAGATGAATAGGAGCTGATCTTGCTGGGGAGGACATTTCTATACACGGCATGGATAACCGTGAATGTCCGTGATCACAAGTGCATAATGGAGGTACTCGGAGTTCCTTACGAGTTACCTCTATACCATCACCCCAAGGCCGGAAGTTCTGCAAGGTATGCCAACCTCTTGTGCAAGGCTGAGAATTCACAGGTTTAAGCCTTGAAGGACGGAGAATGAAGAAGAGGGCAAGTCGACGCTAACTGTTGATATGGAAATATGTCAAATCCATCATAGACGCCTTTGGATTGTATCCTAAGGCGTATTAGACTATCTCAGGTCAAAAGGCTCAATGTCCGACCTAGAGGTCCGACCCTTGACCTTCCCGGAATGAGCATTGAAAACCTTGACCTTCAATACAGATGGTCCGACCCGGATACGTTGATTCGTATGTATGACTCGGACCTCATAAGGAACCAAGTGAACTGGCACCAAGAGAGAGGGTAGGGTCCGAGGTTAGCAAGATCCGGACCACAGTACTTTAGGAGGATTGTTTAAGTTATCTTACTGCCAAGTGAGTACCATTCGGACCATTGCTCCGGACCTACCCTTTCGGGCGAAGGTCCGAAATGGACATCAGAAGCCTCTAATCTCTCGAGAAAAGACTAAACTACCCTCAAAAGCCCACAAAAGAAATGTGTTAAGTCTTCTTAATGGGCCACGGGCCTAATAGAGTATTGTTGGCGCAATCTGAGCCTTACACTTGACACGATCCAACGGAGCGCTTTCTTTTTGGGAGATCTCAATATATATGGCACACATGTCCATGTAAACGGTAAGTCAAGTCGTCTTGACGAACTTATCCCATTCACTATATAGAGCAGATCTTCAGTCTCTCTCAAGTAAAGTCTTTACCCGGTTTGACACTTAGCAAACCGGGTCTACGGTTCTAACCCCCCAAAAGTTACTTCTGCAGGTTCGTACCCTTTAGTTCTTTGGAGTGTTTTGGACCCTAGCTTTGGACCTTTACTTTGGACGCTCTACGGTGATTTGGACTTGGGCGACTTAGGAAAAACTTATTAAGTGTTTGGGGGACTTCACCCTCAACATTTTGGCTTTGTATGTGAGAAAATTTACAAAATGGTTCGTAGCACTTTAAGCAATGGCAAGACCAAGAAGATCAGCGAGAACCGCTACTACTGCGGTAGGAACTCCAGCTCCTAGGAAAAGAGGGAGACCTCCCACTAGGAGAGGGCGAATGGCTACAGACACATCAAGGAACACAAATGAGTATCTAAGTGATGGACATACTACTAGTGTTTCCTTAGAGGAATAAAGAGCCGCTGACCCACCCGCGAGAGTCCAAGGATTTGGAGTGGCAGTCCAAGACTTAGGAGGACAGGTTCCACCGGCAGGAACACAAGGTCCTCCACCAGAAAGAAACTTCACTCTTCTAAACGGTCAGATAGTGCGTCCCAGTGAGTTCGGAATGAATGAGAACCAGTTCGGCCTCTTACTCACCACCATCCAGGGATGCTTTGGTTCTAACAATGTCCAGCCTCCTCAGCCCACTCCGCCCTTGGCTGCTCCTAGGTAAACTGAACCTGCTCAATCAATAAATGAGCATTGTCCAATTCTGGAAAGGATAGGTGAGACTGCCCAACCAGAAGATCTGTGAAACCTTGTCAATAGGAGAGTCGCTGCATCTCAGGAACATCAAGAGAAGAGCCCAGTAAGACCCAGAATGGATGAAGATGGTACTAGTCGCCATCTGCCTCTTCAAACAAGAGCAAGAGACCATATGGTAGAAAGTGTTCCTGCATTCCTTGTCGATGATCTCCCTCATGACGTGGCCATCAATCCTAGAATGGGTGAGAGGCTCACTGCGGAACAAATCTACATTCAGCAGAAGACCTTGGAGACTCAGATTTCCAGTTTGGGAAAATTAGTGAAAGCTCATGAAAAGGTGATGACAATAGCTCCAAACCCCTTGTGTGATGCGATAAGGAGGCAGAGAAAACGTCATGATTCTAACATCCCCAACCTTGAACATTACTGTGGGGGATACTTAAACTGTTAGCCATCTAACCAGGTATGAGAGTAAGATGGAATCCAACGGCCTGAATGATAATAAGAAGGCTCTCACCTTATCAACCACTCTTTTCAGAGAAGCTATGGATTGGTGGACCGCCCTACCCAATGGATCCATCAAAAGCTATGCAGATATCACCTCTCTTTTTCTGAAAAGATTTGAGAAAGCAAAATAGAGGAAGAGATCAGTAGAGAATTTGGCGGGAGTCATTCAGAAGGAGAACGAGGATCTTAGGATCTTTCTCGATCGCCTCAATGCTGAAGTACGCCAGGTTGAAGCTCATAGCATCAAAGAACGGGTCCTAACACCTACAATGATGATCTCAGAAAGAAGCTCTCCAATGAAGAAATCGCAATCGAAAAGTATCTGGAGGATATTTGTGAGGGAGTCTTGTATGGTGAAGAGTATCGAAGAAACATTCCAGTAAGAGCCGGGACTAAGAAGGGAAAAGAGCCGACGAGACAAGATACCGCGCCTCGTCCTGGGAAGTTTGAGCAAAGAAAGGATTTCAAAGATAAGAGAGAATTTCGTAGGGAGAGAACCCCTCCCAGGAGATATGCGGAGTACACTCGCCTCAATAGACCTAGATCCGACATCTTGGCTTCTATTGTTGAAAGAATGTGGATGTTCAATGGCACAAACCAACAAGGAGTAGCAAAAGAAGCAGGGTTTCTAAAGAATACTACAGATTCCATAAGCATAAAGTCCATTCCACTGAAGATTGTGTTCAGTTGAAAACTGAGATTGAAAGTCTGATAAGAAGCGACAAGCTGAAAGAACTAGTTTATGAAGAAGAACCCTCCCACCACCAAAGGAATGAAGAGAGGAGAACAGAGCGTGATTTGGAAACTATGGCAGGGTCCTTACCACCACATCCCACGGGGACCCCTTCCCAACAAGCTCAACGATACAATGAGTATACCAAAACTTAGAAATGGAAAACCGTCCCTATAGCGCGGTTATCAACACTATAGCAGGGGGTCTGACTAGAGTGGATAGTAGGAACGCCAAGGAAAGAACCGCTCAAAATCTAAGGAACAATGACAGAGCCTACGCTCCGCCCGCCCTAAGAGGAACTAACATGATCTCTTTTGATGATAGTGAAATACCTCCCCCAACGTCTGCTGGAGGAGATCTCAGGGATCCTGACGTCCCTTTAGTTGTTTCTCTGGCTATCGCTACTTACAAGGTCAAAAAAGTACGTGTGGACACTAGGAGTTCTTCTAACATCATCTCTAAAAGAACAGTGGATCAGATGAACCTGGGGAGAATTGAATATGGGCGAGTCCTTATTTCCCTAGTAGGATTTGGGGGATCAACAGTTCACCCCATAGGAAGCATACCACTACAAGTTTCAATGGGAACCTTTCTAGTGAGAGTAACTTGAACAGTTCTCGTTGTGGTCGTAGATCCCGTTTTCGACTATAATGTTATCCTAGGACGTCCAGGACTCAATCAATTCAAGGCCATATCATCTCCTCTACATAACAGAGTTAAGTTTCCTACTCCTAATGGTGTAGGAGAGGAAATTGGGAATGTTATAGAGGCGTGGGAATGCTACATTATGTCGACAAGGAATGCCTCTGCTCCTGTTCTTACAGTCACTGACAAGCCCGATTAACTCTTACTCGTACCTCTTACCCCAGCTAAAGAGGAATTTGGGGCTGGATCTCTCATGGAGAAATTTCATATGGAAGTAAGTATTGAACCTCATGAAACCCTGAAAGAGATCTAATTGATAGAGGGAAACCCAGAAAAGAAGACCAGGTTCGGAATAGAGATGAGCGTCGAAGTGGAAATGAAGCTCATAGCTTGTCTTAAGGATAACTGTGATGTCTTTTCTTGGAGTACCAGCGATCTTAAGGGGATAGACCCGAGGATAGGAGTTCACCGACTGAACATGGATCCTTCGGTCAAGTATATCCGCCAGAAAAGAAAGGACTTCGGCCCTGTGGCAGATGCTATCATTGCCGGAGAGGTTGAGAGGCTCATGAAAGGAGGACACATTGAAGAAGTAAGATACTCAGATTGGGTCTGAAATGTGGTACTCGTCGAGAAGGCTCTGGGCAAATGGAGGATGTGCAATGACTTTACTAGGCTTAAAAAGTTTTTCCCAAAGGATCCTTATCCTTTGCCTCGGATCGACCAACTGATAGACTCCACGGCTGGATGTGCTCTTCTAAGCTTCATGGATGCCTATCAAGGTTTTTATCAAATCAGAATGGCACAAGAAGACATCAAGAAGATGACCTTCTTTGCAGCCGGAGAAGTTTATTGTTTCAAGGTTATGACATTCGGACTGAAAAATGCTGGAGCTACTTACCAACGTCTGGTAAATAAAATGTTCAAAGAAGAAATTAGCGAGACCATGCAAGTGTATGTTGATGACATGTTGGTCAAGAGCAAAATAGAAGAGCAACACATTGAGCACCTCAACAAGTGCTTCTCAATCTTGAGAAAGTATGGGATGCGACTAAACCCGGAAAAGTGTACCTTTGGAGTCAAAGGGGGCAAATTTCTTGGATACATGGTCACAGAAAGAGGCATCAATGCCAATCCGGAAAAGATCAAGGCTATTCTGGACTTGCCACAACCAAAGACAATTAATGAGGTTCAACAACTCATAGGACGAGTGATGTCCCTAAGCCGCTTCATCTCTAGATCAGCAAAAAAGAACCTACCTTTCTTTAAGATATTGAGAAAAGGAGATAAGTTTGAGTGGACCAAAGAAAGTGAAGAAGCCTTTGACAGCCTAAAGAACTACCTCATCTCACCTCCACTCTTGTCCAAACCAGTGGAAGGAGAGCCTCTCTACTTATATCTGGTTGTCACAAATAAGGCTATGAGTTCTGTGTTGGTCAGGATCCAAGCCAATGACCACATACCTGTTTACTAGTTGAGCAAGGCTCTCGCTGGTGCTGAAACCAGATATGTCCATATTGAAAAGCTAGCTTATGCGCTAGTTTACACCACTCGGAGACTGAAGCCATACTTCAAGTCACATAGGATCGTGGTCCTCACCAGCGAACCTCTGAAACAAGTCTTAGGGAAGCTAGATCAATCTGGACGCTTATCTAAATGGGCGATTGAACTGAATGAGTATGATATTGGATATCAAGCTCTGTCAGCAATGTAAGCTCAGATCTTAGCCGATTTCTTAGTTGATTACCCTGAGAAGGATGATGAAAAAGTCGATGATCAACTAAAAGAAATCGACTGCCTGATGATAACACAAGAGGCAACTCCCTCCAAACAAGTGAGAGGCGTTGAGAAAGAAGCAGAATGGGATGTCTGTGAGGATGCCCAATTCATAGGATATCCCCAAGAACCTATGACTGACTCTCTAATAGTAAGACACATGTTTCTCTTGGATGAGGTGCCTGACACTCTTACACTTGCATCCTCCACCAAGAAGCAAGAAGAGATTCTTGAAGAACAGAATGGTGAGAAAGCGGCAGAAACTACAGTACTCACTCCTGAAACTAAGAAATAGGACAAAGACACTTGGACGCTACAAGTGGATGGATCTTCTACCGGTAGGCAAGGAGGGATTGGAATCCACCTTAAGAGTCCCGAATGCACCAAGTTGGACTATGCTATCACGCTTGACTTCAAAGTGACCAACAATGAAGCTGAGTACGAAGCGCTTCTTACCAGACTCAAGATGGCAAAGTCACTCCAAGTGAAAAGAATCAGAGCTTACACTGACTCACAACTCGTTGAATCTCAATTCTCGGGGTCTTTTGCTACTAAAGGACCAAACTTGATGAAGTACATGGACCTGCTCAAGAAATAAGTGGAACACTTCGAAGTGTTTACACTAGAAAGGTTTGATAGAGAGTGGAATGAGAAAGCTAATGCACTTTCAAAATACGCTTCAACTTCGGGAGCACTCGACACGAGAAGCATCATTCTACTGACTCTTAGAACTTCCTCACTAATGAGTCCAAGCTTACAAGTTTTCCTCTTAGGCACTGAACGAAACTGGATGACGGACATCTTCAATTACCTCAAGGACGGGTCTCTGCCGTCAGATCTCAAAGAAGCAAAAAGAGTCCTATGCCGATCTAGCAGATACTTTATCCTGGGGGAGGACCTTTACAAGAAGTCCTTCAGTGGTACTCATCTGAGATGCCTTGGACCTCAAAAAGCTACAACTATTTTAGAAGAGATTCATAGTGGAAGTTGTGGGAGTCACTCAAGAGGTCGAACTTTGGCTCAAAAGGTCATAACACAATGCTACTATTGGCCAACAATTGATAAGGATGCAGTAAACTTTGCTCGAGCATGTGATGATTGCAAATACTATGCCAACATCCCTCATCGCCCTACTAATATGATTCCGTCAATCATAGCCTGTCCATTTGACCAATGGGGAATAGACATAGTCGGTCTTTCCCCGCGGTACTCACCAAAAGAAGTTCCTCATTGTCGCTGTGGAATACTTTACTAAATGGGTTAAGGCAGAAGCCGTATCTACCATCACTGAAAGCCGAGTTAGAACCTTCATTTGGAGGAATATCATTTGCCACTTTGGTTTGCCTAGAATTATTGTCTCAGACAATGGAGCTCAGTTATCCAGAGCTAAACTTAAGGAATGGTGCAAATCCTTCAAGATAGAGCAACAATTCACATCCATTGGCCACCCTTGGATGGGGTACTTTGGGCATACCGCACTACAGCTAGAACTGCCACTCAAGAGACACCTTTTGCGTTAGTCTATGGCACCGAGGCAGTCATCCCTTCGTAGATCGCAGTGGAAACCCAAAGAATCCAGCAATACTAGCCTATTGAGAATTAAGTTGCAAGGATCTATGACTTGGAACTACTTGAGGACAAGAGGTGCACCGCACTAGCTAACATCCATCACTACCAAGCGATAGTTGCCCGAGCCTATAACAAGAATGTCCATACCAGAGACCTACAAGTTGGCAATTTGGTTCTCAGTAAGGTGGAAAAACTTAAGCTTAAATGGGAAGGACCTTACAAGATCATTGGAGCAAGAGTCAATGGGAGCTATGAGTTAGAGGATGATCAGGGCAGAGTCCTAAAGAGAAATTGGAATGCCAAGAACCTTCAGAAGTTTTATGCTTAGGACTACTATTCGGAGACTACGTCGGTTGTTTACTTTTGCTTGTTTTCGCTTTTGGCCATGAAGCCCACCAGTTATACTTGCATTTACGTCAAATCAATACAACTTCTCTTTTTCAGTTACATCCCTCTCAGATCCGACTCTATTCTTCGGACTCAAACACCCCTCCGAACCATTGACTTACTTTGCAAAAAATTGATTGATCAAACAAACAGAAGTTTATCTTTCATTCATACAAAGTTCAAGAAACAAAGACTCGGAAGTCCGAGACAAGGACTATACCATCAAAAGCAAGACATAATAATCAACCAATCCGAGCGACCCTATCCGAAGCAAAGAATTTCTTCAGAAAAATTCTCTGGAGACGTCCGAACCAAGATCTCCGACCAAACCAGGGTCTCCGACCGCTCCGATACATCTTCTCCTATCATCAACGAATAGGTCCGAGTGGAGCATTTGCCCAAAAGATCCTCGGACAATCTACCTCTTCAACCATTACCATTTTCGAGTTGACAAAAAAGCACTCACGGAAAATGGTAAATGGTGGAAGAGGCGGACAGGTCAAGGAATTGACCCTCCGAACCAATTATGTGGTGAACCGAAACAACTGACATCGATAAATCAAACTCATTGATCCTTGCGGAGATCCGCCTGGCAACAGCCCCTCGGTTTTAGATTAGCTCCAACCTGGCGGATCAGGCATAGGACCGTTGAGTTCGATCCAGTGAGAACAAACGTCCGAATCATCGGATTCGAATCGTCTATTCTTGGAAGACAGAAATGATACAAAAGGCCATACAATATATGTCTATTTATAGAAGCTATAAACCAATCGCGATGCGACACGTGTAAAGAAACGGCTACTAATGGGCTTGGGCCGATCTTGGGACATTGCTATTGGGCTTCCGCTCACAGGATGATAATCTTTTATCATTTCGATCGAGGATACAGGGTCCGAACCAACCTCAAGTGGGTCCGAACCCATTGCTTACCGTGAGCACTTGTATATTCCTCACAAGACAGAAATCTTCGGACTTATTGGCAACGCATATTCTTTTAAATGTTCGACCAAGCCCAGGGATTTATCACTCGGACTATACTTGTTATGATTAATCCGAGGTGCTACCGCTTAATGGATAAATCCGAGTTGTAATATCAGACTAATGTATGCAAGGAATCGAGACCTGCTGTCCGGACCATCACTTTGGCAATCCAAGCAAGGTTCTCTGATTCTTATCATACGACACACAACTACAAGTGTATGTTTGTGAGTTACCTCGGACTAACTCCCCGGCGACCGAACTAAGAATACTTGGGACAGTTGTATAGAGATTACATATATTAAGTCCGAATAGATGTGAACGCACGAAAGGAAAACAGACTCATAAATTAAAAAGAGAATTATCCGAAGAAAAACACAACGCTTCGGATCGAAACAAGTACGGATCAACAACAAGCATCCGAGACAAAATAGCATAAGCAATTGTTCGCAAGGAAACAGCAAATTCAAATTGTTCATACCCCGCCTTCAATGAGTCTAACTCCCAGAAGGATCGGCCTAGGACTCCGGTTGGGCACGGTCAGGAACACTCTCCGGATCATTATGCTGAGAAGCCTGGTGCTCGGACAACCTCTTGGCTCGTTCCTCTCTTTTCCTCCGGATGAACTCCGTGCATTCTTCGTACAAGTCCAAGTTTGGGTCATGATCCAGCACCGGACCAGGAATCTTCAGCCACGCATGGTTGTGGTCTGCATACTCCTCGAACGACACAAAGACATGGGACATCAGGACTTCCGGAACGAAAGAAGGCAAGTACGGACCACTTTGATTGTACTTGTACTCCTCATTCACACAAGTTTCACGAACTCGGACTTGAACAGAACATCGTCCTCCACATCCTCCGAGACAAAGACAGAACCATCCGGTTCATTAAAAGCCGAGATCCCTTCATCCTCCAAGTTGTAGTCCTTCGGAACAAGGCCCTTCTTTTGGAGCCCACTGCTACATCGAGCCCTTCTTGACGAGCCAAGTCATCCTTGGTATCCAAGTGGAACTTATGCGCATCCGAGTTTAGATAGTCCCGGACTGCCTCAATTCGAACCATCAGCAGATGCTCGAGCATGCGATCCTTGAAGTTCCGAGAGACCGTAGTGAGATCCTCTATGCCATCCCTCTATGCCTCCAAGTCCGTCTCCAAGGCTTGGATAGCACTCTCCAGCTTTTCATTTTCAGCCTGGGCTTCCTTCAGCGAGACGAGGGTCTTCTTATACTTCTCTTTATAAGCCACGGCCTTGTTCGGCTCAGCCTCCCTACTCGCCTCGGACTTGGACAACTCTATTTCCATTGTGGACCTCCGATCCAGCACCTCAGAACAAGCTCGGGTAGCAGGAGTAAGCTAAGAACGAAAGTGGAAAAGTCCGAATCAATAAAAGATGGCACTTTCAAGATATTGAAAAATTAAGGAACGCATTCAGAACGAAGTATACCTTCCGGTGAGCAGCAGCAAGTTCAACAATTCTTTCCAGCTCCGGAATCGAAGCCAACCGACTCACCTCAGACTCAAGGTCCGAATCCTCAACCATTATCCCCTTACCCTTCTTGGCTAGGGGGATCGGACATTCAGACGAGCGCTTCTGCCCACTCGGAGCACTAGCCCCACTCACCGAGGCTTCCTTTAGAACATCCCTCGGAGGCTTCTTCGCCCCTTTAACAGCAGCCACTTTGCCCTTGTCCGAAGTGGGCATGGTCTACTTGCCTTCACCAGTCGCTACCCTCCAAAGATTCTCAGCTCGGAATGTAGCTGCGATCTAAGGCTCATCCATCGGGAGTGTAGTGGACGTCTTGATCAGCTGGTCCCGAACGCCTTCTTCCATCTCCTTCTTCTGAGCAGCATTCTGCTTCCTCTTAAGTGCCTTCATTGTCGACATGATGTAATCGAACCAAAACTCTGGAAGGTTGACACAAATATAAGTTGAGTCCGAGTCACTTAATGAGTAAATGAGAAGTTGATAATGCAAGTCCGTAGCAACACAAGTTAGACCAATAAAACAAGAATACAAGCTAATGCCTCGGACTAAGAGAACAATCCGAGTCACTTTCACTTACTGAAATCTTCCTTCCAGTCACAAAAGCTTGGCCCCGAAAGGCCTTCTAGGAATGGAAGTGGTTGGCAAATCATGCCCCGAAAGAAGTACTTCGTAGGCTCCTGGTTTCGGTGGAGGGCTTGCATCCGCAATGGTATGTTCCGGGCCGTGGGCCTCCATTCTGGAAGCTTTCACCGGAAGAACTTTTTGTTGAAGTCCCATTGGACTCTTTGGCCCTCGGACTCCCTAGGTTTCAAGGCAGCTCGGAGAAATATGTACTTTTGCCACAACTTGATCCCTATTGACGAGATCGGATCCTCGAAGAAAGTATAGGCTTGCCGAACCACCAGTGTATAAAAATACTGGTGAGTTCTGCTCGGTATGATGGAGAAGAGTTTGCGAAAATTGTCAAATGTGATTGGAATGTCCTTGTACTTGCAAAGGACTCCGAAGCACATAAGATTCCCGAGCGAGTTTGGAATCACCTGGTGCGGACTAAGTCCGATCCCCTTCAAAACATCCAACAGCTCAGATGCCACTGGAAGACGCCTGCCACAATGCAACGAAGCCTCGTACACACACATGTATCCGGGAGGAGGATTATAAAACGCATGAAACTTGTCCGGAATCAAAATCTCCACGGACTCGGGAATCTCATACCTTCTCCGGAGCTCTTCCACTTCCTCTGGCGTGATGATCGATGGACATGTCGGCAAAATATCATCCATGTTCAACTCACCATGGGGGTCCGGATGGGTTACTTGTACTCTAGTCCGAGGATACTTGATGCGTACCACATCATCCCCTTTCTTGCTCCCCTCGGACGGCTGCGTAAAAAGCGCCCGACTCGATACTTGGGCTGAGCTTTCTCCACTCGAACGGCATATGCTCGGACGGTCGGAAAACTTTATCGGTTTCAATGGAGGGTGATGAGTCGGTTTTATATCGTCTCATCTGGTCTTTTTTACCGTCTTTTTGTCATCCTTGAGTATAGTTTTATTAGTTTTCCTAGAGTATTTTTACTTGTTTTGTTCTTTGTGTGTTTTGTAGGTATTTGTCTAATACCGCGCTAATTGAAGGCAATATGGTGTATTTTATATGCATCTACAAGATGTGGAGTTCCAATGCCTCGTATGGATGCTAGAAGTGGAGCGGGGAGGCCAAAATATCAAGAATTGGAGTCAAAAGGCGTCAAAGGGGCAAAATGGTCACTCCAGAAGAACTGGCGACGCTGGCGTACGCCAGCAACTTACTGTTTGGCGCATCACTAAACTGGCGATGCCAGTTTGGAGACTAACGACGCCAGTGTTGATTACTGGCGACGCCAGTTTCTTCTTTTGTCGTTGTCTGCGATTTCGTCTCCTAATTCGCCCAGACTTAGTTTTTCTCCTTTCTATTAGTTAGAACAAGACACAATTACTTTTAATAATCATTCTATTGTCAAGAACAACACCTTGCTCAAGAGCTAGACTTAGTTTTCAAGGCAATTATCCGATTTGAGGTAATTGAACCGTTTTCCCTTGTAATTCGAAGATTGACGTTGATTGGGAGATTATCTGGACAGCTTTGGCATCGATTCATTTTCGTTCTACAATTTCTACCTAGGGTTTGTGACAACGAAGGGTAAAATTGTATCAATCTATTCGAATCTCTATTTTGTGCTTGAGATTATGTTTATTGCTAGTATGATTATGCTTTCTCTTGTCATGAGTAGCTAAACACCCCTATTATGGGGTTGTGACTGATTCAATGCATGCTAGCTAGGGTTTATGTGATTCGAAGTGCATCGGAATTTGAGTACTTGTGCTTTTTAGATTAATTACTATTCCTGCTATCACGTTTGATGATCTTTTAGACAAAATCACTGTTAGATTAAGCATTTAATCAATACACCAAAATGTCTTTCGTCTTGCTTGATTTAACAGTTAGTTGCAAACGGTGATAGTAGGTTAGTCAAATTGATTGTAGCCTAGTGAAACTGACGCCTTCATTAGTGCTATTCATTTTTGAACTCAAGACTGTGACAACTTGCATAGTCAATCCCGTGAATCACATATATCCTGCTAGCTAGCTTGTTGACGTTACCACTCCATAATTTCCCCCATCATATTTCAATCTCGTTACTGTCAAATCGGTTTCTAGTAGTTGCAAGTAGTTAATTACTTTAGTCTATTATCTCGCTGCCGAAGCAAACAAACCTTTACTGCTTTTCATATTGTTACTTTTGTTCGTAAACTGAAGCTCAGCCTAGTTAAGTCCCTAGAGACCGACCTCGGGGTTAACTCCACTACACTACAGGTTTTCATAGTGTTGAGGATTAACTCTTGGCTTTTAAATAAATTCAGAACTTTGATTTGACACATCAAGTTTTTTGGCCGTTGCCGGGGACTTAACTCCTTTGTTAAGTTTACGAATTTTAGTTACATTATATATTTTTTTTAGTTTTTGTTTTTGTTAGTCTTTTTCCTTTGTTACCTCTGTGTTCTTTGTCTTGAGTGCTTGTTTTAACTAACGGGTGCTTACGCTATGTAGTTCGTGTTGTGTCTGCCTTTATAGCAGTAGTCGCAGATATGGCTACCATGGAGCAACCTTCAATGTACACACTCCTTCTACCTGTGCAGGGTGCCTGTCGCCTAGCCATAGCCACACCATCTAATGTGCAGGGTCTCGAGGTTAAGAAGCATCTCCTCCAACAACTTTCGAGGTTCTATGGAGTCGAGAATGAGGACATCATGGGTTTCCTCAGAGAAATTGAGCATTTCATCTCTGGATTGGAGAAACCCGAAGGGGTTAAGGATGATAATTTGAGGCTCAGGATCTTCCCTATATGTCTCTTTGGCAAGGCACGAACTTGGATAAACGATCTAGAAGAAGGAAGCATCACTACTTGGGACAAAGCTTTCCAAACCTTTATGGGCAAATACTACCCTGTATCGATGACTACGAGCTTCAGAGCGCAGATTAGTGAGTTTCAGCAGCGACAAGGAGAACCCTTCTTCGAAGCATGGGAGAGATTCTGTGATTTACAGCGTCAGTTCCCCCATCACCATTTTGGTACAGCAGATTTAAACTAGTTCTTCTTTGATGGGCTTGAAGAGTCTTCACAAGTGCTGGTTGATATGGCATGTGCAGGATGGATGGGGGAGAGCACCCCTGTCAGATTAAGTGTTGTGTTCAAGAGGATAGCAAAAAGCTCAGAGCATAGGAGTAAGCGTGCTAAGCTCAGCGACTCTAATTGTCCGGAACGCCGCCTTCCCGAATCACAACTTCCAGAAGGTTTTTTGGAGGATCTGAGAGGGTTTGTGAAAATTTGTCATGCCACTATGCAACACAATGATGATACATGTACCATCACGAGAGGTTGGATGCATTAGAAGCCACAGTTCAAAGATTGGAATGGGACAGCGACCAGATCAAAGGTACCCTCCAGCAGCTGGTAGAGAAAAAAAACCAAGAAAGGGAATGGGGTAAATTCCTTAATACTTATGAGAGAGCGCTGTGGCTATTAAGGTGATCACATAAACACCGGTTGAGGTGACTGTTTCGGAAAATGAGACCCGTGTTGAGGTTTCAAAACAGATTTGCGCAGCTTGTGGGTGTGCATCGTTGATTCCGATTGCTAGAGAAGCAGCAGTAGAAGAGGTGATAACCCCAGGTAATTCCGTTGACAAGTTGTCCCCGGAACAAGAGGAAGATCCAGCCGTTTCCGTTGAAGAATTGGGTTCTGTAAAAGAGGAAGATTCTACAGTTATAGTGAGCACCCCGGAAACTGGAGGATTTGAAGTTCATGCCAAGGAAGAAGAGTTAGCAGAAAATGTGAAGGAGCATCCTCTGAGTAAAAAGAGCTTTAACATCGTAGTGGGGATGGGAAATTCAAAAGTCATTGCGACTTTAGATACAGGAGCTACATGTAATACAATCCCATACAGTCTGTTTAAGGGATGTGGCTTTACATGCTTGGAAGAAATGAAAGCTCGACTCCTAATGGCGGATGGGTCACATAGAAGACCAGTTGGATTGGCAAAGGGTGTCGCGGTTAAACTGAATGGTGAAACTGTTATCACCAATTTTGTTGTTCTGAAGGATGTCCGGGAAGATCAGAAGATATGACCCGATACAATCCTCCTTGGCTGGCCATTTTTATTCGCCTCTAGAATGTATATTAGCGTATTTAGACGCACAGCAACATACGAGGTGAATGGTAAGGTCGGCATGGTGAAGGCATTGGATTATTTGCCTAAGGATTTTATCTACAAGGATTATTCTACGGAGTATGTTAGACCCCTTTATATCTATTCGCAGGTGCAAGGGCAGAGGAATTCGAGCATGGGGAAGTCTAGTACCTTCCATCGCAAATGAACACCACCAGTCTTCTACACATCTTGGAAACCTTCAATCAGGGAAGCCTCTTCATATCAACTCTCTACTTTTCTCTTTTCACTTGTTAGCTCGAGGGCGAGCACGAGTTCATGTTTGGGGAGGTGTGTTTTGAGTTTTGATCTGCTTTAGGCTTCTTGCTTGCATGTTTTCGGATGTGTTTCTTTCTATATTTCTTATTCGAGTCCGACTGTTGAGTCTAAGTCTGTCTCCTAAGTTGTTCTAATTCTGTAGTCCAAAAAGCCTGTGAGTAAACCTTAGCCGATGAAAAAATATTGTACCGGCGCCTGTGTGATTTAATTCGGGAAGTGCAAACTCCCTTGTTTGCGCCGCATCATTCTCATGTGTACTTTGTGTAAGTTAAGTATGATGAACGACATGTTTTACATTCTTATTTGCTTATGCCAAACCCGTTCCAAGAACAGATTTGGGGAGGAGGTTTATGTGCCCTACTTGTATTTATGAAGACAATGTTCAGGTTTTTCGTTCTCTCAAGCAAATAAAATAAGTCTCGGAGTGGATCTATGGTACTAGTTACCACCGTTAGTCGTGTTGGGCACGTTTCAGATACTACCTATATAACGGCGTGGCCCTTAAAAGTTATATGTCCGTGAGGGTTGATGGCGTGTACACCAAACCAGCGCGCACAAAAGTGCGGACTTTCGGTAAAACAGACACTACCAAAAAATTGAGACAGAAAAAATATACAAACATATGGGTCATATATAAGACTGCAAAAAAGAGTATGCAAAAAAAAAAAAAATTGAAAAAGAGAGAACGACTGCCTTTTTATGAGTCTACTGCTGATTGTTACAGAGCTATGAAAAAGTCCCTTCCGACATAACTGATTGAGTACATTGCATGAGGTATTTGAGGCATCTTTGTGACGCAAGTCACCTTCCTTATCTCTTTATATTCTTGAGTGATTGCCCCTACTGGACACTTCCAGGAGTGTGAGAGAATAGATGCATAGGATCCACTTGTGAGGGATTGCTGTGTTAGACTTAAGTTCTATTTACTTTGGAAACGAACTTTTTGAACTTGTGCATGTTATTCTATGAATGTCAGTGTGATGTCAAAGCTTCTGCATTTCTTGGGCTTATCATGTGCAATCGTAGACTCGGTAGCTTGGGAGCTAGACTTTATTTTGTGTCTATGTGTTTTTTGTTTTTTCTAGGTTTTTTAGAGAGTCTGTTGCTTGAGGACAAGCAAGGGTTCGGTTTGGGGAGTTTGATGGGTCGTCCTCATCTTCTTCTTCTTCCTTACTTTCCTCTTCTTCTCCTTTCTCCACTTGTGCTTCCTCCACATGACTTTCTTCAACTTTCTCGTCTTCGGAAGACGAATCCAGCTCCACGACTGTTTGAAGAGGAGCCACGACTCGGACTATATCTTCCATACCAGACTCGAATATGCCCTACTCCAGGAGGGACTCCGAAGTGTCGTGCACTTCCTCAACGTTGATCTCCTGCGGGTCCGGGACGAAAGGGATGTGATTAGGTTTAATCCTAGTGTTATAACCTAAGTTTCGACAAAGGTTTTGGATCTCTACCGGGAGTTTGGATTCGTTGCCTATTCGATGCGGACATGAATGGCCAATCATCCGAGTAGATGTCTCGTGAACCGTCGTGACACCCAGCACATGCGAAGACTTCGAGTAATCTTGCCTATCCGGATACTTCAAAACGGGAACAATTAAACGAAAAGGACGAAGAGCTCACCTTGGATGCTTCACCACTCTGATTCGAGACTAGATCAGCTCCTCTCTGATCTCCAACATCACCAATGTCAACTTCCTCGGAAGTATCAGACCAGGACGCCGCTTCGGAGGCGTATCCAGCAGCCTCGAAACGGTTTTGACTATTGCTCTCGGACATCCTAGGGAAAGAAAGGGAATTCCTATGAGATTTAAAGTTTAAAGTCCGAGAGTCTGTTTATGTAACTTATGTTAAAGTCCATAAGGGTCTCAAGGGAAGGACCACGCGTCGTCGGACGTAGTTAGTTCGAAGTTAGTACAAACTACATTGAGCTTCAGAAGAAACCCACTACAAACGTCCGAACGGACTACAGACGACACTATGTCCAAACAACCAAAACTTCAAAAGTTTTATTACTAAAGGAAAGACGAACAAAAGACTTACTTGTCAAATACAAAGGTTGGATTGAAGGCAGCTGGATGTTTCGGACACTTCTTATGTTTTCCTCTTCAGAGCGTTACAACACACTTGTTGCGGACCTTCTTTCACTTCGGATCGCCTAAAATTGCTTCGGACTCTTTCAGATTGCGAAAATTCTCTCTCTAAAAGTGGCGAAATGAAAGCGACGGGTGCCCTATTTATAGAAGGATATTTTTGGAAGCCCAAACGTCACAACACTTCAGGATTAAATCTCGGCCGTAGATCAAAATTCATCCAACGGTATAGTTCAAAATACTAGGTGAAATGACGGATCCGTCCAAAATATTTATTTTACGGCGATTAGAATTCCAACAACACTTGGAACGTCGGAGATGGCACCCCACCCTCTTACGGACGGTTGGACCATCCCAAGAACACGGACTCTCGTCCGTTCGGATGTCCCTAATCAGACTATCCCGAAAAATTGATTATTAACAAAAGATAAAACTCCATCTTCCAATGGATGATTTATATTAAGCACACGGACTCTCGTTCGTTCGGATGTCCCTAATCGGACTACCCCGGAAAATCGATTATTAAGTAACACGGACTCTCGTCCGTTCGGATGTCCTTACTCGGACTATCCCGAAAAATCGATTATTAACAAAAGATAAAATCCCATCTTCCGATGGATGATTTATCTTAAGCACACGGACTCTCGTCCGTTTGGATGTCCTTACTCGAACTATCCCAAAAAATCAATTATGAACAAAAGATAAAACCCCATCTTCCGATGGATGATTTATCTTAAGCACACGGACTCTTGTCCGTTCGGATGTCCGTAATCGGACTATCCCGGAAAATCAATTATTAAGTAACACGGACTCTCGTCCGTTCAGATGTCCTTACTCGGACTATCCTGAAAAATTGATTATTAACAAAAGATAAAACCCCATCTTCCGATGGATGATTTATCTTAAGCACACAGGACTCTCGTCCATTCGGATGTCCCTAATCGGACTATCCCGGAAAATCGATTATTAAGTAACACGGACTCTCGTCCATTCGGATGTCCTTACTCGGACTATCCCGAAAAATCGATTATTAACAAAAGATAAAACCCCATCTTCCGATGGATGATTTATCTTAAGCACATGGACTATCGTCCATTTGGAGGTCCCTAATTGGGCTATCCCGGAAAATCGATTCTTAAGTAACACGGACTCCCGTCCGTTCAGATGTCCTTCCGCGGACCATCCCGATTTTACCACTAACAAAAAGTGTCCCTTTCCTAAGCCCTTCGAACCTACACTTAATCTCACTTACAAATACCCCTTTGGAACTTACAGTCCGAGACCACACTCTCGGACTGTAAGAAAAAGGTGGGGGGGGGGGAGAGAGATTAAGATAAGGATCTCAGAAGGCACGGACTAAACACCATTTTTCTTCTTATGAGGGACAGATTGAACAGAAAACAAAAATGCTCTCTCCACTTTAAAAACTATAGTTCCACAACTATCTTCTACTAAGATACTTGGAAACACAGATATCAGAGACAGAGAAGTCACATAGAGAGGTAATGGATACAGATATCTGTGTTTTGGTTCCAAAACTATAGTTCCACAACTATCTTCTACTAAGATACTTGGAAACACAGATATCTGTGTTTTGGTAACCAAAATGCATTTCTCAAAGCACAGATATCTGAGACAGAGAAGTCACATAGAGAGGTAATGGATACACTTCAAAAGAAGTGCGAAGGTCTACTTTCTGAGAATGAGGAACTCAAAAAGAAAGAATTATCCTTCCAATCTTATGCCAAAGTAAGTGACACTCTCACTGAAGTACACTCTTACCTAAGAGATTCTTCTGAAAAAGGAGGACTTCGGCTAAACACACAAATAAATAGTTCGACCACTCTAAATAAGAGTGATGAAAGAATGACATTTGTTAGTCAGCAAGGTAGTTCCCAAACAACCTATAGCATTGGTCAGAAACCTAAGGCTGTTGACAAAGGAAAGGCAGTTGCGACCAAACCTTTAAGGGAAGAACAAGTCCCAAAGAAATCTGTTGGGAAAGTTCCTGTAAAGGGACGATACACTAAAAAGTGTAACCACCCACAGTGCTATGTCTTTGATAAGGAAAGATTGCTGGAGCAGGCAAATTTTCCAATGTTACATTTTCTAGAAAGAATGACGTTCCAGAGACTAGTAGAGCTACTGATCGGAGGACTCATATAGCACCAGGTGCTCGAAATGGCATTGGCTACAAAGCCATCGGGAAACAACTTGCTCGTGAGTATAAACAAGAGCAAGAACGATGGATAAAGCTAGGATTTCTCACAACAATCATCAGAAGTGGAAGAAAGAACAAGCCACAAACAATCTGAATGCCAGGGTTCGAAGAAATCTGATATGGAAAGCTAAGTTCGCTGAAAAGCAGACTCAGCAACCTGACAGGTATCTGAAAGCACCTCGAGGAGCACCAAGGAACACACCAAAAAGGAAAATAATTCTTCATAACAATGACACTTCTCATTTACATAGAATTCCTCCTTATGTTCCTATTAGACAAAAGCATGTTCCTAAGAAATACATACAAAAATGGATTCTTACTGGAAGAATGTTTAGTCTAGAAGGTTCCATAATTGAAACGAGAACCTAAATCCTATTTCATGTCTTGTGCAGAACACTCTAAAGAAGAATCCAACATGGCATTTTGATAGTGGATGTGGGAAGCACATGACAGGAGATAAAGCAAATCTGGTTAACTACAAAGTTTGTAACACTGGACCAGATATCAGGTTTGCTGGAGGAGAAGTAAATCCAACTGTAGGATTTGGAGATCTGAAATTGGGAGCCCTTACAATCTCTGGTGTACTTCATGTAAAGGGATTGAAATATAATCTCCTAAGCATGAATCAATTTGCTGACAAGGGGTTCTCAATAAAGATCAAATCAAAATTCTGCAAATTGATTGACAATGAGTTAAAGCAGGTAGTCTTGGTTGCTAGGTGGAAAGGAAGTTTCTATGTTGCCGACTGGGAATCTGCCACAACTAAAGAAGGCCTCATGGTGAGTCAATCTGGCTACACTGAAGAAAATTGGCTATGGCACAAAAGAATGAGTCACTTGAATTTTAAAACTCTGAACAGGCTAGCCAAGAAAGAGTTGGTTGCTGGATTACCTAAAATGGCATACATAAAGGATGGTGTATGTTTAGCTTGCCAATTAGGGAAACAAGCCAAAACATCATTCAAGTCTAAAACTAGACATTCTAGTGTGAGGCCACTGCAACTATTACATATGGATCTCTTTGAGTCCTCGATAACAAGTTATGCAGGAAAGAAGTTTTCCTCAAACAGAAATCTGACGCAAGAGTCGAGATACATAGCTTGCTAAATAAGCTTGAAGTCATGAAAAATGACAAGGTATCTGTGATCAGAACAGACCATGGTACTGAGTTTATAAACCAGTATATAAAAGAGTTATATACCTGCAAAGGTATACAACATCAACTATCTTCAGTAAGGACACCACAACAAAATGGTGTTGCTGAAAGGAAGAATAGGACCCTAAAAGAAGCGGCGAGAACAATGCTAGTTGACACTGAAATAAGTGAAATCTATTGGGTTGAAGCTATAAATACAGCATGCTACACTCAGAATAGATGTTTGATCAACAAACACCATGACAAGACTCCCTATGAGTTATTGATTGGTAGACCCCCTAATATCAAACATTTAAGGGTGTTTGGTTGCAGATGTTTTGTTCTTAACAATGGCAAAGAATATCTAAGAAAATTTCAACCAAAGGCAGATGAAGGTGTATTTCTTGGTTATTCAATGAATAGCAAAGCCTATAGAGTATACAACAAAAGGACAAGAAAGATTGAATAATCTGTCCATGTGGTATTCTATGAAAGAAACAAGAAAGTACCCTTGAATGAAGCTCTCAAATAGGTTCAAAGAACTAATGATCAATGATTCTGAACAAGAATTTCAGAGGGATAATAATAATTTCATACACTTGGAGGATGAGTCTGACGATGAAAGACAACCAATGTCTAGTAACAACAAGATGACTCTAAGGCAAGATGAAGAGTTTCCTCTAAGAAATCCATAAATGGATCAAATCACTGAGAATCTTCATTATGAAGAGGTTTCTGAGTCAGAGGTTACTGAAAGACCAAACTCAGATACCCCAGACACTGAACAAGTGTCAGATATCTATTGCACATCACCTATGCCAGATATCTTAGGTACTGAACAAGTATCGTATCACAATCATAGTGATTCACATTCAGATCAACATGATAGTGATCCCACTAGTTCAAAACCCATTATAAAATGGATAAGAGATCATCCTGCAAAGGATGTGATAGGTCCATTAGACCAAGGGGTAAGAACTAGGAGAGCAATTGTAAAAAATGCAAAATCTCTCTATGGATGTTTCATTTCAAATATTGAACCAAAGACTATTGAAGAAGCATTAAAAGACCAAGATTGGATCACTGGAATGCAAGAAGAATTGGATCTATTTGAGAGAAACAAAGTCTGGAAACTAGTTCCATTTGTTAAAGGAATATCTGTCATTGGAACTAAGTGGGTTTTCAGAAACAAAATGAATGAGTCTGGTGAAATAACCAGAAACAAAGCAAGGTTGGTTGCCAAGGGATTCACTCAAACTGAAGAACTAGATTTTGATGAGTCATATGCTCCAGTTGCAAGATTGGATGCAATCAGACTATTTCTAGCCTTTGCAGCTCATAATGACTTTAAAGTTTACTAAATGGATGTCAAGAGTGCATTTCTAAATGGTGAGATTGCTGAAGAAGTCTATGTTGATCAACCACCAGGCTTTGAAGTTTTTTCTCAGAAAGCAAGATGGTATATAAACTACAGAAAGCTCTATATGGACTGAAACAAGCTCCAAGAGCATGGTATGATACATTGGCTAAAGACTTGCTGTAAAGTGGATTCAAGAAAGGAGAATTTTATAAAACTCTCTTTACATTGAACCATGATGGAAAACTACTCTTAGTCCAAGTATATGTTGATGACATAATCTTTGGATCTAAGGACAAGCAACTTTGTGAAGACTTTGCTAAGCTCATGAAAAGTAAATTTGAGATGAGCATGATTGAAGAATTGAATTACTTCCTAGGGTTGCAAGTCAAGCAACTTGATGATGGAATATTCATTAGTCAAACAAAGTATGCAAAAGATATGCTCAACAAGTTTAATCTAAAGCCTTCAGAAAAGAATGCTAAGATACCCATGAGCATTGGAACCAAAATGACCTATATTGAATCTGACAAGAGTGTTGAAGAACACAAGTATAGGAAATTAATTGGGTCTCTACTATACCTCAATGCAAGTAGACCAGATATTCAATATGCAGTTGGTGTGTGTGCAAGATTTCAAACAAATTCAATGCAATCACACTACAACACTGCTATGAAAATTCTAAGGTATGTGAAAGGTACTGTAGAAGTTGGATTGTGGTATCCAAAAGAAGCTCAAAAGGAAGTAGAAGTTGCTGGGGATGTGCCACCTCAATCCCCACAACCAATGGAAATTGATGAGGCCCCCAAGCCTTCATCATCTGAGAGAATTCCAGAAACTGCACAAGTTTCTGAGAGACAAACATCTGAGCCTCCTACTATGGAGGTAATTGACATCTCAGATATCAAATTATCTACTTATTTCTCTTAATAAATTTCGAAGTGTTATGCTATCTTCATTCTCAGGTTCAAAAAGAAAGAGAGGATGCTGAGGATCAGACTTCCAAGTTTCCTCGTCACACCAAGATATCTGAGTACCTCAGTAGTCCAACCATCTGAGCCTATTGTTGTTGCACAGGTAACACAAATACTTGACTACTCTAAAACCCAGATATCTACTAAAGTTTTGAAACTAACTCAAAACTCTCTCTCTTTCAGGCTCAAGCTAGTGCCACATTGGTCCCTGAAGTTTCAGACAAGGACTTACTTCCATTTTTCAAGAATCATACTCTGCCAAAGCATCTCAAGTGCTTCAAGAAATGGTAGAGACTTAGATGCTCTGATTTGGATGAAATAACAAGGGTCACTTATCACCCTACTAAAAGAGAAAGAGCATTTGACCTTGAAAATTATGTCCATGCAATGTTCCCAACAGAGTAATACTATTTTGTTACTTTAATGCATAAGGACTTCATCAAGGAAGTGGCACACAAGCTCATTCAAGCCTTTGAAAAGGCAGATGGTCAGACCAGAATATAAATGACATTCCAGCCAATCTTGCCCAAGTCTCTACAAATCATACCCTTTGAGCAAGAGGAAGTAAATGGGCAAATGATCACTATTCCAGAAGTGATCAATCTGGTCTCTGAAGATGAAGAAGAGAAGGAAACATATGAAAATGATTATGAAGAACCTCCTTCTGACCATCACAAGGATGAGGATGATAAGAAGGATGATGATGATGCCCCTGCACCAGGGACAGGAGGGATTGCACAAGGAAACAATGCCTGAATAGCTGAAAAGCACACTGAGAGGACTTCACAGAATTCCCCTCCTCCATCTCTCCAGAGATCTACCCATCCCTCTCCCCAAAACAAAGACACTACTGAACAAGTTGAGCACTATGAGGATAACACTTAGAAGATATTGGATGCACAAGTCAGAGTTGCTCAACTCAAACAACTGTTGGAGGAAGAACAACAGCTAAATCTTCAACTGGAAGAAAAGATAGCTGAATCTCCAAACGATTGAAGATCTTACTGTCAAGGAAATGGAAGCTTATGCTGAGATGAAGGAACTCTAGCTTGCCGTTGAGGCAATTGCTGAGGAATTAGATGCTGAGCAAGCATCTGAAGACAAGCATGATGCTAAGGCTGCATTACCAAAAGATGTACCATCCTCCTCCTCATTGAAAGGAAAGAAGCCCATCTATGAGATGGTTGCTGGGCTAGAGAACATTGATGAAAATGCCCAAGTGGATGAAGATCACTAGGATAAAGACTCAGATGATAAAGAAGATAGAACCTTCGCAGAACATGCAAATGTTCACTTGGGAGTTTCTCACTTAAAGAGAAAACTGATTGCTCCTCAAAGCTTCAGTAAGGCACCAAATCTCAACTCCCATGATTACATGGCCAGATACCAGGTTCTGGCAACTCTAAGAAAAGAGTTGTCTCAGCAAAATGAAGAAGTGATTGCATCAGTCCCTGCTGAAATGAAGTTCACTGAGTTAATCACTCAGAGAACAACAAGCTTGGTCATTGCTCAGAGAGACCTAGGTATGGTAAGGGATGATGACAATAATCTTGCTGAAATAACCCTCAATGAGGCTAGCTATGCTGCTGGAAAAGCATATGCTATTCAAGGCCCACTGGCAGAGCTCACTGATAAGGAAACAGGACTTATCAAACAAAATCAGGAGCTCAAGGCTGATCTGCAAAAGTTGGTTCTTGCCATAACTATCTCAGAAGGCAACTTTGACTCCCTCTCATAATCTTTTGTGATTCTTAGTCAGTCAACAATGACTAAGGGGGAAGGATCTCAAGGTGCTCAGAGAGGAAGAGGAAGAGGAAACAAAAGAAGATCTGAACAACCACCTCTCAAAAAAATGAGCCCTCCTCCAGTCAAGCTGCTACTTAGATAGTAGCAACAACTCAGCAGATTCCTGAACAAGGAATGACAACAAGGGCCAGATCACAAGCAAGATCACAGAGACCTCCAAAGGGAACCAAGTCCCCAAGGAGAAGACTAGTAATAGGGATTGAAGAGTCTTCTGAAGAAGAAGAAGAAGGCCAAATCAAATCCCAAGGCAATGAAGATGAATGTAAATCTCCCAGGCACAAATTTAATGTTGATGATGAGGAAACTGATGATGATGAAGCTCCTCTTCACAGAAAAAGAAAAAGGAAATTTAGCTCATCTGAGCCTATTACTGCGAAGCAATTGGCAGCCAAAACACCCTCTGGAAATACCAAGTCTATCCAGGGTGGTTCTTCAAGCAATCCCCCAAGGGAAAATTCAAAGACAAAGAGGAAGAGAGCAAGGGATATCAAGTTTGGCAGGATACTTCTACAAAAGCCAGAAGACGCCCTGATTGAATATGTGAAGACTGACAACAGCTCCTCCTCCTCCTACAGGTGTATTCATCAGAAAAATGGATACTGAATACTGGAACTCAAGCACTTGCTTGTAAATTAAAAAGGATTTCCAGTACCCATCCATCAACAACTCATGGCATGGAGAAAAGATAAGCCAATCTTGATCAACACCAATCATGTCAAAGCTTGGTTGGATTTTGAAGTTGTCAAGAGAGTTTATGCCATGAGGAAGTACCTTACTGATGAGTGTCCTTATGGCAAACCTGATGATGTGCACAGAGTACCAAACCTCACTGGAACAGGCACAAGGCCAAGACTTGCTGTGGAACCCTTTGAGTCATTCTACATGACTGAAGATCAATACAATAGTGACATCAGATGTCTGAGGATCATATATGAATACTTCAAGCTATCATATATTAGAATTGAGCATGCCTAGAAATGGGGAAAGTATATGTGGGTCAAACACTTTGCCAAAAAGAATCCCACCAAATCATACAGGGAAATCTGTGGTTATGCAAGGGACACTGAGATGTCAGTCAGGACTTTACTCTATGACTACTCAGATGACATCAAAAGATTTGGAGATAGGGAATTTGCAAATTGATCCATGGAGTTGCTGAAAACTTGAAGATTTTTGAAAACTTGAAGACTAGTTAATTAGAATGTTTACTTGGAGTTTGGTTACTCCTGTTGTTCTAACTTAACTATGTATTTTGTATCTTGCTGATTGTACTGTAATGCATTTTATTCCTTGTAAATGTTATCTGTGAACTTTCCTTATAACATATCTGATGAACCTACTCTCAGATATCAATCTATAAAAAGGATAACTTGTCAGCAAAGATCACACCTTGTGATTTGGTTGATGTTTACTTTATGCACTTAATTAAATGAATTGAAAAGATCATAAGAAATGATTAAGTGATGGATTGTTTCCTCTTTCAAGTTGTAATAGGTTTTAAAGATAGTCATCGTTGACTGATCAAAAAGGGGGAAATTTGTTAGAAATATCTGTTTAGATTTTGATCAGCAACCTAATGACTTATTTTAGCTCAGAAAGGTAACTAGTACTCTTAATTCACTTGAACATTGTAAAAGAGGAAGTTTACTGAGTATGTTAGTCTAGCAAATCTTGTATACGATGTTAGGTCTCTGAATGTAATTTTTATATCCTTAAAGAAGACCAAAAAGAAGGCATCCAGTAGAAGAGTTCAATATATTGAAGATTCGAAGACTGCACAAGATTGCTGAAGACTAAGGAGATTGGTCTCCTCAGATACCTACTTCCAGATACCTTGAAGAAACAAGTGTTTTTCAATAAACAAGTTTCACAAAAGATATCTGAGAACACAAGGATACTGAGTAAGGAAAAGTGCCCACAGAAATCCACGCTCAAATACCTTGGATAAAACTATGTTTCTGGGAAACAATATTTCAATAAGTACCAGGAGAAGTGAAGGTCTGTGGAAAAGGACATGCAATGCTTCAAAAAGCGTACATAGTTCCATTGGCACTACAGGACAAAAATAGTACAGTTCAATAAATGCGCAGACAAAGACATCTGAACAGAAGAGGAAATCTCTTAAAGGAGACAACGTCTTCTACAGTACTATTTACAGATATAAATAGTTTGAATTTCATTGTGCTTAACGGATACTATTCAAACGGCATGATTTTCAACTATAAGTATCATCACTTAGAATGCTTGAAAACACACCAAGAACTTACACACAGAACTTACACATCTACGAACTTACTCATTCAAGCATACAAGCCTTCAAACTACTTATTCTCTAGCTTACTGTTGCGACCAAGCTCTTGAATTCCAAGTAGCACGAACGTTCTAAGTGTCCTGGTTCTTAACAAGCATTGCTATCTGTGAAAGAGTTGAATCAAAAGATCAAGTATATGAGATTAATTCTCTAGAACATTTAACATAGACTTGGGTCAATGAAGAACATATCACCACACATTGTGAAGTGTGTTAATTGATTCTTGTTCTATAGAGTATTCCTACACAACTGAAAAAGTTATTAAGACTACTCAACTGAAAAACTATCTTAGCCAACACCATACACGGCGTGGAGTACAGGAAGTACTTAGTTTGGGATACTAAGGAACAACTCCAAGGTTACTGAGCACAGGAAGTACTTAGTTTGGGAAACTATTGAATAGCTCAAAGGTTTCTGAGTATAGGAAGTACTTGGATGAGAAAGCCGGGGAATAACTCAGGGGGAACACTTGGTTGGGAACCTAGTGTAAAAGGAAATCAAGGGATAGGATTATTGTAAGGAGAACTCAATATCTATCTTAGTGAATTTCAAGTCCTGAGAAAGGGCGAGTGGATTAGTTGAGGGATTACGCCACCCTCAGATACCACTATAAAGTTCTGTGTTATTTACTTTCTGCAACTTATTAATTGCTTTATTTACCTTGCTGAGTATTTACACACTTATATCTTGCAAAGCATGTGCACTTATCACATAGAAAGTCTTCCGCTCTCTGAATATAAGTATCAGATATCTTCACACATATCTGAGAAACTGTTTTATCGTCAAAAGTTTAAAAGACTATTCACCCCCTCCCCCCCCCCCCCCCAATCTAGTCTTTTACTTTGTCGTTATCTGAACCAACATTAGTGTCTTAATCATTAATTTGGCTATATCCGTATGAATGCATAGCTCGTAACAGGCTCTTTGTAGTTTATGCGTACTTGTAGCCCTTATTTGGTTGAACTTTCGATAGCAAGGCGATGATCTGCGACTAGGTAACCTTAATTGGTCCTCTCGTATTAGCACACTTCATGAAAGGATTTATTATCTTCATTGTTTGTAGAATTGCATGATCTAGGTATTACCTTGTCTTGTGATTATTAGACTTTATGCTAGGGTTGAAGTATCACAATCTATCCTCACTATCAGTTTACAACCAACACAAGTGAGTATATCTATTTGAACTAGCTTGATCAATTCCTCGAGAGAACGATCCTGTGGTTAAGAGCATTGTCTACAACAATTGTTTTTTCTACTTGGGTTAATATAAGTAGTAATTTCTGAGCGCATCATCCTTAGATCCAAAGATTATGTCATCAACATAAACTTGTACAAAGAGTAGTTTCCCATTATGGTGCAAAGTGAAGAGAGTTTTATCAACTTCTCCTTTCTTGAATCCACTTCCCAGCAAGTACTTGGCCAATGTGTCATACCATGTTCTTGGAGCTTGTTTAAGCCATATAGAGCCTTTTGAAGCTTATAGACCATCTTGCTTTCTGCGGAAACTTCAAAACCAGGTGGTTGCTCAACATAGACTTCCTCAGCAAGCTCACCATTTAGGAATGCACTCTTGACATCCATTTGGTAAACTTTAAAGTCATTATGAGCTGCAAAGGCTAGAAATAGTCTGATTGCATCCAATCTTGCAACTGGAGCATATGACTCATCAAAATCTAGTCGTTCAGTCTTGGTGAATCCCTTGGCAACCAACCTTGCTTTGTTTCTGGCACCAGATTCATTCATCTTGTTTATGAAAACCCACTTAGTTCCTATGACAGATATTCCATCAATGTAGGGAACTAGTTTCCAGACTTTGTTTCTCTCAAATTGATCCAATTCTTCTTGCATTGATGAGATCCAGTCTTGGTCTCTTAATGCTTCTTCAATGGTCTTTGATACAATATTTGAGATGAAACATCCATAGAGAGAATTTGCATTTTCAGCAATTGCTCTCCTAGTTCTTACCCCTTGGTCTAAAGGACCTATCACATCCTTTATAGAACGATCTCTTATCCATTTTATAATGGGTTTAGAACTAGTAGGATCATTATCATTTTGATTCATTTCCGTATCATTATGATCATGATAAGATACTTGTTCAGTATCTGAGATATCTGGCACTTCCAATGTGCTTGGGATATCTGACACTTGTTCGGTGTCTTGGGTATCTGAGACAGGATTCACAGCATTTGCCTGCTCAGTTACCTCTTCATGATGAAGATTCTCAGTGTTTTGATCTATTTCTGGATTTCTCATTCATATGAAACTCTTCATCACGTCTTAGAGTCATGTGGTTGTTACTTGGCAAAGATTGCCTTTCTTCGTCAGAGTCATCCTCTAGGTGAATGATAGAATTGTTTCCTTGCTGAGATTCTTGTTCAGAATCCTTGATCATAAGTTCTTTGAACCTATCTGAGAGTTCTTCATTCAAGGGTACTTTCTTGTTTACTTCATAGAATACTACATGGACAGATTCTTCAATCTTTTGTGTCCTTTTGTTGTAGATTCAGTAAGCTTTGAAATTCATTGAATAACCAAGAAATACACCTTCATCTGCCTTTGTGTTGGAACAGATAACGGCAAAGTAAAAAACTAGATGGGGGGGGGGCGTGAATAGTCTTTTACAACTTTTGTCGATAAACACAGTTTCTCAGATATCTGTGAGGATATCTAATACTTAATTTCAGAGAGCGGAAGACTTTTCTGTGATAAGTGCATGTGCTCAGCAAAGATAGGTGTAAATACTTTGCAAGGTAAATTAAGCAAGTAATAAGATGCAGAAAGTAAATAACACAAGTCTTTTTATAGTGGTATCTGAAGGTGGCGTAATCCTTCAACTAATCAACTTCGGCCTTTCTCAGACCTAGAATCCACTACGACAGATCATTGAGGTAACCTTACAAGTATCTTCTCTCGATTCCTAAATACACTAGGTTCCCAACCAAGTGTTCCCCCTGAGTTATTCCCCGGCTTTCACAACCAATTACTTCCTGTACTCAGAAACCTTTTTCCTGGAGTTGTTCCTTAGTTTCCCAAACTAAGTACTTCCTGTACTCCACGCCGATTAAGGTGATGGTTAAGGTAGTTTGTCAGGTGAGCTTCTTTAATAACTTGTTCAGTTATGCAGATAGCTCTATGAATCAAGTAAACTTAATACACTTTTCAATGTATGGTATCTTGTTCTTTACTGACCGAAGTCTATCATAAGTGTTCAAGAGAATGAATCTCAGATATGAAATCTTAATTCAACTCTTTCACAGATAACAATGCTTGTTAAGGATCAGGACACTTAGAACTTTTGTGCTACTTAGAATCAAGAGCTTTGGTCGCAACGAAAAGCTTGAAGGTAAGTAGTATGCTTAAGAGTTTTAAAGATAGTGTTCAGTGTAAGTTCTGTGTTCTCAAGCAGTCTAAGTGTTGATATTTATAGATGAATTTGAGTGTCGTTTGAATAGTATTCATTAGGCTTAAATCAAATTTAAACTATTGATATCTGAGTATAGTACTGTAGAACGTTTGTCTTCTTCTTCAGAAGCTACCGTTTTTGTTCAGACATCTCTGTCCGCGCATTTAATGCATTGTACTATACTTTTGTCCTGTAGTGCCAACGTAACTATGCATGGTATCAGAGATCTTTATACTATCAGATTTCTCTGATGCTGTGCACGTTCTTTTCAAGAATTTATCACAACTCCAGATATCACTTGTTGAAACAACTTGTTATAATATATTTCTTTTCAGAAACATAGTTTATGTCTAAGGTATCTGAGCGTAGATATCTGTGGGCACTTTCCTCGTCTCAGAAACCTTTTATTTTTCAGATGTCTTTTGCAACACTATTTATTTAAAAACGCTTGTGTCTTCAAGATATCTGGTCATAGGTATCTGGAAACCTTTGTCTTCAGCAATCTTGTGCAGTCTTCAAATCTTCAAATCCGTTGAACTTTTCATGCTGGATGCCTTCTTCTTGGTCTTCTTTTTATAAAATAAAAATTACATTCAGAGACCTAACATCCTATACAAGATTAGCTAGACTATCATACTTAGTGAGTTTTCTCTTTTACAGTGTTCAAGTGATCCAAGAGTACTAACCACCTTTCTGAGCTAAGATAAGTCATTAGGTTGCTGATCAAAATCTAAACAGATATTCCTAACAAATTTCCCCCATTTTGATCAGTCAACGATGACTATCTGACCTATTACAAATCTGGATGAGGAAGCAATCCACCACTTAATCATTTCTTATGATCTTTTAATTCATATAATTAAGTGCAGAAAGTAAACATCAACCAAATCACAAGATGTGATCTTTGCTGACAAGTTATCTTTTTATAGATTGATATCTGAGAGTAGCTTCATCAGATATGTTACAATGAAAGTTCAGATAACTTTAATAAAATTCAATTTAGTGCAGTCAGCAAGATACAAAATACATAGTAAATTAGGACAACAGGAGTAACCAAGCTCCAAGTAGACATCCTAATACACTAGTCTTCAAGTCTTCAAAGCTTCAGCAGCTCCAAGGATCAATTTGCATACTCCCTATCTCCAAATCTTTTGATATCATCTGAGTAGTCATAGAGTAAGGTTCTGACCTACATCTCAGTGTCTCTGGCATAACCACATACTTCTTTGTATGATTTGGTGGGATTTTTCTTGGCAAAGTGTTTGACCCATAAATACTTTCCCCATTTCCAAGCATGCTCAATTCTAATATCTGATAGCTTGAAGTAATCATATATGATCCTCAGATTTCTGATGTCACCCTTGTATTGATCTTCAGTCATGTAGAATGACTCAAAGGGTTCCACAGCAAGTCTTGACCTTGTGCCTGTTCCAGTGAGGTTTGGGGCTCTATGCACATCATCAGGTTTTCCATAAGGACATTCATCATTAAGATCCTTCCTCATGGCTTCAACTCTCTTGACAACTTCAAAATCCAACCAAGCTTTGACATGATTGGTGTTGATCAAGATTGGCTTATCTTTTCTCCATGCCATAAGTTGTTGATGGATAGGTACTGGAAATCCTTTTTCATTTACAAGCAAGTGCTTGAGTTCCAGTATCCATTCCTCTGATGAATACACATGTAGGAGGAGGAGTTGTTGTCAGTCTTCACATACTCAATTCTGGCTTCTTCTGGCCTGAGTGGAAGTTGACCTTTTCTTCTTTCAGCTCTCAATCTATTCCTCCTTTGCCTTGAGTTTTCCCTTGGATTGCTTGAAGAATCACCCTGGATTGACTTGGTATTTCCAGAGGGTGTTTTAGCTGCCAAAGGCTTTGCAACTATGGGCTCAGTTAGGCTATCAATTTGTCTTTTTCTGTGAAGAGGAGCTTCATCTTCATCAGTCTCTTCATCATCATCATCAAGATTAATTCTTGTGAGAGTTTTGCAGCCTTCTTCATTGCCTAGGGATTTGATTTGGCCTTCTTCTTCTTCAGAAGAAGACTCATCAATCCCTCTCACTTGTCTTCTCCTTGGAGCCTTGGTACTCCTTGGAGGTTTCTGTGCCATGGCTCTTGTTACCATTGAAGTTCCTTCAGTTGGTTTCTGGGAAGTAGCTACTATTTGTAAAGCAGCTTGATTTGAGGAGGGCTCATTGATTCTGAGTGGTGGCTGGGAAGTTTTCTTGTTTCTTCTTCCTCTCTGAGCAGCACCAGCTCCAGATTTCTTCTTATATCCTTCTCCTTCTTCCCATTCCCCCTGACTTTGAGGTCCAGATTTGTACAATCCTTCCCCCTTAGTCATTGTTGGCTGACTAAGCCTCATAAAGGATTCTGAGAGAGACTCAAAATGTCCTTGTAAGCAGTTATAGGCAGTGACCAACTTCTGAAGTTCAGCTTTGCGCTCCTGATTGTGTTTGATAAATCCATTTTCCTTATCAGTGAGCTCTGCCAATGGGCCTTGAATGGCATCTGCTTTTCCAGCAGCATAGCTAGCTTCTTCAAAAGCTTTTGCAGCCAAGTTTTGGTCATCATCCCTAACCATGCCTAGGTCTTTCTGAGCAATGACCAGACTGGTTGTCCTCTGAGTGATGAGCTCAGTGAATGTCTTCATTTCTGCAGGGACAGATGCAGTGGCGGCTTTATCTTGAGAAAACAACTCCTTTTTCAATTTGGCCAGTACTTGATATATGTTTAAGTATACATTGGAGTGGACATTTGGCAGCTTGCTAAATATTTCAGGAGCAATTAGCTTCCTTTTCAAATGAGAAACCGCTAAGTGTTCATTGCGGTATTCTGCCAATTTCTTCTCTTCTTCATCATCTGAGTCATCAGTCCAGTGATCTGCATCCTCTTGGACATTTTCAAGATTTTCTAGTCCAGCAACCATCTCAGAGATGGGCTTCTTTCCTTTCAGAGAGAAGGATGGTATATCTTTTGATGGTGATGCAGCCTTAGCATCATGCTTTTCGTCAGATACTTCTTCAGTATCTAGCTCCTTAGCAATGGCATTTACAGTATCTTGGAGCTCTTTGACTTCAGAGTAAGCTACCATTTCTTGTAATTATTGATCTTGAAGCTGATTAAGCTTATCTTTGGATTTAGCTAGCTCTTCTTCCAGTTGAAGATGGAGCTGTTGTTCTTCTTCCAACAGTTGTGTGAGTTGAGCAGCTTTGGCTTGTGTATCTGATATTTTCTGAGTGGAGTTCTCAGAGTGCTCAACTACTTGTTCAGTAGAGTCCTTTTGTTGTTGGGAAGATGGATGGGTAGATTTCTGAGGAGATGGAGGAGGAAATTTTTGTGATGTCCTCTCAGTGTGTTTTTCAGCAACTAAGGCACTCTTTCTCTGTGTAATCCCTCCTGTCCCTGGTGCAGGGGCATCATCATCATCCTTTTCATCATTCTCATCCTTGTGATGGTCAGAAGGAGAATCTTCATAGTCATTCTCATCAGTCTCCTTCTCTTCTTCATCTTCAGAGACCAGATTGATCACTTCTGGAATAGTGATCATTTGCCCATTTACCCCCTCTTGTTCAGAGGGTATGCATTGTAAGGTCTGGGGCAAAGTAGGCTTGAATGCCATCTGCATTCTGGTCTGACCATCTGCCTTCTCAAAAGCTTCTATGAGCTTGTGTGCAGCTTCTTTGATAAAGTCCTTATGCATCAGAGTAGCAAAAGAGTACTGCTCTGTTGGGAACATGGCATGGACATAAGCTCTGACTCTTCTCAATTGGGGATTAGTCACCTTTGTTAATTTAGTCAAATTTGAGCTTCTGAGGTTTTGCCACTTTCTGAAACACTTGAGATGTTTCTTTAGTGTGTGGTTCTTGAAGAATGTAAGCAGGTCTTCTGTTGAGAATGTAGAAGCCTTTTGCACACTTGTTTGAGCCTGAAAGAAAGAGTTTTGAGTTAGATTCAAAACTTGTGTAGATATCTGAGTATTTGTGTAGTTAGGTTTCTGAGTTACCTGAATGATTACATCAGGCTCAGAGACTTATACTACTGAGGTAGGGAGCTCCTCAGATATCTTGTTGTGAGGGGGGGACTTGGTAGTCTGGTCCTCATCAACCTTTCTTTCTGCTTGAACCTGAGATTAGAAACATAACACTTAGGAAATTTTATTAAGAAAAATTTTATTGACAAGTCAGATATCTGAGAGGTCAATTACCTCCGTTGGAGGCTCAGATACTTGTCTCTCAGAGACTTGTGCAGTCTCTGGAATCTTTTCTTGTGATGAAGACCTTGATGCCTCATCAATTTCCATATATTGTGAGGATTGAGTGGGCAACTCCTCAACAACTTCTACTTCTTTTTGAACCTGTTAAGTAGAATGTGTTAGTTTGAGAAAAATGATCGGAGATTTGTTCTTTGAAGAATATAGATATCTAAATGAAATACCTTCTCTTCAGAAGGTTCAGATACTCGTTCTTCAGAGACCTTGGAAGTCTCTGGATTCCTCTCTGAAGGGATAGACTTTTCAGTCTCTTCATTTTTCTTCTCAGTTGGAGCCTATTAGAAACAAACACTTATTGGTCAAGTGTATAAAGCACATATCTAAGTTATATCTTTAAGAAACCATTTTCTACCTGTGAGACAGGCTCCTGTTCCTTAAGTGGTGAAGCTATGGAAGCCTCCTTCTCAGATGCTGAGGTAAACTTTGCAGCTTCCTCTTGTTGTTGTGTTTCTAAGTCAGCCTGTAACAAAGAAATTATAATAAGTAACAAGATTTAGGCATAAGTTATCACAAGTAAAAAGTTAAACCATTCAGCTACCTGAGCTTTGTCAGGCTGACTGGTCTCTGGAACTTGTGAAGTTTCCACGCATTGGTCTTGTTGTTCTTGGATCACTTCTTTGTTCGAAGTTTCAGGTACTTCAGACCTTTCCTGAGTATGAAACTCAGTTTCCTCCCCTGGTTGATCATTTTGAGTAGATGCCTCAGTTTGATCCCTCTCTAGGAGTTGGGGAACCTGCTCTTTTGCAGAATTTTCTTTAGCAATAAAAGATGTTGGTATCTGTAACTCAAGTACCATTTCAGCAGTATCCACATTTGGTTGTTGTGGTTGTTGTGCTTCAGACAGACTGTCGAGTGTTGAGGCAATCGCAGTATCCTCCAACACTAGTGTATCACTCATCAGAGCATCTTCAATATGCTTCAGTCTTTCCTGTTCTGATGGTGTAATTTATCCAGTGACCTTGAACACAGTTGCTTCTTCAGCAACCTTTGGTGTAGGTTCTTCTTCAGATACCTCTACACTAGTTACTTTTTCAGTAACCTTAGCCCTTTTTGATTTCTCTAGGACTTGAGAGACGACTAAATCATCATCTTCATCGTCAGAGTTCTCATCAGCATTAGGAACTGATTGGTCCATAATCCCTGCGGTTTCTCTAGATAGGGCTTGGTATCTATCACTACTTTCTTTAGCAGCATTGATAAGTTCATCAGCAAGGCTTTCGGTAGTAGTTTTAACATTTCTGAAAGCTCTTTCTCTTGCTGAGTCTACTTGTTCAGTAATTGATGAGTTCATCTGCAGTGGAACAGGTATCCGTGAATCGACAACCACAATGGGTGTGTCTTCTAATTTGCCAGCAGGCTTCTTTCGTGAAGTTCAGGGCTTTTTTTTTTGTCGCAACCTTTCCCTCAGATACCTCTTCAGTCTTTCGCTTCTTGGAACCTTTCTCAGATTCAGTAACCTTTTTCATCAAGTTTGTATACTCATATTTTTGGAGTAGGTTACTGTTGGCTATGTCAGCCTTCTCTCTGAGCTCAATGCCAAGCTTGTCCAGCAAGTAGCATATCTTTAGACCATAGCTCATTGTGGCCTTAGGCTCAGCAAGTTCCTTAGCGATTTTAGGCTCAAAGCCTTGTATCTTCTTCACAAACTTCATAAAGGCGTACTTTCCCCAATTGAAAGGGTTTTCCAGCCTTTTATCTTGTTGTTGCAACAAGAACATCATCATTCAGCGTTCTTGGCTTATCTGGTCAGCACCTCCTTGTAGACCATCAAAACATCTGTGAAGAATGCATGCCAACACATCCCAGTGAACCAACAGATGTCAGGTTCTGATGTCAGCAAGCTTGAAATCAGTGGGTGTATCTTGTTTATCAGTGTCACACACACCACTGTAAAGCTCTTTTACACCTTCAAGGAGATCTTCATCCTTGGTGTCTATTTCAAAATCCTTTCCAAGATTTTGAAGATCAAACAACTTACAGAAAGTTGTTAAGTCCAAAAGGATTTCCTTTCCTTGGACCTTAGTTTTGATAGACACTATTGCAGTGGCTTCAGAAACACAGGATATAATCCTGAAGTTATTGTAGAATTCTAACACATCCAGTGAAGAAATTCCACTTGGAAGAACTGATAGAAAACCCTTGCTTTGTGCCTTTTTAAGCATGTCAAGAATCAGTTTCCTATCGGCTTGGTTTTCAACAGCAGCCGTGAGGTATTCCTCAATCATGGCACCACCCCAAATCATCCTGTGATTTGAAGTCCAATGATCGGGATTAAAGTCTCCTACCAATCGATTGTTCACTATAACCAACTCTGGTGCTTGCTTTTCAGCAGTACCAGTGGTAGAAGATTGGGATTTCCGGGTAGACGAACGCTTAGGAGCCATCTCTTTATATAGTACAAGTGTTTGAAAGTCTGAAAGAGATTTGGGTGAGAGATTAGTGATTCTTTGCAGAAAAACTAACAGAGATTTGCAGAGGTTGAAGAATGGTTTTTGCTATTCTTGTGCAAGTCTGAGTGTTGGATTAGGCGAAAGTGATTTCTTTTGCCAAAATCCTATATATATAGCAACGTAATTCTAACAAACATGTACATACAAATTGGTATTGTATGTACGTATCTGTGAATTGCAGTAAAGCGTGGGTAAAAGTTTGTTCGGCATTAAATGCATAGTGGACCATGTCGGAATTTCAACAGTTCACTTCTTACAGAGAATTTATCTCCGCCGTTAAGAACAATCGCCCATTTTATCAAGGGTCACCATTGCTGCTTCAGCAATGATCACAATCAACAATTGTAATTGTGCCCATTGAATGAGTTTTGGCTAATAGCTATCTGAGTCACGTTTCTGGGTGAATGAGAATACTGATTGTATCAGAATCTATCTTATACTTGTTGTCTTTTCACAGTTTTACACAAGGATAGAAACATTGCAAATTTCAAGATAGTAGTTGACTGTAGACAGTTGTACTATTCTCTTTTGTGTTCCCCCTCACTGAGTGATCTAGATATCTGAGTACCCGTCTCAGAAATCTTCAAATAGCCATTTTACCCTTCAGCCTTTAGTTTCTGGATACCCGTTCCAGATCCCTCTTCTTTGGATACCCGTTCCAGATTTCTCTTTTCTCTACTTTGATATCTTCTTCAGATATCTGAACTTTTTTAGTTCTTTGGTAGCTCCATTAGGCCAAGACTATGTCTTAAGGCTAAGAATCTACTTTCTTGTAGTGGCTTAGTGAAGATATCTGCAAGTTGGTCTTCAGTACCAATCTTGAGTATCTCTATATTGCCTTTTTCAACATGGTCTCTGATAAAGTGGTGTCTAACATCAATGTTCTTTGTTCTTGCATGAAACTTAGGATTCTGAGTTATGGCAATGGCACTTGTGTTGTCACAGAAAATAGGAGTTTTCTCTTCATTGAGTCCATAGTCTCTGAGTTGTTGTATCCACAATATTTGTGAAGTACAACACCCAGCAGCAATATATTCAGCCTCTGTGGTAGATGTAGCAATTGAATTTTGTTTCTTGCTGAACCAAGATATCAATCTAGCACCAAGAAATTGACACGTTCCTGAGGTGCTTTTTCTATCAAGCAATGATCCAGCATAGTCGGCATCTGAATAGCCAACTAAACTCAATCCACTATCTTTTGGATACCACAATCCAACTTCTACAGTACCTTTTACATACCTCAATATTTTCATAGCAATGTTGTAGTGTGATTGCATTGGATTTGTCTGAAATCTAGCACACACTCCAACTGCATATTGAATATCAGGTCTACTTGCAGTGAGGTACAGTAGAGATCCAATCAATTTCCTATACTTGTGTTCTTCAACACTCTTGTCAGATTCAGTATAGGTCATTTTGGTTCCAATGCTCATAGGTATCTTAGAATTCTTTTCAGAAGGCTTTAGATTAAACTTGTTGAACATGTCCTTTGCATATTTTGTCTGACTAATGAATATTCCATCATTGAGTTGCTTGACTTGCAGCCCTAGGAAGTAATTCAATTCTCCCATCATGCTCATCTCAAATTTACATTTCATGAGTTCAGCAAAGTCTTCACAAATTTGCTTGTCCTTAGATCCAAATATAATGTCATCAACATATACTTGAACTAAAAGTAGTTTCCCATCATGGTTCAATGTGAAGAGTGTTTTATCAACATCTCCTTTCTTGAAACCATTTTCTAATAAGTATCTGGCCAATGTATCATACCATGATCTTGGAGCTTGTTTCAGTCCATACAGAGCTTTCTGAAGCTTATAGACCATCCTACTTTCTGAGGAAACTTCAAAACCTGGTGGTTGCTCAACATAGACTTCCTCAGCAAGTTCACCATTTAGGAATGCACTCTTGACATCCATTTGATAAACTGTAAAGTCATTACGAGCTGCAAAGGCTAGAAAGATCTTATTGCATCCAATCTTGCAGCTAATGCATAAGATTCATCAAAATCTAGTCCTTCAGTCTGGGTGAATCCCTTGGCAACCAACCTAGCTTTGTTTCTGGTTATTTCACCAGACTCATTCATTTTGTTTCTGAAAACCCACTTGGTTTCGATTACAGATATTTCGTCAACAAATGGAACCAGTTTCTAGACTTTGTTTCTCTCAAATTGATCCAACTCTTCTTGCATTGCAGAGATCCAATCTTGATCCTTTAATGCTTCTTCTATAGTTTTTGGTTCAATATTTGAGATGAAACATCCATAGAGACAATTTGCATTTTCAGCAATTGCTCTTCTAGTTCTAACTCCTTGGTCTATGGGACCAATCACATCCTTTGCAGGATGATTTCTTATCCATTTCATAATGGGTTTTGAACTAGTAGGATCAATATCATTTTGATTTGAATGTGAATCAATATGATCTTGATGGGATACTTGTGCAGTATCTGAGATATTTGACACATGAGAAATGCCATGGATATCTGACACTCTTTCAGTGTTAGAGATATCTGGAACTTGCATTTCAGCAATCTCATTTTCAGATACCTTATCATGATGAAGGTTCTCAGTAACCTGTTCCATTTCTGGAATACTCATAGGAAATTCTTCATCATGTCTTAGAGTCATCTGGTTGTTACTAAGCATAGGTTGCTTTTCATCGTCAAACTCATCCTCTAATTGAATAGTATAATTGTTTCATTTTGAGGATCCTTTTTCAGAATCTTTAATCATCAGTTCTTTGAACCTATCTGAGAGATCATCATTCAAGAGTATTTTCTTGTTTCCTTCATAGAATACTACATGAACAGATTCCTCAATTTTTTGCGTTCTTTTGTTGTAGATTCTATAGGCTTTGCTATTCAGAGAATAACCAAGAAATACTCCTTCATCTGCCTTTGGTTGAAATGTTCTCAAGTATTCTTTTCCATTATTAAGAACGAAACATCTGCAACCAAACACCCTTAGATGTTTGATACTAGGGGGTCTACCAATGAAGAGCTCGTAAGGAGTTTTGTCATGGTGTTTGTTAATCAAACATCTATTTTGTCATGGTGTATTGCCACTTCTTTTAGGGTCCTATTCTTCCTTTCAGCAACACCATTTTGTTGTGGTGTTCTTACGGAATATAGTTGATGCTGTATACCTTTGCAGGTAAAAAATTCTTTTATGTACTGGTTCACAAACTCAATACCATGGTCTGTTCTGATTACAGATACCTTGTCATTTTTCATGACTTCAAGCTTATTAAGCAAGTTGGGTATCTCAATCCTTGAATCAGATTTTTGTTTGAGAAAGACAACCCAAGTGAATCTTGAGTAATCATCAACAACAACCAGACCATACTTCTTTCCTGCATAACTAGTTACAGAGGATTCAAAAAGATCCATATATAACATTTGCAGTGGCCTTTCACTGGAATGTCTAGTTTTAGACTTGAAAGATGTTTTGGATTGTTTTCCCATTTGGCAAGCTGAGCGTATACCATCTTTTCTATATGCCATTTTGGGTAAACCAACCACCAACTCTTTCTTGGCTAGCTTGTTTAGAGTTTTGAAATTCAAGTGACTCATTCGTTTATGCCATAGCCAATTTTCTTCAGTGTGGCCAGATTGATTCACCATGAGACATTCTTCAGTTGTGGCGGATGCCCAATCAGCAACATAAAGATTTCCTTTATGCCTTGCAACCAAGACTGTCTGCTTTGACTTATTGTCAATCACTTTGCATAGTTTTGACTTGATCTTGACAGTGTACCCTTTGTCTACTAGTTGACTCATGCTTAGGAGATTATATTTCAATCCCTTTACATGTAGTACTTCAGAGATTGTAAGGGCTCCAAACTTCAGATTGCCAAATCCTATGGTTGGATTTTCATCTCCTCCAGCAAACCTGATAATTGGTCCATCATTGCACTTTCTGTAGTCAATCAGATTTGCTTTGTCTCCTGTCATGTGCTTCCCACATCCACTATCAAACTGCCACTTTGGATTAGTCTTTAGAGTGTTCTGCACAAAAGCAGAAATAGAGATTAGGTTCTCATACCAACAATGGAACCATCTGGACTAAAGAATCTTCCAGTAGGAATCCATTTTTGAATGAATTTCTTGGGAACATACTTTTGTCTAACAGGAACATAAGGAGGAATTCTAGTTAAATGATTAGTATCATTGTTATTAAGAACTATTTTCTTCCTTGGTGTGTTCCTTGGTGCTTCATTTGGTGCTTTTAGATACCTGTCAGGTTTCCGAGTCTGCTTCTCAGCAAACTTAGCTTTCCTAGCCAAATTTCTTCTAGCCCTGGCATTCAGATTTTCAGTGGCTTGATTCATCTTCCACTTCTCATAATTGTTGTGAGCAATTCTAGCCTTTAACCATCGTTCTTTCTCTTGTTTGTACTCACGAGCAAGTTGTTTCCCGATAGCTTTATAGCCAATAACATTTCAAGCACCTAGTGCTGTTTGAGATCTTTCCTCAGCAGCTTTGCTAGTCTCTGGGTAGTCTATTTTCTTTCCAGAAAACGTGACATAGGAGAATTTGTCAACTCCTGCAATTTTTCCTTTCTGAGAGACATAGCACTGTGGGTGATTGCACTTTTCAGTGTTGTGTTTCTTTTCAGAAACATTCCCAACAATTTTCCTTGGGACTTGTTGTTCCCACAAAGGTTTAGTCGCAATTGCCTTTCCTTTGTCAACAACCTTAGCTTTCTAACCGATATTGTAGGTTATTTGGGAATCACCTTGCTGAGCACTTACAAATGTTCGTCTTTCATCACTCTTATTCAGAGTGATAGAACTGTCTGTGTGTGTGTCCAGCCCAAGTCCTCTCTTTTCTGAAGGATCTCTTAAATAAGATTGTACTTCAGTAAGAGTGTCACTAGCTTTGGCATAAGATTGAAAAGATAGTTCTTTCTTTTTGAGTTCTTCATTCTCAGAAAGAAGATCTTCACATTTCTTTTGAAAATTGGCCAAGGCTTCTTCATGTGACTTTTCAGTCTCAGATATCTGAGCTTTGAGAAATGCAATTTCGACATCCTTTTCCTCAGATGTCTTGAGTAATTTTGAATTTTCCTTTTCAAGAGAATTCTTTTCTTCTTCAAAGATTCCGGCTCTAGCTCGGACCATTAGAAACTCTCTTTCGTAGAGATCAAGCTCTCTTCTGAGATGTTCCCGATCTTTGATTCCTTCCTCATCACTTTCATAAGTAAAACAGGAAGTATGTGTTACCTTATCAGCCATTAGACAAGGTTCAATGTTGGAGATATCTAGAAAGATTTCTTCAGCCATTCCACACACTTCTTTCTTCTTTTGACCAAAGTCAATTACTTCATGAGAAACACCACACATTTCTGGAGAAGGCAGTGTGGAATCATCTGAGTCTTCATCCTCAGAATAAGACTCAATGTCTAGAGCATCCAATTGGAGTTGAATCTTTTTCCTTTCTTCAGTGAGCATAGCTCTCTGACTTCTCTTGAAGTTTCTTCTATCTTTCTTGTCACCTGTCTATAGTTTGTTGAAGGCAGGGCAATCCTTCTTGAAATGACCAGGTTTCTGACAATAGAAACAGATATCGTTTCCGATTTCTGCTTCCTCAGTACTAGATGCTTTATGAGCCGGCTTGTTCAACGAGCTTTGCATATTTTTGTACTGGTGATAGTTTGAGCCTAGATGCTTTTTCAGGTTCTCTTTGGCTTTTCTTCTCTCTATTTCCCGACTAACATATTTTCTCATTTGCTTTACAGCAAGAGCATCCTCAGTCACCTCCTTGCCTTCCTTCTTTTCAGAAGTTCCTTGAGCAACTAGAGCAACATTCTGCAACTTTTCAGTTGTTTGTTCTCTTTGAGTTGTCTCATAGTCAACAGTGCCAAGGTGAGAGAAAAGTTCCACTGGAGTGATATATGGCATTCCTTGGTTAAAGTAGAAAAAATTTGTGTGCTCCCAGTTATGATTTAGACTTCTCACAATAGTCTTAATCTTTTCTGACTGGGTATATCTATTACTTTCTCCAAGTGCAGCCATGTCACTCATAAGTGTTGTAAACCGGAAATCTAGTTCTTCAAGAGTCTCTATGGGACCTTGTTTAAAGTTTTGGAATTTGAGCTTCAAAACTTCGAACTTATTTTCCTTCGTTTTCTTAGTGCCGGCACAGATTTCTTCAATAAGTTGCCAGGCCACTTTCGCCGTTTTTGCACCCCGATTTACTTGTATGTGCTCTGGAGTAGAACGTATGATGATATTACAAGCCTGACCATCCAGTCGATTTCTCTTGGCATCTTCGATGTCGAGCTCTCTGAGCTTTGGTTAGTAAATAACTTGGTGGCGTGTCTACCTTTGGTTGACGATCATGCATGAAGACCTATCGCTTTGTTCTCTGTCTCTACCATTAGAAACCTCCATGACCTGCTTGAGTTGTTGAATAACTATTGGGCCATTCTTTATCACGTCGATCATTTCGTCACTGATGGCTTCTAGGTGGAGCATCATGTTGTTCTTCCATTTCTCATAATTCTCTGGCTTGAGAATTGGGGCGTCACTTAAAGACATCCTGCAGCAAACACACTAAACAAACAAATCAAGTGTAGGTGAAAAGCAGTTAGTGGGCACTTATCTGGGATCTAGGTTCAGTGCAGAAGGCTTGGGAACCTCCTGCTCTGATACCACTTGTTGGTCCAGATAACGGCAAAGTAAAAGACTAGAGGGGGGTGAATAGTCTTTTACAACTTTTGTCGATAAACACAGATTCTCAGATATCTGTGAGGATATCTGATACTTAATTTCAGAGAACGGAAGACTTTTCTGTGATAAGTGCACGTGCTCAGCAAGATAGGTGTAAATACTTTGCAAGGTAAATTAAGCAAGTAATAAGATGCAGAAAGTAAATAACACAAGTCTTTTTATAGTGGTATCTGAAGGTGGCGTAATCCTTTAACTAATCCACTTCGACCTTTCTCAGACCTAGAATCCACTAAGATAGATAATTGAGGTAACCTTACAAGTATCTTCTCTCGATTCCTAAATACACTAGGTTCCCAACCAAGTGTTCCCCCTGAGTTATTTCCCGGCTTTCACAGGCAAGTACTTCCTGTACTCAGAAACCTTTTTCCTGGAGTTGTTCCTTAGTTTCCCAAACTAAGTACTTCCTGTACTCCACGCCGATTAAGGTGTTGGTTAAGGTAGTTTGTCAGGTGAGCTTCTTTAATAACTTGTTCAGTTATGCAGATAGCTCTATGAATCAAGTAAACTTAATACACATTTCAATATATGGTATCTTGTTCTTTACTGACCCAAGTCTATGATAAGTGTTCAAGAGAATGAATCTCAGATATGAAATCTTAATTCAACTCTTTCACATATAACAATGCTTGTTAAGGATCAGTACACTTAGAACTTTTGTACTACTTAGAATCAAGAGCTTTGGTCGCAACGGAAAGCTTGAAGGTAAGTAGTATGCTTGAGAGTTTTAAAGATAGTGTTTAGTGTAAGTTCTGTGTTCTAAGGTGTGTTCTCAAGCAGTCTAAGAGTTGATATTTATAGATGAATTTGAGTGCCGTTTGAATAGTATCCGTTAGGCTTAAATCAAATTCAAACTATTGATATCTGAGTATAATCAGAGTACGTTTGTCTTCTTCTTCGGTTACCGCTTTTTTCGGACATCTCGTCCCAAGATTTAATGCATTGTACTATACTTTTGTCCTGTAGTGCCAACGTAACTATGCATGGTATCAGAGATCTTTATACTATCAGATTTCTCTGATGTTGTGCACGTTCTTTTCAAGAATTTATCACAACTCCAGATATCACTTGTTTAAACAACTTGTTATAATATATTTCTTTTCAGAAACATAGTTTATGTCCAAGGTATCTGAGCGTAGATATCTGTGGGCACTTTCCTCGTCTCAGAAATCTTTTATTTTTCAAATGTCTTTTGCAACACTGTTTATTTAAAAACGCTTGTGTCTTCAAGATATCAGGTCATAGGTATCTGGAAACCTTTATCTTCAGCAATCTTGTGCAGTCTTCAAATCTTCAAATCCGTTGGACTTTTCCTGCTGGATGCCTTCTTCTTGGTCTTCTTCAGAAAATAAAAATTACATTCAGAGACCTAACATCCTATACAAGATTTGCTAGACTATCATACTTAGTGAGTTTCCTCTTTTATAGTGTTCAAGTGAACCAAGAGTACTAACCACCTTTCTGAGCTAAGATAAGTCATTAGGTTGCTGATTAAAATCTAAACAGATATTCCTAACACTTTGGTTGAAATGTTCTTAGATATTCTTTTCCATTGTTAAGAACAAAACATCTGCAACCAAACATTCTTAAATGTTTGATACTAGGGGGTCTACCAATCAATAACTCATAAGGAGTCTTATCATGGTGTTTATTGATCAAACATCTATTTTGAGTGTATCATGTTGTGTTTATAGCTTCAACCCAATAGATTTCACTTATTTCAGTGTCAGCAAGCATTGTTCTTGTTGCTTCTTTTAGGGTCCTATTCTTCCTTTCAGCAACACCATTTTGTTGTGGTGTCCTTACTGAAGATAGTTGATGTTGTATACATTTGCAAGTATAAAACTCTTTTATGTAGTGGTTCACAAACTCAGTACCATAGTCTAATCTGATCACAAATACCTTGTCATTTTTCATGACTTCAAGCTTATTCAGCAGGCTTGGTATCTCGACCCTTGCGTCAGATTTCTGTTTGAGAAAAACAACCCAAGTGAATCTTGAGTAGTCATCTACAACAACAAGACCATACTTCTTTCCTGCATAACTGGTTACTGAGGACTCAAAGAGATCCATATGTAACAGTTACAGTGGCCTCACACTGGAATGTCTAGTTTTAGACTTGAAAGATGTTTTGGCTTGTTTCCCTAATTGGCAAGCTGAACATACACCATCCTTTCTGTATGCCATCTTAGGTAATCCAACAACCAATTCTTTCTTGGCTAGTTTGTTCAGAGTTTTGAAATTTAAGTGACTCATCCTTTTGTGCCATAGCCAATTTTCTTCAGTGTAGCCAGATTGACTCACCATGAGGCATTCTTCAGTTGTGGTGGATTCCCAGTCAGCAACATAGAGACTTCCTTTCCGCCTAGCAACCAAGACTACCTGCTTTGACTCATTGTCAATCAGTTTGCAGAGATTGGATTTGATCTTCACTGAGAACCCCTTGTCAGCAAATTGACTCATGCTAAGAAGGTTATATTTCAATCCCTTCACATGTAGTACTCCAGTGATTGTGAGGGCTCCCAATTGTAGATCTCCAAATCCTCAGTTGGATTCACTTCTCCTCCGGCAAATCTGATATCTGGTCCAGTGTTGCATACTTTGTAGTTAACCATATTTGCTTTGTCTCCTGTCATGTGCTTCCCACAGCCACTACCAAAATGTCATGTTGGATTCTTCTTGAGAGTGTTCTGCACAAAACAGGAAACAAGGAGTTAGGTTCTCATTCCAACAATGGAACCATCTAGACTAAAGTATCTCCTAGTAGGAATCAATTTTTGAATGAATCTCTTAGGAGTTTGCTTTTGTCTAGCAGGAACATAAGGAGGTGTTATAGGTAAATGACTAGTATCATTATTATCAAGAACTATTTTCCTGCTAGGTGTGTTCCTGGGTGCTCCTCGTGGTGCTCTCAGATACCTGTCAGGTTGCTGAGTCTGCTTTTCAGCGAATTGAGCTTTCCTATTCAGATTTCTTCTAGCCCTGGCATTCAGATTGCTTGTGGTTTGATCTTTCCTCCACTTCTGATGATTGCTGTGAGCAACCCTAGCTTTTATCCATCGTTCTTACTCTAGTTTATACTCATGAGCAAGTTGTTTCCCGATGGCTTTGTAGCCAATGCCATTTCGAGCACGAGGTGCCGACTGAGATCTCTTCTCAGCAGCCTTACTAGTCTCTGGGTCATCTTTCTTTCCAGAAAAAATGACATTAGAGAATTTTCCAGCTCCAGCAATCATCCATTTCTTAGAGACGTAGTACTGTGGGTGATTACACTTTTCAGTGTGGTGTTCCTTTTTTCAGAACTGTCCCATCAGATTTCTTTGGGACTTGTTTTTCCCTCAAAGGCTTGGTCGCAACTGCCTTTCCTTTGTCAGCAACCTTAGCTTTCTGGCCAATGCTATAGGTTGTTTGGGAATTACCTTGCTGACCTGTAACAAATGTCATTCCTTCATCATTCTTGTTCAGAGTGGTAGAACTATTTGTTTGAGTATCTAGCCCAAGTCCTACTTTCTCTGAGGCATCTCTTAAATAAGTATGCGACTCAGTCAGAGTGTCACAAGCTTTAGCATAGGATTGAAATGAAACTTTTTTATCTTTGATCTCAGTATTCTCAATGAGAATTTTGTCAAAGTTCCTTTGAAGTTCCTCCATTTCTTCCTTATGCTTTTTAGTAATCTCAAATATCTGAGCTTTCAAGAATGCATTCTCAACATCCTTTGATTCAGATACCTTGTACATTTGTGCACACTCCTTTTCAAGAGTTTTCTTTTCTTCTTCAAGAATCTTAGTTCTAGCTTGCACAATCATGAATTCTCTTTTGGGAGATGGACTTTAGTGTGATCTGGATGTGTTTGCTAATTAACCAAGTAGACCGAACCATGAAGTTGGGTACTGGTTCCTTCACGGAACGTTACTTGCAACTGGAGCTCTGCTTATCGCTTAGACTAACAACATAATAGGCAATTTGATTAATCAAATCACAAGTGAATTAGAGTATCTATCTATATTGGGTTGATATTTTATCTTTTCAGTTGTTCATTTTCCTAACTGTGTCACGTGCTATGATCCTCGTATTACACCTCACCTAACCCAAGATTTTGGCGTCTCCTGGGATTCGTAAAATGCTCCCTTTATAAAATTGTGACATTTTGATTTTTATTTAAACATTTTTTTGACTTGCAATGGAAAGATCTAGAGATTGTTTTGGAAGTCGTTAAAACCGGGTTAATCGAGTTATATATATCATCTTGTTTGCCAAACTAATTTAATTACGTTGAATAGTATCCGTTTTTTATTCACCAACTATTCATAATATAATTCAGTCAAATTTTATCTTTCTAGCAACTTTTTTTCTCTAACTTTACTTTTTCATTTATTTTAACAACTCTAAACCAATTAAATAACATTAAAAACAATCAAATAACTTTAAAAACTCTTAGACCACTTGCATTGGTGACGGAGAGACGCGTTGTCGGCAGATGACGGGATCCGTTATGAGATTCTTCTGCATTGGTGACGCGTCGTCACGCCGTCATGAAATTAATTTTTTTTAATAAATGATGATAATATGAATTATAAGAAATTGAAGTGGAGAGGGTGTTTTGAAGTGAAAAGAGTTTTTTAAATTTAATTAAGAGATTAAGAGGAGTTGGAGATGGGATGATCCAAACATAGTCAAGAGTGGTGTCTATTTATAGATCTTGGAAAAATAAAGACGTTGGTGATTTTTATTTATTTTTTGCATTTTTTATTTTTCAAGATATAGTCGTTTTAAAAGGGAAAATTTTAATTTTTTTTTAAAAAAATAATCTAATCACGACAGTGGCAATTGCTAGCGACTAGCAATACCGCCACTTAAGTCTCAATATCATCCACGATGCGGGACTCTAATAAATGAGCCGCTAGGCCCATAACGTACTGCTTTATTATTTATTACACACCCTATATAACAACCCTATAAAACATATAAACCTTTAATTCCATCCCAAATACAAATTTTTTAAAACCCAATTATAATTCAATTGGGAGCCCAATTCAGTTACAATTCAAGGTTAAATTCCAATTAAAAGCCGGTCCATTTTAATTGCTTCCCGAACAGCCACCTAGAGTCTAGACAGTAAAATATTGTATTAGTCTCCGATAATAAATATTTACTTCCTCCCTCCTGAATAAATATTTTGTTTTTATTTTTATTTTTGGACATGGATGTTAGGACTTAGGAGAAAATATTAAGTATCCTAAGAGATATCTTAAGAGACAATATTTAGTTATCTAGAGACAGACTGTGTTGTCAAGAAAAAATTTTAATAACATAAAAAATAAAAAATTACAATAATTGGGATGAAAAGAAATACAATACTGGAGAATTAGATGTTGTATTATTATGCACAATATGACTGTGGAGATGAAGGCCACAAGCATACGAGTTATTACAGGTAGTGCGATTATGATTCACTCGATGATGATGATAACATTGTAGAAACCCAATCAAAATATTCCATTCTGGATGAATTATGTCGAACGGAAAATGTGTGCAACCAATCCAATCCATGTTTTGGCGTTGCAAAATGATTTGATCGAGCATATATGCCCAAATCGTAGGGAAGGATGATGAATTTTTCAAAAATTTAAGTTTCGCTTGTGTGTTTGTCCGTTTTAGAATTTGTAATTTTATTTATTTAGAGAAAGGCCGAAAAAATTAGAATTCGACAAAAAAAGACTTCATTCGAAGAAATAACACTCCATGAAATCACGCCTCCTAGGGATTTGATCTCATCATATATTACAGTATATATATAAGTGGACAACTATTGGAGTTGTACAATTGAGTACTTAATTTAAGTTAAATTGAATTCATTTGTAATATATGTATAAATTAGACTTTAATTACAGAAGAACAATCTGTTTTATTTAATCAAATTACAAGCCCTAATTTAATCTCAACAAAATCAATGTATCATAACAAAATCAATCTTCCTTCTCCATTCAAATTTTAAACACTAATTCAACCACAACAAAATCAAATAATCATTAAAAAAATCAATCTATCTTTTTCAATTAAATTTTAAACCCTAATTCAACTCAACTCAACAAAATCAAAATCAATTCATCATAAAAAACAATGATAACCAATCTTTATGCTCCATCTTCTCCAATTAAATTAAAACAGATCAACTTGAAAATAAAGAAATTCATTACGAGAAACAAAATATTACTCCCTCCGTCCCAAACAATAATTTACATATTACTTTTATGGACGTCCCACGAAACTAGTCTCATTCTAAAAATAGAAAAAAATACACCCACTAACTCCCATTAACTCAACTATCTCTCTTACTTTTTCCATTCTTTATCATTATATATCTTATCTCTCATACATTTTACATTCTTTATCATTTATCTTCCAACAACAAATAATAAACAATTGACTTTCTTAAAAATAGTGTCGAAAAGTAACGAGACTAACTGTTTGGGACGGAGAGATTACTTGACTCGTAATAAGTGTAATGAGTTTGCATAAGAAAATAACAAAAGCCTCACATAGGTTTCACCCAGATGGTACACATGCAGTTCTTTTCACCCATCTTCTTCTTCTTCTTCTTCTAGAGAGAGAGAGAGAGAGAGTTGTTGTATTGAAAGAGTGCTCATTTTGAGTCAGCTGCCTAACTTTGAAAAAGGATGGAGTCTTTGCTAATGGGTTCACTTCAGAGACCCTCGCCGCTGCTTTCCTTCCCAACAATCCCTTCTCACTTTCGTTCTATCCCAATTGCTGGTACATTGCCTTCTTTCTTTCTTGCTGTTTGAAATTTCTTTTCGTCTTTATTGTTCTTCAATTTAATGACGATTAGTCTTGTAACTGTTGTTGATGATTTCTAATGAAATATTAAAAAAAAAACAAACTTTAGTTATAAATGGTTGCTTTCTGATTTGCCCTTTCCCTCTCCTGCTAATGATGTGTAATTTTTGCAATAAATTTGTCCTGATCAGTACCATGGGGTGGGCCCTCCCCTGTGCTTCCGTCACAAGGGTGCTTTGACATTCTTTCAGAATTTTACCCAAATGAGTTTCACCTTATCACAGTACTAGCCGAATCATCTGATTGTTACCTATTCTTGGAGAGCTTTTTTGGAAATTTCTTAGGTCACTAGGTGTGTGCATAAGGGGGCTAGGAACCAGTGTAAAACAGAGTAGTTCTAAAGAATCATCAATTTAGCCTTTTCCTTATTTAGCTACCTGGGTACTGCTATGGTTATTCCTGATTCCCATCTTGTTTTTAACTATTAGACCGTCTGCCGAAAGTTTTTGTCGATTTCTTTCAAGTGATCATAGCAGATTCTTTTAGTAAATTAGATGCAAAAATCAGGAGCTTTTAAAACCTTTGTATGAGTTTTTCTGGCTTCCGGCTTTCAGTTAGAGGCAAAGTAATAAGGTTGAGAGCAGGTTCAAACTGTCTTGCAAATGCTATCTGTATTTGGTTTTGCTACAAAAGGGAAAGTATAATCTGTTTACCATAATCATTTGCAAAAGGCCACTCAAGACCTAAATTTAGTTATCTATCAGACCATCCACAAAGTTTTGGTCTCATTAACTAATAGTAAGGAATCGGCTTGCATAGGTATGAAGATCTTTACTAACATCCCTGCAGCTTGTGGTCAAAACAACTCAGGATGTACCGAATGCTTTTGAAAAACTTTGTTGAGAAATGGAACTAGTTGTGCTTAGAAGGTAGTAGCTCCAATAGAAACAGAATTTTTAACAGTTTCACTTGCAGCAGATCTATACATAAGTAAACATTACTTTCTATTTAGAAATGATATTTCAAAAACCATCTTTGTAATCCATAGTATCTGGAATTTTTAGGTTCACATGTAGCAGCGCGTGTTCTGAAATGCAAAGGTGTAAGTAGTTCAGGAAAGCTCTATGCCATACCGTTGAGATTTCATTCGGGGAGGCAGAACTCTCTTCATCAGTATGCTGCAAGTGAAAAAGTTTCATATGTAAATCAGAAACGAGGTTTGAATTCCATTGTGAAGTCGGCATCTGAACATTCTTTTGAATCTGATACTTCCAAGAGACCTTTGAGATCAGTACAACATGCCCTTGAAGCTTTCTACAGGTTTTCGCGACCTCACACCGTTATAGGAACAGTTAGGTTCAGAATTCTTATTATGTTTCTTATCCAATACTATGCATAGTGCAGTCAGACAGATGTTGCTTATATCATCTTTTGCAGATAAGGAGAAATCTAACAATCTATTTATTTCCTTGAGCAGGCATTGAGCATAATCTCAGTTTCTCTTCTTGCAGTTCACAAGCCCTCTGATATTTCACCGTTGTTTTTCACTGGAGTACTAGAGGTAGTCTTCATTTGTCATTGTTTACCATGATTCTGAACTCTATGGATGCTGAAATTAAACACTCAACTCTTTTCTGCAGGCGATTGTTGCTGCCCTGTTTATGAATATATACATTGTTGGTCTGAATCAATTGTCAGACATAGAGATAGACAAGGTTAGAGCACAAACATATTACAGTCAAGCATTTTATTTATTTTCAGAAACATTTGTTTTGTCGAGAAATGGCAGTCCAGGATTCTGACTGAAGACAGATACTCTTTAAGCTAATATCCGTATTTGTATTCTTCTCAGTTTTTTGATTATGTCGTATCAGTCATTTTCATTTTAAAGGGCAGTGGCGAAGGGAGGTGTGGTTCAGTGGGTGCACTGAACCCCACTCAATTTTTTCCAACTACTATGATATATAGGAATATAGGAGTAATTATTTATCTTTAAGTCTAATTTATACTTGATATTTTACCCACTAAACCATTTAATAGAATGAATAACGTATTGTGAATATGTGATTCATTGATTGGCCAAGGAACGGTGGAATTACTGGTACTCCTAACATAAATTCATGTTTTTTTTTTTTCAAGTTTTTTTGTTTCTTTCTTTAATTTGTGATTTCATGATATATATAGTTGTTGAGTACAATAGAAATCACTTCGACACGTAAAATAAGGAGATTATAATTATAACATTATACCCCCTCCGTCCCGAATTCAACTTTCTGCGAGCCCAATCAAAAGTTTTAAGAAAATAGTGAATAAAGTAGGAAGGATAGTTAAAAAGTAGAAAAGATATTAAATGAAGTAGGAAAAAATAAAGTATGAGAGGAAGTGAATAAAGTAGCTGATAGATTTCCATTTAAATGATGAAAAGTTATTGGGACGTCCCAAAATGGAATGCGGGAAGTTGAATTCGGAACGGAAGGGGTATATTACGTATATGTGGTGTTAGTGGATGATATAAAGTTATAGAGTTATAAATTATAACACTTTGATTGAATTACATTATCAGTGAAGAATATAAAATTATACTATAATATTTCGCAAAATTGCGAAAAAAATAAAGTAGACAACTCCAATGTCACACCTAAAATGGCCAATATTGGATAACTTATTTGGGACGAAGTGAGTATGTACTAATTCCTTGCACAACGACTTAAGATCGCATGAGATCGTGTCGTATGAAAACATTGATTAGAAAGTAATTTTCAAATAATATATTTTATAGAACTATATGTAATTTTGGGTTATATTATATGTGTTTTTTTTTCTCTTCTAGTAATGTGTATTTAATAATATTCATTTTTTTTGTCTGAATGTTTTTGAGAAATTGATAGTTATGTTTAGACCCCAGTGAAAATTAGTCCTGGATTCGCCACTGTTAAAGGGCATGGTAAAATTTTACGTTGAGAGCCATTGTTGACTTATGAGTGTAAAATTCATGTTAGTGTGTAAAATGTTTATCCCAGAGATCTGCATCAAATATCTGTCACAGAGATCCTTTTCTGAAGTTGAGACCATTGAGTATCTTTGTCTTTTTTTTTCAGCTAATCGACCGTTATGCTGATATTGGTCCTTTAAGTCGGGATATATTGTAGGCTTAAAGTTTGGCGTGTATTACCTTTTTTAAGCTACTAAGAATTCTAGACTTCTTTGTTTATCATTAGGAATCATATGGGTTTTGTAGTTTATTTCTACTAGTGAAATATAACTTCGTTTTTGCTGTGCACCTATTTATATTTATTTTCGATATCTACTAAATAAAACTTTTCCCACTCTTTCCTAACAAGGTGAACAAACCGTACCTGCCATTGGCATCTGGTGAATATTCAGTCACAACTGGTGTGCTGATTGTTTCGTCTTTTGCCATATTGGTAAGTGAAAAGATACCCTCTTCAATTTGGTAAGAAGTTTCCATAAATTATTTCATGTAAACTAAGAATTGGTATCTAAAGCTTGCTTGTTATTCGTATAAGATAGAAACATTTCATTAATTTACGTTTACGTACAATTTGTGTATGCTTAGCAGCAATTGGCACTTGTAAGGAGTTTCCTGAATGTTTTAACTTTTGAAATTTCCTTTTATATCCCCATCTCTGCATTACTGGGTTCATGCTTATCTATCCCCTATTTTAGAGAACAAATTCCCATCACAATTTTAAGTCCTTTGTTCTGAATCTGTGGCCCATTTGTCATTATTTTGGTGAAATTAGGATCCGTCTTCGTCCTTGCTGAAAATTTATTTCTGACGTGAGCTTGTTACTGTTTGCAGAGTTTTTGGCTTGGATGGGTTGTTGGTTCTTTGCCATTATTTTGTGCTCTTTCTATTAGCTTTGTACTTGGGACTGCATATTCCATCGATGTGAGTTGATCCTCTGGGTACTTTTTGTATAATTCAATTGCTGGACAGCAAATGATTAAATAATATCTACATGATTCATAGGGAACTTCAGTGTTACTTTACAATGGTGAAGCATGTTGTTGTTTTTGAAAAATTTACACGCAAATCCTCCTGCCCCATGTTTCCCATTCATGTGATTTTCGCTGCTACATTTGAAATTTATCAAGTAACCTCCTGACGTTACACTAGCTGTGCGATTCCCCACTTTACTGGAAAATTTTCAATTTTTAGGCATGGTCATCGATTTAAAGAATAAAAATGAAATGGCTCTGTATTGCAATTTACACTTAATGAACCCCGGGGCAGGACATGGTTTTAGGTATGGAATTGGTTGCCCGCCTCATTGCTGGATATTACATGCCAGACTTGATGCTCTTTAGTAGTAGTGTTTAATTTGTGTTGTACAAGATAAATTGTCATCCAATTCTGTTATCCTTTAAGTATTGTACCTTTTTCAGCTACCACTTTTTAGATGGAAGCGATTTGCTGTTGTTGCAGCAATGTGCATCTTAGCTGTGCGAGCAGTCATTGTTCAAATAGCATTTTATTTGCATGTACAGGTAATAATTTTTCCCCGTGTCAGATTTTGTCTATTAATTGGTTTTTGTGTGTGGAATCTAATACTGTTACTGGCTCACGAAAAACTACAAGAACATCTTGTTAATTTTTTTATTTATTCGCATTCTTTTCTTTGTATTCTGGATATTGGTCTCAACTTATTCGTGTGATACAATCAACCGGTCAGATTTTAATTGAACTATAATAAACTTACCTATGATTTTGAGGATTACCTTGGGGAGCTTTCTTTTTCACCCGAAAGTAAGTTAATATTGGAAAACTTCCAACCCTGAAGGTGTTGTAAAAACCGACCATTGTGCTTTGTATGAATACTTTATACTACCCTGTATGTGCATACAGTCGCACAGATATGACCCACACTCCCTCAATTTTTGACAACTTGTATACAGAATTCCTCAAAATCTTACGAGTAGACCCTTGGATGCATGTTATTTTTTGGGATTTCACTTGTTAATCCGGCAAGCTCAAGGGATTGTGGATGTAAATAGCCCAACATTACTACCTAGGTCTATCGTTTTCTATTTGCACCCATATTCTGGATGCTAGCACCATTGCACCCTAAACGGGGTCCTTGCAATCTTTGTTCAATTCATCAAAAGACTAGAACACACAAATTCTCCTAAGCAGTGTTCAATGACTTAAATCGAAGTGGGCGTGGAAATCTGCAAGTGAGTATGCAATGTAGTTTGGAGGTTCAGATCTGTTTGAAACAATAAAACAACAGCTCAAACTTTCTGAATGAATTGGTAAACTACATGAGCTGAAGAAAGAAAATTTGGAAGAAACAACAAAGAGAACTATTGTAGCACCTGATGGTCTTCTGGGCTTTAGTTTTTCAAAACTGATCATTGAGTTTGTCTTTTTTTATAGTTTTACATCTGGTTAGCTTTGCCATTTTCAGATGTATGTTTACGGAAGACCAGCTGTTTTATCAAAGCCTGTAGTTTTTGCTACAGCATTCATGAGCTTCTTCTCAGTTGTGATTGCATTATTCAAGGTAACGTCTCGCTGATCTAGGCTAGCAGTTTTTTTTTTTTTTTTTTTTTTTTAACTTGGATCTTTTTTAGACTGTATCTGACTTTCAAACTTTCGATTTCTTAGGACATACCTGATATTGTTGGGGACAAGATATATGGGATTCAGTCTTTCACGGTTCGACTGGGGCAAGAGAAGGTAAATTACTTCAACTCCAGGAAAATTTGTTGAGTTATTTTTTTATTTGACGCTACCAAATTCCTTTGGTTGATCTTTTCTGAACATTGGTGACAGGTCTTCTGGATTTGTATATCTCTTCTCGAAATGGCGTATGCTGTTGCTGTGTCAGTTGGAGCAACATCTTCTTGCCTTTGGAGCAAGTGCATAACGGTAATTATAGTGAGGGATTAATACATGCCATGTAGGATACTGCAAGTCTGCAACTGTATTTTTGTCACGATAAAATCTTATTGCAAGGACAATTGTAGTTTTCTAGTATAATAAACTAATAGGGCCATGCTAGTTTTTTGGTACGTTATGATAATTGTTAGCTTCTCAAATGACTCCATATTCCTTTGCAATTATTTTAGGTTATTGGCCATACTCTACTAGGTTTATTGCTTTGGAAGGAAGCAAAATCTGTCGATTTGAAGAGCAAGGCAGCTATAACATCTTTCTACATGTTCATATGGAAGGTAACTCCTGTTACACAATCGGAATTGGAAATCTTTCCCTTTTTTCGTTTTGTATTTAGTGTGAATTTTGCATTTTCATAGTGGCACTATATATTTGGATATTGCCTTCAGCACTCCTCCCTTTTACACATATACCATACCATATCAGCTCGAGGAGTTATTAGGAGTACGTAAGATTCATTGTAAAATAAATAAGCACTCAAGTAATTATGCTCATATCTAAAATCTTTCTTATGTAACCTAGTTTCATTTCCGATAACCCGTTTGTTGTTTGCAGCTCTTTTATGCTGAGTACCTTCTAATCCCTCTTGTGAGGTAAATATACATCAGCTTTGGAGAAGTGCTTCATAGGCAGGCTGATTGCACTCATTTCTCAGACATATGGTTTCATTATTGATGCATATACTCTGCCGATTCTATCACGTTGCATACCTTGTTCATGAAAACGGAAAAGCAGAAGGCATTGTAATTGTGTACAACGATGAGGCCTCCTGCTATGTGCTACAAGGAGCAACAAAGCACGTATAGGATATTCTGCTGATTCTTGGACTTTAATGTGCGCTCAAGTATTATTAAAAAGTCGAACTGATGAACATATATGTAGAGCGAACGGGTTGAGATTCTTTACTGGTTTGGTTTCAAATCCAATAAGCCAGCTCGTTCTTGTAGTGTAATGTATGATTGTCACCAAACATTGACTTTTTATTTCATTTGTAAAAACTTCGTCCTTTATGTCGAAATTTCATACATCTAAATCATAAATTATAGTAGTACTTCATTTTGTCACTTTTGACACATTTTTGTATTATCGTGTATTTTGATTTATTTTGATTTAAAAAAGATTACACACCAACCTTACCTTAATTTATGACGTTCTTTAGGACGAAGGGAGTTTAGGACGAAGAGAGTATGTATTTATTTGAGATAATATCAAAAGTTTGCTACTAGTAGTTATGTTGAATATAAATTTCAAAGTGAGATGTATATTTGAAAAAAAGAAAGAAAAAGATGGATAAACATCATGATTATTGTCGAAAGTGTTTACTGAATTAAAAAACAAATTTTTTTGTTAAGAAAATGTCTTTTAATTGAAAAGATCAATAGCTTTTTTAACAATATCACTTCATTTATTTTTAAATTAGTTATAAACTTTTTTTTTCCCTTTAAAAGGTCGAAAACTCACATCATATATGGACTACTTTTTGAATGTGCACTGTGATCCCGGCTCACGTAATACTAACATGTTAACTTTAGAGTACTATAAGAGACAAATTTAATCCAGATAAGTGAGAATAAGATTCTGTAAGTCATCAGTATAGATGAGATTTTTTTTTTTTTTTTTTTTTGACAGAAGTATAGATGAGATTTTGAAGTACTATTATTAACGCAGTATCAGTGTCAACATCAAAATTATCAACTACATATAGAAGATAACATTAATTTGGTCCAACGGGAAATCCATAATAATCCACACTTTGACAATTTCATATTGAGAAGAAACCCAATTAATCCACATTGTTTGCATTGACCAAAAAAGAAAGAACACAATTATTTCGTGTTATATCTTAATTAAGTTTAATTATTCAGATAAACCTGGGTTTTGTTAGGTAGTTCCAGGGAATGTTGAAAACAACTATATGTATAACCAATAAAATTATGGAGTAGACTGTAGCTAGTTAGATATAATTTACTTAATTTAATCATCAATTTAGTTTAACACTAATAATTTAAGCAAGTCCCTCAAATTATATAATGAGTAAGACGTATTTAGATAATTTATCTAGAGACGGACATATATTGTCAAGAAAATTATCGATATTATTAATCAAAACACCTATGTTCTCAACATTGGTATTTTTTCACATTATAACAAGACTTATTTCGTTAACAACATGGACGTATGGTTTTTATTGATAACATAGTTCGTCTCTATATAGAGACCGTCTGTCATGAGATTTGTGATATAATTAAGTTAATAAAAGATGATGAATTAAGAGTACTCGCGTTAGGCAATTGTGGTACAAGGTCTCTGTCTCTCTCTGACTAAATAATGTACTAAATTATGACTTGAGCAAAATTAATTAAATTCGAACTGTATTTATTCACTTGTCATATTATATGAAACCTATAACAAATTGCTACCACCATGTTCGGCAGTAAAATTCCGAACAAATTGCTATCAGACTATCATAAATATAAGTTGCATTATTTTATCAAGATTTAGATACATTCTTAGGAACTCTAAAATTAATTGTGACTACTTTGAATTTAAATTAATTTTATGATGGGTGACCCACTAGTAATCATCAATATTACTAAGGTCCTTCCCAGTAATTAAAACAAGCTATTTTTCGTGCTCGAGTCACGATAAATAGGTCTGAACTCGGCTCTTGTGATTTCGAGCTCGGTTCTCACCGTCTAGACCTCGGCTCTCGCTCGATAACAAAATGATCAGTACAAACTTAAACTTGAGTTTAACTCCAACACCTTATCGAACGAGTCGAACTCCACTTGATAAAACTCAACTCGTGTAATATGTTATTCTCAACAATATAGAGGTCATCTAAAAAAAAAATATATATAGAGGCGATTTTGTTACACTTGCAAGATCTTAATTATTAACTTACAATAAGAAAATAATGTGTGTAAGCTAGGCATATTGCAAGTGACAACTCATGGTGGGAAAACCTCCCCCAAGACGCACATACATTCATGTACGTACCTTCCCCATTTGTGCATTGAGTAAGCCCTTACACAACTCAATTATATTACGACATGCAAAAAAGTCTTTAATTTACTTGTAAAAATAAAATGAAAATGAAAAAAAGAGCTCATATCTGTCAACTATGCACACATTGAAGATCTATGATCTATCATCTATCTGTCATTTTTTGTTATCGATAACTCGATCATCATATGGACTTGCAATAAATTTGGTGTAATTAGCCTGGTAGTATAGGTAATTAATTGAATTCTATTACTCTCCCTCGTAATTAACACAAACCATGGTTAATTTACTGTGTACTACCTTCCAATCTAATATCTGGTTTCTACTAATTAACATCAACTAATTGTTCACCAAGTAACTAAATTTCCAAAATAATTTATTCAATTAATACTCCCCCACCTCGAATAAATTGATATAGTACAATAGTAAATCATAGTTGACATATAGTTTAGACGAAAAAGCAATAAAGCAAACTGAAATCTATTTACGACATGGAGGAAGTTTTACTATTTATTTGGTGTGGGTATGTAATGGAGAAGTACTTGGTTTGTGAAACTAAGGAAAGCTCTTAGAAGGAACTGGAGTACTTGATTTGGGAAGTTAAAAATAAACATCAATACAATGTTGGGAACTCTGGGTAGAATGAAATTTAGCTAAGGATAAAATTTTATAACGGAACTCAACTTTTATGTCTTAGTAACTTCATGTTCTGAGAAAGGATGAAGTGTATTAATTGAAAAATTATACCACATTTAAATACCACTATAAATCTTGTATATTTACTTTCTACACTTTCTTTCATCAATCTATTTGTCTATATGTTTGTTTGACACTTTCCGAAGTTACACACATGACACTTAACAAAACTTTTCCGCTTATCAGCAACATTTGTGTTGGCTGAGAAATATTGTTTAGACACAAAAAGTTTTAAAGGACTATTTCTCTTGTCCTTAACTTTATTGTCTAAGAGACCAACAATAACTCACCAATATTCTTGATATGGACATATAAGTCCGTCCAACGAATTAGACCTTTCTACAACGTTCTCGATCTCGTGAAACTCTTTTAGCCACCACCAGGGAAAAAGAGTCCGGCACCCAGGACAACGCCCGGCACAAGAGAGCCATACTGTTGGTAGGTCCGACCCCCACAAACTTGGCAATGGATTTCATATAAATCATGAAGGAAAAGATCCTAAAAAGTCCGGCATTAAAGTCCTGACGGACTCAGCCGACTAAAAAGGCCCGTCTACATGGAAGTCGCACTAACGAGCGTGTGATAAACGCGCCACCTACCTCCGAGACCACGTGCCACGCTATCACTAAACCGATAAGGTTCCGGGAAGTCAGACGGCTTGTCCCCCGAGCTTCCACTATAAATAGCTCGCATTTACTACTCATTAAGGTACGCAACTACTTCTACAAAATCTACTCTCTAAGTTTCGGGTCCGAGATAATTCGACAAGCCCGTTACCCAAGTTGAATCTTAGTCCGGACTGCCCAAGGCAGGCAGGCCCAAAAGGGTCTAACCCTTCCTTTGTTCTCAGGAGACGCCCGAATCAAACTTTGCCGGCCACATCAAGGAGACGGACTCCTTCCAAGAACACAACCTGAAAGCTCCCCTCTCTGGACTCACACTTTGGCGAACCAAACTATCGACGGACCCCAGATCCAGAACAGTGGGAAAACAACCTGAAAGCTCCCCTCTCCGGACCCACACTTTAGCGGGCCTAACTGACAACCTAACGACGGACCCCCGGACTTAAACGATTTGAACTACACGACTTGACTATTAGCCCCTCCGCTCTATGCACTTGACCTAGAGTTTTGACTTATCCGGATTTACCCCACATCATATTGGCGCCGTCTGTGGGAATACCTAAGTACAAAAAGCCATGGCACCTACTAAGAAATGGACAACGAAGACACATTCTACCCGCGCTAGATCAGCCGCCTCAAATGCTGATGTCTCCACTCAACAACCACCGAACTCAGGAGGAAACCAAAGATCCTCCGAAAACAGGGTCATTCCCGAACATGATGAAAGAGATGGGATGGAAGCATCCGAATCTATCCCTACGAGGAATGAACTAACCCTCCCTGCACCACGGAATCTCCTACCTGTTCACAATCCGCAAAGTATAGCGGATCAAATCTTGGCAGGGTGTAGTGAGGCACAAATCTTACAACTGCAGGCCGCCATACAAATGAGGACACTACCGCAATATCCTTTGGGAATGCCCAGAGAAGAAGCCTCAATCCTCCCCATCCAGAATCAAGCCCCAAGACGGGTTACAAGCAATCATGCCAGGGAACCACCAACGTCACACAACACAGGTCGCTCCGTTTCCAACAGGACAGGCAATAGGAGACCCGCGGGAGACTTAAGAAACCTGTTGAATGAAAGAGCTCAACAAACCCAGGGTAGTAGGGGGAGGCAAGAAGAATCGAGAATGAGAATTCTCATAACTCCGCTCCTTCCCAGGTATCTACAAGAGATCATCGCCCTAGGAATAACAATAGGAGGGACGTGCGTGACCAATATAGCGAGGAAGGTACAGCCCAAGAATACCGAGGAGATACACCCCCTCAAAACCATAGGCAAACTGGCAGAGATAATAGGACTGCCTCCAATGAAAGAAGGGACAACGGGGATTACTATGGAAGAAGGAGGAGCCCAAAGAGACGTCGAGAAAGGAGCCGCTCCCGGACACCCAGAAGACAACACTAGCGGAGCCCCATAACCGAGGCTGAGAAAATCAAAGAACAAGTCCGAATCCACGAAGCAGCCATAGACCTTGAACAGGCAAAATTAGAATCTCTTACACAGGCCAGAGATATCATCAAGTATGGCCGAAATGTGGATCCTCTATGCCGTGAAGTTAGAATAGCAGAATTACCATTAGGACGAAACCCCCCTGCATCAAAAGAAACGTATGATGGAAATTCATGTCCCGTCGATCATAGAATCCGATTTGAGGCCTCCTTAAGTGGACAAGCTGTGCCAGACCACGTAAAGGCTCAATTATTCCCAAACACTCTCTACGGACCAGCAATGAGATGGTGGAAACAACTCCGCCCCGATTCCGTTATATCATGGCAACATCTCATCACTAAATTCACCATAAGATTTGAGAACTTCTTGGAAGTTGCTCGTCCAGTCAGTTACCTAGGAGAAATCATTCAAAAGGACCATGAAAGTCTGAGGTCATTCCTAAAAAGGTTTGAACAAGCAGCGGCGTTGGTAGAAAAGCATCCCATCAAGGAACGAATCACGCACCTGGGGTAACACACCAACAATGCTTCATTCTGTTACAAACTCATGGTAGTCAAAGCAGGTGCAAAAAAGATAAAACCCGCCCTGGATAATTCCAGATTGGGGGACCCATACCAAGGATCTAGGAGGCAAAAAAATGACCGACGAGGAAGGGTAGAGGAAAGAGGAAGATCCCCTCGGAAGATTCATTACCACAATCTAAAGGCCCCCAAGGAACAAATCCTCACGATCATGTAAAGCGATGGAATCCCTTTCGAATGGCCCGCAAAGCATAGAGAAAGGAGATCCACCAGAAACTCAAACGAGTATTGTCATTTCCATAGGCAAGTAGGACACTCGACAGGAAAGTGCACCCACCTCAGACAAGAAATTCAACGACTAATTGAGTTGGGATACTTACATAATCAGAAAACTTGATGAAGACGTCCAACGAAACCAAAATTCAAACATGATCCACGACCAACAAAACCGAATAGATCGGCGAGGTCCTTCCCTTAGAAGAGCAAGCCCCAGGCAAGAGAAAAACGATCTAAGAAGGGAAAAGAGAAAAAGAACCATAAGCCCAAGGAGAACCCCTCCTCCCCCCACCAAGGCGGTACAGCCCTAGGGAAAGAAGAGATAACCAAAGATCCCAAAGCCCTAGGGGACAAGAAAACCGAATGGCCCCCGCTCAAAATCAAGAAGCGGCTAGAATAGCGTATATGGACCACCAACCTAGGTATATCCAAGAGAATCCGGTCGTCTATGGGAGAATATTGACTATTGCCGGAGGACCCTCAGGAGGAGATAGTCGGAATGCTAGAGAAGCAACCACCAACTCTCTACGAAAATCTGATGAGAAATCCGTTAACACGATAGCGCCCGGGACAAATGTCATCACTTTTGACGAATCAGAAGCCCCCCCGACGTGCCAGGGGGACAGATTGATTCATGATCCCGATGTCCCTCTAGTGATCGAAATAGACATTGCTGGATATGAAATGACCAAGGTACTTGTAGATACGGGAGCATCTTCCAATCTTCTCTTCATGAGCACCGTGAGAAAGATGCAAATGAGCTTGCGAGGAATGGTGCCTGTGACCACGGATCTTATAGGGTTTGGCGGAAACAGAGTAAGGCCAAGAGGAATCCTTTACCTCTCCATTTCAATAGGAAAGGAGCCATATCGAGTTACTAAACAAGTACCTTTTGTCATCACGGATGTCGACTGTGACTACAACATCATCATGGGAAGACCGGCGATAAATCGATTCAAAGAAGTCGTCTCCACCTTCCATTCAAAATTGAAGTTCCCAACTGAAGCGGGGATTGGGACAGTCAATGGAGATTGAAGACAGGGTTGGGAATGCTACACCCTGTCCACCAGAAGAGCTTCTCGCCCGTATCGAGAAGAGGAAGAAATTAGAAGGGAAGAGGCTGAAATACGGGCGAAGAGACAATGTATGTTCTTGCTGGAAAAAGCTCGAAGATCCAGAAGAACGACCAGTTGCACAAGGTATCAATTGGTTAAAAATGGGTATTGACAAACAAAAAACTCCCATCACAATCCATGAAGGCAAGGACAAGATCGCCGAGTACAAAGTCATCCCAGACGAACCATCAAAAGACTCGCCCATGGAAAGTTTCCTCCATAGAAACAGAATGGCCCCGAGCGAAGAAATCAAAGAAATCGCAATTAGGGAAGGTTGCCCTAAAAAAGTTGTTAAAATAGGGGCAGAAATGGACATAGAAACCACCATCAAAATGGTGGCATTCTTGAGAAGAAACGCCGATGTTTTCGCTTGGGGAACTGAGGACCTAACTGGGATAGATCCACGGATCATGGTACAAAAACTCAACGTAGACCCGAACGTGAGGCCTGTCCGCCAGAAGAAAAGGGATCATGGCCCTGTACAAAACAAAATCATCGCCGAGGAGATAGACCGACTCCTAAGAGCTGGGCACATAGAAGAAGTCCAATACTCTGATTGGATATGTAATGTCGTTCTAGTGCAAAAAGCCCCGGGGAAATGGAGGATGTGTAATGATTTTACTAGTCTCAACCGCTTTTGCCCCAAGGATCCATATCCTCTCCCGAGGATTGATCAGTGAGTAGATTCTATCACTGGATGTGCTTTACTAAGTTTTATGGACACCTTCCAAGGATTCTACCAAATCAAGATGGCCGAGCAGGACATAGTAAAAACCGCTTTCATCACCGCAGGAGGAGTGTACTGCTTCAAGGTCATGCCCTTTGGCCTAAGAAATGCAAGAGCAACCTACCAGCGATTGATGAATCGCATATTCAAAGAAGAACTGGGCAAGTCAATGGAGGTATATGTTGATGACATTCTGGTAAAAAGCAAGGAGGCATCAGAACACATTCCCCATCTAGAAAGATGCTTTGCCATCGTCCGAAAATATGGCATGAAACTAAACCCCGAGAAGTGCACGTTTGGGGTGACAGGAGGAAAATTTTTGGTTTACATGGTCACACAACGAGGCATTGAAGCCAACCCGGAAAAAATCAAAGAAATCCTGGAACTCCCTCACCCAGAAAAACTCAGAGACATCCAACGACTCATAGGGAAGGTCATATCCCTAAGTCGATTCATCTACAGATCCGCCGAGAAGAATCTCCCTTTCTTCAAAATACTCAGGAAATCAGAGGACTTTGAATGGAACCAAGAATGCAAAGAGGCCTTTGAAAACCTGAAGCTCTACCTTTCTTCTCCACCACTACTTTCCAAACCTGAGGATGGAGAAACCTTGTACATTTATCTGGCCATAACACCTGAGGTCGTAAGTTTAGTTCTCGTTCGAATCCAGAAGAACGAACATCTCCCAGTTTATTACCTGAGTAAAGTACTCGGAACCGCTGAAAGGAACTACAAGGAAATCGAAAAGTACGCTTACTGCCTGGTGGAAACCTCTCGAAAACTCAAGCCTTACTTCCGATCTCATAAAATGGTGGTTCTAACAAACCAACCTTGAAGCATGTCCTGGGAGATGCATCCAAATCCGAGAGACTAGCCCAAGTGGACGATAGAATTGGGAGACCACACTATCGATTATCAGGCCCCTTCCGCAAAGAAAGCTCAAGTTTTGGCCGATTTTCTAGCAGAATATCTAGGCAAGTCAGGAACCCCCGAGGAAAAGGAGAACGCCCCACTCGCCGAAGAGATCCTCAACTTAGAACTCGAAAATAACCTAGAAATCGATCCAGTGGCCGATTGGATTCTCAACAAAAATCAGATTGGTAACTTACTATCCCCTCCTCCAGAATCAAGATCCAAGACCGCTCCAGAACATAAACCTACCCAACAAGCTCAATGTATTCCTAAAGAGCTTGGTCCGGAAGAAGAGGACATATGGGAACTTTATGTGGATGGATCATCAGCCTCTCACGCATGAGGGATGGGAATCTTACTCATTAGCCCCGAGAGAGCACAAATGGAGTATGCTATAAGACTAACCTTCAGAGTTACAAACAATGAAGCTGAATATGAAGCCATAATAACCGGTATGAGAATGGCGAAATCTGTTATGGTAAAGAAACTCCGTGCTTATTCAGATTCCCAACTCGTTACAGAACAACATTCAGGAAAATTCACAACCAAGAGCATGTCCATGATCAGATACTTAAAGATATTGAAGGAATGGGAAAAGAAATTCGATTTCTTCACACTATCTAAAATTGGCCGAACCGAGAACACAATAGCAGATGGGTTATCCAAGTGGGCTACCGCATCAGGGGCTATCGACACCCGGTCCGTTATACTCATGATGGCAAACGAATCAGCAATTGCTGCCTCGGAAGAGGTTACTTTCATTGGAGTGCTCGGTGGAGTTGGCACATGGATGGAGGATGTGATACGATATTTACGTGACAACATACTACCAAGCAACCACATAGAAGCAAGGCGAGTTCAAAGGAGAGCCCAACGCTACTTCTTATCTGGAGATGATTTGTACCGTAAATCCTATGATGGAACCCACCTGAGATGTCTGGGACCATCCGAAGCTGACATGGTAATGAAAGAAATTCATCTGGGAAGCTGCGGTAATCATTCGGGAGGAAGAGCCCTAGCACAGAATATTTTGAGAAATGGATATTACTGGCCAGGAATGCAGAAGGAAGCCAGCAAATTCTCTAGGTCCTGTGCCGATTGCCAAAAGTTTGCACGTATTCCACACCAGCCATCCATTCCTATGATCCCCTCAACCATCCCATGCCCCTTCGATCAGTGGGGGCATCGAGATAGTTGGACCTTTCCCCACGGGCATAGGAGGAAAGAAGTTCCTAATTGTGGTGGTGGAATACTTCTCCAAATGGGTAGAAGCCGAAGCCACATCATCCATTTCAGAGAAGCGGATGATGGAATTCTTGTGGAAGATAGCATGTCGGTTCGGCTTACCAAGAATCCTAGTTGCTGATAACGGACGTCAATTCTCCGGACACAAGTTAAAAGATTGGTGTAAAGAGATGGGAATCGAACAACGTTTCACCTCGGTCGGCTACCCGCAAGCCAATGGACAGACAAAGGTCACCAATCGCACCATAATCGATAACCTTTAGAAACGACTTGGAGATGCGAGGGGAAATTGGGTTGATGAGTTAGAAGGAGTCCTCTGGGCATACCGAACCACTGCAAGGACAGCCACCCAAGAGACCCCGTTCAGCATGGTGTATGGATCTGAGGCAGTAATCCCTGCAGAGATCGCCATCAACACTTACAGAATCCAAGGGTACAAGCCATCTGATAATCATACCAAAAGAATCTACGACCTGGACATGTTGGAAACCAAGAGAAGCACGGCTCTAGCCAGGACCTTGGGGTATCAAGCCACTATGGTAAGGGCATACAACAAACATGTCAATGGTAGGGATTTGCAAATAGGAGATTTAGTATTGCGCAAAAAGGAGATTCTAAAGCCAATCGGTAAACTTGAACCAAATTGGGAAGGGCCGTACAAAGTAATCAGCTCCAGCATCAATGGAAGCCATGGTTTGGAAACCAAGAGTGGAACTCCCCTCAAACGGACATGGAATGCGAGGAACCTTCAAAAGTTTTTTCCTTAAAGCATCTCTGTAATAGGCCCGACATGGGCATAGGTCTTTTGTAATAAACTCCTACCAGTTTATGAATTCGGTTTAAGCCATAAAAATCAAAGAAGAACCGAGACTCACAGAGTCCGATACCACGTTGAAAGTGCCGAGGACTTGAAAAATCCATCACTCCTTCACTACAAGCCAAAGTCTTGAGTGCAAGAAGAACCGAGACTCACAGAGTCCGATACCATGTTGAAAGTGTCAAGGACTTAAAAAGTCTGACACTCCTTCACTACAAGCCAAAGCCTTGAGTGCAAGAAGAACCGAGACTCACAGAGTCCGGTACCACGTTGAAAGTGCTGAGGACTTAAAAATTCCGACACTCCCTCACTTCAAGCCGAAGTCTTGTGTGAAAGAAGAACCGAGACTCACAGAGTCCGGTACCACGTTGAAAGTGCCGAGGACTTAAAAAGTCTGACACTCCCTCACTTCAAGCCAAAGTCTTGTGTGAAAGAAGAACCGAGACTCACAGAGTCCGGTACCACGTTGAAAGTGTCAAGGACTTAAAAAGTCCGACACTCCCTCACTTCAAGCCAAAGTCTTGTGTGAAAGAAGAACCGAGACTCACAAAGTTCGGTACCACGTTGAAAGTGTCAAGGACATAAAAAGTCCGACACTCCCTCACTTCAAGCCAAAGCCTTGAGTAAAAGAAGAACCGAGACTGGACTTGAAAAGCCCGACATTCCTTCACTTCAAGCGAAAGCCTTGAGTAAAAGAAGAGCCGAAGACCCAGTAAGTCTGGTACCTGGTTCGAAATGTCACCAAAATGAGAAATTTTACAAGAACTTGGCAAAAGAAATTATTCGGGAAAAATGATCGAAAAAGATTCATTTCATTTCATCAGATGGTCCGGTCATTCCAAGATCTACAAAGATACACCAATTCCTAACAAGATAAGATCTAGGAATGACCGGCATTACAACACTTACAAAATGTAGGCTAAAATCGAGAATCCTCCACATACCGGAGGAATAACCCAAAAAAAGAAAAAACATACAGCCTACAAGTGTTCGACAAAAATACTTGACCCTACTACCTAAGCTCCCGAAGTGGGGGGGGGGGGGGGGGGGAGTTTCTCGGTCACCAGAGTTCCCATGACCGGAAGGATTCCCCTCGGCCAAATTGCCACCTTCAGTTGAGGGGAGAGGGACTGACTTCTCAACCCTTCTCCAAAACCTCCTGGTGATTGTCTTCCAACCTTCAATCTCCACCTCGGCCTCAACTTGCTCGTGATCCTTGATGGGACCGGGAAGATCAAGCAACCTGGCATTATTTCCTCTGAAGTTCCTATGATCAAGGATCCCGGCCTCCATCACCTCTGGTAGCCAAGCCGGGTAGACAGGAGCAGGAGTATTCTCCAGGTCCAAGTATGAGGCCACAACGGGCCAAAATTCATCCCCGCCCATCTCCTCGGGCAACTTAAGCTTGGGGTCGTCCACAGAAATTCCGGCATGATTGGCCTGGATGTCCAACTGCTCATCCGTCACTTCAAGACTCTCTTCCGCCAGACCCAAAGTTTGAAGTTGGCCAAGACAGTCAATAAAGGCCTCCGTACGGGTGGACCCGGCATCCATCCGGGTCAGGATGTAGTAAGCGTCGGACCTCAAGAAGTCCTCGACAGCCTCCACCCTTGTAGTTTTGCATTTGGCCACCAAGGCTTCAGCCAATTTTGTCCGGGCCCGGGAATGAACCTCGAGCCCTTTCTCGGCCCTCGTGGTAGCTACTTTCTTAGACTCAAGAGACTTCTCAAGTGTAGACTTCTCGGCCTTCAGCCTCTTCACCTCGGCCTCAGCCTCAGCCTCCTCAAGCAATTTTTTTATACTTGGCGGAGCTGCCGTCCTCCGCCTCCTTGAAGGCCACAACATGGGCCGAGACCTGCAAAAGACCGGAGTCAGCTCTCTTGCTCTTAAAAACTAAATTATCTCAAAGAAACAGAGACAAACTCACCGTCTCGAGATGAGCCTGAAGCACGTCGGTAACGGCCTCTAGACTCTCGGCCAACTCTACGCAGGAAAGAGCCCGCAGCACGCTCTGATCCACCGGCGCGACAAGGCTGGAACCGCCGGTCTTTTGCCTCTTAGAAGGCTCCTCGGGGTCCTTCCCCCTCCTCTTGTTGGCGGCCCTAGTACTGTCCGCCAGCAGCTTGGTACCTTGAGCCTGCACCTGACTATGTGTTAGAGGGACAGGGGAAGTTACATGGACCCTCGAGCCATCAATGGTGGTCGAGTACCCGTGGCCACGAGACTCTATGTTCAGAACATAGTTATGGACGATTACCTGTTCAGCCTGCCGACTAGGACGGGAGCCGGACCCACTCTGGGGATTGCTAATATTTGCATGATTGACGTCGGGAAACTTTTGGGACCCGAGCTTGTATTGGGACTTCTTCGAAGTCCCTTGCCTCAGCTTCTCGAGCTCAGTGGCCTTATCCTTATTCCTCAGTTCCAAGATCCTCTTGGCGGAAGACATTATCCAATACTTTGCATCAACAAAATGAAGAAATATCAGAAGTCCTAGATTCACAGACTTGGTAAACATTATAGAAAAATAAGTAATGCAAGGCTTACTTAAATCCTCATTTCTATTACAAAAAACGGGGTTAGGAGTTAGTTTGGCAAGCCACATGTGTGGTTGGACCGCCAAACCATATGGGTAAAAAAGTGTCGGATCCCCCCCCCCCCCCCCCAATTTACCCCCAGTACGGCGGCCTTTTCATATTGGAGACCCGGATCAGTATCATGGTGAAGACTTGCCGAGCCCCGGGTCCCAATCAGAGGAACTACCTTCTCCGTCATGACCTCTTCTTCTCCAGTCGTGGTATGAATTACCTGCTCCTCTGTAAACTCTAACGGGCGCAGAGACTTCATCCACGCCGGGACCTTCTTCAAAGCTAGAGCTTGGAACTTATTTCTCCGAAAGTTCAGAGGAAGGTTCCAATCACCAGATGGATGTTTTACGTAGAAGTATTTGGGCCACCATTTGTACCCGTGAGAACTCTCGTAGCCATCTAAAAACTTAAAACCCCTACGAGCGTTGAAGTAGTAAAAGGGGATCCCGGGACTAGAAGCGAGAGTGAAGGCCGCCAACATCTTATCATACCGAAACTCTTCGCCCTTCAGAGCCAAAATAACGCCCATACACATAATGGTACCAAGGGCGTTGGGCAGAAGTTGTGTCGGGCAAAGCTGGGTAAAACGGAAAAAGTCCGCTATCGGTTTGATCATGGGAAGCCTCCATCCACACTTAAAAGCCCGTACATGAAAGGTCATGTAACCTTTGGGCGGGTTATACAAAGTGTCATTAGGTCCTGGGATCATTATCTCATAGTCATCAGGGATCTCATAAACCGCTCGGATTTTGGCGATGTCCCGAGGCTTCAAGCTAGAGGTACAAATGGGATTTAACCCGTCGTCATTTTGTTCGGCCTCAGGCCTCAATCCTCTAATGGGTCCGGTCCTATGAGACTTGGTCTCCTTGGCCGACATCTTCTTCCTTGGTTTACTTGGCAACTAAGTTTCACCTTCAGCTACCACCACCAGTGCCCGGCACGGGTTAACATTTTGAGGCTCCTCCTCTTGCTCGGCCCCCTCGTTCTATTCGGCCTCTTCTTCCTCGGAGTCCATGATGTTAACATCATCATCTTCATCCTCCCCGGCCCCACTTGCACTAGCCTGCTCATCAGACCCACGCCTCTCGCCGGCCTCTTCTTCCTCATCAGAGTCCGATCCCGAAGAACTCTCATCAGACGAACTCCCATCTGATGAGGACGAAGAAGACGAATCTCCATCTGACGGATCATTTTCAGCAGGAGCCACCTCCGATTAAACCTCGGGATCTACAGAAGGATCACTTATGGCGGTTCTTTTCCTCACCAAGGGATTCGAGTCAAAGGATAGTAGGGACTCACTACCTTCCCGGGCCAAAACTTCCTCTATCAACGGAGCGCGCTGTGTCTGAACAGTTGCGGATGAACTCCCAGCTTCAAAATTGGGAATGGATACGTCTGAGTACGGGGTAGCTCTAAAATTATACCCGAGACTGGCGAATGAAAAAAGAGGATATGGATTCCTCGGATGAGTGGGTTCCGGTGGAATGACGGCCGTCGGGCGAGGCTCGGGATCGACAAGATCAATCCTTGTCCCAGAAGATCCCACCAAGTTTTGGGACACCGGGCGCTTCGGAATGACTCCCACCAATTCAATTCAGAAGGCGATGGCGGGCCCTCTTCCACCTCAGATCCTTGGTCAGAGTCCAGGTTAATTATGGGGGCCGGCTGTACGACTTCTTCACCCTTATTTACGAAGATATCGCCCAAATCACTAGCACGGTTTGACATAGCGAGATTAAGGAAGAAAAGGACCGAGTTGGGGAATCTACAGAAATAAGAAGAAACGAATTAAATAAACCTAAGCCCCAACCTCGGTCCTCTACCCTACTTTCTACAAACCTACGGACCAACAACATATACAAGGGCCAAAGAGATAAGAAATTGTATAACAAAGGAGTAAGAAAATAAACTTACTTGTTTAGGAAAGAAGACAACGGGTCTCGGACTGCAAAGGGAGATTCACGGGCACAAAGGGCTTTCTCTCACAATCTGGATGACGGTCTCTTTCTCTCTCTAGGTAAAAATTCGCGAAAGTAAAAGTGCTAAAATGACGGACAACTGGAGGTATTTATAGAAGTTACTGGGCCGGTCAGACCAGACCCATGGGCCGACGGTTCAACCTTTGCATCGAACCACGAGAAACCGTAATGATGACAAATTAAGCCGGCCTAATTCGCCCTAGGACGTGTAGATTGCGGTTCGATTAGCATTATAAAACCGGATTATCTTCGATCTCTAAGGACGGGTTCTTACAAGTCATGACGGACCATGAATCTTAAAGAAGAAGGTCCGACTTTACAGGGCTTTACAATTAAAGTCCCCACCTTGGTCTTTCTTACCAAGCTCGGAACTTGGGGGGACTGGTATACCACTAACAACTGGATTTCTTGATCCCGGTAGACACGCCTTTGTCAGTCCATCCTTGAAACGATGAATATTTTTTTAAACAGAAGATCTTCCCTTTGGCATGCTTGTGTATCTTCCAAGACAACAAAGCTGGAAACGGTCAGCCTTCGGTCCAAAGCTCACCCCGCCAGCTAACTATCTTGGAAGGACACAAACACCTCAAAAGTAGACCTTGATCGAAAGGGACCGAACTCTCGATTAGGCTGACAATCTACGATAAGTCTACCTCTTCCACCACCACAATTTTCAAAGTAACGAGTGAACCTAGAAAATGGTAAATGGTGGAAGAGGCAGACGAGATGGAGAAGCATAGCCCTCGAATAATTAAAACGGATGACGGACCAAACTCTACCGAAAAAGCTATTGACACATTGATGGCCTATCCTCCTGACAGTTGCTCGAAGAAAGAAGTCCCGCCTAGCCGACTCATGGCCACGAAATGCCTCAGGAGGATAAAACCAACAATGGGTCACTAATCCCGGTTCATCTATATCAGAAAACGGCCAAAAGGACCGACTGGCTAAAGAGTTGTCACGGACCTTTTCTTACTAAAGAAAAGGACGAAAGAAGCAAGAAAACAAGAGCCAGAATTTGAGCTGAGGGAGTATTTATAAGAAAAAAGGTCCAATCAAATCTCGCCACGTCAGCCTGGTGACATCAACATATTGGGCCTGGGCTAGGGCCGTCCTATGGGCCTTCGAATTGGTCAAGATCTTGCAAGCCCGGGCAATGGGCAAAACTTTCACTCTTGGCGGACTAATTAAAACAAAATTTCACAACTATCTCTTACTAAGATACTTGGAAACTGGGGGGACTTATGATATGGACATATAAGTCCGTCCAACGAATTAGACCTTTCTACAACGTTCCCGATCTCGTGAAACTCTTTTAGCCACCACTGTGGAAAAAAGTCCGCACCTGTGACAACGCCCGGCACAAGAGAGCCATACTGTTGGTAGGTCCGACCCCCACAAACTTGGCAATGAATTTCATATAAATCATGAAGGAAAAGACCCTAAAAAGTCCGGCATTAAAGTCCTGACGGACTCAACCGACTAAAAAGGCCCGTCTACATGGAAGTTGCACTAACTAGCGTGTGATAAACGCGCCACCTACCTCCGAGACCACGTGCCACGCTATCACCAAACCGACAAGGTTCCGGGAAGTCAGACGGCTTGTCCCCCGAGCTTCCCCTATAAAAAGCCCGCATTTACTACTCATTAAGTTACGCAACTACTTCTACAAAATCTACTCTCTAAGTTTCGGGTCCGAGATAATTCGACAAGCCCGTTACCCAAGTTGAATCTTAGTCCGGACTGCCCAAGACAGGCCGGCCCAAAAGGGTCTAACCCCTTCCTTTGTTCTCAGGTGACGCCCGCATCAAACTTTGCCAGCCACATCGAGGAGACGGACCCCTTCCGAGAAAACAACCTGAAAGCTCCCCTCTCTGGACTCACACTTTGGCGGACCAAACTATCGACGGACCCCAGATCCAGAACAGTGGGAAAACAACCTGAAAGCTCCCCTCTTCGGACCCACACTTTAGCGGGCCTAACTGACTACCTGACGACGGACCCCCGGACTTGAACGATTTGAACTACACGACTTGACTATTAGCCCCTCCGCTCTATGCACTTGACCTAGAGTTTTGATTTATCCGGATTTACCCCACATCAATTCTTATAAAAATATTAATGTATCGGATTTGATTCTAATATTTTATCTATTTCTTTATTTCCCAAGATCTTGCAATTTATTTTTCCTAATAACGAACTGGTATAGGGAAAAGAATTAAAAACCTAGTGAAAGGGAGTTATCATGCAGTCGAGTCTGGGGAGGTCTTTCATTTAGAATATTTGAAATTGATTTTCTTAATGTACTAACCTTAACTCTACACTTGAGGAAAAAAAAAAGAGATTTCGCCGAGTCTCTTCAAGACAAGATGTGATCAACATTTTATGTAATGTTACAAATATTATGTAATGTTTTACAAGTAACTAAAATCTATGTTAAATTATTATTGATCAGTTTCCTGGAATGTGATACGTTGAACTCGGGACGGAATAATTATATAGTGTTTGCAGCTATATATACTACAGTATATAATATTTATCCTATCAACCTAATATAAGGTGTATCGTAGAAGTATGTATTAAAACAAAGGGTAATAATGATGAATAGGTAAATGAGAAAGAAATGAAATGCTAATGAAGGGCGGTATCATGCAGTGGAGTGGTGTCTGGAGAGGTATAAAAGGGGTGGCATGGACAGAAGAGTTGAACATCAAGGAGAAGGGATTGAAAATCAGAACATTAATTAAATTAAATGAAGTTTTCATTTCTGTCCTTCTCCTTTCGTTAATTTCTTCTCTTCTCTATTTTAATTTGTTACATTGAGAAGAGAGGTTAATTGGTTCTGTTGTTGGCTGCAATTGCAAACATGGGTGGTCTTAGTCTTGAAGAAATCAAGAATGAGACTGTTAATCTGGTACTTAATTTACTTTCTCTAATTCTTCATTTCCATTTTGTTCATCAACTTAATTCAACTTCTTTTTTCTGTTTTTTTTCTCTATATAAATTATATACTACTTCTTCTACAATACAAGTGAGTGATCATGGAAATCAGATGCTCTGTTTTTTCTCTTATTTGTAGACCAACCAAGTTTACTTCTCTTAAATTGATTGCTTTTTATCTTTATAAATTTCTGATGATTCTCTTTTCCGAAATGCCATGTTTTTCTCACATTTTTCAGGGCTCAAGTTACTTACAAGATTATTGGTTCAAGTTACTACTATATGTTTATTTGTTATGTTGTACTACTATGTAATTGTACCAGCACTGTTTAGGTTCAAGTTAAGAACTTAAGATGCTTTAAGATTTTTACAGTGTCAAATCAGTTCATTTTTTCTATACTTCATATTGGACTACATTGTCAAAGCATGCTGATGAATGGTAGGGGAAAAAAAAAATAAGATAACCAAATTATTATAAAAAACACTATTTTCCTAATATAAAAGAAAATCACGACGCGATGTTGGACCTTATCAAGCTCATGTTCATCTTTACAAGTCGATCACGAGTTCAAATTTTATCGGATCGGATTTTTCAATTAGGAGCTTCTATTTAAACTCGCGAGCATCGAGCTTGCTCGTGAGCTTTTCACAAGTAAGCTAGATCAAATTAATTATTTTTCTAAAGATAATTATTTAAATTAATTATTATTGTTATTTAATTAATGAATTACATGCTATATTAATAAATTTTCAAATACATCATTTTGTAAGACAATATATATGGACATGAAAATGTTATTTTGTGTTATTAAATATAATACTTCTATTAAATGTATATTATAATTATATTATATTATAAGTTATTATTATATTATAAGAGAGGAAGTTGTTTAAGTTTGGTACCAAGTGATTGGAGCACTTTACCTTTAATGAATTTTAGATTTGCCCTGCTTTAAAGGAGTTTCTTGTCAAATGTTAAAAGAGAATAATAATTGTTGTTCTAATGTTTTAATTAGGAGATAAGATGTAAAAGTTTCTCCCCGTTCTTCATTGAAAATTGTTGCAAACTTAATTTCGATTTCTTATTCATTTCATTGTTAGACAAAATCCGACTTATAATTGGTATGTGTATTGTGCACATTGGTGATTTAATACACAATTTTATTATTTCTTTTTACAAAATATATTTATTAATGTAAAATATTGACATTATTAAGTAAAAAAAACTCCGATCTTTTTATAGAGAAAGTCAGCTCATAGACGGTCTCTAGATCACGTATCTATAGACAGACCTATGTTGTCAAGAAAATCATCGATTTTATTAATCAATATGTCAATGTTTTCAACATTTGTGCTTTTTTATATTAAAAAAAATACATTTTGTAAACTTAATATACGTTTTGATTAATTACATGGATGATTTTGCTGATAACATATGTCCGTCTTTAAATATGTTCCACTCTCTCTAGAAACGTTCTTATCTACTTGATATTTTCCATCGATTTTTGTGAGTTTATAACATGTCTTTCTATGAAATTATATTAAGTGTTTTTATAACAAATACTCATGTTATAGAGTGTGCTTGGCACCGCGCTAAGCGCGGTGCGTTCTCACTAGTATTAGTATAAATATATAACATGTACGTGTTTACTTATATACGTGCAAGCTGCTCGTGATCAATCGAGCTTTTTACCATAGTTCTCAATACTTTTCAAACTGAGTCGAGCATGCTCAAGATCAAACTCGTGTTGACCAAGCTTTGATCGAGTTTTTTCACGAGTTGCTCGACAACAGTTTTATTCGTTTCCAACCGCATGTAATCACCTTAATTTTACTAATTTTACGAGATTTTTCTATCCTTTAGGATATGCTGCATCATATTATTAATTATATAACAGATATATAAAATAATTTAATTTACTTGTGTTAATATATAGTTTTAGGTTTATGTAGTTGGTTTTTGACTCTAGGATGGAGGTATGTTAATAGTGAGCCTTAATCCTTAATCCGTTAATTGAGTTTTGGGTTCCAAAGTCAACTTTGGATCGAGTAATGTTGGACATATTGTATTCTTGCATCAACTACCCTACCCATTCATGCTAAGTGACTGATTGGGCTAGCGATTAAAATCGCATTAAACTGGTTTAAAAAAAATATATTTTAACCTTATCTTCTTAATTTTAATCGTTAATTAAACGGTCGTTTAAGACAGTTAAGCATGAACATGACCGAGTATGTGTGTGATGATGATGTATGGATTCATGTTTTTTTTAAATAAATCAATTATCTACTCTCTTTTTTCTATGCTAATTTCTTATGCAAATAATTTAAAAAAAGATTTATTTTACGGTTAATTGACTTTTGAAGTGGTATAAACAGAGGAAGGGTTTGAAATGTGAAGCTTTTTATGACAACTGATAAGCTTTTTTCAGATTGTAACTTGTTCTAAGATGAATTTATTCTCATTAAACTTTCATAACATTTCAAGATGATCAGCTAAGACAGTGATTTATAACCAACAAACTTGTTTCAGATGTCAAAATGTTGAGATTAAGAGCAAATTATTTTAACAGGAAAAAGTTCCGATTGAGGAAGTATTCGAGCAGTTGAAATGTAACAGTGAAGGGTTGAGCTCTGATGAAGGAGCAAGCAGGCTTGGGGTATTTGGACCAAACAAGTTGGAAGAGAAAAAGGTCTGTCCTTAGTAACTAAACATGCATTGCAGACTGCAGTTTTGTTCCGATGCATTCGTTGATAGGATTAATGTTATGGTGATGTAGGAAAGCAAATTTCTCAAGTTCCTTGGTTTCATGTGGAATCCGCTCTCATGGGTTATGGAAGCTGCAGCCATAATGGCTATTGCACTGGCTAATGGAGGTGGAAAGCCTCCGGATTGGCAAGACTTTGTTGGTATTATTTGCCTTCTCGTTATCAACTCCACCATCAGTTTTATTGAAGAGAACAATGCTGGAAACGCAGCTGCCGCCCTTATGGCTGGTCTTGCTCCTAAAACAAAGGTATGTTTACAGACATTCTCTAAAGACGTTTGGTTTTTGCATCTGATCATGAATAAAGGAATTGCATATTGTCACGTAGAATTAATTTGTGTATTGTTGGCAAAATGACTGATAATGTGAGTAGAACCTGATAAAGCCTTAGTCTGATTGATTGATTTAGTCATTCTGTAACCAGTTTTCAATTTTTTATGCTTCTGCTTAACATGATTAGGAAAGCTAGTGAATGCTGACCGGTTTCTTTACTTTAAAAAAAAAATGTTTAGGTTCTGAGAGATGGGAAATGGAGTGAGCAAGACGCTGCAATCTTGGTTCCAGGTGACATTATAAGCATAAAACTAGGAGACATCATTCCAGCTGATGCTCGTCTACTTGAAGGTGATCCTATGAAGGTTGATCAATCTGCTCTCACTGGAGAGTCTCTTCCAGTGACCAAGCATCCATATGACGAGGTTTACTCCGGTTCAACATGCAAACAAGGTGAAATTGAGGCTATAGTCATTGCCACTGGAGTCCACACTTTCTTTGGGAAGGCAGCACATCTTGTAGACAGCACAAACCAAGTTGGACATTTCCAGAAAGTTCTCACTGCTATCGGAAACTTCTGTATTTGCTCCATTGCAGTTGGTATGCTGGCTGAGATTATTGTCATGTACCCGATTCAACGCAGGCCATACAGGCAGGGTATTGACAATTTGCTCGTGCTCTTAATCGGAGGAATTCCAATTGCCATGCCTACTGTTTTATCCGTTACCATGGCTATCGGTTCCCACAGGCTGTCACAGCAGGGTGCCATCACTAAGAGAATGACTGCCATCGAGGAATTGGCTGGCATGGATGTGTTGTGCAGTGACAAAACTGGAACTCTCACGCTTAACAAGTTGACTGTTGACAAGACCTTGATCGAGGTTTTTGCCAAAGGTTGTGATGCAGATTATGTCCTACTCACAGCTGCAAGAGCTTCCCGGACAGAAAATCAAGATGCCATTGATGGTGCCATTGTCGGAACACTTGCTGATCCTAAGGAGGTACCTAATCTGGTCTTGTTTTTTTTTTTGTCATTGTTGAATTTAGTTTCTAATTTGGCATGCATTTGGATTTTTAGGCAAGAGCTGGAATCAGGGAAGTGCATTTCTTCCCTTTCAACCCAGTGGACAAGAGGACTGCTTTGACTTATGTTGATGGAGACGGGAAGTGGCATCGGGCTAGTAAGGGTGCCCCAGAACAGGTGCATCTTCTAATATCTCTAGTTGGCTTTTGTGCAAATTCATGAAAATATAAGCATAATCCGATAATCGTTTAAATATTGTTCTATTGTTTTTTCATCAGATCTTAACTCTGTGCAACTGCAAAGAAGACTTCAAGAAAAAGGTTCATTCTGCCATTGACAAATTTGCTGAACGTGGACTTAGATCACTGGCTGTTGCCCGACAGGTAGTGCCAGAGAAATCCAAGGAAAGCCTTGGTGCTCCATGGGAGTTTGTTGGCCTTTTGTCACTTTTCGATCCTCCAAGACATGACAGTGCTGAGACCATCCGTAGGGCTCTCAATCTTGGTGTAAATGTCAAAATGATTACTGGTAAGTGAATGACATGTCGTAATGTTGATATCGTGACTTTGTTTCTGTCTCATATTATTTTCTGTTTTGAAGGTGATCAACTTGCTATTGCTAAGGAGACTGGACGACGACTTGGGATGGGAGTCAATATGTACCCATCTGCATCTTTACTCGGCAATCACAAAGACGAGTCTATTGCTGGCCTACCAATTGAAGAATTGATTGAGAGGGCTGATGGTTTTGCTGGGGTCTTCCCAGAACACAAGTATGAAATTGTGAAGAAGTTACAAGAGCAAAAGCACATTGTTGGAATGACTGGAGATGGTGTGAACGACGCGCCTGCTTTGAAGAAAGCTGATATTGGTATTGCAGTCGCTGATGCAACTGATGCTGCAAGAGGTGCTTCGGATATTGTGCTTACTGAACCTGGTCTCAGCGTTATCATTAGTGCTGTCTTAACAAGCAGAGCTATTTTCCAGAGAATGAAGAACTATACTGTTAGCTTCGACTTCCCAAACTGTATATATACTTTCTCGTTTGTTTGAAATCAATTTCTAATTTTTGTTGAATATTTATTTTGCAGATATACGCAGTTTCCATCACCATCCGTATAGTGGTAAGTTGATAGTTGCGATTTTGGTAAGAAAAGCTAATACTAGTGTTTTTTTTATAGAATGGTGGCTTATGATCTACACATGCTTCTCATTTACAGTTTGGATTCATGCTGATCGCTTTGATTTGGAAGTTCGATTTCTCCCCGTTCATGGTCCTGATTATCGCCATTCTCAATGATGGTACGATTATGACCATTTCCAAGGATAGAGTGAAGCCCTCTCCATTGCCTGACAGCTGGAAATTGAAAGAAATTTTCGCTACCGGTGTAGTACTTGGAGGTTACCTTGCGTTGATGACTGTTATATTCTTCTGGATCATGCATAAAACAGACTTCTTCCCTGTAAGGAACAATTACTCATTTTCACATCAATGTTCTTTCTACTTTGTCATAACAATAACGCGCTATCAAACTTTTCTTCCAAATGCAGGAAACATTTGGAGTGAGGCATATTAGAGATAGTGAAAATGAAATGATGGCTGCTTTATATTTACAAGTGAGTATTGTCAGCCAGGCGCTCATTTTTGTGACCAGGTCACGCAGTTGGTCTTACGTTGAACGTCCTGGACTTCTGCTAATGGTTGCTTTCCTCACCGCACAACTGGTAAAGTTTCAACCCGTCATTTACCAGTTTTGTATTGAATTAGTCCCGTCATGACTCGATCTCTTTATGTAGGTTGCAACTCTTATAGCTGTGTATGCCGACTGGAGCTTTGCTAGAATTCAAGGATGTGGTTGGGGATGGGCCGGTGTGATCTGGATTTACAGTGCTGTCTTCTACGTGCCCCTCGATTTGATGAAGTTTGCGATCCGCTACATCTTAACTGGAAAGGCATGGCAGAATTTGTATGACAAGAAGGTAATGTACAGAGCTTCAGTTTAATGAAGTTAAAAATCCCCTCTTCAGCTCAAAGTGTCCTTAACCAAGTCTTCAAAGGTCTTAAAAATGGACACGAATCTCTTATGTTCTTATTTCGCTTCATGTTTTTATGTGAATAGACTGCATTTACCACCAAGAAGGATTACGGTAAAGAGGAGAGGGAAGCTCAGTGGGCTCATGCTCAGAGGACCTTACATGGTCTGCAAACAAAAGAATCGGTCAATATCTTCCCTGAGAAGAGCAGCTTCAGTGAACTTTCTGAAATCGCCGAGCAGGCCAAGAGGAGAGCTGAGATTGCTAGGTAAAATTTAAAACAAAGTATGCTAACCTAGTAGTTCACTCGAGAATAATCTTGGCAAAATGAATGAATACATTATATCCCTATTTGTGCAGGCTCCGTGAATTGAATACGCTCAAGGGTCACGTCGAGTCAGTTGTGAAGCTCAAGGGACTCGACATTGACACGATTGCACAGAGTTACACGGTTTGAGGAACCAGAATGAATCCGGAGTGCGGACCAAAAGAACAAACTCTATGTTTTAAACAAGAAGGAAAGAGTTTCTTAATTAGATATGAAGTACTGTCTCTAATAGGGAAATAGTAATGAGCCCTAATATCGGACTTGTGTATCTTTTCCCTTTTTTATTTTTGTTTTCTCTGATGGTTTCCTTGTGATCTTTGGCTCTTTATATAAGTACTACAATGACATGTAACAAAACTGTTTCATCTCAAGCCTTTTCTTTCTAGTTTCCTTGTGATCTTTGGCTACATAATTATCTTTGTTTTTATACTATCAAGGAATACACAGATCCACATACTTTAAATTATAAGAGTGCATTCTATAAATTTTCAAAAAATATACAGTATATACTACCAGGAAGAGTTCATTGTACAGTGTATAGACAAAAAAAGCTAAGTTATGATCCAGGAAAGGCTCTGTCTGAGACTCCACGTTCTAGTAATCATCTTCATCGTCCCTTGGCCTTGAGAAACGCCTGATGACAGCAGAAACTGCTCCGAAAACAATAAATAGAAGAAACAGATCAAATCCACCTCCAACGCCAACTGCCACGCTGGGACCTGGGGCGAAAAATGAGAAGGGAGACCAGCCCCATCCACCATAGCCATAACCGTAACCGTATCCACCAACTAGAGGAGGAGCAATTGGAGGGTTGATGTAGACATTGGTCCTGAACACAGTGAGTTTTATGTCAAAAGAGCACGATAACATTTTATTGTCCAATGTTGAAGAAACAAGCTATGTCTTACAATATACAGCATTTTCAGTTAAACATCACATGTTCGTAATGACATCAGATAAATAATAGTACTACTTAAAATCAGCAGTCCAGCAAAGAAACTCTCAAATGCTAGCTGATGTAGCTTTAGTTCATTCTTGGTTCAGTAGTCGTACTCTTGTAGCGAACAATGTCAGTTGTTCTTGCAAGCTTGAGAACAATTAGCTGACAGATACATGAATTTTTTCAAAGTAAATGCATAATAGATAGATGGATTGTATCCTCTCACTGAAGACTTTGAGTGTATATGTCTATGAAACTTGTAGCCAGATAGAGAAAAACTAGAGCAATGAAAATGTCAAGTAAAGTAAATGGTTAAGACTAGTTTCATCTTCCTCCTTTAGCACAACAGAAAAACAGCAAAAAGTTGGAGTTACCAGCGTCCACTCTATCAGATAGACGAAACGGCATTAATGAGACACTGAATGCTTGCAAGCAATATGAAGTAGGAACCATAAGTTATGCACAACAACTTGTATTACATTGCTGCACCATGAAATTATATAATGTCCTAATATTTATAATTTGTTCTGAGAACTAAAAGACATGATTGAATTCTGATGAAGAATAGCTCACAGTTATGTAACAAACAGAAAACCAATATTAATTCATCCATAATTAATATATAAACGGATTAAGTCTGCCCATCTTTACAAGTTCGAACTTTTAGCAAAAAGGTACCTTGAATTGTTGATTCTTGGGCCGGAGGATCTCGGTGGCGGGGCAGATGAACGGAAAGCCTGGCCGCCAACACGACCACCGGACTTGGCAGCTGCAGCAGGATCAACTGGCACCAGAGTTAACATTCCAGCTGCTACTGCAACCATTGCCAGTTTTGCCAGCTGATTACTATTTTCGTTCTTCCTACTGCAACATTAACACACCAATTCAAGATACTATATTCTAACTAATAATTCTAGACAAAATAAATAAATTCAATATCTAGAGATTTGTACAGATACCATGTGAAATCATTTTCTTCTTCTTCCTGTTGTTTTTGTTGAATCGGGTTGTGTCTGCAAGAAACTAGAGGAACATGGCTGGGGTAATGTGAGAGTGGTCTTTGGGGTTTGAAAGATGAGGTGAGAGGATTGGAAAGGAAGCTACTCTCCACTAAAGCAATTGCCATTTTGTTTCTTCTTTCTGTTAGCTAAAATTGTTATCTGACTGTGAGCAAGAATTAACAAGATGATCACTTCCAATTCTTGATTTCCAACTTTGCTGCTAGCTAGAGAAGAGTTGATATCTTGTGCTGCTTCAATTGAATTGAATTTTGATGGCTTGGAGTATCACACGTGGGTACATAATACTGGATCAATTCGAGCCTTCCAGAACCCAATCACCAAGTGATATCATATACCCCATCCTCAATAATTATCTTCTATCAAACCGGGTTAGTCTTCCCTCCAACATGTTATACGCTTTAAAAGTTGTCAATGGTTATACCACCTACATTAAATTTTGTACTTTACAAAACACTAGATAGTACATTTTGTTGTAGGGTATAATAAACCTATCAAATCCTTTATCTCTACCATGTTAGGGAAAACTAAAATAAAAGAAAGGAATTAAAAAGAAAAGGACTTAGATTCTCTAGCAAAGCCGAAGGTTCCTGCGCGAAATCTGCAGAAAAACGCTAAAGCTCGATCGATTCTGAAATGTTTGTTGTTATATCTTCAAAAAGCTGCACAAAAATGAACCAAGAAAAGGTTAGAGATATTTCGAACGAACTTTTTGCGATTCTTTTGAACATTTTCAACCGATTTGATCGAGAGAACAAGCTAGACAGTTGATATTATGTTTGATTACATCCTACTACATAGTTGTATAATGTTTCGACCTAGATGGAAAAAAAAACCACTAACGTATGTATGGACATAGTTGTAGATCATTATGCATGTTTTTATATATTTTGATTGTGATTTTTTTCTCATTGTTGGTCATAGATGCCGGATTCAACTGGAGCAAATTCAACAACTGAAGATGCTAATGGACCTGCACAAAATCAAAACACATGTCATGTTCTATACAATTTGCTCCATTTTCTCTGCAATGTGCCACATGATTTCAATGTAGTAGTTGCTATGTCACCATGAGGGACTTATTTGCAGTATATTCCATGTTCTCTGTCATTTACTCCATGTTCTCTGCAATGTGTCCCATGATTCCAACGTAGTAGTTGCTCTGTCAACATGAGGGACTTAGGCTCTGTTCTCTTCAACTGCAATTTTCTGAACTGAACTGAACTGAATTGTAGTATAAAATATAACTAAGCTGAACTGAATTGAATTGAACTGAATGAGTTTTCAGTTGAAGAGAACAAAGCCTTATTTGCAGTATATTCCATGTTCTCTGTCATTTCCTCCATGTTCTCTGCAATGTGCCCCATGATTCCAATGTAGTATTTGCTCTGTCACCATGACATAAATTATATATAATATATTCTATGTTCTCTGTCATTTGCTCCATGTTATCTGCAATGTGCCCCATGATTGTAATGTAGTAGTTCCTCTGTCACCATGAGGGGCTTATTTGCACTATATTGCATGTTCTCTACCATTTTCTTTTGTTCTCTACAATGTGCCCCATGATTACATTATACTCCCTCCTTCCCGCATTCCATTTTGGGACGTCTCAATTTTAAATTCCCATCCCTTTAATGAAAAATATATCTCCTGCTTTATTACCATCCTCCTACTTTATTCATTTTTTTCTTAAAACTTGTGCTCGGACCTGCAGGTAATTGAATCCGGGACAGAGGGAGTAGTAGTTGCTCTGTCACCATTAGGGACTTATTTGCAGTATATTCCATTTTCTATGTCATTTGCTCTATCTTCTCTATAATGTGCCCTATGATTCCAATATACCCCAACCTAAACACTAAACCCTAGGTAAAGGTTTGTCGGGGTCACTTAAGCATTCTAAAACCCTAAACAGTAAATGTTGAATCCTAAAAACCCACTGACACATGAAAACACCATTAGGGTCTGACGCCCTTAATTAGGCTTAAGATTTAGGATGGGGTACCTTAAGCCCTAATTAAGGATTTGACATATGTCCTAATTGATTTGATTTATGTTTTAAAAATAATATACTTCTCTGTAATTTTCTCATTCATTTGTCCTATGTTCTAAACATAAACATGGTGTTTGTTATACCATTAAAATTACAAAACTAAGTTAAAAAAAGTTTGAAGGCTTTTGGATTGAAGTTAACTTATAACAATTAGAGAGAGAAATTTTGAGAGAAACCATAGAGCTCCCATATATCCCTAGGTCCCCGGCCGCCCTCCGACCACCTTATGTTTAGCTCCAGAGCCATATGTCATCCCCCTTCTACCCCCCATCCCAACCCGTAGAACACCCTAGGATCCCGGTTAGCACTGGTTCGAGTTTGCACAAGTCGAAGTCTGGCAGAAAGATAACAGCAGCTCAGTCGAGGTGGGTTCGAGAGGTAATAAGAAATTCGTCTTCATTATACGTGTCAAATTTCCCGGAGAACTGGAATAGCATTCATCTGAAGGATAATCTAAAGAAAGTAGGTGATGTCAGAGATGTCTTCATACTGAATAAGAGGAACAAGGATGGTAAGAAGTTTGCTTTCGTTAGATTTGGAGCAGAGGAAAATATCGAGGAAATTCTGAGAACTGTTCAAGGGCTGTGGATTGGAAATATCAAGATTCTGGAAAACATTGCGAGGTTTGACTGGGAGGATGGTGCTAAGGGCAGAGATTTTAAGGCGGGTGTACAAATGATTAGTGATCCACGGAGAAGAGAGGAAGGGATGAGTTATCTCCAAGTAACAAAGAATAAACAAGAGGTGGCGCCTATGGAAGGACAACCTAATGTGTGTCAGAATAGAGAAACAGATGGTACTAAGGCAATCAAGGTTCACATCCAAAAGATTAGGAGAGAGGCAATCTTCGTTCCGGATAAGGAGTCTAGTGCATGGGCAAAAAACTGTTTGATTGGCACCACTGTAAAGGAATTTACAAAGGAGGGGGTGAAAAAGTTCTTAGTGGCACGAGGGTACGTACAAACTAGAGTCAACAGTTTGTCAAATGATGCATGGGTCTTGGATACTGAGTCTAAAGAAGAACATAGTAAAATTCTGGAGGAAGATCGAGATTGGTTGAAACTATGCTTTAGCAGCATCCGTAGGTGGAATGAGTCTGATGTCAATGGGAGAAGAAGGACATGGATAAACATCTTTGGAGTTCCATTACATGCGTAGAGTGACCAAATTTTTCGAAGAGTTAGTAATAAGATTGGGAGAGTTCTGCAAATTGATAATGCTACGACTCAGAGGATGAATCTTCAGAAAGGTCGGGTGCTGATTGAAACACCTGTAATGGAGACTTTGAACAGGACTGTTACATTGTAGATTTGGGAGAAATTATACAATATCAGAATCATGGAGGAAATGTCGTGTCAAGAACTGAGGAGTCAGGTGTGTCTTGACGAAACAAATTCGTCGTCGGAATTGGAAGAATCGGAGTTGGGAGAGGAGGTGTCCGACGAAGAAGCCGAAGAGTCTTTCCTATCAGAAGATGAGGAGTTTGATAAGGAACAGGATATTAATGGCGTCATTGAAGAACCTTTTTGGGTAAAGGAAAAAGTGGGTTTGGAGAACTGTAACTCAAAGACGACTGAACTAGGTTTGCGGGAATATAATTATTAGATGGATGGTAGGCACGTTGGGCAGAGTGATGGAGTTGAAGTTGTAACAGAACCAGTTATTGAAAAAAGATTGGTGGACTGTTTTGGGGAGTCATCTCTTGATGGATCGAAAGGGAGAGAATTGGATCAAGAAAATTGGACCTCAGTTAATGAGAAGAAGTCTTTGGAGGAGAGCAATGTTGGGCCTAGTACGGAGTTGGGCTTGGGCTGCAGAGAGAAGGACAGTTTGGTTAAAAGCGGGCCCAAGGAGGGATTTTTAGGTCATGAAAATCCAAAATAATTTCAGGATCAATTAATTCATCAGTCAATGGATGTGTCGGAAGATCCATTTAATTTATACCCAATCATAAACAGGAAGACTCCTTCAGCACCAACAGTTAGAAAAGTAAAGAAATTGAGCATCAATAAAGTAACGAAGAAGGCTGCGGCAAGGGTAATCGCGATTAGAAACAAGGCGACCTTGGTACATAAATCGGGTAGAGAGGAAGGTGGGGAAGAGGCAATTGTAGGCATCAACAAAACTTTGAAAAGGGGGAGAAAACCAAAACAATCAGTTTCGATGATAAAAGTGTCAGCAGAGCTGAGAAAGGAAGATGGTCCAACTGACAGCGAAATTGAAGCGTGTAACAAGTTGGTTTTGAAGAAGAAGGCAGAGGACGAGGCGGTAGCTCTGTGGGAGTTGGGTAATCATATGGGGCTGTTGAGTAGTGAGGATTGGGAGAAAATTTTGGATCAGTTTGTGGTTTGGGAGTTGCGGGAAAAGCTTATCGAAGATGGGTCAGGTTCAGCTGGGATTAAGGAGACGACAAGGGTTGATAATGCGGATAATTAGTTTCAATGTGAGGGGTTTGGGAGGAAGGGTTAAGCGAAGTGCAGTTACAGAATTAGTGGTGAAGGAGAAGGTGGATTTGGTTTGTTTGCAGGAAACTAAGCTAGATTATGTGGATGCTAGATTATCCTCAGTGTTGTGGGGAAGTAATGACTGTGATTGGATTTTTAGTGGCTCGGGAGGAATGTCAGGGGGATTATGTTATATTTGGGATAAGTCGGTATTTTAAAAGACCGAGTTGTGGGGCGAAAAGGGATTATTGGGTGTTACGGGGTTTTGGAATGATATTATTGTGAACATTGTAAATGTTTATGCGCCTTGTAGCATCGAAGGCAAAAGGAAGGTTTGGAGGCTATTGGAGGAAAAGATGAAGGGTAAAGAAAAGGAACGGTGGTGCATTTGCGGGGATTTCAACGTAGTAAGAGTGGAAGAAGAAAGAAGGGGCAGTGAAAGAACTAATAGAGAAATGGAGATGAGGGATTTCAATGGATTTATTGAAAGAATGAGTTTAATTGATTTGTCGTTGTAATGAAGAAAATTTACTTGGTATCGGGGGAATGGGAGTTGTGGAAGCCGACTTGGTAGATTTTTGTTATCTAGTCAATGGATGGAGAGTTGGCCGAACTTAGCACAATTTGGATTAAAAAGAAAAGTCTCGGACCATGTGGCGATTATGTTGAAGGAAGATGTAAAAGAGTGGTGACCTAAACCGTTCAAGTTCTTGAGTTTTTGGATCAAGGAAAAAAGTTTTCGTGAGCTATTGGAAAAGGAATGGAAGGAGTGTAAGGTTCAAGGGTGGAGTGGGTTTGTTTTTAAGGAAAAGTTGAAGTTATTGAAAGACAAGATCAAAGTGTGGCATGGTGAGCAGTTTGGAAAATTGGAGATGAGAATTGAGCAGAAAACTATGGAAATCAGTACACTAGACAGGAAAGCAGAGTCTACGGAGCTGTCGGAGTTGGAAGTTGATGAACAGAAAGCTGTATGGGGTGAACTGAATAAATTTCTGGGAATGAAAGATCAGATTAGGTTTTAACAAGCGAGAAATAAGTGGTTAAAAGAAGGTGATACAAACTCTAAGTTTTTTCATAAGAGTGTGGCGAAGAGAGGCCGTCAAAAAATTCTGAGAGGATTGAGGATAAAAGGGAAATGGAAGAAGGTGTGGCGGAGTTGAAAGAAGGGATAAGGGAGTATTTTCAAGATCAATTTAACAAAGGTAGTGTGAGTGGGAGAAGGCTGCCGACTGGAATCGAAGGAAGAAAAATCAGTAATGCAAGCTGTGAACTGCTGGAAAGTCAGTTTGGTGAGGAAGAAATAAGGAGGGCGATTTGGGAATGCGGATTGGAGAAATGCCCGGGGTCGGATGGGTATAATTTTCATTTCTTCCGTGAATTTTGGGAGTTATTGAAAGCAGATTTTGTTGCTCTGTTTGAAGATTTCTACAACAACTCCAAACTGGTGAGGGGTTTGAACGCATCTTTTATAACTTTGATTCTGAAGACCAAGAACCCGACTGGAATCGAAGAATTTCGCCCAATTTCGCTTATTGGTAGTATTTATAAAGTGGTGTCGAAAGTACTTGCAAACAGATTGTCGAAGGTGCTTGAGGAGGTTATTTCTATGTACCAATCTGCCTTTATCGGAGATAGAAACATCCTTGATGGAGTTGTGGTCGCTAATGAGGTAATTGACGAGGCAAGGAAGAAGAAGAAGAGCATTTTTCTTTTTCAAAATATACTTTGAAAAGGCTTATGATTCCGTCAATTGGGAGTTCCTTTTGGGTATGTTGGAGAGTTTGGTTTTGGCCGGAGATGGTGTAAGTGGATCAAAGAGTGCATTTCGACGGCGGAGGCCTCAATCCTTGTTAATGGCAGCCCTACAAACAATTTTAAATTGGAAACGGGTATCCGTCAAGGTGACATACTATCCCCTTTCCTCTTTCTTATTGTGGCGGAAGGTCTAAGTTGAATGATGTTAAAGGCATGTAGTTGCGAGCTATACAAACCATGTTTGGTGGGAAGGGAGGACATTGAGGTCTCTCATTTACAATTTGCGGATGACTCCTCATTCTTTGGGGAGGCAAAGGATGCAAATCTGACTACACTCAAGAGTGTGTTGCGGTGTTTCGAATGGCACTCGGGGTTAAAGATTAACTTTTGCAAAAGTTGTCTATTTACGATGGGGGTGAAGGAGTGTGCGATGGGATGGGCAGAGGTACTAAATTGTCGCATTGAGGAGATGCCATTTTCTTATTTGGGTCTTCCTATTAGCGTAAGACCGTGTGACAAGAGAATATGGAAAAAGGTGGTGGACAGCATGAGCAACCGGCTGACCCTTTGGGAAAATAAGTATCTTTCTTTCGGTGGTAGAATTGTGCTACTGAATTCAGTGCTAACGTCTATCCCAACCTAGGGAAAATATACGTCCTTCAAATTACCAAACCATGTTCTGAAGCTTTTAACCAGCCTTCAAAGAAATTTTCTGTGGGGTGGTAACTTGGATGAAAAAAGGAAAGTCACTTGGGTAAAGTGGGAGGTCGTTTGTCGATCTAAAAAGGAGGGTGGGCTGGGGGTTAAGGACTTGAAATTGTTTAATTTGGCTCTTTTGGGTAAATGGGCTTGGAAACTTATGGTTGGGGGTGAGTCTTTGTGGATTAAAGTGATCAGGTCGAAGTATGGTAGTTTTCTCCATAGTGTTGAGGAGATGGTTAATGGGAAATTGCGGGATAAAATGTGGTCGTCTTGGTGTAGAGATTTAGTGAACTTAGTGGGAAAAGGGAGGTGGTTTAGGGATGGGATGTTGAGGAAGATTGGTGATGGGCTGGGTACTAGATTTTGGAAGGATGAGTGGGTCAGTTTTGGTGTGAAATTGATGGATGTGTTTCCGCGTCTATTTAGTCTAGAGGTAGAAAAGAATTATTGTGTTGGTGAGCGTTTGGTCAGGTCTAATGATTCGACTGTGTTTAGGGGGTCTTGGAGACATATTTTATTTGTTTGGGAGGAAAAACTAATTGATGATCTTCAGTTAGTGATTCTTAAACCAAGTTTACTGTCACAGGAGGCTGACCAGTGGCTGTGGAAATTTTCACCTGACAACCAGTTTACAGTGAAATATGGATATGTGAATTTGTGTCTGACTAATCTGGAAAGGCTTGAAGAAAACCCAAGATGGACTGATGCAGTTTGGAATAACCTGGTGCTGCTAAAAATCAATGCGTTCTTATGGAAAGTGATGATGGACCATGCCCCGACGTTGACAAATCTGAGGAAGCGGAATATCCTTTGGCAGGATGATGCGGCCTGGTTCAGACTTTGCAATGAAGAGAAAGTAGAGACTGCGGAGCACCTTTTCTGTAAATGCAAATCGACGATGGGGGTGTGGAGACTACTGGGCAAATGGTTGGATGTCGACATTGAGATGGAAGGCAGCGTAGAGGAAAACATGGAACTTTTTTCGCAATTGCTACCTGTTAAGTGGAGAAATATCTGGAAAATTTTCTGGAATGGTGCTGTTTGGTTTATCTGGGTTGTGAGAAATGAGGCATACTTTCAAGGAAGATCTTTCATGCCTATGAAAATTGTTGAGAAGATTAAGTGTAACTCCTGGTTCTAGTTGAAAGGAAAAAATCAGGTGTCCAACTGTTACAATCTGACTGACTGGGAGCTGTGTCCTAGAGGAGTTATGAATTTTGTGTGTGTATAGGTTGTAATATTGAAGCTGTGTTGGGCCGGTAAAGAAGCTGACTGTATGTTGCTTTGGGCCGTGTTGTTCTCGTCAACTGGGGGTGTCGCACATGTAATATTTCAAGCCTCTTCTAGCTAGTGTCCTGGTCGACTTAAGGGTTCATCACCGATCGTTCTTTCTACCTCTCGTGATCGGTATTCCGCCCTTTTGTTTTTGGTTGCAACCCCTCACTCTCGGCTTGAGACTTCGGTCTTGAGACATACTAGACGACGGGGTGGCCAAATGTACTTCCGGACTTTAGCTCTTTGTGGGTCTTGAGTGTTATCTGTTCGGGTCTCTTGGTTGAAGTTTGGGCTTGTGTGTGTCGTTTTTGCTTCTTTTGACTTGTTTCTTGTTTATTGCATTGAGTAGGGTGTTGGTCAGTTGTATTGGAACACTTCTGGTGCTCTAATTGATTGTCTATGATGAATAAAAAGTTTTATTTCTTCAAAAAAAAAAAAATTATAACAATTTTAACTCAATTTTACTCCACTTAACATTTATCATTCTCTTTCCACACTACTTTTTATCTCTCTTTACTTTTTCAATCATACTAACACTTTTAAACCAATCAAATAACCTTAAAAACACCAAACCCATCACTTTAACCTTACACGCATCACTTCTTTCTTACACAGCCTATATAACAACCCTATAAACTCTATAATATTTCAACTCTATCCCAAACATCATTTTATATAATTCATCTTTAACTCAGTTACTATTCATCAACTAATTTTTTTTCCTTTAACTCAATTTTTAACTCTATACCAAACAGGCGGAAACTACTATGTTCTCAATCTTTTTACTATGTTCTTGACTTATGCAGCCATAGTTGTCGTTAATAACTCCAATACAGTCACCGGTGATGATGACTTTGACGTTGCTGGATGTTTGATAGGTATATGGCATGGTTTAAATTATTTCATAAGTTATAATTACACTAATATCATGATAGAGTCTGCCTCTTTGATAGCCATTAAGCTTATTTCTCAAAGCTCCTCCCACTGGAACCGAAAATTGTGCATCACTTTTTCAAAAATTATTTCACCAGCCTCTACCCTCATCCTGCCTTTCAATCACATTTTTAGAGAAGGTAATAAAGCGGCAGATTGGCTAGCATCTTTTTCTCTTTTAGCTCCACATCCATTTTATACACACCAATCACCCTACCCATCCCTCTCAGAGAAATCCTTTATTTGGACAAGATCAAAACAACCTATATCAGAAAACCTAAAAGTAACCCTAGTCAAGCATGTTAACTCACTCCTGATCAGTTTCCCATTCCTATTATTGTTGTCAGGATTCTCACCTAGCTAGTTCACTCTTTTACTACCACTAGCCGTTTTGAGAGTGAAAATTTCAAAAAGAAAACGAAAATAAAAAGAGTCACTAAAACATAACACAGTGACCTGCAACCAGTCAAAAGAAAGCAGTTGGGTTTGGAAAATTCTACAACCATAACAAAGAAGGTTGTAATGAGAGGAAAAAACAAGGAGTTCCTCTATTTATTTTGCATTGTTGTTGCTAGTTGTTGCTTTGTTATTAGTATGCAACTGCTTGATGTTAGTGTGGTTTTGTATTGGTAATCAGCCTCCTTCTTCTTTGGATACATTCAAGTTGTTTGCTCTTTACTTTGATATGAACAAGAGTATAGGTAGATGTCATAATTCTGCCAATAATTTGGAGCAATTGTTGTTTGGATATTCTTTAGAATGCTCTTGTAAGACGCATAGTTTCAATTTATCCCATTTTCTATCACTCTATAGAACTATGATTTTAAATTCGTAAGTGCAGGAATAAGGGTAACAGGAATAAAGTCAACTATTTGTTGCTTTCTATACCCATTTTTAATACATGTTTCTGGTGTCAAGAAGATATGCAAAAGCAACAAACTGGGTATCATTCCCAGAAACAAATCAGTCAAGAGCAAGATAGAAGACTCAAAAATCTGGTTGAACGGAAGAAAATGATGATTTGGACTAATTGCATTGCTGATACTAGGAAAAGGTTCTCTACACCAGAAAATGCAAGACCAACTTTATGTTGTAAGATCTAGTGGAAAGTTTATATCTCCTTGACAATCACAAACTCTAGTTTAATTTACTTCCTGCCAATTCTCTAAGTAACTCATTTGTTCTTTTATGTAATTCCTTTGGCAAGTAGTTTTTGTAATCTTAAAGACTTGTATATGGGGTCTTACGAACCTACTTGACTCCCTTTATTTATTGAGTAATAAATTCAAAATCTTCCCTAGGGATTGCAGGTGAATCCGTTCTGAAAATCAATCAGTAACATAGGAGTATATGCTTAGTTGGAGGGTATCCCTCCTTATGGGTGTAACTTCTACAGTTACTATTGGTTCCACACTCTCTTGTGGAGACATACTAGACAACACGGTGGATACACTACATTCACAACATGCACTAGGGATAGGATTATTCATTCAAAAAAAAAGTTGGATGACATCCATGATTTGTATAGGAGACATGCTGCAGAAGTTGGATTCTCTTTCAAGAAATGCACATCTTTTTTTTTTTTTTTTTTTTTTTTTTTTTTTTTTTGAAGAAGAAGTTAAAAATTTTATTCCATCGAAAGAATTAGAACACTAGAAGTGTTCAAGGATACATTAGTATAGTACAATAATCTGACCGAAACAAAAAGACAGCCAAGAACAACAGTACACAACAACCTCAAAAAATGAAAACCGCCCCCCACACTTCTGAATTTGCAACAACACAGAGAATAAATCCAGAGAAGAGAACCAAAACTGACAAGATAAAACTCCCAATAAAACTTTCAGCAAATACAAACCAAGGACGAAAGTTTGGCCTCCCCATCGTCTAGTATATCTAAACCCCGGAGAGTCGAGCCAAGAGTTAAAAGGAAGAAAACCAAACCCAAAAAGGTGAGATACCCCTCTTGATAGGTAGGAAGAAAGAGGAGTGATTGACCTTAAAGGCGTCCCTGGAAGAACTTGAAAAAAGGATAAGAGGAGCATACCTTAGCCAGATTGTCATCCACTTTAGACCAGAAAAATCGACCATAAGTATCAACCCAAACAAATCACCAATTTTGGGCAAAGTTTCCAATCCAAAAAAGAGTAACCTGGTAACATTAAATCTCTACTCTTCATCCAGATCCATATA